>JAOPSE010000030.1:36536582-37752188 GCA_029449295.1 Zea luxurians | reverse complement strand
CAACCCTAGGTCGTCCATTATGGGCCGCAATTGGGCTGGTCGTCTATTCTTCCGGGCCTTCGTTCTTTAACAACATGATGTAGTTCAATTCTCTTGCACGGGCCCGAGTCACTGGCCCAGGTGGAAGGGGTGGCGCCTGGACTGGGGAAGATGGTGCCTGGGCTGGAAGGTGCTGCTGGTGTAGATGTGCTCGTGTTGGTGTTGATGTCCTCATCATCCTCCCCTTCTTGAATTGAAGTCGTCCTCGACGGCAACTCCTCATCTTCTCCCGCATATGGTTTCAAATCTGCAACATAAAACTAGTGGAAACACCAAACTCCGCAGGCAGGTCAAGGATATAAGCATTATCATTAATCTTGGTTAGTATCTTAAAAGGACCAGCAGCACGAGGCATCAATTTAGAACGGCGCAAAGTAGGAAAACGATCCTTTCTCAAATGCAACCAAACCATATCACCAGGTTCAAAAGTAACTAGTTTCCGTCCTTTACTACCAGTAATCTTATATTTAGCATTAGCAGCAGCAATGTTTTGTTGAATTTGTTTCATGGAGATTAATCATTTGTTCAACATGTGCAAGAGCATCTATGTGGGGGCGTCGTAGCATCAAGCGAAAACAAAGCAATAGGCGCCCTAGGAATGTAACCATAAAACAATTTGAAAAGGGCACATCTTTGTAGAAGAATGGGTTGCATGATTATAAGCAAACTCAATATGAGGCAAGCAATCCTCCCAACGTTTCAAATTTTTGTCTAAAACAGCCCTAAGCATGGTAGACAAAGTTCGATTAACTACCTCAGTTTGACCATCAGTCTGAGGGTGACAAGTGGTGCTAAACAGCAATTTAGTTCCCAATTTATTCCACAGAGATCTCCAAAAATGACTCAGAAACTTAGCATCACGATCCGAGACTATTGTATTGGGAATACCGTGCAAACGAATAATCTCTCTAAAAAACAATTCAGCAACATTGCTAGCATCATCAGTCTTATGACAAGGTATGAAATGAGCCATTTTGGAGAATCGATCAACAACCACAAAAATGCTATCCCTCCCCTTCTTAGTTCTAGGCAATCCCAAAACAAAATCCATCGAAATATCAATCCAAAGGGAAGTAGGAACAGGCAAAGGCATATACAAACATGGTTGTTCAACCGTGACTTAGCTTTCTGACAAGTAGTGCAACGTGCAACAAGGCGCTCAACATCAGCGCGCATCCGAGGCCAAAGAAGTGGGCAGCCAACACCTCATGTGTCTTGTAGACGCCAAAGTGCCCCATGAGACCGCCTCCATGTGCTTCCTGTAACAACAAAAGACGAACCGAGCTAGCTGGAACACACAGCTTGTTAGCGCGAAACAGGAACCCATCCTGTATGTGAAATTTGCCCCATGGTTTCCCTTAATACAATGGCCGGAAGCATCTTTAAAATCAGCATCGTCAACATATTGATCTTTTACAGTGTGCAAACCAAAGATTTTAAAATCTAACTGTGACAGCATGGTATAGCGACGAGACAAAGCATCAGCAATAACATTGGCCTTCCCGTTCTTGTGTTTAATAATGTAAGGAAAAGACTCAATGAATTCTACCCATTTAGCATGACGACGGTTCAGATTTGTTTGGGTACGAATATGTTTTAAAGCCTCATGATCAGAATGGATTATAAACTCACGATGCCAAAGATAGTGCTGCATGTATGCAAAGTGCGCACTAAAGCGTAAAGCTCCTTATCATAAGTAGAATTTCAGACTAGCACCGCTTAATTTTTCACTAAAATAAGCAACTGGTTTTCCTTCTTGTAACAAAACAGCACCTAGCCCAATACCGCTAGCATCGCATTCAAGCTCAAACACTTTATTAAAATCAGGCAATTGCAATAGGGGAGCTTGGGTTAACTTATCTTTCAAAGTGCTGAACGCTTCCTCTTGGAATCACTCCAAGCAAATGGAACATCTTTCTTTGTAAGCTCATGTAGAGGCGCTGCAATGGAGCTAAAATCACGAACAAATCTGCGGTAGAAACCGGCAAGTCCAAGAAAGCTCCGAATTTGTGTGACTGTCGTCGGTGTAGGCCACTCCCGAATGGCAGCAATCTTGCTGCTATCCACCTCAATGCCTGTGGAGTAACAACATAACCAAGAAACGAGACACGTCGTGTACAAAAGATGCATTTTTCCATGTTAGCAAATAACTGGGCAGCACGCAATGCATCAAAAACAGCACTTAAATGTTCCAAAGCTCTTTCTTAGATTTGCTCTAAATAAGAATATCATCAAAATAAACAACCACAAACATCCTATGAAGGGCCTTAGAACTTCATTCATCACTCGCATAAAAGTGCTGGGAGCATTAATCAATCCAAACGGCATAACCAACCATTCATATAAACCAAATTTCGTTTTAAAAAGCCGTTTTCCATTCATCACCCAGTTTCATTCTAATCTGGTGGTAACCACTACGCAAATCAATCTTAGTGAAAATAATGGCACCACTAAGCTCATCTAGCATATCATCAAGGCGTGGTATAGGATATCGATAACGAATAGTGATGTTATTAATAGCACGACAGTCTACACACATACGCCATGACCCATCTTTCTTGGGAACAAGTAACACAGGAACAGAGCAAGGGCTAAGAGACTCACGAATGTATCCCTTGTCAAGCAACGCCTGTACCTGGCGCTGAATCTCCTTCGTCTCATCCGGATTTGTACGGTACGGTGCGCGGTTCGGAAGCTGTGCGCCGGGAATGAGGTCGATCTGGTGCTCAATGCCACGAAGTGGTGGGAGACCCGGTGGTAAGTCTTTGGGAAAGACATCAGCGTACTCCTGCAAAAGGTTAGCAACCATAGGGGGAATAGCCAAAGATGGTGCATCATCAAGTGAAATGAGGACACTAGAGCATATAAGTGCATAGCATGACAAATGAGCACCGTGTAGATCATCAAAATCAGCACGTGTAGCAAGTAAAACAGGAGCCTTCAACTTGATTTCAGAAGGAACAGAGGGTGATGGATCAAGTTGTTTAGCAGTTATAGCAGCTCGGGCAAGATCATCTTTAACAATTTGTTCAGGTGTCATTGGATGTATAATTATTTTCTGACCCTTAAAAATGAAAGAATAATGATTCGAACGACCATGATGCAAGCTATCAGTATCATATTGCCAAGGTTCGACCAAGTAACAAAGAGCATGCTTCCATGGGAATAACATCACAATCAACAAAATCAGAATAAGCACCCATGGAGAAAGGAACGCGCACGGAACGTGTGATTTTTATTTTACCACCATCATTAAGCCATTGAATGTGATATGGGTTTGGATGCTTACGAGTGGGTAACGATAACTTTTCGACCAGCATGGTACTCGCCAAATTGTTGCAACTGCCGCTGTCGATAATGATGCGAATTGACCGCTCCTGCACAACACCCTTTGTATGGAACAGAGTGTGTCGCTGATTCTTCTCGGGCAAAGCGACCTGTGTACTAAGAACACGCTGCACAACAAGACTTTCATACCTATCAGCGTCGTCCGGGTTGACATGTACCTCCGCCTTAGCTGCATGGTCAGTGGCAAGTAGTGCATGTTCATTTCTTCAGAATCACTAGCGGAAGAATACTCACCATCGTCACGAATGAGCAAGGTGCGCTTGTTTGGGCAGTCCCGAATCACATGGCCAAATCCTCTACAGCGATGACACTGAATATCCCGTGTACGACCTGTGGGTGGGGCAGTGCTGGCTGGTTTGGTCGTCTTCTCGCGTGGAGTAGTGGTGGACGTGGATGGCGCAGGGGGACTGGTGCTGAGGTGGTTGTCGAGCTTCGTCCGGCAAAAGGGTTAGAATATGGCTTCGAGCGGCGTCCCTGCACTTCACGTTCAGCTTTGCAAGCATATTCAAATAAAGTAGTCATATCATAATATTCCTTATAATCAAGTATATCTTGGATTTCGCGGTTTAAACCACCACGAAAACGTGCCATAGCAGCGTCGTTGTCCTCTAATATGCCACAACGAATCATACCTTTTTGTAACTCCTGAAATAGTCCTCAACAGATTGAGAACCTTGCTGAAAACGCTGCATTTTATTAAGCAAATCACGAGCATATCGAAGGCACAAATCGATGTCGCATCGCAGCTTTCAACTGATCCCAAGTGGTTGGAATAGTAGTGGGATGTTTTATTTAAACTCACGCCACCAAATTAAAGCAAAATCAGTAAATTCACTAATAGCAGCTTTAACCTGAGAATGTGCAGCAATATCATGGCATGAAAATTTTTGTTCAACCTCTAACTCCCAATCAAGATATGCAGCAGGATCATATTTGCCATTAAAGGTGGAATTTTAAATTTAATCTTAGAAAATAAGTCATTAGGGGGATGACGAACCACACGGCGTGCACGACCACGGCGATCTCCATCTTCCCACTCAGTGTCACCGCCGTAGTCCTGCTCCATCTTTGTGGTCAACGCATCAAGGCGTGCCAGGATGGTGTCGAGTGTGGTGCGAGTCGCCGTTTGAGCAAGGTCAAGCTGGTTGAAACGCTCGGTCGTCGAAGTGACCGTTGAATCAAGCCGTTCATGCATCATCCTAATGTCATCAGCAAGTCCATCAACTTGTCCCCTTACTTCCAGCAACTGGGTATCCACCGTGTCGTGTGCTCCTGCCATAGTTAGCGCAAACACCAAAACACCAAAAGAAGGAGAAAAAAAACAACGACAAAAACAGGGGTGTACTGCTCACAAGGCGCTCACACTAGAGCTGTTATCAAATTCTTATCCGTTCTTACCAAGCCACAGTGGTGAACTGCAATCAACAGGTGGAACCGGTGAAAGATTGGATGAGCGATTGCCTGGAGAAACAGAAGCCTGCTCGTCGTAGAAATATGTGGAGTTTTGGGTAGGCTGCACTCAAGTCAATGATTAGCACAATCAAACAATAATGCAAAGTTGAATTATAGTGCTTAACACGAAACTATATTGCTGGCCACAAGTGCAAAGGACGGATGGAACTAGCAGAATGGCAGCACCGTAAATATTGTACTAGTGAGGCCACTAGTAGGAATCACAAGTGATTTTGTTTTTCTTTTTTGTATGATTTTTTTGATATTTTTCTCAGCACAAGAAGCAACAAAATAGGAGTTACACGAAGTTTGACCTAAAACAGAGTTCAGATGTGGTCTACAGAAAATGAGGAAGTTCTCTGAAAAGCGTGCGAGAACTTCGATGAATTTTTTTCTTTATCTTCCTGAATTTTTTGACAATTTTGTCGAAACCCAAACAGGCCGTAGGTGAGTTTGGCCGGCCTCAGAATCGTGTCAACTAGCTCCTGTAAAAATTTCAGATTTTTTGGACACCCGAGCGAAAAGTTATGCCCGGTTTAAGGAAGGTACCTCAAGTTATGTATTCAAACGACCGGGATGAAACAACCGTATCCTTTCTCCTTCGTTGTTTTTTGTTTCTGTTTTTTTTTTTACGTAACCGAAGGAGAAAAACAAGGAAACGATGTTGACTCGGTTTGTTTTTTTTTTCTGTTTTTTTTCCGTAACCGAAGGAGAAAAACAAGGAAACGGCCGTTGACTCGATTTGTTTTTTTTTCTGTTTTTTTGACGTAACCGAAGGAGAAAAAACAAGGAAACGATGTTGACTCGGTTTGTGGCGTGATCAAAGGGGATATGGTGGCGGCGCTAGGGTTTGAATGGTGAAAGAACACAATGCAACCAGCAACAAATGACGCGAAAGCACAAATTCAACAATGCAGATTATTGAAAGAAAGTGCGAGGCTCAAAAGGGTATTGGGATAAGGTCTAACCTGAATTTTTATGTGGTTTTGTGGACTGTAGGAAAAAAAAACACTCGATAAACTCACCGATCAACCTGGAAATCTGATACCAATTGATGTAGCTGAGGTGCCCGATCTTTCGGCGAGTAGAGATAATTCTGATTTGGCGGAAGATGACCCTTGCGATCCGACTACGACGAGCAAGCCTGAGGCGCCAATGCAATCGCTGAACCAACTCCCTGTGGTTACCGACCTTGCTGATGCGAGATCGGCCTGATCACGAAGATCGTTTCCTGTGCGCAATCGAAGAACGAACAAGAAAAGATGCGAGCAATCTAATCTATTACTCGAGGGTGGAGTTCTGAATACACGAAGACAGCGTAGATTTGCGCGTGCTCGAGAGTAGCTAAAGCTAGATCTAAAACAAAACTCGGAAAATAAAGGAGGCGCAGCTCTGTATAAATAGAGAGGGGGCGCAGCCCCTAGGGGCGGCCAACCCTAGGTCGTCCATTATGGGCCGCAATTGGGCTGGTCGTCTATTCTTCCGGGCCTTCGTTCTTTAACAACATGATGTAGTTCAATTCTCTTGCACGGGCCCGAGTCACTGGCCCAGGTGGAAGGGGTGGCGCCTGGACTGGGGAAGATGGTGCCTGGGCTGGAGAAGGTGCTGCTGGTGTAGATGTGCTCGTGTTGGTGTTGATGTCCTCATCATTTTCCATGTTACCAAACAAGCGAGCAGCACGCAAAGCATCAAAAACAGCACGCAAATGTTCTAAATGCTCCTCTATAGACTTGCTGTAAATAAGATATCATCGAAATAAACAACAACAAACAAACCTATGAAGGCTCGTAGAACTTCGTTCATTAAACGCATAAAGGTGCTGGGAGCATTAGTCAATCCAAATGGCATAACCAACCATTCATATAAACCAAATTTCGTTTTAAAAGCCGTTTTCCATTCATCACCGAGTTTCATTCTAATCTGATGGTAACCGCTACGCAAATCAACCTTAGAGAAAATAACGGCACCACTAAGCTCATCTAACATATCATCAAGGCGTGGAATAGGATATCGATAACGAACTGTGATGTTATTAATAGCACGACAATCTACGCACATACGCCATGACCCATCTTTCTTTGGAACGAGTAAAACAGGAACGAGCAAGGGCTAAGAGACTCACGAATGTAACCTTTATCAGCAGCGTCTGCACCTGGCGCTGGATCTCCTTCGTCTCATCTGGATTTGTACGGTATGGGGCGCGGTTCGGAAGAGAAGCGCTGGAGATGAGATCGATCTGATGCTCAATGCCACGAAGGGGAGGAAGACCCGGTGGTAAGTCCGTAGGAAAAACATCAGCATACTCCTGCAAAAGGTTAACAACAGCAGGGGGTATATCCAAAGACGGTGCATCATCAAGCGGAACAAGCATGCGCGAGCATACAAGTGCATAACAGGGCATATGAGCTTCATGGAGATCATCAAAATCAGCACGAGTAGCAAGTAAACAGGAGAGTGCAACTTGATTTCAGATTTAATAGGTGCGGCTGATCGATTTGACTTGTTGTGCAGTTTTAGCAGCCCTAGTAAGGTCATCTTTCAAAATTTGGTCAGGGGTCATTGGATGTATAATTATTTTCTGGCCTTTAAACATGAAATAATGATTTGAACGACCATGATGTAAACTATCAGTATCATATTGCCAAGGTCGACCCAATAACAAAGAGCATGCTTCCATAGGAATAACATCGCAATCAGCATAATCAGAATAAGAACCCAGCGAAAAGGGGACACGTACCGAACGTGTTACCTTTATTTTACCACCATCATTAAGCCATTGAATGTGATACGGATGTGAGTGTGTGCGAGTGGGCAAGGATAATTTCTCTACCAACGCTGTACTTGCCAAATTGTTGCAGCTGCCACTATCGATGATGATGCGAATCGACCGTTCGTGCACAACGCCCTTGGTATGGAATAGAGTGTGTCGCTGATTTTTTTCGGCCTGGGCAACCTGTGTGCTGAGAACACGCTGCACAACAAGACTCTCATACCTATCGGCGTCGATGGGATCAACGTGGACTTCCTCATTTTCTGCATGGTTAGTGGCAATCATAGCATGACTAGTTTCCTCAGAATCACTGGCTGAAGAGTACTCACCATTGTCACGTATAAGCAAGGTACGCTTGTTTGTGCAGGTCCCGAATCATGTGCCCAAACCCTCTGCAACGATGGCACTGAATATCGCGTGTACGTCCTGTGGAGAAGCGGCACCTTTGGCAGGGGGCGCCGCTGGCTTGGTCAGCCCTGTGCGCGGTGTAGTGCTAGGCGTAGAAGGTGCAGGGCTGGAAGGAGTTGAGCTGTGTGTCGGACCCCGGTCTGCAAATGAGTTAGTATATGTCTTTGATCGCCGTCCCTGCACTTCACGTTCAGCTTTGCAAGCATATTCAAAACATGTGGTTATATCAAAATAATCCTTATATCAAGTATATCCTGAATTTCCCTGTTCAAACCACCACGAAAACGCGCCATAGCAGCGTCATCCGACTCAACCAAACCACAACGAAGCATACCCTTTTGTAACTCCTGGTAATATTCCTCAACAGATTGTGAACCTTGTTGAAAACGCTGCATTTTGTTAAGCAAATCACGAGCATAATAGGAAGGAACAAATCTGTGGCGCATGGCAGTTTTTAATTGGGTCCAAGTAGTGACACTGTTAATGGGAAGTTTTTGTTTATACTCACGCCACCAAATTAAAGCAAAATCTGTAAATTCACTAATGGCAGCCTTCACTTGGCTATTAGCAGGAATATCATGGCATGAAAATTTCTTTTCTACCTCTAATTCCCAATCAAGATATGCAGCAGGATCATATTTACCATTAAAAGATGGAATTTTAAATTTAATCTTAGAAAATAAGTCATTAGGGGAATGACGAACCACACGGCGTGCACGACCACGGCGATCTCCATCGTCCAGCTCAGTGTCACCGCCGTATTCCTGCTCCATCTTTGTGGTCAACGCATCAAGGCGTGCCAGGATGGTGTCGAGTGTGGTGCGAGTCGCCGTTTGAGCAAGGTCAAGCTGGTTGAAACGCTCGTCGTCGAAGTGACCGTTGAATCAAGCTGTTCATGCAATCCGTCCTAATGTCAGCAGCAGTCCATCAACTTGTCCCCTTACTTCCAGCAACTGGGCATCCACCGTGTCGTGTGCTCCTGCCATAGTTAGCGCAAACACCAAAACACCAAAAGAAGAGAAAAAAAAACAACGACAAAAACAGGGGTGTACTGCTCACAAGGCGCTCACACTAGTGCTGTTATCAAGTTCTTATCGGTTTCTTACCAGCCACAGTGGTGAACTGTAACCAACAGGTGGAACCGGTGAAAGATTGGATGAGCGATTTGATGTAGCTGAGGGTGCCCGATCTTTCGGCGAGTAGAGATAATTCCGATTTGGTGGAAGATGACCCTTGTGATCCGACTACGACGAGCAAGCCCGAGGGCGCCAAATGCAATCGCTGAAACCAACTCCCTGTGGTTACCGACCTTGCTGATGCGAGATCGGCCTGATCACGAAGATCGTTTCCTGTGCGCAATCGAAGAACGAACAAGAAAAAGATGCGAGCAATCTAATCTATTACTCGAGGGTGGAGTTCTGAATACACGAAGGACAGCGCAGATTTGCGCGTGCTCGAGAGTAGCTAAAGCTAGATCTAAAACAAAACTCGGAAAATAAAGGAGGCGCAGCTCCTGTATAAATAGAGAGGGGGCGCAGCCCCTAGGGGGGCGGCCAACCCTAGGTCGTCCATTATGGGCCGCAATTGGGCTGGTCGTCTATTCTTCTGGGCCTTCGTTCTTTAACAACATGATGTAGTTTCAATTCTCTTGCACGGGCCCGAGTCACTGGCCCAGGGTGGAAGGGGTGGCGCCTGGGGCTGGAGAAGGTGCTGCTGGTGTAGATGTGCTCGTGTTGGTGTTGATGTCCTCATCATCCTCCCCTTCTTGAACTGAAGTCGTCCTCGACGGCAACTCCTCGTCTTCTCCCGCATATGGTTTCAAATCTGCAACATTAAAACTAGTGGAAACACCAAACTCCGCAGGCAGGTCAAGGGTATAAGCATTATCATTAATCTTGGTTAGTATCTTAAAAGGACCAGCAGCACGCGGCATCAATTTAGAACGACGCAAAGTAGGAAAACGATCCTTTCTCAAATGCAACCAAACCATATCACCAGGTTCAAAAGTAACTAGTTTCCGGCCCTTACTACCAGTAATCTGATTATTTAGCATTAGGCACAGCAATGTTTTTGTTGAGTTTGTTCATGGAGATTAATCATTTGTTCAACATGTGCAAGAGCATCTATGTGTGGGGCGTCCGCAGCATCAGCGAAAACAAAGCAATAGGCGCCCTAGGAATGTAACCATAAACAATTTAAAAAAGGGCACATCTTTGTAGAAGAATGGGTTGCATGATTATAAGCAAAACTCAACATGAGGCAAGCAATCCTCCCAACGTTTCAAATTTTTGTCTAAAACAGCCCTAAGCATGGTAGACAAAGTTCGATTAACTACCTCAGTTTGACCATCAGTCTGAGGGTGACAGTGGTGCTAAACAGCAATTTAGTTCCCAATTTATTCCACAGAGATCTCCAAAAATGACTCGGAAACTTAGCATCACGATCCGAGACTATTGTATTGGGAATACCGTGCAAACGAATAATCTCTCTAAAAAACAATTCAACAACATTGCTAGCATCATCAGTCTTATGACAAGGTATGAAATGAGCCATTTTGGAGAATCGATCAACAACCACAAAAATGCTATCCCTCCCCTTCTTAGTTCTAGGCAATCCCAAAAACAAAATCCATCGAAATATCAATCCAAGGGGAAGTAGGGAACAGGCAAAGGCATATACAAACCATGGTTGTTCAACCGTGACTTAGCTTTCTGACAAGTAGTGCAGCGTGCACAAGGCGCTCAACATCAGCGCGCATCCGAGGCCAAAAGAAGTGGCAGCCAACACCTCATGTGTCTTGTAGACGCCAAAGTGCCCCATGAGACCGCCTCCATGTGCTTCCTGTAACAACAAAAGACGAACCGAGCTAGCTGGAACACACAGCTTGTTAGCGCGAAACAGGAACCCATCCTGTATGTGAAATTTGCCCCATGGTTTCCCATTAATACAATGGCCGAAAGCATCTTTAAAATCAGCATCATCAACATATTGATCTTTCACAGTGTGCAAACCAAAGATTTTAAAATCTAACTGTGACAGCATGGTATAGCGACGAGACAAAGCATCAGCAATAACATTGTCCTTCCCGTTCTTGTGTTTAATAATGTAAGGAAAGGACTCAATGAATTCTACCCATTTAGCATGACGACGGTTCAGATTTGTTTGGGTACGAATATGTTTTAAAGCCTCATGATCAGAATGGATTATAAACTCACGATGCCAAAGATAGTGCTGCCATGTATGCAAAGTGCGCACTAAAGCGTAAAGCTCCTTATCATAAGTAGAATATTTCAGACTAGCACCGCTTAATTTTTCACTAAAATAAGCAACTGGTTTTCCTTCTTGTAACAAAAACAGCACCTAGCCCAATACCGCTAGCATCGCATTCAAGCTCAAACACTTTATTAAAATCAGGCAATTGCAATAGGGGAGCTTGGGTTAACTTATCTTTCAAAGTGTTGAACGCTTCCTCCTGGGAATCACTCCAAGCAAATGGAACATCTTTCTTTGTAAGCTCATGTAGAGGCGCTGCAATGGAGCTAAAATCACGAACAATCGGCGGTAGAAACCGGCAAGTCCAAGAAAGCTCCGAATTTGTGTGACCGTCGTCGGTGTAGGCCACTCCCGAATGGCAGCAATCTTGCTGCTATCCACCTCAATGCCCTGTGGAGTAACAACATAACCAAGAAACGAGACACGTCGTGTACAAAAGATGCATTTTTCCATGTTAGCAAATAACTGGGCAGCACGCAATTGCATCAAAAACAACACTTAAATGTTCCAAATGCTCTTTCTTAGATTTGCTGTAATAAGAATATCATCAAAATAACAACCACAAACAATCCTATGAAGGGCCTTAGAACTTCATTCATCACTCGCATAAAAGTGCTGGGAGCATTAGTCAATCCAAACGGCATAACCAACCATTCATATAAACCAAATTTCGTTTTAAAAAGCCGTTTTCCATTCATCACCCAGTTTCATTCTAATCTGGTGGTAACCACTACGCAAATCAATCTTAGTGAAAATAATGGCACCACTAAGCTCATCTAGCATATCATCAAGGCGTGGTATAGGATATCGATAACGAATAGTGATGTTAT
Source organism: Zea luxurians (assembly GCA_029449295.1). Lineage (NCBI taxonomy): Eukaryota > Viridiplantae > Streptophyta > Magnoliopsida > Poales > Poaceae > Zea > Zea luxurians. Next base: position 37,740,068 of record JAOPSE010000030.1, on the reverse strand, counting down.
TAATAGCACGACAGTCTACACACATACGCCATGACCCATCTTTCTTGGGAACAAGTAACACAGGAACAGAGCAAGGGCTAAGAGACTCACGAATGTATCCCTTGTCAAGCAACGCCTGTACCTGGCGCTGAATCTCCTTCGTCTCATCCGGATTTGTACGGTACGGTGCGCGGTTCAGAAGCTGTGCGCCGGGAATGAGGTCGATCTGGTGCTCAATGCCACGAAGTGGTGGGAGACCCGGTGGTAAGTCTTTGGGAAAGACATCAGCGTACTCCTGCAAAAGGTTAGCAACCATAGGGGGAATAGCCAAAGATGGTGCATCATCAAGTGAAATGAGGACACTAGAGCATATAAGTGCATAGCATGGCAAATGAGCACCGTGTAGATCATCAAAATCAGCACGTGTAGCAAGTAAAACAGGAGCCTTCAACTTGATTTCAGAAGGAACAGAGGGCGATGGATCAAGTTGTTTAGCAGTTATAGCAGCTCGGGCAAGATCATCTTTAACAATTTGTTCAGGTGTCATTGGATGTATAATTATTTTCTGACCCTTAAAAATGAAGAATAATGATTCGAACGACCATGGATGCAAGCTATCAGTATCATATTGCCAAGGTCGACCAAGTAACAAAGAGCATGCTTCCATGGGAATAACATCACAATCAACAAAATCAGAATAAGCACCCATGGAGAAAGGAACGCGCACAGGAACGTGTGATTTTTATTTTACCACCATCATTAAGCCATTGAATGTGATATGGGTTTGGATGCTTACGAGTGGGTAACGATAACTTTTCGACCAGCTTGGTACTCGCCAAATTGTTGCAAACTGCCGCTGTCGATAATGATGCGAATTGACCGCTCCTGCACAACACCCTTTGTATGGAACAGAGTGTGTCGCTGATTCTTCTCGGGCAAAGCGACCTGTGTACTGAGAACACGCTGCACAACAGACTTTCATACCTATCAGCGTCGTCCCGGGTTGACATGTACCTCCGCCTTAGCTGCATGGTCAGTGGCAAGTAGTGCATGTTCAATTTCTTCAGAATCACTAGCGGAAGAGTACTCACCATCATCACGAATGAGCAAAGTGCGCTTGTTTGGGCAGTCCCGAATCACATGGCCAAATCCTCTACAGCGATGACACTGAATATCTCGTGTACGACCTGTGGGTGGGGCAGTGCTGGCTGGTTTGGTCGTCTTCCTCGCGTGGAGTAGTGGTGGACGTGGATGGCGCAGGGGGAACTGGTGCTGAGGTGGATGTCGAGCTTCGTCCTGCAAAGGGGTTAGAATATGGCTTCGAGCGGCGTCCCTGCACTTCACGTTCAGCTTTGCAAGCATATTCAAATAAAGTAGTCATATCATAATATTCCTTATAATCAAGTATATCTTGGATTTCGCGGTTTAAACCACCACGAAAAACGTGCCATAGCAGCGTCGTTGTCCTCTAATATGCCACAACGAATCATACCTTTTTGTAACTCCTGGAAATAGTCCTCAACAGATTGAGAACCTTGCTGAAAACGCTGCATTTTATTAAGCAAATCACGAGCATAATACGAAGGCACAAATCGATGTCGCATCGCAGCTTTCAACTGATCCCAAGTGGTTGGAATAGTAGTGGGATGTTTTATTTAAACTCACGCCACCAAATTAAAGCAAAATCAGTAAATTCACTAATAGCACAGCTTTAACCTGAGAATGTGCAGCAATATCATGGCATGAAAATTTTTGTTCAACCTCTAACTCCAATCAAGATATGCAGCAGGATCATATTTGCCATTAAAAGGTGGAATTTTAAATTTAATCTTAGAAAATAAGTCATTAGGGGGATGACGAACCACACGGCGTGCACGACCACGACGATCTCCATCTTCCCACTCAGTGTCACACCGCCGTAGTCCTGCTCCATCTTTGTGGTCAACGCATCAAGGCGTGCTAGGATGGTGTCGAGTGTGGTGCGAGTCGCCGTTTGAGCAAGGTCAAGCTGGTTGAAACGCTCGGTCGTCGAAGTGACCGTTGAATCAAGCCGTTCATATGCATCGTCCTAATGTCATCAGCAAGTCCATCAACTTGTCCCTTTACTTCCAGCAACTGGGCATCCACCGTGTCATGTGCTCCTGCCATAGTTAGCGCAAACACCAAAACACCAAAAAAAAAAACGACAAAAACAGGGGTGTACTGCTCACAAGGCGCTTACACTAGTGCTGTTATCAAATTCTTATCCGTTCTTACCAAGCCACAGTGGTGAACTGCAACCAACAGGTGGAACCGGTGAAAGATTGGATGAGCGATTGCCTGGAGAAACAGAAACCTACTCGTCGTAGAAATATGTGGAGTTCTGGGTAGGCTGCACTCAAGTCAAGGATTAGCACGACCAAAACAATAATGCAAAGTTGAATTATAGTGCAAAAACACGAAAACTATATTGCTGCCACAAGTGCAAAGGACGGATGGAACTAGCAGAATGGCAGTAACCGTAAATATTGTACTAGCGAGGCCACTAGTAGGAATCACAAGTGATTTTGTTTTTCTTTTTTGTATGAATTTTTTGATATTTTTCTCAGCACAAGAAGCAACAAAATAGGAGTTACACGAAGTTTCACCTAGAACAGAGTTCAGATGTGGTCTACAGAAAATGAGGAAGTTCACTGAAAAGCGTGCGAGAACTTTGATGAATTTTTTTCTTTATCTTCCTGAATTTTTTTGACAATTTTGTCGAAACCCAAACAGACCATAGGTGAGTTTGGCCGGCCTCAGAATGGTGTCAACTAGCTCCTGTAAAAAATTTCAGATTTTTCGGACACCCGAGCGAAAAGTTATGCCCGGTTTAAGGAAGGTAGCTCAAGTTATGTTTTCAAACAACCGGGATGAAACAACCGTATCCTATCTCCTTCGTTGTTTTTTTTTGTTTCTGTTTTTTTTTGACGTAACCGAAGGAGAAAAACAAGGAAACGATGTTGACTCGGTTTTTTTTTCTTTTTTTTTTCGTAACCGAAGGAGAAAAACAAGGAAACGGCCGTTGACCTCGGTTTGTTTTTTCTGTTTTTTTTTACGTAACCGAAGGAGAAAAACAAGGAAACAATGTTGACTCGGTTTGTGGCGTGATCAAAGGGGAGATGGTGGCGGCGCTAGGATTTGAATGGTGGAAGAACACAATGCAACCAGCAACAAATGACGTGAAAAGCACACAAATTCAACAATGCAGATTATTGAAAGAAAGTGCGAGGCTCAAAAGGGTGCTGGGATAAGGTCTAACCTGAATTTTTATGTGGTTTTTTGGACTGTAGGAAAAAAAAACACTCGATAAACTCACCGATCAACCTGGAAATCTGATACCAATTGATGTAGCTGAGGTGCCCGATCTTTCGGCGAGTAGAGATAATTCCGATTTGGTGGAAGATGACCCTTGTGATCCGACTACGACGAGCAAGCCCGAGGCGCCAATGCAATCGCTGAACCAACTCCCTGTGGTTACCGACCTTGCTGATGCGAGATCGCCTGATCACGAAGATCGTTTCCTGTGCGCAATCGAAGAACGAACAAGAAAAAGATGCGAGCAATCTAATCTATTACTCGAGGGTGGAGTTCTGAATACACGAAGACAGCGCAGATTTGCGCGTGCTCGAGAGTAGCTAAAGCTAGATCTAAAACAAAACTCGGAAAATAAAGGAGGCGCAGCTCCTGTATAAATAGAGAGGGGGCGCAGCCCCTAGGGGCGGCCAACCCTAGGTCGCCATTATGGGCCGCAATTGGGCTGGTCGTCCTATTCTTCTGGGCCTTCGTTCTTTAACAACATGATGTAGTTTCAATTCTCTTGCACGGGCCCGCGTCACTGGCCCAGGTGGAAGGGGTGGCGCCTGGGCTGGAGAAGGTGCTGCTGGTGTAGATGTGCTCGTGTTGGTGTTGATGTCCTCATCACGATTGCTTGGAGAAACAGAAACCTTCTCGTCGTAGAAATATGTGGAGTTTTGGGTAGGCTGCACTCAAGTCAAGGATTAGCACGATCAAACAATAATGCAAAGTTGAATTATAGTGCAGAACACGAAACTATATTGCTGGCCACAAGTGCAAAGGACGGAAGGAACTAGCTGAATGGCAGTACCGTAAATATTGTACTTGCGAGGCCACTAGTAGAAATCACAAGTGATTTTGTTTTTCTTTTTGTATGATTTTTTGATATTTTTCTCATCACAAGAAGCAACAAAATAGGAGCTACACGAAGTTTCACCTAAAACAGAGTTCAGATGTGGTCTACAGAAAATCACTAAGTTCTCTGAAAAGCGTGCGAGAACTTTGACGAATTTTTTTCTTTATTTTCCTGAATTTTTTTGACAATTTTGTCGAAACCCAAACAGACCGAATGATGTAGCTGAGGTGCCCGATCTTTCGGCGAGTAGAGATAATTCCGATTTGGCAGAAGTTGACCCTTGCGATCCGACTACGACGAGCAAGCCCGAGGCGCCAATGCAATCGCTGAACCAACTCCCTGTGGTTACCGACCTTGCTGATGCGAGATCGGCCTGATCATGAAGATCGTTTCCTGTGCGCAATCGAAGAACGAACAAGAAAAAGATGCGAGCAATCTAATCTATTACTCGAGGGTGGAGTTCTGAATACACGAAGACAGCGCAGATTTGCGCGTGTTCGAGAGTAGCTAAAGCTAATGTAAAACAAAACTCGGAAAATAAAGGAGGCGCAGCTCCTGTATAAATAGAGAGGGGGCGCAGCCCTAGGGGCGGCCAACCCTAGGTCGTCCATTATGGGCCGTAATTGGGCTGGTCGTCTATTCTTCCGGGCCTTCGTTCTTTAACAACATGATGTAGTTCAATTCTCTTGCACGGGCCCGAGTCACTGGCCCAGGTGGAAGGGGTGGCGCCTGGACTGGGGAAGATGGTGGCCTGGGCTGGAGAAGGTGCTGCTGGTGTAGATGTGCTCGTGTTGGTGTTGATGTCCTCATCATCCTCCCCTTCTTGAACTGAAGTCGTCCTCGACGGCAACTCCTCGTCTTCTCCCGCATACGATTTCAAATCTGCAACGTTAAAACTAGTGGAAACACCAAACTCCGCAGGCAGGTCAAGGATATAAGCATTATCATTAATCTTGGTTAGTACCTTAAAAGGACCAGCAGCACGAGGCATCAATTTAGAACGGCGCAATGTAGGAAAACGATCCTTTCTCAAATGCAACCAAACCATATCACCAGGTTCAAAAGTAACTAGTTTTCGGCCTTTACTACCAGTAATCTGATATTTAGCATTAGCAGCAGCAATGTTTTGTTGAGTTTGTTCATGGAGATTAATCATTTGTTCAACATGTGCAAGAGCATCTATGTGTGGGGCGTCCATAGCATCAAGCGAAAACAAAGCAATAGGCGCCCTAGGAATGTAACCATAAACAATTTGAAAAGGGCACATCTTTGTAGAAGAATGTGTTGCATGATTATAAGCAAACTCAACATGAGGTAAGCAATCCTCCCAACGTTTCAAATTTTTGTCTAAAACAGCCCTAAGCATGGTAGACAAAGTTCGATTAACTACCTCAGTTTGACCATCAGTCTGAGGGTGACAAGTGGTGCTAAACAGCAATTTAGTTCCTAATTTATTCCACAGAGATCTCCAAAAATGACTCAGAAACTTAGCATCACGATCCGAGACTATTGTATTGGGAATACCGTGCAAACGAATAATCTCTCTAAAAAACAATTCAGCAACATTGCTAGCATCATCAGTCTTATGACAAGGTATGAAATGAGCCATTTTGGAGAATCGATCAACAACCACAAAAAAGCTATCCCTCCCCTTCTTAGTTCTAGGCAATCCCAAAACAAAATCCATCGAAATATCAATCCAAGGGGAAGTAGGAACAGGCTGATGTAAGCTGAGGTGCCCGATCTTTCGGCGAGTAGAGATAATTCCGATTTGGTGGAAGATGACCCTTGCGATCCGACTACGACGAGCAAGCCCGAGGCGCCAATGCAATCGCTGAACCAACTCCCTGTGGTTACCAGACCTTGCTGATGCGAGATCGGCCCTGATCACGAAGATCGTTTCCTGTGCGCAATCGAAGAACGAACAAGAAAAAGATGCGAGCAATCTAATCTATTACTCGAGGGTGGAGTTCTGAATACACGAAGACAGCGCAGATTGCGCGTGCTCGAGAGTAGCTAAAGCTAGATCTAAAACAAAACTCAGAAAATAAAGGAGGCGCAGCTCCTGTATAAATAGAGAGGGGGCGCAGCCCCTAGGGGCGGCCAACCCTAGGTCGTCCATTATGGGCCGCATTGGGCTGGTCGTCTATTCTTCTGGGCCTTCGTTCTTTAACAACAGATGTAGTTCAATTCTCTTGCACGGGCCCGAGTCACTGGCCCAGGTGGAAGGGGTGGCGCCTGGGCTGGAGAAGGTGCTGCTGGTGTAGATGTGCTCGTGTTGGTGTTGATGTCCTCATCATCCTCCCCTTCTTGAACTGAAGTCGTCCTCGACGGCAACTCCCTCGTCTTCTCCCGCATATGGTTTCAAATCTGCAACATTAAAACTAGTGGAAACACCAAACTCCGTAGGCAGGTCAAGGGTATAAGCATTATCATTAATCTTGGTTAGTATCTTAAAAGGACCAGCAGCACGAGGCATCAATTTAGAACGACGCAAAGTAGGAAAACGATCCTTTCTCAAATGCAACCAAACCATATCACCAGGTTCAAAAGTAACTAGTTTCCGGCCCTTACTACCAGTAATCTGATATTTAGCATTAGCAGCAGCAATGTTTGTTGAGTTTGTTCATGGAGATTAATCATTTGTTCAACATGTGCAAGAGCATCTATGTGTGGGGGCGTCCGCAGCATCAAGCGAAAACAAAGCAATAGGCGCCCTAGGAATGTAACCATAAACAATTTGAAAAGGGCACATCTTTGTAGAAGAATGGGTTGCATGATTATAAGCAAACTCAACATGAGGCAAGCAATCCTCCCAACGTTTCAAATTTTTGTCTAAAACAGCCCTAAGCATGGTAGACAAAGTTCGATTAACTACCTCAGTTTGACCATCAGTCTGAGGGTGACAAGTGGTGCTAAACAGCAATTTAGTTCCCAATTTATTCCACAGAGATCTCCAAAAATGACTCAGAAACTTAGCATCACGATCCGAGACTATTGTATTGGGAATACCGTGCAAACGAATAATCTCTCTAAAAAAACAATTCAGCAACATTGCTAGCATCATCAGTCTTATGACAAGGTATGAAATGAGCCATTTTGGAGAATCGATCAACAACCACAAAAATGCTATCCCTCCCTTCTTAGTTCTAGGCAATCCCAAAACAAAATCCATCGAAATATCAGTCCAAGGGGAAGTAGGAACAGGCAAAGGCATATACAAAACCATGGTTGTTCAACCGTGGACTTAGCTTTCTGACAAGTAGTGCAGCGTGCAACAAGGCGCTCAACATCAGCGCGCATCCGAGGCCAAAAGAAGTGGGCAGCCAACACCTCATGTGTCTTGTAGACGCCAAAGTGCCCCATGAGGACCGCCTCCATGGTGCTTCCTGTAACAACAAAAGACGAACCGAGCTAGCTGGAACACACAGCTTGTTAGCGCGAAACAGGAACCCATCCTGTATGTGAAATTTGCCCCATGGTTTCCCATTAATACAATGGCCGAAAGCATCTTTAAAATCAGCATCATCAACATATTGATCTTTCACAGTGTGCAAACCAAAGATTTTAAAATCTAACTGTGACAGCATGGTATAGCGACGAGACAAAGCATCAGCAATAACATTGTCCTTCCCGTTCTTGTGTTTAATAATGTAAGGAAAGGACTCAATGAATTCTACCCATTTAGCATGACGACGGTTCAGATTTGTTTGGGTACGAATATGTTTTAAAAGCCTCATGATCAGAATGGATTATAAACTCACGATGCCAAAGATAGTGCTGCCATGTATGCAAAGTGCGCACTAAAGCGTAAAGCTCCTTATCATAAGTAGAATATTTCAGACTAGCACCGCTTAATTTTTCACTAAAATAAGCAACTGGTTTTCCTTCTTGTAACAAAACAGCACCTAGCCCAATACCGCTAGCATCGCATTCAAGCTCAAACACTTTATTAAAATCAGGCAATTGCAATAGGGGAGCTTGGGTTAACTTATCTTTCAAAGTGTTGAACGCTTCCTCCTGGGAATCACTCCAAGCAAATGGAACATCTTTCTTTGTAAGCTCATGTAGAGGCGCTGCAATGGAGCTAAAATCACGAACAAATTGGCGGTAGAAACCGGCAAGTCCAAGAAAGCTCCGAATTTGTGTGACCGTCGTCGGTGTAGGCCACTCCCGAATGGCAGCAATCTTGCTGCTATCCACCTCAATGCCCTGTGGAGTAACAACATAACCAAGAAACGAGACACGTCGTGTACAAAAGATGCATTTTTCCATGTTAGCAAATAACTGGGCAGCACGCAATGCATCAAAAACAGCACTTAAATGTTCCAAATGCTCTTTCTTAGATTTGCTGTAAATAAGAATATCATCAAAATAAACAACCACAAACAATCCTATGAAGGGCCTTAGAACTTCATTCATCACTCGCATAAAAGTGCTGGGAGCATTAGTCAATCCAAACGGCATAACCAACCATTCATATAAACCAAATTTCGTTTTAAAAGCCGTTTTCCATTCATCACCCAGTTTCATTCTAATCTGGTGGTAACCACTACGCAAATCAATCTTAGTGAAAATAATGGCACCACTAAGCTCATCTAGCATATCATCAAGGCGTGGTATAGGATATCGATAACGAATAGTGATGTTATTAATAGCACGACAGTCTACACACATACGCCACGACCCATCTTTCTTGGGAACAAGTAACACAGGAACAGAGCAAGGGCTAAGAGACTCACGAATGTATCCCTTGTCAAGCAACGCCTGTACCTGGCGCTGAATCTCCTTCGTCTCATCCGGATTTGTACGGTACGGTGCGCGGTTCGGAAGCTGTGCGCCGGGAATGAGGTCGATCTGGTGCTCAATGCCACGAAGTGGTGGGAGACCCGGTGGTAAGTCTTTGGGAAAGACATCAGCGTACTCCTGCAAAAGGTTAGCAACCATAGGGGGAATAGCCAAAGATGGTGCATCATCAAGTGAAAATGAGGACACTAGAGCATATAAGTGCATAGCATGGCAAATGAGCACCGTGTAGATCATCAAAAATCAGCACGTGTAGCAAGTAAAACAGGAGCCTTCAACTTGATTTCAGAAGGAACAGAGGGCGATGGATCAAGTTGTTTAGCAGTTATAGCAGCTCGGGCAAGATCATCTTTAACAATTTGTTCAGGTGTCATTGGATGTATAATTATTTTCTGACCCTTAAAAATGAAAGAATAATGATTCGAACGACCATGATGCAAGCTATCAGTATCATATTGCCAAGGTCGACCAAGTAACAAAGAGCATGCTTCCATGGGAATAACATCACAATCAACAAAAATCAGAATAAGCACCCATGGAGAAAGGAACGCGCACGGAACGTGTGATTTTTATTTTACCACCATCATTAAGCCATTGAATGTGATATGGGTTTGGATGCTTACGAGTGGGTAACGATAACTTTTCGACCAGCTTGGTACTCGCCAAATTGTTGCAACTGCCGCTGTCGATAATGATGCGAATTGACCGCTCCTGCACAACACCCTTTGTATGGAACAGAGTGTGTCGCTGATTCTTCTCGGGCAAAGCGACCTGTGTACTGAGAACACGCTGCACAACAAGACTTTCATACCTATCAGCGTCGTCCAGGTTGACATGTACCTCCGCCTTAGCTGCATGGTCAGTGGCAAGTAGTGCATGTTCAATTTCTTCAGAATCACTAGCGGAAGAGTACTCACCATCGTCACGAATGAGCAAAGTGCACTTGTTTGGGCAGTCCCGAATCACATGGCCAAATCCTCTACAGCGATGACACTGAATATCTCGTGTACGACCTGTGGGTGGGGCAGTGCTGGCTGGTTTGGTCGTCTTCTCGCGTGGAGTAGTGGTGGACGTGGATGGCGCAGGGGGAACTGGTGCTGAGGTGGATGTCGAGCTTCGTCCTGCAAAGGGGTTAGAATATGGCTTCGAGCGGCGTCCCTGCACTTCACGTTCAGCTTTGCAAGCATATTCAAATAAAGTAGTCATATCATAATATTCCTTATAATCAAGTATATCTTGGATTTCGCGGTTTAAACCACCACGAAAACGTGCCATAGCAGCGTCGTTGTCCTCTAATATGCCACAACGAATCATACCTTTTTGTAACTCCTGGAAATAGTCCTCAACAGATTGAGAACCTTGCTGAAAACGCTGCATTTTATTAAGCAAATCACGAGCATAATACGAAGGCACAAATCGATGTCGCATCGCAGCTTTCAACTGATCCCAAGTGGTTGGAATAGTAGTGGGATGTTTTATTTTAAACTCACGCCACCAAATTAAAGCAAAATCAGTAAATTCACTAATAGCAGCTTTAACCTGAGAATGTGCAGCAATATCATGGCTTGAAAATTTTTGTTCAACCTCTAACTCCCAATCAAGATATGCAGCAGGATCATATTTGCCATTAAAAGGTGGAATTTTAAATTTAATCTTAGAAAATAAGTCATTAGGGGGATGACGAACCACACGGCGTGCACGACCACGGCGATCTCCATCTTCCCACTCAGTGTCACCGCCGTAGTCCTGCTCCATCTTTGTGGTCAACGCATCAAGGCGTGCCAGGATGGTGTCGAGTGTGGTGCGAGCCGCCGTTTGAGCAAGGTCAAGCTGGTTGAAACGCTCGGTCGTCGAAGTGACCGTTGAATCAAGCCGTTCATGCATCGTCCTAATGTCATCAGCAAGTCCATCAACTTGTCCCTTTACTTCCAGCAACTGGGCATCCACCGTGTCATGTGCTCCTGCCATAGTTAGCGCAAACACCAAAACACCAAAAAAAAAAACGACAAAAACAGGGGTGTACTGCTCACAAGGCGCTTACACTAGTGCTGTTATCAAATTCTTATCCGTTCTTACCAAGCCACAGTGGTGAACTGCAACCAACAGGTGGAACCGGTGAAAGATTGGATGAGCGATTGCCTGGAGAAACAGAAACCTACTCGTCGTAGAAATATGTGGAGTTTCTGGGTAGGCTGCACTCAAGTCAAGGATTAGCACGACCAAACAATAATGCAAAGTTGAATTATAGTGCAAAACACGAAACTATATTGCTGGCCACAAGTGCAAAGGACGGATGGAACTAGCAGAATGGCAGTACCGTAAATATTGTACTAGCGAGGCCACTAGTAGGAATCACAAGTGATTTTGTTTTCTTTTTTGTATGAATTTTTTGATATTTTTCTCAGCACAAGAAGCAACAAAATAGGAGTTACACGAAGTTTCACCTAGAACAGAGTTCAGATGTGGTCTACAGAAAATGAGGAAGTTCTCTGAAAAGCGTGCGAGAACTTTGATGAATTTTTTCTTTATCTTCCTGAATTTTTTTGACAATTTTGTCGAAACCCAAACAGACCGTAGGTGAGTTTGGCCGGCCTCAGAATGGTGTCAACTAGCTCCTGTAAAAAATTTCAGATTTTTCGGACACCCGAGCGAAAAGTTATGCCCGGTTTAAGGAAGGTAGCTCAAGTTATGTTTTCAAACGACCGGGATGAAACAACCGTATCCTATCTCCTTCGTTGTTTTTTTTGTTTCTGTTTTTTTTGACGTAACCGAAGGAGAAAAACAAGGAAACGATGTTGACTTGGTTTTTTTTCTGTTTTTTTTTCGTAACCGAAGGAGAAAAAACAAGGAAACGGCCGTTGACCTCGGTTTGTTTTTTCTGTTTTTTTTGACGTAACCGAAGGAGAAAAACAAGGAAACAATGTTGACTCGGTTGTGGCGTGATCAAAGGGGAGATGGTGGCGGCGCTAGGATTTGAATGGTGGAAGAACACAATGCAACCAGCAACAAATGACGCGAAAGCACACAAATTCAACAATGCAGATTATTGAAAGAAAGTGCGAGGCTCAAAAGGGTGCTGGGATAAGGTCTAACCTGAATTTTTATGTGGTTTTGTGGACTGTAGGAAAAAAAAACACTCGATAAACTCACCGATCAACCTGGAAATCTGATACCAATTGATGTAGCTGAAGTGCCCGATCTTTCGGCGAGTAGAGATAATTCCGATTTGGTGGAAGATGACCCTTGCGATCCGACTACGACGAGCAAGCCCGAGGCGCCAATGCAATCGCTGAACCAACTCCCTGTGGTTACCGACCTTGCTGATGCGAGATCGGCCTGATCACGAAGATCGTTTCCTGTGCGCAATCGAAGAACGAACAAGAAAAAGATGCGAGCAATCTAATCTATTACTCGAGGGTGGAGTTCTGAATACACGAAGACAGCGCAGATTTGCGCGTGCTCGAGAGTAGCTAAAGCTAGATCTAAAACAAAACTCGGAAAATAAAGGAGGCGCAGCTCCTGTATAAATAGAGAGGGGGCGCAGCCCCTAGGGGCGGCCAACCCTAGGTCGTCCATTATGGGCCGCAATTGGGCTGGTCGTCTATTCTTCTGGGCCTTCGTTCTTTAACAACATGATGTAGTTCAATTCTCTTGCACGGGCCCGAGTCACTGGCCCAGGTGGAAGGGGTGGCGCCTGGGCTGGAGAAGGTGCTGCTGGTGTAGATGTGCTCGTGTTGGTGTTGATGTCCTCATCACAGGCAAAGGCATATACAAACCATGGTTGTTCAACCGTGACTTACCTTTCTGACAAGTAGTGCAGCGTGCAACAAGGCGCTCAACATCAGCGTGCATCCGAGGACAAAAGAAGTGGGCAGCCAACACCTCATGTGTCTTGTAGACGCCAAAGTGTCCCATGAGACCGCCTCCATGTGCTTCCTGTAACAACAAAAGACGAACCGAGCTAGCTGGAACACACAGCTTGTTAGCGCGAAACAGGAACCCATCCTGTATGTGAAATTTGCCCCATGGTTTCCCATTAATACAATGGCCGAAAGCATCTTTAAAATCAGCATCGTCAACATATTGATCTTTTACAGTGTGCAAACCAAAGATTTTAAAATCTAACTGTGACACCATGGTATAGCGACGAGACAAAGCATCAGCAATAACATTGTCCTTCCCGTTCTTGTGTTTAATAATGTAAGGAAAAGACTCAATGAATTCTACCCATTTAGCATGACGACGGTTCAGATTTGTTTGGGTACGAATATGTTTTAAAGCCTCATGATCAGAATGAATTATGAACTCACGATGCCAAAGATAGTGCTGCCATGTATGTAAAGTGCGCACTAACGCGTAATGCTCCTTACCATAAGTAGAATATTTCAGACTAGCACCGCTTAATTTTTCACTAAAATAAGCAACTGGTTTTCCTTCTTGTAACAAAACAGCACCTAGCCCAATACCGCTAGCATCGCATTCAAGCTCAAATACTTTATTAAAATCAGGCAATTGCAATAGGGGAGCTTGGGTTAACTTATCTTTCAAAGTGCTGAACGCTTCCTCCTGCGAATCACTCCAAGCAAACGGCACATCTTTCTTTGTAAGCTCATGTAGAGGCGCTGCAATGGAGCTAAAATCACGAACAAATCTGCGGTAGAAACCGGCAAGTCCAAGAAAGCTCCAAATTTGTGTGACCGTCGTCGGTGTAGGCCACTCCCGAATGGCAGCAATCTTGCTGCTATCCACCTCAATGCCCTGTGGAGTAACAACATAACCAAGAAACGAGACACGTCGTGTGCAAAAGATGCATTTTTCCATGTTAGCGAATAACTGGGGCGGCACGCAATGCATCAAAAACAGCACTTAAATGTTCCAAATGCTCTTTCTTAGATTTGCTGTAAATAAGGATATCATCGAAATAAACAACCACAAACAATCCTATGAAGGGCCTCAGAACTTCATTCATCACTCGCATAAAAGTGCTGGGAGCATTAGTCAATCCAAACGGCATAACCAACCATTCATATAAACCAAATTTCGTTTTGAAGGCTGTTTTCCATTCATCACCCAGTTTCATTCTAATCTGGTGGTAACCACTACGCAAATCAATCTTAGTGAAAATAATGGCACCACTAAGCTCATCTAGCATATCATCAAGGCGTGGTATAGGATAGCGATAACGAATAGTGATGTTATTAATAGCACGACAGTCTACACACATACGCCATGACCCATCTTTCTTGGGAACAAGTAACACAGGAACAAAGCAAGGGCTAAGAGACTCACGAATGTATCCTTTGTCAAGCAACGCCTGTACCTGGCGCTGAATCTCCTTCGTCTCATCCGGATTTGTACGGTATGGTGCGCGGTTCGGAAGCTGTGCGCCGGGAATGAGATCGATCTGGTGCTCAATGCCACGAAGCGGTGGGAGACCCGGTGGTAAGTCTTTGGGAAAGACATCAGCGTACTCCTGCAAAAGGTTAGCAACCATAGGGGGAATAGCCAAAGATGGTGCATCATCAAGTGAAATGAGGACACTAGAGCATACAAGTGCATAGCATGGCAAATGAGCACCGTGTAGATCATCAAAATCAGCACGTGTAGCAAGTAAAACAGGAGCCTTCAACTTAATTTCAGAAGGAACAGAGGGCGATGGATCAAGTTGTTTAGCAGTTATAGCAGCTCGGGCAAGATCATCTTTAACAATTTGTTCAGGTGTCATTGGATGTATAATTATTTTCTGACCCTTAAAAATGAAAGAATAATGATTCGAACGACCATGATGCAAGCTATCAGTATCATATTGCCAAGGTCGACCAAGTAACAAAGAGCATGCTTCCATGGGAATAACATCACAATCAACAAAATCAGAATAAGCACCCATGGAGAAAGGAACACGCACGGAACGCGTGATTTTTATTTTACCACCATCATTAAGCCATTGAATGTGATATGGGTTTGGATGCTTACGAGTGGGTAACGACAACTTTTCGACCAGCATGGTACTCGCCAAATTGTTGCAACTGCCGCTGTCGATAATGATGCGAATTGACCGCTCCTGCACAACACCCTTTGTATGGAACAGAGTGTGTCGCTGATTCTTCTCGGGCAAAGCGACCTGTGTACTGAGAACACGCTGCACAACAAGACTTTCATACCTATCAGCGTTGCCCGGGTTGACATGTACCTCCGCCTTAGCTGCATGGTCGGTGGCAAGTAGTGCATGTTCAATTTCTTCAGAATCACTAGCGGAAGAGTACTCACCATCGTCACGAATGAGCAAAGTGCGCTTGTTTGGGCAGTCCCGAATCACATGGCCAAATCCTCTACAGCGATGACACTGAATATCCCATGTACGACCTGTGGGTGGGGCAGTGCTGGCTGGTTTGGTCGTCTTCTCGCGTGGAGTAGTGGTGGACGTGGATGGCGCAGGGGGAACTGGTGCTGAGGTGGATGTCGAGCTTCGTCCTGCAAAAGGGTTAGAATATGGCTTCGAGCGGCGTCCCTGCACTTCACGTTCAGCTTTGCAAGCATATTCAAATAAAGTAGTCATATCATAATATTCCTTATAATCAAGTATATCTTGGATTTCGCGGTTTAAACCACCACAAAAACGTGCCATAGCAGCGTCGTTGTCCTCCAATATCCCACAACGAATCATACCTTTTTGTAACTCCTGGAAATAGTCCTCAACAGATTGAGAACCTTGCTGAAAACGCTGCATTTTATTAAGCAAATCACGAGCATAATACGAAGGCACAAATCGATGGCGCATCGCAGCTTTCAACTGATCCCAAGTGGTTGGAATGGTAGTGGGATGTTTTATTTTAAACTCACGCCACCAAATTAAAGCAAAATCAGTAAATTCACTAATAGCAGCTTTAACCTGAGAATGTGCAGCAATATCATGGCATGAAAATTTTTGTTCAACCTCTAACTCCCAATCAAGATATGCAGCAGGATCATATTTGCCATTAAAAGGTGGAATTTTAAATTTAATCTTAGAAAATAAGTCATTAGGGGGATGACGAACCACACAGCGTGCACGACCACGGCGATCTCCATCGTCCCACTCAGTGTCACCGCCGTAGTCCTGCTCCATCTTTGTGGTCAACGCATCAAGGCGTGCCAGGATGGTGTCGAGTGTGGTGCGAGTCGCCGTTTGAGCAAGGTCAAGCTGGTTGAAACGCTCGGTCGTCGAAGTGACCGTTGAATCAAGCCGTTCATGCATCGTCCTAATGTCATCAGCAAGTCCATCAACTTGTCCCCTTACTTCCAGCAACTGGGCATCCACCGTGTCATGTGCTCCTGCCATAGTTAGCGCAAACACCAAAACACCAAAAAAAAACCAACGACAAAAACAGGGGTGTACTGCTCACAAGGCGCTCACACTAGTGCTGTTATCAATTTTTTATCCGTTCTTACCAAGCCACAGTGGTGAACTGCAACCAACAGGTGGAACCGGTGAAAGATTGGATGAGCGATTGCCTGGAGAAACAGAAACCTTCTCGTCGTAGAAATATGTGGAGTTCTGGGTAGGCTGCACTCAAGTCAAGGATTAGCACGACCAAACAATAATGCAAAGTTGAATTATAGTGCAAAACACGAAACTATATTGCTGGCCACAAGTGCAAAGGACGGATGGAACTAGCAGAATGGCAGTACCGTAAATATTGTACTAGCGAGGCCACTAGTAGGAATCACAAGTGATTTTGTTTTTCTTTTTTGTATGATTTTTTTGATATTTTTCTTAGCACAAGAAGCAACAAAATAGGAGCTACACGAAGTTTCACCTAAAACAGAGTTCAAATGTCGTCTACAGAAAATCAGGAAGTTCTCTGAAAAGCGTGCGAGAACTTTGACGAATTTTTTTCTTTATTTTCCTGAATTTTTTTGACAATTTTGTCGAAACCCAAACAGACCGAAGGTGAGTTTGGCCGGCCTCAGAATGGTGTCAACTAGCTCCTGTAAAAATTTTAGATTTTTTGGACACTCGAGCGAAAAGTTATGCCCGGTTTAAGGAAGGTACCTGAAGTTATGTTTTCAAACGACCGGGATGAAACAACCGTATCCTTTCTCCTTCGTTGTTTTTTTGTTTCTGTTTTTTTTTACGTAACCGAAGGAGAAAAATAAGGAAACGATGTTGACTCGGTTTGTTTTTTTTTCTGTTTTTTTCGTAACCGAAGGAGAAAAACAAGGAAACAGCCGTTGACTCGGTTTGTTTTTTCTGTTTTTTTTTGACGTAACCGAAGGAGAAAAACAAGGAAACAATGTTGACTCAGTTTGTGGCGTGATCAAAGGGGAGATGGTGGCGGCGCTAGGGTTTGAATGGTGGAAGAACACAATGCAACCAGCAACAAATGACGCGAAAGCACACAAATTCAACAATGCAGATTATTGAAATAAAGTGCGAGGCTCAAAAGGATGCTGGGATAAGGTCTAACCTGAATTTTTATGTGGTTTTGTGGACTGTAGAAAAAAAAACACTCGATAAACTCACCGATCAACCTGGAAATCTGATACCAATTGATGTAGCTGAGGTGCCCGATCTTTCGGCGAGTAGAGATAATTCCGATTTGGCGGAAGTTGACCCTTGCGATCCGACTACGACGAGCAAGCCCGAGGCGCCAATGCAATCGCTGAACCAACTCCCTGTGGTTACCGACCTTGCTGATGCGAGATCGGCCTGATCACGAAGATCGTTTCCTGTGCGCAATCGAAGAACGAACAAGAAAAAGATGCGAGCAATCTAATCTATTACTCGAGGGTGGAGTTCTGAATACACGAAGACAGCGCAGATTTGCGCGTGTTCGAGAGTAGCTAAAGCTAATGTAAAACAAAACTCGGAAAATAAAGGAGGCGCAGCTCCTGTATAAATAGAGAGGGGGCGCAGCCCCTAGGGGCGGCCAACCCTAGGTCGTCCATTATGGGCCGTAATTGGGCTGGTCGTCTATTCTTCCGGGCCTTCGTTCTTTAACAACATGATGTAGTTCAATTCTCTTGCACGGGCCCGAGTCACTGGCCCAGGTGGAAGGGGTGGCGCCTGGACTGGGGAAGATGGTGCCTGGGCTGGAGAAGGTGCTGCTGGTGTAGATGTGCTCGTGTTGGTGTTGATGTCCTCATCACCGAAGGTGAGTTTGGCCGGCCTCAGAATGGTGTCAACTAGCTCCTGTAAAAATTTCAGATTTTTTGGACACCCGAGCGAAAAGTTATGCCCGTTTTACGGAAGGTACCTCAAGTAATGTTTTAAAACGACCGGAATGAAACAACTGTATCCTTTCTCCTTCGTTTTCTTTTTTTTGTTTCTGTTTTTTTTTTGACGTAACCGAAGGAGAAAAATAAGGAAGCGGCCGTTGACTCGGTTTGTTTTTTTTTTCTGTTTTGTTTTTTCGTAACTGAAGGAGAAAAACAAGGAAACGGTCGTTGACCTCGGTTTGTTTTTTCTGTTTTTTTATGTAACCGAAGGAGAAAAACAAGGAAACGATGTTGACAAGTTTGTGGCGTGATCAAACGGGAGATGGTGGCGGCGCTAGGTTTTGAATGGTGGAAGAACACAATGCAACCAGCAACAAATGACGCGAAAGCACACAAATTCAACAATGCAGATTATTGAAAGAAAGTGCGAGGCTCAAAAGGGTGCTAGAATAAGGTGTAACCTGAATTTTTATGTGGTTTTGTGGACTGTAGGAAAAAAAACACTCGATAAACTCACCGATCAACCTGGAAATCTGATACCAATTGATGTAGCTGAGGTGCCCGATCTTTCGGCGAGAGGAGATAATTCCGATTTGGCGGAAGATGACCCTTGCGATCCGACTACGACGAGCAAGCCCGAGGCGCCAATGCAATCGCTGAACCAACTCCCTGTGGTTACTGACCTTGCTGATGCGAGATCGGCCTGATCACGAAGATCATTTCCTGTGCGCAATCGAAGAACGAACAAGAAAAAGATGCATGCAATCTAATCTATTACTCGAGGGTGGAGTTCTGAATACACGAAGACAGCGCAGATTTGCGCGTGTTCGAGAGTAGCTAAGGCTAACGTAAAACAAAACTCCAAGAACAATGGAGGCGCAGCTCCTGTTTAAATAGAGAGGGGTCGCAGCCCCTAGGGGCGGCCAACCCTAGGTCGTCCACTATGGGCCGCAGTTGGGCTAGTCGTTTTTTCGCAAGGAACAAGCCCAATCCACTACTTTAGGTCCAAAACTCATGTTTGGGGTGGTTTCACGCAATTTCGTTGCCGCACGTCACCCATTCCGAAATCTGGTGTCGGGGTGCATACAAAGCACGAGTTTTGGCCACCGGAACCATTTCTTCGTTTTTCGCAACGAAAAAGCCCAATCCACTACTTTACGTCCAAAACTCATGTTTGGGGTGGTTTCGCGTAATTTCATTCCCGCTCGTCACCCATTCCGAAAACGGTTGTCGGGTGCATACAAAGCACGAGTTTTTGCCACCAGAACCGTTTCTTAGGTTTTCGCAACGAACATGCCAAATCCACTACATTAGGTCCAAAACTTATGTTTGGGGTGGTTTCGCGCAATTTCATTGCCGCACATCACACATTCCGAAAACGGGTGTCGGGGTGCATACAAAGCACGAGTTTTGGCCACCGGAACCATTTCTTCGTATTTCACAACGAACATGCCCAATCCACTACTTTAGGTCCAAAACTCATATTTGGGGTGGTTTCGCGCAATTTCGTTGCCGCACGTCACCCATTCCGAAAACGGGTGTCGGGGTGCATACAAAGCACGAGTTTTGGCCACCGGAACCATTTCTTTGTTTTTCGCAACGAACATGCCCAATCCACTACTTTAGGTCCAAAACTCATGTTTGGGGTGGTTTCGCACAATTTCGTTGCCGCACGTCACCCATTACGAAAACGGGTGTCGGGGTGCATACAAAGCACGAGTTTTTGCCACCAAAACCATTTCTTCGTTTTTCACAACGAACATGCCCAATCCACTACTTTAGGACCAAAACTCATGTTTGGGGTGGTTTCGCGCAATTTCGTTGCCGCACGTCACCCATTCCGAAAACGAGTGTCGATGTGCATACAAAGCACGAGTTTTTGCTGCTGTAAGCATTTCTTCGTTTTTCGCAACGAACATGCCCAATCCACTATTTAGGTCCAAAACTCATGTTTGGTGTGGTTTCGCGCAATTTCGTTGCAGCATGTCACACATTCCGAAAACGGGTGTCGGGGTGCATACAAAGCACGAGTTTTGGCCACAGAAACCATTTCTTCGTTTTTCGCAACGAACATGTTCAATCCACAACTTTAGGACCAAAACTCATGTTTGGGGTGGTTTCCCGCAATTTCGTTGCCGCACGTCACACATTCCGAAAACGGGTGACGGGGTGCATACAAAGCACGAGTTTTGGCCACCGGAACCATTTCTCGTTTTTCGCAACGAACATGCCCAATCCACTACTATAGGTCCAAAACTCATGTTTGGGTGGTTTCGCGCAATTTCGTTGCCGCACGTCACACATTCCGAAAACGGGTGTCGGGGTGCATAGAAAGCACGAGTTTTGGCCATCGGAACCATTTCTTTGTTTTTCGCAACAAACATGCCCAATCCACTACTTTAGGTCCAAAACTCATGTTTGGGGTGGTTTCGCGCAATTTCGTTGCCGCACGTCACCCATTCCGAAAACTGGTGTCGGGGTGCATACAAAGCACAAGTTTTTGCCACTGGAACCATTTCTTTGTTTTTCGCAACGAACATGCCAAATCCAGTATATTAGGTCCAAAACTTATATTTGGGGTGATTTCGCGCAATTTCGTTGCCGCACGTCACACATTTCGAAAACGGGTGTCGGAGTGCATACAAAGCACGAGTTTTGGCCACCGGAACCATTTCTTCGTTTTTCGCAACGAACATGCCCAATCCACTACTTTAGGTCCAAAACTCATGTTTGGGGTGGTTTCGCGCAATTTCGTTGCCGCACGTCACACATTCCGAAAACGGGTGTCGGGGTGCATACAAAGCACGAGTTTTGGCCATCGGAACCATTTCTTTGTTTTTCGCAACAAACATGCCCAATCCACTACTTTAGGTCCAAATCTCATGTTTGGGGTGGTTTCACGCAATTTCGTTGCCGCACGTCACACATTCCGAAAACGGGTGTCGGGGTGCATACAAAGCACGAGTTTTTGCCACCGGAACCGTTTCTTTGTTTTTCGCAACGAACATGTCAAATCCACTACATTAGGTCCAAAACTCATGTTTGGGGTGGTTTCGCGCATTTTCGTTGCCGCACGTCACCCTTTCCGAAAACGGGTGTCGATGTGCATACAAAGCACGAGTTTTGCCGCCGCAACCATTTCTTCGTTTTTCGCAACGAAGCCCAATCCACTACTTTAGGTTCAAAACTAATGTTTGGGGTGGTTTCTCGCAATTTTGTTGCCGCACGTCACCCATTACGAAAACTGGTGTCGGGGTGCATACAAAGCACAAGTTTTTGCCACCGTAACCATTTCTTCGTTTTTCGCAACGAACATGTCCAATCCACAACTTTAGGTCCAAAACTCATGTTTGGAATGGTTTCGCGCAATTTCGTTGCCGCACGTCACCCATTCCAAAAACGGGCGTCGAGGTGCCTACAAAGCACGAGTTTTTGCCACCGGAACCATTTCTTAGTTATTCGCAACGAACATGCCCAATCCACTATTTTAGGTCCAAAACTCATGTTTGGGGTGGTTTCGCGCAATTTTGTTGCCGCACGTCACCCATTCCGAAAACTGGTGTCGGGGTGCACACAAAGCACGAGTTTTGGCCACCGGAACCATTTCTTCGTTTTTCGCAACGAACATGCCCAATCCACTACTTTACGTCCAAAACTCATGTTTGGGTGATTTCGCGCAATTTCGTTGCCGCACGTCACCCATTCCGAAAACGGGTGTCGGGTGCATACAAAGCACGAGTTTTTGCCACAGGAACCATTTCTTCGATTTTCGCAAGGAACATGCCAATCCACTACTTTAGGTCCAAAACTCATGTTTGGGATGGTTTCAAGCAATTTCGTTGCCGCACGTCACCCATTCCGAAATCTGGTGTCGGGGTGCATACAAAGCACGAGTTTTGGCCACCGGAACCATTTCTTTGTTTTTCACAATGAACATGCTCAATCCACAACTTTAGGTCCAAAACTCATGTTTGGGTTGGTTTCGCGCAATTTTGTTGCCGCACGTCACCGTTTCCCAAAACGGGTGTCGATGTGCGTACAAAGCACGAGTTTTTGCCGCCGTAAGCATTTCTTCGTTTTTCGCAACGAACATGCCCAATCCACTACTTTAGGTCCAAAACTCATGTTTGGTGTGGTTTCGCGCAATTTCGTTGCAGCATGTCACACATTCCGAAAACGGGTGTTGGGTGCATACAAAGCACGAGTTTTGGCCACAGAAACCATTTCTTCGTTTTTCGCAACGAACATGTCCAATCCACAACTTTAGGTCCAAAACTCATGTTTGGGGTGGTTTCACGCAATTTCGTTGCCGCACGTCACACATTCCGAAAACGGGTGTCGGGGTGCATACAAAGCACGAGTTTTGGCCACCGAAGCCATTTCTCGTTTTTCGCAACGAACATGCCCAATCCACTACTATAGGTCCAAAACTGATGTTTGGGTGGTTTCGCGCAATTTCGTTGCCGCACGTCACACATTCCGAAAACGGGTGTCGGGGTGCATACAAAGCACAAGTTTTGGCCATCGGAACCATTTCTTTGTTTTTCGCAACAAACATGCCCAATCCACTACTTTAGGTCCAAAACTCAGGTTTGGGGTGGTTTCGCGCAATTTCGTTGTCGCACGTCACCCATTCCGAAAACTGGTGTCGGGGTGCATACAAGGCACAAGTTTTTGCCACTGGAACCATTTCTTCGTTTTTTGCAACGAACATTCCAAATCCAGTATATTAGGTCCAAAACTTATATTTTGGGTGGTTTTGCGCAATTTCGTTGCCGCACGTCACACATTTCGAAAACGGGTGTCGGGGAGCATACAAAGCACGAGTTTTGGCCACCGGAACCATTTCTTCGTTTTTCGCAATGAACATGCCCAATCCACTACTTTAGGTCCAAAACTCATGTTTGGGGTGGTTTCGCGTAATTTCGTTGCCGCACGTCACACATTCCGAAAACTGGTGTCGGGGTGCATACAAAGCACGAGTTTTGGTCATCGGAACCATTTTTTTGTTTTTTCGCAACAAACATGCCCAATCCACTACTTTAGGTCCAAATCTCATGTTTGGGGTGGTTTCGCGCAATTTCGTTGCAGCACGTCACCCATTCCGAAAACGGGTGTCGGGTGCATACAAAGCACGAGTTTTTGCCACCGGAACCGTTTCTTTGTTTTTCGCAACGAACATGTCAAATCCACTACATTAGGTCCAAAACTCATGTTTGGGGTGGTTTCGCGCAATTTCGTTGCCGCACGTCACCCTTTCCGAAAACGGGTGTCGATGTGCATACAAAGCACGAGTTTTGCCGCCGTAACCATTTCTTCGTTTTTCGCAACGAACATGCCCAATCCACTACTTTAGGTTCAAAACTAATGTTTGGGGTGGTTTCTCGCAATTTTGTTGCCGCACGTCACCCATAACGAAAACTGGTGTCAGGGTGCGTACAAAGCACAAGTTTTTGCCACCGTGACCATTTCTTTGTTTTTCGCAACGAACATGTCCAATCCACAACTTTAGGTCCAAAACTCATGTTTGGGGTGGTTTCACGCAATTTCATTGCCGCACGTCACCCATTCCGAAAACAGGTGTCGGGGTGCATACAAAGCACGAGTTTTGGCCACCGGAACCATTTCTCGTTTTTCGCAACGAACATGCCCAATCCACTACTATAGGTCCAAAACTCATGTTTGGGTGGTTTCGCGCAATTTCGTTGCCGCACGTCACACATTCCGAAAACGGGTGTCGGGGTGCATACAAAGCACGAGTTTTGGCCATCGGAACCATTTCTTTGTTTGTCGCAACAAACATGCCCAATCCACTACTTTAGGTCCAAAACTCATGTTTGGGGTGGTTTCGCGCAATTTCGTTGCCGCATGTCACACATTCCGAAAACGGGTGTCGGGGTGCATACAAAGCACGAGTTTTGGCCATCGGAACCATTTCTTTGTTTTTCACAACAAACATGCCCAATCCACTACTTTAGGTCCAAATCTCATGTTTGGGGTGGTTTCGCGCAATTTCGTTGCCGCACGTCACCCATTCCGAAAACGGGTGTCGGGGTGCATACAAAGCACGAGTTTTTGCCACCGGAACCGTTTCTTTGTTTTTCGCAACGAACATGTCAAATCCACTACATTAGGTCCAAAACTCATGTTTGGGGTGGTTTCGCGCAATTTCGTTGCCGCACGTCACCCTTTCCGAAAACGGGTGTCGATGTGCATACAAAGCACGAGTTTTGCCGCCGTAACCATTTCTTCGTTTTTCGCCACGAACATGCCCAATCAACTACTTTAGGTTCAAAACTAATGTTTGGGGTGGTTTCTCGCAATTTTGTTGCCGCACGTCACCCATTCCGAAAACTGGTGTCGGGGTGCATACAAAGCACAAGTTTTTGCCACCGTAACCATTTCTTCGTTTTTCGCAACGAACATGTCCAATCCACAATTTTGTTGCCGCACGTCACCGATTCCAAAAACGGGTGTTGGGGTGCATACAAAGCACGAGTTTTTGCCACCGGAACCATTTCTTAGTTATTCGCAACGAACATGCCCAATCCACTATTTTAGGTCCAAAACTCATGTTTGGGGTGGTTTCGCGCAATTTCGTTGCCGCACGTCACCCATTCCGAAAACTGGTGTCGGGGTGCACACAAAGCACGAGTTTTGGCCACCGGAACCATTTCTTCGTTTTTCGCAACGAACATGCCCAATCCACTACTTTACGTCCAAAACACATGTTTGGGTGGTTTCGCGCAATTTCGTTGTCGCACGTCACCCATTCCGAAAACGGGTGTCGGGTGCATACAAAGCACGAGTTTTTGCCACAGGAACAATTTCTTCGTTTTTTGCAAGGAACATGCCCAATCCACTACTTTAGGTCCAAAACTCATGTTTGGGATGGTTTCACGCAATTTCGTTGCCGCACGTCACCCATTCCGAAATCTGGTGTCGGGGTGCATACAAAGCACGAGTTTTGGCCACCGGAACCATTTCTTTGTTTTTCACAATGAACATGCTCAATCCACAACTTTAGGTCCAAAACTCATGTTTGGGTTGGTTTCGCGCAATTTCGTTGCCGCACGTCACCCTTTCCCAAAACGGGTGTCGATGTGCATACAAAGCACGAGTTTTTGCCGTCGTAAGCATTTCTTCGTTTTTCGCAACGAACATGCCCAATCCACTACTTTAGGTCCAAAACTCATGTTTGGTGTGGTTTCGCGCAATTTCGTTGCAGCATGTCACACATTCCGAAAACGGGTGTTGGGGTGCATACAAAGCACGAGTTTTGGCCACAGAAACCATTTCTTCGTTTTTTCGCAACGAACATGTCCAATCCACAACTTTAGGTCCAAAACTCATGTTTGGGGTGGTTTCACGCAATTTCGTTGCCGCACGTCACACATTCCGAAAACGGGTGTCGGGGTGCATACAAAGCATGAGTTTTGGCCACCGGAACCATTTCTCGTTTTTCGCAACGAACATGCCCAATCCACTACTATAGGTCCAAAACTCATGTTTGGGTGGTTTCGCGCAATTTCGTTGCCGCACGTCACACATTCCGAAAACGGGTGTCGGGGTGCATACAAAGCACGAGTTTTGGCCATCGGAACCATTTCTTTGTTTTTCGCAACAAACATGCCCAATCCACTACTTTAGGTCCAAAACTCATGTTTGGGGTGGTTTCGCGCAATTTCGTTGCCGCACGTCACCCATTCCGAAAACTGGTGTCGGGGTGCATACAAAGCACAAGTTTTTGCCACGGGAACCATTTCTTCGTTTTTCGCAACGAACATTCCAAATCCAGTATATTAGGTCCAAAACTTATATTTGGGGTGGTTTCGCGCAATTTCGTTGCCGCACGTCACACATTTCGAAAACGGGTGTCGGGGTGCATACAAAGCACGAGTTTTGGCCACCGGAACCATTTCTTCGTTTTTCGCAACAAACTTGCCCAATCCACTACTTTAGGTCCAAAACTCATGTTTGGGGTGGTTTCGCGCAATTTCGTTGCCGCACGTCACACATTGCGAAAACGGGTGTCGGAGTGCATACAAAGCACGAGTTTTGGCCACCGGAACCATTTCTCGTTTTTCGCAACGAACATGCCCAATCCACTACTATAGGTCCAAATCTCATGTTTGGGGTGGTTTCGCGCAATTTCGTTGCAGCACGTCACCCGTTCCGAAAACGGGTGTCGGGTGCATACAAAGCACGAGTTTTTGCCACCGGAACCGTTTCTTCGTTTTTCGCAACGAACATGTCAAATCCACTACATTAGGTCCAAAACTCATGTTTGGGGTGGTTTCTCGCAATTTTGTTGCCGCACGTCACCCATAACGAAAACTGGTGTCGGGGTGCATACAAAGCACAAGTTTTTGCCACCGTAACCATTTCTTCGTTTTTCGCAACGAACATGTCCAATCCACAACTTTAGGTTCAAAACTCATGTTTGGAATGGTTTCGCGCAATTTCGTTGCCGCACGTCACCCATAACGAAAACCGGTGTCGGGGTGCATACAAAGCAAAAGTTTTTGCCACCGTAACCATTTCTTCGTTTTTCGCAACGAACATGCCCAATCCACTATTTTAGGTCCAAAACTCGTGTTTGGGGTGGTTTCACGCAATTTCGTTGCCGCACGTCACCCATTCCGAAAACTGGTGTCGGGGTGCACACAAAGCACGAGTTTTGGCCACCGGAACCATTTCTTCGTTTTTCGCAACGAACATGCCCAATACACTACTTTACGTCCAAAACTCATGTTTGGGTGGTTTCGCGCAATTTCGTTGCCGCACGTCACCCATTCCGAAAACGGGTGTCGGGTGCATACAAAGCACAAGTTTTTGCCACAGGAACCATTTCTTCGTTTTTCGCAAGGAACATGCCCAATCCACTACTTTAGGTCCAGAACTCATGTTTGGGATGGTTTCACGCAATTTCGTTGCCGCACGTCACCCATTCCGAAATCTGGTGTCGGGGTGTATACAAAGCATGAGTTTTGGCCACCGGAACCATTTCTCTGTTTTTCACAATGAACATGCTCAATCCACAACTTTAGGTCCAAAACTCATGTTTGGGTTGGTTTCGCGCAATTTCGTTGCCGCACGTCACCCTTTCCCAAAACGGGTGTCGATGTGCATACAAAGCACGAGTTTTTGCCGCCATAAGCATTTCTTCGTTTTTCACAACGAACATGCCCAATCAACTACTTTAGGTCCAAAACTCATGTTTGGTGTGGTTTCGCGCAATTTCGTTGCAGCATGTCACACATTCCGAAAACGGGTGTTGCGGTGCATACAAAGCACGAGTTTTGGCCACAGAAACCATTTCTTCGTTTTTCGCAACGAACATGTCCAATCCCCAACTTTAGGTCCAAAACTCATGTTTGGGGTCGTTTCACGCAATTTCGTTGCCGCACGTCACACATTCCGAAAACGGGTGTCGGGGTGCATACAAAGCACGAGTTTTGGCCATCGGAACCATTTCTTTGTTTTTCGCAACAAACATGCCCAATCCACTACTTTAGGTTCAAAACCCATGTTTGGGGTGGTTTCGCGCAATTTCATTGCCGCACGTCACCCATTCCGAAAACTGGTGTCGGGGGTGCATACAAAGCACAAGTTTTTGCCACTGGAACCATTTCTTCGTTTTTCGCAACGAACATGCCAAATCCAGTACATTAGGTCCAAAACTTATATTTGGGGTGGTTTCGCGCAATTTCGTTGCCGCACGTCACACATTTCGAAAACGGGTGTCGGGGTGCATACAAAGCACGAGTTTTGGCCACCGGAACCATTTCTTCGTTTTTCGCAACGAACATGCCCAATCCACTACTTTAGGTCCAAAACTCATGTTTGGGGTGGTTTCGTGCAATTTCGTTGCCGCACGTCACACATTCCGAAAACGGGTGTCGGGGTGCATACAAAGCACGAGTTTTGGCCATCGGAACCATTTCTTTGTTTTTCGCAACAAACATGCCCAATCCACTACTTTAGGTCCAAATCTCATGTTTGGGGTGGTTTCGCGCAATTTCGTTGTAGCACATCACCCATTCCGAAAACGGGTGTCGGGGTGCATACAAAGCACGAGTTTTTGCCACAGGAACCGTTTCTTTGTTTTTCACAACGAACATGTCAAATCCACTACATTAGGTCTAAAACTCATGTTTGGGGTGGTTTCGCGCAATTTCGTTGCCGCACGTCACCCTTTCCGAAAACGGGTGTCGATGTGCATACAAAGCACGAGTTTTGCCGCCGTAACCATTTCTTCGTTTTTCGCAACGAACATGCCCAATCCACTACTTTAGGTTCAAAACTAATGTTTGGGGTGGTTTCTCGCAATTTTGTTGCCGCACGTCACCCATAACGAAAACTGGTGTCGGGGTGCATACAAAGCACAAGTTTTTGCCACCGTAACCATTTCTTCGTTTTTCGCAACGAACATGTCCAATCCACAACTTTAGGTCCAAAACTCATGTTTGGAATGGTTTCGCGCAATTTCGTTGCCGCACGTCACCCATTCCAAAAACGGGTGTTGGGGTGCATACAAAGCACGAGTTTTTGCCACCAGAACCATTTCTTAGTTATTCGCAACGAACATGCCCAATCCACTATTTTAGGTCCAAAACTCGTGTTTGGGGTGGTTTCGCGCAATTTCGTTGCCGCACGTCACCCATTCCGAAAACTGGTGTCGGGGTGCACACAAAGCACGAGTTTTGGCCACCGGAACCATTTCTTCGTTTTTCGCAACGAACATGCCCAATACACTACTTTACGTCCAAAACTCATGTTTGGGTGGTTTCGCGCAATTTCGTTGCCGCACGTCACCCATTCCGAAAACGGGTGTCGGGTGCATACAAAGCACGAGTTTTTGCCACAGGAACCATTTCTTCGTTTTTCGCAAGGAACATGCCCAATCCACTACTTTAGGTCCAGAACTCATGTTTGGGATGGTTTCACGCAATTTCGTTGCCGCACGTCACCCATTCCGAAATCTGGTGTCGGGGTGTATACAAAGCATGAGTTTTGGCCACCGGAACCATTTCTCTGTTTTTCACAATGAACATGCTCAATCCACAACTTTAGGTCCAAAACTCATGTTTGGGTTGGTTTCGCGTAATTTCGTTGCCGCACGTCACCCTTTCCCAAAACGGGTGTCGATGTGCATACAAAGCACGAGTTTTTGCCGCCATAAGCATTTCTTCGTTTTTCACAACGAACATGCCCAATCCACTACTTTAGGTCCAAAACTCATGTTTGGTGTGGTTTCGCGCAATTTCGTTGCAGCATGTCACACATTCCGAAAACGGGTGTTGCGGTGCATACAAAGCACGAGTTTTGGCCACAGAAACCATTTCTTCGTTTTTCGCAACGAACATGTCCAATCCCCAACTTTAGGTCCAAAACTCATGTTTGGGGTGGTTTCACGCAATTTCGTTGCCGCACGTCACACATTCCGAAAACGGGTGTCGGGGTGCATACAAAGCACGAGTTTTGGCCATCGGAACCATTTCTTTGTTTTTCGCAACAAACATGCCCAATCCACTACTTTAGGTTCAAAACCCATGTTTGGGGTGGTTTCGCGCAATTTCGTTGCCGCACGTCACCCATTCCGAAAACTGGTGTCGGGGTGCATACAAAGCACAAGTTTTTGCCACTGGAACCATTTCTTCGTTTTTCGCAACGAACATGCCAAATCGAGTACATTAGGTCCAAAACTTATATTTGGGGTGGTTTCGCGCAATTTCGTTGCCGCACGTCACACATTTCGAAAACGGGTGTCGGGGTGCATACAAAGCACGAGTTTTGGCCACCGGAACCATTTCTTCGTTTTTCGCAACGAACATGCCCAATCCACTACTTTAGGTCCAAAACTCATGTTTGGGGTGGTTTCGTGCAATTTCGTTGCCGCACGTCACACATTCCGAAAACGGGTGTCGGGGTGCATACAAAGCACGAGTTTTGGCCATCGGAACCATTTCTTTGTTTTTCGCAACAAACATGCCCAATCCACTACTTTAGGTCCAAATCTCATGTTTGGGGTGGTTTCGCGCAATTTAATTGTATCACATCACCCATTCCGAAAACGGGTGTCGGGGTGCATACAAAGCACGAGTTTTTGCCACCGGAACCGTTTCTTTGTTTTTCACAACGAACATGTCAAATCCACTACATTAGGTCCAAAACTCATGTTTGGGGTGGTTTCGCGCAATTTCGTTGCCGCAAGTCACCCTTTCCGAAAACGGGTGTCGATGTGCATACAAAGCACGAGTTTTGCCGCCGTAACCATTTCTTCGTTTTTCGCAACGAACATGCCCAATCCACTACTTTAGGTTCAAAACTAATGTTTGGGGTGGTTTCTCGCAATTTTGTTGCCGCACGTCACCCATAACGAAAACTGGTGTCGGGGTGCATACAAAGCACAAGTTTTTGCCACCGTAACCATTTCTTCGTTTTTCGCAACGAACATGTCCAATCCACAACTTTAGGTCCAAAACTCATGTTTGGAATGGTTTCGCGCAATTTCGTTGCCGCACGTCACCCATTCCAAAAACGGGTGTTGGGGTTCATACAAAGCACGAGTTTTTGCCACCGGAACCATTTCTTAGTTATTCGCAACGAACATGCCCAATCAACTATTTTAGGTCCAAAACTGGGGTGGTTTCGCACAATTTCGTTGCCGCACGTCACCCATTCCGAAAACTGGTGTCGGGGTGCACACAAAGCACGAGTTTTGGCCACCGGAACCATTTCTTCGTTTTTCGCAACGAACATGCCCAATACACTACTTTACGTCCAAAACTCATGTTTGGGTGGTTTCGCGCAATTTCGTTGCCGCACGTCACCCATTCCGAAAACGGGTGTCGGGTGCATACAAAGCACGAGTTTTTGCCACAGGAACCATTTCTTCGTTTTTCGCAAGGAACATGCCCAATCCACTACTTTAGGTCCAGAACTCATGTTTGGGATGGTTTCACGCAATTTCGTTGCCGCACGTCAGCCATTCCGAAATCTGGTGTCGGGGTGTATACAAAGCATGAGTTTTGGCCACCGGAACCATTTCTCTGTTTTTCACAATGAACATGCTCAATCCACAACTTTAGGTCCAAAACTCATGTTTGGGTTGGTTTCGCGCAATTTCGTTGCCGCACGTCACCCTTTCCCAAAACGGGTGTCGATGTGCATACAAAGCACGAGTTTTTGCCGCCATAAGCATTTCTTCGTTTTTCACAACGAACATGCCCAATCAACTACTTTAGGTCCAAAACTCATGTTTGGTGTGGTTTCGCGCAATTTCGTTGCAGCATGTCACACATTCCGAAAACGGGTGTTGCGGTGCATACAAAGCACGAGTTTTGGCCACAGAAACCATTTCTTCGTTTTTCGCAACGAACATGTCCAATCCCCAACTTTAGGTCCAAAACTCATGTTTGGGGTCGTTTCACGCAATTTCGTTGCCGCACGTCACACATTCCGAAAACGGGTGTCGGGGTGCATACAAAGCACGAGTTTTGGCCATCGGAACCATTTCTTTGTTTTTCGCAACAAACATGCCCAATCCACTACTTTAGGTTCAAAACCCATGTTTGGGGTGGTTTCGCGCAATTTCATTGCCGCACGTCACCCATTCCGAAAACTGGTGTCGGGGGTGCATACAAAGCACAAGTTTTTGCCACTGGAACCATTTCTTCGTTTTTCGCAACGAACATGCCAAATCCAGTACATTAGGTCCAAAACTTATATTTGGGGTGGTTTCGCGCAATTTCGTTGCCGCACGTCACACATTTCGAAAACGGGTGTCGGGGTGCATACAAAGCACGAGTTTTGGCCACCGGAACCATTTCTTCGTTTTTCGCAACGAACATGCCCAATCCACTACTTTAGGTCCAAAACTCATGTTTGGGGTGGTTTCGTGCAATTTCGTTGCCGCACGTCACACATTCCGAAAACGGGTGTCGGGGTGCATACAAAGCACGAGTTTTGGCCATCGGAACCATTTCTTTGTTTTTCGCAACAAACATGCCCAATCCACTACTTTAGGTCCAAATCTCATGTTTGGGGTGGTTTCGCGCAATTTCGTTGTAGCACATCACCCATTCCGAAAACGGGTGTCGGGGTGCATACAAAGCACGAGTTTTTGCCACAGGAACCGTTTCTTTGATTTTCACAACGAACATGTCAAATCCACTACATTAGGTCCAAAACTCATGTTTGGGGTGGTTTCGCGCAATTTCGTTGCCGCACGTCACCCTTTCCGAAAACGGGTGTCGATGTGCATACAAAGCACGAGTTTTGCCGCCGTAACCATTTCTTCGTTTTTCGCAACGAACATGCCCAATCCACTACTTTAGGTTCAAAACTAATGTTTGGGGTGGTTTCTCGCAATTTTGTTGCCGCACGTCACCCATAACGAAAACTGGTGTCGGGGTGCATACAAAGCACAAGTTTTTGCCACCGTAACCATTTCTTCGTTTTTCGCAACGAACATGTCCAATCCACAACTTTAGGTCCAAAACTCATGTTTGGAATGGTTTCGCGCAATTTCGTTGCCGCACGTCACCCATTCCAAAAACGGGTGTTGGGGTGCATACAAAGCACGAGTTTTTGCCACCAGAACCATTTCTTAGTTATTCGCAACGAACATGCCCAATCCACTATTTTAGGTCCAAAACTCGTGTTTGGGGTGGTTTCGCGCAATTTCGTTGCCGCACGTCACCCATTCCGAAAACTGGTGTCGGGGTGCACACAAAGCACGAGTTTTGGCCACCGGAACCATTTCTTCGTTTTTCGCAACGAACATGCCCAATACACTACTTTACGTCCAAAACTCATGTTTGGGTGGTTTCGCGCAATTTCGTTGTCGCACGTCACCCATTCCGAAAACGGGTGTCGGGTGCATACAAAGCACGAGTTTTTGCCACAGGAACCATTTCTTCGTTTTTGGCAAGGAACATGCCCAATCCACTACTTTAGGTCCAGAACTCATGTTTGGGATG
Organism: Zea luxurians; assembly: GCA_029449295.1. NCBI lineage: Eukaryota > Viridiplantae > Streptophyta > Magnoliopsida > Poales > Poaceae > Zea > Zea luxurians. The sequence goes on along the minus strand of JAOPSE010000030.1, from coordinate 37,706,927 downwards.
GTTTCACGCAATTTCGTTGCCGCACGTCACCCATTCCGAAATCTGGTGTCGGGGTGTATACAAAGCATGAGTTTTGGCCACCGGAACCATTTCTCTGTTTTTCACAATGAGCATGCTCAATCCACAACTTTAGGTCCAAAACTCATGTTTGGGTTGGTTTCGCGCAATTTCGTTGCCGCACGTCACCCTTTCCCAAAACGGGTGTCGATGTGCATACAAAGCATGAGTTTTTGCCGCCATAAGCATTTCTTCGTTTTTCACAACGAACATGCCCAATCAACTACTTTAGGTCCAAAACTCATGTTTGGTGTGGTTTCGCGCAATTTCGTTGCAGCATGTCACACATTCCGAAAACGGGTGTTGCGGTGCATACAAAGCACGAGTTTTGGCCACAGAAACCATTTCTTCGTTTTTCGCAACGAACATGTCCAATCCCCAACTTTAGGTCCAAAACTCATGTTTGGGGTGGTTTCACGCAATTTCGTTGCCGCACGTCACACATTCCGAAAACGGGTGTCGGGGTGCATACAAAGCACGAGTTTTGGCCATCGGAACCATTTCTTTGTTTTTCGCAACAAACATGCCCAATCCACTACTTTAGGTTCAAAACCCATGTTTGGGGTGGTTTCGCGCAATTTCGTTGCCGCACGTCACCCATTCCGAAAACTGGTGTCGGGGTGCATACAAAGCACAAGTTTTTGCCACTAGAACCATTTCTTCGTTTTTCGCAACGAACATGCCAAATCGAATACATTAGGTCCAAAACTTATATTTGGGGTGGTTTCGCGCAATTTCGTTGCCGCACGTCACACATTTCGAAAACGGGTGTCGGGGTGCATACAAAGCACGAGTTTTGGCCACCGGAACCATTTCTTCGTTTTTCGCAACGAACATGCCCAATCCACTACTTTAGGTCCAAAACTCATGTTTGGGGTGGTTTCGTGCAATTTCGTTGCCGCACGTCACACATTCCGAAAATGGGTGTCGGGGTGCATACAAAGCACGAGTTTTGGCCATCGGAACCATTTCTTTGTTTTTCGCAACAAACATGCCCAATCCACTACTTTAGGTCCAAATCTCATGTTTGGGGTGGTTTCGCGCAATTTCGTTGTAGCACATCACTGAAAGGGAAATGTGCCCTTGGGCCATTTCTAAGTATTTTGGTGACTGAGTGCCAACACATGTGCTTAATTGTGAATTTATGTCAATGGATGAACAAGGTGCAAATCATGAAGTAAAGGTATGTTTCTAAGCCTTAGTACATTGGTTTTGTATACTAATATACTTGTCAAAGTGTTAGAAACAGAAAAGAAGAAAGGTGCAAATGACTTGGCTGTGTGTACAGCCAAGGCTCTGCTCGGTCTGGCACACCGGACTGTCCGGTGTGCACCGGACAGTGTCCGGTGCGCCAGGCTGACTCGGCGCGAACAGGCCGCTCTCTGGAATTCGCCGACGGCGTACGGCTAAAATTCACCGGACTGTCCGGTGTGCACCGGACTGTCCGGTGAGCCAACGGTCGGCCGGGCCAACGGTCGGCCGCGCAATCTGCGCGGGGCACGTGGCCAAGCCAACGGCTAGAAGAAGGCACCGGACTGTCCGGTGTGCACCGGACATGTCCGGTGCGCCAACGGCTCCAGATCTGCCAACGGTCGGCTTCGCTGTTTAAGGAAACAAATCGGGCACCGGACAGTGTCCGGTGTGCACCGGACTGTCCGGTGCCCCCGACGACAGAAGGCAAGGATTGTCTTCCAGATTTGCTCTCAACGGCTCCTAGCTGCCTTGGGGCTATAAAAGGGGCCCCTAGGCGCATGGAGGAGAGACACAAGCAACCTTTGAGCATTCTTGATCATCCACACTCAGTCTTTGCGCATTCGTTTGTGATTCTAAGTGATTCGAGCTCCGTTCTAGTGAGAACTTTGAGATAGACATTCGAGCTCGATTCTTGGCCGTGTGTGTGCGCGTTTCGCTGTGGATTTGTGTGTGTTGCTTCCCTCCCTTACTCTGTGCTTCTTTGTGATCATATACTTGCAAGGGCAAGAGACTCCAATTTGTGGAGATTCCTTGCAAACGGGATAGTGAAAGGCAAAACAAAACACCGTGGTATTCAAGTGGGTCTTTGGACCGCTTGAGAGGGGTTGATTGCAACCCTCGTCCGTTGGGACGCCACAACGTGGAGTAGGCAAGCGTTGGTCTTGGCCGAACCACGGGATAAACCACTGTGTCACCTCTGTGCTTGATCTCTTGTGGTATTGTGTTTGGTTGAGACTTCTCTTTAGCCACTTGGCAATCATTGTGCTAACACTTAACAAGTTTTGTGGCTTAAGTTTTAAAGTTTCACAGGATCACCTATTCACCCCCCCTCTAGGTGCTCTCAATTGGTATCGGAGCCGTTCTCTTCTCAAAAGGGACTAACCGCCCGAAGAGATGGATCCTAAGGGGAAGGGAATTGTGATCAACGACAAAGAGAAGGAATCCTTCGTCAACGAGCCGAAGGACGACAAGCCTACCGACTCCGGCTCGGGCCATAGACGGAAGGAAGGGAAGAAGAAGAAGACGAGGCGCATCAAGGAGATCATCTACTACGACGATAGTGATGAATCTACTTCTTCCCAAAAGGACGACGACAACGACTACAAAAAGACGGTCAATTCGAACTTTTCATTTGATTATTCTCGTATTCAACATAGTTCGAATTCGCATTTGCTTTCCATTCCTCTTGGCAAACCTCCACACTTCGATGGGGAGGACTACGGATTTTGGAGTCACAAAATGCGTAGTCACTTATTCTCTCTCCATCCAAGCATATGGGAGATTGTGGAGAATGGAATGAAATTTGATAGCTCGGATAGCCCTCTGCTTATAAATGAACAAATTCATAGAAATGCACAAGCTACTACTGTTCTCTTAGCATCTTTGTGCAGGGAAGAGTACAATAAGGTGAGCGGCTTGGACAATGCCAAGCAGATATGGGACACCCTCAAGATCTCTCACGAGGGGAACGACATCACCATGCTCACCAAGATGGAGTTGGTGGAGGGCGAGCTTGGACGATTCGCCATGATAAGGGGAGAGGAGCCAACTCAAACGTACAACCGGCTCAAGACCCTTATCAACAAAATAAGGAGCTACGGAAGCACGCGTTGGACGGATCACGACGTCGTCCGCCTAATGCTCAGGTCCTTTACCGTTCTTGATCCTCATCTCGTGAACAATATTCGTGAGAATCCCAGGTACACGATGATGACGCCCGAGGAAGTACTTGGAAAATTCGTGAGCGGGCGGATGATGATCAAGGAGGCAAGATACGTCGACGACGCGTTGAATGGTCCACTCCACGAGCCTCAACCCATTGCTCTAAAGGCAACGAGGAGCAAGGAGTCGCTACCTAGCAAGGTGGCACAAGTTGAGGCGGCCGGGCTCAATGATGAAGAGATGGCTCTCATCATCAAGAGATTCAAAACGACGCTAAATGGTCGCAAGGGGCAGCCAAGCAAGACCAAGACAAAGGGGAAGCGCTCATGCTTCAAATGCGGTAAGGTTGGTCATTTTATTGCTAACTGTCCCGAAAATGATAGTGACCAGGAGCAAGGGAAAAAATGGGAAGAGAGAAAACAAGAAGGTTTACAAGAAGGCCAAAGGCGAAGCACACCTTGGAAAGGAGTGGGATTCGGATTGCTCTTCGTCCGACTCCGACGACGAAGGACTCGCCGCCACTGCCTTCAACAAATCTGCTCTCTTCCCCAACGAGCATCACACTTGCCTCATGGCAAGGGAAAAGAAGGTAATCACTCGTAATGCTAATACTTATGATTCTTCTAGTGATGATGAATCTAGTGAGGATGAAATTGATTACTCTAGTTTATTCAAGGGACTGGATAGAACTAAGATAGCTAAGATCAATGAATTAATTGATGCCTTGAATGAAAAGGATAGAATCTTAGAAAAACAAGAAGATCTTTTATATGAAGAGCATGATAAATTTGTTAGTGCACAAAATTCACTTGCTCTAGAAGTTAAAAGAAATGGAATTCTTTCTTGTGAACTTTCTACTTGTAATGAAACCATTTCTTCTTTAAAAGGTGAAATTAATGTTTTAACTGCTAAACTAGAAGTAGCAAGTAACTCTTGTGTTGAAAATATTACAATTTGCACTAGGTGTAAGGATTTTGATGTTAATGCTTGTAGTGAACACTTAGTTTCAATTTCAAAACTAAATGATGAAGTGGCTAGTCTTAATGCTCAACTTAAGACTAGCAAGAGTGAAGTTGATAAAATAAAATTTGCAAGGGATGCCTACACGGTTGGTAGACACCCCTCAATTAAGGATGGTCTTGGCTTCAAGAGAGAGGCCAAGAACTTAACAAGCCATAAGGCTCCCATCTTCGTCAAGGAGAAAGGGAAGGCCCCTATGGCTAGTAGTGCTAAAAAGAACCATGCTTTCTTGTACCATGATAGGAGACATGCTAGAAATGTTTATAATGATTTTGATTCACATGTTTATGATTCTCATGTCATGTGTGCTTCTAGTTCTTCCTATAAGCATGATAGAGATATGTGTAGGAGAAATGTTGTGCATATGCCTAGGAGAAATTTTGCTCATGTTCCTAGAAAAGTTGTCAACAAACCTTCTACCATTTATTATGCTTGCAGTGCTCCCTTTGCTATTTGTAGAAAGGGTAAGAAGGTAATTGCTAGGAAGTTAGGGGCAAGATGCAAGGGAGATAAAACTTGCATTTGGGTCCCTAAGGATATTTGTGCTAACCTTGCAGGACCCAACATGAGTTGGGTACCTAAGACCCAAGCCTAAATTTGCCTTGCAGGTTTATGCATCCGGGGGTTCAAGCTGGATTATCGACAGCGGATGCACAAACCATATGACGGGGGAGAAGAAGATGTTCACCTCCTACGTCAAAAATAAGGATTCCCAAGATTCAATTATATTCGGTGATGGGAATCAAGGCAAGGTAAAAGGGTTAGGTAAAATTGCAATTTCTAATGAGCACTCAATCTCAAATGTGTTTTTAGTTGAGTCTCTTGGTTACAATTTGCTATCTGTTAGTCAACTGTGCAATATGGGATATAATTGTTTATTTACAAATGTAGATGTGTCTGTCTTTAGAAGATGTGATGGTTCACTAGCTTTTAAGGGTGTACTAGACGGCAAGCTTTACTTAGTTGATTTTGCAAAAGAAGAGGCCGGTCTAGATGCATGCTTAATGGCTAAGACTTGCATGGGCTGGCTGTGGTATCGCCGCTTAGCACATGTGGGGATGAAGAACCTCCACAAGCTTCTAAAGGGAGAACACGTGATAGGTCTAACAAATGTTTATTTCGAAAAAGATAGACCTTGTGCAGCTTGTCAAGCAGGTAAACAAGTGGGAGGAGCACATCACAGCAAGAATGTGATGACCACGTCAAGACCTCTGGAGCTGCTGCATATGGACCTCTTCGGACCCGTCGCCTATCTGAGCATAGGAGGAAGTAAGTATGGTCTAGTTATTGTTGATGACTTTTCCCGCTTCACTTGGGTGTTCTTTTTGCAGGATAAGTCTGAAACCCAAGGGACCCTCAAGCGCTTCCTCAGGAGAGCCCAAAATGAGTTTGAGCTCAAGGTGAAGAAGATAAGGAGCGACAACGGGTCCGAGTTCAAGAATCTTCAAGTGGAGGAGTTCCTTGAGGAGGAAGGGATCAAGCACGAGTTCTCCGCTCCCTACACACCTCAGCAAAACGGTGTGGTAGAGAGGAAGAACAGGACGCTAATCGACATGGCAAGGATGATGCTTGGAGAGTTCAAGACCCCCGAGTGCTTTTGGTCGAAAGCCGTGAACACGGCTTGCCACGCCATCAACAGGGTCTACCTTCACCGCCTCCTCAAGAAGACATCATATGAACTGCTAACCGGTAACAAACCCAATGTATCTTACTTTCGTGTATTTGGGAGCAAGTGCTACATTCTAGTGAAGAAGGGTAGAAATTCTAAGTTTGCTCCCAAAGCTGTAGAAGGGTTTTTATTAGGTTATGATTCAAATACAAAGGCGTATAGGGTCTTCAACAAATCATCAGGTTTGGTTGAAGTCTCTAGCGACGTTGTATTTGATGAAACTAATGGCTCTCCAAGAGAGCAAGTTGTGGATTGTGATGATGTAGATGAAGAAGATGTTCCAACGGCCGCGATACGAACCATGGCGATTGGAGACGTTCGGCCACAGGAACAAGATGAACGAGATCAACCTTCTTCCTCAACAACGGTGCATCCCCCAACTCAAGACGATGAACAGGTTCATCAAAAGGAGGCGTGTGATCAAGGGGGAGCACAAGATGATCAAGTGATGGAGGAAGAAGCACAACCGGCACCTCCAACCCAAGTTCGAGCGATGATTCAAAGGGATCATCCCGTCGACCAAATTCTGGGTGACATTAGCAAGGGAGTAACTACTCGGTCTCGACTAGTTAATTTTTGTGAACATTACTCCTTTGTCTCTTCTATTGAGCCTTTCAGGGTAGAGGAGGCCTTGCTAGATCCGGACTGGGTGTTGGCCATGCAGGAGGAACTCAACAACTTCAAGCGCAACGAAGTTTGGACACTGGTGCCTCGTCCCAAGCAAAATGTTGTGGGAACCAAGTGGGTGTTCCGCAACAAACAGGACGAGCACGGGGTGGTGACGAGGAACAAGGCTCGACTTGTGGCAAAAGGTTATGCCCAAGTCGCAGGTTTGGACTTTGAGGAGACGTTTGCTCCTGTGGCTAGGCTAGAATCAATTCGTATCTTGCTAGCATATGCCGCTCACCATTCTTTCAGGTTGTACCAAATGGATGTGAAGAGCGCTTTCCTCAACGGGCCAATCAAGGAGGAGGTGTACGTGGAGCAACCCCCTGGCTTCGAGGATGAACGGTACCCCGACCATGTGTGTAAGCTCTCTAAGGCGCTCTATGGACTTAAGCAAGCCCCAAGAGCATGGTATGAATGCCTTAGAGACTTCTTAATTGCTAATGCTTTCAAGGTTGGAAAAGCCGATCCAACTCTTTTTACTAAGACTTACGATGGTGATCTTTTTGTGTGCCAAATTTATGTCGACGACATAATATTTGGTTCTACTAATCAAAAGTCTTGTGAAGAGTTTAGCAGGGTGATGACGCAGAAATTCGAGATGTCGATGATGGGCGAGTTGACCTACTTCCTTGGGTTCCAAGTGAAGCAACTCAAGGACGGCACCTTCATCTCCCAAACAAAGTACACGCAAGATTTGCTAAAGAGGTTTGGGATGAAGGACGCAAAGCCCGCAAAGACACCGATGGGAACCGACGGACACACCGACCTCAACAAAGGAGGTAAGTCTGTTGATCAAAAAGCATACCGGTCAATGATAGGGTCTTTACTTTATTTATGTGCTAGTAGACCGGATATTATGCTTAGCGTATGCATGTGTGCTAGATTTCAATCCGATCCTAAGGAGTGTCACTTGGTGGCGGTGAAGCGAATTCTTAGATATTTAGTCGCTACGCCTTGCTTCGGGATCTGGTATCCAAAGGGGTCTAACTTTGACTTGATTGGGTACTCAGATTCCGACTATGCTGGATGTAAGGTCGATAGGAAGAGTACATCGGGGACGTGCCAATTCTTAGGAAGGTCCCTGGTGTCATGGAACTCTAAGAAACAAACCTCCGTTGCCCTATCCACCGCTGAGGCCGAGTATGTTGCCGCAGGACAGTGTTGCGCGCAACTACTTTGGATGAGGCAAACCCTCCGGGACTTTGGCTACAATCTGAGCAAAGTCCCACTCCTATGTGACAATGGGAGTGCTATCAGAATAGCGGAAAATCCTGTTGAGCACAGCCGCATAAAGCACATAGACATCCGGCATCACTTTTTGAGAGACCACCAGCAAAAGGGAGATATCGAAGTGTTTTATGTTAGCACCGAGAACCAGCTAGCCGATATCTTTACCAAGCCTTTAGATGAGAAGACCTTTTGCAGGTTGCGTAGTGAGCTCAATATCTTAGATTCGCGGAACTTGGATTGAAATGTAGCATACATGTGTTTATGCCCTTGATCATGTTCATTCTACATTTTGTTGCTTATTATGGTGCTCAAGTTGTACGAACACTCCCTGGACCTCACAAGTCCGTTGCAAAGTGATGCACATGTTTAGGGGGAGATGTGTTACAACTTGACCCTTTGAGACTAACCATATGCTTGAGTTTGCTTGATTTAGTCTCGAAGGAAAATTGAAAGGGAAAAGGTGGACTTGGACCATGAAAGACTTCCACTGCACTCCGATGAGAGGGTAACTTATTCCAAGTCCATCTCATGAACTCTTATTGCCATTTGCTCTTAATTGAAGATTTTGGTGAGGCAATGGGGTTAAAGGGCCAAGATTGATCCCGTTTTGGTGCTTCATGCCAAAGGGGGAGAAAATAAAGGCCAAAGCGATAAATGGATCAGCTACCACTTGAGAAATTTGAAAATAGTAGAGTAGAGTTTTTGGTTTGTCAAAACTCTTTTATTGTCTCTTTTGGCTTCTTGTGGGGAGAAATAGTAATTATGGAAAAAGGGGGAGTTTTTGAAATCTTTGATCAATCTCTTTTGGAATGACTCTCTTTATGCTTCAACATGTGTGTTTGACTTAGAGATAGAGATTTGAATTTGATTTCAAAAACAAACCAAGTGGTGGCAAAAGATGATCCATATATGCCAAAATTGAATCAAAATAAATTTAAGTTTTAGTTGAAGTGAGTTTGCACTTGTTCTAGTTGCTTTATGTTGTGTTGGCATAAATCACCAAAAAGGGGGAGATTGAAAGGGAAATGTGCCCTTGGGCCATTTCTAAGTATTTTGGTGACTGAGTGCCAACACATGTGCTTAATTGTGAATTTATGTCAATGGATGAACAAGGTGCAAATCATGAAGTAAAGGTATGTTTCTAAGCCTTAGTACATTGGTTTTGTATACTAATATACTTGTCAAAGTGTTAGAAACAGAAAAGAAGAAAGGTGCAAATGACTTGGCTGTGTGTACAGCCAAGGCTCTGCTCGGTCTGGCACACCGGACTGTCCGGTGTGCACCGGACAGTGTCCGGTGCGCCAGGCTGACTCGGCGCGAACAAGCCGCTCTCGGGAATTCGCCGACGGCGTACGGCTAAAATTCACCGGACTGTCCGGTGTGCACCGGACAGTCCGGTGAGCCAACGGTCGGCCGGGCCAACGGTCGGCCGCGCAATCTGCGCGGGACACGTGGCCAAGCCAACGGCTAGAAGAAGGCACCGGACTGTCCGGTGTGCACCGGACATGTCCGGTGCGCCAACGGCTCCAGATCTGCCAACGGTCTGCAACGGTCGGCTTCGCTGTTTAAGGAAACAAATCGGGCACCGGACAGTGTCCGGTGTGCACCGGACTGTCCGGTGCCCCCGACGACAGAAGGCAAGGATTGTCTTCCAGATTTGCTCTCAACGGCTCCTAGCTGCCTTGGGGCTATAAAAGGGGCCCCTAGGCGCATGGAGGAGAGACACAAGCAACCTTTGAGCATTCTTGATCATCCACACTCAGTCTTTGCGCATTCGTTTGTGATTCTAAGTGATTCGAGCTCCGTTCTAGTGAGAACTTTGAGATAGACATTCGAGCTCGATTCTTGGCCGTGTGTGTGCGCGTTTCGCTGTGGATTTGTGTGTGTTGCTTCCCTCCCTTACTCTGTGCTTCTTTGTGATCATATACTTGTAAGGGCAAGAGACTCCAATTTGTGGAGATTCCTTGCAAACGGGATAGTGAAAGGCAAAACAAAACACCGTGGTATTCAAGTGGGTCTTTGGACCGCTTGAGAGGGGTTGATTGCAACCCTCGTCCGTTGGGACGCCACAACGTGGAGTAGGCAAGCGTTGGTCTTGGCCGAACCACGGGATAAACCACTGTGTCACCTCTGTGCTTGATCTCTTGTGGTATTGTGTTTGGTTGAGACTTCTCTTTAGCCACTTGGCAATCATTGTGCTAACACTTAACAAGTTTTGTGGCTTAAGTTTTAAAGTTTCACAGGATCACCTATTCACCCCCCCTCTAGGTGCTCTCAATCACCCACTCCGAAAACGGGTGTCGGGGTGCATACAAAGCACGAGTTTTTGCCACCGGAACCGTTTCTTTGTTTTTCACAACGAACATGTCAAATCCACTACATTAGGTCCAAAACTCATGTTTGGGGTAGTTTCGCGCAATTTCGTTGCCGCACGTCACCCTTTCCGAAAACGGGAGTCGATGTGCATACAAAGCACGAGTTTTGCCGCCGTAACCATTTCTTCGTTTTTCGCAACGAACATGCCCAATCCACTACTTTAGGTTCAAAACTAATGTTTGGGGTGGTTTCTCGCAATTTTGTTGCCGCACGTCACCCATAACGAAAATTGGTGTCGGGGTGCATACAAAGCACAAGTTTTTGCCACAGTAACCATTTCTTCGTTTTTCGCAACGAACATGTCCAATCCACAACTTTAGGTCCAAAACTCATGTTTGGAATGGTTTCGCGCAATTTCGTTGCCGCACGTCACCCATTCCAAAAACGGATGTTGGGGTGCATACAAAGCACGAGTTTTTGCCACCAGAACCATTTCTTAGTTATTCGCAACGAACATGCCCAATCCACTATTTTAGGTCCAAAACTCGTGTTTGGAATGGTTTCGCGCAATTTCGTTGCCGCACGTCACCCATTCCGAAAACTGGTGTCGGGGTGCACACAAAGCACGAGTTTTGGCCACCGGAACCATTTCTTCGTTTTTCGCAACGAACATGCCCAATACACTACTTTACGTCCAAAACTCATGTTTGGGTGGTTTCGCGCAATTTCGTTGTCGCACGTCACCCATTTCGAAAACGGGTGTCGGGTGCATACAAAGCACGAGTTTTTGCCACAGGAACCATTTCTTCGTTTTTCGCAAGGAACATGCCCAATCCACTACTTTAGGTCCAGAACTCATGTTTGGGATGGTTTCACGCAATTTCGTTGCCGCACGTCACCCATTCCGAAATCTGGTGTCGGGGTGTATACAAAGCATGAGTTTTGGCCACCGACCCATTTCTCTGTTTTTCACAATGAACATGCTCAATCCACAACTTTAGGTCCAAAACTCATGTTTGGGTTGGTTTCGCGCAATTTCGTTGCCGCACGTCACCCTATCCCAAAACGGGTGTCGATGTGCATACAAAGCACGAGTTTTTGCCGCCATAAGCATTTCTTTGTTTTTCACAACGAACATGCCCAATCCACTACTTTAGGTCCAAAACTCATGTTTGTTGTGGTTTCGCGCAATTTCGTTGCAGCATGTCACACATTCCGAAAACGGGTGTTGGGGTGCATACAAAGCACGAGTTTTGGCCACAGAAACCATTTCTTCGTTTTTCGCAACGAACATGTCCAATCCCCAACTTTAGGTCCAAAACTCATGTTTGGGGTGGTTTCACGCAATTTCGTTGCCGCATGTCACAATTCCGAAAACGGGTGTCGGGGTGCATACAAAGCACGAGTTTTGGCCACCGGAACCATTTCTCGTTTTTCGCAACGAACATGCCCAATCCACTACTATAGGTCCAAAACCCATGTTTGGGGTGGTTTCGCGCAATTTTGTTGCCGCACGTCACCCATTCCGAAAACTGGTGTTGGGTGCATACAAAGCACGAGTTTTTGCCACTGGAACCATTTCTTCGTTTTTCGCAACGAACATGCCAAATCCAGTACATTAGGTCCAAAACTTATATTTGGGGTGGTTTCGCGCAATTTCGTTGCCGCACGTCACACATTTTGAAAACGGGTGTCGGGGTGCATACAAAGCACGAGTTTTGGCCACCGGAACCATTTCTTCGTTTTTCGCAACGAACATACCCAATCCACTACTTTAGGTCCAAAACTCATGTTTGGGGTGGTTTCGTGCAATTTCGTTGCCGCACGTCACACATTCCGAAAACGGGTGTCGGGGTGCATACAAAGCACGAGTTTTGGCCACCGGAACCATTTCTTCGTTTTTCGCAACGAACATGCCCAATCCACTACTTTAGGTCCAAAACTTATGTTTGGGGTGGTTTCGCGCAATTTCGTTGCCCACACATTCCGAAACGGGTGTCGGGGTGCATACAAAGCACGAGTTTTGGCCATCGGAACCATTTCTTTGTTTTTCGCAACAAACATGCCCAATCCACTACTTTAGGTCCAAATCTCATGTTTGGGGTGGTTTCGCGCAATTTCGTTGCAGCACATCACCCATTCCGAAAACGGGTGTCGGGGTGCATACAAAGCACGAGTTTTTGCCACCGGAACCGTTTCTTTGTTTTTCACAACGAACATGTCAAATCCACTACATTAGGTCCAAAACTCATGTTTGGGGTGATTTCGCGCAATTTCGTTGCCGCACGTCACCCTTTCCGAAAACGGGTGTCGATGTGCATCCAAAGCACGAGTTTTGCCGCCGTAACCATTTCTTCGTTTTTTGCAACGAACATGCCCAATCCACTACTTTAGGTTCAAAACTAATGTTTGGGGTGGTTTCTCGCAATTTTGATGCCGCATGTCACCCATAACGAAAACTGGTGTCGGGGTGCATACAAAGCACAAGTTTTTGCCACCGTAACTATTTCTTCGTTTTTCGCAACGAAGATGTCCAATCCACAACTTTAGGTCCAAAACTCATGTTTGGAATGGTTTCGCGCAATTTCGTTGCCGCACGTCACCCATTCCAAAAACGGGTGTTGGGGTGCATACAAAGCACGAGTTTTTGCCACCTGAACCATTTCTTAGTTATTCACAACGAACATGCCCAATCCACTACTTTAGGTCCAAAACTCGTGTTTGGGGTGGTTTCGCGCAATTTCGTTGCCGCACGTCACCCATTCCGAAAACTAGTGTCGGGGTGCACACAAAGCACGAGTTTTGGCCACCGGAACCATTTCTTCGTTTTTCCCAACGAACATGCCCAATACACTACTTTACGTCCAAAACTCATGTTTGGGTGGTTTCGCGCAATTTCGTTGCCGCACGTCACCCATTCCGAAAACGGGTGTCGGGTGCATACAAAGCACGAGTTTTTGCCACAGGAACCATTTCTTCGTTTTTCGCAAGCAACATGCCCAATCCACTACTTTAGGTCCAAAACTCATGTTTGGGATGGTTTCACGCAATTTCGTTGCCGCACGTCACCCATTCCGAAATCTGGTGTCGGGGTGTATACAAAGCATGAGTTTTGGCCACTGGAACCATTTCTCTGTTTTTCACAATGAACATGCTCAATCCACAACTTTAGGTCCAAAACTCATGTTTGGGTTGGTTTCGCGCAATTTCGTTGCCGCACGTCACCCTTTCCCAAAACGGGTGTCGATGTGCATACAAAGCACGAGTTTTTGCCGACATAAGCATTTCTTCGTTTTTCACAACGAACATGCCCAATCCACTACTTTAGGTCCAAAACTCATGTTTGGTGTGGTTTCGCGCAATTTCGTTGCAGCATGTCACACATTCCGAAAACGGGTGTTGGGGTGCATACAAAGCACGAGTTTTGGCCACAGAAACCATTTCTTCGTTTTTCGCAACGAACATGTCCAATCCCCATCTTTAGGTCCAAAACTCATGTTTGGGGTGGTTTCACGCAATTTCGTTGCCGCACGTCACACATTCCGAAAACGGGTGTCGGGGTGCATACAAAGCACGAGTTTTGGCGATCGGAACCATTTCTTTGTTTTTCGCAACAAACATGCCCAATCCACTACTTTAGGTTCAAAACCCATGTTTGGGGTGGTTTCGCGGAATTTCGTTGCCGCACGTCACCCATTCCGAAAACTGGTGTCGGGGTGCATACAAAGCACAAGTTTTTGCCACTGGAACCATTTCTTCGTTTTTCGCAACGAACATGCCAAATCCAGTACATTAGGTCCAAAACTTATATTTGGGGTGGTTTCGCGCAATTTCGTTGCCGCACGTCACACATTTCGAAAACGGGTGTCGGGGTGCATACAAAGCACGAGTTTTGGCCACCGGAACCATTTCTTCGTTTTTCGCAACGAACATGCCCAATCCACTACTTTAGGTCCAAAACTCATGTTTGGGGTGGTTTCGTGCAATTTCGTTGCCGCACGTCACACATTCCGAAAACGGGTGTCGGGGTGCATACAAAGCACGAGTTTTGGCCATCGGAACCATTTCTTTGTTTTTCTCAACAAACATGCCCAATCCACTAATTTAGGTCCAAATCTCATGTTTGGGGTGGTTTCGCGCAATTTCGTTGTAGCACATCACCCATTCCGAAAACGGGTGTCGGGGTGCATACAAAGCACGAGTTTTTGCCACCGGAACCGTTTCTTTGTTTTTCACAACGAACATGTCAAATCCACTACATTAGGTCCAAAACTCATGTTTGGGGTGGTTTCGCGCAATTTCGTTGCCGCACGTCACCCTTTCCGAAAACGGGTGTCGATGTGCATACAAAGCACGAGTTTTGCCTCCGTAACCATTTCTTCGTTTTTCACAACGAACATGCCCAATCCACTACTTTAGGTTCAAAACTAATGTTTGGGGTGGTTTCTCGCAATTTTGTTGCCGCACGTCACCCATAACGAAAACTGGTGTCGGGGTGCATACAAAGCACAAGTTTTTGCCACCATAACCATTTCTTCGTTTTTCGCAACGAACATGTCCAATCCACAACTTTAGGTCCAAAACTCATGTTTGGAATGGTTTCGCGCAATTTCGTTGCCGCACGTCACCCATTCCAAAAACGGGTGTTGGGGTGCATACAAAGCACGAGTTTTTGCCACCGGAACCATTTCTTAGTTATTCGCAACGAACATGCCCAATCCACTATTTTAGGTCCAAAACTCGTGTTTGGGGTGGTTTCGCGCAATTTCGTTGCCGCACGTCACCCATTCCGAAAACTGGTGTCGGGGTGCACACAAAGCACGAGTTTTGGCCACCGGAACCATTTCTTCGTTTTTCGCAACGAACATGCCCAATACACTACTTTACGTCCAAAACTCATGTTTGGGTGGTTTCGCGCAATTTCGTTGTCGCACGTCACCCATTCCGAAAACGGGTGTCGGGTGCATACAAAGCACGAGATTTTGCCACAGGAACCATTTCTTCGTTTTTCGCAAGGAACATGGCCAATCCACTACTTTAGGTCCAGAACTCATGTTTGGGATGGTTTCACGCAATTTCGTTGCCGCACGTCACCCATTCCGAAATCTGGTGTCGGGGTGTATACAAAGCATGAGTTTTGGCCACCGACCCATTTCTCTGTTTTTCACAATGAACATGCTCAATCCACAACTTTAGGTCCAAAACTTATGTTTGGGTTGGTTTCGCGCAATTTCGTTGCCGCACGTCACCCTTTCCCAAAACGGGTGTCGATGTGCATACAAAGCACGAGTTTTTGCCGCCATAAGCATTTCTTTGTTTTTCACAACGAACATGCCCAATCCACTACTTTAGGTCCAAAACTCATGTTTGGTGTGGTTTCGCGCAATTTCGTTGCAGCATGTCACACATTCCGAAAACGGGTGTTGGGGTGCATACAAAGCACGAGTTTTGGCCACAGAAACCATTTTTCGTTTTTCGCAACGAACATGTCCAATCCCCAACTTTAGGTCCAAAACTCATGTTTGGGGTGGTTTCACGCAATTTCGTTGCCGCACGTCACACATTCCGAAAACGGGTGTCGGGGTGCATACAAAGCACGAGTTTTGGCCACCGGAACCATTTCTCGTTTTTCGCAACGAACATGCCCAATCCACTACTATAGGTCCAAAACTCATGTTTGGGTGGTTTCGCGCAATTTCGTTGCCGCACGTCACAGATTCCGAAAACGGGTGTCGGGGTGCATACAAAGCACGAGTTTTGGCCATCGGAATCATTTCTTTGTTTTTCGCAACAAACATGCCCAATCCACTACTTTAGGTTCAAAACCCATGTTTGGGGTGGTTTCGCGCAATTTCGTTGCCGCACGTCACCATTCCGAAAACTGGTGTCGGGGTGCATACAAAGCACAAGTTTTTGCCACTGGAACCATTTCTTCGTTTTTCGCAACGAACATGCCAAATCCAGTACATTAGGTCCAAAACTTATATTTGGGGTGGTTTCGCGCAATTTCTTTGCCGCACGTCACACATTTCGAAAACGGGTGTCGGGGTGCATACAAAGCACGAGTTTTGGCCACCGGAACCATTTCTTCGTTTTTCGCAACGAACATGCCCAATCCACTACTTTAGGTCCAAAACTCATGTTTGGGGTGGTTTCGTGCAATTTCGTTGCCGCACGTCACACATTCCGAAAACGGGTGTCGGGGTGCATACAAAGCACGAGTTTTGGCCATCGGAACCATTTCTTTGTTTTTCGCAACAAACATGCCCAATCCACTACTTTAGGTCCAAATCTCATGTTTGGGGTGGTTTCGCGCAATTTCGTTGCAGCACATCACCCGTTCCGAAAACGGGTGTCGGGGTGCATACAAAGCACGAGTTTTTGCCACCGGAACCGTTTCTTTGTTTTTCACAACGAACATGTCAAATCCACTACATTAGGTCCAAAACTCATGTTTGGGGTGGTTTCGCGCAATTTCGTTGCCGCACGTCACCCTTTCCGAAAACGGGTGTCGATGTGCATCCAAAGCACGAGTTTTGCCGCCGTAACCATTTCTTCGTTTTTTGCAACGAACATGCCCAATCCACTACTTTAGGTTCAAAACTAATGTTTGGGGTGGTTTCTCGCAATTTTGTTGCCGCACGTCACCCATAAGGAAAACTGGTGTCGGGGTGCATACAAAGCACAAGTTTTTGCCACCGTAACTATTTCTTCGTTTTTCGCAACGAAGATGTCCAATCCACAACTTTAGGTCCAAAACTCATGTTTGGAATGGTTTCGCGCAATTTCGTTGCCGCACGTCACCCATTCCAAAAACGGGTGTTGGGGTGCATACAAAGCACGAGTTTTTGCCACCGGAACCATTTCTTAGTTATTCGCAACGAACATGCCCAATCCACTATTTTAGGTCCAAAACTCGTGTTTGGGGTGGTTTCACGCAATTTCGTTGCCGCACGTCACACATTCCGAAAACGGGTGTCGGGGTGCATACAAAGCACGAGTTTTGGCCATCGGAACCATTTCTTTGTTTTTCGCAACAAACATGCCCAATCCACTACTTTAGGTTCAAAACCCATGTTTGGGGTGGTTTCGCGCAATTTCGTTGCCGCACGTCACCCATTCCGAAAACTGGTGTCGGGGTGCATACAAAGCACAAGTTTTTGCCACTAGAACCATTTCTTCGTTTTTCGCAACGAACATGCCAAATCGAGTACATTAGGTCCAAAACTTATATTTGGGGTGGTTTCGCGCAATTTCGTTGCCGCACGTCACACATTTCGAAAACGGGTGTCGGGGTGCATACAAAGCACAAGTTTTGGCCACCGGAACCATTTCTTCGTTTTTCGCAACGAACATGCCCAATCCACTACTTTAGGTCCAAAACTCATGTTTGGGGTGGTTTCGTGCAATTTTGTTGCCGCACGTCACACATTCCGAAAACGGGTGTCGGGGTGCATACAAAGCACGAGTTTTGGCCATCGGAACCATTTCTTTGTTTTTCGCAACAAACATGCCCAATCCACTACTTTAGGTCCAAATCTCATGTTTGGGGTGGTTTCGCGCAATTTCGTTGTAGCACATCACCCACTCCGAAAACGGGTGTCGGGGTGCATACAAAGCACGAGTTTTTGCCACCGGAACCGTTTCTTTGTTTTTCACAACGAACATGTCAAATCCGCTACATTAGGTCCAAAACTCATGTTTGGGGTAGTTTCGCGCAATTTCGTTGCCGCACGTCACCCTTTCCGAAAACGGGTGTCGATGTGCATACAAAGCACGAGTTTTGCCGCCGTAACCATTTCTTCGTTTTTCGCAACGAACATGCCCAATCCACTACTTTAGGTTCAAAACTAATGTTTGGGGTGGTTTCTCGCAATTTTGTTGCCGCACGTCACCCATAACGAAAACTGGTGTCGGGGTGCATACAAAGCACAAGTTTTTGCCACAGTAACCATTTCTTCGTTTTTCGCAACGAACATGTCCAATCCACAACTTTAGGTCCAAAACTCATGTTTGGAATGGTTTCGCGCAATTTCGTTGCCGCACGTCACCCATTCCAAAAACGGGTGTTGGGGTGCATACAAAGCACGAGTTTTTGCCAACAGAACCATTTCTTAGTTATTCGCAACGAACATGCCCAATCCACTATTTTAGGTCCAAAACTCGTGTTTGGAATGGTTTCGCGCAATTTCGTTGCCGCACGTCACCCATTCCGAAAACTTGTGTCGGGGTGCACACAAAGCACGAGTTTTGGCCACCGGAACCATTTCTTCGTTTTTCGCAACGAACATGCCCAATACACTACTTTACGTCCAAAACTCATGTTTGGGTGGTTTCGCGCAATTTCGTTGTCGCACGTCACCCATTCCGAAAACGGGTGTCGGGTGCATACAAAGCACGAGTTTTTGCCACAGGAACCATTTCTTCGTTTTTCGCAAGGAACATGCCCAATCCACTACTTTAGGTCCAGAACTCATGTTTGGGATGGTTTCACGCAATTTCGTTGCCGCACGTCACCCATTCCGAAATCTGGTGTCGGGGTGTATACAAAGCATGAGTTTTGGCCACCGACCCATTTCTCTGTTTTTCACAATGAACATGCTCAATCCACAACTTTAGGTCCAAAACTCATGTTTGGGTTGGTTTCGCGCAATTTCGTTGCCGCACGTCACCCTTTCCCAAAACGGGTGTCGATGTGCATACAAAGCACGAGTTTTTGCCGCCATAAGCATTTCTTTGTTTTTCACAACGAACATGCCCAATCCACTACTTTAGGTCCAAAACTCGTGTTTGTTGTGGTTTCGCGCAATTTCGTTGCAGCATGTCACACATTCCGAAAACGGGTGTTGGGGTGCATACAAAGCACGAGTTTTGGCCACAGAAACCATTTCTTCGTTTTTCGCAACGAACATGTCCAATCCCCAACTTTAGGTCCAAAACTCATGTTTGGGGTGGTTTCACGCAATTTCGTTGCCGCACGTCACACATTCCGAAAACGGGTGTCGGGGTGCATACAAAGCACGAGTTTTGGCCACCGGAACCATTTCTCGTTTTTCGCAATGAACATGCCCAATCCACTACTATAGGTCCAAAACCTATGTTTGGGGTGGTTTCGCGCAATTTCGTTGCCGCACGTCACCCATTCCGAAAACTGGTGTCGGGGTGCATACAAAGCACGAGTTTTTGCCACTGGAACCATTTCTTCGTTTTTCGCAACGAACATGCCAAATCCAGTACATTAGGTCCAAAACTTATATTTGGGGTGGTTTCGCGCAATTTCGTTGCCGCACGTCACACATTTTGAAAACGGGTGTCGGGGTGCATACAAAGCACGAGTTTTGGCCACCGGAACCATTTCTTCGTTTTTTGCAACGAACATACCCAATCCACTACTTTAGGTCCAAAACTCATGTTTGGGGTGGTTTCGTGCAATTTCGTTGCCGCACGTCACACATTCCGAAAGCGGGTGTCGGGGTGCATACAAAGCACGAGTTTTGGCCACCGGAACCATTTCTTCGTTTTTCGCAACGAACATGCCCAATCCACTACTTTAGGTCCAAAACTTATGTTTGGGGTGGTTTCGCGCAATTTCGTTGCCCACACATTCCGAAACGGGTGTCGGGGTGCATACAAAGCACGAGTTTTGGCCATCGGAACCATTTCTTTGTTTTTCGCAACAAACATGCCCAATCCACTACTTTAGGTCCAAATCTCATGTTTGGGGTGGTTTCGCGCAATTTCGTTGCAGCACATCACCCATTCCGAAAACGGGTGTCGGGGTGCATACAAAGCACGAGTTTTTGCCACCGGAACCGTTTCTTTGTTTTTCACAACGAACATGTCAAATCCACTACATTAGGTCCAAAACTCATGTTTGGGGTGATTTCGCGCAATTTCGTTGCCGCACGTCACCCTTTCCGAAAACGGGTGTCGATGTGCATCCAAAGCACGAGTTTTGCCGCCGTAACCATTTCTTCGTTTTTTGCAACGAACATGCCCAATCCACTACTTTAGGTTCAAAACTAATGTTTGGGGTGGTTTCTCGCAATTTTGTTGCCGCATGTCACCCATAACGAAAACTGGTGTCGGGGTGCATACAAAGCACAAGTTTTTGCCACCGTAACTATTTCTTCGTTTTTCGCAACGAAGATGTCCAATCCACAACTTTAGGTCCAAAACTCATGCTTGGAATGGTTTCGCGCAATTTCGTTGCCGCACGTCACCCATTCCAAAAACGGGTGTTGGGGTGCATACAAAGCACGAGTTTTTGCCACCGGAACCATTTCTTAGTTATTCGCAACGAACATGCCCAATCCACTATTTTAGGTCCAAAACTCGTGTTTGGGGTGGTTTCGCGCAATTTCGTTGTCGTACGTCACCCATTCCGAAAACTGGTGTCGGGGTGCACACAAAGCACGAGTTTTGGCCACCAGAACCATTTCTTCGTTTTTCCCAACGAACATGCCCAATACACTACTTTACGTCCAAAACTCATGTTTGGGTGGTTTCGCGCAATTTCGTTGCCGCACGTCACCCATTCCGAAAACGGGTGTGAAAGTCGCCTAGAGGGGGGGTGAATAGGGCGAAACTGAAAATTACAAAAATAATCACAACTACAAGCCGGGTTAGCGTTAGAAATATAAACGAGTCCGCGAGAGAGGGTGCAAAACAAATCGCAAGCAAATGAAGAGTGTGACACGCGGATTTGTTTTACCGAGGTTCGGTTCTCGCAAACCTACTCCCCGTTGAGGAGGCCACAAAGGCCGGGTCTCTTTCAACCCTTCCCTCTCTCAAACGGTCCCTCGGACCGAGTGAGCTTCTCTTCTTCTCAATCAAACGGGAACAAAACTTCCCCGCAAGGGCCACCACACAATTGGTGCCTCTTGCCTTGGTTACAATTGAGTGTTGATCAAAAGAACAAGTGAGAAAGAAAGAAAGCGATCCAAGCGCAAGAGCTCAAAAGAACACGACAAATCTCTCTCGCTAGTCACTAAAGGCTTGAGTGGAATTGGAGAGGATTTGATCTCTTTGGTGTGTCTAGAATTGAATGCCTAGCTCTTGTAAGTGGTTGGAAGTTGGAAAACTTGGATGCAATGAATGGTGGGGTGGTTGGGGTATTTATAGCCCCAACCACCAAACTTGACCGTTGGCTGGAGGCGTCTGTTCGATGGCGCACCGGACAGTCCGGTGCACACCGGACAGTCCGGTGCCCCTGCCACGTCATCACTGCCGTTGGATTCTGACCGTTGGAGCTTCTGACTTCTGGGCCCGCCTGGATGTCCGGTGCACACCGGACAACAACTGTTCATTGTCCGGTGCGCCGGTATGGGCACGCCTGACGACTGCGCGCGCAGAGCGCGCATTAAATGCGCCGCAGGGAGCCGTTGGCGCCGAAATAGCCGTTGCTCCGCTGGCACACCGGACAGTCCGGTGCACACCGGACAGTCCGGTGAATTTTAGCGGAGCGGCTGCCGCGCGAACCCGAGGCTGGCGAGTTCCGGAGACCGCGCTTCCTTGGAGCACCGGACATGTCCGGTGCACACCGGACAGTCCGGTGAATTATAGCACGCCGGCTTCCGAGAATTCCCGAGGGCGAAGAGTTTGAAGTCGGAGTCCTCTGGTGCACTCGTGGCGCACCGGACACTGTCCGGTGTACACCGGACAGTCCGGTGCCCCCAGACCAGAGGTGCCTTCGGTTGCCTCATTGCTCCTTAGTTGAATCCAAAACTTGATCTTTTTATTGGCTAAGTGTGATCCTTTTGCACCTGTATAACTTATGCACTAGAGCAAACTAGTTAGTCCAATATTTGTGTTGGGCAATTCAACCACCAAAATTATTTGGGGACTAGGTGTAAGCCTAATTCCCTTTCAATCTCCCCCTTTTTGGTGATTGATGCCAACACAAACCAAAGCAAACATAGAAGTGCATAATTGAACTAGTTTGCATAATGTAAGTGCAAAGGTTGCTTGGAATTGAGCCAATATAAATACTCATATGATGCGCATGGATTGGTTTCTTTGTTTTTGACATATTGGACCACATTTGCACCATAAGTTTTGTTTTTGCAAAATGTTTTGTAAATTCTTTTCAAAGTCATTTTGCAAGATAGTCAAAGGTAAATGAATAAGATTTTGCAAAGCATTTTCAAGATTTGAAATTTTCTTCCTTTGTTCAAATGCTTTTCCTTTGACTAAACAAAACTCCCCCTCAAATAAGGTCTCCTCTTAGTGTTCAAGAGGGTTTTAAGACATCAATTTGAAAAATACTAGTTGCTCCCCCTTTAGAACACAAAGAGATACCAATTTTGAAATTTACCAATTTAAAATCATCAAATTTATAAAATTAGGTGGTGGTGCGGTCCTTTTGCTTTGGGCTCATATTTTCTCCCCCTTTGGCATGAATCGCCAAAAACGGAATCATTAGAGCCCAATGAAGTATTTTCTCCCCCTTTGGTCATGAAATGAATGAGTGAAGATTATACCAAAGTTGGAGATATGATGCGGAGCGACGGCGAAGAATGAGTAGTGGAGTGGAGTGGAAGCCTTTGTCTTCGCCGAAGACTCCAATTCCCTTTCAATATACCTATGACTTGGTTTGAAATACACTTGAAAACACATTAGTCATAACATATATAAAAGAGATATGATCAAAGGTATATTTATGAGCTATGTGTGCAAGACTAGCAAAAGAAGTTCCTAGAATCAAGAATATTGAGCTCATGCCTAAGTCTGGTAAAAGATTGCTCATCAAGAGGCTTGGTAAAGATATCGGCTAATTGATCTTTAGTGTTAATGTATGAAATCTCGATATCCCCCTTTTGTTGGTGATCCCAAAGAAAGGGATACCGAATGGCTATGTGTTTAGTGCGGCTATGCTCAACGGGATTATCCGCCATGCGGATTGCACTCTCATTATCACATAGAAGAGGAACTTTGGTTAATTTGTAACCGTAGTCCCGCAGGGTTTGCCTCATCCAAAGCAATTGCGCGCAACAATGGCCTGCGGCAATATACTCGGCTTCGGCGGTAGAAAGAGCGACCGAATTTTGCTTCTTTGAAGCCCATGACACCAAGGATCTTCCCAAGAACTGGCAAGTCCCCGATGTGCTCTTTCTATTAATCTTACACCCCGCCCAATCGGCATCCGAATAACCAATCAAATCAAAAGTGGATCCCCGAGGGTACCAAAGTCCAAACTTAGGAGTATAAGCCAAATATCTCAAGATTCGTTTTACGGCCGTAAGGTGTGATTCCTTAGGGTCGGCTTGGAATCTTGCACACATGCATACGGAAAGCATAATGTCCGGTCGAGATGCACATAAATAAAGCAATGAACCAATCATCGACCGGTATACCTTTTGATCCACGGACTTACCTCCCGTGTCGAGGTCGAGATGCCCATTTGTTCCCATGGGAGCCTTGATGGGCTTGGCATCCTTCATTCCAAACTTGCTTAGAATGTCTTGAGTATACTTCGTTTGGCTAATGAAAGTGCCCTCTTGGAGTTGCTTGACTTGAAATCCTAAGAAATATTTCAACTCCCCCATCATAGACATCTCGAATTTCTGTGTCATGATCCTACTAAATTCTTCACATGTAGATTTGTTAGCAGACCCAAATATAATATCATCAACATAAATTTGGCATACGAACAAATCATTGTCAAGAGTTTTAGTGAATAAAGTAGGATCGGCTTTGCCGACTTTGAAGCCATTAGCTATAAGGAAATCTCTAAGGCATTCATACCATGCTCTTGGGGCTTGCTTGAGCCCATAAAGCGCCTTAGAGAGCCTATAAACATGGTTAGGGTACTTACTGTCTTCAAAGCCGGGAGGTTGCTCAACATAGACCTCCTCCTTGATTGGTCCATTGAGGAAGGCACTCTTCACGTCCATTTGATAAAGCTTGAAGCCATGGTAAGTAGCATAGGCCAATAATATGCGAATTGACTCAAGCCTAGCTACGGGTGCATAGGTTTCACCAAAATCCAAACCTTCGACTTGTGAATAACCCTTGGCCACGAGTCGAGCTTTGTTCCTAGTCACCACACCATGCTCGTCTTGCTTGTTGCGGAAGACCCACTTGGTTCCTACAACATTTTGATTAGGACGTGGAACTAAATGCCATACCTCATTCCTTGTGAAATTGTTGAGCTCCTCTTGCATCGCCATCACCCAATCCGAATCTTGAAGTGCTTCCTGTACCCTGTGTGGCTCAATAGAGGAAACAAAAGAGTAATGTTCACAAAAATGAGCAACACGAGATCGAGTAGTTACCCCCTTATGAATATCGCCGAGGATGGTGTCGACGGGGTGATCTCGTTGTATTGCTTGGTGGACTCTTGGGTGTGGCGGCCTTGGTTGTTCATCCTCCTTGTCTTCATCATTTGCATCTCCCCCTTGATCGTTGCCGTCATTTTGAGGTGGCTCATCTTCTTGATCTTCTTGTTCAACATCTTGAGCTTCATCCTCAATTTGAGTTGGTGGAGATGCTTGCATGGAGGAGGATGGTTGATCTTGTGCATGTGAAGGCTCTTCGGATTCCTTAGGACACACATCCCCAATGGACATGTTCCTTAGCGCTATGCATGGAGCCTGTTCTTCACCTATCTCATCAAGATCAACTTGCTCTACTTGAGAGCCGTTAGTCTCATCAAACACAACGTCACAAGAAACTTCAACAAGTCCTGAGGACTTGTTAAAGACTCTATATGCCCTTGTGTTTGAGTCATATCCTAGTAAAAAGCCTTCTACAGTTTTAGGAGCAAATTTAGATTTTCTACCTCTTTTGACAAGAATAAAACATTTGCTACCAAAAACTCTAAAATATGAAATATTTGGCTTTTTACCGGTCAGGAGTTCATAAGATGTCTTCTTGAGGATTCGATGAAGATATAACCGGTTGATGGCGTAGCAGGCGGTGTTGACCGCCTCGGCCCAAAACCGATCCGGTGTCTTGTACTCATCAAGCATGGTTCTTGCCATGTCCAATAGAGTTCGATTCTTCCTCTCCACTACACCATTTTGTTGTGGAGTGTAGGGAGAAGAGAACTCATGCTTGATGCCCTCCTCCTCAAGGAAGCCTTCAATTTGAGAGTTCTTGAACTCCGTCCCATTGTCGCTTCTAATTTTCTTGATCCTTAAGCCGAACTCATTTTGAGCCCGTCTCAAGAATCCTTTTAAGGTCTCTTGGGTATGAGATTTGTCCTGCAAAAAGAACACCCAAGTGAAGCGAGAATAATCATCCACAATTACAAGACAATACTTACTACCGCCGATGCTTATATAAGCGATCGGGCCGAATAAATCCATGTGTAGGAGCTCCAGTGGCCTGTCGGTAGTCATGACGTTTTTGAGTGGATGATGGATGCCAACTTGCTTCCCGGCTTGGCATGCGCTACAAATCCTGTCTTTCTCAAAATGAACATTGGTTAGTCCTAAAATGTGTTCTCCCTTTAGAAGTTTGTGAAGATTCTTCATTCCAACATGGGCTAGTCGGCGGTGCTAGAGCCAACCCAAGTTAGTCTTAGCAATCAAGCAAGTGTCGAGTTCAGCTCTATCAAAATCAACCAGGTATAGCTGACCCTCTAACACTCCCTTAAATGCTATTGAATCATCACTTCTTCTAAAGACAGTAACACCTATATCAGTAAAAAGACAGTTGTAGCCCATTTGACATAATTGGGATACGGAAAGCAAATTGTAATCTAAGGAATCTACAAGAAAAACATTGGAAATAGTATGGTCAGGTGATATAGCAATTTTACCCAAACCTTTGACCAAACCTTGATTTCCATCCCCGAATGTGATAGCTCGTTGGGGGTCTTGGTTTTTCTCATACGAGGAGAACATCTTTTTCTCCCCTGTCATGTGGTTTGTGCACCCGCTGTCGAGTATCCAACTTGAGCCCCCGGATGCATAAACCTACAAAACAATTTTAGTTCTTGATTTTAGGTACCCAAACGGTTTTGGGTCCTTTGGCATTAGAAACAAGAACTTTGGGTACCCAAACACAAGTTTTGGAGCCCTTGTGTTTGCCCCCAACAATTTTGGCAACTACCTTGCCGGATTTGTTAGTTAAAACATAAGATGCATCAAAAGTTTTAAATGAAATGGCATGATTATTTGATGCATTAGGAGTTTTCTTTCTAGGCAACTTGGCACGGGTTGGTTGCCTAGAACTAGATGTCTCACCCTTATACATGAAAGCATGGTTAGGGCCAGAGCGAGACTTCCTAGAATGAGTTCTCCTAATTTTGCTCTCAGGATAGCCGGCAGGGTACAAAATGTAACCCTCGTTATCCTGAGGCATGGGAGCCTTGCCCTTAACAAAGTTAGATAAGTTCTTTGGAGGGGCATTAATTTTGACATTGTCTCCCCTTTGGAAGCCAATGCCGTCCTTAATGCCAGGGCGTCTCCCATTATAGAGCATGCTTCTAGCAAACTTAAATTTTTCATTTTCTAAGTCATGCTCACTAATCTTAGTATTAAGTTGTGCTATGTGATCATTTTGTTTTTTAATTAAGGCTAGGTGATCATGGATAGCATCAACATTAATATCTCTACATCTAGTACAAATAGAAACATGTTCAACATTAGATGTAGAGGGTTTGCAAGATTTTAGTTCAATAACCTTAGCATGTAATATATCATTCTCATCTCTAAGGTTAGAAATGCAAACATCAAAATCTCTAGCCTTAGCAAGTAATTTTTCTTTTTCATCTCTAAGGCTAGCAAGAGAGACATTCAACTCATCAATTCTAGCAAGTAAATCAATATTATCATCTTTAGAATTGGAAGTTGAATCAATACAAACATGAGAGTCAACCTTAGCATTTAATTTCTCATTTTCTTTTCTAAGGTTGGCAATAGTGTCATGGCAGGTGCTTAGCTCACTAGATAATTTGTTACATTTTTCTACCTCTAGAGCATAAGCATTTTTAACCTTAACATGTTTCTTATTTTCCTTGATTAGGAAGTCCTCTTGGGAGTCCAAGAGATCATCCTTTTCATGGATGGCACTAATTAGCTCATTTAATTTTTCCTTTTGTTCCATGTTAAGGTTAGCAAAAAGAATGCGCAAGTTATCCTCCTCATTTTTATCATCATCCTCATCACTAGATGTTTCATATTTAGTGGAGGACCTTGATTTTACCTTCTTTTTGCCGTCCTTGGCCATGAGACACTTGTGGCCGACGTTGGGGAAGAGGAGGCCTTTGGTGACGGCGATGTTGGCGGCGTCCTCGTCGTTGGAGGAGTCGCTTGAGCTTTCGTCGGAGTCCCACTCCCGACACACGTGGGCATCGCCGCCCTTCTTCTTGTGGTACCTCTTCTTTTCTCTCCTCTTGCCCTTCTTGTCGTCACCCCTGTCACTGTCACTAGACATAGGACATTTTGCAATGAAGTGACCGGGCTTACCACACTTGTAGCAAACCTTCTTGGAACGGGATTTGTAATCCTTCCCCTTCCGTTGCTTGAGGATTTGCCGAAAGCTTTTGATGATTAAGGCCATCTCCTCATTGTCGAGCTTGGAGGCGTCAATTGGTTGTCTACTTGGTGTAGACTCCTCCTTCTTTTCCTCCGTTGCCTTGAAGGCCACCGGTTGCGCCTCGGATGTGGAAGGCTCGTCAAGCTCGTTGATCTTCTTTGAGCCATTAATCATGCATTCAAAGCTTACAAAATTCCCGATAACTTCCTCGGGGGTCATTAGTGGATATCTAGGATTACCACGAATTAATTGTACTTGAGTAGGGTTAAGGAAAATAAGAGCTCTTAGAATAACCTTAACCACCTCGTGGTCATCCCACTTTTTGCTCCCGAGGTTGCGCACTTGGTTCACCAAGGTCTTGAGCCGATTGTACATGTCTTGTGGCTCCTCCCCTTGGCGAAGACGGAAGCGACCGAGCTCCCCCTCGATCGTTTCCCGCTTGGTGATCTTGGTGAGTTCATCACCTTCATGCGCCGTCTTGAGTAGGTCCCAAATCTCCTTCGCGTTCTTCAACCCTTGTACTTTGTTGTATTCCTCCTTGCTTAGAGAGGCGAGGAGAATAGTTGCGGCTTGGGAGTTGAAGTGCTCGATTTGGGCCACTTCGTCCGTGTCATAGTCCTCATCCCCTACAGATGGTACCTGTACACCATACTCAACAACATCCCATATACTTTTGTGGAGAGAGGTTAGATGAAATCGCATTAAATTACTCCACATAGCATAATCTTCACCATTAAAAGTTGGTGGTTTGCCTAATGGGACGGAAAGTAAAGGTGTATGTTTAGGAATGCGAGGGTAGCGTAGGGGAATCTTACTAAACTTCTTGCGCTCTTGGCGTTTAGAAGTGACGGATGCCGCGTCGGAGCCGGAGGTAGATGTCGATGAAGTGTCGGTCTCGTAGTAGACCACCTTCCTCATCCTTTTGTGCTTGTCCCCACTCCGATGCGGCTTGTGAGAAGAAGATTTTTCCTTCTTCTCCTTGTGGTGAGAAGAGGAAGATCTTTTCTCCTTCCGCCTGGAGGAGTTCTTCTTCTTCTCCCTTCTCTTGGTGCGGGACTCTTCCAATGAAGTGCTCCCTTGGCTTGTAGTGGGCTTGTTATCGCCGGTCTCCATCTCCCTCTTGGTGTGATCTCCCGACATCACTTCGAGCGGTTAGGCTCTAATGAAGCACCGAGCTCTGATACCAATTGAAAGTCGCCTAGAGGGGGGGTGAATAGGGCGAAACTGAAAATTACAAAAATAATCACAACTACAAGCCGGGTTAGCGTTAGAAATATAAACGAGTCCGCGAGAGAGGGTGCAAAACAAATCGCAAGCAAATGAAGAGTGTGACACGCGGATTTGTTTTACCGAGGTTCGGTTCTCGCAAACCTACTCCCCGTTGAGGAGGCCACAAAGGCCGGGTCTCTTTCAACCCTTCCCTCTCTCAAACGGTCCCTCGGACCGAGTGAGCTTCTCTTCTTCTCAATCAAACGGGAACAAAACTTCCCCGCAAGGGCCACCACACAATTGGTGCCTCTTGCCTTGGTTACAATTGAGTGTTGATCAAAAGAACAAGTGAGAAAGAAAGAAAGCGATCCAAGCGCAAGAGCTCAAAAGAACACGACAAATCTCTCTCGCTAGTCACTAAAGGCTTGAGTGGAATTGGAGAGGATTTGATCTCTTTGGTGTGTCTAGAATTGAATGCCTAGCTCTTGTAAGTGGTTGGAAGTTGGAAAACTTGGATGCAATGAATGGTGGGGTGGTTGGGGTATTTATAGCCCCAACCACCAAACTTGACCGTTGGCTGGAGGCGTCTGTTCGATGGCGCACCGGACAGTCCGGTGCACACCGGACAGTCCGGTGCCCCTGCCACGTCATCACTGCCGTTGGATTCTGACCGTTGGAGCTTCTGACTTCTGGACCCGCCTGGATGTCCGGTGCACACCGGACAACAACTGTTCATTGTCCGGTGCGCCGGTATGGGCACGCCTGACGACTGCGCGCGCAGAGCGCGCATTAAATGCGCCGCAGGGAGCCGTTGGCGCCGAAATAGCCGTTGCTCCGCTGGCACACCGGACAGTCCGGTGCACACCGGACAGTCCGGTGAATTTTAGCGGAGCGGCTGCCGCGCGAACCCGAGGCTGGCGAGTTCCGGAGACCGCGCTTCCTTGGAGCACCGGACATGTCCGGTGCACACCGGATAGTCCGGTGAATTATAGCACGCCGGCTTCCGAGAATTCCCGAGGGCGAAGAGTTTGAAGTCGGAGTCCTCTGGTGCACTCGTGGCGCACCGGACACTGTCCGGTGTACACCGGATAGTCCGGTGCCCCCAGACCAAAGGTGCCTTCGGTTGCCTCATTGCTCCTTAGTTGAATCCAAAACTTGATCTTTTTATTGGCTAAGTGTGATCCTTTTGCACCTGTATAACTTATGCACTAGAGCAAACTAGTTAGTCCAATATTTGTGTTGGGCAATTCAACCACCAAAATTATTTGGGGACTAGGTGTAAGCCTAATTCCCTTTCAGGGTGTCGGGTGCATACAAAGCACGAGTTTTTACCATAGGAACCATTTCTTCGTTTTTCGCAAGCAACATGCCCAATCCACTACTTTAGGTCCAAAACTCATGTTTGGGATGGTTTCACGCAATTTCGTTGCCGCACGTCACCCATTCCGAAATCTGGTGTCGGGGTGTATACAAAGCATGAGTTTTGGCCACCGGAACCATTTCTCTGTTTTTCACAATGAACATGCTCAATCCACAACTTTAGGTCCAAAACTCATGTTTGGGTTGGTTTCGCGCAATTTCGTTGCCGCACGTCACCCTTTCCCAAAACGGGTGTCGATGTGCATACAAAGCACGAGTTTTTGCCGCCATAAGCATTTCTTCGTTTTTCACAACGAACATGCCCGACTACGACGAGCAAGCCCGAGGCGCCAATGCAATCGCTGAACCAAGTCCCTATGGTTACCGACCTTGCTGATGCGAGATCGGCCTGATCACGAAGATCGTTTCCTGTGCGCAATCGAAGAACGAACAAGAAAAAGATGCAAGCAATCTAATCTATTACTCGAGGGTGGAGTTCTGAATACACGAAGACAGCGCAGATTTGCGCGTGTTCGAGAGTAGCTAAAGCTAACGTAAAACAAAACTCGAAGAACAAATGAGGCGCAGCTCCTGTTTAAATAGAGAGGGGGCGCAGCCCCTAGGGGCAGCCAACCCTAGGTCGTCCACTATGGGCCGCAGTTGGGCTGGTCGTCTATTCTTCTGGGCCCTCATTCTTTAGTACAATGACGAAGTTAAGATCTCTGGCACGAGCCCGAGTGATTGGCCCAGCTAATGAAGGAAGTGGCGCTTGATGTTGAGGTGCTGCTGGTGTAGTCATACTCATAGTGATGTCCTCATCACACTACTTTAGGTCCAAAACTCATGTTTGGGGTGGTTTCGCGCAATTTCATTGTCGCACGTCACCCATTCCGAAAACGGGTGTCGGGATGCATACAAAGCACGAGTTTTGGCCCTGGAACCATCTCTACGTTTTTCGCAACGAACATGACCAGTCCACTACTTTAGGTCCAAAACTCATGTTTGGGGTGGTTTCGCGCAATTTCGTTCCCGCATGTCACCCATTCCGAAAACGGGTGTCGGGGTGCATACAAAGCACGAGTTTTGGCCACCGAAACCATTTCTTCGTTTTTCTCAACGAACATGCCCAATCCACTACTTTAGGTCCAAAACTCATGTTTAGGGTGCTTTCGCGCAATTTCGTCGCCGCACGTCACCCATTCCGAAAACGGGTGTCAGGGTGCATACAAGGCACGAGTTTTTGCCAGCGGAACCATTTCTTTGTTTTTCGGAACGAACATGCCCAATCCACTACTTTATGTCCAAAACTCATGTTTGGGGTGGTTTCGCGCAATTTCGTTGCCGCTCGTCACCCATCCCGAAAACGGGTGTCGGGGTGCATACAAAGCACGAATTTTGGCCACCAGAACCATTTCTTCGTTTTTCGCAACGAACATGCCCAATGATGTAGCTGAGGTGCCCGATCTTTCGGCGAGTAGAGATAATTCCGATTTGGCGGAAGATGACCCTTGCGATCCGACTACGACGAGCAAGCCCGAGGCGCCAATGCAATCGCTGAACCAACTCCCTGTGGTTACCGACCTTGCTGATGCGAGATCGGCCTGATCACGAAGATCGTTTCCTGTGCGCAATCGAAGAACGAACAAGAAAAAGATGCGAGCAATCTAATCTATTACTCGAGGGTGGAGTTCTGAATACACGAAGACAGCGCAGATTTGCGCGTGCTCGAGAGTAGCTAAAGCTAGATCTAAAACAAAACTCAAGAAATAAAGGAGGCGCAGCTCCTGGATAAATAGAGAGGGGGCGCAGCCCCTAGGGGCGGCCAACCCTAGGTCGTCCATTATGGGCCGCAGTTGGGCTGGTCGTCTATTCTTCCGGGCCTTCGTTCTTTAACAGCATGATGTAGTTCAATTCTCTTGCACGGGCCCGAGTCACTGGCCCAGGTGGAAGGGGTGGCGCCTGGACTGGTGAAGATGGCGCCTGGGCTGGAGAAGGTGCTGCTGGTGTAGATGTGCTCGTGTTGGTGTTGATGTCCTCATCATCCTCCCCTTCTTGAACTGAAGTCGTCCTCGACGGCAACTCCTCGTCTTCTCCCACATACGGTTTCAAATCTGCAACATTAAAACTAGTGGAAACACCAAACTCCGCAGGCAGGTCAAGGGTATAAGCATTATCATTAATTTTGGTTAGTATCTTAAAAGGACCAGCAGCACGAGGCATCAATTTAGAACGGCGCAAAGTAGGAAAACGATCCTTTCTCAAATGCAACCAAACCATATCACCAGGTTCAAAAGTAACTAGTTTCCGGCCTTTACTACCAGTAATCTGATATTTAGCATTAGCAGCAGCAATGTTTTGTTGAGTTTGTTCATGGAGATTAATCATTTGTTCAACATGTGCAAGAGCATCTATGTGTGGGGCGTCCGCAGCATCAAGCGAAAACAAAGCAATAGGCGCCCTAGGAATGTAACCATAAACAATTTGAAAAGGGCACATCTTTGTAGAAGAATGGGTTGCATGATTATAAGCAAACTCAACATGAGGCAAGCAATCCTCCCAACGTTTCAAATTTTTGTCTAAAACAGCCCTAAGCATGGTAGACAAAGTTCGATTAACTACCTCAGTTTGACCATCAGTCTGAGGGTGACAAGTGGTGCTAAATAGCAATTTAGTTCCCAATTTATTCCACAGAGATCTCCAAAAATGACTCAAAAACTTAGCATCACGATCCGAGACTATTGTATCGGGAATACCGTGCAAACGAATAATCTCTCTAAAAAACAATTCAGCAACATTGCTAGCATCATCAGTCTTATGACAAGGTATGAAATGAGCCATTTTGGAGAATCGATCAACAACCACAAAAATGCTATCCCTCCCCTTCTTAGTTCTAGGCAATCCCAAAACAAAATCCATCGAAATATCAATCCAAGGGGAAGTAGGAACAGGCAAAGGCATATACAAACCATGGTTGTTCAACCGTGACTTAGCTTTCTGACAAGTAGTGCAGCGTGCAACAAGGCACTCAACATCAGCGCGCATCCGAGGCCAAAAAAAGTGGGCAGCCAACACCTCATGTGTCTTGTAGACGCCAAAGTGCCCCATGAGACCGCCTCCATGTGCTTCCTGTAACAACAAAAGACGAACCGAGCTAGCTGGAACACACAGCTTGTTAGCGCGAAACAGGAACCCATCCTGTATGTGAAATTTGCCCCATGGTTTCCCATTAATACAATGGCCGAAAGCATCTTTAAAATTAGCATCATCAACATATTGATCTTTCACAGTGTGCAAACCAAAGATTTTAAAATCTAACTGTGACAGCATGGTATAGCGACGAGACAAAGCATCAGCAATAACATTGTCCTTCCCGTTCTTGTGTTTAATAATGTAAGGAAAGGACTCAATGAATTCTACCCATTTAGCATGACGACGGTTCAGATTTGTTTGGGTACGAATATGTTTTAAAGCCTCATGATCAGAATGGATTATAAACTCACGATGCCAAAGATAGTGCTGCCATGTATGCAAAGTGCGCACTAAAGCGTAATGCTCCTTATCATAAGTAGAATATTTCAGACTAGCACCGCTTAATTTTTCACTAAAACAAGCAACTGGTTTTCCTTCTTGTAACAAAACAGCACCTAGCCCAATACCGCTAGCATCGCATTCAAGCTCAAACACTTTATTGAAATCAGGCAATTGCAATAGGGGAGCTTGGGTTAACTTATCTTTCAAAGTGTTGAACGCTTCCTCCTGGGAATCACTCCAAGCAAATGGCACATCTTTCTTTGTAAGCTTCATGTAGAGGCGCTGCAATGGAGCTAAAATCACGAACAAATCTGCGGTAGAAACCAGCAAGTCCAAGAAAGCTCCGAATTTGTGTGACCGTCGTCGGTGTAGGCCACTCCCGAATGGCAGCAATCTTGCTGCTATCCACCTCAATGCCCTGTGGAGTAACAACATAACCAAGAAACGAGACACGTCGTGTACAAAAGATGCATTTTTCCATGTTAGCAAATAACTGGGCAGCACGCAATGCATTAAAAACAGCACTTAAATGTTCCAAATGCTCTTTCTTAGATTTGCTGTAAATAAGAATATCATCAAAATAAACAACCACAAACAATCCTATGAAGGGCCTTAGAACTTCATTCATCACTCGCATAAAAGTGCTGGGAGCATTAGTCAATCCAAACGGCATAACCAACCATTCATATAAACCAAATTTCGTTTTAAAAGTCGTTTTCCATTCATCACCCAGTTTCATTCTAATCTGGTGGTAACCACTACGCAAATCAATCTTAGTGAAAATAATGGCACCACTAAGCTCATCTAGCATATCATCAAGGCGTGGTATAGGATATCGATAACGAATAGTGATGTTATTAATAGCACGACAGTCTACACACATACGCCATGACCCATCTTTCTTGGGAACAAGTAACACAGGAACAGAGCAAGGGCTAAGAGACTCACGAATGTATCCCTTGTCAAGCAACGCCTGTACCTGGCGCTGAATCTCCTTCGTCTCATCCGGATTTGTACAGTACGGTGCGCGGTTCGGAAGCTGTGCGCCGGGAATGAGGTCGATCTGGTGCTCAATGCCACGAAGTGGTGGGAGACCCGGTGGTAAGTCTTTGGGAAAAACATCAGCGTACTCCTGCAAAAGGTTAGCAACCATAGGGGGAATAGCCAAAGATGGTGCATCATCAAGTGAAATGAGGACACTAGAGCATATAAGTGCATAGCATGGCAAATGAGCACCGTGTAGATCATCAAAATCAGCACGTGTAGCAAGTAAAACAGGAGCCTTCAACTTGATTTCAGAAGGAACAGAGGGCGATGGATCAAGTTGTTTAGCAGTTATAGCAGCTCGGCAAGATCATCTTTAACAATTTGTTCAGGTGTCATTGGATGTATAATTATTTTCTGACCCTTAAAAATGAAAGAATAATGATTCGAACGACCATGATGCAAGCTATCAGTATCATATTGCCAAGGTCGACCAAGTAACAAAGAGCATGCTTCCATGGGAATAACATCACAATCAACAAAATCAAAATAAGCACCCATGGAGAAAGGAACGCGCACGGAACGTGTGATTTTTATTTTACCACCATCATTAAGCCATTGAATGTGATATGGGTTTGGATGCTTACGAGTGGGTAACGATAACTTTTCGACCAGCATGGTACTCGCCAAGTTGTTGCAACTGCCGCTGTCGATAATGATGCGAATTGACCGCTCCTGCACAACACCCTTTGTATGGAACAGAGTGTGTCGCTGATTCTTCTCGGGCAAAGCGACCTGTGTACTGAGAACACGCTGCACAACAAGACTTTCATACCTATCAGCGTCGCCCGGGTTGACATGTACCTCCGCCTTAGCTGCATGGTCAGTGGCAAGTAGTGCATGTTCAATTTCTTCAGAATCACTAGCGGAAGAGTACTCACCATCGTCACGAATGAGCAAAGTGCGCTTGTTTGGGCAGTCCCGAATCACATGGCCAAATCCTCTACAGCGATGACACTGAATATCCCGTGTACGACCTGTGGGTGGGGCAGTGCTGGCTGGTTTGGTTGTCTTCTCGCGTGGAGTAGTGGTGGATGTGGATGGCGCAGGGGGAACTGGTGCTGAGGTGGATGTCGAGCTTCGTCCTGCAAAAGGGTTAGAATATGGCTTCGAGCGGTGTCCCTGCACTTCACGTTCAGCTTTGCAAGCATATTCAAATAAAGTAGTCATATCATAATATTCCTTATAATCAAGTATATCTTGGATTTCGCGGTTTAAACCACCACGAAAACGTGCCATAGCAGCGTCGTTGTCCTCTAATATCCCACAACGAATCATACCTTTTTGTAACTCCTGGAAATAGTCCTCAACAGATTGAGAACCTTGCTGAAAACGCTGCATTTTATTAAGCAAATCACGAGCATAATACGAAGGCACAAATCGATGTCGCATCGCAGCTTTCAACTGATCCCAAGTGGTTGGAATGGTAGTGGGATGTTTTATTTTAAACTCACGCCACCAAATTAAAGCAAAATCAGTAAATTCACTAATAGCAGCTTTAACCTGAGAATGTGCAGCAATATCATGGCATGAAAATTTTTGTTCAACCTCTAACTCCCAATCAAGATATGCAGCAGGATCATATTTGCCATTAAAAGGTGGAATTTTAAATTTAATCTTAGAAAATAAGTCATTAGGGGGATGACGAACCACACGGCGTGCACGACCACGGCGATCTCCATCTTCCCACTCAGTGTCACCGCCATAGTCCTGCTCCATCTTTGTGGTCAACGCATCAAGGCGTGCCAGGATGGTGTCGAGTGTGGTGCGAGTCGCCGTTTGAGCAAGGTCAAGCTGGTTGAAACGCTCGGTCGTCGAAGTGACCGTTGAATCAAGCCGTTCATGCATCGTCCTAATGTCATCAGCAAGTCCATCAACTTGTCCCCTTATTTCCAGCAACTGGGCATCCACCGTGTCGGGTGCTCCTGCCATAGTTAGCGCAAACACCAAAACACCAAAAGAAGAAAAAAAACAACGACAAAAAACAGGGGTGTACTGCTCACAAGGCGCTCACACTAGTGCTGTTATCAAATTCTTATCCGTTCTTACCAAGCCACAGTGGTGAACTGCAACCAACAGGTGGAACCGGTGAAAGATTGGATGAGCGATTGCCTGGAGAAACAGAAACCTGCTCGTACGTAGAAATATGTGGAGTTGTGGGTAGGCTGCACTCAAGTCAATGATTAGCACAATCAAACAATAATGCAAAGTTGAATTATAGTGTAGAACACGAAACTATATTGCTGGCCACAAGTGCAAAAGACGGATGGAACTAGCAGAATGGCAGTACCGTAAATATTGTACTAGCGAGGCCACTAGTAGGAATCACAAGTGATTTTTGTTTTTCTTTTTTGTATGATTTTTTTGATATTTTTCTCAGCACAAGAAGCAACAAAATAGGAGCTAGACGAAGTTTCACCTAAAACAGAGATCAGATGTGGTCTACAGAAAATCAGGAAGTTCTCTGAAAAGCGTGCGAGAACTTTGACAGGATTTTTTTCTTTATTTTCCTGAATTTTTTTGACAATTTTGTCGAAACCCAAACAGACCGAAGGTGAGTTTGGCCGGCCTCAGAATGGTGTCAACAAGCTCCTGTAAAAATTTCAGATTTTTTGGACACCCGAGCGAAAAGTTATGCCCGGTTTAAGGAAGGTACCTCAAGTTATGTATTCAAACGACCGGGATGAAACAACCGTATCCTTTCTCCTTCGTTGTTTTTTGTTTCTGTTTTTTTTTACGTAACCGAAGGAGAAAAACAAGGAAACGATGTTGACTCGGTTTGTTTTTTTTTCTGTTTTTTTTCGTAACCGAAGGAGAAAAACAAGGAAACGGCCGTTGACTCGGTTTGTTTTTTTCTGTTTTTTTTTTGACGTAACCGAAGGAGAAAAACAAGGAAACAATGTTGACTTCGGTTTGTGGCGTGATCAAAGGGGAGATGGTGGCGGCGCTAGGGTTTGAATGGTAGAAGAACACAATGCAACCAGCAACAAATGACGCGAAAGCACACAAATTCAACAATGCAGATTATTGAAAGAAAGTGCGAGGCTCAAAAGGGTATTGGGATAAGGTCTAACCTGAATTTTTATGTGGTTTTGTGGACTGTAGGAAAAAAAACACTCAATAAACTCACCGATCAACCTGGAAATCTGATACCAATTGATGTAGCTGAGGTGCCCGATCTTTCGGCGAGTAGAGATAATTCCGATTTGGCGGAAGATGACCCTTGCGATCCGACTACAACGTGCAAGCCCGAGGCGCCAATGCAATCGCTGAACCAACTCCCTGTGGTTACCGACCTTGCTGATGCGAGATCGGCCTGATCACGAAGATCATTTCCTGTGCGCAATCGAAGAACGAACAAGAAAAAGATGCGAGCAATCTAATCTATTACTCGAGGGTGGAGTTCTGAATACACGAAGACAGCGCAGATTTGCGCGTGCTCGAGAGTAGCTAAAGCTAGATCTAAAATAAAACTCAAGAAATAAAGGAGGCGCAACTCCTGGATAAATAGAGAGGTGGCGCAGCCCCTAGGGCGGCCAACCCTAGGTCGTCCATTATGGGCCGCAGTTGGGCTGGTCGTCTATTCTTCCGGGCCTTCGTTCTTTAACAGCATGATGTAGTTCAATTCTCTTGCACGGGCCCGAGTCACTGGCCCAGGTGGAAGGGGTGGCGCCTGGACTGGTGAAGATGGCGCCTGGGCTGGAGAAGGTGCTGCTGGTGTAGATGTGCTCGTGTTGGTGTTGATGTCCTCATCACCCAATCCACTACTTTAGTTCCAAAACTCATGTTTGGGGTGGTTTCGCGCAATTTCGTTGCCGCACATCACCCATTTCGAAAACGGGCATCGGGGGTGCATACAAAGCACGAGTTTTGGCCACCGGAACCATTTCTTCGTTTTTCGCAACGAACATGCCTAATCCACTACTTTAGGTCCAAAACTCATGTTTGGGGTGGTTTCGCGCAATTTCGTTTCTGCGCGTCACCCATTCCGAAAACGGGTGTCGGGGTGCATACAAAGCACGAGTTTTGGCCACCGGAACCATTTCTTTGTTTTTCGCAATGAACATGCCCAATCCACTACTTTAGGTCCAAAACTCATGTTTGGGTTGGTTTCGCGTAATTTCGTTGTCGCACGTCACCGATTCCGAAAACGGGTGTCGGGGATACAAAGCACAAGTTTTGGCCACCGAAACCATTTCTTCGTTTTTCGCAACGGACATGTCCAATCCACTACTTTAGGTCCAAAACTCATGTTTGGGTTGGTTTCACGCAATTTCGTTGCCGCAAGTCACCCATTTCGAAAACAGGTCCGGGATACAAAGCACGAGTTTTGGCCACCGGAACCATTTCTTCGTTTTTCGCAAAGAACATGCTCAATCCACTACTTTAGGTCCAAAACTCATGTTTGGGGTGGTTTCGTGCAATTCTGTTGCCGCACGTCACCCATCCCGAAAACGGGTATCGGCGTGCACACAATGCACGAGTTTTTGCTACCGGAACCATTTCTTCGTTTTTCGCAAAGAACATGCCCAATCCACTACTTTAAGTCCAAAACTCTTGTTTAGGGTGGTTTCGAGCAATTTCGTTGCCGCACTTCACCCATTCCGAAAACGTGTATCGGGGTGCATACAAAGCACGAGTTTTTGCCACCGGAACCATTTCTTCGTTCTTCACAAAGAACATGCCCAATCCACTACTTTAGGTCCAAAACACATGTTTGGGGTGGTTTCGCATAAATTCGTTGCCGCACGTAATCTCATTCCAAAAACGGGTATCGGGGTGCACACAAAGCACGAGTTTTTGCAACGGAACCATTTCTTCGTTTTTCGCAAAGAACATGCCAAGTCTACTAATTTACGTCTAAAACTTTTGTTTGGGGTGGTTTCGTGGAATTTCGTTGCCGCACGTCACCCATTCCGAAAACTGTTATCGGGGTGCATACAAAGCACGAGTTTTTGCCACCGGAACCATTTCTTCGTTTTTTCGCAACGAACATGCAGAATCCACTACTTTAGGTCCAAAACTCATGTTTGGGCTGCTTTCGCGCAATTTCGTTGTTGCACATCACCCATTCCGAAAACGGGTATCGGGGTGCATACCAAGCACGAGTTTTTGCCACCGGAACCATTTCTTTGTTTTTCGCAACGAACATGCCCAATCCACTAATTTATGTCCAAAACTCATGTTTGGAGTGCTTTCGAAAATCGAAGAAATGGTTCCATTACAAAAACTCGTGATTTGTATGCACCCCGATACACATTTTCGGAATGGGTGACGTGCGGCAACAAAATTGCTCGAAACCACCCTAAACATGAGTTTTGGACTTAAAGTAGTGGATTGGGCATGTTCGTTGCGAAAAACGAAGAAATGGTTCCGGTAGCAAAAACTCGTGCTTTGTGTGCACCCCGATACACGTTTTCGGGATGGGTGACGTGCGTCAACGAAATTACGCGAAACCACCCCAGACTTGAGTTTTGGACCTAAAGTAGTGGATTGGGCATGTTCGTTGCAAAAAACGAAGAAATGGTTCCGGTGGCAAAAACTCATGCTTTGTATCCCCGACACCCATTTTCAGAATGGGTGACGTGCGGCAACGAAATTGCGCGAAACCAACCCAAACATGAGTTTTGGACCAAAAGTAGTGGATTGGGCATGTTCATTGTGAAAAACACAAAAATGGTTCAGGGGCCAAAACTTGTGCTTTGTATGCACCCCGACACCCGTTTTCGGAATGGGTGACGTGCGGCAACGAAATTGAGCGAAACCACCACAAACATGAGTTTTGGAACTAAAGTAGTGGATTGGGCATGTCCGTTGCAAAAAACGAAGAAATGGTTCTGGTGGCCAAAACTTGTGCATTGTATCCCCGACACTCGTTTTCGGAATGGGTGACGTGCGACAATAAAATTGCGCGAAACCAGCCCAAACATGAGTTTTGGACCTAAAGTAGTGGATTGGGCATGTTCATTGCGAAAAACAAAGAAATGGTTCCGGTGGCCAAAACTCGTGCTTTGTATGCACCCCGACACCCGTTTTCGGAATGGGTGACGTGCGGCAACGAAATTACGCGAAACCACCCCAAACATGAGTTTTGGAACTAAAGTAGTGTATTGGGCATGTTCGTTGCGAAAAACGAAGAAATGGTTCCGGTGGCCAAAACTCGTGCTTTGTATGCACCCTCGACGCCCGTTTTCGAAATGGGTGACGTGCGGCAACGAAATTATGTGAAACCACCCCAAACATGAGTTTTGGAACTAAAGTAGTGGATTGGGCATGTTCGCTGCGAAAAAACAAAGAAATGGTTCTGGTGGCCAAAATTTGTGCTTTGTATGCACCCCGACGCCCGTTCAGAATGTGTGACGTGCGGCAAAGAAATTGCGTGAAACCGCCCCAAACATGAGCTTTGGACCTAATGTAGTGAATCATGTTCGTTGCGAAAAACGAAGAAATGGTTCTGGTGGCAAAAACCTGTGCTTTGTATGCACCCCGACACCCGTTTTCGAATGGGTGGCGTGCGGCAACGAAATTGCGCGAAACCATCCCCAAACATGAGTTTTGGTCCTAAAGTAGTGGATTGGGCATGTTCGTTGCAAAAAACGAAGAAATGGTTTCGCTGGCAAAAACTCGTGCTTTGTATGCGCCCTGACACCCGTTTTTGGAATGGGTGACGTGCGGCAACGAAATTGCGCGAAACCACCCCAAACATGAGTTTTGGACCTAAAGTAGTGGATTGGGCATGTTTGTTGCGAAAAACAAAGAAATGTTTCCGGTGGCCAAAACTCGTGCTTTGTATGCACCCGACACCCGTTTTCGGAATGGGTGACGTGCGGCAACGAAATTGGGCGAAACCACCCCTGTAACACCCCGGGATCTAAAAACACCCAGAATGCTACTAACTAGACATCTAACATTCATATATAAAATTTTGACAAGCATCTCCTTTGAAAATTGCATAAACGGGGAAGCAACAAAGTATAAACAGATATCATGATAAAAAAACATAATAGACCTTAATAATCTGCTAGCAATGGGAAGACAACCATAACGACATGAACTGAATTAACCAGTGCGCACAACTAGTTAAAAACAAACATCCTTTGACAAGAAGTTTCTAATTAAATCATGACTGCGCCTAAGCAGCGTTATTATGAGAGTGAAGGTGGATGTGCCACTACTTCCCACTCCCCTTGATGAGCAACAAGCACATGCATTGAGTAATGCAAGAGTGAGATGAAACATCTCAGCAAGCGAATTGTTTTGACGAGATATTTAAACCACAAATTGAATTAATCAACATTTTAAAAAAGATTACA
This sequence comes from Zea luxurians, assembly GCA_029449295.1. Taxonomy (NCBI): domain Eukaryota; kingdom Viridiplantae; phylum Streptophyta; class Magnoliopsida; order Poales; family Poaceae; genus Zea; species Zea luxurians. The sequence goes on along the minus strand of JAOPSE010000030.1, from coordinate 37,664,888 downwards.
ATTAAGATCAGAAATACTTGTAGATATCGAACTCAGTAGTCCCAATATAACCAATACCATCTCATTTTCTCGAACAACCACAATAGGTTGCATAACACTTCTATGTGTCAACAATACCTGCAAATATCACTTCAATATATGCATAGGAATGCAATGTGTGGGTCCTCTATCATCATACCTCTAAGGATATAAAACCACATCATCTGCATATATCACTTCAATGAATGCATATGAATGCAATGCATATGTCCTCTACCTTCATACCTCTAAGGGTATGAAGCCGCATCGTACCCCTCCTCGCGCAACGTACGATGCTAAGTTGTATCGGTACAGTCGGACCATAGGTCACGACCCAACTTCAGATGCAAGTGAATCATGCAATGTATATGGCATGCTGCATTTATCAATATACTTCTCTTCCTTCACATACAATACAACCTCAAATAATACTTCATTTACCTTTCAATACAATACCAACCTCAAATAATACTTCATTTACCTTCAGGGGTGTGAATTAATCTCATGAGTCATTCCCGAATCATAATCATCATCAATATATGATTTAGCATCAGTATAGTACAAGCAACTAAAGCATCACCATAGAGTACAATTAGGAAAGAATCCAATACTTTTGAATATTAGAATGTAGGCAATAGAAATAACAGGTCAGAATGGAAGCAACCACCGCTACATTCACTTGCCTTCATCGAAGAAGAAAAATGTACTAGGCATGGTTTGGATTGTAGCCACCTGCTAGCGGGCATAAAACTTAGTACAAATATTTCCCAAACATTTGCCATCAATCAACAAAACACTCCTACACTTGAAACCAAGACCCAGTGGAAAGACTCGCACCCTGAACCACATGTCATACAGCAGCAACGTTGTTTGTTGATTTTGTATCATTAAAATTAAAACAGTGGTGATATCAAACAAATACTCTAGGAGTATCTACACAAAATACTCTACAACTTCAGTATTCAATGGATAATTAAATTCTGCCATCTACAAGTTCTAAAACATCTCACAAGATAACTGACTGAATCTGTTTTAGACAGCAGCATGGTTAACTTCAAAATTCGATATCTCGCAATCTACTGAACCAAAAATTATGAAATTCTTCTAGACGTAAGAAATTTTATCCCTCTATAAAAGTCTCCATAGTTGGAAGAGCCAATTCGGCCATTTACTAGATAAAACCTACCAGTGAACAGACCCACTCATTTTTGTCAAGCAAACAGGAACAACCACAGTAAAACAGACATAACTGGAGTTTCACAAATCATATGAATGCACTCTTTAGCAATCTGGAAAGCTTATGCAATTATCTACAACTTCTTTTACCAACCCACAGTTTAATTGTGTTGATAAGATTGCCTAACTCTTAAGAGAACATATTCTGCACAGAATTATGAGACTGAAAAACTGCTATAATCAAACTGCCATAACTTTCTGTTCTGATGTTCGATTGAGGAGTTCTTCATGGCCACGGACAGATCTACAAATTATCTACGACTCATATATAGACTTTTTATTTTTTTGAGGCCACTAAGACCACAGAAAACAGGCATGAACAGAAACTGTCGAATCTGCCATTCTGCAGAAATTAAATTCGAGATCAAAACCTAACCCCACACCTAATCCAACCTCTAGTCCTTCAATCCACATGATCCACAACCTCCAAAAGCGCATAATTATAGAGAGGAACAAGGATCTCATCCTTACCTAGGGTTTTCCCTAAGAAAAATCTGCAAGAGATGGGGGTAGAACATCTCCTTGATCCTCTCTTCCTCTTCAATCCATCTTGCTCCTCCTCTTCTCGATCCTTGCTGCATGGGGGGGGAGATCTAGGGAGGAAGAAGTATTGGAGGGCTGCTGCAATGGGGAGTGATGTAGCTGAGGTGCCCGATCTTTCGGCGAGTAGAGATAATTCCGATTTGGAGGAAGATGACCCTTACAATCCGACTACGACGAGCAAGCCCGAGGCGCCAATGCAATCGCTGAACCAACTCCCTGTGGTTACCGACCTTGCTGATGCGAGATCGGCCTTATCACGAAGATCGTTTCCTGTGCGCAATCGAAGAACGAACAAGAAAAAGATGCGAGCAATCTAATCTATTACTCGAGGGTGGAGTTCTGAATACACGAAGACAGCGCAGATTTGCGCGTGTTCGAGAGTAGCTAAAGCTAACGTAAAACAAAACTCAAAAAATAAAGGAGGCGCAGCTCCTGGATAAATAGAGAGGGGGCGCAGCCCCTAGGGGCGGCCAACCCTAGGTCGTCCATTATGGGCCGCAGTTGGGCTGGTCGTCTATTCTTCCGGGCCTTCGTTCTTTAACAGCATGATGTAGTTCAATTCTCTTGCACGGGCCCGAGTCACTGGCCCAGGTGGAAGGGGTGGCGCCTGGACTAGGGAAGATGGTGCCTGGGCTGGAGAAGGTGCTGCTGGTGTAGATGTGCTCGTGTTGGTGTTGATGTCCTCATCATCCTCCCCTTCTTGAACTGAAGTCGTCCTCGACGGCAACTCCTCATCTTCTCCCGCATACGGTTTCAAATCTGCAACATTAAAACTAGTGGAAACACCAAACTCCGCAGGCAGGTCAAGGATATAAGCATTATCATTAATCTTGGTTAGTATCTTAAAAGGACCAGCAGCACGAGGCATCAATTTATAACGGCGCAAAGTAGGAAAACGATCCTTTCTTAAATGCAACCAAACCATATCACCAGGTTCAAAAGTAACTAGTTTCCGGCCTTTACTACCAGTAATCTGATATTTAGCATTAGCAGCAGCAATGTTTTGTTGAGTTTGTTCATGGAGATTAATCATTTGTTCAACATGTGCAAGAGCATCTATGTGTGGGGCGTCCGCAGCATCAAGCGAAAACAAAGCAATAGGCGCCCTAGGAATGTAACCATAAACAATTTGAAAAGGGCACATCTTTGTAGAAGAATGTGTTGCATGATTATAAGCAAACTCAACATGAGGCAAGCAATCCTCCCAACGTTTCAAATTTTTGTCTAAAACAGCCCTAAGCATGGTAGACAAAGTTCGATTAACTACCTCAGTTTGACCATCAGTCTGAGGGTGACAAGTGGTGCTAAATAGCAATTTAGTTCCCAATTTATTCCACAGAGATCTCCAAAAATGACTCAAAAACTTAGCATCACGATCCGAGACTATTGTATCGGGAATACCGTGCAAACGAATAATCTCTCTAAAAAACAATTCAGCAACATTGCTAGCATCATCAGTCTTATGACAAGGTATGAAATGAGCCATTTTGGAGAATCGATCAACAACCACAAAAATGCTATCCCTCCCCTTCTTAGTTCTAGGCAATCCCAAAACAAAATCCATCGAAATATCAATCCAAGGGGAAGTAGGAACAGGCAAAGGCATATACAAACCATGGTTGTTCAACCGTGACTTAGCTTTCTGACAAGTAGTGCAGCGTGCAACAAGGCGCTCAACATCAGCGCGCATCCGAGGCCAAAAGAAGTGGGCAGCCAACACCTCATGTGTCTTGTAGACGCCAAAGTGCCCCATGAGACCACCTCCATGGGCTTCCTGTAACAACAAAAGACAAACCGAGCTAGCTGGAACACACTAGCTTGTTAGCGCGAAACAGGAACCCATCCTGTATGTGAAATTTGCCCCATGGTTTCCCATTAATACAATGGCCGAAAGCATCTTTAAAATCAGCATCATCAACATATTGATCTTTCACAGTGTGCAAACCAAAGATTTTAAAATCTAACTGTGACAGCATGGTATAGCGACGAGACAAAGCATCAGCAATAACATTGTCCTTCCCGTTCTTGTGTTTAATAATGTAAGGAAAGGACTCAATGAATTCTACCCATTTAGCATGACGACGGTTCAGATTTGTTTGGGTACGAATATGTTTTAAAGCCTCATGATCAGAATGGATTATGAACTCACGATGCCAAAGATAGTGCTGCCATGTATGCAAAGTGCGCACTAAAGCGTAAAGCTCCTTATCATAAGTAGAATATTTCAGACTAGCACCGCTTAATTTTTCACTAAAATAAGCAACTGGTTTTCCTTCTTGTAACAAAACAGCACCTAGCCCAATACCGCTAGCATCGCATTCAAGCTCAAACACTTTATTAAAATCAGGCAATTGCAATAGGGGAGCTTGGGTTAACTTATCTTTCAAAGTGCTGAACGCTTCCTCCTGTGAATCACTCCAAGCAAATGGCACATCTTTCTTTGTAAGCTCATGTAGAGGCGCTGCAATGGAGCTAAAATCACGAACAAATCTGCGGTAGAAACCGGCAAGTCCAAGAAAGCTCCGAATTTGTGTGACCGTCGTCGGTGTAGGCCACTCCCGAATGGCAGCAATCTTGCTGCTATCCACCTCAATGCCCTGTGGAGTAACAACATAACCAAGAAACGAGACACGTCGTGTACAAAAGATGCATTTTTCCATGTTAGTAAATAACTGGGCAGCACGCAATGCATCAAAAACAGCACTTAAATGTTCCAAATGCTCTTTCTTAGATTTGGTGTAAATAAGGATATCATCAAAATAAACAACCACAAACAATCCTATGAAGGGCCTTAGAACTTCATTCATCACTCGCATAAAAGTGCTGGGAGCATTAGTCAATCCAAACAGCATAACCAACCATTCATATAAACCAAATTTCGTTTTAAAAGCCGTTTTCCATTCATCACCCAGTTTCATTCTAATCTGGTGGTAACCACTACGCAAATCAATCTTAGTGAAAATAATGGCACCACTAAGCTCATCTAGCATATCATCAAGGCGTGGTATAGGATATCGATAACGAATAGTGATGTTATTAATAGCACGACAGTCTACACACATACGCCATGACCTATCTTTCTTGGGAACAAGTAACACAGGAACAGAGCAAGGGCTAAGAGACTCACGAATGTATCCCTTGTCAAGCAACGCCTGTACCTGGCGCTGAATATCCTTCGTCTCATCCGGATTTGTACGGTACGGTGCGCGGTTCGGAAGCTGTGCCCCGGGAATGAGGTCGATCTGGTGCTCAATGCCACGAAGTGGTGGGAGACCCGGTGGTAAGTCTTTGGGAAAGACATCAGCGTACTCCTGCAAAAGGTTAGCAACCATAGGGGGAATAGCCAAAGATGGTGCATCATCAAGTGAAATGAGGACACTAGAGCATATAAGTGCATAGCATGGCAAATGAGCACCGTGTAGATCATCAAAATCAGCACGTGTAGCAAGTAAAACAGGAGCCTTCAACTTGATTTCAGAAGGAACAGAGGGCGATGGATCAAGTTGTTTAGCAGTTATAGCAGCTCGGGCAAGATCATCTTTAACAATTTGTTCAGGTGTCATTGGATGTATAATTATTTTCTGACCCTTAAAAATAAAAGAATAATGATTTGAACGACCATGATGCAAGCAATCAGTATCATATTGCCAAGGTCGACCAAGTAACAAAGAGCATGCTTCCATGGGAATAACATCACAATCAACAAAATCAGAATAAGCACCCATGGAGAAAGGAACGCGCACGGAACGTGTGATTTTTATTTTACCACCATCATTAAGCCATTGAATGTGATATGGGTTTGGATGCTTACGAGTGGGTAACGATAACTTTTCGACCAGCATGGTACTCGCCAAATTGTTGCAACTGCCGCTGTCGATAATGATGCGAATTGACCGCTCCTGCACAACACCCTTTGTATGGAACAGAGTGTGTCGCTGATTCTTCTTGGGCAAAGCGACCTGTGTACTGAGAACACGCTGCACAACAAGACTTTCATACCTATCAGCGTCGCCCGGGTTGACATGTACCTCCGCCTTAGCTGCATGGTCAGTGGCAAGTAGTGCATGTTCAGTTTCTTCAGAATCACTAGCGGAAGAGTACTCACCATCGTCACGAATGAGCAAAGTGCGCTTGTTTGGGCAGTCCCGAATCACATGGCCAAATCCTCTACAGCGATGACACTGAATATCCCGTGTACGACCTGTGGGTGGGGCAGTGCTGGCTGGTTTGGTCGTCTTCTCGCGTGGAGTAGTGGTGGACGTGGATGGCGCAGGGGGAACTGGTGCTGAGGTGGATGTCGAGCTTCGTCCTGCAAAAGGGTGAGAATATGGCTTCAAGCGGCGTCCCTGCACTTCACGTTCAGCTTTGCAAGCATATTCAAATAAAGTAGTCATATCATAATATTCCTTATAATCAAGTATATCTTGGATTTCGCGGTTTAAACAACCACGAAAACGTGCCATAGCAGCGTCGTTGTCCTCCAATATCCCACAACGAATCATACCTTTTTGTAACTCCTAGAAATAGTCCTCAACAGATTGAGAACCTTGCTGAAAACGCTGCATTTTATTAAGCAAATCACGAGCATAATACGAAGGCACAAATCGATGTCGCATCGCAGCTTTCAACTGATCCCAAGTGGTTGGAATGGTAGTGGGATGTTTTATTTTAAACTCACGCCACCAAATTAAAGCAAAATCAGTAAATTCACTAATAGCAGCTTTAACCTGAAAATGTGCAGCAATATCATGGCATGAAAATTTTTGTTCAACCTCTAACTCCCAATCAAGATATGCAGCAGGATCATATTTGCCATTAAAAGGTGGAATTTTAAATTTAATCTTAGAAAATAAGTCATTAGGGGGATGACGAACCACACGGCGTGCACGACCACGGCGAATCTCCATCGTCCCACTTAGTGTCACCGCCGTAGTCCTGCTCCATCTTTGTGGTCAACGCATCAAGGCGTGCCAGGATGGTGTCGAGTGTGGTGCGAGTCGCCGTTTGAGCAAGGTCAAGCTGGTTGAAACGCTCGGTCGTCGAAGTGACCGTAGAATCAAGCCGTTCATGCATCGTCCTAATGTCATCAGCAATGTCCATCAACTTGTCCCCTTACTTCCAGCAACTGGGCATCCACCGTGTCGTGTGCTCCTGCCATAGTTAGCGCAAACACCAAAACACCAAAAGAAGAAGAAAAAAAACCAACGACAAAAACAGGGGTGTACTGCTCACAAGGCGCTCACACTAGTGCTGTTATCAAGTTCTTATCCGTTCTTACCAAGCCACAGTGGTGAACTGCAACCAACAGGTGGAACCGGTGAAAGATTGGATGAGCGATTGCCTGGAGAAACAGAAGCCTGCTCGTCGTAGAAATATGTGGAGTTCTGGGTAGGCTGCACTCAAGTCAATGATTAGCACAATCAAACAATAATGCAAAGTTGAATTATAGTGCAGAACACGAAACTATATTGCTGGCCACAAGTGCAAAGGACGGATGGAACTAGCAGAATGGCAGTACCGTAAATATTGTACTAGCGAGGCCACTAGTAGGAATCACAAGTGATTTTGTTTTTCTTTTTTGTATGATTTTTTTGATATTTTTCTCAGCACAAGAAGCAACAAAATAGGAGCTACACGAAGTTTCACCTAAAACAGAGATCAGATGTGGTATACAGAAAATCAGGAAGTTCTCTGAAAAGCGTGCGAGAACTTTGACGAATTTTTTTCTTTATTTTCCTGAATTTTTTGACAATTTTGTGGAAACCAAACAGACCAAAGGTCAGTTTGGCCGACCTCAGAATGGTGTCAACTAGCTCCTGTAAAAATTTCAGATTTTTAGACACTCGAGCGAAAAGTTATGCCCGGTTTAAGGAAGGTACCTCAAGTTATGTTTTAAAACGACCGGGATGAAACAACCGTATCTGTTCTCCTTCGTTGTTTTTTGTTTCTGTTTTTTTTGACGTAACCGAAGGAGAAAAACAAGGAAATGATGTTGACTCAGTTTGTTTGTTTTTCTGTTTTTTTTGTAACCGAAGGAGAAAAACAAGGAAACGATGTTGACTCGGTTTGTTTTCTTTTTCTGTTTTTTTTTGTAACCGAAGGAGAAAAACAAGGAAACGGCCGTTGACTCGGTTTGTTTTTTCTGTTTTTTTTTGACGTAACCGAAGGAGAAAAACAAGGAAACGATGTTGACTCGGTTTGTGGCGTGATCAAACAGGAGATGGTGGCGGCGCTAGGGTTTGAATGGTGGAAGAACACAATGCAACCAGCAACAAATGACGTGAAAGCACACAAATTCAACAATGCAGATTATTGAAAGAAAGTGTGAGGCTCAAAAGGGTGCTGGGATAAGGTCTAACCTGAATTTTTATGTGGTTTTGTGGACTGTAGGAAAAAAAACACTCGATAAACTCACCGATCAACCTGGAAATCTGATACCAATTGATGTAGCTGAGGTGCCCGATCTTTCGGCGAGTAGAGATAATTCCGATTTGGCGGAAGATGACCCTTGCGATCCGACTACGACGAGCAAGCCCGAGGCGCCAATGCAATCGCTGAACCAACTCCCTGTGGTTACCGACCTTGCTGATGCGAGATCGGCCTGATCACGAAGATCGTTTCCTGTGCGCAATCGAAGAACGAACAAGAAAAAGATGCGAGCAATCTAATCTATTACTCGAGGGTGGAGTTCTGAATACACGAAGACAGCGCAGATTTGCGCGTGTTCGAGAGTAGCTAAAGCTAACGTAAAACAAAACTCGAAAAATAAAGGAGACGCAGCTCCTGGATAAATAGAGAGGGGGCGCAGCCCCTAGGGGCGGCCAACCCTAGGTCGTCCATTATGGGCCGTAGTTGGGCTGGTCGTCTATTCTTCCGGGCCTTCGTTCTTTAACAGCATGATGTAGTTCAATTCTCTTGCACGGGCCCGAGTCACTAGCCCAGGTGGAAGGGGTGGCGCCTGGACTAGGGAAGATGGTGCCTGGGCTGGAGAAGGTGCTGCTGGTGTAGATGTGCTCGTGTTGGTGTTGATGTCCTCATCAGGGGGAGAGGGGGTGGCCAGCCAAGGGGGAAAAGTGAGGCGGCCAAGAAAGGAGAGGGGGTGGCAGCCAAGAAGGGGAAGGGGGTGGCCACCTAGGGTTTATTTTGTGGGAGAAAAGAAGTGACGCCTCAGATGACTTCTGATGCAGCATCCAACGGCCCACAACCCTTTTTCCCACATCCACTCACCGAAGATCAACTTTTGGGTCAACATTTTTTGGGATATTACACTCTACCCCCCTTAAAAAGAATTCATCCTCGAATTCAACCACTCCAACCAAAACATCCAAGGTACCCCATATAGCACCACCATTGAAAACATGGGTCCATTATTGGTCTTAATTAACACAAGAACTTCTACCTTGGACTAATTGTTTAAGGAAACTACACGACCTGACATCAAGCATGAAACAACATGCAATGAAGCTCAAAGCAAGTCATAGATGCAATCAACACTACAATTTCACACCATCGAATTTGGATGCAATACATCAACATCAATGTCTTAAGACAACACTCTTTTATGAAGGGGTAATATGCACTAAGCACAACCCTTACCAACTTCAACAATTAATTTTAATTAAATGGTGAAACATCCCCACCCGACGAATGTATAAGAAGATCAAACCCCTCACCACAAAGCACCACGAAACAAGTAGTTCTATTGAAACAAAACTCCTAATCTTCCTAAACCTTATTCTTGCCATCATGAAAAGATAATCATGTAATCTAACATTCTTTGCACCCCACAAAAGGGAGAAAATCTACAGAACTAATGGAGCAACAAAGCCAACAAGAAGCCAATAACATTCTGCACAGCACATTTCATCGAAGAAATGCCAAAAGCTCCACAAAGAGCACTGACAGCACAACAACACAATACTTGGTTAACCAATGTCACTATACTCCATCCAACAACTCAACTAGGGAAAAATATCCAAACTAGTAAGGTTAACCTACACATAATAAGTCTTCATCTACTGTAGTTCAGAAACTTACATTTCATTCTATCATATGATGCACTCAAAGTACCAGACATACAAGGTCAATAATAATCCTTAATCCTTCACACATTTTACAAACATATTAAGTTGATGTAAAAACCACATCATCTAGGAGTAGGTTACTAACCACACCCAACCAACTCTAGGCTAGGCAATGACTTTCTTCAAACCAATAGATAGGTGGTCTAAAAATGGCTCCACAAGCATGCATCGGAAAGGGAACCATCAGATCCTCAACGTATCAATACATAATCAATATCAAGAGAATCAAAGATTTATTCTATAATTAGTATGACTAACAGGCAACCACTTTAAACCACATCTAAGCTTTGTGGCAACTAAAACACACAATAGGAGAGAGACATGTAAGCCATTCTGGCTATGAAAAGACTTCCCCCAAAAATTCCATATAAAGTACCAATATTCATTTCTTTCAGAACCGGTTGTTTTGGACCTAAAGTAGTGGATTCTGCATGTTCGTTGCGAAAAACGAAGAAATGGTTCCGGTGGCAAAAACTCATGCTTTATATGCACCCCGATAACCGTTTTCGGAATGGGTGACGTGCGGCAACGAAATTGCGCGAAACCACCCCAAACATAAGTTTGACGTAAATTAGTGGACTTGGCATGTTCTTTGCAAAAAACGAAGAAATGGTTTCGGTGGCAAAAACTCGTGCTTTGTGTGCACCCCGATACCCGTTTTTGGAACGGGTTAACGTGCGGCAACGAATTTGCGCAAAACCACCCCAAACATGTGTTTTGGACCTAAAGTAGCGGATTGGGCATGTTCTTTGTGAAAAACAAAGAAATGGTTCCCTTGGCAAAAACTCGTGCTTTGTGTGCACCCCGATACACGTTTTCGGAATGGGTGACGTGTGGCAACGAAATTGCTCGAAACCACCCTAAACATGAGTTTTGGACCAAAAGTAGTGGATTGGGCATGTTCGTTGCGAAAAACGAAGAAATGGTTCCGGTGGCAAAAACTCGTGCTTTGTGTGCACCCCGATACCCGTTTTCGGGATGGGTGACGTGCGGCAACGAAATTGCACGAAACCACCCCAAACATGAGTTTTGGACTTAAAGTAGTGGATTGGGCATGTTCTTTGCGAAAAACGAAGAAATGGTACCGGTGGCAAAAACTAGTGCTTGGTATGCACCCCCGATACCCGTTTTTGGAATGGGTGACGTGCAGCAACAAAATTGCTCGAAACCATCCCAAACATGAGTTTTGTACCTAAAGTAGTGGATTGGGCATGTTCGTTGTGAAAAACGAAGAAATGGTTCCGGTGGCAAAAACTCGTGCTTTGTATGCAGATACCGTTTTCCGAACGTGTGAAGTGCGGCATCGAAATTGCGTGAAACCACCCCAAACATGAGTTTTGGACCAAAAGTAGTGGATTGGGCATGTTTGTTACGAAAAACGAAGAAATTGTTCCAGCGGCAAAAACTCGTGCTTTGTGTGCACCCCGATACCCGTTTGCGGAACGAGTGACGTGCGGTAACGAAATTGCGCGAAAACCACCCTAAACATGAGTTTTGGACCTAAAGTAGTGGATTGGGCATGTTCTTTGTGAAAAACGAAGAAATGGTTCCGGTGGCAAAAACTCGTGCTTTGTGTGCACCCCGATACATGTTTTCAGAATGGGTGACGTGCGTCAACGAAATTGCGTGAAACCACCCCAAACATGAGTTTTGGACCTAAAGTAGTGGATTGGGCATGTTCGTTGCGAAAAATGAAGAAATGGTACCAGTGGCAAAAACTCGTGCTTGGTATGCACCCCGATACCCATTTTTGGAATGGGTGACGTGCGGCAACGAAATTGGGCGAAACCACCCCAAACATGAGTTTTAGACCTAAAGTAGAGGATTGGGCATGTTCGATTGCTGTAATATCCCAAAAAATGTTGACCCAAAAGTTGATCTTTGGTGAGTGGATGTGGGAAAAAGGGTTGTGGGCCGTTGGATGCTGCATCAAATGTCATCTCAGACGTCACTTCTTATCTCCCACAAAATAAACCCTAGGTGCCCACCCCCTTCCCCTTCTTGGCCGCCACCCCTTCCCCTTTCTTGGCCGCCTCACTTTTCCCCCTTGGCTGGCCGCCCCCTCTCCCCCATTGCAGCAGCCCTCCAATACTTCTTCCTCCCTAGATCTCCTCCACGCAGCAAGGATCGAGAAGAGCAGGAGCAAGATGGATTGAAGAGGAAGAGGGGATCAAGGAGATGTTGTACCCCCATCTCTTGCAGATTTTGTTAGGGAAAACCCTAGGTAAGGATGGGATCCTTGTTCCTCTCTATAATTATGTGCTTTTGGAGGTTGTGGATCATGTGGATTGAAGGATTAGAGGTTGGATTAGGTGTGGGGTTAGGTTTTGATCTCGAATTTAATTTCTGCAGAATGGCAGATTCGATAGTTTCTGTTCATGCCAGTTTTCCGTGGTCTTAGTGGCCTCAAAAAAATAAAAAGTCTATATATGAGTCGTAAATAATTTGTAGATCCTTCCGTGGCCGTGAAGAACACCTCAATTGGACATAAGAACAGAAAGTTATGGCAGTTTGATTATAGCAGTTTTTCAGTCTCATAATTCTGTGCAGAATCTGTTCTCTTAAGAGTTAGGCAATTTTATCAACAGAATTAAACTGTGGGTTGGTAAAAGAAGTTGTAGATAATTTCATAAGTTTTCCAGATTGTTAAAGAGTGCATTCATATGATTTGTGAAACTCCAGTTATGTTTGTTTTACTGTGGCTGTTTCTGTTTGCTTGACAAAAATGAGTGGGTCTGTTCACTGGTGCGTTTCATCTAGTAAATGGCCGAATTGGCTTTTCCAACTATGGAGACTTTTATAGAGGGATAAAAATTCTTATTTCCAGCAGAATTTCATAATTTTTGGTTTAGTCGTTTGGGAGATATCGAATTTTGAAGTTAACCATGCTACTGTCTAAAACAGATTCAGTCACTTATCTTGTCAGATGTTTTAGAACATGTAGATGGCAGAATTTAATTATCCATTGAATACTGAAGTTGTAGTGTATTTTGTGTAGATACTCCAAGAGTATTTGTTTGATATCACCACTGTTTTAATTTTAAAGATACAAAATTAACAAACAGCGTTGCTGCTGTATAGCATGTGGTTCAGGGTGAGTCTTTTCACTGGGTCTTGGTTTCAAGTGTAGGAGTGTTTTGTTGATTGATGGCAAATGTTTGGGAAATATTTGTACTAAGTTTTATGCCCGCTAGCAGGTGGCTACACTCTAGACCATGCCTAGTACATTTTTCTTCTTCGATGAAGGCAAGTGAATGTAGCGGTGGTTGCTTCCATTCTGACCTGTTATTTCTATTGCCTACATTCTAATATTCAGGAGTATTGGATTCTTTCCTAATTATACTTTATGGTGGTGCTTTACTTTCTTGTACTATACTGATGCTAAATCATATATTGATGATGATTATGATTCGGGAATGACTCATGAGATTAATTCACACCCCTGAAGGTAAATAAAGTATTATTTGAGGTTGGTATTGTATCAAAAGGTAAATGAAGTATTATTTGAGGTTGTATTGTATGTGAAGGAAGAGAAGTATATTGATAAACGCAGCATGCCATATACATTGCATGATTCACTTGCATCTGAAGTTGGGTCGTGACCTATGGTCCTACCGTACCGGTACAACTTAGCATCGTACGTTGCCCGAGGAGGGGTACGATGCGGCTTTATACCCTTAGAGGTATGAAGGCAGAGGACATATGCATTGCATTCATATGCATTCATTGAAGTGATATCTGCAGATGATGTGGTTTTATACCCTCAGAGGTATGAAGACAGAGGACCCACACATTGCATTCCTATGCATATATTGAAGTGATATTTGCAGGTATTATTGACGCAAGGAAGTGTTATGCAACCTATTGTGGTTGTTCGAGAAAATGAGATGGTATTGGTTATATTGGGACTACTGAGTTTGATATCTACAAGTATTTCTGATCTTAATTGTAATCTTTTTTTAAAATGTTGATTAATTCAATTTGTGGTTTAAATATCTCGTCAAAACAATTCGCTTGCTAAGATGTTTCATCTCACTCTTGCATTACTCAATGCAGGTGCTTGTTGCTCATCAAGGGGAGTGGTTAGTAGCGGCACATCCACCTCCACTCTCATAATAACGCTGCTTAGGTGCAGTCATGATTTAATTAGAAACTTCTTGTCAAAGGATGTTTGTTTTTAACTAGTTGTGCGCACTGGTTAATTCAGTTCATGTCGTTATGGTTGTCTTCCCATTGCTAGCAGATTATTAAGGTCTATTATGTTTTTTTATCATGATATCTATTTATACTTTGTTGCTTCCCCGTTTATACAATTTTCAAAGGAGATGCTACCGAAATTTTATTTATGGATGTTAGATGTGTAGTTAGTAGCATTATGAGGTGTTTTTGGATCCCGGGGTGCTACAAGTTGCGAAAAACGAAGAAATGGTTCTGGTGGCAAAAAGTCGTGCTTTGTATGCACCCTGATACCCGTTTTCGGAATGGGTGACGTGCGGCAACGAAATTGCACGAAACCACCCCAAACATGAATTTTTGACCTAAAGTAGTGGATTCTGCATGTTCGTTGCGAAAAACGAAGAAATGGTTCCGGTGGCAAAAACTCGTGCTTTATATGCATCCCGATAACCGTTTTCAGAATGGGTGACGGGCGGCAACGAAATTGCGCGAAACCACCCCAAAAATAAGTTTTAGACGTAAATTAGTGGACTTGGCTTGTTCTTTGCGAAAAACGAAGAAATGGTTCCGGTGGCAAAAACTCGTGCTTTGTGTGCACCTCGATACCCGTTTTCGGAACGGGTTGACGTGCGGCAACGAATTTGCGCGAAACCACCCCAAACATGTGTTTTGACCTAAAGTAGCGGATTGGGCATGTTCTTTGTGAAAAAACGAAGAAATGGTTCCGTTGGCAAAAACTCGTGCTTTGTGTGCACCCCCCGATACACGTTTTCGGAATGGGTGACGTGCGGCAACAAAATTGCTCAAAACCACCCTAAACATGAGTTTTGGACCTAAAGTAGTGGATTGGGCATGTTCGTTGCGAAAAATGAAGAAATGGTTCCCGTGGCAAAAACTCGTGCTTTGTGTGCACCCCGATACCCGTTTTCGAGATGGGTGACGTGCGGCAACGAAATTTCGCGAAACCACCCCAAACATGAGTTTTGGACCTAAAGTAGTGGATTGGGCATGTTCTTTGCGAAAAACGAAGAAATGGTACCGGTGGCAAAACCTTGTGCTTGGTATGCACCCCTGTAATATCCCAAAAAAATGTTGCCAAAGGTTGATCTTCGGTGCGTGGATGTGGGAAAAAGGGTTGTGGGCCGTTGGCTGCTAAGTCAGAGTTATCTGTGGCGTAGTTTCGTTTCTCTCGCAAAGAAACCCTAGTGGTGGCCTTTTTCCCCTTTTGCCCCTTCTTGGCCGCCCACCCCCTTCCCCCCCACACTTGGCCACCCCTCCCCCTTTCCCCTTGGTTGGTCATCCTCTCCTCCCATGGTAGCCCCTCTCCACGGCTTCCTCCTCCCTCTAGATCTCCCCCCCCCCACGCAGCAAGGATCGAGAAGAGGAGGAACACATTGAATTGAAGAGGGAGAGAGGATCAAGGAGATGTTCTTCCCCATCTCTTCTTGAAGATCTTCTTGGGGAAACCCTAAGTATGGATGAAATCATTGTTCCTCCCTGTAACTATGTGGTTTTGGAGGTTGTGGATCATGGGAATTAAAGGATTAGAGGTTGGATTAGATGTGAGGTTAGGTTTTGATCTCGAATTTAGTTTTCTGCGGAATGGCAGATTTGACAGTTTCTGTTCATGCCCATTTTCCGTGGTCTTAGTGGCCTCAAAAAATGAAAAGTCTATATATGAGTCTTAGATAATTTGTAGATCTTTCCGTGGCCGCGAAGAACACTTCAATTGGACATCAGATCATAAAGTTATTGCAGTATGATTATAGCAGTTTTTCTGTCTCATAATTCTGTGCAGAATCTGTTCTCTTCATATTTAGGCAATTTTATCAACAGAATTAAACCTTTGGTTTGTAAGAAAAGTTGTAGATAATTTCATAAGCTTTCCAGATTGTTAAAAAGTGTATTCATATGAATTATGAAAGTCTAGTTATGTTTGTTTTACTGTGGCTGTTCCTGTTTGCCTGACAAAAATGATCGAATCTGTTCATTGGTAGGTTTCGTCAGGTAAATTGCCGAATTGGCTCTTCCAACTATGAAGACTTCAATAGAGGGATAAAAGTTCTTACTGCCAGTAGAATTTCATGATTTTTGGTTGAGCAGTTTGTGAGATATCGAATTTTGAAGTTAACTACGCTGCTGTCTGAAGCAGATTCAGTCAGTTATCTTGACAGATGTTTTAGAACTTATAGATTACAGAATTTAATTATCCATTGAATACCGAAGTTGTAGGGTATTTTGTGTAGATACTCCTAGATTATTTGTTTGATATCACCACTGTTATAATTTTAAAGATATAAAATTAACAAACAGCGCTGCTGTTGTATGGCATGTGGTTCAGGGTTGGAGGCTTTCCACCAGGTCTTGGTTTCAAGTGTAGGAGCGATTTGTTGATTGTTGGCAAATGTTTGTGAAATATTTGTACTAATTTTTATGCCCACTAGCAGGTGGCTACACTCTAGATCATGCCTAGTACATTTCTTCTTCTTCGACGAAGGCAAGTGAATGTAGCGGTGGTTGCTTCCGTGCTGACCTGTTATTTCTATCGCCTATACTCTAATATTCAGAAGTATTGGATTCTTTCATAATTGGACTCTATGGTGACGCTTTACTTGCTTGCATTATACTGATGCTCAATCATATATTGATGATGATTATGATTCGAGTATGACTCATGAGATTGATTCACACCCCTGAAGGTAAATGAAGTATTATTTGAGGTATGTATTGTATCTGAAGGTAAATGAGGTATTATTTGAGGTTGTATTGTATGTGAAGGAAGCGAAGTATATTGATAAATGCAGCATGCCATATACATTGCATGATTCACTTGCATCTGAAGTTGGGTCGTGACCTATGGTCCGACCGTACTGGTACAACTTAGCATCGTACGTTGTCCGAGGAGGGGTACGATGCGGACTTCATACCCTTAGAGGTATGAAGGCAGAGGACATATGCATTGCATTCATATGCATTGCATTCATATGCATTCATTGAAGTGATATTAGGAAACGATCTTCGTGATCAGGCCGATCTCGCATCAGCAAGGTCGGTAACCATTGGGAGTTGGTTCAGCGATTACATTGGCGCTTCGGGTTCGCTCGTCGTAGTCGGATCGTGAGGGTCTACTTCCACCAAATCGAAATTATTTCCACTTACCGAAAGATCGGGCACTCCAGCTCTATCAAGTGGTATCAGATTTCCAGGTTGATCGGTGAGTTTATCGAGTGTTTTCTTTCTCCTACAGTCCACAAAACCACATAAAAATTTAGGTTAGACCTTATCCCAGCACCCTTTTGAGCCTCGCACTTTCTTTCAATAATCTGCATTGTTGAATTTGTGTGCTTTCACGTCATTTGTTGCTGGTTGCATTGTGTTATTCCACCATTCAAAACCTAGCGCGCCGCCACCATATTCCGTTTGATCACGCCACAAACCGAGTCAACGCCGCTTCCTTATTTTTCTCCTTCGGTTACGTCAAAAAAAACAGAAACAAAAAAAAGAGAAAACGAAGGAGAAAGGATACAAAGCGGTTTTTCTCCTTCGTTTTCTCTTTTTTTTGTTTCTGTTTTTTTTTTACGTAACCGAAGGAGAAAAACAAGGAAGCGGCGTTGACTCGGTTTGTGGCGTGATCAAACGGAATATGGTGGCGGCGCGCTAGGTTTTGAATGGTGGAATAACACAATGCAACCAGCAACAAATGACGTGAATGCACACAAATTCAACAATGCAGATTATTGAAAAAAAGCGCGAGGCTCAAAAGGGTGATGGGATAAGGTCTAACCTAAATTTTTATGTGGTTTTGTGGACTGTAGGAGAAAAAAAACACTCGATAAACTCACCGATCAACCTGGAAATTTGATACCACTTGATAGAGCTGGAGTGCCCGATCTTTCGGTGAGTGGAGATAATTCCGATTTGGTGGAAGTAGACCCTCGCGATCCGACTACGACGAGCGAACCCGAAGCGCCAATGCAATCGCTGAACCAACTCCCAATGGTTACCGACCTTACTGATGCGAGATCGGTCCTGATCACGAAGATCGTTTCCTTTGCGCAATCTGTGGCGGAACTGCCCGAATTATTCCAACTTAAGTGCCTAAGCCCTGCCTTAGAGGCTAGACCACACTTAAATGGGAATAACCCGTCAATCCCTTGGATCTAGTCCTGACACGGCCACTGACAGGATCAAGTACCACAATCTCACTCGATGGTGAGTCACAGAGCAAATACAATAAAGCATAAAACCATGCATGTAAGAGTATTAAATTATTACATCATCATCATCGTAGTTTTTGCAAAAGTAACCATCATTGTTCGAAGTGCAGCGGAATAAAACTAACGGTAAATAAACAGAGAGATGGGGAAGCCTGTCCCATCACTCCTCATGTTCCTCCTGAGCCGAGGTAGGATCCCACTCGACAGTCCAACCCGGTGGCAAGATGGACGGCCAAGTCACTCCAGCAACCATGTCCTCCAGAGAACCTGTAAAATTATGCTACAAGCAAGGCTGAGTATACTAATAATCGGCTAGACTTACCCGGTGTGAGGAGTCTACACCTCTACGCGCACAAGTCGAAGACCTGCACTTTCCCTACCGCGACCGCGCCATCCCACACGCCGCGCCATTCCAAGGAGTCAACTACCTCGACGAGCGAAGTCCCCTGGCACCACACCTGCAAGTGACACCCTGGCCCGCCAACTTCCGAGCAGGGACCTATCCCAAGTACAACGGCAGCACTGACCCAGCACAGTACATCATGAGTTATCAGGTCGCAGTTGCATCTTCCGGTGGGGACGACGCCACGATGGCCAAGTCTTTCATCATCGCCCTCGAGGGCCCAGGCTCTCACCTGGTTCACCTGGCTGCCACCGTTGTCCATCGACTCCTGGAGAAGTCTCCGGGACAAATTCCTGCTCAATTTCCAAGGGTACCGCCGGACACCGACGCCTTGGCCGAACTCTCACTCTGCAAGCAGCTGGAGAAGGAAACTCTGCGAGAGTATTACCGCAAGTTTCTCACACTCAAGTCAAGCTGCCCTCGTTCGATGACCAGATTGCCATCCACTACGCCATCAGTGGCCTTCGCGCCGGCATCCTTTACAGCCATTGCATCAGAGATCCGCCCAAGAACCTCCAGGAATTATATCAGCTATTCGAAAAATACGCCAAATCCGAAGAGCTCCACCAGCGCAAGGTTGAGTCTCAGAGGAAACCCAAAGATGCCCCACAGTCCAGCCGCACGTGGACGAGAACTCCGCAGCCAGACTCCGGTCGAGACGGCCGCAATCAGCAGCAGGTGCACAACATTGCCAACCAGCACCCCGCTGGTGATGCCCCTCGCCGCCAGGAATATCCCCCCTAGGGCCGCGGAAATGGAACTCGCGGTAGGGGCCGGGGACGCGCGCATCTGCCACGCCGATTCTACTGTCTTTTCCACGGCGAAGACTGCGCCCACCAAACCAAAGACTGCCCAGAGACGAAGGCCACCAGAGACAGGATGGCACGGACGCAACAGGCCGACAACCCTAGAGTCGTCACGCACACTTATCAGCAACACCCTCCACCATACATCCACGCTCTCGCCCCGCATCCACCGCACCACGCATACCAACACCACCAGGAAGTACAAATCGTACCTCCCCCACCCCCACCTCCACACCAGCAACAACAAAACATCAACAACCCCCATGCCCTAAGCAAGAAGACTTCGCCGATCAGCCGTATCGCGGAGTCATTCATATGATCACCGGGGGGTCCAGCACCAACTTCGACACAAAGCGGCAGAAGTAGGGACCACTACCGTAGCATCAACCACGTCGCCATAACCGGTCCGGTTGTGCAGACGAAGTGGTCCCATGTACCGCTAACCTTCGACGCCCGAGACGTCGACCTGCGCAGCGCCCCCCACATCGACGCCATGGTTATCAACTGCAGCGTGGCAGGCTGGGACCTGCACAAAGTCCTAGTCGACAATGGCAGTTAGGCAGACATCATTTTCTTCCATGCCTTCGACCGCATGGGCATAAGCTACAGCCTGCTCAAGCCTTCGGACAACCCGTTGTATGGCTTCGGTGGCAAGGGCACTTTTCAGGTCGGCAAAATAGAGTTGCCTCTCTCCTTCGGTGTAGCGCCCAATGCCCGAAGTGAGCAAATAACCTTTGACATCGTCGATATGGTGTATCCGTACAACGCCATCATGGGCCAGGGCTCCATCAACAAGTTTGAGGCAGCCATTCACGGATTGTACCTGTGCATGAAGATACCAGGTCCGTTAGGCGCTATCACGGTCTATGGCAATCTGCAGACTGCGCGCAATATAGAGTGGGACTTCGTCCCCGAGTAAAGAAATGTTCACTGCCTCACGGCCCAGCGCGAGGTCCCTGCGTCCGCCAGCCCAACCGAAAAAGAACACGACAAGGCACAACTGCGGAGCAACGACGGTACCAAGACTGTTCCCCTCGACCAGGCCACGCCCAAGCAGATAGTCACTATCAGCGAAGACCTCACTTCGCATGACGAGGAGAAACTCCTGTGCTGCTTGTCCAAGAACAAAGACGTCTTCGCCTGGTCCGCCCTAGACTTGGTCGGGGTCAGCCGATCCATAATTGAGCACAGCTTGGGAATCGACCCTTCGGTGAGACCGAAAAAACAGCGGCTCCGCAAAATGTCCGATGAGAAGACAGAAGCCGCCAAGGTCGAGGTGCACCGCCTCCTGGAAGCCAAATTTATCGAGCCAGTGGCTTACCCCACGTGGCTCTCCAACGTTGTGATGGTGCAAAAAAAGAGCGGCAAGTGGCGAATGTGCATCGACTTCACTAGTCTCAACAAGGCCTGCCCAAAGGACAACTTCCCGTTGCCTCGGATCGACAAAATAGTCGATAGCGCGGCCGGGTGCGAGGTCATGTCGCTCCTTGACTGCTTCTCCGGTTATCATCAAATATACATGAAGGAGGAAGACAAGGCCAGCACCAGCTTCATAACACCCTTCGGCACATATTGCTTTATCAGAATGCCAGGAGAGACTCAAGAACGCCGGGTCCACCTTCTCCCGGCTTACCAAAACAGTGCTCGAAGGGCAAGTCGGCAGAAATATATTCACATATGTGGATGACATCGTCGTCGCCAGCAGGAGCAAGGAGGACCATCTCGCAGACCTCGCCGAGAC
Source organism: Zea luxurians (assembly GCA_029449295.1). NCBI lineage: Eukaryota > Viridiplantae > Streptophyta > Magnoliopsida > Poales > Poaceae > Zea > Zea luxurians. The sequence goes on along the minus strand of JAOPSE010000030.1, from coordinate 37,643,664 downwards.
ATTCACGAACATGCAGGGACGCACGACTTCGCCTGAACCCCGACAAGTGCGTCTTCGGTGTTCGCCAGGGGAAAATATTGGGCTACCTAGTATCACACCGCGGCATCGAGGCCAACCCAACCAAAATCCAGGCCATCATCAACATGACGCCCCCGCAGTCAGCAAGAGAGGTCCAGCGTCTGACGGGCAGATTGGCCGCCCTCAACAGATTCATCTCCAAATCTGCTGAGCGAAGTCTTCCCTTCCTCAAAACACTCCGCGGCGCAAAAGACTTCGCTTGGGGACCAGAGCAGGCGGCAGCCTTCGCCTCACTAAAATAGTACCTATTGGAGTTGGCGGTTCTTACAAGCCCCGACTCTTCGCTACCCCTGTTGCTTTACGTTGCGGCCTCGCCACACGCGGTCAGCGCGGCACTAGTTCAGGAGCAGACAGTAGAGGGCGTGATCAGACAGTGCCCAGTTTATTACGTCTCCGAAGTGCTCACACCGTCAAAGTGTAACATGACGGAACTCGAAAAGATTGCATATGCAGTTGTTATGTCTTCGCGCAAATTGCGCCACTACTTTGAAGCATCAGAAACCCGGAGGCATCAGCACGGATCGCCAAATGGGCGGCCGAACTCTCCGGCTACCACATCACTTTCGAGCCCAGGACGGCGATCAAGTCACAAGTTCTAGCAGACTTCGTCGTCGACTGGATCGGGCCAATAACACAGCCGGACCCGTCTGCAGAGAAAGTTTGGACAATCCACTGCGACGGCGCTTGGTGCCATGCGGGGGCAGGCGCTGCTGCAGTCATCACCTCACCCGCCGGGGTCAAGCACAGATAAGCGGCACGCTTAAGCTTCGCTCTGGAATCCGACAGATGCACAAACAACATAGCAGAATACGAAGCTGTCATCCTCGGCCTCCGCAAACTAAGAGCCCTCGGTGTCACCACCTGCATAGTCCGAACAGACTCCAAAGTAGTCGCCGGCCAGGTCGAGAAAGATTATGCAGCAAAGGACCCCGCTCTTATGCAATACCTCGCGGCCATCCAAAGTCTCGAGAGACAATTCAAGGGATTCACATTGCAGCATGTGGACCGAGCCAAGAATGAAGAAGTCGACGCATTGGCCAAGGCAGCCGCCAGGGGTGAAGCCCTACCCTCCGACGTGTTCTACCACGTCATCGGCACGCCAGCCATCCGCAGCCCTGAAGGGCTCCAAATAACCAACTACAGCGAGGGCCACCGCATAATCAACCTCATCATGACCGAAGACTGGCGGGCGCCAATAACCCTGTACCTGCAGGGGTACTATCACCCAATCGACAGCAATGAGGCCAAGCACCTCCACCACCGAAGCCGGGACTTCGCACTGATCGAGGGCCAACTTTACAAGAATGGGGTCAGTTAACCGATGCTTAAGTGCGTCACCGAGACCGAAGGCGTCCAAATCCTGCGCGAAGTCCACAAGGGGACCTGCGGCTCCCACGCGGGGCCTAGGGCCCTAGCGGCAAAGGTGACTCGCCAAGGTTTCTACTGGCCCGCCATTATTTGCGCCGCAAATTGGGTCGTCAGATCCTGCGAAGCCTGTCAGAAATTTTCCCCATGCTCGGGGCGCCCCTCGCAGTTCACGAAGCTGATCGCCCACACGTGGCCCCTTCAGCGCTGGGGCCTAGACATTGTCGGGCCCCTGCCCATGGCTCAGGGGAACCTCAAGTTCACCTTCGTCGCTATTGAATACTTCACAAAATGGATTGAAGCGAGGGCAGTATCCACCATCACATCGAAGACAGCCCAGAAATTCTTCTGGCAAAATATTGTTTGCCGCTTCGGAGTACCGTCCGAACTCACGGTCGACAACGGCAAGCAGTTCGACAACCAAGATTTCAAAGACTTCTGCTTCTTCATCGGCACCAAGCTTTCCTTCGCCTCCGTGTACCACCCCCAGTCCAACGGAGTCGTGGAGCGCGCCAACGGCAAAATTTTCACAGCCGTCAAGAAAATGCTCCTCAACGACAAAAAAGGCAAGTGGCCCGACCTGTTACCCGAAGTGGTCTGGGCACTGAATACAACTGAGTGCAGGGCGACTGGGTTCACCCCCTTCCGCCTATTATACGGATCGGAGGCCATGACTCCGCAAGAAATAAAGCATGGGTCACCTCGGACAGCCGCGTCGGCCGTCCCAGACATAGACGAGCCGACTTCGAAGGACCTCATCGACGGAGACCGCGTCTTCGGCCTACAAGCTCTGGACAAATACCAAGCCCAGACAAAGGCATGGCGTGACCAGGCAGTCATCCCAAGGGAATTCAGCGAAGGGGACCTCGTACTCGTCCGGACAGCTCGAACAGAGTCCAGGGGCAATCTAGAGCCCAAGTGGGAGGGCCCTTTCATTGTCAAGACGAAGGCCTCCCCCAGCGCATACAGGCTCGCAACGCCAAACGACGAAGACTTGGAGCATTCCTGGAACATCGATAATCTCCGCAAATTTTTTGTTTGACTCATCAGGACCAGCTCACCCTTGTAATTTGCAAAGACAATTTTCATTCTGGCCCGCACTCTTTCTCTCCCGGGGGTGAGGTTTTTAACGAGGCGGAGTCATGTAATATACAAGTGCAAAATCCCCCGCAAAATCTACGTCGAAAAAAGACCGCGTCGACGGTCTTCGACATTCGACCAATACATAGTCACCGCGAGGCCCAGCATCAGCCACCCTCGCGTGCGACAACTCCGCGCAGAAGTCGCCTAAGGGTGCAGCCGGACTAGCACAACAAGTGCGAAAAATCGAAGTCTTCCGCGAAGACTTATCCGTGCAGAAGTCGCCTAAGGGTGCAGCTGGACTAGCACAACAAGTGCGAAAAATCAAAGTCTTCCGCGAAGACTATTCCGTGCAGAAGTCGCCTAAGGGTGCAGCCGGACTAGCACAACAAGTGCGAAAAATCAAAGTCTTCCACGAAGACTATCCGCGCAGAAGTCGCCTAAGGGTGCAGCCGGACTAGCACAAGAAGTGCGAAGAATCGAAGTCTTCCGCGAAAATTATCCATGCAGAAGTCGCCTAAGGGTGCAGCCGGACTAGCACAACAAGCGTGGAAAAGACTACGCCAAACTGTCTACATGCGCAACAGACCAACCTAACCAATACACCAGACCAAGCGCGTAATGCCTTCGTAAGCATAGCCGAATGTGCGAAGACACACAACCTCATCATACAAGCCATTAATATGTACAAGCGAGGGCATCACACTTTACATCGGTTCAATCTTCGGAATAATTCCCATCTCCCTATAGTTAAATAGCATTATCCTCAACTCCTCACCCACAAAAAGACTTCGCAGCTCCCCCTCACCTGCACTCACGGCGGCCGGCAAGGACAACAGTTCCTGCCTGCCAGCCCTGTTCACATGAAGCCGACCGCCAGTCCGCCTCACTCACCCTACGCTTCGCAACCGCCCTTCACCGCCTACGCCCCGCACTTGGACCAGGCACAACCTCAGCATCCACAGCACGCGGCGAAGCCTCCGCCGCTGCCACATCCAAGGCCGCAAAGTAATCCAAGTCCTCATCCGACGACTCTTCAGTCCACCCAACCGAACTCCTAGAATCATCAAAATAAGAAAGCTTAGACGCAGATTCATCCGATTCATTCCCATCGTCCACGGTCGAAGCCGCCAAAAAATTAGCAGTAGCGGTTGCGTGCGCAGGCCCAAAATCTTGAACCTGCTGTTGGGGGCCTTCGTCCTCCGAAGGTCCTCAAAAACATGATTTGACAATGTTTTCCAAGTGGATTATGTGAACAGGTATTTTCGGACTCAGAATTATGAATATGAAGCACGGTCAGGACGAAGCCTGAACCAGACGAAGGACGAGCACAGCCGAAGCTGTGCGCAGGGAAGCTTCGTCGCGATAGCAGAGGGGGGAATCGACTTAGAGATGAAAAGACTACGTGGACCTTGACAGATTTTCATAAGTCATTGACAAATGTAATGGACATGAATGTAATTTTATGTGGGCTGCGTCCCACGTCTATAAATAGATGAACAGTACTCCCGTACTGTTCACGCTGACTTGGCATTTGCTTTTGCGTCACGCTTGTACTTTTTACCTTCTCTCAGGACCGAAGGTACATTTGTAATTTGAAATCATTTCTATTTTCCCATGTTAATAAAATAGAAATGATTTTATGTTGTTTATATTATATTTCGTGCTTTACATGAATCCTTCGTCATTACTTGTTATATTTACGAAGGTATTCCCTTATGACCTTCAGTCCTAAATTCATTATTTCCCAAAGGGGCATAATGTTTCGAAGGACGAAGGACTTTAACATTTAACACTTTTTATGTTGCCTTGTTCTTAACTCTTAGCATTTGAGAACAAGTCCCTAACATTGGCGCCCACCTCCGGTGAACTCACTTCCACTTCGAGTTTTTTGAACACCTTCGGAAGCTATAGACCTTCGCTATGGCGCCGAAGAAAGCTTCAGCGACTGGGGCTGCAGCACTGCAACCGCTGGACCACAACCAGGAGACCGTCTCTCTTCGAGAGGCCCGAAACCAGAAGAGGAAGGCCGTTAGCCCGACGCTTCAGGAGGATGAGCTAGACCAAGAAATCAGGGACATGGAGATGCTACATCAACAGGTGCAGAGGAAGAAGGAGAAGATGGCCCGTCTAGCTGAGTTGCAAAGGCAGATAGACGAAGCCTCTGAGGAAGTTCGCCATCTTACTCACGATGAGCAGAACAGAAGGCCTCAACAGAAAGACCTTCATCAGGAGGGCTTCGTCAACGAAGATGACTGGTATGACAATTTCCATCAGGGAAATTTTGTTTTCGATGATGCTTCTCCTCTGTCCGCTGAGCTGCAGGCTACACCTTGGCCTCCGTCCTATAAGCCACCCCAGCTTCCCATGTTCGACGGCCACTCAGACCCGAAGCAGTTCTTGATGAGCTACGAAGCAACAGTGTCTTCGTATGGGGGCAATGCTGCAGTCATGGCGAAGTCTTTCGTTATGGCCGTCAGGAGTGTTGCTCAGACCTGGTATTCTTCCCTTCGACCAGGAACGATCACTTCATGGCAGAAGCTGAAGGATATGTTGTTAACCAGCTTTCAAGGGTTTCAGACGAAGCCGGTCACTGCTCAAGCCTTGTTCCAGTGCACTCAGGATCACGAGGAATACCTTCAGGCGTATGTCAGAAGGTTCTTGCGTTTGAGGGCGCAGGCATCAACGGTGCCCAATGAAATTGTCATCGAAGCCATGATCAAGGGGCTTCGTCCTGGACCTGCAGCACAATACTTTGCTAGGAAGCCTCCTCAGACTCTGGAGAAGCTGCTCCAAAAGATGGACGAGTACATTCGTGCTGATAATGATTTTCGCCAAAGAAGGGAGGAGGCCTTCAGATTTTCTGAGATGACCAGGGGCTTCGGGGGAAGATTCTATCCGAGGCATGTCAGGTCCATCCACAACTCCACTCAAAATGATGACAAGGGGAGTCAGCAGAACAGGCCGCAGTGCTCTTCACAGGCTTCGGGGCAACAGCAGACTTTCTTTCGGCCACCAGCTCCAAGAGGCAGAGGCGCCAGGGGCTTCGGTGGGAGATTTGGAGATCAACCAAGGAGGACATTTTGCTTATTCTGCGGAGAAAACAAGGGCCATACCACCAGGATGTGCCATGTCACCATCCAGAAACAAAAGGAGCTAGCAGAAGCTGCAGCGCAACAGGGACAGCCGAAGCAGGTCATGCATACTGCTTCGTACCATCAGCCTTACATCCCGGAATATGTGGGCAACCACCCTGCAGTTTCCGTAGCTTCGGCGAGTCAACCTCAAGCTTCATGGCAACAGCCCCCGCCTCCACCTCCGCTGCAACAAGGCCAACAGCCAGAAGGGAGCCAATATGTTTCGCACCAAAGGGATCTCAGAGAGCAATCTGAAGCTCGTACAGTCAATAGTACTGTGCCAGAATCGAAGCACATTTATTGACAGATATCCTACTTTGATAACAGTCTTTTTCGTTTAAGTTCTATTTTCTGTGTAATAAAGAACATTTCAGTTTTCATATAATAGTTTCGTGGTTGGTTATGAGGAAAATCTATCTTCTTCACAGGCTTGAGTTGCTGAAGCTTAAATATTTGCGGTAACAAGGAGGACCTTCGAATTATTGAAACTCCTTCGATGCAACAAAAAGTCGTTCTAAGGAACGCAGAGTAAGTTGCCGAAGTTACAAAAAGCCGTTCCAAAGGGAGCGCAGTGTAAGTTTTTTGCTCCAAAGACGTTCCTAAGGGAATGCAGAGCATACAGCGAAAAGTCAACGCTGATACCGCCTAAGTAAAAGGTGAAGAAGCTCCAAAGACGTTCCTAAGGGAATGCAGAGCTTATACCGCCTAAGTAAAAGGCGAAGAAGCTCCAAAGACGTTCCTAAGGGAATGCAGAGCTTATACCAGTCTAAGTAAAAGGCGAAGAAGCTCCAAAGACGTTCCTAAGGGAATGCAGAGCTTACGAATATATTTTGTGTGTATCTTCGGAACAAATGTCATATGCATAACATAACATCATCACATCATTTTGCATAACATAAGCATCATACATCATGTTGCATTTGGCAAAAGAAGGGGACACAGTATCAATCTTCGAAAGGACGCTTTGAGAAAGTGAAAATTGTGTAAAGACACGAGGGAATACAATGATAATCTTCGGAATACAGCTTCGGAGAATATTTTTACGAAGCATGGACGAGCTTCATCAGAGCAATATTGAAATTGTATAGCTTCGGAGAATATTTTCACGAAGCATGGACATGCTTCATCAGAATAATTTTAACGGAGAATGTCTTCTTCACGAAGCATGGAAAGAAGGGAAGGTGTTTTTTCGCCGAAGGCTCAAAAATGGTATGTATGTAGAGTTCCATGCATCGTAAAGAATTGAATAATGACAAGAGACTTGCATATTACATTCAAATGTACAAAATGTTACATAGATCACACTTTAAATGTTTTTTCTAAATAGCATTTAGTCTTCTCTTAATACTGCTTCGGCGGCCTCATTTAAAACTTGATCAACAACTTTATCCATGATAGCTTCGGCCATTCGTTTAATCTCGTCATCTCCTTTTGTGTGGGGGTCGGCAGTCGATCCAGCAGGTTCTGAGGGAAGAGAACATTTCTTCATTACTATTACAAATCGCGAACAAAGTTTGGAATAAAAGTTACAACACAATAAGAACGACTAATTAATACCTAATTGTCTTTCGGGCTCTGTACTTCTTTCGGCAGCTTCTGCTACTTTCCTAGCATCATGGATGCCTTTTTCACTTCTTTGAATAATCTCTTGTGCCATTTCTCGGCCGCCGTTGTCCCAGATATCAGTGAAGAACTTACCGCCAACCATGCTTGCTTCGGTTGAGGGATCTTTGATGTCTTCAGAGGACAGGGCAGCTTCGGACTGAGTTAAGGATTTTATATGTTCACAACCTTTTTTCTCCAAAACAGCGGCAACTCCTCTGGCGCCTGAAAAAGCGCAGATGTCACCGCGGCTGCTCAGGATTTCCTCGAAGGCTTCTGCTTCGTGACTAATCCAGTCCAGTGGACCTTCGGGATTGCCTCTTGAAAAGTCTTCTTCACTAGAAAAGGCGCCAACGCTGGCGAAAGCTGGATTTTATCTTTTTGACGCATTCTACAGATTTAATATAGCATTTCCTTTGAGAGGCACGAAGCTCCTTAACACTTAACTCCAAATTATTGACCATATGATCACTAAGTTCTCGTTTTGTTTCCTCAAGCACACGTTCCTCTTTAGCTCTAGCTAGCTGTTTCTGAAGATCTTTAATTTCACGTTTTTGGGCTTCGGCCTGGGTTTTTGAAGCAGCTTCGTCTTTCTTTACCTTATCTACCAGTGTAAGCAGAATTTTATCCTTTTCTAGAGCTTCGTTTCTCAGTTTAATAACTTCGGAGCGTAAGTTGTTGAACGCAATGTCATAGCTTTCATCTTCGGCGCTCTTTTGGGCTCTTAATGCGTTGCTTAGAATCAAGCCCTATACGAAAAAGAATCCATATAAGAATAAAAGAACGAATTACGTTTTAAAAAAGTTTTTTTTTTCAAGCGCTTAATTTCCATACCTTTAGGCTATTGTACGCAAGACTGTCTGCGAGATCTTCTTTCGTCATGGCGCTTAATCCAGCTTCAAGCTTTGGGAAACCCATACTTCTAGCCATCTCCCGGCAGACAGATAGCTCTTTGTTATCAGGGAGGCAGTATAGGAAATCATCTTCATTTGTCCCATTGAAAACTATTGCCCCCTTCGGATACTTTAACTCTTTAGCATAGTGATTCGCTTCATAGGTCTCTTCTTCAGACAGTTTCTTCCCCGAAGCATGTCGCACGATAAAATCGCATATGCTGGAGGGAGCTTCGGGGGCGGCAGTATCAATTTCTTTAACCAAAGCTGGTTCTGATATTTTCTCGGATTGTTCCTTGGTGGGCTCTGAAGGCCCAGCTTCAGCTTCAGCTTGTTGTTTCGAAGCTTCAGTAGACGCTTCAGCGAGTTCAACAGACTCCTTTGTGGTTGTGCTTGAGGACTTAATTGTCTCCAAGACATCCAGTACGTTTACCATTCTTTTTCTTCTTGGGGTCGCCAATGGGCCCTTTTGATTTTTTGTTGTTTCGACATTTGCTGAAGGACTTAAAATTTCTGATGTTTTTGGCCCTTCAATCTTCGGTTTTTCTACTTCTGAGGGCGCTTCAGTTTTCTCTTCTATCTTCAGCACTGGAGCTGGTTCTGTAGCTTCAGAGGCCAAAGAAACTTCACCAATAAATTCTGGCACTGTGGCCGGCTCAATAAAGCGCGCTCGGTGAGTGAGCACCTTCATCTTTTTCCTTTGCGGCGCTGGCTCACTAGTGGCACTCGTGGTAGTTTCTGTCGCAGGAGAAGTATGTTTCCTTTTGCGACCCAGTACCGGATAGTGATAGTCAGGGTAGACAAACCCGACTGCGTCAAACACACGGTTGAGCCTTTTCTTTTTTCGGCCTCCGAAGGCTGCTGATAGCGCAGTGTTCTCGGCCTTCGAATATGCCCCAAGCAGTTCGTCACTTAATGTCTCAATGCTTTTCAACCAGTCATCATCAGGTTCAACAAATTTATCTGTATATTTGAATGTGTATTTCAGTCTGACCAGTCCGCCTTCGTCGGACTCTTTAATGGTCTCCTTCGGCATTTCCCACTTTTCTGCGAGTGGCCATACCCTGAAGGCAATGTGCTCTTGGACCAAGTCCCTTGTCCCAATGAAAGAACAGACTACGCCGAAGGCTCTTTGGCATTCCTCGGCTGCTTCGTCCATTTCAACCTTCGGCCTTCGAAGTCCGAAGCGTTGCCAGATGGGGCGCATAATGATACTCTTGACATTTTCTTGCGCTGTTAAGTCATTCTTTACATAGAACCATTCAGTCATCCAGGCTCCGGGCCACCTCTTCCGAAAAGTTGGCACAGGGCGGCTTGACCCGGAGCGGGCACCGAAGCTGTAACACCCAAAATTGTTGTGATATTGTTCTTTTCCCCAGGGCTTCGTCTCATATAACAACTCATGAATGTTGCAGAAACTTTTAGCATTTGGTTCTAAACCTTGGCTTCTTGCAGCCCAGATAAACATCCCCATTCTTATGATAGCTTCGGGAGTAAGTTGATGAAGGTAGACTTGAAATGTTTTCAGTACCTCAACAACAAAGTTGCTCAGGGGAAATCGAAGCCCAGCCTTGAGAAAGCTTCGGAAGATTACAACTTCATCTTCTTCGGGGGTGGGAGAAGTCTTTTCTCCAGCGTCAGCTCTCACAATAGATATATCTCGAAAATACCGCCCCCTCATATTATCGATATGGCTCTGCTTAATAGTAGTTTTCCCGAATACCGTGTGACTTGGCCGCCATGGTCGATCTTCGGCCTCTTCCCCACCACTTTCTACATCATAGCTGTCGCTGTCACCAGTATCTTCGGACAAACCTTCAAGAATCTCCTTCGTGATTTTCTCTGTATTAGTCTCCGCCATCGCTATAAGGAACCCCAAATTCTTCTCTTCGTCGAGACTCAGCTTCGTCTCAGCAGGGATCTTCTTACCTTCAGACATCTTCGGAAACGCTAAAAAACTGTTTTCGAGGCCGGAGCTTCCAAATCAAAAAGACCAGCAAATCTTAGTGCACAAGAGCTAAAAATTTAGTGGGCCGAAGCAGATGGCAAGTGTGCGTGCCAAATAAGTTTGCGGTATGATCTTATTTATATCCCCAGGGCGTTGAAAATTGAAAGACCCCACTTGTCAGTGAATGTTGCTATTCTAGCAAAGGGAAGGTGTTTTTTCGGACCTTCGGCTCAAGGCCTTCGTCCATATCGCAATCTGAATTTATTATTAACAAATTAATATTGCGAGGGGCTACTGTTGGGGGCCTTCGTCCTCCGAAGGTCCTCAAAAACATGATTTGACAATGTTTTCCAAGTGGATTATGTGAACAGGTATTTTCGGACTCAGAATTATGAATATGAAGCACGGTCAGGACGAAGCCTGAACCAGACGAAGGACGAGCACAGCCGAAGCTGTGCGCAGGGAAGCTTCGTCGCGATAGCAGAGGGGGGAACCGACTTAGAGATGAAAAGACTACGTGGACCTTGACAGATTTTCATAAGTCATTGACAAATGTAATGGATATGAATGTAATTTTATGTGGGCTGCGTCCCACGTCTATAAATAGATGAACAGTACTCCCGTACTGTTCACGCTGACTTGGCATTTGCTTTTGCGTCACGCTTGTACTTTTTACCTTCTCTCAGGACCGAAGGTACATTTGTAATTTGAAATCATTTCTATTTTCCCATGTTAATAAAATAGAAATGATTTTATGTTGTTTATATTATATTTCGTGCTTTACATGAATCCTTCGTCATTACTTGTTATATTTACGAAGGTATGTCCCTTATGACCTTCGTCCTAAATTCATTATTTCCCAAAGGGGCATAATGTTTCGAAGGACGAAGGACTTTAACATTTAACACTTTTTATGTTGCCTTGTTCTTAACTCTTAGCATTTGAGAACAAGTCCCTAACACCTGCGCAGCAACCAAGGTTCAGCAACATATACAAAATTCCCTAACTACCCACACCCACTATGCCACCTGCGAAGACCCAGCCGTTGTAGGATCCTCCACTGCCTCCTCCGCCGCCATCTTCGCAGGATCCTCAGCCCTCGGCGCAGCAGTTGGCGACGAGCCACCGCCGGCCGCGGTGGCTGCGGGGGCATCAGGGGCGCCTCCGGCGGTCTCTGGGGCCGGCGCCGGGGCGACCTCGGCCACAGCCGCCACCGGGTTCGACTCCGAGTTAGGCTGCGCGCTGTTTAAAGCCCCGAAGTCGTCCACCTTCTCGTTACGCGCTGCCTAAGACACAACACGCAGTTTCAGCAAACCCACATATAACCCACAACACCACCAAACAAAAGTCAAACACTACCTGACCCCTCGCCGTCTCAGACCGCTCCCTGACCACCTCCCGGCCGTGGGGACCCCATATCCGGTCGAAGAGGGCTCCCGCGGATTCCTTCACCACAGGGTCCTCAACCTTGTAGATATCACACTCGAAATCCTCATCAGCTTGGTCGAAGACCTCATAGTGCCGGCAGCCCTTGCGGGACAGCGCGTTCATCGCCCCTTCGCAGGTGACCAGGGAGGCATAGGACATAAACCCCTCCACAATGGTGGGGAGCGCCAGCAGCTCCTCCTGCAGCCACTCCAGGCAGCGAAGGCCGGGCTCTTGGTCTGGCACTTCAAGTCAGCGGTCGGCGCGCCCAGCTCGTGGTATGAGTCCACAAGCTGTTCGCGCGTCCGCTCGGCCTCCAAGCGCGTCGAAGCCTCGGCCCTCTCCACACGGGTCTGCAGGGCGTTGAACCGCTCCTCCAATTCCTCGGCACGCTGTCTGGCGAGGCTGCACTCCGCCTGCGCCAAATTGGCCTCCGCCTGCGCAGACTGCGCCTTGGCGAGGGCCTCATTAGCCTCCTGTTGGAGCGAAGGCAGAAACGCCACCCTTCGCCCGAAGTCTCCACCACTTAGCCCCTGCCCTGACGGACAAAGCAGGCGGGGACACCCTTTGCTTCATCGGCACCAGAGACAACACGGAGACCCTTCGCTAGATTCGGCACCAGACGAAGGCCTGCGGCGACGCCTCCCCGCGGCGCGGCCTCATTCAGCTCTAAGGCCCACATGAGACCTGGCCCATTGTAACGGGCCCAGCGTGGCCGCGTTTGTGTTACGGGCCTAATCTGTAAAGGCGTACTTGTAATTACAGCTTGTAACCCCGCTTTATGGGAATATTCTGGGGATAAACTAGGTACCTGAGGGCACATGCGTCCTTAACGCAAGGCGCCGTGCACTCGGATACCTATAAATACCCCCGCACAGTGCCCGTGAGAGGCTAGATTAACAGAGCTTTTGCCATCACGCGCGAGTGCCCTGTTGCCATCACCATTCACTCGTGTTGGATCCCCTTGCTGTCGAGAGCAAGTTCCAACATTTGGCGCCCACCGTTCGTGCTACGAGACAACCACCCGCGATGGCACCCAAGAGAGCTAACCCGAAGGCTGACGAGGCTGCGAAGGCAGCACTGCTCGCCGCAAGAAAGGGCAAGGCCCTCGCCCTCACCCAATCCACCCACCAAGAGGCCACCGAAGACGACACCCTCCGCACCTGCGACCCTGAGGGACAACCCTCAGGCTTCGCACCTCCCTCAGGCTTCGCACCTCCCTCAGACTTCGCACCACCGGAGGGCGCGGACCTCGCCGAGGACGGTGAGGTCCTCGGCGTCTCAGCAGAAGAGCAGCTACAGCTGCGCGCCCTGCGCCTCAAGAACCGCAACCTCCAGAGGCAGAAGGAGATACTGGAGGCCAAGCGCCAGCGTGTGTCCGCACTCGCCAAAGTGCGGCAGATGATATGCGACGAAGAGCACAAGGCCCAGGAACTCGAGCGGGAGATTGCGCTGATGCAGCGCGAAGGCCACCTCAGCCCGCGGCACGAGTCATCCCTCCAGCAGCGCGCACAAAACGAAGACACGCGCGAAGGCCACCCCGGCCTGCAGCATGGGCCACCCCTGCAACACCGCGCGCAACCGGAGGACCCGCGTTTCCCCCAGCGCGACTTCACTTTCCCGCACCCCGCGCCATTCCAAGGGGTCAATTATCTCGATGAGCGAAGCCCCCTGGCGCCTCACCTGCAAGTGACGCCGTGGCCAGCTAACTTCCGGGCTGGGACCTACCCCAAGTACAACGGCAGCACGGACCCGGCTCAATACATAATGAGTTACCAGGTCGCCGTCGCATCGTCCGGGGGGGACGACGCCACAATGGCGAAGTCCTTCATCATCGCCCTCGAGGGCCCCGCACTCACCTGGTTCACCAGGTTGCCTCCGCTGTCCATCGATTCCTGGAGAAGTCTCCGGGACAAGTTCCTCCTCAACTTCCAAGGGTACCGCCCGGACACCGACGCCCTGGCCGAACTCTCGCTCTGCAAGCAGCTAGAGAGGGAGACCCTGAGGGAATATTACCGTAAATTCCTGACACTCAAGTCACAGCTACCCTCAGTCGATGACCAGATTGCCATCCACTATGCTATCAGTGGTCTTCGCGCTGGCGTCCTTTACAGCCACTGCATCAGAGATCCGCCGAAGAACCTCCAAGAGTTATACCAGCTGTTTGAAAAGTATGCCAGATCCGAGGAGCTCCACCAGCGTAAGATTGAGTCCCAGCGGAAGCCAAAAGATGCTCCACAGTCCAGCCGCACGTGGACAAGAACTCCGCAACCAGACTCCGGTCGAGATGGCCGCGGTCAGCAGCAAGTGCACAACATTGCCAACCAGCAGCCGGCCGCTGACCCCCTTCGTCGCCAGGAATATCCCCCCCAGGGCCGCGGAAGTGGAACTCGCGGCAGGGGCCGAGGGCGTGCGCAGCCACCCCCTCCACCGCGCCGATTTTACTGCCTTTTCCATGGCGAAGACTGCGCCCACCAAACCAAAGACTGCCCCGAAGTGAAGGCCACCAGAGACAGAATGGCGAGGGCGCAGCCAGCCGACAACCCCAGAATTGTCGCGCATAATTACCAGCCACCCCCTCCACCATATATCCACGCTCCCGCCCCGCATCCACCGCACCACGCTTACCAACATCATCAGGAAGTACAAATCGTACATCCTCCGCCTCCACCACCACACCAGCAACAACAAAACATCCCCCATGCCCCAAAGCAGGAAGACTTCGCCGATCAACCTTATCGCGGAGTCATTCATATGATAACTGGGGGGTCCAGCACCGACTTCGACACCAAGCGGCAGAAGCGGGACCACTACCGCAGCATAAACCATGTCGCCGTCACGGGCCCAGTTGTGCAGACAAAGTGGTCCCACATACCACTCACCTTCGACGCACGGGACGTCGACTTGCGCAGCGCCCCCCACTGCGATGCCATGGTTATCAATTGCAGCGTGGCAGGCTGGGACCTACACAAGGTCCTCGTTGACAACGGCAGCCAGGCGGACATCATCTTCCTCCACGCCTTCGATCGCATGGGCATCAGCCACAGCCTGCTTAAGCCTTCGGACAACCCGTTGTATGGCTTCGGCGGCAAAGGCACCTTCCCCGTCGGCAAAATAGAGTTGCCCCTCTCCTTCGGTGTAGCACCCAATGCCCGAAGTGAGCAAGTGACTTTTGACATTGTGGATATGGTATATCCATACAACGCCATCATGGGTCGGGGCTCCATCAATAAGTTTGAAGCTGCCATCCACGGACTGTATTTGTGCATGAAGATACCAGGCCCGCTAGGCGTAATCACAGTCCACGGTAACCAGCAGACAGCGCGCAACATAGAGCGGGACTTCGTGCCTGGTCAGAGGAACGTGCACTGTCTCACGACACAGTGCGAGGTCCCTGCGCCCGCCAGCCCAACTGACAAGCAGCACGGCAAGGCTCAGTTGCAGAGTCAGGATGGGACCAAGACTGTCCCCCTCGATCAGGCCACGCCCAAGCAGACAGTCACTATCAGCGAAGACCTTACTTTGCATGAAGAAGAGAAGCTCCTCTGCTGCCTGGCCAAGAATAAAGATGTCTTCGCCTGGTCCGCCCTCGACCTGGTCGGAGTCAACCGATCCATAATCGAGCACAGTTTGGGAATTGACCCCTCGGTGCGACCAAGAAAGCAAAGGCTCCGCAAAATGTCCGACGAAAAGACAGAGGCCGCCAAGGCGGAGGTGCACCGCCTCCTAGAGGCTAAATTCATTGAGCCAGTGGCTTACCCCACATGGCTCTCCAATGTTGTAATGGTGCAGAAAAAAAGCGGGAAATGGCGGATGTGCATAGACTTCACCAGTCTCAATAAGGCCTGCCCAAAAGACAATTTCCCGTTGCCACGGATCGACAAAATAGTCGATAGCGCGGCCGGATGCGAGGTCATGTCTCTCCTCGACTGCTTCTCCGGCTATCACCAGATATACATGAAGGCGGAAGACAAGGCTAGCACCAGCTTTATAACACCCTTCGGCACTTATTGCTTCATCAGAATGCCGGAGGGTCTCAAGAATGCCGGGTCCACCTTCTCCAGACTCACCAAAGCAGTACTCGAAGGGCAGGTCGGCAGAAATATATTTACATATGTGGACGACATCGTCGTCGCCAGCAAAAATAAGGAGGACCATCTCGCCGACCTGGCCGAGACATTCGCAAACATGCGAGATGCACGACTCCGCCTAAACCCGGAAAAGTGCGTTTTCGGTGTTCGCCAGGGCAAGATATTGGGCTACCTGGTGTCACACCGCGGCATCGAGGCCAACCCAACCAAGATCCAGGCCATCATCGACATGTCGCCTCCGCAGTCCGCCAGGGACGTCCAGCGTCTGACAGGCAGATTGGCCGCTCTCAACAGATTCATCTCCAGGTCGGCCGAGCGAAGTCTTCCTTTCCTCAAAACTCTCCGCGGCGCAAAAGACTTCGCCTGGGGGCCGGAGCAAGCAGCGGCCTTCGCCTCATTAAAACAGTACTTAACGGAGTTGGCCACCCTCACGAGCCCCGACTCCTCGCTCCCCCTATTGCTCTATGTCGCGGCTTCGCCGCACGCGGTCAGCGCGGCACTAGTGCAGGAGCAGACAGTCGAAGGCGCTGTCAGACAGTGCCCTGTTTATTACGTCTCCGAGGTCCTGACACCGTCCAAATGCAACATGACAGAGCTGGAGAAGATCGCCTACGCAGTTGTTATGTCCTCGCGCAAGCTGCGCCATTACTTTGAAGCATTCAAGGTCCGCGTCACCTCAGACAGGGGGCTCGGCGAACTATTTAGAAACCCGGAGGCATCGGTGAGGATCGCCAAGTGGGCAGCCGAACTCTCCGGCTACCACATCAGCTTCGAGCCTAGGACAGCCATCAAATCGCAAGTCCTGGCAGACTTCGTCGTCGACTGGACCGGGCCAGTAACACAGCCGGACCCGACCACAGAGAAGGTCTGGACGATCCATTGCGACGGCGCATGGTGCCATGCGGGGGCAGGCGTCGCTGCAATCATAACCTCACCAGTCGGGGTCAAGCACAGATATGCAGCACGACTCAGCTTCAATCTGGAATCCGACAGATGCACAAATAATATAGCAGAATACGAAGCAGTCATCCTCGGCCTCCGCAAGCTAAGGGCCCTCGGAGTCACCACTTGCATCATCAAAACAGACTCCAAGGTAGTTGCCGGCCAGGTCGAGAAAGACTATGCAGCCAAGGACCCCGCACTCATGTAGTACCTCGCGGCCATCCGAAGTCTCGAGAGGCAGTTCAAGGGGTTCACCGTGCAGCATGTGGACCGGGCCAAGAATGAGGAGGCCGACGCATTGGCCAAGGCCGCGGCCAGGGGCGAAACTGTGCCCTCCGACGTGTTCTTCCATATCATCGGCACGCCAGCAGTCCGGAGCCCCGAAGGGCTCCAAATAACCAATGACAGCGAGGGCCACCGTACAGTTAACCTCATCATGACCGAAGACTGGCGAGCACCCATCACCCTGTTCCTGCAGGGGTATTATCACCCAGCCGACATCAGTGAGGCCAAGCGCCTCAGACATCGAAGCCGGGACTTCGCTCTGATTGAAGGCCAACTCTACAAAAAAGGGGTCAGTCAACCAATGCTTAAGTGCGTCACCAAGGCCGAAGGCATGCAGATTCTACGTGAAGTCCACAGTGGCACGTGCGGCTCGCACGCGGGGCCGAGGGCCCTAGCTGCTAAGGTGATCCGCCAGGGTTTTTACTGGCCCGCAATGATTTGCGCCGCGAATCGGGTCACTCGGTCCTGCGAAGCCTGCCAGAAGTTCTCTCCTCGGTCAGGCGGCCCTTCGCAGTACACAAAGCTGATCGCCCACACATGGCCTCTCCAGCGCTGGGGTCTCGACATTGTTGGACCCCTGCCCACCGCTCAGGGGAACCTTAAGTTCGCCTTCGTCGCGGTCGAGTACTTCACCAAATGGATCGAGGCACGGGCTGTCTCCACAATAACATCAAAGACTGCCCAAAAATTCTTCTGGCAGAACATCGTTTGCCGCTTCGGAGTACCGTCCGAATTAACAGTCGACAACGGCAAGCAGTTTGATAACCAAGGCTTCAAGGATTTTTGTTTCTCCATTGGCACCAAGCTTGCCTTCGCCTCAGTCTATCATCCGCAGTCCAACAGGGTCGTGGAGCGCGCCAACGGGAAAATCTTCACAGCTATCAAAAAAATGCTCCTCGATGAAAAAAAGGGCAGATGGAGCGATTTTTTACCTGAGGCAGTCTGGGCACTAAACACGACTGAGTGCAGGGCGACCGGGTTCACTCCCTTCCGTCTTTTATACGGATCGGAGGCCATGACCCCGCAAGAAATAAAGCACGGGTCCCCGCGAACAGTCCCGTCAGCCGTCCCAGATGTGGACGAGCCAACTTCAAAGGATCTCATCGACGGAGACCGTGTCTTCGCCCTACAGGCCCTGAACAAGTATCAAGCCCAGACCAAAGCATGGCGCGACCATTCAGTCACCCCGAGGGAGTTCAGCGAGGGGGACCTCGTACTCATTCGAACAGCTCGGACGGAGTCCAAGGGCAAGCTGGAGCCCAGGTGGGAGGGCCCTTTCATCGTCAAGATGAAAGCTTCCCCCAGCGCTTACAGGCTCACAACGCCAACCGGCGAGGACCTGGAGCACTCCTGGAACATCGACAACCTCCGCAAATTTTTTGTTTGATTCCTCAGGGCTGTCTTCGCCCTTGTAATTCGCAAAAACAATCTTGCACCGGCCCGCACTCTTTTCCTCCCGGGGGGTGAGGTTTTTAACGAGGCGGAGCCATGTAATATATGCGTAAAAAATCCCCCGCAAAAAGACATGCGTCGAAAAAGACCGCGATGACGGTCTTCGACATTCGACCACCACGAGGTCACCGCGAGGCTAAGCGCTAGCTACCCTCGCGTGCGACAAATCCGCGCAGAAGTCGCCTAAGGGTGCAGCCGGATTAGCACAACAAGTGCGAAAAAAATCTAAGTCTATCGCGAAGACTATCCGCGCAGAAGTCGCCTAAGGGTGCAGCCGGATTAGCACAACAAGTGCGAAAAAAAATCTAAGTCTATCGCGAAGACTATCCGCGCAGAAGTCGCCTAAGGGTGCAGCCGGATTAGCACAACAAGTGCGAAAAAAAATCTAAGTCTATCGCGAAGACTATCCGCGCAGAAGTCGCCTAAGGGTGCAGCCGGATTAGCACAACAAGTGCGAAAAAAATCTAAGTCTATCGCGAAGACTATCCGCGCAGAAGTCGCCTAAGGGTGCAGCCGGATTAGCACAACAAGTGCGAAAAAAAATCTAGGTCTATCGCGAAGACTATCCGCGCAAAAGACGCCTAAGGGTGCAGCCGGATTAGCACAACAAGTGCGAAAAAAAATCTAAGTCTATCGCGAAGACTATCCGCGCAGAAGTCGCCTAAGGGTGCAGCCGGATTAGCACAACAAGTGCGAAAAAAAAATCTAAGTCTATCGCGAAGACTATCCGCGCAGAAGTCGCCTAAGGGTGCAGCCGGTTTAGCACAACAAGTGCGGAAAAAATCTAAGTCTATCGCGAAGGCTATCCGTGCAGAAGTCGCTTAAAAGTGCAGCCGGATTAGCACAACAAGTGCAAAAAAACCGAGGACTATCTGTGCAGAAGACACTTAAGGGTACACCTGGACCAGCACAACAACGGCTGAAACGACAACATCAAACCATCCACGCCAAGACCAACTATAATCAAGCCAACACAGCGCAGCCAAACAAATCAGTGAGTACAAAACGCCTTCGCACACACACATGCACGCGAGGGCACACAATTCCACCATACAAGCCTCTACATACACAAGCGAGGGCACCACACTCTACATCGGCTCAACCTTAGGAATAATTCCCATCTCCCTATAATTAAATAACATTATCCTGAGCTCCTCACCCGCAAAAAGCCTTCGCAGTTCCCCTTCACCTACACTCTCGGCGGTCGGCAGAGACAACAGTCCCTGCCGGCCAGCCCCACTCACACGAAGCAGAGCCCGCTCCTCCGCGCTAACCCTACGTTTTGCAACCGCCCTTCGTCGACGGCGCCCGGAGCTAGGGCCTGGCACGTCCGACGCGTCCGCGGCGTGTGGCGAAGCCTCCGCCGCAGCCACGTCCAAGGCCGCAAAATAATCCAAATTCTCCTCCGACGACTCCTCAGTCCACTCAACCGAGCTCCCGGAGTCGGCAAAATCAAAAAACTCAGATGCAGACCCACTATATTCATTACCACCTTCCGCGGTCGAAGCCGCCAAAAACTCAGTAGCAGCGGTTGCGTGCGCAGGCCCAAAATCTTGAACCTGCGCAGCAACCAAAATTCAGTACAACATCCAAAATTCCCCAACCCTAAACAACCACTACGCCACCTGCGCGGGCCCTGACGCTGCGGGAGCCTCCGCCGTTGGCTCCGCCGCCACTTCCGCCATTGTTTCCACCGCCTCCGCCGCCGGATCTTCGACGGTCGGCGCAGCTGCTGCGAGGGCATCAGGACCGCCTTCGGCCACCTTCAGGGGCAGGTCTTCAACTGTCGCAGCAGATGTGGGGGCGCCTGGTGCGTCTTCCGCAGTCTCCGGGGTCGGCTCCGGGTCAGGCAGGGCGCTGTTCAGTGCTCCAAAGTCGTCCACCCGCCCGCCTCGCTCCGCCTAAAACAAAACATACAAAAAGTCAGCAAACACACGCACAGACCACATCCAGCAAACGCCGAACAAACGACAACGTTACCTGAGCCCTCGCAGCCTCAGCCCGCTCCCTGACCACATCACCAGCATACAGACCCCACATCCGGTCATAGAGGGCACCGGCGGACTCCTTCACCACGGGGTCTTCGACCTTATAGATATCTCGCCCAAAATCTTCATCTGCCTGGTCGAAGGCCTCATAGTGCCGGCACCCTTCGCGAGAGAGTGCGTTCATCGCCCCCTCGCAGGTGACCAGGGAGGCGAACGACATCAATCCCCTCAGGACAGTGGGGAGCTCCTGCAGCTCCTCTTGCACCCATTCCAGACAGCGAAGCCCGGCTTCTCGCTCCAGCACCACGAAGTCACCGGTCCGCGCACCCAGCTCGCGATATGTGGCCATAAGCTGTGTGCGCGTCCGTTCGGCCTCCGTTCGCACCACGGCTTCGGCCCCCTTCGCGCGGCTCTCCAGAGCGGTGAGCCGCCCCCGCAGGTCTTCGGCGAGATCCTTGGCAAGATTGGCTTCCGCCCGCGCCAGCCTAGCCTCCGCCTGCGCGGCCTGCTCCTTGGCGATGGCCTCGTTGGCCTCCCTCCTCTCCCCCGCCAGCTGGCGCCGGAGGTCAGCCTTTTCCTTCTCCAGGGCGGCCACCTTGTCCGCCAGTTTACGACACTTGCTGTCGGAGGCCGACTTCTCACGGACAGCGTCAGCATGTTGCGTCCGAAGTCTCTCGACTTCGGCAGACAAAGCTGGCGTAAGTGCCCCCGACGCAGTACGGCTGGTGAAGTCAGCCACCTGCAGAGCACACGTAAGGCCATGGCTGTAAAATATATATATATATATATATATATATATATATATATATATATATATATATATATATATATATATATATAATAGCCCGGCGGACCTGACTCAGTGCCTCCGTCGCCTGACTCAGCGCCTCCGTCACTCCTTTCAGCCGGCGGGTCGCCGCGCCAGCCTCGTCCCTGACCAACGCGAGGGCCGACACCTCGCCTCCGGCGCCAAGGGTCCCGTCCCCCGCATTCGACGACAGCGCAGCCGTCGCGATTGCCGCGGCAGGCACAACTATAGCAAGCCGGCCCTCGTCCGACCCTGCAACGCATCAACGAGTAAAAAAAAAGGCGGCCGGGTGACTTACCCCCAAGATAATCGTCCACACTAATATCGGTGCCGAAGTCGGCAACGCGTTTGCCCGGCGGCGGCGACGTTTGGGCCGCCTTCGAAGCCTCCGCCAATCCGCTGGCCGGCGGCACCACCTTCGTCAGTTTGGAGACTCCGGCGCCCGCCGTTGTCTCCGGCGCCTTGCTGGGTGCAGAGGCGCCCGCCTTCGCCGCCAGCGGCGGCTTGCCTCCGCTGGAGGCCGCAGCCTTCGCCGTTCCCCGCTGCCTTTTCGGCCGGGCTTCGTGAATCCTGACAGTCGCCTGGCGTTTTTGCGCCGCCCCTTGGCGATCCTTGTCCATCACTGCCCACACAACAGCACCGATATTTCGCCCGTAAGGAAAAACTCTCCACTGATGAACCATACGAGATGTAAAACAGTCTTCCTCAGCCGCGCAGGGGATAGGAACATTTCTAGGCCAGCAGCCCCCGGTAACCCTCAGCATCCGAGCCGAAGACTCCCGGAGCTCGGGCGAAGACATCCTCTCCCCCGGGGCCGCACACGTCCTCATTAACTCTCTAGCAAAACTATCAGACACCCCAATTCCTCCCATCGCAGTACCTAATTTTCTCTTTTTTGAGGAGGGGGCGGCCGCCAGCGCAGGGTCGCCTCCTGTCTCCACCGCCGGTTTCTTCCCACGGCGGTCCGCTTCGTCTTGACCAGGGTAGCCGTCGTATGGCAGTTGATTTAATTCGAAGACCCTGTTCAAACGTTCATTTGACCCGCGAATATCAAAGCTGCGCTGGCCTTCCGTCCTCGCCACGTACCGCCCCACGAGCCGCACCGCCAAGTCCTCCGCATCACGCACAAAGGCGGCCGGGTCACGGTTTCGCAAATTCAGTGCAAAGGCAGGACTTCGCACCACCCTTCCTCCGTGAAAGGGCATCTGGCGAGGGCACACTTCGCCCAGCGCCCAGCCGTGCGCCAAGGGCCAGACCCCGTACGCCACGAACTCTTCAACTAAATCACGACCACTGCTCCGGCCGGCGGCACACCGAAGGGCCCCTTCGTTTGCATCCTCTTCTGCCACTTCGAAAGGCGGATACGCAGAGTAATAGTGAGAGCACATCTCAGACACGGGAAGTCCTTCATGGCCTTCGACAGTAGCCTCAGCAACGTAAAACCAAAATTCATTCCAATTGCCCCACTTGTTGCGGGCGCACGGAACCAACTCCACTACTGGCATTGTGGTCTTGCCGGTCTTCGGCGTGAATGTGCACGACCCGAACTGGGCAACTCCGCCCTCAACCATCCTCTTCTGCCAATGCAAGCAATAATTCTTCGCAAAAACTTCAACCGACGGCTGTCCGCCGTACGAAGTCGTCGCCCAGACATACTTCGCCAGCGCCACCACGGCGTTCGGTGTCAGCTGATGTATTTGAACGTTGAATCTACGCAGGACTTCGCCAACAAACCGGTGCGCAGGCAAGCGGAGACCGGCGACGAAGAACGCCTCGAAAACAACCAACTCACCCTCCGGCTCGGGGACTTCCTCCGTCCCCGGAGCACGAGCGACTCCGCCGCCAAAGTAGCCCAACCGCTGCATATCTTCAACGCGGGCCGACGTCATCCGTGACACACCAAAATCAACAGAGTCGCCGACGCGCAGCTCCTCCACCATCACGCTACTCAACGTCTCCTCAGACGAGGCGGCGGCCGGCGGCGTGGCGTCGGCGGAAGAAGAAGAGGATGGCATTGCTACGTACCGTCGGCGGCGGCGGGCGGTCTGCTTCACTCGAGCCAGAACTCCGACGAGCAAAGGGAGCAGTAGAAGAAGAGGAGCAGAAAGACGGCGGGCGGCTAGGGTTTTCACAGAGCGCGGAAGGCAAAGTGCAAACAGCGCCGACCCCCGCCCCCTTTTATAGGCAGGGCGCGGCTCTTCGGGAAACCCGCAATCCAACAGTACGATGTCCATCAACGGTCACGTCAAAAACCCCCGCGGAACCACTTCGAGCGAGGGCAGCGTCTCCGCCATCTAGCGACGTCTTCGGCACCAGGTGACTTTGTCGAACTGGTCCCTCGGAGGGCAAATGTTGGAGCGAAGGCAGAAACGCCACCCTTCGCCCGAAGTCTCCACCACTTAGCCCCTGCCCTGACGGACAAAGCAGGCAGGGACACCCTTCGCTTCATCGGCACCAGAGACAACACGGAGACCCTTCGCTAGATTCGGCACCAGACGAAGGCCTGCGGCGACGCCTCCCCGCGGCGCGGCCTCATTCAGCTCTGAGGCCCACATGAGACCTGGCCCATTGTAACGGGCCCAGCGTGGCCGCGTTTGTGTTACGGGCCTAATCTGTAAAGGCGTACTTGTAATTACAGCTTGTAACCCCACTTTATGGGAATATTCTGGGGATAAACTAGGTACCAGAGGGCACATGCGTCCTTAACGCAAGGCGCCGTGCACTCGGATACCTATAAATACCCCCGCACAGTGCCCGTGAGAGGCTAGATTAACAGAGCTTTTGCCATCACGCGCGAGTGCCCTGTTGCCATCACCATTCACTCGTGTTGGATCCCCTTGCTGTCGAGAGCAAGTTCCAACACCTCCTTCCTCTCCTCCGCCAGCTGGCGCCGGAGGTCAGCCCTCTCACCCTCCAGCGCGGCCACCTTATCCGCCAGCTTGCGGCACTTGCTGTCGGCGGCCGACATGTCCCGGACGGCGTCAGCATGTTGCGCCCGAAGTCTCTCGACCTCGACAGACACAACTGCCGTAAGGGCCCCCGACGCCACGCGGTGTGCGAAGCCAGCCGCCTGCAAGACACCCATAAGACTACAGCCCCAGCGAAGCTGGTAAAAGCTGAAGTCTAGCTCAATTTACCTGACTTAACGCCTCCTTCAGCCGGCGGGACACTGCACCGCCCTCGTCCCTGAAGGCAGTGAGTGTCGGAATCTCACCACCGGCACTAAGAGCACCACCCTTCGCCCTAGGCTCCACGACAGCCGCCGCGGTCGCCACGGCGGGCGGAACAACAACAAGCTGGCCTTCGCCCGACCCTGCGACGTATCAATATATCAAAAAAAAACTCGAGCTAACGACTTACCAACAAGATAATCATCCACGCTAATATCCGTGGCGAAGTCGGGAACGCGCTTGCCCGGCGGAGGCAACTCTCGAGCCTTCTCGGCTCCCGCCGGGACAGACTTGGTACCGCCGACGGCGGCCGCCTTCGCAGCCTCCGGCACCCGGCTGGACCCAGGGGCGGCTGACTTCGCCGCCTGTGCCGACTGGCTTCCGCCGGGGGCGGCAGACTTCGCAGCCCCCCGCAACCTCTTCGGCCTGGCCTCAGGCAGCCTAACGTTCGCCTGGCGTTTCTGCGCAGCTCCCTGGCGATCCTTGTCCATCACTGCCGATAAAACAGCAGCAATATTCTGCCCATAAGAAAACACCTTCCAATCACGAACCATGCGAGATGTAAAAAAATCTTCGCCAGCCGCGTGGGGGATAGGAACATTCTTAGGCCACCGACCCCCGGTAACCCTCAGCATCCGCGCCGAAGACTCCCGGAGCTCGGGCGAAGACATCCTTCCCCCCAGGGTCGCGCACGTCCTCATCAATTCCCTAGCAAAACCATCGGAAACCCCCAGTCCTCCCGCAGTAATACCTAGTTTCCTCTTCTTAGAGGATGGGGCGGCCGCCGGCGCGGGGTCGTCTCCGGTCTCCGCCACCGGGTTCTTCCCGCGACGATCCACATCGTCTTGCCCGGGATAACCGCCATACGGCAGGCGGTTCAATTCAAAGACCCTGTTCAAGCGGTCATTAGACCCGCGTATATCCCAGCTACGCTGGCCTTCTGTCTTCGACACGTACCGACCAACAATCCGCACTGCCCCATCCTCCGCCTCACGCACAATGGCGGCCGGATCGCGACCACGCAGATCCAGTGCGAAGGCGGGACTTCGCACCAGCATCCCACCACAGGAAGGCATCTGGCGAGGGCATACTTCGCCCAACGCCCAGCCATGTGCCAAAGGCCACACCCCATGCGCCACAAACTCCTCAACCAAATCGCGCCCGCTGCTCAGGCCGGCCGCGCACCGAAGGGCCCGTTCGTCTGCGTCCTCCTCCAACACTTCAAACTGCGGGTATGCTGAGTAATAATACGAGCACATCTCAGCCACGGGGAGCCCCGGATGGTCTTCGACTGCGCCCTCCACAACGTAGAACCAAAACTCATGCCAGTTGCCCCATTTATTGCGGGCGCAAGGAACCAACTCAACTACCTCCATCGAGGTCTTGCCGGTCTTCGGCGTAAATGTACAGGATCCAAACTGTGCAACCTTATTTCCGATCATCCTTTTCTGCCAGTGCAGGCAATAGTACTTCACGAAGACTTCGACCGATGGTTGTCCGCCGTACGAAGCCGTCGCCCAGACATATTTCGACAGAGCCACCACGGCATTCGGAGTCAGCTGGTGGATCTGGACGTTAAATCTGCGCAGGACTTCTCCCACGAATCGGTGCGCAGGCAAGCGAAGACCAGCAGC
This sequence comes from Zea luxurians, assembly GCA_029449295.1. NCBI lineage: Eukaryota > Viridiplantae > Streptophyta > Magnoliopsida > Poales > Poaceae > Zea > Zea luxurians. The sequence goes on along the minus strand of JAOPSE010000030.1, from coordinate 37,617,766 downwards.
GAAGAACGCCTCAAAAACAACCAACTCGCCTTCCGGCTCGGGGACATCCTCCGTCCCCGGGACACGAGCGACTCCGCCGCCAAAGTAACCAAGCCACTGCATATCTTGCACGCGGACCGAGGACATCCGCGACACACCGAAATTCACCGTGTCGCCGGTGCGCAACTCCTCCGCTGCCACTGTGCTCAGCGTCTCTGTGGCGGAACTGCCCGAATTATTCCAACTTAAGTGCCTAAGTCCGACCTTAGAGGCTAGACCACACTTAAGTGGGAATAACCCGTCAATCCCTCGGATCTAGTCCGACACGGCCACTGACAGGATCAAGTACCACAGTCTCACTCGATGGTGAGTCACAGAGCAAATACAATAAAGCATAAAACCATGCATGGAAGAGTATTAATTATTACATCACCATGGTCATCATCGGAGTTTTCGCAAAAGTAACCATCATTGTTTTTGGAGTGCAGCGGAAAATAAACTAACGGTAAATAAATGGAGGGATGGGGAAGCCTGTCCCATCACTCCTCATGCTCCTCCTCAGCCGAGGCAGGGTCCCACTCGACAGTCCAACCCGGTGGCAGGGTGGATGGCAAAGTCACTCCAGCAACCATGTCCTCCAGAGAACCTGTAAAATTATGCCACAAGCAAGGCTGAGTATACTAATACTCAGCTAGACTTACCCGGTGTGAGGAGTCTATACTCCTCTACCTCTAGACATGCAGCTGTTTGGCTGTGGGGTTTGGTTGCCAAAAGCACTAGCTGAGTTTCTAAATCAAGATTTTAACTTAATCAAAATTAAGTGTGACTCTCTTAAGGCTAAAAGTGTACTATCTATTCATACATAGTAGCAAGCATTATTAGCAATCAACAGTTTGTATCATCTCAACACAGTTCCACTTGTTACTCAATGTAGCAGCATGGATCAAGCAGTCTCATTAGCTGCGAGAAGCAGACGATTCGAATCGAGTTTTATCCTTGCAAGGTAAACCTAAACACACGACATGTAGGGGCACTCCGTCCCCACACACATCAACCATCCCCATCGATTCCCTGGCAGCAGATCAGGGCTCACCGCCTTGGCGTACAATGCCTCACTGACCCCGACTGGCCGTCGTGCAGTGACAGCACTTGTACCCACCATAACCGGAATGGGAGACTACGTCTCAGGTCGCGTGAGGAGGTATGTCCACTGGCAGGTTCAATCAGGTACTAGGTTTACCGATTTACCATATTTCTCGGTATGTGCTTAGTACATTCAAACGCTTGACTCACGGTACCACACCTTAATCCTTAATCAACCTTTTATCCCGTGAACAACCAATCCCCATGGACTGTTGCCCACAAACCAACATCAATATGATAGGGAAGTGGATACAGCCAATTCCTGACCTCGCGCGAGTGCTAGAAAAATCACTCGACTTCTACCGAGATCCTAATTAATAAAGCAGCTACTCGACCTAGCATACTAGTGTTCATCTCAATAGGGTTCCTGAGATCATGCAACTAGGGTTTCAACCAATTCCTACACCTAAGTGCACAATCAATCCTACAATCATTAAGTGAAGTAAAATAGCATAAATAACAGGTTATGCATAAAACCGGGGCTTGCCTTCCAAAGCAGTGGCAGGCAGGTCCTCTGGTGCAGGCTCTGGTGCTGGGTCGGGGGCAACCTCCTGGGCAGCTCCTTGCTCCGGCACGAGGACGTACTCTCCGTCAGCAAGATTACAGTCTATCGAAATGCAATGAACATGTATGTCATAATTATGCAAGTTTTAAGAACATCAAGCTACAGAATTTAAGTCAAGAATTAACTTAGGGTTTCTTGGCTACGAGGGTCTTCTAGTGGTATACATAGACTTATCACCCTTTTAGGTTTAGGTTTTCTTTTTTTAAAAATAACATATTGGATTTGTATTGCCTTTATAGATTTTAGTGGACAATTATAAAGGTCTTAGGGGGACATTAAATTCCATCATCCATTTTCCTTTCTTAATTCCCATCTAGGGTTTCTAGTAGGGGTTTTGAACTGTAACAGTAGTTTAAAAATTTCCAAAAATTTTGTAAAAATTACAGTGGGTTGTCACTGGCTATTCTAGCTTGTTTTAATAATTTGAGGCTTAAGGTACAAAAGCTAGGCTTTAAACAAAAATATCAATAGTTAGGCAAAATGGGCCACTTTACACTACAAGTCCTTTATTAAAGTGGTTTCTGACCTAATGGTTAATTTTGCTGGCCTCTAGTAGTGATAAAAAGCTCTTGTACCAAAAATGACAGAGAGCAACATGGTGGTTAATTAATGGTGAATTTCTAAACTTTGCTGCAAAAAGAGTGATTAGAACTAACTTGTCATTTGAAAAATATCAAACAACAGATTTCAGATTTTTCTTAAGTTCTTATTATCAACACATTAGTTGTCCTAAGGTTTGGGGAGGTTTCACCTTAGGGGTATTTTTGTAGGGTTTTTCTAAGTTATCCCTATTTTCTCCATTTAAAAGGTATCTTGCTTATCTTACACTACAACAGGGTATGATACATTTTTCCAGTGAACTACATTGACTAAGTATCCCAATAAAAATAGGTGTGCTCTCTGGTTCATCATTTATATCACCTTTTCTATTTTTCTTAAACTTAAGCATATTATAGAATAAGGGGTTAAAACTATCTTAATGTAATGGACAGAGAGGTTTAACATTTTTAACTAGGTCAGTGGGTAGATATAAACTTCTCCAAATTTTTCTAACCCTAGTTAAATAGTGCAACTATTTTTCTTGCTATTATTAAGCTTTTGGCCAAAACTGAAAATAAATTAGAACCTTATATTTTTCTCTAGTTCATATGGGGTTTTATATTTTTCTTAGACAGGTTACATTATTTAGAGTTTGGCAAAATTGGTTTGACCAAATTTGGATAATTTAAACAGAAGTTATGCATTTTCAAAGTTGCTGTCCAATTTAAAAACAGATTTAATTAAGGTTTTCTGGAAAAACCAGTTTGCGCCGAGACCCCTGGGGTTAAACGGATTCAAATCTCGCAGATCTACCCTCAGGCCACTATTCATGTGAGTCTTGGGCTTTACACTTAACCCCCCAGGGTTTTCTTCCTCACACCCGCGGTCCTTCCCCTAAACAGAACAGTCGTCGTAGGAAAGAAAGGACGGCGCGGCTTACCGGCGGCGAGGGAGGTCCGGCGAAGGGTGGGGTCGGCTCGGGGAGGCTCTGGCGGTCACGTCGAGGTACGGCTCGTCGTCGGAGGTGGTCAGAGTCGCCCGGTCCACGAGCGCAGGCGGATGTGCTCGTCGGCGGCGAGTGTACCGGCCAAACTACGGCGAGCTGGTCCAATCCGACGGCACGGTGAGCATCACGGGGTCATGCAGCGATTGTGTGCACAAGGAATCGAAGGGTGGTGGAGTGGTTTACCCGGTCCACGTACTCTGGCGGGGTCGAGAGCTCCGGCGAGGGTGGACTGGCTTCTCTGGCGAAGGAAACTCCGATTCCTTGCTCGGGGAGCCTCGCAGAGGGGTGCACAAGCTTCTCCGAGGGCTGGACGGGGCTGGAAATGGCTGGGCGGGCCGGTCTACGGTGGCAGGGGGACTGGGTGGCCGCGGACAAGCTGCGCACGGGCCAACGACGGCGAACCAAGCTCCGGCGAGGGTCGGGTGGGTGCGGACGGGTATGGTCGAAGCTTGGGAGGGTTTTATAGGCGCGGGCGCGTACCAGAGCGCTGGCTTGCCCGTTTGGCACGACGCGGGCACGAGGGGCGCGCGCGGGCATGCTCTGGCGAGCTCAGAGCGCGTCGAACACGTGGCGCGTTGCTTCTGCCCGTGTTCTTCGCTCTGCTGAGCGGCCAAGCGTACGAATCTTGCCATGTCGCCTGTGGAAGATCTCTTCCCTGCACCTAGAGCTACCTAGTTCATGTGAGTTCCAAGGGAGGATACGCCCTAGGTTAGGAGATAGACAGGCGCTAAGTTTGGTTTGTCTCACTGCCCACACCGCGACAAAACCCATGTCAAAACTTGTCAAACGTCCAAGTCTCGGTTTCAAATTTTTCCAGGGGGTGCCTTAAGTGGTATAGCACATTTTTGGTATAGAACTCAAGTGGTTTTGGCGCCATTTTCAAAGTGAACACGGCTGGTCTTTGAATTAGGGCTAAAATGTGACTTAGAAGGAAAAATAGAGAGCTCTAGCTCTCTCTCCACTTGGAGATTTGAATTGGGGTTTCTCCAGGGGCCTTTTTGCAATATTTCCCTCTCCTAATTGATGGTTATAATGTTGCTTAGGGTTTGGGTAAAAGTTACACATGCTTTACCCACTTGATCACTCTCTTTCCCCCCTTTACTTAGGGTTTTGGAAGGTAGAGCTTTGGAGAGATCTAGGGTTCTTCTCCCCCTATTGTCCAAGATAGTAAGTGTGCAAGGATTTAGGGTAATGCTTCTTATGTCATGGGCAACTTGATTAGCACATGAGCCCTAGAGTCCTTATGTGCTGCCCTAAGCCTTTATCTTTTGTGATCACAACTTCTAGTGCCAAAGTGGCTCTAGCCAGGGTAACACCTGGGTGTTACAGCCCTCCCCCCTTAAAGGAATCTCATCCCGAGATTTAGGTAGAGTTCCTTGGAGGGGTGCTTGAAGGGGTGATGGTGGTGTTTCTCCTTTACACAAGTTTTTCTTGTTAACTGCTCTTCGAATGTCATCCTCTTTGCAACTTCAGAAGGAAGCCCTTCTTAAGTTAAGTCCATAACTTAGACTATCCTTGTTATCTAAGTTTTTCTTATAATTGTATTCAAAGGGCAGGTGGGGGGTGGGGTTTCGGGGTTACGTACCGGCTTCTTTGGGTAGAAAGTCGGGGAAGCGAGAGCGTAGAAAATCCTCTGTCTCCCATGTAGCTCCTTCTGCTGAATGATGGCTCCACTGAACCTTATACATTTTGATTGACCTTGCCCGAGTTGATCTTTCCTTCTGATCCAATACCTTGACGGGGTACTCTTGGTAGGACACGTCTGGTTCTATCTCAATGTCTGGTTCTGGTAGCACTTCAGTGGGTAGACGAACACATTTCCGTAGCTGAGATACATGGAACACATTGTGAACTGCTGACATATGGGGTGGTAATTCCAATTGGTAGGCTACGGGTCCACAACTTTCCTTGATCTTATAAGGTCCAATGTAGCGAGGGGCCAACTTGCCCTTGATCCCAAATCTCTGGATACCCTTGGTTGGTGATACCTTAAGATAGACATGATCTCCCACCTCAAACTGCAGTGGCTTCCGTCTCTGGTCATGATAACTCTTTTGCCTGGCCTGAGCAGCTTCCAAGTTCTTCCTGATGACTCTAACCTTTTCCTCTGCTTTAATTACCAAATCTGGCCCAAATATTTCCCTTTCTCCTGCTTGAGACCAATTTAGCGGGGTTCTGCATCTTCTCCCATACAAAGCCTCGAAAGGTGCCATTTTCAGACTAGACTGATAGCTGTTATTGTAAGAAAACTCTGCCAAGGACAGACACTTGTCCCAGTCCTTTCCATAGTGTAGTGCACATGCTCTCAACATGTCTTCTAAAATCTGATTTACCCTTTCTGTCTGACCATCTGTTTGAGGGTGATATGCTGAGCTTCGGATTGCATGGGTCCCAAGTGATTCCTGTAATTGCTCCCAAAATCGTGCCACAAAAGGTGCTCCTCGGTCAGAGACTATGGTCCTTGGTATCCCATGCAGACGAACTATCTGGTCGATGTAAATTTCCGCATACTTCTCCGTCCGGTGGGTAGTGTGCACTGGCAAGAAATGAGCCGTCTTGGTCAATCTGTCCACAATAACCCATATGGAATCATGGTGCCGGGAGGTATTGGGTAATCCCACTATGAAATCCATGCAAATGTCCTCCCATTTCCAAGATGGTATGGGAAGGGGTTGCAAAGGGCCTGCTGCTTTCAGATGACTAGCTTTTACCCTCTGACAAGTGTCACATTCTGAAACGTATTTGGCAATTTCCCTCTTCATCCTGGTCCACCAATAAAGAGGCCTGAGATCATGGTACATCTTGTTGCTACCCGGGTGCATGGAGAACTTGGAAAGGTGAGCTTCATCCAATATCTTCCTTCTGAGTTCTGGATTCTTGGGAACAACTAATCGATCTTCAAACCATAAAATTCCCTTGCTGTCCTGACGGAAACACTTGTATTTCTCGGCCTTTTGCTCGATCATATCCTTGATGATCTGAACACCCTTATCCCCAAACTGTGCCTGAGCTATTTGTTCTTGCAGTGTGGGCTCCACCGCAATATATCCCAATTCACCGGAAGGAACAACTTCCAGGTTCAGTTTGCACAACTCATCACACAAGGTGGTGATTCTTGCATCCATGTTCATGCAATTACATTGGGCCTTTCTGCTCAAGGCATCTGCCACAACATTGGCCTTGCCCGGGTGGTAATGCACCTCCAAATCATAGTCCTTGATTAATTCCAACCATCTCCTCTGCCTCATGTTCAGATCTGCCTGAGTGAAAATGTACTTGAGGCTCTTGTGATCAGTGTAGATGTTACAGTGAGCTCCCATCAAGTAGTGTCTCCATATCTTGAGAGCATGAACTACTGCTGCCAACTCCAGATCATGTGTCGGGTAGTTCTGCTCATGGGGTCTGAGGGCTCGGGAAGCATAAGCAATTACTCTGTTCTCTTGCATCAAGACACAACCCAATCCCGTACCAGAAGCATCACAATAAACCTCAAATGGCTTGGTGTTGTCGGGTTGAGCTAGCACTGGAGCTGTTGTCAAATGTTGCCTCAGGGTATGAAAAGCATCTTCACACTTTTGGCTCCACCCAAATTTGGCTCCTTTCCTTAACAGTTCAGTCATTGGCTTGGCAATTCTAGAGAAATCCGGAATAAATCGTCGGTAATACCCTGCCAATCCCAGAAAACTCCTAATCTGCTTCACTGTAGTCGGGGGTTTCCAGTCCATCACTTCTTGCACCTTCTCAGGGTCAACTGATATCCCGTCCTGAGAGATTGTGTGACCCAAGAATTTTATCTCCTTCAACCAGAACTCACACTTGGACAACTTAGCATACAACTGATGGTCGCGAAGTCTCTGAAGCACGACATGCAGATGTTTAGTGTGCTCAGCCTCATTCTTGGAATAAACCAGAATGTCATCAATGAAGACAACCACAAACTTGTCCAGCTCTGGCATGAATACCGAGTTCATCAAGTACATGAAATAAGCCGGGGCATTGGTTAGCCCAAAAGACATCACCAAAAACTCATAGAGCCCATATCTGGTAGAGAAAGCCGTCTTGGGAATATCACTGGCACGGATCTTGATCTGATGGTAGCCCGAGCGAAGGTCTATCTTGGAGAATACCTTGGCTCCTACCAATTGATCAAATAGAACATCAATGCGGGGTAACGGGTACTTGTTTTTGATAGTCACCGCATTGAGAGGGCGGTAATCAACACACATCCTCAAACTCTCATCCTTCTTCTTCACGAACAAGGCGGGACATCCCCATGGTGAAGTGCTTGGTCGAATAAATCCCTTGTCCAACAATTCTTGCAGTTGCTTCTTCAATTCCGCTAACTCTGCGGGAGGCATCCTATAAGGTCTCTTGGAGATAGGAGCAGTCCCGGGTTGCAATTCAATGGCGAACTCAATATCTCTGTCAGGTGGCATTCCTGGCAATTCCTCCGGAAAGACATCGGGGTAGTCGCAGACAACTGGGATCTGCCTTACTGGAGACTCTGCCATAACAAAGGCACAAGACTGGGTACCACCCTGGTTGGGTAAATACAAAACAGTCTCGCCATAAACAGGGGAATGAATTTCAATGGCTCTGGCTGCAATATCCAATATTGCCTGATGTTTGGCCAACCAATCAGTTCCCAAGATGATATCCACACTATCCAGTCCCAAGATAAGAAGGTCAGTTTTAACTATCAAACTACCAAACTTTATGGGCACATGCCTGCTGATTTGATTTGTGGCAATCCTGCCTCCTGGGGTTGAAATGGTAATAGCCCCATGGGTGTGGCAAAAAGGCAACTGGCACTTGACACTAAATTTGGCACTGACAAAACTATGCGATGCACCAGAATCAAAAAGAACAGTAGCAGGAAAATTTAAAACTGTAAAGATACCAGTCATGACGGGTGCTCCCTCTGGAATGTCAGCCATTGTAGTGAAGTTCAGCTTGCCCTGCCTCACTTGCACTTTCTGCCTCTTTCCCTGGTTCTGGTTAACATTCTGCCCCTGCCTCTGCTGATTCTTGGGGCAATTCTTGGCATAGTGCCCAGTACTGCCACAAGTGAAACACCGGTTATCATTAGCCTGGCGGTACTGCTGCTGCTGATTGTTCCTCTGGGCTGGGAATTGGGCACGGTTGGGTGCCTGCTGCTGCTGCTGCTGCTGTGGTGGCCTGATCACCCACCTTCCTTGCTGCTGCTGAGGTCCCCTGCTCTGGGAGTCAGACACAATCCTGAAGCGCTGTGGCTGAGATGAGGGTCCTGCCACAGGGGTCTTCCTCTTCTTCTCCGCCTGCCGAGCCAAGATGCAGTCCTCCTGGGAGATAGCCATGTTAACCAACTCATTGTAACTGTTGGCCCTGACGGTGTTGAGACGGTCACGGAGCTTGGTGCTGAGCCCCCTCCTGAACCTGTCTCGCTTCTTCTCATCCGTATCTGCATGATATCCGGCATACTGACACAAATCATTGAAGGCCTGGGCATATTGCAATACTGTCCTGCTGCCCTGAGTGAGTGCCAAAAACTCATTGAGCTTCCGGTCCATGATGCCAGCGGGAATATGATGCCCTCTGAAAGCGGCCTTGAACTCCCTCCACTCCACCTCTCTACCATCCGGCTGCATAGCCAGAAAATGGTCCCACCAAGTCCTAGCGGGTCCGCGAAGCTGCTGGGTGGCGAACCTAACCTTGGTGACCTCCGAGCAAGCCCCATGGAGCAATGGGAACTTGGATTCTACCACCCTCAACCACACATCTGCATCAAGTGGGTCCTCCGACCTGGTAAACAATGGTGGCTGGGTGCTGAGAAACTCCTGGTAAGTAGCAGCGACGGGGTGACGCTGATGGTCTCCACCAAAATGCTGAGGTGGTGGCTGACGCTGAGCTAGCTGCCTCAGGATCTCATTCTGCTGGGCCATGAGCTCCTGCAGAGTGGGAGGCGGTGGCAGTGGAGGAACGTGCTCATTCTGACCACGGCGCGCTCTCCCAGCCATCTGAAAAAGTCACATGGCTGCTTAATAACACATCTCCAAGCTTAAGGTTCGAACATGGTAGGGGAGTCAAAGTAATTTGATAGATTCCAAATAAAACAACGAAAACATAATCCTTCCATCCAAATTTAAATTACCATTAATCATCCCTAAACATCCAAAAGAGTTTTAACACTGGTTACATCAAGGATCAAAAGACTCAACTCTACCTAGCCTAGGACCCTAAGGGTACAAAAGCTAAGCTAGCGGCGAGGAGTCCAACTATCACCAACTTCTAGTACTAGTCTGACATCTATTGAGCGAACGAGGCGACGCTAGACTCGGGGGAAGGTGGTCTCCCTGAGCCAGCGGTGTCTACACTGGAGGCAGACTCGTCTCCTCCCTCGATGTCAACGTCCTCGTCAGCCTCCGCATCATGGATTTCTTGGTGATGCATGTCCAGATGCGCATTAGCCTCTGCTAGCTGCTGCTGGGTGTTGAGGAGCTGATCCTCGAGGACCTCAATGGTATTCTCCCTGGTGCCCACCAGCTCTTCCAACTCATGAATCTCGTCAGTCAGCTGCTCCACCTGTAAATCTTTCTCCACCAGCTCCTGGGATAAATCCACCACGAGCTCCTCCCTGTTATCCAGGGTGATCTTGGTGGCCTCCAGTAATGCCATCAGGTGGGACATGGCCTCCCCACGCATCACTTGCAGACGATACAGAGCATTCATGCATCGTACCGACAAGTGAGCGGTGTGGCCTGGGTAGAGAGCCCAGATGTCCTTGGCATGCTCCACCCGGTCCTTCCACATCGGGTCGTCCTCCTTTTCCGCAGGGAACAACCCAATGGGGTGAGTAGCCAACTCCAAGGGGTGAAATCCACAGAAGGTGGTCAGTCCATGCAGAGCGATAGCCTCAATAGTGTCCTCAGCCCGGTATCCATAGGACTCAGAGTCCAGTGAACGCCAGCCTGGCTGCAAGGGATGAGGCTCCAAAGTCATCCTCACCCGGCAGCGGGGTACCCGGTGCTTCTCGAACTGCTGCACCGTGTACTGAGGGGGTGTCAAGTATCCTGCCCCCTGAAGCACCTCCCACAAGATGCGGGGAAAACCCTCTCGTGCAAGTCCGTCAGTGTGGGTCAGTGCATCTCCATCCTCGGAGGATCCGTGGGAAGTCATCTGTGCACGGTTAAGCGTAAGTAAAGAAAAAGAAGTACAAAAAGAACAAGGAAAACAAAACTCAACCTGCCTCTAGTTAAAAGAAAAAGGTATTGGGGACCTAGTTGGCTGCTATCTCACTTTTAAGTCCTTTTTTACTTAGTCAATTATTTACTTAATTAAGAATGCATGCATGCACGTCCTGAACGACCTCACAAGAAAATAAAAGGAATAGGGAAGAACTCCCATCCTGTAAAAGTGGCCTGTAGGGCCTAGTCACTTAGCCACCTAGCTACCCTTCTATTATCCTAAGGCTTCACGTCCTAGGTCTATCCTGCTCGCCCTACTATCTATCCAACATTGTTTCTATCAAGTTTTACTTTTAGAAAAGGGATGGTATCCATGTTTTATTGATTCCTCTGTGGTGGTACAAGCTCCGATACCAGCTGTGGCGGAACTGCCCGAATTATTCCAACTTAAGTGCCTAAGTCCGACCTTAGAGGCTAGACCACACTTAAATGGGAATAACCCGTCAATCCCTCGGATCTAGTCCGACACGGCCACTGACAGGATCAAGTACCACAGTCTCACTCGATGGTGAGTCACAGAGCAAATACAATAAAGCATAAAACCATGCATGGAAGAGTATTAATTATTACATCACCATGGTCATCATCGGAGTTTTCGCAAAAGTAACCATCATTGTTTTTGGAGTGCAGCGGAAAATAAACTAACGGTAAATAAATGGAGGGATGGGGAAGCCTGTCCCATCACTCCTCATGCTCCTCCTCAGCCGAGGCAGGGTCCCACTCGACAGTCCAACCCGGTGGCAGGGTGGATGGCCAAGTCACTCCAGCAACCATGTCCTCCAGAGAACCTGTAAAATTATGCCACAAGCAAGGCTGAGTATACTAATACTCAGCTAGACTTACCCGGTGTGAGGAGTCTATACTCCTCTACCTCTAGACATGCAGCTGTTTGGCTGTGGGGTTTGGTTGCCAAAAGCACTAGCTGAGTTTCTAAATCAAGATTTTAACTTAATCAAAATTAAGTGTGACTCTCTTAAGGCTAAAAGTGTACTATCTATTCATACATAGTAGCAAGCATTATTAGCAATCAACAGTTTGTATCATCTCAACACAGTTCCACTTGTTACTCAATGTAGCAGCATGGATCAAGCAGTCTCATTAGCTGCGAGAAGCAGACGATTCGAATCGAGTTTTATCCTTGCAAGGTAAACCTAAACACACGACATGTAGGGGCACTCCGTCCCCACACACATCAACCGTCCCCATCGATTCCCTGGCAGCAGATCAGGGCTCACCGCCTTGGCGTACAATGCCTCACTGACCCCGACTGGCCGTCGTGCAGTGACAGCACTTGTACTCACCATAACCGGAATGGGAGACTACGTCTCAGGTCGCGTGAGGAGGTATGTCCACTGGCAGGTTCAATCAGGTACTAGGTTTACCGATTTACCATATTTCTCGGTATGTGCTTAGTACATTCAAACGCTTGACTCACGGTACCACACCTTAATCCTTAATCAACCTTTTATCCCGTGAACAACCAATCCCCATGGACTGTTGCCCACAAACCAACATCAATATGATAGGGAAGTGGATACAGCCAATTCCTGACCTCGCGCGAGTGCTAGAAAAATCACTCGACTTCTACCGAGATCCTAATTAATAAAGCAGCTACTCGACCTAGCATACTAGTGTTCATCTCAATAGGGTTCCTGAGATCATGCAACTAGGGTTTCAACCAATTCCTACACCTAAGTGCACAATCAATCCTACAATCATTAAGTGAAGTAAAATAGCATAAATAACAGGTTATGCATAAAACCGGGGCTTGCCTTCCAAAGCAGTGGCAGGCAGGTCCTCTGGTGCAGGCTCTGGTGCTGGGTCGGGGGCAACCTCCTGGGCAGCTCCTTGCTCCGGCACGAGGACGTACTCTCCGTCAGCAAGATTACAGTCTATCGAAATGCAATGAACATGTATGTCATGATTATGCAAGTTTTAAGAACATCAAGCTACAGAATTTAAGTCAAGAATTAACTTAGGGTTTCTTGGCTACGAGGGTCTTCTAGTGGTATACATAGACTTATCACCCTTTTAGGTTTAGGTTTTCTTTTTTTAAAAATAACATATTGGATTTGTATTGCCTTTATAGATTTTAGTGGACAATTATAAAGGTCTTAGGGGGACATTAAATTCCATCATCCATTTTCCTTTCTTAATTCCCATCTAGGGTTTCTAGTAGGGGTTTTGAACTGTAACAGTAGTTTAAAAATTTCCAAAAATTTTGTAAAAATTACAGTGGGTTGTCACTGGCTATTCTAGCTTGTTTTAATAATTTGAGGCTTAAGGTACAAAAGCTAGGCTTTAAACAAAAATATCAATAGTTAGGCAAAATGGGCCACTTTACACTACAAGTCCTTTATTAAAGTGGTTTCTGACCTAATGGTTAATTTTGCTGGCCTCTAGTAGTGATAAAAAGCTCTTGTACCAAAAATGACAGAGAGCAACATGGTGGTTAATTAATGGTGAATTTCTAAACTTTGCTGCAAAAAGAGTGATTAGAACTAACTTGTCATTTGAAAAATATCAAACAACAGATTTCAGATTTTTCTTAAGTTCTTATTATCAACACATTAGTTGTCCTAAGGTTTGGGGAGGTTTCACCTTAGGGGTATTTTTGTAGGGTTTTTCTAAGTTATCCCTATTTTCTCCATTTAAAAGGTATCTTGCTTATCTTACACTACAACAGGGTATGATACATTTTTCCAGTGAACTACATTGACTAAGTATCCCAATAAAAATAGGTGTGCTCTCTGGTTCATCATTTATATCACCTTTTCTATTTTTCTTAAACTTAAGCATATTATAGAATAAGGGGTTAAAACTATCTTAATGTAATGGACAGAGAGGTTTAACATTTTTAACTAGGTCAGTGGGTAGATATAAACTTCTCCAAATTTTTCTAACCCTAGTTAAATAGTGCAACTATTTTTCTTGCTATTATTAAGCTTTTGGCCAAAACTGAAAATAAATTAGAACCTTATATTTTTCTCTAGTTCATATGGGGTTTTATATTTTTCTTAGACAGGTTACATTATTTAGAGTTTGGCAAAATTGGTTTGACCAAATTTGGATGATTTAAACAGAAGTTATGCATTTTCAAAGTTGCTGTCCAATTTAAAAACAGATTTAATTAAGGTTTTCTGGAAAAACCAGTTTGCGCCGAGACCCCTAGGGTTAAACGGATTCAAATCTCACAGATCTACCCTCAGGCCACTATTCATGTGAGTCTTGGGCTTTACACTTAACCCCCCAGGGTTTTCTTCCTCACACCCGCGGTCCTTCCCCTAAACAGAACAGTCGCCGTAGGAAAGAAAGGACGGCGCGGCTTACCGGCGGCGAGGGAGGTCCGGCGAAGGGTGGGGTCGGCTCGGGGAGGCTCTGGCGGTCACGTCGAGGTACGGCTCAGTCGTCGGAGGTGGTCAGAGTCGCCCGGTCCACAAGCGCAGGCGGATGTGCTCGTCGGCGGCGAGTGTACCGGCCAAACTACGGCGAGCTGGTCCAATCCGACGGCACGGTGAGCATCACGGGGTCATGCAGCGATTGTGTGCACAAGGAATCGAAGGGTGGTGGAGTGGTTTACCCGGTCCACGTACTCCGGCGGGGTCGAGAGCTCCGGCGAGGGTGGACTGGCTTCTCTGGCGAAGGAAACTCCGATTCCTTGCTCGGGGAGCCTCGCAGAGGGGTGCACAAGCTTCTCCGAGGGCTGGACGGGGCTGGAAATGGCTGGGCGGGCCGGTCTACGGTGGCAGGGGGACTGGGTGGCCGCGGACAAGCTGCGCACGGGCCAACGACGGCGAACCAAGCTCCGGCGAGGGTCGGGTGGGTGCGGACGGGTATGGTCGAAGCTTGGGAGGGTTTTATAGGCGCGGGCGCGTACCAGAGCGCTGGCTTGCCCGTTTGGCGCGACGCGGGCACGAGGGGCGCGCGCGGGCGTGCTCTGGCGAGCTCAGAGCGCGTCGAACACGTGGCGCGTTGCTTCTGCCCGTGTTCTTCGCTCTGCTGAGCGGCCAAGCGTACGAATCTTGCCATGTCGCCTGTGGAAGATCTCTTCCCTGCACCTAGAGCTACCTAGTTCATGTGAGTTCCAAGGGAGGATACGCCCTAGGTTAGGAGATAGACAGGCGCCAAGTTTGGTTTGTCTCACTGCCCACACCGCGACAAAACCCATGTCAAAACTTGTCAAACGTCCAAGTCTCGGTTTCAAATTTTTCCAGGGGGTGCCTTAAGTGGTATAGCACATTTTTGGTATAGAACTCAAGTGGTTTTGGCGCCATTTTCAAAGTGAACACGGCTGGTCTTTGAATTAGGGCTAAAATGTGACTTAGAAGGAAAAATAGAGAGCTCTAGCTCTCTCTCTCCACTTGGAGATTTGAATTGGGGTTTCTCCAGGGGCCTTTTTGCAATATTTCCCTCTCCTAATTGATGGTAATAATGTTGCTTAGGGTTTGGGTAAAAGTTACACATGCTTTACCCACTTGATCACTCTCTTTCCCCCCTTTACTTAGGGTTTTGGAAGGTAGAGCTTTGGAGAGATCTAGGGTTCTTCTCCCCCTATTGTCCAAGATAGTAAGTGTGCAAGGATTTAGGGTAATGCTTCTTATGTCATGGGCAACTTGATTAGCACATGAGCCCTAGAGTCCTTATGTGCTGTGATCACAGCTTCTAGTGCCAAAGTGGCTCTAGCCAGGGTAACACCTGGGTGTTACAGTCTCCTCAGACGACGCGTCGGCCAGCTGCATAGCGGCAGCAGAAGAAGAGGTCAGCATCGCTACGCTACACTTAAGTGCACAGTACAAGCCTACAAACATTAAGTGCAGTAAAATAGCATATATAATTGGTTATGCATAACACTGGGGCTTGCCTTCCAAAGCTGGGGCAGGCAGATCCTCAATGGCAGGCTCTGGTGCTAGCTCCTGGACTACCTCCTGAGCAACTCCTTGCTCCGGAACGAGGATGTACTCTCTGTTAGTGAGATTATAGTCTATCGAATGCAATGAATAAAATATATGCATATCAGTAACATGTAATGTCGTAAATGCTACGTATGGTGAACAATATTAAAAGAGTGGGTAAAGTAAGGTTTTCTTTGTCGGAGGGGGTGCTAAGGGTTTCATACACTCATCTTAGGGTCTTGAGTGAACTTAAAACTTTTAGTCATCTCCTTTATGTTTTGTTTGGACTCTTGGAGGATTTAAATGTACATCAGTAATTTCTCCCACAATTTCCCTTTTACTTTCTATTATACTCATTATTAAGTGCTTTTGAACTACCAGGGCAATTTAGAATTTTCCAAAAATGTTACAAAAATTACAGTAGGTAAACATTGATCTCTGTGGTTTATTCTAAATATTTGAGGTTAGAATTAATTTAGATAATGCTTGTGCAAAAATAACAATTGTGTGGTAGATAGTCACTTTGTACTATAGCTCTGATTTAGGTGAGGTTTCTGGACTAGAATTTATTTTTACCAAGATTCATGTGTGATAATCGGTCTCTGTGTAAAAAATTACAGAAAAAGACCTAATGGGTATTTAGTTGTGATTTTCTAAAGTTTAATGTCAAAAATGTACTTATAACTAACTTGTTATTTGAAAAATGACAAACAACAGAACTTATATTTTTCCTAGATTTATACTAGCATATTATTAGCTATCCCAAGGATTGGGGTGGTTTCTCCTTAGGGTTATTTTTCTAGGATTTTTCTAAGTTTTCATTGCTTTAATGACAAACATCCGTTGCTTCGAAGTCTATCGGAGAATGATCTTCACAAACAATAGCCACCGCAAGTAGATGTCATCGATGAGGTAGTATCCTTAGTTGTGATCATGTTCATTTATCGTGAAGTTCTCACTTGGTGCTTCTCCTTTGATCATGTTAGTGAATAACAGTGACTAGTTGAGCATATTGACATCGTTGTTCGAATCTACTACTGCAAAAAAGCATACAAATTCCACAATTTATACGAGACAACCACCTTATGTGTGATGGTTGGGGATCCAATATCCTCCCCTAAAATTGTCCTCTACATTTGTAACACCTTGTCCACTCGTGGACCTGTGATACTCTTCGCAGCCCTCCAGGACCATATATCGTCCCCACAAACAAACACGAGTCTTTTTGTGCGAACTTTGTCCTCACTCATGCGCACCCGGGAAAACTTCCCGGTCGGTCACCCATCCTAAGGTTTCTCTAGGCCAAGTATGCTTAACCTGGAGATTCTTTTGAGACAGGCTTCTGAAAAAGAAGATGCACATTGTTGATATGAGTATTCTATTAATTCTATTAAGCCTTGGGCTAGGATATGCCACTAGGCCAGGATATCATAATCCAACCCCCTTAGAAGACTGACGTCCTCGTCGGTCAACCCCAAGCCAGGAACCTTCCCTCTTAGCCACGTCTGTATGCCTAGTGTAGTCATATGCTATTGCCATGTGACCAATCCAGACCCACATGCGCCATGCACCATATACCCAAACCCCTAGCCCACACACGCCCGTGAAACCGAGAAGGTCAGTTCTGATACCATTTGTAAAACCCTGTCCACTCCTGGACCAGTGGTACTTACTCCTAGCTGCCCTCTAGAACCATATATCATCCCCACAAGCCAACACGAGTCTTTTGTGTCCACATTCTCCTCACTCATGCGCACCTAGGAAAACTTCCTGGTCGGTCACCCATCTAGGCCAAGCATGCTTAACCTGGAGATTCTTTCGAGATAAGCTTCTGAAAAAGAAGATGTGCCTTGTTAATATAAGTACTCTATTAATTCTGTTAAGCCTTGGCCAGGATATCACTATCCACTGGGGCTAGGATATCACAATCCACCGATATCCTAACCCAAGTGGATGGTGATATCCTGGCCCAAGGCTTAATAGAATTAATAGAGTACTCATATCAATAAGGTGGATCTTCTTTTTCGGAAGCCTATCTCAAAAGAACCTCTAAGTTAAGCGTGCTTGGCTTGGAGCAATTTGGGATGTGTGACCGACCGGGAAGTTTTCTTGGATGTGCATGAGTGAGGATAAAGTGCGCACAAAAGCCTCGTGTTGGTATGTGGGGATTGTCTATAATCCTAGAGGGCTGCCAGGAGTAAGTACCACTAGGTCCGGGAGTGGACGGGGTGTTACAACATCTAAGCGAACAATTCATATACTTTCAATATATGCAATCTATAATTCCTATCATTAGCAAGAAATTATCTCTCCTCTCCTTTAGCTAAAAGTCGCCAAAGATCGTCAACAGTGACACTACGATTATACTCCTCGCAAAAACATAAAATAACACCCCTACATAAATGTTGCAAGCATTTTAACGTCGTGCTTTCTCCATTTTGATATATTCAACAATGGAGCGAGCAATGTTACCACAAGCTAGATTCTAATTTTATAAAAAAATGTTATTTCAATTTTTTAAAATTCAAGATCACGCGAACCAATTAAAAGCTACCACATGTAAACAGACAATGGGTACCAACTGATCAAGTTCCAACATGGTTGGTGGTCAGCAACTTAAGAGATGCATTAATTGAGACGACACCGAGCTGCCCCATCATTCGTTTGGACTGGTCTTACCATGACTTGTCGTCCCACGCACAGACTCCTCGTTTGTAACACCTCAAAACCCTATTTTGGGATTTATAAAGGTTCTCCAAAAGATTTGAGTTAAAATGTATTTTAAAAGTATAAAGAAAATAAAAAAAGAGGTTCAAACTTTGGTAGTTCAAACTTGAAGTTAAAAACTCTAAACTAAGGTTAAAACAGAGAACATAGAAAGATTTTCAATTGTTTAATTAGCAAAACTATTCATTATAGTGCCTAGGAACCATCTCTTCGTAGGAAATAATCACAAATTCTTGTACAAATAAAACTATTTAGAATTAATGTTTAAAGAATATTCACCAAAAGATTTAAGATGATATATGAGGAATTGTTTTCTTAGAATAGTGTCTTTTGTGTATATAAGTTCCATATTAAGAAACCCTTTGTTTAATGGATAAAATAAGATAAATAAAATGGAATTATGCATTTCATGTTGGGTCTTTGGATGTTGCATATAAATTGAAGCTTGAGAATCAAATTAAATTTGAATTTGGAATTCAAAACTGACATTGAAAGGAATCAGGATTTTAGAAAAAATAAGAAAAAGAAAAAAAAATAAGAAGACCTATCAGCCTCTCAAGGCTGAATCTGCCTCGTTGGCTCGATAAGCCTGCACCTCCACACCGGCACATGAACAGATCAGCGCCGACAGGCCTACCCCACCTGTCAGCCACACCCTATGCACAACGCGCGCTCTCGTCAACTGGTCTCTTACGCGTGGATTCGATTGGCAGAAGTTCCCTGACCACCATGTGGGGCCCGCCGCTTAGCCCCAGACGTCGTGCGCAAGTCTTCAACGTCGAGCGCTCGGTTTTGCTGCCAGTGGGCCCATCATGTCAGGCTTATCCCCTCTACCAGAATGTCGTGGGCACCGCCATGGATCCCGCTTGGATCCTTCCCCAATCCAATCCCAGTTCACTGCATCTCATAAATAGAACTGGCCATGATCCCCCCTCTACTCAATCCTATTGATGAGAGGAAAATTGTGGCCATGTTGTGGAGCTGGGATCACCGGAGTCGTGCGTAAGCACCATCATGAGAGAGCACCGCTGCCGCCGTCGATCTGCCCTGTGTGTGACCCCCTAACCTCGATGGGTGGTACTTGGGCGTCCCAGGTTTCCGTCGCGCATGTTGGTGGCTTCACCGGGCGAGAACCACGGCCGGGGGAACCGACAATTGCTCATCGGAGCAATCCTCCTCTGTGGTGCCGCTCGCAACTGTGGGCAGGAGCGTCTGCGCTGACAAAGCAGGTAAGAAAACCATCTATGTAGTTCGTGTTGCCCCTCGTGTTCCACTAGTTCATTTCGAGTTTCGTGCACCGGGAGCCGCTCGGGCTTGTTGGCGGCCATGGCGCCGCCGTGGGAAAAACGCGACGCCAAGGGCTTCAGCGCGCCGACCCTGGCTCTCGTCAAGGCTGAGGAGGTGAGTGATGACCATCGGATTCTGATGAACGCTCTTGATTAAAAGAAACATACCTCTTCGATTCATTTGATATGAGCCGTTGATCGGCTATCGGATGAGTTAGATCAGATCGCGCCATCATCGGATTATGGACTGTGGATCAGAGATCAAACAGTTATGAATAGGTCTAGTTCACCTTTTAATTAGGTGCCTTCATCAGGGATCCCACGATCCCGGTTGTATTCCGGTTCATTTAAAGTAGGTTCTAATCGGGGCCGTTGGATGTGGATAGGGCAACTCTAGTTGGCTTGTACCCCTTCGGCCAGGGAATCTTTCCAAAGAGCCCCTCTAGATTATATGAATCAACCCGCAATCTAGCCCTACTTAAAAATCAATGCCAACGGGTCCTTACTTTTATAAAATAAACCCTGACTTTCTTGGAATTGGTATCCGCCGTCCAAAATTTAACTTATTTACATAAAATAAAATCTAGAAAATGATTTTTGATATAAAAATAAATCTAGAAATCTTAGATAAATCATAACTTGACCATTTTAATCTGATTTAGTCTGTTCCAGTTGCATTAGCTTCTTAATAATATTCCCTATGCTTTTGTAACATTATTTTATCATGTAACATGTTCTCAAAAATAAATAACTAATTTGTTTAACCTATGTCTATTGGATTAACTAATTTAACTAGAGTTAGTATATTATTTTAATTTGGATCATCTATAATTTGTCTGGAATATAATTTAATTGTAACTTAGATTAAAAGTTGAGTTAGATATATCTTTTCTCACATGATTTATATAGAATATATTTAATCACCTAAAACTTTAGGAAATCATATCTTTTTTAATCATAACTCTGATTTTTTGTGGTTCTCGAACCTATGATCTCGTAGCAGCGCGTAGAATATTCTTATACTGTTTGTTCTTATGCTTTGGTGTAATGTTACCATACCCATTATTTGCTTGATTGTATGTATTGCTATGCTTAGCAGCGAGGTCACGAGAAACCCGAAGACCAACTTGGTGAAGTACTTGGAATCTCAAGTCATAGGCAAGTTATGCTCTTAATCACTCTTCTTTACCTAATAATATTCCTGTTAATCACTATGACATGCTCAGGTTAATTTGTTGGGACCTAATAGGTTACCCTAGTTTTGTTTACCCCACACCTTGCAAAACAAATGAACAATTGTGTAGACTTGTTATTGCTCTACCTAGTTTTGGGATTAATGTTATACTGAACTATGATCATGTTCCACTATTGTTGTTGGTTTAATTATGGTTCATGATAAGACTATTGTGTTAATTGTAACATGGAGCTTAACTTGAAATAACAGTGCTACCACAAGGATGGAATGGAACACCCTTGGCTGACTAATTAGGAAAGCTAGTGTGAGTTAATCCTTTCCCAAAAGGGGCAACCAGGGTGGAGGAGTGCAGGTATAGGGAGGTCCTCAGGTCGGACTGTCTGTAAAGCTTTTTGGACGAGGGATTCCTATATCGCTAAATGGGAAACACTTATTGTGGGTAAATATGCACAACCTCTGCAGGGTGTAAAACTGGTATATAAGTCGTGCTCACAGTCAAGAACGACTCAAGACTCTTGCATGATTAATTTATGAAACTAAATTTAATCTGTCGTTTGACTTGCATTATGGGATTTATTATTAATTGTGGTCTCTTAATGGGATGGTATCTACTTATACTTAGTAACTGCTAATAAAATTTTGACCAATTTATTAAAAGCAATACTTAGCCTGAACCCTTATTCGTTGATAAGCCTTACACTTCACAAGGGCCCCACCATAAGTGATCTCATGCATATCAACTTATTAATGCAATGAATGTATATGAGCTCACTCTTGCTGTACTCACAACCCCCCAGGTCAGGAACAGGTACCGCAAGAAAAGGAGCATGAATGATACAGCGATGAGTTCGTGAGAGGTCTAGGTCATCATCTCTCAATCAACTATGGTTGAGGTGGATCGTTGTCTTCATATAATGTAATTATTTAGATATTTTGTACAGAACCCCTACTATATAATAAAAACGTGACATTCATTTCTGTACCATGAGTCATCGTATGTGTGAGATTTGATTTTAACACACATTTAATTTGTGCCCAGGTTTGTTATTAAATCCGGGTGTAACATCGTTGAATTTAGAATTTTTAAGGCTTTGTGCCTTCATAGGTGGCCAGTCCAAGACTGCCCTCTCCCATTTGAAAGCTCGTTAGACTGAGGTCCATCAGCGGACGAGCACAACCGACCTATGGCCTCAAGACTCTAGGCCCCTTTGGAATGCTGGATTTTTTTTCAATTTCCTATGCTTTTCTTGTGAAAATTAATTGATTCATGTAAAATTTCTGTATTATTTTTCTGAAATTCCTATGTTCCAAAGGATCTCTTAGACGGCAGCCGACTACATGTGGAAGGACATTGGCTCGTTATTTGTGATGGACCTTGTCGTGAAGACGAATGAAGACATTGGACATAGGACATGGCAGTTTTAAGGGCCTGTTTGGATGTACTAAAATTGCTAGTGTAGTTAGTTGACAAACTAGTAGGTGGCTAACTAGTAATTGATTTAAGGTAGTTGAAGATATAACTAATAGTTAGTTGGACTCTTAGCTAGGATGTTTAAATGCCTCCACCTAAAAGCATCTAATAACTAAAATGTTACATAGATTGTTTAGATGTCTCTAACTAATTTTATCAGCTAACTATTAGCTCTAATACATTTAAATATGATCTAAATATGATGGCAAATTTAGATAGACTCCGAAGCAGCCTACCTTTTTATGGGGTTTCCTATATATTTTACAAAATAGCTAAATCAAGATGATATCAATTTTTACTTAAACTCTTGGTCTTGCTATGTAACATTGTTGTCAGCACCTGTGACAACTCGTGTGTTTCAAAGATGTTCGTAATACTACCTGGAAAACCAGAGCAACGAGGTAAATCCATATTCCAAAATTAAGAGCATGTTTGAATACAGTAGTTCTAATAGTTAGGTGACTAAAAATTGCTAGTGAAATCAGCTAGCTAACTAGTAATTGACTAACTATGGGGATGTTTGGTTAGAGGGACTAAAGATTAGTCTCTAGTTTTTAGTCTCATTTAGTCTTTTTTTTTTTGACAAACACTAGAAATAAAATATGGACTAAAATGATTTAGTCTTTAGTCATTCACATAGGTACTAAAAGAGACTAAAAGCCCACATGAGTGTATTCCAAGGGCATTTGAGTCTTAGGACAGTGTATTTAATGTCTTTAGAATCTATTTAGTCCCTATAACCAAACAAGTAGGGACTAAAGTTTAGTCCTAGAACTAAAGTTTAGTCCTATGACTAATTGAAACCAAACATGGCCTATTAGCTGATGTTAGCTCAACTGACCAAGGTATTAAACTAATGGATAGTTATGAGTGCAACTAATAGATAACTGGACTATTATAGGTGGGTGTTTGAATACATTCAGCTAAAAGCAGTTACTAGCTAGAATATTAGTTAAGTTATTTAAATGTCTTCAGCTAATTTTAGCGGCTAACGTTAGCTTAGTGTTTTCAAATATGGCTTAAGTCCGGTAATGAGACACCGAAAACTTGTCATGCCAAATAAAGTGTATAGCGAAACTACGAGGCAGGTCTATGATTTGTTGCAAAGCCAGATGCATCGACAATAACAGCATCCAATTCCAACAGCAGGCACCCTCCCCAGCAAAAATGCAACCTCATTTAAGTTTATATACAGGGACAACACTTCCTATATTACAACTTAAAAATGCTAACTGAGGAATTTAATCGAACTTGCTGCGAGAACTCACACGATGTATGTTTTCTTCAACACTTTCTTGCCACGTTTTCTGTTTGTGCTCGAAGCATTAAGGATTTCAGCATCCTCATCGTTCCACAGAATCCTAGCAGCGTCTGGCTTTTCTATTAGTAGCTTGGCTACTAGGAACCCAGCAATAGACCACGTTTGGTACAGCCGCGACTGTTTCCCAATGAATCGTGCTCTCTTGGTGTCGTAGTACTCAGGCCATTTGTCAGTAGCGATTCGCCTCTCAGCTACTTCTATAGCTTTGGCAGCAAGTTCTGGTCTGTTCATCTTGATGCATGCCACTGTGAGCTGCACAAAATGGTTGCCACTGCTCAACAACATTCAATGTGCGCATCATAGAGGAGAAGTGCAAAATGCGAGCGAACAGATTGCCAGTAAATCTCAGCAAGTTTGGCTAAATGCAGCAGTGTGTCAAAATGACACCATGCCTTGCATGCGGACAGATAAAAACCAATTCAACAGCAAGACACAGTAAATCTACAGAAATAGGAAACCAGTTTAGAGAATGCAAACCTGCCACAGTAATGTTGGCCAGGATCCTCCATTGTGGTATGACCAAGGCCTGTACGAAAAAGAAATTGCCAAGCATGTAAAAAGGAACTGCAACATGATCCCAGGTAGAGGGTAAAAATTGAAAAAACATCTAAAGGCTCACGTGTTTTTAGGGTCACTCCCAGTGATGATTTTCCATTCCTGGTTTTCAAGAGCAGGATAGCATATCTTTAGTGGCATCTCTGCAACTAAATCAGACCATTTAGACTCAATAAGGTCTAAAATGGCATGCGACTGATGAGTTGTTGCCAAGCTGCTTACTATTGACCATAAATTTCCCAGTGAAAAGAATCGGAAGTCCATATGAGCTGGCTGGAGGTTTCCAATAAAGTAACCACCCTTAGGAGGTATCCACTCAACAAGCCATGGAGAAATCTGATCAGGGTATATGTTGAACTTGTTGACAGCATCATAAGAATATTCTTCTGTTTTATATCGATATATCTCATTCAATTTTTGCATGTCAAGCCAATAGTACTCTCTGATATGAAAGGACAGTGCAATAAGTCTATTGTTCAGGGCACGGATTAAGTCAGCTGATCCATCTTCTTGAGTCAACATCTCACGCGCACACAAGAGGGCTGAATAGAAGAGTGCCTACACACAAAACAATGTGCATGAGCTAACTTATCATGCACAGAAAAAATGTGTGCCTCTTTTTTCTTTTTCTTTTTTGAGACCATGGAGCTTGGATTGAGTTTTGCATGGTTATTGTCCTTGTAAACTTGTGTCTGTCCTAATCACAAATGTTGTCTGCATTAGTTTATTCTCTGCAGTACCATCCTCACTGCTACTAATGATCAACTTGTCTATCCATGCCAATCAATCCAAAAAGCTCACTGCTTCAGGCCATTTTCCAATACAAATTCATCCCCTATATAAAACCCCCGATAGTATCCATGTTTTATTGCAAGTTTGCAACAGACTTTGAACATATTGCAACAGGATTTGAACATTAGATTGTTTTCATTTAGATTACAAGCGCAAGTGATGTTAACTTTTAGGTGGAAATGCTTACATCAGCTCAGGATTAGAACTGTTGGAACTGTATTAGGGTTTGGGTACATTTACTCTCTTGCCCCTCTGTAATGGGCCAGGCCCAACTCCAAATGGCTATTAATACACAGGCCACCCTATCCTAGGGTTAGGTTTTGCATATTCCTACATGGTACCAGAGCCACACGAACTTCCTCCCTCCCCTAGCCGGCCGCCAGCCCCTGGCCGCCGCCGCTGCCCCTTTCCCCATCCCCCTCCGGCCGCCGCCAGATCGCCTCCATCCCCTCTCTCCTTCCTGGTCGCCGGCCGCACCCGCTTCTCCCCCTTCCCGGTCGACGTCTTCCTCCTCCCCCCAGCCGGCGAGCTCGGGCTCAACCGCGCCGTCGACCATCCGGCCGTGCTCACCTCTCCCTCCCCCAGCCCGCGTCCTCCTCCCTCCCCCAGCCGGCGAGCTCGGGCTCCACCGCGCTCCGACCAGCCGGCGTGCTCGGTGGCCGTGGCACCGCCCACCACATCCGCGCCGTACCCTCGCGCGCGGCCACATCGTCCGACTGAAGCAGCAGGCGCGTGCGGCTGCGCGTGGCGCTGTCGGCCACGAGCGCCTTGGACCGTTGCAACCGCCGGAGCGCCGACTCGCTGCTCTTGCTTCCTCTCTGCCCCGCCCCCAGCACCTACAGAGCCCGCCGGTCCCTGCCCCGACCGCCGGATTTTCGTCGTCCACCGCCGGCCGCCGCCTGGCCCCTCTCCCGCTGCGCTGAGCCCCGGCGCCGTGCCCGCTCTTCCCAAGCCGTGCCGCAAGTGGGTCGGCCTCGCCGGAGCAGCCTGCCCCCCTGCGTGCCCTCCTGTCGTGCCGCAGTGGGTTGGCCTGGCCGGAGCAGCAGTCGTGGCCGTACAGCCCGCTCACCCCCCTGTGCGCCCTGCTTCTGTGACACAGTGGACATCCTCACCCTCGGCTTTGCTGCGCCGGTTGAGCTCCGTCCCGGCTCCATGGCGTCCCCCCCCACCACACATGAGCTTTGCCTCGCCCGCTGCTCCCGTGGCTCCTGACTACCACGGCCGTGCTTTTGCCTTGGCCGTTGGCGCCACTTCCTGTCTCCGCCCGTTTCCGTCGGGATGGCTGTGCGCGTCCTTCTCAACGATGGCCAGCTCGTCCGGGGCACCTTCGTGAGCTTCGATCCCACCATGAGCCCTGTCCTTTGTGACTGCGTCGAACTCCACCCCCAGGCCGGCCGTCACGTGCCTGGACCCCTTGTCTTCCCCCGTGCAGTGATCGCCTCCCTAGCCATTGAGCCCTCGTTCCCTCCCTCCCCTCCCAGTAACCACGTCAGAGCTCATCCTCTGGTCTCTCCGCGCACCCTATGGCCTCCCCACTGTCTCCCTCTCCCACCGATTGGGTGGTCGACTCCGGGGCCTCCTTCCACACCACTCCCACAACTAGTTCGTTATTCCACTCCCATCCACCACACCCCTCACATCCTTCCTCCATCATCTTAGGCAACGGTTCCACTCACCCGATCACATCAGTAGGTGCATCAGTTCTTCCTGGACCATTCTGCCTTAACGACGTCCTTGTTGCTCCCGGTCTGACTCATCCCCTCCTCTCGGTTCGTCGCTTCACTAGTGACAAACACTGCTCTATGGAGTTTGACCCCTGGGGTCTCACCATACGCCACCTTCCCACACATGTTGTGCTCGCTCGCTGTGACAGCTCCGGTCCCCTCTATTCTCTTCACTTGCCCTCCACTTCCCCCACCAGAATAGCCTCATCTCCTGCACTTACTACTACCACCACATCATGCTCTTGCTACTACCACCACCTCCTCCGCCATTTGGCACCATCGCCTCGGGCACCCTGGACCTGACGTCATGTCCCAACTCTCCAGCCACTCAGACATATCCTATACTCGGGGCTCTTCTGAGCGCCTCTGTCATGCTAGTCAGCTCGGCCGTCACTCTCGTCTTCCTTTTTCCACTTCCACGCCCAGGGCTGTTCAGGCCTTTGATCTTGTCCACTGTGATCTCTGGACGTCTCCTGTCCTTAGCCTCTCCGGCTACAAATACTACCTGGTCATTCTGGATGACTACTCCCATTTTCTTTGGACTTCCCCCCTTCGGCTGAAGTCCGACACGTTTACCACCCTCACTCACTTCTTCGCCTGGGTATCCACCCAGTTCCAGCGCTCGGTCCGTGCTTTGCAGTGCGACAACGGCCGCGAGTTCGATAACCACGCCTCTCGGTCATTCTTCCTCACCAGTGGCGTTCAGCTGCGTCTCTCGTGCCCCTACACCTCCGCCCAGAACGGCCGGGCAGAGCGCATGATTCGCACCACCACCAACATGATCCGCTGCCTTCTCTTCCAGGCATCTCTCCCTGCCAGCTACTGGGCAGAGGCCCTGCACACCGCCACCCACCTCAACTGTCTTCCCTCCAAGGCGGTGAGCCACCCTACTCCCTACTTCGCCCTGTACGGCACAGCCCCCACCTACGACCACCTTCGCGTGTTCGGCTGTACCTGCTACCCTAACACTTCTGCTACTGCCCCTCATAAGCTTTCTCCTCGCTCCACCCGCTGCCTCTTCCTTGGCTACTCATCTGACCACAAGGGGTATCGGTGTCTGGACCTCACCTCCCACCGCATCATCATCTCTCGTCACGTCGTCTTTGACGAGGATGTGTTTCCCCTTGCTGGCCCCTCCACGCCTACCGATCTCGACTCCCTCCTCGAGTCCGATCCAGTCTCCCCCTCCTCCCAGGCGCCCCCCGCCTTGCGTCGTTACCCGCACCCCATGCGGCCTCGACGCCGCGGCTCGCACCTATTCCCACGCCACATGGGCCCCGACGACCACGCCTGTGCCACGTGCGGCCCCGTCGACCACGCCTGCGCCATGTGCGACCCCGTCGACCACGCCTGCGCCATGTGCGACCCCGTCGACCACGCCCGCGCCTCGAGCGGCCCCGCCGACCCCTCCCGCACCTCGCGCGGCCCCGTCGACGCCAACGGTTCGCTTCGCCGACCCCGCACTCGTCTACCGCCGCCACCACGTCACTACCTCGGCAGTCGCTGACCCGGGCCCATCGACGAGCCCGGTGCGCTTCGCCAACCCCGCCGTCATCCATCATCGCCGCGAGTCGGCCACGCCCGCGGTCCCTGACGTCCCGGCAGACCGCCCCGAGCCACCGATGTACCACTCAGTCGCTATCCACCGCGATCCCTGGCACGTCCACCCGATGGTGACGCGGCGCGCCGCTGGCGTCCTTCGACCTATCGATCGGCTGATCTTGGCAGCTGCTACGCCTACCACTCCACCGGACGCTTCCCTGGTCCCCTCCTTCGTTCGCACCGCTCTCGCCCCCACACTGGCGACGCGCTATGGAGGAGTACGCGGCCCTCCTGGCCAACCACACCTGGGACCTGGTGCCACGTCCACCAGGCACCAACGTGGTCACCGACAAGTGGCTATTTCGCCACAAGCTTACTTCGAACGGCTCCCTCGATCGCTACAAGGTCCGTTGGGTCCTTCGGGGCTTCACCCAACGCCCCGGAGTGGACTACGACGAGACCTTCAGCCCCGTCGTCAAGTTCGCCACTATTCGCACCATCCTCTCCCTCGCCCTCTCTCGAGACTGGGTGATCCATCAGCTCGACGTCAAGAATGTCTTCCTCCACGGCACTCTGACGGAGACTGTCTACTGCAGCCAGCCCACCGGCTTCATCGACGAAGCCCGTCCGAATCTGGTCTGTCGGCTGAACCGCTCCCTCTACGGCCTCAAGCAGGCGCCGCGGGCCTGGTACAGCCGCTTTGCTTCCTACTTGACCTCCATCGACTTCGTCGAGGCCAAGTCGGACACGTCCCTCTTCATCTACCACCGCGGCGACGACACCGTCTTCCTTCTGCTCTACGTCGACGACATTGTGCTCACGGCATCCACCGCCGACCTCCTACAGCGCACGATCGTCGCCCTGCAGCGGGAGTTCGCGATGAAGGACCTGGGGCCCCTCCACCACTTCCTCGGCATCACCGCCGAGCGCCGGCCCCAGGGTCTCTTCCTCCATCAGCGCAAGTACGCCATCGACATACTGGAGCGGGCTGGTATGTCCGACTGCAAGCCCTGCTCCATGCCTGTCGACACTCAGGCGAAGCTCTCAGAGGATGCCGGGCCCCTGGTCGCCGATGCGACGTCCTACCGGAGCCTGACCGGCGCGCTCCAGTACCTCACCTTCTCCAGGCCTGACATCGCCTACGCCGTCCAGCAGGTGTGCCTCCATATGCACACCCCGCGGGAGCCTCATCTCACCGCTCTCAAGCGGATCATGCGCTACCTCCGTGGCTCCCTCGACTACGGCCTTCTTCTCCGACCATCCCCGACGTCGGAACTCGTGGTCTACACCGACGCCGACTGGGCTGGATGTCCAGACACGCGTCGATCCACCTCTGGTTACGCCGTGTTCCTGGGCGCCAACCTCGTCTCCTGGGCCGCCAAGCGGCAGCCCATCGTCTCTCGCTCCAGTGCTGAGGCCGAGTACCGCGCCGTGGCCAACGGCGTGGCAGAGGCCTCCTAGCTACGACAGCTCCTCCACAAGCTCCACAGTCCCCTCCAGCGCGCCACCCTCGTCTACTGCGACAACGTCAGCGCAGTCTACCTCTCCACCAATCCCGTACAGCATCAGCGCACGAAGCACGTGGAGATCGACCTGCACTTCGTCCGCGAGCGTGTCGCCGCCGGTGACGTTCGGGTTCTCAGCGTCCCCACTACGCTGCAATTCGCCGACATCTTCACCAAGGGGTTACCGTCGAGTGTATTTTTAGACTTTCGCTCCAGTCTCAACATCTGTACAGGATAGAGTTGTGACTGCGGGGGGTGTTGGAACTGTATTAGGGTTTGGGTACATGTACTCTCTTGCCCCTCTGTAATGGGCCTAGGCCCAACTCCAAATGGCTATTAATACACACGCCACCCTATCCTAGGGTTAGGTTTTGCATATTCCCTTACAAGACTTGTACAAACTTCTGACATAAAATCTGCTATTTCGATAAATTAAAAGATCAAATTAAAAAGAAACTAATCTCTGCAACTCCTCTAGGATGCTGGATTTTTTCCTTGTAGACATCTAGACAAGTGAGAAGGGTAGGTCTGGCGCAATGGTGAGAAACCTTTCCACTGAGCAAAAGGTTTAGGATTCAATGCAGCCTCTCTGCAAAATGCAGAGATAAGGATTGCCTTGGTTACTCCTCCGGACCCCACTCATGTGAGAGCTGCCAGCACTGGGTCTGTCATTTTTTTTAGACATCTAGATAGGTCTTGCTGTAGTCCTAGGCTGTCTTCGGTGGATCGTGTAAAATAGGGGACGTGGCACTGTAAATTACACTTTTAATAGGACTAAGATGCATCAGCAGTGGCTAAAACTTGTCCAAGCATGTTATCTAGATCCCTAAGCTATTAATTTGCAATTTCATGTCCCTCAACTTGTTATGTGGTTCACTCAAGGTGCAAACCCCATGGTAAATCCTTTGGCTGGCGACGTGGACACTAACAAGACTCTATGCTGATGGACATTAACAAGGTGTGAACGAGAGGGGGGAGAAAGAGAGATGTAGGGGCTGTCAAGTAGGATGGCCGTGGACTAGCTGATTTTGAAGGATCGAACCCTGAGTGAACCATTTAGGAAGATCAGGGATGTTTTGAACTCCAAACTAATCGTTTGGGAACCTAGATGACATTCCCAGACAATTTGAAGAATGTTTGTGTATTTTATTCTTTTAAAAGGTGCCTCAAAAACAATCACAAAAAATCAACTTGGGAAAAAAAGACCTGTATGAAACAGAAAATATAACTAGGTGTAGCAAAAAGAAAACCTGAATTTCAAGTGGGTGCCCATGGATTCCCATTCGACGATCAATCATGCATGAACCATCTGTTACGAGTAATGTAGGGAACATGTCGAAACCATCAGCTAAGCAAAGCTTCAGAATCATTTTCATTCCGGTCTGGACATCAATTCTCTCTTGTACTGACAGATCCCCTGAACATTTTCCGTATGCCCTCAGCAATATGATCCACCATAGACCTGAAGCCCAGTTTTTATCAGGTACCAAAATTAAAGCAGGGAATGCAGAGTAGCCAAAACAAAAACAACCAAACCCATTATCAACATTACCTGAATCAACAGGTGCCACACGGCCTATTGCGGCTTCCCCAAAATCAGGATCCAAGACCTCCTCAGTTGCATCCTCATCACCATCAAGTGGAATTGTCCGCACTTTGAAGCTGGCGGGCATTAAACCTTGACCTGGACTATGGCAGTCCATTGTTTTTTCCCAGCTCTACAGACCAGCTCAAGGTGTCAGACAAACTGTCAGATCCAGGGGAATCATTCAGGACATGTCACTCAATTTAGTGGTGATTCAGGATTTTGTAGCCTTATGTCTCAATGGCATGTGAAGTTCAGGAGCCACATGTCATTGAGACGTAAAGTAAGAAAACATGAATGCCATTTAATTGAACGTCATATCCCATCTTAGGCAGTACATATGGTTGTGGCATTTTTTTTTCTTCGGAAACAATTTAGATTTTATATGTATTAAAAGCGACAAGCTGCTTGAGCTTTAGCATTCCAATTTTCGAAGACAAAAAACAAGTATGCATGTCACTGTCCATCATTATCTCATAGGTGATAGCCTTCACCAGCGTGCTTGCTGAAATTTGGATGCATCAAGACACACTTCCTCTGTCCCAAAATAAGGACTGCTATGGTATTCTTTCCAGTCAAACTCTAAGTTTGCAGAAAATATTAGCAACATTTGTATCTCTTAATTAATTTAAGCCAAAAAAACAAAAACTCGACTATGGGGAGAAGACATCCCCTGGCATTGTCTTAAGCGAGGAGAGTAACATTCCCTTTAAGAAGATACTCACACGACCATGTGACACCTGGCAGGGACGGATACAAGCTCCAGGCCACCTAGTCCGTGGCCCGGGGCATGATCTATACATCTCTAGATACCTTGATTACTTTTAGATCAAAATATATTAGAACCCTAGTGTATTAAATAGATCGGCCTAGGGCGTGATCAGATCCTGGATCAGCCCCTGACACCTAGGTTCCAGACTTAGTGAGAGGGCTCTCTACTGGAGGTTCCACCAACCAAGCTATTGCTCATTTTTCATTTATATGCTAAGACAAATACATATAAAAGCAACATACCAAAGTGATAATCAGTTCATAAAGATTTACCAATGTCAAAGTAAATTCTACTCCATTGCAAATTGTAAGTAGTTTCAGCTTTATTCTGTCAATCTTGTCTAACTTATGACCACATTTATAGAAAAATATATTATCAAATAAATGCATATGTTTTTTCTCAAACGTTAGTTAAATGCATATGTTTTCTTTCTAGAACATTAGTTAAATGCATATTACATAAAGTCACTAACATTATGACATAATAGGCATAAGGACCTAAACCTAAACAACATAAAAGTAATAATATTTAAATAGCAATATAAGACCAGTACCTGAAGCTGAAGTGTGTGTAGAATGAAATTACGCACAATTTCATATTCCCCCTTCAGTAGAAAAGCAATGCCGGATGGTATGAAGTCCCGAATAAACACCTGATCGTAGTTCACCGGATCACTGTCATTTGGATCGTTGGCAGCAATCGTCCCAACAGGACTGCCACAATAGTAAACCATTGACTCCTGCAGAAGTTCCCAGGCCTCATCCTCAACCGAAGAGGACTTCCGCCTCTGAGGTGGAGGCTTGGCAGCACTCCCATTTAGACCACCATTGCCACTTACAGCCTGACCAAGCACGCTGACGTCGCCAAGAACCTGGCTAGCGTTATTCATGGCATCCTTGACCCAAGGACCGTTCCCCTCTGTAACCCGGTCATCGATCCGCTGGCACAGCCGCCTGACCGACCTCAGCCTCGGGATCCTTAGGACGCCTTGCAGTGTCCTGGCGTTTGGCACCGAATTGGTGCGGCTGTTTATCCTCCTAAAGTTTGGCCGAAGGGACAGAATGGATGCCGGGGAGTGGGTGGTGAACGCCCCCGGCATGGTGTGTAGAGCCACCACCGCGATCCCCATTGGCGCTTGTTCCCAGTCCGCCCAGCGTCTGCAAGAAGCGTGACAGCTACAATTTGGATACCATTCATACAAAAAAAAGATATAATCAGAGGAACCCAGCAAGAATCGAACGAATTTGAAGTAAGATGAAGCATAGCAAGTAATTAATTTGAACGAATTTGAAGTAAGACGAAGCGTGGCAAGTCATTTATCAAAATTTTCCAACGGAAGCCAAAACCCGGAGTTTCTATGCAGGTGCACGTGTGAACGAAAGGCAGCGACTTTTCTTCTCATCTCGTTCAGCGAGGAAGGGATCACATAAAGTTTGCGTAACGGCAGGAGCAACGCGTAGAGGAAAGCAAGGAACTCTTACCGGCCGACCACGACGCTTTCGTTGGGCCGCGGTCGCCGCCGATCGCCAGGGGAGGCAGCGCGGGCGGGGATGGAGCGTGGCCTCTCGGGAAGGGAGAAAGCCAGGCGCGGCGGAGGGCGGAAGGAGGAAAGGGGTGCGGCGGAGGAGTGCAAGGGCGAGGGGATAAAACGAGGACCGGAAGACGAAACGGGGAAGGCGACGGTCCTCCACCCCAACCAACCACCTCTCTCGCGCCTCTCCCCACGCCTCTTTCTACTATTTTTTGTTTCCCCACTTTTCTATTTTTCTTGTTTTGTTATCACAAATTTAGACCTATTATATACAGTATTTATTAGTTGATAAAATCTGGTCAGGCATTTTCAAACTTTCATTGGCAACGAATGTGAAAGCACTTTACTTTAGCTTTTGCATTGGTCATACATTCCTGCACTTGCATTGTGTTTTGGATTTTTAGCTTACCTGTCAGGGTAGCAACAAGATGTCATGACAACCATAAACACACTATGATAATCATAATACCCATGTACACCTACACTAGATAATGGTATCCAAGAGATCATCGACGTCGATGGTGTTTGTGTTTCCATCCTATATATACACTAGTTAGGTGCATATGTGTTACAATAATATACAAAAATATTCATCAAAATGTTATTGCAAAACGATTACATAAAAAAATATCACATATATTATCTATCTCAATATCTTACAAATTTTTTGGCAACAACTAATACAGAACTAAATTGATACATAATGTCATCTTCAAAAAATGCAGAGTTCAAAAATGGGTTCCATTCAGGTGCTACAGGTCTATGAAGAAATAAGAAATTGTTGATGTAGTACTTGAAAGGCACACTCTATAGAATGTACATGCACAACCTCACGCATCAGAAAAGAGAAGCAATAACTTTCTCTCCTTACTTCAGATAAGCAATGACTCATGACTACTTCAGAAGTACCTGTGTTGAAGAAATGTTGACTCCTAAAAGTTGGCTTAGCTCAAGGGCCTTCCGTGCTTTGGAACACCTACCAAAAATTGGCAAACCTTAATAAGAACTTCAGCAACACAATTAGAAGGGCCACGCTCCATAGTGCCTTTGTCCAACTCTTAACTGTGATTACTGATGGCCATATAAAAGATACAACAAAAATTATAATAGGATGGATTTTTCACTATTAATATAACAGTTATCTACAACATTAAAAAGTTGATAATGAACCTTTCCAGAATAAGACTGCCTCATAGATATTTTAGAAAACATATTAAGTTGAATGTAGATAATGCAACATAAGTCGAAATAGTCAAATGCACGAGTCTAATGAATGTCACATAATTTGGCAGTCTAGTTAAGGACAATGTCTATCAAAGAACAGGTTTTGGCAAATACATTATTGATATATAGCAGGAAATTTTTAGAAATATCTCAAAAAACGGAGGCTAGTATGCGACAATTATAGCAAAACAGTGTGTGCAAATGGCACAGTGAACTACTCATCGTTTGTTGAAAACAGAAACGAAATCTTCAGGGTACCTGAAAAAGAATAATAACTATGATGTATAATCTTTAGATGGCACAGTGGTTACAGCGGTGAGCCACAGCAATAATTAGCTCCTGAGGCAAAACCATCGGCCAGTTAGTTACCTCCTCACAGAACACGACGAGAATAACAAGAATTTTGGTACACCAAAACCATGCAGTAAGACTGCAATGAAGGTGATAAGACTGCAATGAAGGTAATATATAACATGTAACAAAGGACCAAAGGAGCGCTCATCCATGAACTCGATCCACCCATCGTCTACACTTCCAATGCAAAATCATATCATTACAGCCAGACACATATCATAACTTACTGCTATTACCCTATGTGTTCAATTGTTTTACACACCAAAACAATCACAAATATAATTTAACAAACTTTATTTATTCCTGATGCAATCACACGCAGTACTCCTATATGTTTGTGTTTTGACAGACTTACCATGGGTCTAGTTTGTTAGGACCTTCTTGTAGACGACGTTCTTGGTGCATGTCCCACAATCTAATGTGGGGTTCTTTCTTACACCCTTCCTCGACCTCTTCTTCCCATCGACGGCTGGGATGGCAAGGATCTTTATGTTCAATCGGTTGTCGCTCTAGATAGAGCAACATATAGTTAGCCATGAGAGAACACTGCTTCAGGCAAGTACACGCCAACATTAGGAATACTCTGTCCCTGTGCTTTGTTAACCATCATTGCAAAGCTAAGCCATATAGGAAACTGCTTTCTTTTGAACTAGAAAGGGAACATTTCTTCATTGGAGGGACCCAGAGGTATACGCGACAGGAAAATCCATTTTCCAGCGTGTTGGCCCAGTACAATTTCTGCGTTGTAAGGAAAAGGAACCCCGGGTCATTTGGTTCAATAGGTTTTGGTGTTTGATGATCAACATAACCTGTGGACTAACGTGTTTGCTAGTGTTTATGATTGTAGTTCACAGGATGCTGAAGTGACTTGGACTAAGTGAAAGTCGCCTAGTGGGGGGGGTGAATAGGGCGAAACTGAAATTTACAAATATAATCACAACTACAAGCCGGGTTAGCGTTAGAAATAATAAAGAGTCCGAGAGAGAGGGCGCAAAACAAATCGCAAGCGAATGAAGAGTGTGACACGCGGATTTGTTTTACCGAGGTTCGGTTCTTGCAAACCTACTCCTCGTTGAGGTGGTCACAAAGATCGGGTCTCTTTCAACCCTTTCCCTCTCTCAAACGGTCCCTCGAACCGAGTGAGCTTCTCTTCTCAAATCAAACCGGGAACAAAACTTCCCCGCAAGGACCACCACACAATTGGTGTCTCTTGCCTCGGTTACAATGGAGTTTTGATCACAAGAACAAGTGAGAAAAAAAGAAGCAATCCAAGCGCAAGAGCTCAAAAGAACACGACAAATCTCTCTCGCTAATCACTAAAGCCTTGTGTGGAATTGGAGAGGATTTGATCACTTGAGTGTGTCTAGAATTGAATGCCTAGCTCTTGTAAGTGGTTGGAAGGTGGAAAACTTGGATTACTTGAATGTGGGGTGGTTGGGGGTATTTATAGCCCCAACCACTAAACTAGCCATTTGGGTGGAGGCTGTCTGTCGTATGGTGCACCGGACAGTCCGGTGCACACCGAACATGTCCGGTGCGCCAGCCACGTCACCCGAACGTTAGGGTTCCGACCGTTGGAGCTCTAACTGCTGGGCCCGCCTGGATGTCCGGTGGCGCACCGGACATGCACTGTAGAGTGTCCGGTGCGCCTCTTCGCGCGTGCCTGACTTCTGCGCGCACTGGCGCGCATTTAATGCGCCTGCAGGTGACCGTTGGCACCGAAGTAGTCGTTGCTCCGCAGTTACACCGGACAGTCCGGTGTACACCGGACATGTCCGGTGAATTATAGCGGAGTAGCCGTTGCGAATTCCCGAAGCTGGCGAGTTCAGAGTCGCTTCATTCCTGGAGCACCGGACACTGTCCGGTGTACACCGGATAGTCCAGTGAATTATAGCGGAGTGACTTTGCGTTTTCCCGAAGGTGAGGAGTTCAGCGTGTGGAGAACCCTGGTGCACCGGACATGTCCGGTGGTGCACCGGACAGTCCGGTGCTCCAGTCCAGGGTGCCTTCGGTTGTCCCTTTGCTCTTTTTGTTGAACCCTTTACTTGGTCTTTTTATTGGCTTTTTGTGAACCTTTGGTACTTGTAGAACTTATAAACTTGGGCAAACTAGTTAGTCCAATTATTTGTGTTGGGCAATTCAACCACCAAAATCAATTTAGGAAATAGGTGTAAGCCTAATTCCCTTTCAATCTCCCCCTTTTTGGTGATTGATGCCAACACAAAACAAAGCAAATATAGAGGTGCAGAATTTGAACTAGTTTGCATATGCAAGTACAAAGGTTACTTAGAATCGGGCCAATAAATATTACTTACTAGATATGCATGGATTGTTTCTTTGTTTTTAACATTTTGGACCACGCTTGCACCACATGTTTTGTTTTTGCAAAATTATTTTTGTAAATCTTTTTCAAAATCATTTTGCAATATAGTCAAAGGTAAATGAATAAGATTTTGTGAAGCATTTTCAAGTTTTGAAATTTTCTCCCCTTGTTTCAAATGCTTTTCCTTTGACTAAACAAAACTCCCCCTCAATAAATTCTCCTCTTAGTGTTCAAGAGGGTTTTAAGATATCAATTTTGAAAATACTACTTGCTCCCCCTTTTGAACACAATAAGATGCCAATTTGAAATTTACCAATTGAAAATCATTTTAAAATTAGGGTGGTGGTGCGGTCCTTTTGCTTTGGGCTCATACTTTCTCCCCCTATGGCATGAATCGCCAAAAACGGATACTTTGAGTGAGATATAAGCCCTTTGATAACTACTTTCTCCCCTTTGGCAAATAAAACATATCAGTGAAGATTATACCAAAGACGAAGAATTGCTTGGAGCGACGGCGAAGGATGAGTGATAGAAGTGGAGTGGAAGCCTTGTCTTCGCCGAAGACTCCAATTCCCTTTCAATATACCTATGACTTGGTTTGAAATACACTTGAAAACACATTAGTCATAGCATATATAAAAGAGACATGATCAAAGGTATACTTATGAGCTATGTGTGCAAATTTAGCAAAAGAAATTCCTAGAATCAAGAATATTGAGCTCATGCCTAAGTTTGGTAAAAGTTTGTTCATCTAGTGGCTTGGTAAAGATATCGGCTAATTGATCTTTAGTATTAATGTATGCAATCTCGATATCCCCCTTTTGTTGGTGATCCCTAAGAAAATGATACCGAATGGCCATGTGTTTAGTGTGGCTATGCTCAACGGGATTATCCACCATGCGGATTGCACTCTCATTATCACATAGAAGAGGAACTTTGGTTAATTTGTAACCATAGTCCCGCAGGGTTTGCCTCATCCAAACCAATTGCGCGCAACAATGGCCTGTGGCAATATACTCGGCTTCGGCGGTAGAAAGAGCAACCGAATTTTGCTTCTTTGAAGCCCAAGACACCAAGGATCTTCCCAAGAACTGGCAAGTCCCCGATGTGCTCTTTCTATTAATCTTACACCCCGCCCCATCGGCATCAGAATAACCAATTAAATCAAATGTGGATCCCCGAGGGTACCAAAGCCCAAACTTAGGAGTATAAGCCAAATATCTCAAGATTCGTTTTACGGCCGTAAGGTGAGATTCCTTAGGGTCGGCTTGGAATCTTGCACACATGCATACGGAAAGCATAATGTCCGGTCGAGATGCACATAAATAAAGCAATGAACCTATTATCGACTGGTATACCTTTTGATCGACGGATTTACCTCTCGTGTCGAGGTCGAGATGCCCATTGGTTCCCATGGGTGTCTTGATGGGCTTGGCATCCTTCATTCCAAACTTGGTTAGAATGTCTTGAGTATACTTCGTTTGGCTAATGAAGGTGCCCTCTTGAAGTTGCTTTACTTGAAATCCTAAGAAATACTTCAACTCCCCCATCATAGACATCTCGAATTTTTGTGTCATGA
This sequence comes from Zea luxurians, assembly GCA_029449295.1. Classification (NCBI taxonomy): domain Eukaryota; kingdom Viridiplantae; phylum Streptophyta; class Magnoliopsida; order Poales; family Poaceae; genus Zea; species Zea luxurians. The sequence goes on along the minus strand of JAOPSE010000030.1, from coordinate 37,578,932 downwards.
TCCTACTAAATTCCTCACATGTAGATTCGTTAGTAGACCCAAATATAATATCATCAACATAAATTTGGCATACAAACAAATCATTGTCAAGAGTTTTAGTGAATAGAGTAGGATCGGTCTTGCCAACTTTGAAGCCATTAGCAATAAGGAAATCTCTAAGGCATTCATACCATGCTCTTGGGGCTTGCTTGAGCCCATAAAGCGCCTTAGAGAGCCTATAGACATGGTTAGGGTACTCACTATCTTCAAAGCCGGGAGGTTGCTCAACGTAGACCTCTTCCTTGATTGGTCCATTGAGGAAGGCACTCTTCACGTCCATTTGGTAAAGCTTGAAGCCATGGTAAGTAGCATAGGCTAATAATATACGAATTGACTCAAGCCTGGCTACGGGTGCATAGGTTTCACCAAAATCCAAACCTTCGACTTATGAATACCCCTTGGCCACGAGTCGAGCTTTGTTCCTTGTCACCACACCATGCTCGTCTTGCTTGTTGCGGAAGACCCATTTGGTTCCTACAACATTTTGGTTAGGACGTGGAACTAAATCCCATACCTCGTTCCTAGTGAAGTTGTTGAGCTCCTCTTGCATCGCCATCACCCAATCCGAATCTTGGAGTGCTTCCTCTACCCGGTGTGGCTCAATAGAGGAAACAAAAGAGTAATGCTCACAAAAATGTGCAACACGAGATCTAGTGGTTACCCCCTTATGAATGTCGCCGAGGATGGTGTCGACAGGGTGATCTCATTGGATTGCTTGGTGGACTCTTGGGTGTGGCGGCCTTGGTTCTTCATCCTCCTTGTCTTGATTATTTGCATCTCCCCCTTGATCATTGCCGTCATCTTGAGGTGGCTCAACTCTTTGATCTTCTCCTTTATCAACTTGAGCCTCGTCCTCATTTTGAGTTGGTGGAGATGCTTGCGTGGAGGAGGATGGTTGATCTTGTGCATGTGGAGGCTCTTCGGATTCCTTAGGGCACACATCCCCAATGGACATGTTCCTTAGCGCGATGCACGGAGCCTGTTCTTCACCTATCTCATCAAGATCAACTTGCTCTACTTGAGAGCCGTTAGTCTCATCAAACACAACGTCACAAGAAACTTCAACAAGTCCTGAGGACTTGTTAAAGACTCTATATGCCCTTGTGTTTGAGTCATATCCTAGTAAAAAGCCTTCTACAGTTTTAGGAGCAAATTTAGATTTTCTACCTCTTTTAACAAGAATAAAGCATTTGCTACCAAAAACTCTAAAATATGAAATATTAGGCTTTTTACCGGTTAGGAGTTCGTATGATGTCTTCTTGAGGATTCGGTGTAGATATAACCGGTTGATGGCGTAGCAAGCGGTGTTAACCGCCTCGGCCCAAAACCTATCCGGCGTCTTGTACTCATCAAGCATGGTTCTTGCCATGTCCAGTAGAGTTCGATTCTTCCTCTCCACTACACCATTTTGTTGTGGGGTGTAGGGAGAAGAGAACTCATGCTTGATGCCCTCCTCCTCAAGGAAGCCTTCAATTTGTGAGTTCTTGAACTCCGTACCGTTGTCGCTTCTAATTTTCTTGATCCTTAAGCCGAACTCATTTTGAGCCCGTCTCAAGAATCCCTTTAAGGTTTCTTGGGTATGGGATTTTTCCTGCAAAAAGAACACCCAAGTGAAGCGAGAATAATCATCCACAATAACTAGACAGTACTTACTCCCGCCGATGCTTATGTAAGCGATCGGGCCGAATAGGTCCATGTGTAGGAGCTCCAGTGGCCTGTCAGTCGTCATGATGTTCTTGTGTGGATGATGAACACCAACTTGCTTCCCGGCTTGGCATGCGCTACAAATCCTGTCTTTCTCAAAATAAACATTTGTTAATCCTAAAATGTGTTCTCCCTTTAGAAGCTTATGAAGATTCTTCATCCCAACATGGGCTAGTCGGTGGTGCCAGAGCCAACCCATGTTAGTCTTAGCAACTAAGCAAGCGTCGAGTTCAGCTCTATCAAAATCTACCAAGTATAGCTGACCCTCTAACACTCCCTTAAAGGCTATTGAATCATCACTTCTTCTAAAGACAGTGACACCTACATCAGTAAAGAGACAGTTGTAGCCCATTTGACATAATTGGGATACGGAAAGCAAATTATAATCTAATGAATCAACAAGAAAAACATTGGAAATGGAATGGTCAGGAGATATAGCTATTTTACCCAAACCTTTGACCAAACCTTGGTTTCCATCCCCGAATGTGATAGCTCGTTGGGGATCTTGGTTTTTCTCGTAGGAGGAGAACATCTTCTTCTCCCCTGTCATGTGGTTTGTGCACCCGCTATCGATGATCCAACTTGAGCCCCCGGATGCATAAACCTACAAAACAAGTTTAGTTCTTGACTTTAGGTACCCAAACGGTTTTGGGTCCTTTGGCATTAGAAACAAGAACTTTGGGTACCCAAACACAAGTTTTGGAGCCCTTGTGTTTGCCCCCAACAAACTTGGCAACTACCTTGCCGGATTTGTTAGTTAAAACATAAGATGCATCAAAAGTTTTAAATGAAATGCTATAATCATTTGATGCACTAGGAGTTTTCTTTTTAGGCAACTTAGCACGGGTTGGTTGCCTAGAGCTAGATGTCTCACCCTTATACATAAAAGCATGGTTAGGGCCAGAGTGAGACTTCCTAGAATGAATTCTCCTAATTTTGCTCTCAGGATAGCCGGCAGGGTACAAAATGTAGCCCTCGTTATCCTGAGGCATGGGAGCCTTGCCCTTAACAAAGTTAGACAATTTCTTAGGAGGGGCATTAAGTTTGACATTGTCTCCCCTTTGGAAGCCAATTGCATCCTTGATGCTAGGGCGTCTCCCACTATAGAGCATACTTCTAGCAAATTTAAACTTTTCATTTTCTAAGTTATGCTCGGCAATTTTAGTATCTAATATTGCTATATGATCATTTTGTTGTTTAATTAAAGCCATGTGATCATGAATAGCATCAACATCAATATCTCTACATCTAGTGCAAATGGAAACATGCTCAATGGTAGATGTAGAGGGTTTGCAAGATTTTAATTCTACAACCTTAGCATGTAATACATCATTTTCACTTCTAAGGTTAGAAATAGTAACATTGCAAACATCAAAATCTTTTGCCTTAGCAAGCAATCTTTCATTTTCAATCCTAAGGCCAGCAAGAGAAACATTCAACTCATCAATCTTAGAAAGTAAATCAACATTATCATCTCTAGGATTGGGAGTTGAAATATTACAAACATGTGAATCAACCTTAGCTACCAAATTAGCATTCTCATTTCTAAGGTTGTTAATGGTCTCATGGCAAGTGCTTAGCTCACTAGACAATTTTTCACATTTCTCTACTTCTAGAGCATAAGCATTTTTAACCTTAACATGCTTTTTATTTTCCTTGATTAGGAAGTCCTCTTGGGAGTCCAAGAGATCATCCTTTTCATGGATGACACTAATTAGCTCATTTAGTTTTTCTTTTTGTTGCATGTTTAGGTCGACAAAAAGAATACGCAAGTTATCCTCCTCATTACTAGCATTATCCTCATCACTAGAGGTTTCATATTTAGTGGAGGATCTTGATTTTACCTTCTTCCTTTTGCCGTCCTTTGCCATGAGGCACTTGTGGCCGACGTTGGGGAAGAGGAGGTCCTTGGTGATGGCGATGTTGGCGGCGTCCTCGTCGGAGGAGGAGTCGGTGGAGCTCTCGTCCAAGTCCCACTCCCGGCAAACATGGGCATCGTCGTCCTTCTTCTTGTGATACCTCTTCTTTTTTCTTCTCTTGCCCTTCTTGACGTCGTCCCCTGTCACTGTCACTAGATAGTGGGCATTTTGCTATAAAATGACCGGGCTTACCACATTTGTAGCACACTCTCTTGGAGCAGGGCTTGTAATCTTTCCCCCTCCTTTGCTTGAGGATTTGACGGAAGCTCTTGATGATGAGCGCCATCTCATCATTGTCGAGCTTGGAGGCGTCGATGGGTGTTCGACTTGGAGTAGATTCCTCCTTCTTTTCTTTCGTCGCCTTGAATGCGATCGGTTGTGCTTCGGACGTGGAGGGGTCGTCAAGCTCGTTGATCTTCTTTGAGCCTTTGATCATCAACTCAAAGCTAACAAAATTACCTATAACTTCCTCGGGGGTCATTTGAGTATATCTAGGATTGCCACGAATTAATTGAACTTGAGTAGGGTTAAGGAAAACAAGTGATCTTAGAATAACCTTAACCACTTCGTGGTCATCCCATTTTTTGCTCCCGAGGTTGCGCACTTGGTTCACCAAGGTTTTGAGCCGGTTGTACATGTCTTGTGGCTCCTCCCCTTGGCGAAGACGGAAGCGACCGAGCTCCCCCTCGATCGTTTCCCGTTTGGTGATCTTGGTCACCTCATCTCCTTCGTGCGCGGTCTTTAGCACGTCCCAAATCTCCTTGGCGCTCTTCAACCCTTGCACCTTGTTATACTCCTCTCGACTTAGAGAGGTGAGGAGTATAGTGGTGGCTTGGGAGTTGAAGTGCTCGATTTGGGCCACTTCGTCCTCATCATAATCTTCATCCCCTACGGATGGTACCTGTACACCAAACTCAACAACATCCCATATACTTTTGTGGAGTGAGGTTAGGTGATACCGCATCATATCACTCCACCTAGCATAATCTTCACCATCAAATGTTGGTGGTTTGCCTAATGGGACGGAAAGTAAAGGTGTATGTTTAGGAGTGCGAGGGTAGCGTAGGGGGATCTTACTATACTTCTGGCGCTCTTGGCGCTTAGAAGTGACGGACGGCGCGTCGGAGCCGGAGGTCGACGTTGATGAAGTGTCGGTCTCGTAGTAGACCACTTTCCTCATCCTCTTGTGCTTGTCGCCTCTCCGATGCGACTTGTGGGAAGAGGATTTCTTCTCCTTCCCCTTCCCTTTGTTGGAGGAGTTCTTCTTCTCCTTCCTCTTGTTGCGGGACTCTTCCGATGAAGTCGACCCGTGGCTTGTAGTGGGCTTGTCGCCGGTTTCCATCTCCTTCTTGGCGTGATCTCCCGACATCACTTCGAGCGGTTAGGCTCTAATGAAGCACCGGGCTCTGATACCAATTGAAAGTCGCCTAGAGGGGGGGTGAATAGGGCGAAACTGAACTTTACAAATATAATCACAACTACAAGACGGGTTAGCGTTAGAAATAATAAAGAATCCGAGAGAGAGGGCGCAAAACAAATCGCAAGCGTATGAAGAGTGTGACACGCGGATTTGTTTTACCGAGGTTCGGTTATTGCAAACCTACTCCCCGTTGAGGTGGTCACAAAGACCGGTTCTCTTTCAACCCTTTCCCTCTCTCAAACGTTCCCTCGGACCGAGTGAGCTTCTCTTCTCAAATCAAACCGGGAACAAAACTTCCCCGCAAGGACCACCACACAATTGGTGTCTCTTGCCTCGGTTACAATGGAGTTTTGATCACAAGAACAAGTGAGAAAGAAAGAAGCAATCCAAGCGCAAGAGCTCAAAAGAACACGACAAATCTCTCTCGCTAATCACTAAAGCCTTGTGTGGAATTGGAGAGGATTTGATCACTTGAGTGTGTCTAGAATTGAATGCCTAGCTCTTGTAAGTGGTTGGAAGGTGGAAAACTTGGATTACTTGAATGTGGGGTGGTTGGGGGTATTTATAGCCCCAACCACCAAACTAGCCGTTTGGGTGGAGGCTGTCTGTCGTATGGTGCACCGGACAGTCCGGTGCACACCGGACATGTCCGGTGCGCCAGCCACGTCACCCGAACGTTAGGGTTCCGACCGTTGGAGCTCTGACTGCTGGGCCCGCCTGGATGTCCGGTGCCACACCGGACATGCACTGTAGAGTGTCCGGTGCGTCTCTTTGCGCGTGCCTGACTTCTGCGCGCACTGGCGCGCATTTAATGCGCCTGCAGGTGACCGTTGGCGCCGAAGTAGCCATTGCTCCGCAGTTACACCGGACAGTCCGGTGTACACCGGACATGTCCGGTGAATTATAGCGGAGTAGCCGTTGCGAATTCCCAAAGCTGGCGAGTTCAGAGTCGCTTCATTCCTGGAGCACCGGACACTGTCCGGTGTACACCGGACAGTCCGGTGAATTATAGCGGAGCGACTCTGCATTTTCCCGAAGGTGAGGAGTTCAGCGTGTGGAGAACCCTGGTGCACCGGACATGTCCAGTGGTGCACCGGACAGTCCGGTGCTCCAGTCCAGGGTTCCTTCGGTTGTCCCTTTGCTCTTTTTGTTGAACCCTTTACTTGGTCTTTTTATTGGCTTTTTGTGAACCTTTGGTACCTGTAGAACTTATAAACTTGGGCAAACTAGTTAGTCCAATTATTTGTGTTGGGCAATTCAACCAACAAAATCAATTTAGGAAATAGGTGTAAGCCTAATTCCCTTTCACTAAGGCAATAAGGAAAACAACACCTCAAAAGAAGACATTATGAAGATCACAAGAAGATCAGCAAGTATCAAGCAAAGTCCAAGAAATGAAGAATAGTGTTGCCACTGGAGGACAGTCCGGGTGAGAGCATCGGACTGTTGTCACACCCAGATTTTAGGGGTCCAAAACCGGGCCGTGAAATAATCACCAAGTGTGTGTAACGCCCCGAATTTTGCAGTTGAATTTTTTTCTTTTCTTCACTCGCCAAATTCGGGCGTTACCTTTTCTTTTTCCTTTTTCCCTCGCTAGACCTTGACCTTTTCCAAAGCTAGCGGGATTCGGTTTGGAATTCCCGGTGTAAAGAAAAACCCTAAATTGCTTTATGTTGTTGATGCACCATGCCGAACTATGCATTCTTTGATTGCTTGAAAGTGCAAATGCATTCATCTAGGAAGATCGAATTTCGAAAATGAGAGAAACCTTTTCTTTCTTTTTCTTTTTCTTTCTCTCTCTCCTCCCTTTTCTCTCTCCCGCGCCGTGGGCTGCTCCTGGCCGGCCCAGCCGCCCCCAGCCGGCCCAGCCGCCCCCCCGCGCGCCCCCTTTGGGCCCAAGTGGCCCAGCCGCCCCTCCCTTTTTTCCCCCCCCAACTCTCTCTCTTCCCCCATTCTCCCTCTCCCCACCCTAGCCGCCGCCGCCCCCTACCCCCAGCTCGGCCGCCCCCTGTCGCCGGCCCAACCGCCGCCGCCGTCGCTCGCCCGTCCCCGGTGAGCCCCCCCTCCCCCCTCCTCCCTCCCTCTCCCCTCTCCCCTCTCCCCTCCTCTCTCCTTGGCCGGCCCAGCCACCCTGGCCGCGGCCCAGCCGCCCTGGCCGCGCCGCCCTCGGCCGCCCCCAGCCGCGCCTGGCCGCCCTGGCCGCCCCCCCCCCGGCCGCCTGGCCGCGCCCCCGCCCCTGGCCGCGCCCCGCCGGCCCAGCCGCCCAGCTCGGCCGCCCCCGGCCGGTTCAACCGCCCGCCCCCCTCCCCCCGCCAGCTCGGCCGCCCGCCGCCGGCTTGGCCGCCCCCGCCCCTGCCCCAGGCCGGTTCAACCGCCCCCTGGCTGGTTCAACCGCCCCCCCTTTTTTTATTTATTTATTTATTTATTTATTTTATTTTACTTTCTGTTATCATAGTTATTTTATTTTAGGCAGGCTAATCATTGTTCATGTTATTGAAATAGGAAGCTTAATTTAGAATTTCGTTGCGCTAGTTAAATTCATATAATCAATTGTTTATCTCATACAATGTTGATTAACTAAAAATGACTAGGTTTCCATTAGTGCATATAACTAATTTCTTTTGTTAGAACCAATTGTAACTAATCATTAGTGCATAAGATTTAACCCCCTGCGAGACCCTTTCCCGTTTCTTTCTAATCATAATGAATGCGATATCGAATGTCATACTTGATGCATATTCACTTTATTTGTTCCCTTGTATGGTGTACTGTTCTTTTGTATTAAATATGTGGATGTATGTATGTTTGCGCTCGCATAGAGAACGATCCGGTCGAAGAGCCCGAGGAATTCGCAGGAGAAGCCCCTGAGCAGCAGTCGGTTGGTGGAGGCAAGTGTCCTTTGACCTATTGCTGTCCTATTCATTCTTTAATTCACCTCCCGCATTACACATTTATACTTAAGGATTGACTAGCTTTTGTTATTCATGTCCTTGTTTACCTATTTGGGTCGGATTATTACTGCTTAGTCTGATGCTATTGCTCAACTCTAATCAATGAACATGATGTGATTATCTATGATACGCTGTTTTCCCTTCTTATTATTGATTATATTTGTGACCTTCAAGGGGACTCGAGCGGTTTCTCGAGTGCCTCTCCGTAAGGACCTGTTCAATGGATGACCGCCCGGGAAAACAGTGCAACCATGAGGGTGGAATGGGACGCCCTTAGCTGAATAATTAGAGGAACCGGGGTGTAGATCACTTAGCCGTCGTGCCGTCAATGGGGCTCGGTGTATGCGGCTCGCTCTGCCAAGGTTGATTTGTCCCTTGGGGAGGAGTGCGGTACATTTAGGAAACATAACGGGTGGCTACAGCCCCGGGGAATCTTTGTAAAAGCTTCGTAGTGAATCCCTAGCCATTCACCTTGGGAGTGAATAAGGGTCTTGCAAGCCCGGGCTAGAGAGGGAATCACGGCTTATGGGTAAAGTGCACAACCTCTGCAGAGTGTTATGAAACTGATATATCAGCCGTGCTCGCAGTTATGAGCGGCCAAGGGAGCTCCAGAGATTAGTGATACTTGATCAGAGATATTTTGGTACAGGTGGCAATGAGATTGATGATTCTGGTTATGATTATGGTGCTGGTAAGTGGTATTCTTTCCGTTTGGAAAGGATACATTGGGCTAATAACTTGGGTTAATGTTAAAACCTGGCTTTCTACTAGTAAGTAATAACCTGACCAACTAAAAGCAACTGCTTGACTTATCCCCACATAAAGCTAGTCCACTACAGCCAAACGGGATGCTTGCTGAGTATGTTGATGTGTACTCACCCTTGCTCTACACACCAATCCCCCCAGGTTGTCAGCATTGCAACCACTGCTCAGGAGAAGATGAAGCTGTGGAAGGAGACTTCCAGGAGTTCCAAGACTACGACGAGTTCTAGGCGTGGGTTAGCGGCAACCCCTAGTCGGCTGCCTGTGAAGGCCGCGTTATCTACGTTTCTTTTCCGCACTTTGATTTATTGTAAGGACTATATGGACGTCTCAGACGTATGATGTAATCGACTATTATTTCCCTTTTAATACTATTTGAGCACTATGTGATGATGTCCATGTTATGTAACTGCTGTGTACGTGAATAACTGATCCTGGCACGTACATGGTTCGCATTCGGTTTACCTTCTAAAAACTGGGTGTGACATAAGTGGTATCAGAGCCGTGCTGACTGTAGGACCGCTAACCTAGAGTAGAATGGTCGTTCTAAGGATTATAGACCTCTGTCCCTGCCTTGACTTTGATATCCCTTCAAAAGTTGGTCATACCGACCAAACCTATGTTCTACTATATATTATACCTTGCTGAAAATTATGTTTTATTCTGATCCTTCATTTATTTATGATTCATTACTTGCTGGTCATATTAATTCTGTTCTCACCCTTTTGCTTGCGATATCTTTTGTAGATGGCTCGTCTTAGACACACTGCACGAAAGTTCGTCATCCCCTTCTTACCCTCCCGCCTTGCTGAGCGTCCGCTTCGCCGTCCCGTGGCCGGACAGTCCAGCCACTTGGAGAGACTGCACCACCCCCTGCATGAGGAGCAGGAACGTCGACGACAGGAGCAGCAGGGCTCTTCCTTCTCGCTCCAGCAGGAGATAGAGTCTGTGAGGAGCTGCTCCCCTGTGCTTCCCCTGGAGGCGCCCCCTGCACCACCACTGGGCGCCCCAGCTTCTGGAGTAGCTGCTAGAGGAGACCCAGACGACGGAGATGGCGACAACAGCCCGAGCCACGACACCGACCTCCCTGCTGACCATGAGCCGGAAGGATGGGTTGCTCGACCCATCACTCGCGACGCTGCTCGCGGGTGTCACTTCCACGATGCGCTCGACACCCTGCTACGTCGGGCACTTGACCGGCGTACTTGGTCCATCGAGTATCGCTGTGTGGTCTACCAGCATAGTCGCGGGGTCTACCCGGACCGCTGGGAGGCGACCTGTTTGGTGCGCCGTCCGGAGAACAGTCTCCAGAGCGCGGAGGCTTGCTCAGAGCACTATTCTATCTCTGAGCGGGACTCAGCTGAGGCAGCCATGCAGGATGCTGCACGGCGTGCGCCTTCGCACTACTGCTCGGTTTTCGGTGGGGTAGCTGACGGTCTCGACCTGAAGTATTACCCCCGCCGTCCATCTGGCAGCGCAGGAGGCGTGATTGTTTCACCTGCTGGTGAGGACAATCCTAGGTTGAGCAGCACAGTCAACCTAGCCGCCGTGCTAAACACGGAGCTGGACCATGCATTAGACGAGCTGAGTAGGGCTCGTGCTGAGATCGCCCTGCTGCGGGCTGAGCGCGCGGAACGTCGTCACTTGGATGATGGTTCCCCCACCCCCGTCGGGACTCAGCACCCGTACCGCTCACCTCGGCGTGGACTCCAGTCTTATGGCAATCCCGACTGCAAGATCAAGATAAATCTAGAACCATAGCTCGTTAGAGTTGGATCTTGTAATTAATACAAAATATATACATAGAAGCTTCAGTCTTAGCGTTAATCTCGGTCTTAGTTAGTCTTAGTTAGACAGGGTAGTTTGCTATATCCTATGCATTTATGTTTGTCATGATGAACTATGTTTGGTTTGGATCTTTGTAATGACTGTCACCAGAGTGTGGGTATCCCCTGCATTTTGGTTTACCTATTATGTTAATGGAGTTAGTTATATAGTTGGGAAACCCTTTATTCTACTTTCCTCTTTATCTGAGAAGCTGTGTGGTCTGCGATGGAGATCAGTGAAGATGCTCATCTGTTCAGTGCTATTGAAGAATTCCATACTCTTTTCTTATGCTGCAAGATTTGCCAGATCAGTTCTGATGTGTGGTTGCATTCTGTAGATGTCAGAGAACAGGCGCAGAGGAGGAAGGCGTGCTCAGCAGGAGCGAGCCGCTCCGCAGGATGAGGTGCCCCAGCAGCAGCACCTGCCACCCCCGCCCCCGATGTCGATCGAGCAGATGTTTCTGATGCAGACTCAGGCAGTTCAGGCCATCGGTCAGACTCTGGCCGCCATTCAGCAGCAGCAGCAGCAACAGCAGCAGGCTCCACCCCAGCCTCAGATGCCTCAGATGCCCAGAGACAAGCGTGCTGAATTCATGAGAGGTCATCCCCCAACGTTCGCTCACTCTTCTGACCCCATGGATGCTGAAGATTGGCTGCGCACTGTGGAGCGGGAGTTGCATACCGCTCAGTGTGATGACAGGGAGAAAGTCTTGTATGGTCCCCGTCTGTTGAGAGGAGCAGCCCAATCATGGTGGGAGTCTTACCTCGCCACCCATGCCAACCCCGATGCCATCACCTGGGAAGAGTTCAGAGGTAGCTTTCGTCAGTACCATGTGCCTGCAGGTCTGATGACAGTGAAGAAGGAGGAGTTCCTGGCCCTTAAGCAAGGGTCAACATCTGTCAGTGAGTACCGGGACAGGTTTCTGCAGCTGTCTCGCTATGCTCCTGAAGATGTCAACACCGACGCCAAGCGACAGTACCGTTTCTTGAGAGGCTTGGTTGACCCTCTTCAGTACCAACTGATGAATCACACCTTCCCGACATTCCAGCACCTGATTGACAGAGCAATCATGACAGAAAGGAAGTGTAAGGAGATGGAGGATCGTAAGCGCAAGATCAGTGGACCCCAGCCTGGAAGCAACAGCCGCCCTCGTTTCTCAGGCAATCAACCTCAGCAGTTCAGACAGAACCAGCGTCCACCTCAGCAGCATCAGCAGTTCCAAAGGCAGTATCCTCAGCACCAGTACCAGAACCGTCAGAGCAATCAGTCAGGAGGCCAGTTTCAGAGGCAGAATCAGCAGGCACCTCGTCTTCCTGCACCAGCAAGCCAGCAGAACAGTCAGGCAGCACCAGCTCAGGTTGGAAACAGAGCATGTTTCCATTGTGGAGAGCAAGGCCATTGGGTGATGCAATGTCCGAAGAAAGCAGCCCAGCAGCAGTCAGGCCCCAATGCCCCAGCAAAGCAGAATGTGTCCCTAGCCTGGATCAGGCAACCGCCCTCAGCAGCGCTATAATCATGGAAGATTGAATCACTTGGAGGCTGAAGCAGTTCAGGAGACCCCCGGCATGACAGTAGGTATGTTCCCAGTCGATTCCCATATTGCAGAAGTGTTATTTGATACTGGAGCAACACATTCTTTCATTACTGCATCATGGGTAGAAGCACATAATCTTCCAATTACTACCATGTCAACCCCCATTCAAATTGACTCAGCCGGTGGTAGAATTCGAACTGACAGCATATGTTTGAATGTAAGTGTGGAAATAAGGGGGATAGCGTTTCCCGCCAACCTTATAGTAATGGGTACTCAGGGAATAGATGTCATCCTAGGGATGAATTGGCTAGATAAGTATCAGGCAGTTATCAGTTGTGATAAAAGGACAATCAAGTTGGTGTCCCCACTAGGAGAGGAAGTGGTGACCGAGTTAGTCCCGCCTGAGCCGAAGAGAGGAAGTTGTTATCAGATGGCTGTCGATAGCAGTGAAGCAGACCCAATTGAGAGTATCAAGGTGGTGTCCGAGTTCCCAGATGTGTTTCCAAAGGATTTACCGGGTATGCCACCAGAGCGGAAAGTTGAGTTTGCCATAGAGCTTCTTCCTGGAACCGCCCCTATCTTTAAGAGAGCTTACAGAATATCCGAACCAGAGTTGGTTGAGCTTAAGAAGCAGATTGATGAGCTGTCAGAGAAAGGTAACATCCGGCCAAGCACCTCGCCTTGGGCCGCCCCTGTCCTGTTTGTGGAGAAGAAAGATGGCACCAAAAGGATGTGTATCGATTATCGAGCTTTGAATGAAGTCACGATCAAGAACAAGTATCCCTTGCCCAGAATAGAAGATCTGTTTGACCAGTTGAGAGGAGCCAGTGTGTTCTCCAAGATTGATCTGAGGTCAGGTTATCATCAGCTCAGGATCCGACCTTCGGACATTCCGAAGACGGCATTCATTACCAAGTATGGTTTGTATGAGTTCACAGTGATGTCTTTTGGTTTGACCAATGCACCAGCGTTTTTCATGAACTTGATGAACAGTGTATTCATGGATTACCTTGATAAGTTTGTGGTGGTATTCATTGATGACATTCTGGTTTATTCTCAAAGCGAAGAAGAACATGCAGATCATTTGAGGATGGTATTGCAGAGATTGCGAGAGCACCAGTTGTATGCAAAGTTGAGCAAGTGTGAGTTCTGGATCAATGAGGTCCTGTTCTTGGGTCACATAATCAACAAAGAAGGATTGGCTATGGATCCGAATAAAGTGGCAGACATTCTGAACTGGAAAGCGCCAACGGATGCTCGAGGAATCAAGAGCTTCATTGGAATGGCCGGATATTATCGGCGATTCATTGAAGGGTTTTCGAAGATTGCGAAACCAATGACAGCGTTGCTAGGCAACAAAGTTGAGTTCAGGTGGACCCAGAAATGCCAAGAGGCCTTCGAAGCGCTGAAAGAGAAGTTGACAACAGCGCCTGTCTTAGTCTTGCCTGATGTGCACAAGCCCTTCTCTGTGTACTGTGATGCTTGTTACACAGGTTTGGGATGCGTGTTGATGCAAGAGGGAAGAGTTGTGGCTTACTCATCCCGACAGCTGAAGGTTCATGAGAAGAATTACCCAATCCATGACCTAGAGTTGGCAGCAGTGGTTCACGCACTGAAGACATGGAGGCACTATCTGTATGGACGGAAATGCGATGTTTACACAGATCACAAGAGTCTGAAGTACATATTCACTCAGTCAGAATTGAATATGAGGCAACGAAGATGGTTAGAGTTGATCAAAGACTATGAGTTGGAGATCCATTACCATCCAGGCAAAGCAAACGTAGTGGCAGATGCTTTGAGCAGAAAGAGTCAAGTCAATCTGATGGTCGCTCGTCCGATGCCTTATGAGTTGGCCAAGGAGTTCGACAGGTTGAGTCTCGAATTTCTGAACAATTCGCGAGGAGTCACAGTTGAATTGGAACCTACCTTGGAGCGAGAAATCAAAGAAGCGCAGAAGAATGATGAGAAGATCAGTGAGATCCGGCGACTGATTCTAGATGGCAGAGGCAAAGATTTTCGAGAAGACGCAGAAGGCGTGATATGGTTCAAAGACCGCTTGTGTGTTCCCAATGTCCAGTCCATTCGGGAGTTGATTCTCAAGGAAGCTCATGAGACAGCCTATTCGATCCACCCTGGCAGTGAGAAGATGTATCAGGATCTGAAGAAGAAATTCTGGTGGTACGGAATGAAGAGGGAAATCGCAGAGCACGTGGCTATGTGCGGTAGTTGCCGAAGAATTAAGGCAGAGCACCAGAAACCAGCTGGATTGTTGCAACCGTTGCAGATCCCTCAGTGGAAATGGGATGAAATCGGTATGGATTTCATAGTCGGATTGCCTCGCACTCGGGCCGGCTACGATTCCATTTGGGTAGTGGTGGACCGTTTGACCAAGTCAGCCCACTTCATACCAGTCAAGACCAACTACAACAGTGCAGTATTGGCAGAACTGTATATGTCTCGGATCGTTTGTCTTCATGGTGTGCCAAAGAAGATAGTGTCAGACAGAGGAACGCAGTTCACCTCTCATTTCTTGCAGCAGTTGCATGAAGCCTTGGGCACACATCTGAATTTCAGTTCAGCTTATCACCCGCAGACAGATGGCCAGACCGAAAGGACCAATCAAATTCTCGAAGACATGTTGAGAGCCTGTGCATTGCAAGATCAGTCCGGATGGGATAAGCGATTGCCCTATGCAGAGTTTTCCTATAACAACAGTTACCAGGCCAGTTTGAAGATGTCACCATTTCAAGCGCTCTATGGAAGGAGTTGTAGAACTCCGTTGCAATGGGATCAGCCTGGAGAGAAGCAAGTGTTTGGGCCAGACATTCTGCTTGAAGCCGAAGAGAACATCAAGATGGTTCGAGAGAATCTGAAGATAGCGCAATCAAGGCAGCGAAGCTATGCAGACACAAGAAGAAGAGAGCTGAGTTTTGAAGTCGGAGACTTTGTCTATCTGAAAGTGTCACCGATCAGAGGAGTCAGAAGGTTCGGAGTGAAAGGCAAGCTAGCACCCCGCTACATTGGTCCGTACCAGATCCTCTCAAAGCGTGGAGAAGTGGCCTATCAGCTCAGTCTGCCAGAGAATTTGTCAGCTGTGCATGATGTCTTTCATGTGTCTCAGTTGAAGAAGTGCTTGCGTGTGCCAGAAGAGCAGTTGCCAGTGGAAGGTCTCGAAGTCCAGGAGGACTTGACCTACACAGAGAAGCCAGCGCAAATCCTTGAGGTTGCAGATAGAGTCACCCGAAGGAAGACCATCAGGATGTGCAAAGTTAGATGGAATCACCACTCTGAGGAAGAAGCAACCTGGGAGCGTGAAGATGATCTAGTGGCTAAGTACCTAGAGCTCTTTGCTAGCCAGCCCTGAATCTCGAGGGCGAGATTCTTTTAAGGGGGATAGGTTTGTAACGCCCCGAATTTTGCAGTTGAATTTTTTTCTTTTCTTCACTCGCCAAATTCGGGCGTTACCTTTTCTTTTTCCTTTTTCCCTCGCAAGACCTTGACCTTTTCCAAAGCTAGCGGGATTCGGTTTGGAATTCTCGTGTAAAGAAAAACCCTAAATTGCTTTATGTTGTTGATGCACCATGCCGAACTATGCATTCTTTGATTGCTTGAAAGTGCAAATGCATTCATCTAGGAAGATCGGATTTCGAAAATGAGAGAAACCTTTTCTTTCTTTTTCTTTTTCTTTC
Source organism: Zea luxurians (assembly GCA_029449295.1). Taxonomy (NCBI): domain Eukaryota; kingdom Viridiplantae; phylum Streptophyta; class Magnoliopsida; order Poales; family Poaceae; genus Zea; species Zea luxurians. The sequence continues at coordinate 37,563,084 of JAOPSE010000030.1, read as the reverse complement.
TCTCTCTCCTCCCTTTTCTCTCTCCCGCGCCGTGGGCTGCTCCTGGCCGGCCCAGCCGCCCCCAGCCGGCCCAGCCGCCCCCCCCCGCGCGCCCCCTTTGGGCCCAAGTGGCCCAGCCGCCCCTCCCCCTTTTCCCCCCCAACTCTCTCTCTTCCCCCCATTCTCCCTCTCCCCACCCTAGCCGCCGCCCCCCTACCCCCAGCTCGGCCGCCCCCTGCCGCCGGCCCAACCGCCGCCCGCTCGCCCGTCCCCGGTGAGCCCCCCTCCCCCCTCCTCCCTCCCTCTCCCCTCCTCTCTCCTTGGCCGGCCCAGCCGCCCTGGCCGCGCCGCCCTCGGCCGCCCTGGCCGCCCCCAGCCGCGCCTGGCCGCCCTGGCCGCCCCCCCGGCCGCCTGGCCGCGCCTGGCCGCCTGGCCACGCCCCCGCCCCTGGCCGCGTCCCGCCGGCCCAGCCGCCCAGCTCGGCCGCCCCCGGCCGGTTCAACCGCCCGCCCCCCCCCGCCAGCTCGGCCGCCCGCCGCCGGCTTGGCCGCCCCCGCCCCTGCCCCAGGTTGGTTCAACCGCCCCCTGGCCGGTTCAACCGCCCCCCCTTTTTTATTTTTTTTATTTATTTTATTTTACTTTCTGTTATCATAGTTATTTTATTTTAGGCAGGCTAATCATTGTTCATGTTATTGAAATAGGAAGCTTAATTTAGAATTTCGTTGCGCTAGTTAAATTCATATAATCAATTGTTTATCTCATACAATGTTGATTAACTAAAAATGACTAGGTTTCCATTAGTGCATATAACTAATTTCTTTTGTTAGAACCAATTGTAACTAATCATTAGTGCATAAGATTTAACCCCCTGCGAGACCCTTTCCCGTTTCTTTCTAATCATAATGAATGCGATATCGAATGTCATACTTGATGCATATTCACTTTATTTGTTCCCTTGTATGGTGTACTGTTCTTTTGTATTAAATATGTGGATGTATGTATGTTTGCGCTCGCATAGAGAACGATCCGGTCGAAGAGCCCGAGGAATTCGCAGGAGAAGCCCCTGAGCAGCAGTCGGTTGGTGGAGGCAAGTGTCCTTTGACCTATTGCTGTCCTATTCATTCTTTAATTCACCTCCCGCATTACACATTTATACTTAAGGATTGACTAGCTTTTGTTATTCATGTCCTTGTTTACCTATTTGGGTCGGATTATTACTGCTTAGTCTGATGCTATTGCTCAACTCTAATCAATGAACATGATGTGATTATCTATGATACGCTGTTTTCCCTTCTTATTATTGATTATATTTGTGACCTTCAAGGGGACTCGAGCGGTTTCTCGAGTGCCTCTCCGTAAGGACCTGTTCAATGGATGACCGCCCGGGAAAACAGTGCAACCATGAGGGTGGAATGGGACGCCCTTAGCTGAATAATTAGAGGAACCGGGGTGTAGATCACTTAGCCGTCGTGCCGTCAATGGGGCTCGGTGTATGCGGCTCGCTCTACCAAGGTTGATTTGTCCCTTGGGGAGGAGTGCGGTACATTTAGGAAACCTAACGGGTGGCTACAGCCCCGGGGAATCTTTGTAAAAGCTTCGTAGTGAATCCCTAGCCATTCACCTTGGGAGTGAATAAGGGTCTTGCAAGCCCGGGCTAGAGAGGGAATCACGGCTTATGGGTAAAGTGCACAACCTCTGCAGAGTGTTATGAAACTGATATATCAGCCGTGCTCGCGGTTATGAGCGGCCAAGGGAGCTCCAGAGATTAGTGATACTTGATCAGAGATATTTTGGTACAGGTGGCAATGAGATTGATGATTCTGGTTATGATTATGGTGCTGGTAAGTGGTATTCTTTCCGTTTGGAAAGGATACATTGGGCTAATAACTTGGGTTAATGTTAAAACCTGGCTTTCTACTAGTAAGTAATAACCTGACCAACTAAAAGCAACTGCTTGACTTATCCCCACATAAAGCTAGTCCACTACAGCCAAACGGGATGCTTGCTGAGTATGTTGATGTGTACTCACCCTTGCTCTACACACCAATCCCCCCCAGGTTGTCAGCATTGCAACCACTGCTCAGGAGAAGATGAAGCTGTGGAAGGAGACTTCCAGGAGTTCCAAGACTACGACGAGTTCTAGGCGTGGGTTAGCGGCAACCCCCAGTCGGCTGCCTGTGAAGGCCGCGTTATCTACGTTTCTTTTCCGCACTTTGATTTATTGTAAGGACTATATGGACGTGTCAGACGTATGATGTAATCGACTATTATTTCCCTTTTAATACTATTTGAGCACTGTGTGATGATGTCCATGTTATGTAACTGCTGTGTACGTGAATAACTGATCCTGGCACGTACATGGTTCGCATTTGGTTTACCTTCTAAAAACCGGGTGTGACAGTGTGCTAGGACCAAGTCTCACACATATGATGACTCATGGTACAGAAATGAATGTCACATCTTTACTATATAAGAGGAGTTATGTACAAAATAGTTAAATAATTACATCATATGAAGTCAACGATCGAGCAACAAAAGTTGACTTTGAGACGACGGCCTAGACCTCTCATGATCTCATCGCAGTATCCTCCATGCGTCTCATCCTATGGTACCTGTTCTTGACCTAGGGGAAATGTGAGTACAACAAGGGTGAGCTCACATAAGTTCATCGCTCAACAAGTTTTTTGGGGAATAATGTGCATGAACTCGCTAAAGGTGGGAGCTCATGTGAAGTGTAAGGCTTACCAAAGAGGATGGTTAAAGCTGAGCATTGTTTTTAAATTTGGTCAAAATTTTATTAGAAGTTACCAGGTATAAGTAGATATCAACCCCATTAAATAAGAGATCAAGATTTATAACAACACCCATAATGCAATGTAAATGACAAATTGAGTTTAATTTCATAGTTTAATCACGTGAGTGTCCGAGCCGCTCATGACCGTGAGCACGGCTGTCACACCCCGGGCTTTAAGGGACAAAGCCGGGTGTATCTCATACATGCGCCAAAGAAGACAACATATATAATAACAGAGTGTATAGAGATAAATGTCACAATAATCAGAGTACTTATTACATAGCGAAAGACTTACAAAAATATAAGATAAATATAACAAGATCTAAAATCTATCCTTGGCGCCAGAAAGTCAACTGGGAGACGCCACCTAGATCGAATCGAACTCCTCGTTGTGTGGCTTCTCTTGAACCACCTGTTCTTCTCCTGTGGGGTGTGAGACAGCAAGAGTGAGCTCACACATGTTCATAGCTGTAGGAAACGGGTGACGCCTAAGAGGGGGGGGGTGAATTAGGACTTCTAAAACTTTTACTAAACTAGGCCACAATTAAATCTCTAGAGCAAAACCTATGCAAATAATCAAACTAGAGAGTGCAATCTAGGTTTTGTCTAAGTGTAGCTATCTCTACCGCAAAGGCTAAGTTTCAATCTACACTAAATAAGTATGAATATAAGATTGAAACTTAAATGTTTAATATAAGTGCGGAAACTTAAAGAGCAAAGTAGAGAAGCAAACTCTCGTGGATGACGCCGGTATTTTTACCGAGGTATCCGGAACCACGCAAGGTCCCAACTAATCCTCGTTGGTGCCCCTACGCAAAGGGAAGCCCACGCGAGGGCCAAGCACCATGGTCGAGTAACTCCGTAGAGAGTCGCGGGCCTTCTCCACGCGCAAGTGGTGCTCCGCTTCCGGCTCCTCTCGGACGCTCCCCGCCGTCTCCACTATCGAGCTTCTAGCCGAAACGCCGCGGGCCTCGTTCCCTCCGGTACACGGTGGCGGCCGTGACACAAACGCGGTTGTCACGGTCTTGCAAGACTCTCGCCCCACTCGGTACAATTTCAACAACTCACGCAAGAGCCGAGGGGTTGTGTGGTTTTACAAAAATCACTCAACTAACTAGGGTTCACCTAGAGCAAGCGCTAAAGTGGTCTAACTAACCTAAGCACTTCGCAAAGCACCTACGCTAATCACCGAGTGATTCTATTAAGCACTTGGGTGTTTGAGCTCTTGGAAATGTGCACTATATGCCTTGGTATGTTGCTTGGGCTCCCACACAAGAGAATGGCTGGTTGGGGTGGTATTTATAGCCTCCAAACCCCAAACTAGCGTTGGACAGAAAGCAGCAGCTTTCTGTCGTCGGGTGCACCGGACAGCCACTGTGCTGTGTCCGGTGCACGCCACGTCAGCCGACCGTTGGCGCCTGTAGCAGTCGACCGTTGGATCCGACCGTTGCCGTTTGTCCGGTGCACACCGGACAGTCCGGTGCTACAGCCAGAGAGCGCCTGTCTGTGGCCTCTCTACGCAGACTGTTCGGTTGTCCCACCGGACAGTCTGGTGCACACCAGACAGCACTGTCCGGTGCGCCACCAGGCGCTGGCTGACAGCCCGCTTCTTGGGTTCCTTCGCTGATTTCTTCGGGCTTCTTTCGTTCTTGAGTATTGGACTCCTATGCATCTTTTTATGTCTTCTTTTGAGGTGTTGCATCCTCATTGCCTTAGTCCAATTCTCTTCGCATCCTGTGAACTACAAACATAAACACTAGAAAACTTATTAGTTCACGAATTGTGTTGTTCATCAAACACCAAAACTCAATTAGCCAAATGGCCCAGGGTCCATTTTCCTTATAATCGCTCAACAAGTTATGGGGAATAATGTGTATGAACTCACCAAAGGTGGGAGTTCATGTGATGTGTAAGGCTGATCAACAATAGGGGTTAAAGCTAAGCATTGTTTTTAATAAGTTGGTCAAAATTTTATTAGCAGTTACTAAATGTAAGTAAATACCAAACCATAATAAATAACAGAACAAAATTAATAAATAATCTCATGCAAATGCAAAATGATAAATTGAGTTTTAATTCCATAGATTACTCACGTGAGGGTCCGAGCTGCTCATGACCGTGAGCACGGCTAGTATACCAGTTTTACACTCTGCAGATGTTGCACATCTTTACCCACAAGTCATGTTACCCATCTGCCAAGGGGTCATGAATCCCATACACCTCTACCAAGGAAGCGAGGCAAGGTAACACTGCGAGGCCTTTACAAAGTTCCACTAGCTTCAGAAAACCCGCTACAGTTTATAGGAAGCTCCAGTGCAGGAATCCCTCGCCTGACCGTCATCGCAGCAAAATCAACCCAAGGACCTCCCTACACTGACCACTCCCCTACTGCCCTTGCCCCTTTCGGGTAAGGTAGTCATCCACTAGCTTTCCTAATTAATCAGCCAAAGACGTCCCATTAAACCCTTGTGGTAGCACTGTTTTCCCGGGTGGTCGCTCCATGTTCCCATTAACATAATGATCTTATCATGAACATAAATAACATAACAGAATAATAGGAACATGGATATAATGAAATATTAACCCAAAAACCGTGTAAAGCAATAGCATAACTACCCAATGATTCAGGGGTAAACAAGGTAAAAAGGTAAACAGTCTAGGGTGACCTATTGGGCCCTATCAAAATCAAATCTATGCATTGAATAGTAATAATAAAGAATATTATTGGGTAACAAAAGTGGATCAAGGGCACAACTTGCCTGACACTTGAGATTCCAGTTACCAGGGTGATTCTTCGAATCCTCGAAACCTCGCGCTAGTCGTAGCAATACAAACAAACATGGTATAGATAAAATCAACATCACACCAAACATGAGAACAAATTGAATAATAATGATCTACGCGAAGCTACGGGGTCGCGGGATCGAGAACCACTAAGATCGGAGTCATGGTTAAGGAGTTATGATTTACGGGAGATCTATGTGATGAAGCAATTAAAAATAGGTCTTGAGTTGATTTTATAAAGATAATCTAATGAAATAATCAATTCACCTTTAATTTTAATTATAACTTTACAAGAGATTATATTTTAATCAAATTATAATCATAAGATCAGAATATTATATTAATATTAGAAAAGTTAATCCAATAAACATAGATTGATCCAATTAGTTACTTAATTATAAAAGTATGGGATATCATATAATAAATAATACTACTGCGTAGTAAATATCTATACGAGGCTAACACAACTTGAACGGATTAAAACAAAGATAAAATAAATTAGTTATGATTTTCTGAAGTCTGCATGTGCTTGATACAAAATTAATTAGGTGATCCAGTTTAATATGGCTTTCTTGTTAAAATAGTTGTACTAAGTGATAAATAATAATATTACAAAATTATTGTTGGGGGCCTTCGTCCTCCGAAGGTCCTCAAAAACATGATTTGACAATGTTTTCCAAGTGGATTATGTGAACAGGTATCTTCGGACTCAGAATTATGAACATGAAGAACGGTCAGGACGAAGCCTGAACCAGACGAAGGGGGATTAAAATGGAGGACGGGCTGATTACCAAGCTCCACGAAGGATGGTGCACAGCCGAAGCTGTGCGCAGGGAAGCTTCGTCGCGATAGCAGAGAGGGGAACCGACTTAAAGATGAAAAGACTACTTGGGCCTTGACAGATTTCCATAAGTCATTGGCAAATGTAATGGACATGAATGTAATTTTACGTGGGCTGCGTCCCGCGTCTATAAATAGATGAACAGTACTCCCGTACTGTTCACGCTGACTTGGCATTTGCTTTTGCGTCATTCTTCTAATTTTGCCTTCCTGCAGTCCGAAGGTACATTTGTAATTTGAAGTCATTTCTATTTTCACATAGTAATAAAATAGAGATGACATTGTGATAAAATTTAAATGTTTACATTACTAATTATGTTATGCACAAGTCCTTCGTCGTAACTTATCGTGCTTACGAAGATATATTGTTTATGACCTTCGTCCGGAGCACATTATATCCCGAAGGGAAATAATGTTTAGAAGGACGAAGGATCTTATCATTTAACACTTTTCATGTTGCCTTGTTCTTAATCCGAAGCATTTGAGAACAAGTCACCAACATTGGCACCCACCTCCGGTGAACTCACTTCCACTTTGAGTTTTTTGAACACCTTCGGAAGCCATAGACTCTCGCTATGGCACCGAAGAAAGCTTCAACGACTGGAGCTGCAGCACTACAACCGCTGGACCCCAACCAGGAGACCGTCTCTCTTCGGGAGGCCCGAAGCCAGAAGAGGAAGGCCGTCAGCCCGACGCTTCAGGAGGATGAACTAGACCAAGAGATCAGGGATATGGAGATGCTTCATCAACAAGTGCAGAGGAAGAAGGAAAAGATGGCCAGGTTAGCTGAGCTGCAGAGGCAGATAGACGAAGCTTCTGAAGAAGTTCGCCATCTTACTCATGATGAGCAGAACAGAAGGCCTCAACAAAAAGACCTTCACCAGGAGGGCTTCTTCAACGAAGATGACTGGTATGACAATTTCCATCATGGAAATTTTGTTTTCGATGATGCTTCTCCCCTGTCCGCTGAGCTGCAGGCTACACCTTGGCCTCCATCCTACAAGCCACCCCAGCTTCCCATGTTCGATGGCCATTCAGACCCGAAGCAATTTTTGATGAGCTACGAAGCAACAGTGTCTTCGTATGGTGGCAATGCTGCAGTCATGGCAAAGTCTTTTGTTATGGCTGTCAGGAGTGTTGCTCAGACCTGGTATTCCTCCCTTCGACCAGGAACGATTACTTCATGGCAAAAGCTGAAGGATATGTTGCTAACTAGCTTTCAAGGGTTTCAGACGAAGCCGGTTACTGCTCAAGCCTTGTTCTAGTGCACTCAGGATCATGAAGAATACCTTCAGGCGTATGTCAGAAGGTTCTTACGTTTGAGGGCGCAGGCACCAACCGTGCCCAATGAAATTGTCATTGAAGCCATGATCAAGGGGCTCCGACCTGGACCTTCAGCTCAATACTTCGCCAGGAAGCCTCCTCAGACTTTGGAGAAGCTGCTCCAGAAGATGGATGAGTACATTCGTGCCGACAATGATTTTCGCCAAAGAAGGGAGGAGGCTTACAGATTTTCTGAAATGGCCAGGGGCTTCGGAGGAAGATTTTATCCGAAGCATGTCAGGTCCATCCACAACTCTAATCAAAATGATGATAAGGGGAGTCAGCAGAACAGGCCGCAGTGTTCCTCACAGGCTTCGGGGCAACAGCAAAGTTTCTTCCGGCCACCAGCTCCAAGAGGCAAAGGCGCCAGGGGCTTCGGCGGAAGATTTGGAGATCAACCAAGGAAGCTGTTTTGCTTGTTCTGTGGAGAAAACAAGGGCCATACCACCAGGACGTGCCATGTTACAATCCAAAAGCAAAAGGAAATAGCCGAAGCTGCAGCGCAACAAGCTCAGCCGAAGCAGGTCATGCATACTGCTTCGTATCATCCGCCTTACATCCCACAATACATAGACAACCACCCTGCAGCTTCTGTAGCTTCGGCAAGTCAACCTCAAGCTTCCTGGCAACAGCCTCCGCCTCCACCTCCACTGCAGCAAGGTCAACAGCCAGAAGGGAGTCAATATGCCCCACATCAAAGGGACTTCAGAGAACAATCCGAAGCTCGCACAGTCAACAGCACCGTGCCAGAGTCGAAGCACATTTATTGACACATATCCTACCTTTGATAGCAGTCTTTTCTATTCAGTTCTATTCTCTGTGTAACAAAGATCATTGTTAGTGTTCATATAATAATTTCGTCGTTTTCCACGAGGAAAACCTATTTTCTCCACAGGCTTAAGTTGCTGGAGCTTAAAAATTTGCGGTAACAAGGAGGACCTTCGAATTATTAAAAATCCTTCGAAGCAACAAAAAGTCGTTCTAAGGAACGCAGAGTAAGTTGCCGAAGTTACAAAAAGCCGTTCCAAAGGGAGCGCAGTGTAAGTTTTTTGCTCCAAAGACGTTCCTAAGGGAATGCAGAGCATACAGCGAAAAGTCAACGCTGATACCGCCTAAAGTAAAAGGCGAAGAAGCTCCAAAGACGTTCCTAAGGGAATGCAGAGCTTACAGCGAAAAGTCAACGCTGATACCGCCTAAGTAAAAGGCGAAGAAGCTCCAAAGACGTTCCTAAGGGAATGCAGAGCTTACAAATATATTTTGTGTGTATCTTCGGAACAAACGTCATTTGCATAACATAACATCATCACATCATTTTGCATAGCATAAGCATCATACATCATGTTGCATATGGCAAAAGAAGGGGACACAGTATCAACCTTCGAAAGGACGCTTTGAGAAAGTGAAAATTGTGTAAAGTCACGAGGGAATACAATGATAATCTTCGGAATACAGCTTCGGAGAATGTTTTCACAAAGCATGGACGTGCTTCATCAGAGTAATATCAAAATTGCACAGCTTCGGAGAATGTTTTCACGAAACGTGGACGTAAGTCATCAGAATAGTTTTAACGGAGAATGTTTTCTTCACGAAGCATGAAAAGAAGGGAAGGTGTTTTTTCGCCGAAGGCTCAAAAAAGGTATGTATGTAGAATTTCATGCATCGTAAAGAATTGAATAATGAAAAGAGACTTGTATATTACATTCAAATGTACAAAATATTACATAGATCACACTTCAAATGTTTTTTCTAATAACACCTAGTCTTCTCTTAATACTACTTCGGCAGCCTCATTTAGAAGTTGTTCAACAACTTTATCCATGATAGCTTCGGCCATTTGTTTGATTTCGTCATCCTCTTTTGTGTGAGGGTCAACAGACGATCCAGCAGGTTCTGAGGGAAGAGAATATTTTCGCATTACTATTACAAACCGCGAGCAAAGTTTGAAATAAAAATTACAACACAATAAGGGCGACTAATTAATACCTATTTGCCCTTCGGCAACTTCTGTCACTTTCCTAGCATCATGGATGCCTTTTTCACTCCTTTGAATAATTTCTTGCGCCATTTCTCGGCCGCCGTTGTCCCAGACATCAGTAAAGAATTTGCCACCAACCATGCTTGCTTCGGCCGAGGGGTCTTTGATGTCTTCGGAGGATAAGGCAGCTTCGGACTGAGCTAAAGATTTTACATGTTCACAACCTTTCTTCTCCAAGACAGTAGCAACTCCCCTGGCGCCCGAAAAAGCGCAGATGTCACCGCGGCTACTCAGGATTTCTTCGAAGGCCTCTGCTTCGTGACTGATCCATTCTATTGGACCTTCGGGATTGCCTCTTGAGAAATTCTCTTCACTGGAAAATGCGCCCACGTTGGCGAAGCTGGTTTTAATTTTCTTTACGCATTCCACGGATTTTTCGTAGCATTTTTTCTTAGAAGACCGAAGCTCTTCCACGGTTGCTTCCAAATGATCAGCCCATTGGTCGCTGCATTCCCGTCTTGTTTCTTCAAGTATGCGTTCTTCTTTCGCCTGGGCCAATTGCTTCTGAAGATCTTTAATTTCGCGTCTCTGAGCTTCGGCCTGAACCTTCGCAGCAGCTTCGTCCTTTTTTATTTTGTCTACTAATGTAAGCAGAATTTTATCTTTTTCTAGAGCTTCGTTTCTCAGTTTAATAACTTCTGAACGTAAATTGTTGAACGCAATTTCATAGCTCTCATCCTCGACACTCTTTTGTGCTCTTAATGCGTTGCTTAGGATTAAGCCCTATACGAAAAAGAATCCATATAAGAATAAAAGAATGAATTATGTATTAAAATTTTTTTTCAAGTATCTAATTCCCATACCTTTAGGCTATTGTACGCAAGACTGTCCGCGAGATCCTCCTTTGTCATAGCACATAATCCAGCTTCGAGCTTCGGGAACCCCATACTTCTAGCCATCTCTCGGCAGACAGATAGTTCTTTATTATCAGGAAGGCAGTACAGGAAGTCATCTTCATTTGTCCCATTAAACACTACTGCCCCCTTCGGATATTTTAGCTCTCTGGCATAGTAGTTGGCTTCGTAAGTCTCTTCTTCAGATAATTTCTTCCCCGAAGCATGTCGTACGATGTAATCGCATACGCTGGAAGGAGCTTCGGGGGCGGCAGTGTCCATTTCTTCAACCAAATTTGGTTCTGATATTTTTGTTTCCAAAGATTGTTCCTTGGTGGGCTCTGAAGGCCCAGCTTCAGCTTCAGGTTGTTGCTTCGAAGCTTCAGCAACTACAGCTTCGGTAGACACTTCAGCAACTTCAATAGTCTTCTTTGGAGTTGTGCTTGAAGACTTAATTGTCTCCAAAACATCCAGCACGTTAACCATTCTTCTTCTTTTCGGGGTCACCGATGGCCCCTTTTGATTTTTTATTGTTTCGACATTTGCTGAAGGACTTAAGATTTCCGATATTTTTGGCTTTTCAATCTTCAGTTTCTCTGCTTTTTCTGCTGAAGGCGCTTCGGTCTTTTCTTCCATCTTCGGCACTGGAGCTGGTTCTGTAGCTTCAGAGGCCAAAGAGACTTCACCAATAAATTCTGGCACTGTGGCCGGCTCAATAAAACGCGCTCGGTGGGTGAGCACCTTTATCTTTTTCGTTTGCGGCGCTGGCTCGCTAGTGGCACTCGTGGTAGCTTCTGTCACAGGAGAAGTATTTTTTCTTTTGCGATCCGACACCGGATAGTGGTAGTCAGGGTAGACAAACCCGACTGCGTCAAATACCCGGTTGAGCCTTTTCTTCTTTCGGCCTCCGAAGGCTGCTGATAACGCAGTATTCTCGGCCTTCGAGTACACCCCAAGCAGTTCGTCACTTAATGTTTCAATGTTTTTCAACCAGTCGTCATCAGGTTCAACAAATTTATCCCCGTATTTGAATGTGTATTTCAGTCTGACCAGTCCGCCTTCGTCGGACTCTTTGATGGTCTCCTTCGGCATTTCCCACTTTTCTGCAAGTGGCCACACCCTGAAGGCAATATGTTCTTGAATCAAGTCCCTTGTCCCAATAAAAGAGCAGACTACGCCGAAGGCTCTTTGGCATTCCTCGGCTGCTTCATCCATTTCAACCTTCGGCCTTCGAAGTCCGAAGCGTTGCCAGATGGGGCGCATAATGATACTCTTGACATCTTCTTGCGCTGTTAAGTCATTCTTTACATAGAACCATTCAGTCATCCAGGCTCCGGGCCACCTCTTCCGAAAGGTCGGCACAGGGCGGCTTGACCCGGAGCGGGCACCGAAGCTGTAACACCCAAAGTTGTTGTGATATTGTTCTTTTCCCCAGGGCTTCGTCTCATATAACAACTCATGAATATTGCAAAAGCTTTTAGCATTTGGTTCTAAACCTTGGCTTCTCGCAGCCCAGACAAACATCCCCATTCTTATGATAGCTTCGGGAGTAATTTGATGAAGGTAGACTTGAAATGTCTTCAGAACTTCAACAACAAAGTTGCTTAGGGGGAATCGAAGCCCAGCCTTGAGAAAGCTTCGGAAGATTACGACTTCATCTTCTTCAGGGGTGGGAGAAGTCTTTTCTCCAGCATCAACCCTCACAATAGATATATCTCGAAAATACCTCCCCCTCATATTATCAATATGATTCTGCTTAATAGTGGTTTTCCCGAAAACCGTGTGACTTGGCCGCCATGGTCGATCTTCGGACTCTTCCCCACCACTTTCTACATCATAACTATCGCTGTCACCAGTATCTTCGGACAAACCTTCAAGAATCTCCTTGGTGATTTTCTCCGTATTGGTCTCCGCCATCGCTATAAGGAACCCCAAGTTCTTCTCTTCGTTGAGACTCAGCTTCGTCTCAGCAGGGATCTTCTTACCTTCAGACATCTTCGGAAACGCTAAAAAACTGTTTTCAAGGCCGAAGCTTCAAAATCAAAAAGATCAGCAAATCTTAGTGCACAAGAGCTAAAAATTTAGTGGGCCGAAGCAGATGGCAAGTGTGCGTACTAAATAAGTTTGCGGTATGATCTTATTTATACCCCTAGGGCGTTGAAAATTGAAAGACCCCGCTTGTCAGTGAATGTTGCTATTCTAGCAAAGGGAAGGTGTTTTTTCGGACCTTCGGCTCAGGGCCTTCGTCCATATCACAATCTGAATTTATCATTAACAAATTAATATTGCGAGGGGCTACTGTTGGGGGCCTTCGTCCTCCGAAGGTCCTCAAAAACATGATTTGACAATGTTTTCCAAGTGGATTATGTGAACAGGTATCTTCGGACTCAGAATTATGAACATGAAGAACGGTCAGGACGAAGCCTGAACCAGACGAAGGGGGATTAAAATGGAGGACGGGCTGATTACCAAGCTCCACGAAGGATGGTGCACAGCCGAAGCTGTGCGCAGGGAAGCTTCGTCGCGATAGCAGAGAGGGGAACCGACTTAAAGATGAAAAGACTACTTGGGCCTTGACAGATTTCCATAAGTCATTGGCAAATGTAATGGACATGAATGTAATTTTACGTGGGCTGCGTCCCGCGTCTATAAATAGATGAACAGTACTCCCGTACTGTTCACGCTGACTTGACATTTGCTTTTGCGTCATTCTTCTAATTTTGCCTTCCTGCAGTCCGAAGGTACATTTGTAATTTGAAGTCATTTCTATTTTCACATAGTAATAAAATAGAGATGACATTGTGATAAAATTTAAATGTTTACATTACTAATTATGTTATGCACAAGTCCTTCGTCGTAACTTATCGTGCTTACGAAGATATATTGTTTATGACCTTCGTCCGGAGCACATTATATCCCGAAGGGAAATAATGTTTAGAAGGATGAAGGATCTTATCATTTAACACTTTTCATGTTGCCTTGTTCTTAATCCGAAGCATTTGAGAACAAGTCACCAACAATTATAGGAACTAAAATGAATTAATTTGGAACTATAATGATTTTTCTATGAATTAAATACATTTCTGGAATTATTTTAACACTAAAAATCATTTTCTAATTGAATTTCTGAATTTATCTATGATTCTGGACTGCGCACATAAAAATAGAGGAGTGCAGGGGCTTCTGTGTAAAACGCCCAAGACACAGGATACAGACTCTGGATCGCGGGTTGATAACCTAGAACCAGAGCGTCTCTTATGTAAAGTGTATGCGTCGAAGGGGTATCGTTTAATCTAAGCCGTCACATCAGCAATCCACGCGCGCAAATCAATTCGCGAACCGGTACGAATTGCGGACCGGCCGATCCCGATCAAAGGGTCAGGATTTTATGCAAACGGGATCTAATCTTATCCACCGGTGATCAAATCAACAGCTCAAATTAGGTTACCCCTAGATCTAATCTAGAGCGCACATCGTGGATCTAACGGCCCATGCTGTGTCTCCTTCCTTCGAACCCTAGGGTGGCCGCGCAGCCAAGTGTGACGGCAGAGGCTTGCCGGTGTAATCCAATCGCGCGCTCGGGTGGTCCTTTAGCCATCCTAACTGGTGCAAAACGAAGCTAATAGACCAACAAGGGCAGAGATGGTGATTTTACCGGCGATTAGGCTCCGAGGAAGTTCGCCCACGCTGCGTGGTGGCTCGGCCGTGAGAGTCAAAGTCCGGCGACAAATTCGCCCCGCTCCGAGTTGTCGCACCCCCTTAGGTTGCCCCAGGAACCTCCGCCGAGCGCCAACGTAGCTCCCGAGCACCTCAATTTGACCCCGGGTGGCGCGATGATCCAGGGCCAGTACGGCGGCACCAACAACTACCGCAAAGCAACATGGGTGCGGCAAGGTGGAAGAGTGAATGACGGGGCGGGTCGAGGCGAGTCCAGAGGACACGATTGCGGTACTTGTAGAGCAGTTTTGAAGGGGTTCCGGTCAACTCCCATGCCGTGCGGAGCCGAAGCGGTCGCCGGCGACTTCGGCATGGTTGTTACAGGAGCGAAGACTGAGTGTGCGGTCCCACACGACAGAGGGACGCGTCGAGCGCAAGCCACCGAACGGCGGGCCTAGGCTGTCAGAGTGGGGCGCGGCGCGGGAGAGCCAAGCGCGCGCGATGCAGAGCGAGGGCGCGGAGCGGCTGTAGGGATTTGCGTTCTGTCAGGAGGAAGAGGAATAGTGGAGGCTGACAAGGTGGCCCCAAATGGCAGCGGTACTGGGAGACAAGTCCACGCGCTGGGGAAGTCCCGCCAAGGTGGCCCACCCGTCAGCGGTTGGAGGAATGTGGGCTAGCGCGGGATGAAGTAAATGGGCCGCGATGGTTTTGGCCCACAAGGAACAGGTTTGTTTTTTTCTTTCTTTTCTTATTTCAAATTCAAGTTTAAATTCATAACTTCAATTCAAATCTGAGTCTCAAATTTGGTCATAAATGCAACAACACATGAAACCCAACATGATGCTATTATAGTTTTTATTTGGGTTACTTATTTATTTATTTATTTATTTACTTATTTCTCTTTAATGCATAATTCATAAATGGATAACGCCATCAAACAAATAATTTACATTCATATTATTAATTTGCTAATTTTCAGATATATATATATATATATTTAAATTTAAATAATTTCAAGGGTAAGAAAATTATTATTAAAGGGTACTCCAGTTTAAAGCTTGTAGAGAGTTTTACTAGATTCCCATTAATTGAATATGCACATAGAAAAGAAAACTAGATAATCTCTATGGGTTCCATGATCCCAAAACCCTTTTATATATGTGTTTATTTATTTTATCATTTTTTTCTTATACATATTTTAGGGCTTTACAACGGCTGATATACTAGTTTTACACTTTGCAAAGGTTGCACATTTTTACCCACAAGTCGTGTTACCCATTTACCATGGGGTTGATCGGACCCCATACACCTCTACCAAGGAAGCGAGGCAGGGTAGCACTACGAGGCCTTTACAAAGTTTCACTAGCTTTAGAAAACCCGCTACATTTTCTAGGGAGCGCAGTATAGGAATCCCTCGTCTAAAAAGCCATCGCAGCAAAATCAACCCGAGAACCTCCCTATACCGACCACTCCCCTACTGTCCTTGCCCCTTTCGGGTAAGGTAGTCCTCCACTAGCTTTCCTAATTAGTCAGCCAAGGGCGTCCCATACCACACTTGTGGTAGCACTGTTTTCCTGGGTGGTTCTCCATGTTCCAATTAACAATATGATCTTATCAAGAACAAGAATTAAACAACAACATAATTGGAACATGATCATAATGAAACATTAGTTTCCCAAAACCAGGTAGAGCAATAGCAAATCTACCCAATAATTCATCTGTTTGCAAGGTGGGGGATAAACAATGCTAGGGAAACCTATTAGGTCCCATCAAATTAACCTGAGCATGTCACAGTGATTAACAGGAACATTATTAGGTAAAAATGAGTGATCAAGGGCACAACTTGCCTTAGACTCGAGATTCCCCGGTACCAAGTTGGTCTTCAGATTCTCGTGACCTCACCGCTATTCGTAGCAATACATACAAACAGACAAGGATCACATAAAAATAAAAGTACACCAAACATGAGAACAAACAACGTAAAAATATTCTACGCGATGCTACGAGAGCGGGGGTTCAAGAACTACTAAATTAGGAGTTTCGGTTAAGAAGATATGGTTTTCCGAAGGCCTATGTGATTAAGCAATTAAAACTAGGTATTAAGTTGTTCTTATAAACTATGTGAGAAAGATAATATAAAGAGATACTGAAAGTTGCCTAGAGGGGGGTGAATAGGCGAAACCTGAAATTTACAAACTTTAAACACACACTACACTTGAGGTTAGGGTTAGAAATAAATTCGGCGTGCGGAAGATTGTTCTTCTTGCTATGAGTTGCTCAATTAATGCGGATAACCTTAGGAGCAAACTCAAATCAATATAAGCAAGGGAACTAGAGAGAGGAAAGAGGGGAAACAAATCGAGTGGAGATCAACACAAATGAACACGACGATTTGTTTACCGAGGTTCGGTTCCAAAGAACCTAGTCCCCGTTGAGGAGGCCACAAAAGCTAGGTCTATTCCAACCCTTTCCCTCTCTCAATCGGTCACACAAATCGGTTGAGTACTTCTCCTTAATCACTTGGGTCACTAAGACCCCGTAAGGATCACCACACACGTAGGTGTCTCTTGCTAGCTTTACAACGAATTAGAATGAGAAGGAGAAAGCAATCCAGGCAACAAGAGCAACAAAACAAACACAAAACACCCTCTCTCAAGTCACTAAGCGATTGAGTTGATTTTGAGTCTTGGAGAGGATTTGATCTTTTGATTGTGTCTTGGATTGTATGCTTTTGCTCTTGTATTGAATGTGGAGTTCAGAAAACTTGGATGGCTTGAATGGTGGTGGTTGGGGGTATTTATAGCCCCAACCACTATTCTAGTCGTTGGTGTCGATGGCACAACGGACATGGCACTATTCATTGTCCAGTGCGTGCCACGTCAGCAGACCGTTAGGGTTTTGGAGCGGATGACCGTTGAAGTACTTTGTCCTCTTGCGGCACTGGACAGTCCGGTGGCACACCCGACAGTCCGGTGTGTTCTGACTTCGTAGTTCTGACTTCTGACTTCTACGCTGTCCATTGTTCACTATTCACCGCAGTGGACCGTTGGGCGCAGTTGACCGTTGCTCTGTTGGCTCACAGGACATGTCCGGTGCACACCGGATAGTCCGGTGAATTATAGCGGAGCGACTCTAGAAAAACTCGAGAGCGACCAGTTCGTGGGGGTGCTTGGCCTAGGCACCGGACAGTGTTCGGTGCGCCACTAGCAACACCTATACTTGTCTTTTGCTCCAAACTTTGTAGAGTCCCCCAACTCATTTTCTTTGTTGGTTTGTGTTGAACTTTATGCACATGAGATAAATGACAACTAGGCAAACTAGTTAGTCCTCGTGATTTGTGATAGACGTCAAACACCAAAATCGATTATAGGAAATGATTAAGCTCATTTCCCTTTCAATCTCCCCATTTTTGGTGATTGATGCCAACACAAACCAAAGCAAATATAAAGTGTAGAAATGTAACTAGTTTGCAATTAGATAAATGTGAATAAGTTACTTTTAAACCAACTGATAGTATTTCTAAGTATATATGATTGCTTTTTCTTGTTTAACATTTTGGACCACATTTGCACCACTTTGCTTGTTTTTGTAAATCTTTTGGACAAGTCTTTTCAAATTCTTTTGCAAATAGCTAATGCTGTAAGACTATGATTTGAACCATTGGGGTTTGGAGCGGTTGACCGTTGAAGTCCTTTGTCCTCTTGCGGCATTGGACAGTCCGGTGCGTTCTGACTTCGCAGTTCTGAATTCTGACTTCTACGCTGTCCACTATTCACTATTCACCGCAGTCGACCATTGGGCACAGTTGACCGTTGCTCCATTGGCTCATCGGACATGTCTGGTGCACACCGGATAGTCCGGTGAATTATAGCGGAGCGACTCTGGAAAAACTCGAGAGCGACCAATTCGTGGGGGTGCTCGGCCTAGGCACCGGACAGTGTCCGGTGCGCCACTAGCAACACCTATACTTGTCTTTTGCTCCAAACTTTGTAGAGTTCCCCAACTCATTTTCTTTGTTGGTTTGTGTTGAACTTTAAGCACCTGAGATAAATGACAACTAGGCAAACTAGTTAGTCCACATGATTTGTGATGGATGTCAAACACCAAAATCGATTATAGGAAATGATTAAGCCTATTTACCTTTCAATCTCCCTCTTTTTGGTGATTGATGCCAAAACAAACCAAAGCAAATATAAAGTGTAGAAATGTAACTAGTTTGCAATTAGACAGATGTGCATAAGTTACTTTTAAACCAACTGATAGTATTTCTAAGTATATATGATTGCTTTCTTCTTGTTTAACATTTTGGACCACATTTGCATCACTTTGCTTGTTTTTGTAAATCTCTTGGAAAAGTCTTTTCAAATTCTTTTGCAAATAGCCAATGGTGTAAGACTATGGTTTCAAAAAGCATTTTCAAGATTTTGAAAATTCTCCCCCTGTTTCAAATGCTTTTCCTTTGGCTAAATAAATGCTCCCCCTGAAAAAGTTCTCCCCTTAGCTGTCAAGAGGGTTTTTGCAATTTGAATAATTTCTCCTCCTTTGTGAAACAGTTTTTGAAAATGGGGTGGTGGTGCAGTCCTTTTGCTTTGGGCCTATTAATTTCTCCCCTTTGGCATCAAGCGCCAAAAACGAAGAAACTTGAGAGGCCTAGTGCTTCTCCCCCATTGAATATGAATGAAAGCTTATGAGGAGGTCAAAAGATAAATGATACCAACAGAGTAGTAGTGAAAGCCTTGCCTTGGTCGAAAACTCCATTTTCCTTTCAATCTAAGACTAATCATAGAGATACTCATGGAAGCACATTAGTCTTAGCGTTGGCACAAGAAGAATAAGAAATATGCATTTGTACCAAATGAGAGAGATATGTTCAAAGGTATATAAATTAGCTATGTGTGAAAGATTTCAATCAAAGTTCCGAGAATCAAGAATATTGAGCTCATTCCTAAGTTTGCTAAAAGTCTTTTCATCTAGGGGCTTGGTAAAGATATCGGCTAATTAGTTCTGGGTGTTAACATAAGCAATTTCTATATCCCCCTTTTGTTGGTGATCTCTCAAAAAGTGATACCGGATGTCTATGTGCTTAGTGTGACTGTGTTCGACGGGATTATCCGCCATGCGGATTGCACTCTCATTATCACATAGGACAGGGACTTTGCTCAACTTATAGCCATAGTCCCTAAGGGTTTGCCTTATCTAGAGTAATTGTGCACAACAATGTCCTGCAGCAATATACTCGGCTTTGATAGTGGATAGAGCTACTGAGTGTTGTTTCTTTGAAGCCCAAGACACCAGAGATCTCCCTAGAAACTGACAAGTCCCTGATGTGCTCTTCCTATCAATTTTACATCTGCCATAATCGGCATAGGAATACCCAATTAGATCAAAGGTAGATCCCTTGGGGTACCATAGCCCAAACTTAGGAGTGTAAACTAAATATCTCATGATTCTTTTCACGGCCCTAAGGTGAACTTCCTTAGGATTTGCCTGGAACCTTGCACGCATGCATATAGAAAGCATAATATCTGGTCGTGAAGCACATAAGTAGAGTAAAGATCCTATCATCGACTGGTATACCTTTTGATCTACGGATTTACCTCCCATGTCGAGGTAGAGATGCCCATTTGTTCCTATGGGAGTCTTGATGGGTTTGGCATTCTTCATTCCAAACTTCTTGAGTATGTCTTGAATGTACTTAGTTTGGCAGATGAATGTGCCCTCTTAGAGTTGCTTGATTTGGAATCCAAGGAAATGCTTCAACTTCCCCATCATAGACATCTCGAATTTCTGTATCATGATCATACTAAACTCTTCACAAGAGGACTTGTTAGTAGACCCAAATATAATATCATCAACATAAATTTGGCATATAAACAAGTCTTTAGCAAAAGTTTTAGTGAAGAGAGTAGGGTCATCTTTTCCAACTTTGAAGCCATTAGTGATAAGAAAGTCTCTTAGGCATTCATACCATGCTCTTGTGGCTTGCTTGAGCCCATAAAGCGCCTTTGAGAGCTTATAAACATGTGTAGGATACTCACTTTCTTCAAAGCCGGGAGGTTGCTCAACATATACCTCTTCCTTGATAGGGTCATTGAGGAAGGCACTCTTCACGTCCATTTGATACATCTTAAAGCCATGGTAAGTAGCATAGGCAAGTAATATACGAATTGACTCAAGCCTAGCTATGGGTGCATCGGTTTCATCAAAATCCAAACCTTCGACTTGTGAATAACCTTTGGCAACAAGTCGGGCTTTGTTCCTAGTCACCACGCAACGCTCATCTTGCTTGTTGCAGAATACCCACTTGGTACCTACAACATTTTGGTTAGGACGTGGAACTAAATGCCATATCTCATTCCTTGTGAAGTTGTTGAGCTCCTCTTGCATTGCCACCACCCAGTCCGGATCTCTTAGTGCATCCTCTATCCTGTATGGCTTAATAGAAGACACAAAAGAGTAATGTTCACAAAAATGAGCTACTCGAGATCAAGTGGTTACCCCCTTGTGGATATCACCAAGAATGGAGTTGATGGGATGATCTCTTTGGATTGCTTGGTGGACTCTTGGGTGAGGTGGTCTTTGATCTTGAATTTATTGATCATCTTCCTTGTCTTGATCATCTTCATTTCCCCTTTGATCAATGTCCTCCTCTTGAGGTGGCTCATCGTCTTGATCTTTGTTGGGGCGAAGGCAAAGGCGCCACCCTTCGCTCGAAGCCTTCGCTGCAGCAGCTGAGCTAACACAGACAAAGCAGGCAGGGACACCCTTCGCATGTACCGCGCCAGACGAAGACCGGCGACGAAGGGCATCCCACAGTGCGGCCTCGTCCAGCTCAGAGGCCCACGTGCGATCCGGCCCATCGTAACGGCCCCTCGTGGCCGCTGTGCGTTACGGGCCTAATTTGTAAAAGCATCCCTGTAATTACGGTCTGTAACCCCGCTTTATGGGAATATTCTAGGGATAACCTAGGTAGCTGAGGGCACATGCGTCCTTAGCTCAAGGCGCTGCGCGCTCAGGTACCTATAAATACCCCCGCACAGTGCCCGTGAGAGGGCAGATGAACAGTGCTTTTGCCATCACGTGCTAAAACCCTGTTTGTGCTATCATTCCCCCCCCACTGTTGGATCGACTTGTGCCCGTGTGCAAGTTCCAACATTTGGCGCCCACCGTTCGTGCTACGAGAAAACCACCCGCGATGGCACCCAAGAGAGCTAACCCGAAGGCTGACGAGGCTGCGAAGGCAGCACTGCTCGCCGCAAGAAAGGGCAAGGCCCTCGCCCTCACCCAATCCACCCACCAAGAGGCCACTGAAGACGATGTTCCTCGCACCTGCGAAGATGACACTCTCTGCACCTGCGGCCCTGAGGGACAACCGCAGCCACCCTCAGGCTTCGCACCACCGGAGGGCGCGGACCTCACCGAGGACGATGAAGTCCTCGGCATCTCAGCAGAAGAGCAGCTACAGCTGCGCGCCCTGCGCCTCAAGAACCGCAATCTCCAGAGGCAGAAGGAGATACTGGAGGCCAAGCGCCAGCGTGTGTCCGCACTAGCCAAAGTGCGGCAAATGATACCCGACGAAGAGCAGAAGGCCCAGGAACTCGAGCGGGAGATTGCGCTGATACAGCGCGAAGGCCACCTCGGCCTTCAGCACGAGCCACCCCTCCAGCAGCGCGCACAATTCGAGGACATGCGTGAAGGCCACCTCGGCCTGCAGCATGGGCCACCCCTGCAACACCGCGCGCAACCGGAGGACCCGCGTTTCCCCCAGCGCGACCACACCTTCCCGCACGCCGCGCCATTCCAAGGAGTCAACTATCTCGACGAGCGAAGTCCCCTGGCGCCACACCTGCAAGTGACGCCTTGGCCAGCTAACTTCCGGGCAGGGACCTATCCCAAGTACAACGGCAGCACCGACCCGGCGCAATACATAATGAGTTATCAGGTCGCCGTTGCATCCGCCGGAGGGGACGACGCCACAATGGCGAAGTCTTTCATTATTGCCCTAGAGGGCCCAGCTCTCACCTGGTTCACCAGATTGCCTCCACTGTCCATTGATTCCTGGAGAAGTCTCAGGGACAAGTTCCTGCTCAACTTCCAAGGGTACCGCCCAGACACCGACGCCTTGGCCGAGCTCTCGCTTTGCAAGCAGCTGGAAAAAGAGACTCTGCGGGAGTATTACCGCAAATTTTTAACACTCAAGTCACAGCTGCCCTCCGTTGATGATCAGATAGCTATCCACTACGCCATCAGTGGCCTTCGTGCCGGCGTCCTCTACAGCCACTGTATCAGAGACCCGCCCAAGAACCTCCAGGAGCTATATCAACTCTTTGAAAAATATGCCAAATCCGAGGAGCTCCACCAACGCAAGGTTGAGTCACAGCGGAAATCCAAAGATGCCCCACAGTCCAGCCGCACGTGGACGAGGACTCCGCAGCCAGACTCCGGTCGAGACAGCCGCAATCAGCAGCAAGTGCACAACATCGCCAACCAGCATCCCGCTGCTAACCCCCCTCGTCGCCAGGAATATCCCCCAGGGCCGCGGAAATGGAACTCGTGGTAGGGGCCGAGGGCGTGCGCAGCCGCCGCGCCGATTCTACTGCCTCTTCCATGGCGAAGATTGTGCCCACCAGACCAAAGACTGCCCCGAGACGAAGGCCACCAGAGAAAGAATGACACGGGCACAGCCGGCCGACAACCCCAGAATTGTCGCGCACAATTACCAGCAACCCCCTCCACCATATATCCACGCTCCCGCCCCGCATCCACCGCACCACGCTTACCAACACCATCAGGAAGTACAAATCGTACCTCCTCCACCCCCACCACCACACCATCAAAACATCCCCCACGCTCCAAAGCAGGAAGACTTCGCCGATCAACCATATCGCAGAGTCATCCACATGATAACTGGGGGGTCCAGCACTGACTTCGACACCAAGCGGCAGAAGCGGGACCACTACCGCAGCATAAACCACGTCGCCGTCACTGGCCCAGTCGTGCAGACAAAGTGGTCCCATATACCGCTAACCTTCGACGCACGAGACGTCGACCTGCGCAGCGCCCCCCACTGCGACGCCATGGTTATCAATTGCAGCGTGGCAGGCTGGGACCTGCACAAAGTCCTAGTTGATAACGGCAGTCAGGCGGACATCATCTTCCTCCATGCCTTCGATCGCATGGGCATAAGCCACAGCCTGCTTAAGCCTTCGGACAACCCGCTGTATGGCTTCGGCGGCAAGGGCACCTTCCCCGTCGGCAAGATACAGCTGCCTCTCTCCTTCGGTGTAGCACCCAATGCCCGAAGTGAGCAAATAACCTTTGATATTGTGGACATGGTATATCCTTACAATGCCATCATGGGCCGGGGCTCCATCAATAAGTTCGAAGCAGCCATTCACGGACTGTACCTATGTATGAAGATACCTGGTCCGTTAGGCGTCATCACAGTCTTCGGCAATCAACAGACTGCACGCAACATAGAGCGGGACTTCGTGCCCGGTCAAATAAACGTGCACTGCCTCACGACCCAACGCGAGGTCCCCGCGCCCGCCAGCCCAACCAATAAGCAGCACGACAAGGCACAACTGTAGAGCAACGACGGGACCAAGACTGTCCCCCTCGACCAGGCCACGCCCAGGCAGACAGTCATTATCAGCGAAGACCTTACTTCGCATGAAGAAGAAAAGCTCCTCTGCTGCCTGTCCAAGAACAAAGATGTCTTCGCCTGGTCAGCCCTCGATCTGGTCGGTGTTAGCCGTTCAATAATTGAGCACAGTCTGGGAATCGACCCCTCGGTACGGCCGAAAAAGCAGCGGCTTCGCAAGATGTCCGACGAGAAGACGGAGGCCGCCAAGGCAGAAGTGCACCGCCTCCTGGAAGCCAAATTCATCGAGCCGGTGGCTTACCCCACATGGCTCTCCAATGTCGTGATGGTGCAGAAAAAGAGCGGGATGTGGCGAATGTGCATCGACTTCACCAGTCTCAATAAAGCCTGCCCAAAGGACAATTTCCCGTTGCCACGGATCGACAAAATAGTCGATAGCGCGGCCGGATGCGAAGTCATGTCCCTCCTCGACTGCTTCTCCGGTTACCACCAGATATACATGAAGGAAGAAGACAAGGCTAGCACCAGCTTTATAACACCCTTCGGCACATATTGCTTCATCAGAATGCCGGAGGGACTCAAGAACGCCGGGTCCACCTTCTCCAGGCTCACCAAAACAGTGCTCGAAGGGCAAATTGGCAGAAACATATTCACATATGTGGACTACATTGTTGTCGCCAGCAAGAGCAAGGAGGACCACCTCGCCGACCTCGCCGAAACATTCGCGAACATGCGAGATGCACAACTCCGCCTAAACCCGGAAAAGTGCATCTTCGGCGTTCGCCAAGGCAAAATATTGGGCTACCTGGTATCACACCGCGGCATCAAGGCCAACCCAACCAAGATTCAAGCCATCATAGACATGACGCCTCCGCAGTCCGTCAAGGACATCCAGCGCCTGACAGGCAGATTGGCCGCTCTCAACAGATTCATCTCCAGGTCCGCCAAGCGAAGTCTCCCCTTCCTCATGACACTCCGTGGTGCAAAAGACTTCGCCTGGGGACAAGAGCAGGCGGCGGCCTTCGCCTCATTAAAACAGTACCTGACAGAGTTGGCTGTCCTTACCAGCCCCGACCCCTCGCTCCCCCTGCTGCACTACGTCGCGGCTTCGCCACATGCGGTCAGCGCGGCACTAGTGCAGGAGCAGACTGTCGAGGGCGTGGTCCGGCAGTGCCCCGTGTACTATGTCTCCGAGGTACTGACTCCGTCCAAGTGCAACATGACAGAGCTAGAGAAGGTTGCCTACGCAGTCGTCATGTCTTCGCGCAAACTGCGCCATTATTTTGAAGCTTTCAAGGTCCGAGTCACCTCTGACAGGGGACTCAGCGAACTATTCAGAAACCCGGAGGCATCGGTGAGGATTGCCAAGTGGGCAGCCGAACTATCCGGCTACCACATCAGCTTCGAGCCCAGGACAGCCATCAAGTCACAAGTCCTGGCAGACTTCGTCGTCGACTGGACTGGGCCAATAACACAACCAGACCCGTCCACAGAGAAGGTTTGGACGATTCATTGCGACGGCGCATGGTGCCATGCAGGGGCAGGCGCCGCTGCAGTCATTACCTCACCAGCCGGGGTCAAGCACAGATATGCAGCGCGCCTCAGCTTCGCTCTGGAATCCGACAGATGCACAAATAATATAGCAGAATATGAAGCAGTCATCCTCGGCCTCCGCAAGCTAAGGGCCCTCGGAGTCACCACCTGTATCATTAAAACAGACTCCAAGATAGTTGCCGGCCAGGTCGAGAAAGACTACGCAGCAAAGGACCCCACACTTATGCAATATCTCTCGGCCATCCGAAGTCTCGAGAGGCAATTCAAGGGGTTCACCCTGCAGCATGTGGATCGGGCCAAAAATGAAGAGGCCGACGCATTGGCCAAGGCTGCCACCAGGGGCGAAACTCTGCCCTCCGACGTGTTCTTTCATGTCATCGGCACGCCAGCCGTCCGGAGCCCCGAAGGGCTCCAAATAACAAATGACAGCGAAGGCCACCGCATAGTCAACCTTATCATGACCGAAGACTGGCGGGCACCAATAACCCTGTTCCTACAGGGGTATTATCATCCAGCCGACATCAGTGAGGCCAAGCGCCTCAGACATCGAAGCCGAGACTTCGCACTGATTGAAGGCCAACTCTACAAAAAGGGGTCAGTCAGCCAATGCTTAAGTGCATCACCGAAGCCGAAGGCATGCAGATCCTACGAGAAGTCCACAGTGGCACGTGCGGCTCACACGCAGGGCCAAGGGCCCTAGCTGCTAAGGTGATCCGCCAGGGCTTTTACTGGCCCGCAATGATCTGCGCCGCAAATCGGGTCACACGATCCTGCGAAGCCTGCCAGAAGTTTTCTCCTCGGTCAGGCAGCCCCTCGTAGTACACAAAGCTGATCGCCCATACATGGCCCCTCTAGCGCTGGGGCCTGGAGATTGTCGGGCCCCTGCCCACCGCTCAGGGGAACCTTAAGTTCGCCTTCGTCGCTGTCGAGTACTTCACCAAATGGATCGAGGCGAGGGCTGTTTCTACAATAACATCAAAGACTGCCCAAAAATTCTTCTGGCAGAACATTGTTTGCCGCTTTGGAGTACCGTCCGAACTAACAGTTGACAACGGCAAGCAGTTTGACAACCAAGACTTCAAGGATTTTTGTTTCTCTATTGGCACCAAGCTTGCCTTCGCCTCAGTCTATCATCCGCAGTCCAACGGGGTCGTGGAACGCGCCAACGGAAAAATCTTCACAGCTGTCAAGAAGATGCTCCTTGATGAAAAGAAGGGCAGATGGACCGATTTGTTACCTGAGGCAGTCTGGGCACTAAACACGACTGAGTGCAGGGCGACCGGGTTTACTCCCTTCCGCCTTCTATACGGATCGGAGGCCATGACCCCGCAAGAAATGAAGCATGGGTCTCCGCGAACAGTTCCGTCAGCCGTCCCTGATGTGGACGAGCCAACTTCAAAGGATCTCATTGACGGAGACCGAGTCTTCGCCCTACAGGCCCTAAACAAATACCAAGCCCAGACCAAAGCATGGCGCGACCACACAGTCATCCCGAGGGAGTTCAGCGAGGGGGACCTCGTACTCGTCCGAACAGCTCGGACGGAGTCCAAGGGCAAGCTGGAGCCCAGGTGGGAGGGCCCCTTCATAGTCAAGACAAAAGCTTCCCCCAGCGCTTACAGGCTCACGACGCCAAACGGCGAGGACCTGGAGCACTCCTGGAACATCGACAACCTCCGCAAATTTTTTGTTTAACTCCTCAGGGCTGATTTCGCCCTTGTAATTCGCAACAACAATCTTGTACCGGCCCACACTCTTTTCCTCCCGGGGGGTGAGGTTTTTAACGAGGCGGAGCCATGTAATATATGTGTGAAAATCCCCCGCAAAAACATGCGTCGAAAAAAGACCGCGACGACGGTCTTCAACATTCGACCAATACAAGGTCACCGCGAGGCTAAGCGCTAGCCACCCTCGCGTGCGACAAATCCGCGCAGAAGTCGCCTAAGGGTGCAGCCGGACCAGCACAACAAGTGCGAAAAAATCGAAGTCTATCGCGAAGACTATCCGCGCAGAAGTCGCCTAAGGGTGCAGCCGGACCAGCACAACAAGTGCGAAAAAAATCGAAGTCTATCGCGAAGACTATCCGCGCAGAAGTCGCCTAAGGGTGCAGCCGGACCAGCACAACAAGTGCGAAAAAATCGAAGTCTATCGTGAAGACTATCCGCGCAGAAGTCGCCTAAGGGTGCAGCCGGACCAGCACAACAAGTGCGAAAAAAAAATCGAACTCTATCGCGAAGACTATCCGCGCAGAAGTCGCCTAAGGGTGCAGCCGGACCAGCACAACAAGTGCGAAAAAATCGAAGTCTATCGCGAAGACTATCCGCGCAGAAGTCGCCTAAGGGTACAGCCGGACTAGCACAACAAGTGCGAAAAAACCAAAGCCTACCGCAAAGACTGTCCGCGCAGAAGACACCTAAGGGTGCAACCGGACTAGCACAACAAAGGCAGAAACGACAACATCAAACCGTCCGTGCCAAGACCAACTATAATCACACCAGCACAGCATAACTAAACAACCCAGACAAAGTACACAACGCCTTCGCACACATATACAAGCGAGGGCACTCAACTTCCTCATACAAGCCTCTACACATACAGGCGAGGGCACCACACTCTACATCGGCTCAACCTTAGGAATAATTCCCATCTCCCTATAATTAAACAACATTATCCTAAGCTCCTCACCAGCAAAAAGACTTTGCAGTTCCCCTTCACCTGTATTCACGGCGGCCGGCAAAGACAACAGTTCCTGCCGGCCAGTCCCACTCACACGAAGCCGAGCCCCCTCCGCCCCACTAACTCTACGCTTCGCAACCGCCCTTCGTCGTCGTCGCCCGGTGCTAGGACCTGGCACATCTCCTGCGTCCGCGACGTGCGGCGAAGCCTCCGCCGCAGCCACATCCAAGGCCGCAAAGTAGTCCAAGTCCTCCGACGACTCCTCAGTCCAATCAACCGAGCTCCCAGAGTCAGCACAATCAAAAAACTCAAATGCAGACCCACCACATTCATTACCATCTTCCGCGGTCGAAGCCGCCAAAAATTTAGTAGTAGCGGTTGTGTGCGCAGGCCCAAAATCTTGAACCTGCGCAGCAACCAAAATTCAGTAACATGTACAAATTTCCCCAACCCTCTACACCCACTACGCCACCTGCGACGGCCCTGACGTTGCGGGAGCCTCCGCCGTTGGCTCCGCTGTTGCTTCCGCTGTTATCTCCGCCGCCACCGCTGCGGGATCTTCAGCACTCAGCGCAGCAGCTGCGGAGGCATCAGGTGCGCCTTCGGCAACCTCTGGGGGCAGGCCTTCGCCGGCCGCAGCGGATGCGGGGGCACCCGACGCGTCTCTCGCAGTCTCCGGGGTCGGCTCCAGGGCGAGCCCAGGCACGGCCTCCGCCGGGGTCGGCTCCGGGTCAGACAGCATGCTGTTCAACGCCTCGAAGTCGTCGACCCTCTCGCCACGCGCTGCCTAAGACAAAACACACAAAACTCATCAAACACACACACAGCCTACATCCAACAAACACCAAACATATGAAAACGTTACCTGAGCCCTCGCCGTCTCGGCCCGCTCTCTGACCACCTCGCGACCATGTTGACCCCACAGCCGGTCGAAGATAGCTCCGGCGGATTCCTTCACTACGGGGTCCTCAACCTTAAAGATATCTTGCTCAAAATCTTCTTCGACTTGGTCGAAGACCTCGAAGTGCCGGCACCCTTCCCGGGAGAGCGCATTCATCGCCCCCTCGCAGGTGACCAGGGAGGCATACGCCATAAACCCCTCCACGACAGTGGGGAGTGCCTACAACTCCTCCTGCACCCACTCCAGGCAGCGAAGTGCGGGCTCTCGGTCCGGCACTTCGAAATCACCGGTCCCCGCGCCCAGCCCGCGGTATGTATCTACAAGCAGTTGGCGCGTCCGCTCCGCCTCCGCGCGTGACGCGGCCTCGGCCCTCTCCACGCGGCTCTCCAGGGCGGTGAGCCGCTCCTGCAGCTGCTCGGCGCGCTCCCTGGCAAGATTGCCCTCCGCCCGTGCCAGGTTGGCCTCCTTCTGCGCAGCCTGCGCCTTGGCAAGAGCCTCGTTGGTCTCCCTCCTTTCCCCCGCCAGCTGGCGCCGGAGGGCAGCCTTCTCTCCCTCCAGTGTGGCCACCTTGTCCGCCAGCTTGCGACACTTGCTGTCGGCGGCCGATTTCTCACGGACGGCGTCAGCATGTTGTGTCCGAAGTCTCTCGACTTCGGCAGCCACAGCCGCCGTGAGGGCCCCCGACGCAGTGCGGCTGGCGAAGTCGGCCACCTGCAGAGCAATCGTAAGACCGCAACCCCAACAAGCCGATAAAAAAAAGAGGACGAAGTCCAGCTCAGCGGACCTGACTTAGCGCCTCCGTCACCTCCTTCAGCCGGCGGGACGCAGCGCCCGCCTCATCCATAACAACCGCGAGGGCCGACACCTCGCCTCCGATGCTAAGAGCCCCGCCCTTCGCCTTCGGCACTGCGGCAGCCGTCGTGGTCGCCGCGGCGGGCGCAACCATAGCAAGTTGGCCTTCGCCCGACCCTGCGACGTACCAACGAATAATTTAAAAAAAATATAAATAAATAAATAGAGCCAACGACTTACCACCGAGATAGTCCTCCACACTAATGTCGGTGGCGAAGTCGGCGACACGTTTGCCCGACAACGGCAACGCTCGGGCCGCCTTCGCCACCTCCGCCACCCCGCTGGACGGCGGCACCGCCTTTGCCGATTTTCGGGCCTCCGGCGCCTGCCGTTGCCTCCGGCGCCTTGCTAGATGCAGGGACGCCCGACTTCGCCGCTAGCGGCGGCCGGCCTCCGCCGGGGGCCGCAGCCTTCGCAGCCCCCCGCTGCCTCTTCGGCCTGGCTTCAAAGAGCCTGACAGCCGCCTGGCGCTTCTGAGCCGCTCCCTGGCGATCCTTGTCCATCACTGCTGACACAACAGCAGCAATATTCCACCCGTAAGGAAAAACCCTCCATTCACGAACCATGCGAGATGTAAAAAAGTCCTCGCCAGCCGCACGGGGGATAGGAACGTTCCTAGGCCAACAACCCCCGGTAACCCTCAGCATCCGAGCCGAAGACTCCCGGAGCTCGGGCGAAGACATCCTTTCCCCCGGGGCCGCGCACGTCCTCATCAACTCTCTAGCAAAACCATCAGAAACCCCAAGTCCTCCCATAGCAGTACCTAATTTTCTCTTTTTAGAGGATGGGGCGGCCGCCGGCGCAGGGTCGTCTCCAGTCTCCACCGCCGGTTTCTTCCCGCGGCGGTCCACATCGTCTTGACCAGGGTAGCCGTCATATGGCAATTGATTTAATTCAAAAACCCTGTTCAAATGGTCATTTGACCCGCGGATATCCCAGCTGCGCTGGCCCTCTGTCCTCGGCACGTAACGTCCAACGAGCCGCACCGCCCCATCCCCCGCCTCACGCACAAAGGCGGCCGGATCACGGTTTTGCAGATTCAGGGCGAAGGTGGGACTCCGCACCACTCTTCCGCCATGGAAAGGCATCTGGCGAGGGCACACTTCGCCCAACGCCCAGCCATGCGCCAAGGGCCATACCCCGTACGCCACAAATTCTTCAACCAAGTCGCGCCCATTACTCAGGCCGGCGGCGCACCGAAGGGCCCCTTCGTCCACATCCTCCTCCGCCACTTCGAAGGGCGGGTACGCTGAGTAAAAATGAGAACACATCTCGGACACGGGAAGTGTAGGATTACGGGGAGGCTACGCTAGCGCAAAACAAAATTTTCATCCCCATAATACCAAGAACTACTGCGGTTATAGGTCATGGAATTACCACTAGACGCGCAAAGCAGCGGAAGACGTCTCGATGTAGACGAACGCGTCGAGCAGTGCCGTGTAGTCGCCGGCGTTCTTCACGTCCTCGCACGGTTCGTCCAAGTGCTCCAGATGCAGCACCTCCGAGGTATCCACACGTATAGGGAGGAAGCGCCGCGTACCGAACTGCTAGGTTCACGACGGCGGCTTGGCGAGGGTGAGAGGCGAGCGGCGGCTGCTAGTTTGCAGGTGGCGAATTAGGTTATCTCTTAACCGTGCCCCGCCCCTCATTATATAGGCGTTATGGTGGGCTTCTGACGCCGAGGCCCATCATTAACCCTAAAGCCCAGTCTAATTTCGGATCTAATCCGAATTAGGCTTCCTTCCCCTTAAGTGTGTGACCCTATAGGTTCACGTACAAATAGACATAGCCCGAGTACTCTTACTTGGCCCAATAATTGACAGCGGCCTCTAGCAAGACATGTCAACTCCTATGTGTACGTAAAGATCATATCAGACGAACCATTGCGACATTAAGTACATGCTGTTCCCTTTGTCTCACGATATTTGGTCTGGCTCTAAGCTGACCTCTCTTTCTCGATACTGTGAATTGGAATCCTTTCAATGGTTAACTCTTAACCCTAGCACGGCCATGCATTTCTTGATCCAATCACTCGAGGGGCCCAGAGATATCTCTCTCACAAAGAGAAGGACAAATTCCATCTTGACTGACCATGCCTCATAGCATGCTTCCTGACAAACCCAAAACTACCTTTATAACTACCCAGTTACGGGATAGCGTTTGATAGTCCCTAAGTAAGTCAATTCACATCTTGAGAACATGCGACAATCTCAGGTCTAAGGATACAGTATTCATGTTGCAAGAAGAGAACTATATTACAATATCTCACGTTGGGTCGGTCCAGCCTCATGTCATACATGCGCCCACATTATTAATTTAACATCTCCATGTTCATGACTTGTGAAATGTAGTCATCAACTAATATATGTGCTAGTCATCGACTCTGACTAGGGACATCATTTAGAATAACCATATAAGTAAAGAATCTCACAAACAATTCACATAATTGCTAATCAATACAAGGTGCCTTCCATGGATATTCAATTAAGCAATATATATATCATGGATACAAAGAAATATGCTCATCTCTATGATTATCTCTAGGGCATATTTCTAACAGGAAGTCCCTCATGGCCTTCGACGGTGCCCTCAGCGACGTAAAACCAAAATTCATTCCAGTTGCCCCACTTGTTGCGGGCGCACGGCACCAACTCGACTACCTGCATCGTGGTTTTGCCGGTCTTCGGCGTGAATGTGCAAGACCCAAACTGAGCAACTTTGTCTCCAATCATCCTCTTCTGCCAGTGGAAACAATAATACTTCGCAAAAACTTCGACCGATGGCTGTCCGCCGTACGAAGTCGTCGCCCAGACATACTTCGACAGAGCCACTATGGCATTCGGTGTCAGCTGATGTATTTGGACGTTGAACTTGCGCAGGACTTCGCCAATAAATCGGTGCGCAGGCAAGCGGAGTCTGGCGGCGAAGAACGCCTCGAAAACAACCAACTCGCCCTCCGGCTCGGGGACTTCCTCCGTCCCCGGGACTCGAGCAACTCCGCCGCCGAAGTAACCCAACCGCTGCATATCTTGCACGCGGACCGACGACATCCTGCAATACGCCAAAATCAACAGAATCGCCGGCGCGCAACTGCTCCGCCATTAAACTACTCAGCGTCTCTTCAGACGAGGCGGCGGCCTGCGGCGAGGGAACGACCGGCGGTGTAGCGGCAGCGGAAGAAGACGAGGACGGCATCGCTACGTACCGTCGGCGGCGGCGGGCGGTCTGCTTCACTCGAGCCAGATCTCCGGCGAACGAGAGCACGACGGGCCGACGAGCAGCAAGACGGCGGAAAGGGCGGCTAGGGTTTTCGCGGAGCGTGGAAGGTGAAGTTCAAAAAGCGCCGACCCCCGCCCCCTTTTATAGGCATGGCGCGGCGCTTCGGGAAACCCGCAATCCAACAGTACGCCGTCAATCAACGGTCATATGAAAAACCCCCGCGGAACCACTTCGAGCGAGGGCAGCGTCTCCGCCATCTAGCGACGTCTTCGGCACCAGGTGACTTTGTCGAACTGGTCCCTCGGAGGGCAAATGTTGGGGCGAAGGCAAAGGCGCCACCCTTCGCTCGAAGCCTTCGCTGCAGCAGCTGAGCTAACACAGACAAAGCAGGCAGGGACACCCTTCGCATGTACCGCGCCAGACGAAGACCAGCGACGAAGGGCATCCCACAGTGCGGCCTCGTCTAGCTCAGAGGCCCACGTGCGATCCGGCCCATCGTAACGGGCCCCGCGTGGCCGCTGTGCGTTACGGGCCTAATTTGTAAAAGCATCCCTGTAATTACGGTCTGTAACCCCGCTTTATGGGAATATTCTGGGGATAACCTAGGTAGCTGAGGGCACATGCGTCCTTAGCTCAAGGCGCTGCGCGCTCAGGTACCTATAAATACCCCCGCACAGTGCCCGTGAGAGGGCAGATGAACAGTGCTTTTGCCATCACGTGCTAAAACCCTGTTTGTGTAACACCCGCTTTGTAATTGCTAGATAAAACACCAATAGAGAAAACAATTTCTCTCCTTATGTGAGTTTGATCTTTATGCACCATCATATGAGAACACCATGTCCAAGAACAATTAATAAAAGGTCTACTACTAAATTGTTGCATCATGCTGGATATTTTATTGGTGTGTGCATTTGGTGACAACATAGAAATAAAATGACAATGAGAAGAGGAATAGAGGAAAAAGGAGAAAGAAAGAAAGAAATGATATAAAATGTAAAGCAAAAAAATTTATAAATACACAAACTCAACTATACTGGTATGATTGAAATTTATCTATAATTTGAGTACAAGTTCAAAGTTATATTTGGAATTCAAATTGGGAAATTGAAAAAAATAAAAAGAAAAGAAAACAGAAAACAGAAAATATAAAAAGAAAAAGATAAAAGAGCTAACTGGGCCTCGGAACCACATTTCGGCCCACTATCTATTTCCCTCAGCGCGGCCCAGACCACCAAAAGCCGGCGCCGACAGGTGGGACCCGTCGGTCAGCTCCGCACGCGCGCGTGCTTACTCCTGTGTTTCGCTTACACGCAGGGTCCACTCGCCAGGAATTTTCGTCCGTGCGTGCGCCGCTGGTCACTGACTTGTGGGCCATCGTTGTCAGCGTTTTCTTCTCACCCACCTCGCGCACCTTCCGCCGCCATTGCCGGTGGAGCAAGGAAGCTCCCTTCCGCCCTCGTGCCGAGTCCACAGGCGTTAAATGGGCAGCCGGTGCGCCCTGCTCCACCTCCCCCATCTACCCAGCGCCGGCCCGTGCTCACCACTTGCCCCTAACCGCGCCACCGCACCAATTCGCACCGCCGCCGGCTAAATCTGTCCCGCGGGAAAATCCGGCCGTGGCAAGGCGTCCTGCGTGGTCGGGGGCAACCACTGAAACCGTCCGTGGCGTTTGCGGGAGACATCATCGACCGGTTGCGGGTGAATTCCTCACCGGAGTACAAGCTCCGCCGTGAACCCGCGCCGCGCCGTGGCCGGGCGTTCCCGTGACTCCATCGTTGGTAAGAAGCCTACCTTCATGTTCTCCATAACCTTGGCTTTGCGTAGAACGTCTCGGGTGGGAGCATTAGTGCTCGGTGGCGTGGGTTGCATGCGCCGGTGATGCCGCCGCCGTATACCGAGGGCGCCGCCGCCGTCGGGATAACCTGGGATAAGGGGGTTAGCTGGGAGCCGTAGATCGAATGCTCGGCGGCTCAGATTAGATGAGGAAAACGCTTCAGGGTGGACTAGTTTGAACCGTGCGATATGAATCATGGGGCTGAGATTGATACCCATCTCGATTAAACCCTGACCGAAGATCTTAGATCCTAGGGTGGTCAGCCCGTAGCGCTTCGTTGTGAGTAGATCTAATCTGTAGCGTAGAAGTTAAATCGGATGGCCAGAATTGATCGATACCCCTTCGATTGGCCGATTTGCAAAAGAATCCTTATAATGTTAGTTAATCAACCCGCCGTCCT
Source organism: Zea luxurians (assembly GCA_029449295.1). Lineage (NCBI taxonomy): Eukaryota > Viridiplantae > Streptophyta > Magnoliopsida > Poales > Poaceae > Zea > Zea luxurians. Next base: position 37,527,802 of record JAOPSE010000030.1, on the reverse strand, counting down.
ATTACACTGTGCTCTGAGTCTTAGGAATCTTACGCCAGGCCCCCTGGGTTTCTCTGAATTTGAGGCCCAGTCCAGTCAACACGAAAACCAGAGAAAATAAATAGAAAATGAATTTTTAATATGAAAATAATTGCTAGAACTTTATAAATTCATAGAAAATTCATACTAACTCCAAATTCATCCATTCCAGTTGCTAAAATTTTGTAATTTTATTCTCTTTCACCTAAAGCCTCTGTTATGTCATAAAAACAGTAAGAAAAGTTATTTCTCATTTAATCCTATTTAAAACACATAAAACCTTTGAAAATGCATAACTTAAATTCCATAACTCCAAAAATTATGATTTCTGTTCCTAGGATTTCATTTTAATGTGTAGATTATTACTGTGTATTTTGTATATATGTTTGGTGTAATGTTAATTTCTCTATATGCACTGTGTTTGTTTGTATTGTGGCGAGTAGAAGAGCCCGTTGCTGAGGATACTGGTGAGCAGCAGGTTGAGGTAGCTGAGCAGGAGCTCATTGAAGGCAAGTTGTGCCCTTGACCACTTTTTACCCAATAATGTTCTTTAATATCACATACTCATGCATAGGTTAACTTTGATGGGACCCAATAGGTCACCCTAGATTGTTTATCTCATTACCTTGTTTACCCCTGAATCACTTGGGTAGTTTGCTATTGCTTTATATGGTTTTGGGATAATCATTTATTACCTCTATGTTCCAATTCTTGTTGTTATTCTGTTTATGTTCATATTGTTATCATTAATGTTAATTGGAACATAGAGCTTAACTTGAGAACCACGTGCCACCACAAGGGAGGAATGGGACCCCTTGGCTGACTAATTAGGAAAGCTAGTGGAAGACTACCTTACCCGAAAGGGGCAAGGGCAGTAGGGGAGAGGTCAGTGCGGGGAGGTCCCTGGTTGGTTTTGCTGGGATGGCAGTCAGCCAGGAACCCTGTACTGGATCTTCCCATAAACTGTAGCGGGTTTTCGGAAGCTAGTGGAACTTTGTAAAGGCCTCGTAGTGTTGCCCTGCCGCGCTTCCTAGGTAGAGGTGTATGGGATTCATGACCCCTTGGCAGATGGGTAACATGACTTGTGGGTAAAGGGTACAACCTCTGCAGAGTGTAAAACTGGTATACTAGCCGAGCTCACGGTCATGAGCAGCTCAGGACTCTCTGATGTTTAATTTATGGAACTTAAATTAAATTTTGTCATTTGCATTGCATGGGTTTGTTATTAATTTTGTTCTATTACTTTACTTATGGTTTGGTATTTACTTACACTTAGTAACTGCTAATAAAATTTTGACCAACTACTTAAAAGCCATGCTCAGCTTTAACCCCTGTCTTTGATTAGCCTTACACATCACATGAACTCACACCTTTGTGAGTTTATGTCCACTGATTCCCCACAACTTGTTGAGCTATGATCATGTGTGAGCTCACCCTTGCTGTCTCACACCCCCCCCACAGGAGAAGATCAGGTGGTTCAGGAGGAGCTGCCTAACACTGAGGAGTTCGATCTGATCTAGGTGGCGTTTCCCAGTCGACATTGGCGCCGACGATCCTTAGTTTGTTTTATCTTTATTACTTTATTTTGTAATAAGTCTTCCGCTATGTAATAAATACTCTGATGTTTTATGACATTTATCTCTATACACTCTGTTATTATATATGTTGTCTTCTTGGCGCATGTATGAGATGCACCTGGCTTTGTTCCTTAAAGCCGGGTGTTACAGAAGTGGTATCAGAGGAATGTTGACTGTAGGACGAAACCTAGATAGACTGGACAAACCCTTACCTACTTATCTCATTCTGATTCATTCTACACTCACCTTACTCTGATTCTTTCTACACTTATCTTGATCCTGTCTCACCTTCTACTGTTCTACTCTGATCATTCTTACCTTTTCTACTCTAAGACAAGATGGATTTCACACCTTGGAATCCTATGACTATGATCTTTCTAAGAGATAGGGAACCTAAGACAAAATTAAAACTATTTTCTCTATTAAAAATATTGGCTGATTGTGCTGATGCTAAATGCCTGATTTGCTTCTTTGATTGATTGAATTATAGATGGATATCTTAGTATGTACCACCATAAGGTATAGAATTAGCTAGGATAGGTGAAATATTAATCTGCTTAGCTAATAAGTCCCCCAAAGTAACCTGATTTGTAAATACCTGCCTTGTCTACTATTTTCTTACCATATGTATCTAACTCAGATGGTCAATACCAGGCGGGGTGGTGGAATTGACTTGCCTCCTAACCAACACACTCGAAGACAACCTCAACCACAACCTGCTGGGATGAATCCTCCCAATCCTCCACCAGGCGGAGTTGACCCACTGGTTGCTGCTCAGATGGCGGTGATGCAGCAAATGGCGGACACCATGGCTGATATGCGTGCTCAGATGCAACAAGAACGCCAGGAGATGCGTCAGGAAAGAGAAGATATACGCCAGGAGTTGCGCCAGGAGCGAGATGAGATACGCCAAGAAAGGAGGGCGCAACAACAGCAGCTGCAACAGCAAATGCAACAACAGCAACAGCAGCAACAAGTACCACTGCCTCCACCACCACCACCAGTTCCACCCCGAGACAAGCATAGGGAGTTCATGAGTCATAAGCCACCTACATTCGCTAGCTCACCTGATCCACTGGACGCGGATGATTGGCTGAAAGCAATTGAGAAGATGCTGAATATTGCACAATGCACTGACCGGGAGAAGGTTTTATATGCTTCTGGACGTCTGATTGGTCCTGCTGCTGACTGGTGGGATTCTTATACTGCTGCCCATGATGCTACGGATACTATTACCTGGGCAGAGTTCAGTACACAATTCAGGAACTACCATATTCCAGCTGGGATGATAAAGATCAAGAAGAAGGAATTTCTGTCGCTGAAGCAAGGGAGTATGTCAGTCAGCGAGTACAGAGACAAGTTTATTCAGTTATCCAGATATGCCCCTGAAGAAGTTGCTGAAGACGAGAGGAAGCAGGAGCATTTTATTGAAGGACTTAATGGACCCTTGCAGTATGCTCTAGTGGCACACACATTTCCATCATTTCAGAGGCTGCTTGATAAGGCCCTGGCTATTGAACACAAGCGTGTTCAGCTGGGAGATTTGAAGAGGAAGGCAATATCTCAAGGACAAGGAAGCAGCAGTGTTCGTCCTCGCTACAGTTCACCCCAGAGTACACCGACTCGACCAGGAGGACCACGCCCAGTTCAGCAGTCACCACTGAGGACTCCACCTCCTCGACAGGCTACCCCTACTGGCACCCCGACGAAGTTTTCAGGACAGAGTCCGGGCACTCAATGTTTCAAGTGTGGGAAGATTGGTCATTATGCAAATGTCTGCCCACAGAGGATTGCTACTACTCCAGCTCAGAACAGGCAGCAAACTCCAGGATCTAGCAAGGGATATTCTATTGCCAAGGTTAATCAAGTCAGCGTTGATGCTACTCCAGATGGAGGGGACCTCGTAATTGGTATGTTTTATGTTAATGCAATTCCTGCAACCATATTATTTGATTCTGGTGCTACACATTCATTCATGTCTGCTAGATATGCCAACACAAATGAAATACCACTGCTAAATATGAGAAAACCCCTGATTGTAATTACACCTAAAGGGCCTGTTGAGGCGAATCAAATGACACGTAGATTGACATTGACCATTATGGGTAGAGAATTTGGAGCTACTGCTATAATATTAGAGTCAAGCAGTATAGATCTGATCCTTGGTATGTCATGGCTAAGAAAGGCAAAGGCCGTTATAGCATGTGGCAGGGGTACCGTAGAACTCACTACCACTAAAGGAGAAAGGTTTCAAGTTAATATTGCAGTAACCTCCTCATCCATGCGTGCAATGTTCTTTATGCCGGAGGAGTTTGTTGGTGACAACATCTGGGTGGTTAGAGATTTTCCGGATGTCTTTCCAGAGGAGTTACCAGGGATGCCACCTGATAGGGAAGTTGAGTTTGTTATTGATCTCTTACCTGGAACCGCCCCTATTTCTAAACGGCCATATAGGATGTCCGTAGAGGAGTTGAAGGAACTTAAGAAGCAGTTAACTGAGTTACAAGAGGCTGGGTACATTCGTCCGAGTTCCTCACCTTGGGGAGCACCGGTCTTGTTTGTACAGAAGAAGGATGGATCGCAACGGATGTGTGTGGATTATAGATCTCTTAATGATGTTACGGTGAAGAACAAGTATCCGTTGCCCCGTATTGAAGATTTATTTGATCAGATGAGAGGTGCAAGAGTATTTTCGAAGATTGATCTCCGATCAGGATACCATCAGATGAGGATTAGACCATCGGATATTCCCAAGACGGCTTTCTCGACTAGATATGGATTGTATGAGTTTACTGTTATGTCGTTTGGATTAACCAATGCACCAGCTTATTTTATGAACTTAATGAACAAGGTGTTTATGGAGTATTTGGACAGATTCGTCGTGGTATTCATCGACGATATTCTTATTTATTCTCAGAGTGAAAGTGATCACGAGGAGCATCTGAGGATGGTGCTACAGAAGCTACGAGATAATCAACTCTATGCTAAGTTCAGCAAGTGCGAGTTTTGGATTGGCGAAGTGCCATTTCTTGGTCATATTATTTCTAATGGAGGAATAGCAGTGGATCCTGCTAAGGTTAAGGAGATAATGGAGTGGAGAGTACCCACTACAGTTACTGAGATTCGAAGTTTCTTAGGACTTGCTGGATATTATCGGAGGTTTATCGAAGGATTTTCTAAGATTGCTAAGCCTATGACTTCACTTTTGGAGAAAGGAAGAGAGTTTAAGTGGGACGAGAAGTGTCAAGAAAGCTTTGATCTATTGAAGAAGAGGTTGATGTCGCCACCAGTTTTGGTTATGCCAGACTTACAAAAAGGATTTGATATCTACTGTGATGCATGTGGCCAAGGCTTAGGATGTGTGCTCATGCAGGAAGGTCATGTGATTGCATATGCTTCTCGTCAGTTGCGGAAACATGAATTGAACTACCCTACTCATGACTTGGAATTGGCAGCCGTTGTGCATGCACTTAAGATTTGGAGACATTATATCATGGGGACCAAGTGTCAAGTGTATACGGATCATAAGAGTCTGAAGTATATATTCACTCAGAAGGATCTCAACCTTAGGCAACGCCGTTGGTTGGAGCTTATTAAGGATTATGATTTGGAGATTCACTATCACCCGGGCAAGGCAAATTTGGTTGCAGATGCCTTGAGTCGCAAGGAGCATGTTCATTCAGCTGTTGTTGCCCAGCTACCCGATGAGATTGTTGAGGACTTCAGGAGACTTAACCTAGGGATAGTTGCTCATACTGAAGGAGTTACTATTGACGTGGAACCTACTTTGGGGCAAGAGATCCGCAAAGGACAAATTGGTGATGCTAAAATAAAAGAGATTAAGGATTTGATTACTGAAGGTCGAGTTCCGGAGTTCACGGAAGATGAGCAGGGCACTGTATGGTTCAAGAATAGGATGTGTGTCCCTGATATTAAAAGCCTTCGGGAGACTATTTTAAAGGAGGCCCATGACTCGGATTATTCTATTCACCCTGGTAGTACCAAGATGTATCAGGATTTGAAACGGAAATATTGGTGGTATGGATTGAAAAGAGATGTAGCTGCACATGTGGCTATGTGCGATGTATGTCAAAGAGTTAAAGCTGAACACCAGAGGCCAGCTGGACTACTGCATCCACTGAAGATACCCGAGTGGAAATGGGAAGAGATTGGTATGGATTTCATTACTGGATTGCCTCGCACCCAGAAAGGATATGATGCTATATGGGTGATTGTGGATAGATTGACTAAAGTGGCTCACTTTATTCCTGTGAAGACTACTTATAAAGGTTCTCAGCTAGCAGAGTTATATATGGCTCGGATTGTGTGTTTACATGGAGTACCAAAGAAGATCGTGTCTGATCGAGGTTCGCAGTTTACCTCAAGATTTTGGAGAAGCTTTCATGAGAACATGAGTACAAAGTTGAATTTCAGTACAGCTTATCACCCTCAGACGGATGGATAGACTGAAAGGACAAACCAAGTATTGGAAGATATGTTGAGAGCATGTGCCCTTCAGCATGGAGGAAGTTGGGATAAGAGTCTGCCTTATGCTGAGTTCTCGTATAATAATAGTTATCAGGCCAGTCTGAAGATGTCACCTTTTGAAGCTTTATATGGGAGGAAGTGCAGAACTCCTTTGTATTGGGATCAGACCGGAGAGAGACAGTTCTTTGGGCCTGAATTGATTCAAGAAGCAGAAGAACAAGTTCGTATAATTCGAGAGAATTTGAGAGTGGCTCAAACCAGGCAAAAGAGTTATGCTGATAATAGAAGGAGGCCACTGGAATTCGAAGAAGGAGATTATGTGTATCTCAAGGTGTCACCACTTCGTGGAATGAGGAGATTTAAAGTCAAGGGCAAATTGTCCCCTCGCTACATTGGACCATTCTTGATCTTTAGGCGAGTTGGGGAGATGGCATACCAACTCGAGTTACCTGCTAGTCTATCAGATGTGCATAATGTGTTCCATGTATCTCAACTGAAGAAATGTCTCCGTGTCCCCGAGGAACAGTTACCAATGGAAGAGCTCAGTGTTCAAGGTGATTTGACTTACACGGAGTACCCGATCAAGATTTTGGATACTTTGACTCGAGTTACAAGGAATAAGGTGATAAAGATGTGCAAAGTTCAATGGAGTCACCACAGTGTAGATGAAGCAACTTGGGAAAGAGAAGAAGAGCTTCGCATAGATTTTCCCCACCTTTTCCCTAGTTCTTCTTAAATCTCGAGGACGAGATTATTTTTAAGGGGGGTAGGATTTGTAACACCCGCTTTGTAATTGCTAGATAAAACACCAATAGAGAAAACAATTTCTCTCCTTATGTGAGTTTGATCTTTATGCACCATCATATGAGAACACCATGTCCAAGAACAATTAATAAAAGGTCTACTACTAAATTGTTGCATCATGCTGGATATTTTATTGGTGTGTGCATTTGGTGACAACATAGAAATAAAATGACAATGAGAAGAGGAATAGAGGAAAAAGGAGAAAGAAAGAAAGAAATGATATAAAATGTAAAGCAAAAAAATTTATAAATACACAAACTCAACTATACTGGTATGATTGAAATTTATCTATAATTTGAGTACAAGTTCAAAGTTATATTTGGAATTCAAATTGGGAAATTGAAAAAAATAAAAAGAAAAGAAAACAGAAAACAGAAAATATAAAAAGAAAAAGATAAAAGAGCTAACTGGGCCTCGGAACCACATTTCGGCCCACTATCTGTTTCCCTCAGCGTGGCCCAGACCACCAAAAGCCGGCGCCGACAGGTGGGACCCGTCGGTCAGCTCCGCACGCGCGCGTGCTTACTCCTGTGTTTCGCTTACACGCAGGGTCCACTCGCCAGGAATTTTCGTCCGTGCGTGCGCCGCTGGTCACTGACTTGTGGGCCATCGTTGTCAGCGTTTTCTTCTCACCCACCTCGCGCACCTTCCGCCGCCATTGCCGGTGGAGCAAGGAAGCTCCCTTCCGCCCTCGTGCCGAGTCCACAGGCGTTAAATGGGCAGCCGGTGCGCCCTGCTCCACCTCCCCCATCTACCCAGCGCCGGCCCGTGCTCACCACTTGCCCCTAACCGCGCCACCGCACCAATTCGCACCGCCGCCGGCTAAATCCGTCCCGCGGGAAAATCCGGCCGTGGCAAGGCGTCCTGCGTGGTCGGGGGCAACCACTGAAACCGTCCGTGGCGTTTGCGGGAGACATCATCGACCGGTTGCGGGTGAATTCCTCACCGGAGTACAAGCTCCGCCGTGAACCCGCGCCGCGCCGTGGCCGGGCGTTCCCGTGACTCCATCGTTGGTAAGAAGCCTACCTTCATGTTCTCCATAACCTCGGCTTTGCGTAGAACGTCTCGGGTGGGAGCATTAGTGCTCGGTGGCGTGGGTTGCATGCGCCGGTGATGCCGCCGCCGTATACCGAGGGCGCCGCCGCCGTCGGGATAACCTGGGATAAGGGGGTTAGCTGGGAGCCGTAGATCGAATGCTCGGCGGCTCAGATTAGATGAGGAAAACGCTTCAGGGTGGACTAGTTTGAACCGTGCGATATGAATCATGGGGCTGAGATTGATACCCATCTCGATTAAACCCTGACCGAAGATCTTAGATCCTAGGGTGGTCAGCCCGTAGCGCTTCGTTGTGAGTAGATCTAATCTGTAGCGTAGAAGTTAAATCGGATGGCCAGAATTGATCGATACCCCTTCGATTGGCCGATTTGCAAAAGAATCCTTATAATGTTAGTTAATCAACCCGCCGTCCTATTACACTGTGCTCTGAGTCTTAGGAATCTTACGCCAGGCCCCCTGGGTTTCTCTGAATTTGAGGCCCAGTCCAGTCAACACGAAAACCAGAGAAAATAAATAGAAAATGAATTTTTAATATGAAAATAATTGCTAGAACTTTATAAATTCATAGAAAATTCATACTAACTCCAAATTCATCCATTCCAGTTGCTAAAATTTTGTAATTTTATTCTCTTTCACCTAGAGCCTCTGTTATGTCATAAAAACAGTAAGAAAAGTTATTTCTCATTTAATCCTATTTAAAACACATAAAACCTTTGAAAATGCATAACTTAAATTCCATAACTCCAAAAATTATGATTTCTGTTCCTAGGATTTCATTTTAATGTGTAGATTATTACTGTGTATTTTGTATATATGTTTGGTGTAATGTTAATTTCTCTATATGCACTGTGTTTGTTTGTATTGTGGCGAGTAGAAGAGCCCGTTGCTGAGGATACTGGTGAGCAGCAGGTTGAGGTAGCTGAGCAGGAGCTCATTGAAGGCAAGTTGTGCCCTTGACCACTTTTTACCCAATAATGTTCTTTAATATCACATACTCATGCATAGGTTAACTTTGATGGGACCCAATAGGTCACCCTAGATTGTTTATCTCATTACCTTGTTTACCCCTGAATCACTTGGGTAGTTTGCTATTGCTTTATATGGTTTTGGGATAATCATTTATTACCTCTATGTTCCAATTCTTGTTGTTATTCTGTTTATGTTCATATTGTTATCATTAATGTTAATTGGAACATAGAGCTTAACTTGAGAACCACGTGCCACCACAAGGGAGGAATGGGACCCCTTGGCTGACTAATTAGGAAAGCTAGTGGAAGACTACCTTACCCGAAAGGGGCAAGGGCAGTAGGGGAGAGGTCAGTGCGGGGAGGTCCCTGGTTGGTTTTGCTGGGATGGCAGTCAGCCAGGAACCCTGTACTGGATCTTCCCATAAACTGTAGCGGGTTTTCGGAAGCTAGTGGAACTTTGTAAAGGCCTCGTAGTGTTGCCCTGCCGCGCTTCCTAGGTAGAGGTGTATGGGATTCATGACCCCTTGGCAGATGGGTAACATGACCTGTGGGTAAAGGGTACAACCTCTGCAGAGTGTAAAACTGGTATACTAGCCGAGCTCACGGTCATGAGCAGCTCAGGACTCTCTGATGTTTAATTTATGGAACTTAAATTAAATTTTGTCATTTGCATTGCATGGGTTTGTTATTAATTTTGTTCTATTACTTTACTTATGGTTTGGTATTTACTTACACTTAGTAACTGCTAATAAAATTTTGACCAACTACTTAAAAGCCATGCTCAGCTTTAACCCCTGTCTTTGATTAGCCTTACACATCACATGAACTCACACCTTTGTGAGTTTATGTCCACTGATTCCCCACAACTTGTTGAGCTATGATCATGTGTGAGCTCACCCTTGCTGTCTCACACCCCCCCCACAGGAGAAGATCAGGTGGTTCAGGAGGAGCTGCCTAACACTGAGGAGTTCGATCTGATCTAGGTGGCGTTTCCCAGTCGACATTGGCGCCGACGATCCTTAGTTTGTTTTATCTTTATTACTTTATTTTGTAATAAGTCTTCCGCTATGTAATAAATACTCTGATGTTTTATGACATTTATCTCTATACACTCTGTTATTATATATGTTGTCTTCTTGGCGCATGTATGAGATGCACCTGGCTTTGTTCCTTAAAGCCGGGTGTTACAGTTTGTGCTATCATTCCCCCCCACTGTTGGATCGACTTGTGCCCGTGTGCAAGTTCCAACAATCTTCATCCTCTTCTTCTTGAGCCATTTCCTCATCTTGAGTTGGTGGAGATGCTCGAATGGAAGATGATGGTTGATCTTGTGCTTGTGGAGGCTCTTTAGATTCTTTTGGACACACATCCCCAATGGACATGTTCCTTAGCGCGACACATGGAGCCTCTTCATCATCTAGTTCATCAAGATCAACTTGCTCCACTTGGGAGCCATTAGTCTCATAACACAATGTCACAAGAAACCTCAACTAATCCAGTGGACTTGTTGAAGACTCTATATGCCCTTGTGTTTGCGTCATAACTAAGTAAAAAGCCTTCTACTGCTTCAGGAGAAATTTTAGAATTTCTACCTCTCTTAATAAGAATAAAGCATTTGCTCCCAAAGACTCTAAAATAAGAAACATTGGGCTTTTTACCAGTAAGGAGTTCATATGATGTTTTCTTGAGGATTCAGTGAAGGTAGAGTCGGTTGATGGAGTAGCAAGTGGTGTTAATCGCCTCCGCCCAAAACCGATCCGGTGTCTTGTACTCATCAAGCATGGTCCTTGCCATATCCAAAAGAGTTCTATTCTTCCTCTCCACTACACCATTTTGTTGAGGTGTGTAGGGAGAAGAGAACTCGTGCTTGATGCCCTCCTCAAGAAATCGTTCAATTTGAGATTTCTTGAACTCCGTTCCATTGTCGCTTCTAATCTTTTTGATTCTCAATCCAAACTCATTTTGAGCCCGTCTCAAGAATCTCTTCATGGTCTCTTAGGTTTGAGATTTTTCCTGCTAAAAGAATACCCAAGTGAAGCGAGAATAATCATCCACAATTACAAGACAATACTACTCCCGTCGATGCTTATGTAAGCGATCAGGCCGAATAGATCCATGTGGAGTAGCTCAAGCGGCCTATCGGTCGTCATGATGTTCTTGTGTGGATGATGAGCTCCAACTTGCTTCCCTTCTTGACATGCGCTACAAATCCTGTCTTCCTCAAAATGAACATTTGTTAGTCCTAAAATGTGCTCTCCGTTTAGAAGCTTATGAAGATTCTTCATCGCAACATGAGCCAGCCCATATTAGTCTTAGCAATTAAGTAAGTGTCTAGTTCAACATTGTTATCATTAAAATCAACTAAATATAGCTGACCATCTAACACTCCCTTAAAAGCTATTGAATCATCACTTCTTCTAAAGACAGTAACGCCAACATCAGTAAAAAGACAGTTGTAACCTATTTTGCATAATTGAGAAACTGAAAGCAAGTTGTAATCTAAAGAATCTACAAGAAAAACATTGGAAATGGAATGGTAAGGAGATATAGAAATTTTACCCAAACCTTTGACCAAACCTTGATTTACATCCCCAAATGTGATTGCTCTTTCGGGATCATCATTTTTCTCATATGAGGAGAACATCCTTTTCTCCCTTGTCATGTGGTTTGTGCACCCGCTATCGATTATCCAACTTGACCCACCGGATGCATAAACCTATAAAACAAATTTAGGCCTTGTTCTTAGGTACCCAAACGGTCTTGGGTCCTTTCACATTAGAAACAAGCACCTTGGGTACCTAAACACAACTCTTAGGACTCTTGTATTTGCCCCCAACATATTTGGCAACTACTTTGCCTGATTTGTTAGTTAGCACAAAAGACACATCAAAAGTCTTAAATGAAATGCAATGTTCATTTGATGCCGTAGCATTTTTCTTTTTAGGCATTTTGGTATGAGTTGAATGCCTAGAACTAGAAGCCTCATTACTATACATGTAAGCATGATGAGAAATAGTATGAGATCTTGTAGCATGAATTTTCCTAATTTTGTGCTCAGGATAATTCTTAGGATGCAAAATGTAACCCTCTCTATCCTGAACCATGGGAGCCTTATCCTTAACAAAATTAGATAGTCTATTTTTGGGGGCATTAAGTTTGGTGTTGCTTTGACCCCCTTGTTGGAAGCCAATGCCATCCTTAATGCCAGGGCGTCTCCCATTATAAAGCATGCTACAAGCAAATTTAAAATTTCCATTTCCTAACTCAAGCTCGACAATTTTAGCATTTAATTTAGCTATGTGATCATTTTGTTCTTTAATCATAGCAAGGTGATCATCCATAGCGTCAACATTAACATCTTTACATCTAGTGCAAGTGGTGACATGCTCAACAGTAGATGTTGAAACATTGCAAGTATCCAATTCTTCTATCTTAGCATCTAAACTAGCATTTTCAGTTCTAAGACAGGAAATTGAATCATTGCAAATATCAAGCTCTTTAGATAATTTTTCACATTTTTCTACCTCTAGAGCATAAGCATTTTTTAGTTTGACAAACTTCTTATTTTCCTTAATGAGCAAGTCCTCTTGGCATTCCAAGAGAACATCCTTTTCGTTAATGGTTTCTATCAATTCATTTATCTTTTTCTTTTGATCCGTGGTAAGGTTAGCAAAAAGAGAAGTTAAATCATCTTTATCATCACTAGAGCTACCCTCATCATCAGAAGTAGTGTATTTGGGGGTATCTGATAGTGGACGCGGCCCGATCTTTCGTGAGATATGATAATTTGATTGAGTGGAGATCTCGACGTTGATGATCCAAGGCTCCGAGCGAACGGTTCCTCGGAATCACTACACCACGGCTCCATTGGTTATCACCCGTGACACACGAATGACCTCGCCACGAAGGCTTATCCCTGCAAGCGCAATCAAGAACACAAGCAAGAATAGGAAAGAAATGCAACCAAAATTGTATTGATTACGGGAGGGGGGGTCTCGCAAGCCGATGACGGCGACACCGTTCGATGACAGAACTGATCTAAGCAAAACCCAAGCCTAAATGTGGCGGCGGTTGCTGAATAAATAGAGTATTAGGGCGTGCGTAGCCCTGGACTCGCCCCTAATGGGCTCCGACGCGATACATGGCCCAACGACCCAACAGACGGTGTCGCGGCACCAAAACAGAATCTGAACACTGACTTATTTCGACGATTTCCGTTGACTCCAGATGAATTTTAGGGTGTAACCAGTTGGGTTGGTTAGATAATCTCGTTATCTTTCCAACCATATCCAGTCCGTCGCAATCGGAGTTCGGATGCATCTTGGGTGTCCATTTTAGTGCAGACTGGTCCTGGAACCCGAGATAGAGTCGCAGCCGACTCGGACTTGATCTCCTTCTTGTTGTGGACGCCCTTGCTGCTCCTCCTCAACACCTTGGCCTTTCCCAAGTCCTTGCTGGTCCTCTCCAAGGTACCTAATCATCAAAACATCCATGGCCCCAAGCGTAAGCTCTGAAACACAATTGACTAGGGTAGAACGTACCTGGAGATTTAGCTGTCGTGCACGAGATCGTGTTATCAGTCCATTCATTGTATGTATAGAAGTGATGTCCTCATCAGTATCTCTAGAACGTACCTTCTTCTTCTTGCCGTCCTTTCCCATGAGGCATTTGTCGCTGATGTTGGGGAAGAGAAGGCCTTTGTTGATGGCGATGTTGGCGGCATCCTCGTCGGAGGAGTCGGTGGAGCTCTTGTCGGAGTCCCATTCCCACCCCACATGCACCTCACCACCCTTCTTCTTGTAATATCTCTTCTTCTCCATCTTCTTCTTCCCTTTCTTGTCGTCGTCCCTGTCACTGTCACTTGTATATGGACATTTAACAATAAAGTGACCGAACTTACCACACCTATAGCAAACCCTCATGGAGCAGGGTTTGTAGTCCTTCTCCTTCCTTTGCTTAATGATTTTCCGAAAGCTCTTGATGATAAGAGTCATCTCCTCATTGTCAAGCTTGGAGGCGTCAATTGGGAGTCTACTTGGTGTAGACTCTTTGTCACACCCGGTTTTTAGAAGGTAAACCGAATGCGAACCATGTACGTGCCAGGATCAGTTATTCACGTACACAGCAGTTACATAACATGGACATCATCACACAGTGCTCAAATAGTATTAAAAGGGGAAATAATAGTCGATTACATCATACGTCTGAGACGTCCATATAGTTCTTACAATAAATCAAAGTGCGGAAAAGAAACGTAGATGTTGGGGACTTGTTCTCAAATGCTAAGAGTTAAGAACAAGGCAACACAGAAAATGTTAGATATTAAGGTCCTTCGTCCTTCACTTCGTTATATCCCCTCAGGATATAAGGAACTTCGGACGAGGGTTACGAAGGACGCACCTTCGTAAACATAATAACGTAGGGTGAAGCGTTCACATAAATCATGAAGTATAAAATGGACTGTTAACATAGAATCATTTTCATTTCTATTAATATGAATATAAATAACAGATGTACCTTCGGTCTTGAGGAAGGCAAGAGTACAAGTCTGATGTGAAGGCAAATGACAGGTTCGCGTGAACAGTACAGTGGTACTGTTCATCTATTTATAGGTGCAGGTCGCAGCCTGTGACAAATTACAATTATGCCCCTTACAAATGTTTACAACATTGACTCTGACCTATATGAATAAAAAGGTCATTCTATCTCTATGTCGGTTTAAAACGCCGAAGCTCCATAAAAAAGGACCTTCGGCCATTTCTTGGAGACGACTCCAGCCGAAGCTGCTTCTTCGTGTGAGACCTTCGGCGCACCGAAGCACGACCCCAACAGTAGCCCCTTTCGCGGTGCTAGATCGTTTTTCGTAACGAGCTTGACCCGTGAAAAAAAAAACTTCTTCAGCTTCGGGAAGCCGAAGGTCCAAAAAACACCTTCCCTGAGCTCGTTGCGGAGAAACGATCCGGCTTCCGAGTACGTGCCAGGCCCACCTTGCAGAGTTACTGTTTGATCTTTGCGGTCCACTGCTCAGCGAGTACAAGTGACCGCCCGTCTGGTGTAAAAATCTTGCCGCTTCGCCTTCTTACCTGCAGTACTATATAAACAAGCGGGTAGGTGTGAAGTTACCACAGCATTCATTGCTATTTGCACTGTTTTGCTGCCAAAATTTTCACCATAGCCGAAGCTTGACTCTTAAAATCGAACGAAGGTCCTTCTCGACACTTGCTTCGTCAGAAAGGAGAGCTTCGGAGAATAGAAAAAAGAAAAAAGTTTTTGACTTCCCCAAACTTAGAATCACATGGCACGAGTGCGATCTACTGCCAAAGTTGCACGTGAGGGGGACGAAGCCGAAGGTTCGGACACTGTGCCCATCTCCGAAGCAATGCAGCGCTCCGGTCTAGTGACTGCGGAAGAAAGGCCTGCTGCTGAAGCAAACCCGACAACGGCCGAAGAAGAAGAAAACATTGATGGGACTGACTCCGAAGATGACTACCACATTGCTACGCCCAGCAAGCCCAGTCACCTGGATTTTGGGAAATCAACTGTTTCAAAAGCTGATCTTTCGAAGATGGTGAAAGCAGGTTATTTCAATGAAGATCAGAAGAAGCTACTCCGCTTCGGGGGAGAAGAAACCACCCCGAAGCCAGGGAAGGATGAGATTGTTATCTTCAAAAGCTTTTTAAAGACTGGGCTGAGATTTCCTCTGCACAATATTATTGCAGAGATATTGAGGAGGTTTGGTATCTTTTTTCATCAATTGACTCCTAACGCCATCGTTAGGCTCAATGTTTATATCTGGGCCCTTCGGAGCCAAGCCGTGGAACCGTTTGCTGACAGCTTCTGCCGAGTTCACGAATTACACTACCAAACAAAGGCCAGAAAAGATGGGCTACATGACAATTTTGGTTGCTATAATTTTGCCTACCGAAAGACAACAAAATGTCCTGTCATCAGCTACCGAAGCAAATGGCCAGCAGGCTGGAAATCCGAGTGGTTCTATGTGAAAGTTGACGAAGATATAGAAAAATTGGTACAAAGCCCTTTGGAGTTAATCTTCGGAGAGACAAGGCCACGATGCCGCATCGGCGATCTAAAAGGTCCCACCTGGGCTGCTCTGGGTGAATTTGAAATCATTTCAAAACATATTGGCACCAGGGATCTAGTTCAGGAATTTTTGGCATTCAGAGTCTTCCCTACTCTAAAAGAGTGGGAAATGCCGAAGCTGAAGGGAGAAAAGAAGAAGGGGGAGCTGGTCCGTCTGCCCTATCACTTTAAATTCAAGAAATACTTTAAGAAGCCCTGCAAAGAGTGGTTAGAAACAGTTGAGACAATGTGCAATGAAATCTTGGGGAATTATTCCAAAAAGGAAGATCAATTAATGACAGCGGCCTTCGGCACCCGACCGAAGCGAAGGCTGAACCGAGTATTTGATGCCCTGGGCTTCGAGTACCCAGACTATGAGCAGTTGAACAAGGGTGCCGAGGGCCTCAAAAGAAAAAGAGTAACTGAAATTCTGACAAAGGATGAAGAGCAACCAGCAGCAGAGAAGAAAATCCCGAAGAAAAGGAAAATATCGAGTCCGAAACGGAAAATATCCGAAGAAGAGAGGACCCCCACACCGCCTTCTACCAGCGACGTGGAAGAAATTTTAAAGGTAATGACTGAACCTATGCCCACGAAGCTAAGTCCATTAGGGCTCCGACTGACGAAGCTTTTTCAAAAGGTGGACGAGCCGGATCAGGCGAAGATGAGCAAACACAAACGGCAAAGAATCATTGCGGTAACTGAAGTTATCGATAAGACACCTCCAAGAGCTTCAGTTCAGAAAACAGCAGCTGCCGAAGGCACCAAGAACATTGAAGTCGCCCCTTCGGAGGTCGCGGCTAGCGAAGCCGCTATAGCCGAAGAGGTTAATTTAGAAACAACCATTGAGGATATTAACAAAATTTTGGAAGACATAGATGCAGAAGAAGCCGGTGCTGCTACTGAAAAATCCATGGCCACAGTGCCTGAAAAAGGAAAAGAAATAGCCGAAGATACTTCGGATGACGAAGCTTACTCCTTTCAGAATTTAATTGGGCAAAAACTGACAAAGGACGAAATAGAAGAACTTAAAGAATATGCCAAATCCTGCGGCTACAAGTCAGGTGCCCTCCTATTTGGAGGTGTAGATGATGAAAAACTAGGCTGCATTCGAGACCAGACTGGTGCTAAGGTAATCGGTACTCTATCAAAGAGTATCGGTTTTCCGAAGCTAGAGTCAGACATCAGCCGCTACCGACGACAACATGTCGTTGGTAGTTTATTTTACTCCAACTTCAAGGTGAACAACTTGCCACCTAACTTTTGTCGCTTCTAATAAAAACATGTCTGACGAAGGTTGTGTTCGTACAGAGTATGCTGCTGAGCAAAGCCTTGCAAATGCAACAAGATCTTGAAGATAAAAAGCATGAAGTTATAATTGGAAATTTGGAAAACAAAATAAAGGAGCAATCAGATGCTTTCGAGAAAAAGAACTTTGAGCTCCAGGCAACCGAAGGTTTATTGGCGGAAGCTGAAGCAAAGATATCAGAACTGAATACGAAGCTTCTCCGCCAGTCTGAGCAGTTCGAACGAGAAAAACAAGATCTTAGTGCAAAACTTGAAGCCGAAGCTCAGCAAAATTTAGATTTGAGAAAACTACTGACAAATCTTCAAGAAAACTGCTTGAATTTTAGCAACAAGTGCATTCAACGACTAAGAAAGATTTTTTACTCAGTTGGAGCCAGCAGTGAAAAATTCACCCCCTCAGCTGAAGATCTGCCGAAGACCTTCGAACATATTGAGGGGGAGATTGACGAGCTCGACGGAGTCATAGCTGGGCATGGTGACTTCTGTGCCTGGGTGGCTTCTCGGGGCACTGCTGCTGCATTTCTGAAGGCCGGCTGCGACCACGGAAAAATTGTCAACAGGCCGAACTTCAGCTTATCTCCATCAATCCTGGATGATATGCCTGACCTCGCCCGAAGTATCTCCAATAGATTTATAAAAATGATATGGACAAAAGGCGGGCGGGAGAAAGCTGGAGACGAAGCACGAAGTCATCTTGAACCAGTAAGAAATGATACTTCGGAGTTACCTTTTCCTTTGCTCTTGATTTTTACTTATAATCTCTTAATTTATGTAGGATGTCGAAGGTGAAGATGATGCCTAAGTTATGTCGCCGAAGCTGTTGCCGTAGCTGAAACTTGATGAAGATCAGTAGAAATGTACTGTAGAAAAACTCAGGATATTTTTGTAACAATTCTTGTAAATACAATTAAACTGTCTTCAAGGAACTTTGTACGTACCTTGTAATATATTCTTACCCTTTGCTTGAGGCGCTTTGATGTGGACGAAATCAGTATTTTGAGCCGAAGGCGAAAAAACACCTTCCCTTCTTTTCGTACACAACGAAGCCTAAAAGACTACTTCTCCTTTCTGCCGAAGCTTTTCTTTACAAAAGAAAACATAAAAGACTACTACTCTTTTCTGCCGAAGCTCTTCTTTACATAAGAAAACATAAAGACTACAACTTTCTTTTACACAACGATTCATAAAAAACCACTTCGAAACTTTTCTTTTACATAATGAATCATAACAAACCATTTCTCCGAAACTTTTCTTTGTGCCGAAGCAACCACTTAGGAACACAAATGCTATGAATGAATGCTTATGCATGCACATGCCATGATGTAATGTAATGTGCAAATGAATACCCGAAGCGTATGTCCGAAGCCACATTCTCAACGATTACTCCTTTAGAATCGACCACACATCAGCTCTGCATTCCCTTGGGAACGACTTTGGAGCATCTTTGCCTTTTACTTAGGCAGTACCAGCGTTGACTTTTCGCTGTAAGCTCTGCATCCCCTTAGGGACGTCTTTGGAGCTTCTTCGTCTTTTACTTAGACGGTATAAGCTCTGCATTCCCTTAGGAACGACTTTGGAGCTTCTTCGCCTTTTACTTTCGGCGGAATCAGCGTTGACTTTTCGCTGTAAGCTCTGCATCCCCTTAGGGACGTCTTCGGAGCTTTTTTCTCTTTTTCAGTTTCGGCACTCGATGGTGCGCTCTCAGCTTTTACATTTACATCTTTTGGGGGATTTTGCTCTTATAAAACTAAAAAGGAAAATTACATATGATGGCCCCATTAAAAACCTTTCTCCCCCTTTAGAAAGGAAAAGGGTGCCATAAAAAAGAAAAGATAAAATTACATCAAGTTACACATAGAACCGCCGAAGCTCATCCGCATTCCAAGATCTTGGAATTTCATTGCCGTCCATGTCCTTCAGTCTGTACGAACCAGGCCTTGACGAAGATGCTACTAAGAAAGGCCCTTCCCACTTCAGTTGCAACTTGCCCACTGTATCCGGGTTGGCCACCCTTCGAAGCACGAAATGTCCTGGCTCAATATTTTTTAGCCGGACTTTTCTATCTCGCCATTTGATTGTTTCAGCCTGGTATTTGTTGATATTTTCCACGGCCTGAAGCCTGATCCCTTCTAAGGCATCTTTTTCCACAAGGCAAGTATCTTCGGCACCTGATTCTGCCGAAGCTACCACTCTTATTGATCCAGCTTTAGCTTCTTCTGGAGTTATTGCTTCGTCACCAAATAATAACTTGAATGGGGTAAAACCTGTAGACCTTGATGTTGTTGTATTGTGGCTCCACACCACTTTGGTCAACTGATCTGGCCATTTTCCCCTTGGTTGATTAAAAATTAACTTCATTATTCCTGTCATTATGATGCCGTTGGCCCTTTCAACAAGCCCATTCGACTCCGGATGCCTGACTGACGCAAAATGGATCTTCGTGCCAATTTGGTCACAGAAATTTCTGAAATCTTCGGAGTCGAACTGTGTTCCATTATCTACAGTGATAGCCTTCGGCACTCCGAAGCGACAGACAATATTCTGCCAGAAAAATTTTTGGACAGTGGCCGAAGTTATTGTGGCTAATGGCTTCGCCTCAATCCATTTGGAAAAATACTCCACAGCTACTATAACATATTTTAGGTTGCCTTGGGCCGGTGGCAATGGACCCAACAAGTCAAGGCCCCACCTTTGCAATGGCCAGATGGGTTGTATCAGCTGTGTTAATGACGAAGGTTGTTTTTGATCTCTTGCACATTTTTGACAACCTTCGCACTTTTGAACTAACTCCGCTGCATCCGAAGCTGCCTTCGGCCAATAAAATCCTTGGCGGAATACTTTTCCAAGTAACGGCCTGGATCCGATGTGGGATCCGCACAGGCCTGCATGTATCTCCTTCATCAACTCTATACCTTCGGCTCTAGACAAGCACTTAAGCAGCGGGGCACAAACTCCACGCTTGTACAACTCCCCTTCTATCATGACATAGGGACGAGCTCTTGCCTCTATCCTCTTATTATAAGCTTCGTCATCTGATAGGAAGTTACCCTGAAGGTAAGAGATTATTTCAGTTCTCCAATCTTCACTGTACACAGGAGAAATGTTAAGGACTGCTCTTTCGAGTAGCTCCACTGAAGGTGCCTTTATTGTCTCAAAGAACACGTCCGAAGGTAGCGGCAGTCTCTGTGCTGCAGACTTGGCCAACAAATCAGCATGCTCATTCTGCCCTCGAGGGATATTCTTAACAGAAAATCCTTCGAAGGAAGCTTCGATCCTTCGGACCGTGTCTAGGTACTTTTCAAGCTTCGGGTCTTTAGCCTTGCAACTTTTATCAATATGACCCGAAACAACCTGAGAATCAGTTTTAAGGATCGCCCTTCTGACCCCCATTGCCTTTAGTTTCCGAAGACCCAGGAGCAAGGCTTCGTACTCAGCGATATTATTTGTGCAGCTGAAGTCAAGTCTTGCTGCATAGCAAGTTTTAACCTTGGACGGAGAGACCAACACAGCAGCTGCGCCTGCTCCGAAGGTTCCCCAAGAGCCATCACAAAACACTGTCCATGCTTCGGCATCTTTATTCGCTTCCTCGTCCTGAGCCCCTGGCGTCCAGTCGGCAATGAAATCTGCCAATGCTTGAGACTGAATTGAGGATCTATGCACATAATCAATGTAAAATTCATTGAGTTCCGCAACCCATTTTCCAATACGCCCAGTAGCTTCTCTGTTCCTCATGATGTCCTTCAACGGCTGCGAAGAGGGAACAATAATGTTGAATGCCTGAAAGTAATGCCGAAGCTTCCTGGATGCCATTAAAACGGCATATAATATCTTCTCCAGCTCTGTATAATTTTTCTTTGAGACACTGAGGACCTCAGACACAAAATATACTGGGACCTGCTTCTTAGCTTGTCCATCAAACTTCTCCTGGACAAGCGCCGCACTTACTGCTGAGTGCGAAGCTGCCACATACAACAACAGAGAAGCCCCTGGCGTTGGTGGAGTTAATGTTGTGAGATCTATTAAATATTGCTTCAGCTCTTCGAAGGCTTTTTGTTGACTTGGGCCCCATTGAAAGACTTCAGCTGACTTCAGCACCTCGAAGAATGGTAAGTTTCTTTCTGCTGATCTGGATATAAATCTGTTGAGAGATGCCAGCCTTCCTGTCAATCTTTGGGCCCCCTTTCTTGTGGTTGGTGGCTCCATTCGAAGTATAGCTTCGATTTTATTTGGGTTAGCTTCGATTCCCTTCGTTGAAACCAAACACCCAAGAAATTTGCCCTTCTTCACTCCGAAGACGCATTTTTCTGGATTCAGCTTCAGACCAGCCTGTCTGAAGCTGGCGAAGGTCTCCTGCAAATCAGCAATATGATTTTCTTGCTTCGTGCTCTTTACGATAATGTCATCAACATAGGTCAACACATTTCTGCCTATCTGAGATTGGAGGACCTTCGCAGTCATTCTGCTAAAACTCCCTCCAGCATTCTTGAGCCCCTCAGGCATCCGAAGATAGCAATATGTACCACTTGGGGTTATGAAGCTAGTCTTCGGCTCATCTTCCTTCTTCATCCAGATTTGATGATAGCCTGAGTAGCAGTCTAGGAGACTCATGAGCTCCGAAGAAGCTGCTGCATCAACTAAAGAGTCTATCCTTGGCAGTGGAAATTCATCCTTCGGGCAAGCCTTGTTGAGATCTGTGAAATCAATACACATTCTCCACTTGCCATTGGCCTTCTTCACCATAACAGTGTTAGCTAGCCACTCTGGGTACTTCACTTCTCTGATAACTCCTGCACTGAGGAGTCTTTTTACTTCATTACGAGCCCCTTCGGCCTTATCATCAGACATTTTCCGAAGCCTCTGCTTTCGGGGTCTGAAGGATGGATCAACATTAAGCGAATGTTCAATAACATCCCGATTTACTCCACAGAGATCATTAGCTGACCATGCAAAGACATCTTTGTTGTTGAATAAAAACCTTATCAAGGTTTTCTCCTGATCTTCAGATAATTGGGAGCCCAACAACACCTTCTGCTCTGCTATATCTTCGCACAATAACATGGGCTTCGGTTGATCTGCTGAAGCTGCCTTCTCCCTCCTGAATTTGTACTGTTCACAAGCTTCAGCCCCATCTATGTTATGGATTGCCTTAGAATCAGTCCAGCTTCCTTCGGCCCTTCTAGCAGCTTCCTGACTTCCATGAATAGCAATAGGTCCTTGGTCCGAAGGTATCTTCATGCAGAGATAAGTTGGGTGAAGAATTGCTGCGAAGGCATTAAGAGTGCCACGGCCGATGATAGCATTGTAAGGATACTCCATGTCAACAATATCAAACACAATTTGCTCAGTCCTTGTGTTGTTGACAAATCCGAAGGTTACCGGCATGGTAATCTTCCCAAGTGCCACAATCTGCCGCCCTCCGAAGCCACAAAGAGGGTGCGTAGCATCATGAATCTTGTCTTCGGGCTCCTGCATTTGTCTGAAGGCTTTAGCAAATATAATGTCAGCTGCACTGCCTGTATCAACTAGGACATTGTGGACCAGAAATCCTTTGATCACGCAAGAAATAACCATAGCATCATTGTGAGGATAATCCTTAAGCTGAAGGTCTTCCTGAGAGAAGGTAATTGGAATATGAGACCATTTTGACTTGATGAAAGGTCCCTGCACTCCAACATGCTGCACCCTTCTCTGAGCCTCCTTCTTCTGCTTCTTGTTAGCCGGCTCTGAGCAAGAACCGCCTGTTATCGGGAGCACCAGCTTCGAAGCCGAAGCAGCTCCATCTTGATTGTTGAACGAAGCCATCAGCTCAGAAAAGTGGAAGTGAGTTCACCGGAGGTGGGCGCCAATGTTGGGGACTTGTTCTCAAATGCTAAGAGTTAAGAACAAGGCAACACAGAAAATGTTAGATATTAAGGTCCTTCGTCCTTCACTTCGTTATATCCCCTCAGGATATAAGGAACTTCGGACGAGGGTTACGAAGGACGCACCTTCGTAAACATAATAACGTAGGGTGAAGCGTTCACATAAATCATGAAGTATAAAATGGACTGTTAACATAGAATCATTTTCATTTCTATTAATATGAATATAAATAACAGATGTAC
This sequence comes from Zea luxurians, assembly GCA_029449295.1. NCBI lineage: Eukaryota > Viridiplantae > Streptophyta > Magnoliopsida > Poales > Poaceae > Zea > Zea luxurians. The sequence continues at coordinate 37,504,399 of JAOPSE010000030.1, read as the reverse complement.
CTTCGGTCTTGAGGAAGGCAAGAGTACAAGTCTGATGTGAAGGCAAATGACAGGTTCGCGTGAACAGTACAGTGGTACTGTTCATCTATTTATAGGTGCAGGTCGCAGCCTGTGACAAATTACAATTATGCCCCTTACAAATGTTTACAACATTGACTCTGACCTATATGAATAAAAAGGTCATTCTATCTCTATGTCGGTTTAAAACGCCGAAGCTCCATAAAAAAGGACCTTCGGCCATTTCTTGGAGACGACTCCAGCCGAAGCTGCTTCTTCGTGTGAGACCTTCGGCGCACCGAAGCACGACCCCAACAGTAGATAACGCGGCCTTCACAGGCAGCCGACTGGGGGGTTGCCGCTAACCCACGCCTAGAACTCGTCGTAGTCTTGGAACTCCTGGAAGTCTCCTTCCACAGCTTCATCTTCTCCTGAGCAGTGGTTGCAATGCTGACAACCTGGGGGGGGATTGGTGTGTAGAGCAAGGGTGAGTACACATCAACATACTCAGCAAGTATCCCGTTTGGCTATAGTGGACTAGCTTTATGTGGGGATAAGTCAAGCAGTTGCTTTTAGTTGGTCAGGTTATTACTTACTAGTAGAAAGCCAGGTTTTAACATTAACCCAAGTTATTAGCCCAATGTATCCTTTCCAAACGGAAAGAATACCACTTACCAGCACCATAATCATAATCAGAATCATCAATCTCATTGCCACCTGTACCAAAATGTCTCTGATCAAGTATCACTAATCTCTGGAGCTCCCTTGGCCGCTCATAACCGTGAGCACGGCTGATATATCAGTTTCATAACACTCTGCAGAGGTTGCGCACTTTACCCACAAGCCGTGATTCCCTCTTGCCTCGGGCCGATCAAACCCTTAAACACTACCAAGGTGAATAGGCAGGGTCTCACTACGTAGCCTTTACAAAGATTCCTCAGGGCTGTAGCCACCCGTTAGGTTTCCTAAATGTACCGCGCTCCTCCCCAAGGGACAAATCAACCTTGGCAGAGCGAGCCGCATACACCGAGCCCCATTGACGGCACAACGGCTAAGCGAACTACACCCCGGTTCCTCTAATTATTCAGCTAAGGGCGTCCCATTCCACCCTCATGGTTGCACTGTTTTCCCGGGCGGTCCTCCATTGAACAGGTCCTTACGGAGAGGCACTCGAGAAACCGCTCGAGTCCCCTTGAAGGTCACAAATATAATCATAAATAAGAAGGGAAAACAGCGTATCATAGATAATCACATCATGTTCATTGATTAGAGTTGAGCAGTAGCATCAGACTAAGCAGTAATAATCCGACCCAAATAGGTAAACAAGGACATGGATAACAAAAGCTAGTCAATCCTTAAGTATAAATGTGTAATGCGGGAGGTGAATTAAAGAATGAATAGGACAGAAATAGGTCAAAGGACACTTGCCTCCACCAACCGACTGCTGCTCAGGGGCTTCTCCTGCGAATTCCTCGGGCTCTTCGACCGGATCGTTCTCTATGCGAGCGCAAACATACATACATCCACATATTTAATACAAAAGAACAGTACACCATACAAGGAAACAAGTAAAGCGAATATGCATCAAGTATGACATTCGATATCGCATTTGTTATGGTTAGAAAGAAACGGGGAAAGGTCTCGCAGGGGGGTTAAAGCTTATGCACTAATGATTAGTTACAATTGGTTCTTAACAAAAGAATCAGTTATATGCACTAATGGAAACCTAGTCATTTTTAGTTGATCAATATTGAATGAAATAAACAACTAATTACGTGAATCAACTAGCGCAACGGAATTCTAAATTAAGCTTCATATTTCAATAGCATGAACAATGATTAGCCTACCTAAAATAAAATAGCTATGATAACAGAAAGTAAAACAAAAGAAATAAAATAAAATAAAAAAAAAATAAAAAAAGGGGGGGGGGGCGGTTGAACCGGCCCTGGGGGCGGTTGAACCGGCCGAGGGCAGGGCGCGCAGGGGCGGCCGAGCCGGGGCGGCTGAGCCGGCCGAGCGGCCAGGGGGCGCGGCTGGGGGGGCGCGCGCGGCCAGGGGGCCAGGGGCCAGGCGGCCAGGCGGGCACGCGGCCAGGCGGCCGGGCGGCCAGGCAGCCGGACGGCTGGGCGGCCAGGCGGCTGGGCGGCCAGGGGGGGGGGGCGCGGCCAGGGGGCCAGGCGGCCGGGCGGTTGGGTGGTTGGGCCGGGGAGGGAGAGGAGGGGAGAGGGGAGAGGAGGGAGGAGGGAGGAGGGGAGAGGGGAGGCTCACCGGGGACGGGGAGCGACGGCGAGGGGCGGCGGTTGGGCCGGCGGCCAGGGGGCGGCCGAGCAGGGGGTAGGGGCGGCGTCGGCTAGGGTGGGGAGAGGGAGAATGAGAGGGAGAGAGAGAGAGAGTTGGGGAAAAGGGGAGGGGTGGGGGGCGGTTGGGCCGACCAGGGCCCAAGAGGGGGCGCGCAGGGGGGCGGCTGGGCCGGCCAGGGACGGCCCACGGCGCGGGAGAGAGAGAAAAAGAGGAGAGAGGAAGAAAAAGAAAAAGAAAGAAAATGTTTTCTCCTTATTTTCGAAATCCGATCTTCCTAGATGAATGCATTTGCGCTTTCAAACAATCAAAGAATGCATAGTTCGGCATGGTGCATCAAACAACATAAAACAATTTAGGGTTTTTCTTTACACGGGAATTCCAAACCGAATCCCGCTAAAACTTTGGAAAAAGTCAAGGTCTAGCGAGGGGAAAAAGAAAAAGAAAAGGTAACGCCCGAATTTGGCGAGTAAAGAAAAGAAAAAAAATTCAACTGCAAAATTCGAGGCGTTACACTCTTCCTTCTTCTCTTCTGTTGCTTTGAATGCAACGGGTTGCCCCTCGGGTGTGGAGGTGGCACCTTGCTCCAATTTTACAATGTGTTTGGAGTCTTTGATCATTAGTTCAAAGCTCACAAACTTGCCATTTACTTCCTCAGGGGACATTTGTTTGTATCTAGGATCTCCACGAATTAATTGAACTTGAGTAGAATTACGAAAAACAAGATATCTTAGAATAACCTTGACCATTTCATGGTCATCCCATTTGGTGCTCCCGAGGTTGCGCACTTGGTTCACCATTGTTTTGAGCCGATTGTACATCGCTTGTAGCTCCTCTCCTTTGTTGAGGATGAATCGACCGAGTTCTCCCTCGATCGTCTCACGCTTAGTGATTTTGGTCACCTCGTCCCCTTCATGTGCTGTCTTGAGGACATCCCAAATTTCTTTGGCATTTTTCAACACTTGCACCTTATTATACTCCTCTCAACACAAGGAGGCAAGAAGTATAGAAGTTGCTTGGGAATTAAAATGCCTTATTTGGGCGGCCTCATCGGAGTCGTAGTCCTAGTCCCCCACCTGTGGTGCCTACGCTGCAAACTCAACAATATCCCATATACTTTTGTGGAGTGAGGTTAGATGGTGCCTCATTTTATCACTCCACATACAATAATCTTCACCATCAAAATATGGTGGTTTGCCTAGGGGTACAGAAAGTAGAGGAGCGTGTTTTGGAATGTGAGGATAACGTAGAGGCATCTTACTATACTTCTTGTGCTCTTGGCGCTTCAAAGTGGTAGACTCGGCGCCGGATGTGGAGGGTGATGAAGAGTTGGTCTCGTTGTAGACCACCTTCTTCTTTTTATTTTTCTGCTTGTCACCCTTCCTATGTGACTTGATGGAGGAAGCAGATTCCTCCTTGTACTTGTCGCCGGCCTCCTTTGACGGAGTCCGTTCATCGTTCTTCCTTTCTGAGCCTTCGGGCTTTTCACCGGTGGCCATCTCCCTCTTGGCGTGTTCTCTCGACATCACTTCAAGTTGTTAGACTCTAATGAAGCACCGAGCTTTGATACCAATTGAAAGTTGCCTAGAGGGGGGATGAATAGGCGAAACCTAAAATTTACAAACTTTAAACACGCACTACACTTGAGGTTAGGGTTAGAAATAAATTCAGCATGCGGAAGATTGTTCCTCTTGCTACGAGTTGCTCAATTAATACGGATAACCTTGGGAGCAAACTCAAAAAAATATAAGAAAGTGAACAAGGGAGAGGAAAGAGGGGAAACAAATTGAGTGGAGATCAACACAAATGAAGACGACAATTTGTTTGCCGAGGTTCGGTTCCAAAGAACCTAGTCCTCATTGAGGAGGCCACAAAGGCCGGGTCTATTCCAACCCTTTTGCTCTCTCAATCGGTCACACAGACCGGTTGAGTGCTTCTCCTTAATCACTTGGGTCACTAAGACCCTGCAAGGATCACCACACACTTAGGTGTCTCTTGCTAACTTTACAAAGCACTTAGAAGAATTAGAATGACAAGCAGAAAGAAATCCAAGCAACAAGAGCAACAAAAGAAACACAAAACACCCTCTCTCAAGTCACTAAGCGATTGAGTTGATTTTGAGGCTTGGAGAGGATTTGATCTTTTGATTGTGTCTTGGAGTGTATGCTTTTGCTCTTGTATTGAATGTGGAGTTCAGAAAACTTGGATGGCTTGAATGTTGGTGGTTGGGGAGTATTTATAGCCCCAACCACTATTCTAGTCGTTGGTGTCGATGGCACACCGGACAGTCCGGTGGTGCACTGGACATGGCATTGTTCATTGTCCGGTGCATGCCACATCAGCAGTCCTTTAGGGTTTGGAGCGGTTAACCGTTGAAGTCCTTTATCCTCTTGCAAAACCAGACAATCCGGTGCGTTTTGACTTCGCAGTTCTCATTTCTAACTTCTGTGTTGTCCACTGTTCACTGTTCACCGCAGTCGACCGTTTGGCGCAGTTGACCGTTGCTCCGTTGGCTCACCGGACATGTCCAGTGCACACCGGACAGTCCGGTGAATTATAGCGGAGCGACTCTGGAAAAACCCGAGAGCGGCCAGTTCGTGGGGGTGCTCGGCCTAGGCACCGGACAGTGTCCAGTGCGCCACTGGCAACACCTATACTTGTCTTTTGCTCCAAACTTTGTAGAGTTCCCCAACTCATTTTCTTTGTTGGTTTGTGTTAAACTTTATGCACCTGATATAAATGACAACTAGGCAAACTAGTTAGTCCATGTGGTTTGTGATGGACGTCAAACACCAAAATCGATTATAGGAAATAATTAAGCCCATTTCCCTTTCAGATACCTTATTATAACTAGATTAGAGAAAATATTTTAGTAAAATTATAATTTTAGACATATTAACCTCGATTAGAAGAGTTAGTCTAGTGAACATGTTAATTAAATGTCTAAGTATAAAAGTATTTGATATGCTATGAATAATGTTGTTGCTGCATAGATAATTTTATTTCAAAGCTAGCGCAATTGGAATGGATAAAATCAGAGTTAAAATGTGATAGTTATGAATTTTACGAGGTTCCCACTTATTTGGTATTTGTTTTTATGCTTAACATGGTCTCCAGGGCTTAACTTTTAATTCCCAAGGATTTGTTTTTAATTTAAACATTAAATCGAGGGGCCCTACTTTACCAGATAGGATGGCAGGTGAAATAGGGACAAAGTCAGGGGCTGTTTTGCACTAATCTGAGGCCGAAGGGATATCCTCAATTCCTGGCCGCCAGATCAAACCGAACGGTCACGATTAAGTCACTGTTATGATGAAATGGTACGTGATCACGGCCGCCCATCAACAGATCGACGATCACGACTTAATATAGCCCGGCACAATACTGCCCACTCGATCAGGAACGTAGGGCCGCGATTTTAAAAAGCCGAAGGGGTTTCAGCTTCTAATCGGGACCGTTCGCCCACGATCCCAGGGCATTGGTTTAATACAGCCAAGGGGTATTTTACCTCTAATCCCAACCGATCATCTTAGAAAGAACGACCCATATCTCGTTTGCACCCGATCAAATCCTGACCGCTCCCACATGGATCAACGACATAGGCGTTCCTCCTCATCTTTGTCGAAACAGAGCGGCGAAGCAGAGCTCACGCGGCGGCGCCATGGTCGGCAAGAGACATCCTAGCGATCCACAACACAATTCTCTGATACGACCGACACTACTGGATGATAGAGAGGTAACAAAACAGGCTAGATGGTTCCTTGTTGGAGAACATCATTGCAGTGGTGTCATTCCCGGTGAGGGTGGATCCACATAAAGAACTCCTCCGACGAGTATTTGAGCGGCACGCAATCAAGCTCCTGAGGTGGGAAGAGCACGAGCACCATTGGGACGTCAGTAAGATGCCCCAAGCCAAATGCTGAGGTTAGAATTCCACACAATCCGTGGCACGGCCACGATGAACCCAATCTCTCCCCTGTGTTCATCGTGCACAGCAGTGCGAACAACGCCCACGCCCCCATGGCCCACATCATCGATGACAGTAGGTTATGGACGAGAGGAGGGCAGAAACCGAGTACTTATAGGCCGAATGTAGAGTATTTCGCGGAGGGATTTTGTTAGCGTGGCGGGAATCTAGGGAGGCTCACAACGAATTAGGGCTGGAAAAATAGCTCGCGGCTCACGAGCCAACTCGAGCTCGTCTCGGCTCGGCTCGGCTTGTAGTGGCTCGCGAGCTCAGACCGAGCCGAGCCGAGCTTGTTCCGCAGGCTCGCTGTACCATCGAGCCGAGCCGAGCTAGCTCGCCGGGCTCACGAGCGGCTCGCGAGCTGAGGCATGGGGCAGATTCACGCAGTCGCAGATGGGCCTGACGCCTGAGTTCCTGACCGTGAGTCCGTGACCAAGGCCAACAGAACAGCCCACCACGACAGTTGGCACTCGCCCTAACCGTCGCACCGGCGCACCGGCGTAGGCCGCTAGGGTTTGGAGCCGCACTGGCGCACCGCAGTCCGCAGCCGCCGGAGGCCCGCCGTGCCGCACAGCCGTCACTCCCTCCTGGCCTCCCGTCTTGCGGCCAGTCGCCCTCGCCCCTCAGGCCTCGGCCGTCGACCCCTCACCCGCTTGCCGAGTCGCCATCCGTCGTAGCCGAGTGCCCGAGTCGCTGTCGTCGCCGAGGTCCAGCGCCCAGCGCCCGAGCTCCAGCCATCAGCGCTCGCCCTCCTCCGCCGAGACGCCGACTCTGAGTCTCCAACTGCCGAGCACCGTACCCCAGCGCCCAGCAGCCAGCACGCTAGCAGGTATGCGCTTGCGCTCTGTGTTGATGCGTCCTGGACTCCTGGTATTGTTTGCAGCCAGCATGCTAGTAGCCAGCACGCTCTGTGTTGAACCAAACTCTGTCCCGATTTGTTATTCACTTTCTTGGTATTGTTTGCAGATAGCTAAGTGATGGAATCCTTAACAGTCCATTCAACTGCGCAAGGGAAAGGGAGGAGTGAAAGAGATGAGACTGATTCAGAGAGTAACTCCTTCGACAAGAATGATGAAATGTCTGAGGATGAGATGACGGTGCTAGGTGGGAAAGATGCCGATGTTGTTAGAGTTGATGAATCTGATTGTAGTGGAGATGTGAATAGAGTCAAGAAAAGGCATAAAGGGGTGAATAAACCAGTTAAGGTTGAGGGGGGCAGCAAAGGCAAATCCAAGGTTTGGGAGGTTTTTGATAAGGTCAATGTGCCAAACTCGGCCAATAAGGAGAACCCATTACTAAAGGCAAAGTGCAAATATTGTAAAAAGCTTTATAGTTATGCACAAGGGTCAACAACAATGACATTGTCGAGGATGAAGAACTGTGACAAGTATCAAAAGCATATCGAACAAAAGCTTGATCAGTCTCTATTGAACTTTGCTCCTTCAACGATAGGTGAATCTGGATCTGGTCTCCCTACTATCTCATCACCTAAAGATTATAATCATGAGCAAGTAAAAAAACTAATTGCCAAAATGATCATAGTTCATGAGTACCCATTTAGAATGGTTGAGCACACATGGTTTAATATTCTCATGAAGTATATGAATCCATTGTATGAATTTGTTGGTAGGAAGACCATAAGAGCTGAATGTTTAAAGATTTATGAGTCTGAAAAGGAATCATTAGCAAAGGTCCTTAAAGGTGTGGATTTCATTTCCTTAACCACTGATTTGTGGACATCTAACCAAACCTTGTCCTATATGTGTTTGGTTGCACATTACATTGATAAAGATTGGAAAATGCAATATCGTGTGCTGAATTTTTTTGAGTTAGACCCTCCACACAAAGGATATGTGATAGGACCGGCTGCTTATGAATGTGTTACTGCATGGAAAATAGAAGATAAGATTGTTTCCTTCACTCTAGATAATGCTGCAAACAATGATAGTGCTATATGAGGTTTGAGGGCTAGATTTGCAGCTGGACAGGGGAATGCTTTCATTGCAAAATACTTTCATGTCCATTGTTGTGCACACATAATCAATTTGGTTGTCAATGATGGAATAACTGCATTAGCTTCTTTGATAGAAAACTTAAGGTTAACAGTCAAGTACCTTAAGAAGTCTCCATCTCGCATGCATAAGTTTGTAGAGATATGTAGATCTCTTGCATTGCAAATTGGAGAAGGGATGAGACTTGATGTGTCAACTAGGTGGGGTTCAACATACAAGATGTTGCGCACAAGTATAGCTTACAAAGAAGCTATTAAGACATATGCTGATTTAGATTTGAACTATAAGTGGGAACCTACAACTGAAGAATGGGATTTGTTTGTTGCAGTTGAGCCAACTCTAGCCTCTCTAGCTAAAGTAACCACTGCATTGTCAGCTTCTTCTTACCCCACTGCAAACCTATTCTATCCTCACATTGTGGATGTCAAAATTGCATTGAGATCAGCAATAGGTTCTACTAATTTAAATATGAGAAAAATGGGTAATGCAATGATGGAGAAATTCAATAAGTATTGGGAAGAAAAGAACAATGTTATGGTCATTGCTACTATCCTAGATCCAAGGTATAAGATGAGATATATTGAGTGGTGCTTTGGTAAGATTTTTGATACATACCAAGTTGGTATTGAGATAGAAGAAGTTAGATGTGAATTAGAAAAGTTGTTTGAAGACTATGAGATGCAACATAGAGAGAGAAAAGCTGCTCAAAGCAAGCCTAGTGCATCTTCATCCTTGACCACAGATAGATCATGCAGTTTGCCTTCTGCTTCATGTGAGTTTCAGTCATACTTATCATCTACTGAAGCGAACCCATCAAAGAGTGAGTTGCTCATCTATTTGGATGAAACAAATGTGAGTTTAGCTGACAAGGAGTTTGATTTGCTTAACTGGTGGAAGGTTAACTCACATAGATTTCCAGTGGTGTCGAGGATGGCAAAGAAGTTCTTAACTGTACCAGCTACATCTGTTTCTTCTGAGTCTACTTTTAGCGCTAGTGGTCGAACTCTAGATGACTATCGTAGCTCTCTAAGCCCTTCTACGGTGGAGGCATTGGTATGCTCCTCTAGTTGGATTCGAGGTGCACATGATGGGAGTTTTACATATGTGGTATGTATTGGTACTATGCTATTCTTGTATTGTTTTATTATAGTAGGTTTCTTTAAACCACTCAATCAAATTACTCTATTTATTTTTAGGAGCAAGAGGACGATGTTGAAAACATTTCATTTCTAAAAAGTTTGGTGGAGAGCAACTAGATTATCCTTTTGTAAGTTTGTATTATGCTTAGCTAGTTGAGTGGTTTTTTTCTTTAAAAGTGTCCATTCAATACTTATTTTAAGTTTACTTTGCATTTGGATCTAACTTGTTATATTTCTTTTTCTATTGTGATATCTATATGGCTGAACCTGAACCTGAAGTCCTGAATGGCTTGGACCTGCACGCCTGGACAACATGGATGAACATGAACTGTTATTTGTATTTATTTATGTTCTATTTCTGGTGGACAACATGGATGAACTGTTCTGTAATCTACTTTTTAGTTTTTGGATGAAGAAATACAACTATGCAAATGCAACTATGCAAGTATCTGTTCTGTTTAGACAAAATATGCTATCATGCTGGCATGCTGCTATGAATCATATTCATGGAGATGGAGACTTGAGAGTTTGAGACTTCTTATTCTGTATTGTTGGATGCATCATACATATATATTTCATTAGTTGGATGAATAACTGCAAGTATCAAGTGCAACTGCTGAACTATTAATGTTATATTTCATATAAGTAGTATTTTGGACTGCATTACTATTCTGGCTCGCGAGCCGCTCGAGCTGGCTCGCGAGCCTATAACGAGCCGAGCCAAGCCTCTGTTCCCAGCTCGTTTGATGAACGGGCCGAGCCGAGCTCGGTCTCTCACCGAGCCACACCGAGCCGAGCCGAGCCGAGCTCGGCTCGGCTCGTTTCCAGCCCTACAACGAATAGTGATAGATGACAGACCCGACGAGGTAGCACCACTTGTCAGTGCAGCGAAACACCAAATACACAAGCGGAGAGGCTGCCCCAGGGCCCAACATGTCGGTGCCAGAGCACGATGCGCCCACACGAGATCGGCTTGGGGACAGGCCCCGCCTGTCGGTGAGTGCGGTCCTGTAGGCCAATTGGGTCAAGCGGTGGAAATTGCAAAACTGGGCCAGTGCTGGAATGCTTGGGATGGCTAGGAAAGCTTTTGGCCCAAGCTGAGGCTTCCACTTTTATGTTTTCCTTTCTAATTTCAGATTTCAAATTCAAATTTACATTCAAGTTTGGTTTCGAATTTCAAGCCTCAAAGTAGATGCATCAAACAAAAGAATTCCAGCATAATGCAAGATTCAATTCATTTATATATACTTTCTTTTTTGTTAATTTTGATCCGTTTATTTAAGTATTATGTATTACATACACGAAATAATATATATTAAGATAACAATTTATAGCCAATAACCACTATTAAGAATTTATTTACCCATATTTTTTGAGAGGATGTTTCTAAACACATATTTCACAAAGGAATTATTTATTTTTCTGTATAGATAGTTTTATTCTAACATTTTGGTGAACATTTATAAATGCAAAATTCTACATATGTTAATTTAATTCATATAAGGATCTTTTTATTTAATCTTTTTAATAAATCCCTAAAATGGAATTTTGGAAACTACAAATTCTACCCCCTTAAAAATAATCTCGTCCTCGAGATTAATAAGAAAGGGATGCATAAAGAATTGTTTGCATTCTATAGGTTAGTTTCTAATTGGTTTTAATACCAAAAGATTTTTTAAATTCTAAATCACAAATTATCAGGTGATTAGGAAAGCATGGGTATATATAGGTATATCCACTTTATTATGTAGGATAAAAGATGTCGTTAAAGCATAGATAGGTTTGGGTAAAAAATAGTTGGGTAAGGAAAGACTCCGGCATGGATGGTGGGTCTTCACTCATCTGGTGATCCAGTTTTGCCCTTTGAAGATTTGAGTTGGTGCTTCGCCTTCCTTGACAAGGTTGGTCTTTTTTGGCCTTCATTCTTGGAGTTGCCATCCGAGTTAAGGACATATGGTTAAGATGGTTGTCAGTGCTTGGGATGGGGAGGCCCAGCATGGTTTAGTGTGCTTTTTGAGTAGGTGGATTTAGATAACCTACCAGGTAGGCCAGATAGTATGCATGGTTGAGTCGGTTTAGGGCACCAATTTGGGTTAAAACATACTTATAGGAGTAAGGTCTAATCTTTTCACCAGTATTGACTAACCTATTTATGTAACTCACTTTATATTAGATCATATTAGATTAAATGGGATCTAGATTAGATTGCTATTACTAGTTCGGACTAGATAAGATCTAATAAATTTAGATTGGATCATGGTTGTTACTGTAGGATGAGATAAGCAAAGTGGTTAGGATAAGATGGCCGGATAAGATAGAATCTTTTAAAGATAATATGAATCTATTGGATTATGTTTTTGTCTTTTAATGGGGGATATTCCAAGTTAACATATTTTATGCCTATTAAGATGAGATGAAACTTTTAAGCTAGATATGTTTTAATGGGGGATAATCTGGGTTGACAGGTTACCTTTTGAATTTTTTTGTCTATATGTATATGTAGATGCAATTATGGACATTACTCCACAACCCATCACACTCAATCAAAGAACTGAATCAGATCAGTATCATAAGAACAACCACTCAAGCATATAAATATTTACAAAAATAGTTTTGATTTGGTTCCTAAGATTAGATTTCCTATTCCTAAAAGTCACTTTAGGTACAAGATTTCAATGTGTGAAATCCACTTTTGTCTTTAGAAGAGACAGAGGTAAGAGTAATCAGAGTAAAGCAGTAATAGATGAGAAAAGTTTAAGGTAAGTTTAGAAAGAATTAGAGTAGCAATGGTAAGTAGGCAACGACTATCTAGTTCTATCTAGGTTATGTCGTACAGTCAACATTCCTTTGATACCACTTATGTCACACCCGGATTTTAGGGGTCCAAAACCCGGGCGTGAAATAATCACCAAGTGTGCTAGGACCAAGTCTCACACATATGATTACTCATGGTACAAAAACGAATGTCACATCTTTATTATATAATAGGAGTTCTGTACAAAATAGCTAAATAATTACGTCATGTGAAGACAACGATCCAGCAACCAATGTTGACTGCGAGACGACGACCTAGACCTCTAATGATCTCATCGCAGCATCCTCCATGCGCCTCATCCTGTGATACCTGTTCTTGACCTGGGAGGGAATGTGAGTACAACAAGGGTGAGCTCACATACGTTCATCGCTCAACAAGTTGTGGGGAATAATGTGCATAATCTCACCAAAGGTGGGAGCTCATGTGAAGTGTAAGGCTTACCAAAGAGGATGGTTAAAGCTGAGCATTGCTTTTAAAGTTGGTCAAAATTTTATTAGCAGTTACTAGGTATAAGTAGATACCAACCCCATTAAATAAGAGATCAAGATTTATGATAGAGAGGTAACGAAATAGGCTAGATGGTTCCTTACCGGAGAACGTTGTTGTAGTGGTGTCATTCCCGGTGAGGGCGGATCCCCGGCGAAGATCTCCTCCGGTGAGAATTTGAGCGGCGCACGATCAAGCTCATGTGGTGGGAAGAGCACGAGCACCATTGGGACGTTAGTGCGATTCCCCAAGCCAAACGCCAAGGTCGGAATTCCACACAATCCGTGGCACGGCCACGGTGGACCCAATCTCTCCCCTGTGTTCATCGTGCACGGCAGTGCGAATAGCACCCATGCCCCCATGCCCCGCATCATCGACGCCAATAGGTTATGGATGAGAGGTGGGCGGCGACCGAGTACTTATATGCCGAATGTCGAGGATTCTACGGAGGGATTTTGTTAGCGTGGCGGGAATCTAGGGAGGCTCGCAACGAACAGAGATAGATGACAGACCCGACGAGGTAGCCCCACTTGTCTGTTCCAGCGAAACACCAAGTGCACAAACAGAGGGTGTCACAGAACCTCCCAAGTTATCGGGCCAACATGCACCTGTCCTTGTCTCAAAGACCTCAGATGGCTATTCATGTGCACCAAAAAACTTAACAGGATCTGTCCGAGTGTCCCAAGGACCCTGGATAAACACTTACCGCCAAGATCGCAAGATTAAGTAAACACAACTCACATACAAACATTTGCAGCAGAAATAAATTCTTTATTGCAAAATGATTACAAGTTACAATAAGTTTACATTATATAATTATCAGAGTGATTACAAAAGAAAGTGATTCAACAGAATTACACTTTGAAATGTATAAAATATTTATAAGTTTTAAAATACATGCTAGTTTAAGTGATAATCCTCAATAAAGAAGTTATAGATAGGATGTACTTATATAAGAAGGTCGAGCCCACCAGCACTTAGCACCATCCACAATAGAACAAAGTTTCAACATGAAAAACAACAGTGAATAAAACCCTGAGTACGCAATTACTCAGCAAGACTTACCTGACTAAAGAAAAGACTCTCAAGGATATGCTGGCTTGTTGGGAATCAAGGTAAAGCTTATCAAATTTCGAAGACTCATTTTTGCAGAAAAGCTTACTAGTAGTGGATCCTTATGCCAAAGTTTTACTTCACAAGTTGAGTACTTTTTCTAAATCTATATTTGCCTAATCTAAAGCATTCACTTGTCCTACACTAGCTTCATTTTAGCAGCTTTAGTTTCACTTGTTATCTACGATGCAGGGCAGTGATCCAGTCTTCATATCCGAGAAGTAACAACGATCCGAATTGATTAATACCCAGCTGGGGATCTCCAACCACATGACATATGTAGCACTTAACCCTTGCATATGTCAACTCGCACCCGGGTTTCTCAAGACCAGAACGGGTCCCCGCCCACCGAGAGCTTAGTACCCCACCATCTAGCCTCTTGCCAGGTCGATACACGATACTCTTGCCATCTCTCCACTCCCATTGCGGGTCGGCCTTTCTGGTATTGGTCTAGTCGAGGCTAAGCTTACCCATGACGAGCCATGTGGCTAGTTAAAGGGTCCTAGATCAGCAAGTCTACTTTCGTTGCGGTCCTTAATCGACACAGACAGGCAACCTTGTCTACTCAGTGTCTGGTCTAGATTTATTCAAACCATTTTCCCATTTTTGGTACCTGGCAGGGGTACTCTTTTCCAAATGACGAACCCACTCCGGCCGAAGGGGAATCATCACCATAAGTTTGCTTTGATTTTTGAAACAAAAAGCCCATAACAATGTTCCATATCATTCTTTTTAAAAAAACCCTTTTTTAGGGTTTTTTCAATTGGTGCCCTCAGTTTTGGTGGTGTGCTCACCTATACCCTTAGTCGTGTTTTTTGCTCAGCTGTGCCCTTCTAGTGCTATAGAACAGAGGGACACAGCTGAGAAAAAAACATGACTAAGGGTATAGGTGAGCACACCACCAAAACTGAGGGCACCAATTTAAAAAACCCTTTTTTAAAACAAACGATTTTTTAGTTTCTAAGCAGGGATAAGCGTTATAAGTTCTTTTTATAAAATAGGTATCAAGGAATAGTAATCGAATTCCAAGGAAAAGTAATGCATCAATTGTTTATGACACAACTCCTATCACATAATGCATCATATAAGGTGATAAAGCATTTAAATAACAAGGAAGGGGCAAATGCACCGGGGCTTGCCTAGGATAAACACTACGTTAGTGTTGTTAAATGACGACCACTTGGTGAGCATCTTCCGGTTAGAAATATGCCCTAGAGATAATCATAGAGATGAGCATATTTCTTTGTATCCATGATATATATATTGCTTAATTGAATATCCATGGAAGGCACCTTGTATTGATTAGCAATTATGTGAATTGTTTGTGAGATTCTTTACTTATATGGTCATTCTAAATGATGTCCCTAGTCAGAGTCGATGACTAGCACAAGTATTAGCTGATGACTACATTTCACAAGTCATGAACATGGAGATGTTAAACTAATAATGTGGGCGCATGTATGAGATGAGGCTGGACCGACCCAACGTGAGATATTGTAATATAGTTCTCTTTTTGCAACATGAATACTATATCCTTAGACCTGAGATTGTCGCATGTTCTCAAGATGTTAATTGACTTACTTAGGGACTATCAAACGCTATTCCATAACTGGGTAGTTATAAAGGTAGTTTTGGGTTTGTCAGGAAGCATGCTGTGAGGCATGGTCAGTCAAGATGGAATTTGTCCCTCTCTTTGTGAGAGAGATATCTCTGGGCCCCTCGAGTGATTGGATCAAGAAATGCATGGCCGTGCTAGGGTTAAGAGTTAACCATTGAAAGGATTCCAATTCACAGTATCGAGAAAGAGAGGTCAGGTTAGAGCCAGACCGAATATCGTGAGACAAAGGGAATAGCATGTACGCAATGTTGAAATGGTTCGTCTGATATGATATTTACGTGCGCATAGGAGTTGACATGTCTTGCTAGAGGCCGCTGTCAATTATTGGGCCAAGTAAGAGTACTCGGGCTATGTCTATTTGTACGTGAACCTATAGGGTCACACACTTAAGGGGAAGGAAGCCTAACTCGGATTAGATCCGAAATTAGACTGGGCTTTAGGGTTACAGATGGGCCTCGGTGTCTGAAGCCCACCATAACGCCTATATAATGAGGGGCAGGGGCGCGGTTAGGCTAACCCTAATTCGCCACCAGCAAACGAGTAGCCGCTCGCCTCTCGCCCTCGCCAAGCCGCCGTCGCGAACCTAGCAGTTCGGTACGCGGTGCTTCCTCCCTGTACGTGTGGATACCTCGGAGGTGCTACATCTGGAGCACTAGGACGAACCGTGCGAGGACGTGAAGGACACCGACGATTGCACGACACTGCTCGACGCGTTCGTCTACATCGAGACGTCTTCCGCTGCTCTGCGCGTCTAGTGGTAATTCCATGACCTATAACCGCAGTAGTTCTTGGTTTTATGGGGTTGAAAATTTTGTTTTGCGCTAGCATAGCCTCCCCGTAATCCTTCAGTGGTATCAGAACCAGGTTCTGCGTAGTTTTAGGTCTGGATCTAGGTTCATGAGATGGATCTACTTGATGCACGGTTTGATTAGATCAATTGGTTATAAAGGGTTGAAGTAGATTACATCGGATATGACTGAAGAGATTAGTTCGTCCTTCTCTGTTATGTGCGCGACTTGCCCCTACCGGCTGGAATCACCATCGGGGCTAACTGCGTACACAACCAGCAGATTGACGTAACAGATCGACGTCATGAGTGTAATCTTCTTCGGGTCGAAAGTCTCGGATTTGGGTTGATTTGATCAACCGCATGAGATTTTCAGTGGAATTTCCATACATACGATGCATGGAATCCTGTGAGGTTTTTAGGGCACTGCCCTGAGACCCAGTGGGGGGCGGCTCCCCCCTCGACCGCCGTGGCTATCTGCTGTAGTGGTGAACATATAGAAACGTGTTTGTCTAACCTGTTTTTGCAGGACATCTTGTGATCGGTATGGCTATTGTGTGTATATGATGCATATTAATGAATTATTCATGACCTGCATGTCGTGACCAGGGCAATACGGCTGGAGCCACATGTATTGTCCAAATTTAATGTAATGACCTGCGTGTCAACATGTGATGATCCAAAGCGTATATGTAATTTGTTTACCAGCATACGTTAGATAGGTCTTGAAGGACTCATCACCTGAAGGATGGCATACCTATATCATGGAGATGGAGATCATCGTGATGGACAGATTATTGGAGATGGGGATCACCATGTGATAGCAAGCCATACCGAATCACAACTGTTGTGTGAATGCCATTCTTAATGTTCTACTTGTTCATATTGCATATATGTCCTTTGCGTGCGATGATATAAGTAGGACGATCCCTCATAAATGTTTAAGCTTAAATGCCTCTCCAAACCTTGCACTATCATAAGTCTTGTACAATTGGTGGTGGGTCTATGAAATTAGGGTGCCACCAGTTTTCCTTGACTAGATAGGTTTGTATCGGATACAAACTGCAGAAAGGGTTGGTTTACTTAAACAAAGTCAGCTTAATGGTTAAGGACTTTGGGGCATAAGGTTGGGAGCCGAGACATAGAGATGTCACCCAACAACAGAAGTCATATATATGATATGATTAGCAAGGAGTTGCTTACCGATCTACCTTGTCTTCTAGCGGTGATGCTAAAGCTCACTAGTAGACTTGTTAGTTGTGGGTTCTGAATCACTAAGTATCAATCGAGGGATATTGATTTTAGTGGGAGTAGACTATTAAAAGTTTAATATGATTTACTCTGTCATGGATATTTTTGTCCTAGTATTTTGCATTATTTTGTTGCAGATAAATGGCACCTAGCACACCAACATTTACTTTGCGATCAATTCTTGAAAAGGATAAGTTAAATGGAACAAACTATACGGATTGGATCCATAACCTGAGAATTGTTCTCAGGGCTGAAAAAAGGAAGACGTTCTAGACACCCCACTGCCAGAGGATCCTGGTGAAAATGCAACTGCTGCAGCTAAAACCGCTTACAAGAAAGCAATGGATGCTAATCTTGAAGTGAGTTGCCTAATGCTTGCTTGCATGGAGCCTGAGCTACAGATGCAGTTTGAGACAAACCATGAGGTGCACGATATGATCATGGCGCTCAAGGATATGTTCCAGACTCAGGCTAGGACTGAAAGGTTCAATGTGTCCAAAGCCTTTCTGGAATGCAAGCTAGCCGAAGGCGCAGCAGTTGGGCCACACGTAATCAAAATGGTTGGTTACAGTTAGAGGTTGGAGAAGCTAGGCTTCCCAATAAGCCTAGTGTTGGCCACTGACTTCATTTTGGCATCTCTTCCGCCCAGCTATGGAAACTTCATTATGAACTACCATATGCATGGGGCGGAGAGGGGCCTCAATGAACTATGTGGCATGCTGAAAACAGCAGAGGGGGACATAAAGAAAAGCGCTGGCAGCAGCGGCCATGTGATGGCGTCCAAAACAAACCCAACTTTAAGAAGAAGGGTAAATCTCAAAAGAAGAAGGGAAAGGCAAAGGATACAGTATCCAAGCCAAATCAAAAGCCCAAGGCTGGACCAGCTGCAGATGCAGAGTGCTTTTATTGCAAAGAACTTGGTCACTGGAAAAGGAATTGCAAGCAGTACTTGGCCTCTATTAAGGATCGCGGCGGTAAGGGTACAGCCGCAGCAGGTACACTTGCTATTCACATTACAGAAATTTTTCTTGCTGATTCTTATATTAATTCTTGGGTATTTGATACCGGATCTGTTGCCTATATTTGCAATTCGATGCAGGGAATGATAAGAAGTAGAAGCGTGAAAAGAGGAGAAGTTGATTTCCGGGTAGGCAATAATGCAAGAGTTGCTGCGTTGACCGTCGGGACGATGCAACTCCACCTCCCATCAGGATTTATTTTGGAGTTAAATAATTGTTATCTAGTTCCTAGTATGAGTCAAAACATTATGTCTCCTTCATGTTTGATGAAGGATGGTTATTCATTTGCGAGTGAAAACAATGGTTGTGTGATCTCTAAGAATGGCATGTTTGTGGCTTTTGCATCCATTATGAATGGGTTATTCATTTTAAATCTTGATGATGCACCTATCTATAATATTAGTGCTAAAAGGCCTCAGCCTAATGATTTAAGTCCTACCTACATGTGGCACTGTCATTTGGGTCATATAAGTGAGAATCGCATGAAGAAGCTTCATTCTGATGGGCTTTTAACTTCGTTTGATTTTGAATCATACGAGACATGTGAAGCTTGCTTACTTGGTAAGATGACCAAGGCGCCCTTCACGGGTTTACCGGAGAGGACATTAGATTTATTGGAACTCATACATACTGATGTGTGCGGACCAATCAGTACGACAACTAGGGGAGGATTCCAATACTTCATAACCTTCACTGATGATTTTAGTAGATATGGGTATGTCTACTTAATGCAACACAAGTCTGAATCCTTAGAAAAGTTCAAAGAGTTTCAGAATGAAGTAGAAAATCAGCGTGGCAAGAAAATTAAAGCACTGCGATCGGATCGTGGAGGTGAATATTTGAGTCATGAGTTTAGCAATCATCTAAGGAGTTGTGGAATTGTTCCATAGCTTACGCCGCCCGGAACACCTCAGAGGAATGGCATGTCTGAGCGACGTAATCGGACTTTATTGGATATGGTTCGATCAATGATGAGCCAGTCAGACCTACCTTTGTCGTTTTGGGGATACACTCTAGAAACTGCAGCTTTCACACTAAATAGGGTACCGTCTAAGTCCATAGTTAAGACACCATATGAGATGTGGACTGGGAAGACTCCCAGTTTGTCTTTTCTGAAGATTTGGGGTTGTGAGGTTTACGTCAAGCGACTTCAGTCGGATAAACTCACTCCAAAATCGGACAAGTGCATGTTCGTGGGATATCCAAAGGAAACTTTAGGATATTACTTTTACCACCGGTCAGAGGGCAAAGTGTTTGTCGCCCGGAACGGTGTGTTCTTAGAGAAAGAATTTCTCAAAAGAGAGAAAAGTAAACAAAAGGTGTATCTTGAAGAAGTTCAGGATGAGCCAGTGGGACAAGATTCAACAAGTGATGCTAATGTAGCAGAACAAGTTGAGACGTCTATGGCAAGAGAATCACCACCACAACCACGAAGGTCAGCAAGGCTTCACGAGGAACGAGGAGAAGTGCTATTGTTGGGCAATGGGGAAGTGTTGTTGTTAGACAACGACGAACCTGCAACATATGCAGAAGCGATGATGGACCCAGATTCTGAGAAATGGCAAGTCGCCATGAGATCCGAGATAGATTCCATGGGAGAAAATCAAGTTTGGAACTTGGTTGACCCGCCTGATGGTGTTAGACCCATAGAATGCAAATGGATCTATAAGAAGAAGAAAGACATGAATGGAAATGTTCACATCTATAAGGCTCGACTTGTTGCAAAGGGTTTTCGACAAGTTCAAGGAGTTGACTATGACGAGACATTCTCGCCAGTAGCGATGCTTAAATCTATTCGGATCATTCTAGCTATTGTCGCATATTTCGATTATGAGATTTGGCAGATGGATGTCAAAACAGCTTTCCTTAATGGAAACCTAGATGAGGACGTGTATATGATACAACTCGAGGGTTTTGTCGATCCGATCAATGCTGGAAAGATATGTAAACTTCAGAAATCCATTTATGGGTTGAAGCAAGCATCTCGGAGTTGGAACATTCGTTTTGATGAAGTGATCAAAGGGCTTGGTTTTCATCAGAATGAAGAAGAAGCTTGTGTTTACAAGAAGGAAAGTGGGAGCGCTGTTGTATTTCTGATCTTGTATGTGGATGACATATTATTGATTGGGAATGACATTCCTATGCTGGAGTCCGTCAAGGCTTCATTGAAAAAGAGTTTTTCTATGAAGGACTTAGGGGAAGCAGCATATATTTTGGGCATAAGGATCTATAGAGATAGGTCGAAGAGGCTTATAGGATTAAGTCAAGATACGTACATTGACAAGGTTTTGAAACGGTTCAACATGGAACAGTCCAAGAAAGGGTTCTTACCTATGTCACATGGTATACACCTTAGCCATATGCAATGTCCTGCGATGGCTAATGAGCGGGAGCGCATGAGTAAGGTACCATACGCCTCAGCAATTGGATCAACCATGTATGCCATGATAAGTACACGCCTAGATGTTTCATACGCTATAAGTGCTACGAGTAGGTACCAGGCTGATCCAGGTGAGGGTCACTGGACAGCGGTAAAAGGCATTCTTAAGTACTTAAGAAGGACTAAAGATATGTTCCTGGTATATGGGGGTAAGGAGGAGCTCGTTGTAACTGGTTACACCGATGCTAGCTTCCAAACTGACCAAGACGAGTTAAAATCGCAATCAGGTTTTGTGTTCACAATAAATGGTGGTGCTGTTAGTTGGAAGAGTTCCAAACAGGAGACTGTGAGTGATTCTACAACAGAAGCCGAGTACATTGCAGCTTCTGAATCTGCGAAGGAAGGTGTTTGGATAAGGAAGTTCCTCATCGAGCTTAGTGTGTTTCCTAATGCATCTAGTCCATTGAACCTCTACTGTGACAAAAATGGGGCTATTGCACAAGCTAAGGAGCCAAGGAACCACCAGAAAAGCAAACACGTACTGCAGAATTTTCACCTCATACATGAATTCGTTAGGCGGGGTGAGATAAAGATATGCAAAATACATACGGATTTGAATGTTGCTGATCCTTTGACAAAACCTCTTCCACAACGTAAACATGAGACACACATGAGATCTATGGGTATTAGATATCTTCTAGATTAACTCTAGTGCAAGTGGGAGACTGTTAGAAATATGCCCTAGAGATAATCATAGAGATGAGCATATTTCTTTGTATCCATGATATATATATATATATATATATATATATATATATTGATTAATTGAATATCCATGGAAGGCACCTTGTATTGATTAGCAATTATGTGAATTGTTTGTGAGATTCTTTACTTATATGGTTATTCTAAATGATGTCCCTAGTCAGAGTCGATGACTAGCACATGTATTAGCTGATGACTACATTTCACAAGTCATGAACATAGAGATGTTAAACTAATAATGTGGGCGCATGTATGACATGAGGCTGCACCGACCCAACGTGAGATATTGTAATATAGTTCTCTTTTTGCAACATGAATACTGTATCCTTAGACCTGAGATTGTCGCATGTTCTTAAGATGTGAATTGACTTACTTAGGTACTATCAAACGCTATTCCGTAACTGGGTAGTTATAAAGGTAGTTTTGGTTTTGTCATGAAGCATGCTGTGAGGCATGGTCAGTCAAGATGGAATTTGTCCCTCTCTTTGTGAGAGAGATATCTCTAGGCCCCTCGAGTGATTGGATCAAGAAATGCATGGCCGTGCTAGGGTTAAGAGTCAACCATTGAAAGGATTCCAATTCACAGTATCGAGAAAGAGAGGTCGGCTTAGAGCCAGACCAAATATCGTGAGACAAAGGGAATAGCATGTACGTAATGTTGAAATGGTTCGTCTGATATGATCTTTACGTGCGCATAGGAGTTGACATGTCTTGCTAGAGGCCGCTGTCAATTATTGGGCCAAGTAAGAGTACTCGAGCTATGTCTATTTGTACGTGAACCTATAGGGTTACACACTTAAGGGGAAGGAAGCCTAACTCGGATTAGATCCGAAATTAGACTGGGCTTTAGGGTTACTGATGGGCCTCGGTGTCTGAAGCCCACCATAACACCTATATAATGAGGGGCAGGGGCGTGGTTAGGCTAACCCTAATTCGCCACCAGCAAACGAGTAGCCGCTCGCCTCTCGCCCTCGCTAAGCCGCCGTCACAAACCTAGCAGTTCGGTACACGGCACTTCCTCCCTGTACGTGTGGATACCTCGGATGTGCTACATCTGGAGCACTAGGACGAACCGTGCGAGGACGTGAAGGACGTCGACGACTGCACGTTACTGCTCGACGCGTTCGTCTACATCGAGACGTCTTCCGCTGCTCTGCGCGTCTAGTGGTAATTCCATGACCTATAACCGCAGTAGTTCTTGGTTTTATGGGGTTGAAAATTTTGTTTTGCGCTAGCGTAGCCTCCCCGTAATCCTTCACTTCCATCCTGATACTTGATTAGATTATTCAATCTTCAGGTTCATTCATCAGCATCGCCTTGAGATTAATCCATCCTTTGTCCTCCACATTACGTGATGAATTATCGTACCTATATGATATGCAAGATGCACATGAATGAGCACGAGTATAAATAATACGAACTAGATAATGCTATCCAAAGTAGATTAAGCACTTAAAGCAAGATGTTGGGACCATGCTTCGTCGCCGAAGGTCCTGCAGGAAGAAACAGCTTCGGCTAAAGCTGCTTATACATGATGACCTGAAGCTACCACTCATGAAGCTTCGGTGTGATAGCATGCCCGAAGACGAAGGATCGAACCCACTTAAAGATAGAATGACCTTTTAGCCCATAAGGGTCTGAGTCATTGTTGTAAACTTTTATAAGGGGCATGATTGTAATTCTTTACAGGCTGTGTCCTGTGTCTATAAATAGTGAACAGTATTCCTTTACTGTTCACGCATTCCTGTAATTGCAAACACATTGCCCGAGAATTATTATCTATCAAGGAGAAGGTATAAATGTATTTAAACTCTATGTTCTGACATTTTTATGCTCATATAATAAAATATGTGAATGATGTTACTTATTTCTGATACATCTATCTTTAATGTCTCAAACTGCATCATAATGACAGGAATAATGAAGTTAATATTCAATCAGCCAAGGGGAAAGTGGCCAGAAGAATTAATTAAAGTGGTGTGGAGCCACAACACAACAGTATCAAGGTCAACAGGTTTTACACCATTCAAATTGCTGTTTTGTGATGAAGCAATAACCCCAGAAGAGGTTAAGGCAGGATCAATAAGAATAGTGGGTTCGGCGATAGACGAAGCTGATTGTTCTGTGGATAAAGATGCTATAGAAGGGATCAGGCTTCAGGCTGTGGAAAACATCAATAAATACCAAGCCGAAACAATAAAATGGCGTGATAGAAAGGTTCGGTTGAAGAACATTAAGCCAAGACATTTGGTGCTTCGAAGAGTGGCCAACCCAGACACAATGGGCAAACTACAACTAAAATGGGAAGGCCCCTTTCTGGTAGTATCTTCGTCAAGACCCGGTTCCTACAGATTAAAGGATATGGACGGCAACGACATTCCTAGATCGTGGAATGCGGATGAGCTTCGGCGGTATTATGTGTAACTTGATGTAATCTTTTTTATTTTTTATTTTTTATTGTTGTTTTAGTTTTTCCTTGTGGCACCCTTTTCCTTTCCAAAGGGGGAAAAAGGTTTTTAATGGGGCCACAACATGTAATTTTTCTTTTCCTTATTTCAATTCTATAAGAGTGATATCCCCCAAAAATGTAAATGTAAAAGCTGACAACGCACCATCGAGTGCAATGGAAAAAGAAAAGAAGGAGAAGCTCAAAAGTCGTTCCCAAGGGAATGCAGAGCTTACAGCGAAAAATAAACGCTCATTCCGCCGAAAGTAAAAGGCGAAGAAGCTCCTAAGGGAGGCTTACAGCGAAAAATAAACGCTGATTCCACCGAAAGTAAAAGGCGAAGAAGCTCCTAAGGGAGGCTTACAGCGAAAAGTCAGCGCTGATACACCAAAAAGTAAACGGTGAAGCCGAAAAATAAACGAAAAAAAGATTTGAGTCATTCTCAAGGGAATGAGGGCTATGATTATGGTTTTTTGGATGTACATTCAAATAATCATTTGCATAATGCATTACATCATGACATTTGCATTCATAAACATTCATTTAGACATATATAGGATCATCATCATCGTATCATACAGAAAAGGCAGATGCTTTGGCTATGAGGAAAAACTTTGGAGAAAGAGGAAATTTTCATGCTTCGTTGTGTACGAAAAGAAGGGAAGGTGTTTTTTCGCCTTCGGCTCAAAAGTAAAGTTTCGTTCACAGCAAAGCAGATTGTACACGGATAAATGAGAAAAGATATATTACAAGGTATGTACAAATTTACATAAGTTTTTTCCACAATTATATTACAAAGATCTCTTCAGAATTTTTTGCAGAAAAGATATATTACAAGCAACTGTTAAGCTTCAGCCCGTCATTCTTCAGCTTCATCATCCTGCACATATTAAAGCATAATAAGAAAGGTGCAAATTTCAAGGAGAAGGTGAAAGTAACAAGTATAAGTTTCTCACCGGCTTAAGGTGGCTCCGAGCTTCGTCACCAGCCATTTTTCGCCCGCCATTTACCCAAATCTGAGTCATAAATCTGTTTCCAATGCTTCGGTCTAGGCTTGGGATGTCAACCAAATCTGCTGGTGACAAGCTGAAGTTTGGCCTATTTACAATTTTTCCGTGCGTACAGCCAGCCTTCAGGAAAGCGGTGGCTGTGCCTCGAGAAGCTAGCAGGGCGCAGAAGTCAGCATGCCCAGCAATAACTTCGTCAAGTGCATCAACCTCGCCTTCAATGTATTCTAGGGTGCTGGGCATGTTCTCAGCTGAAGGTGTAAATGTATCAGAGCTGGCTCCAATTGAGTGAAACACATCCTTCAGCCGCTGCACGCATCGGCTGCCGAAATTTAAGCATTTCTCCTAAAGCTCCTTCAATGATTTTTGCAAATTTGAATTCTTCTCAATTTCGGTCTTGAGACTTGTTTCGAGGTTCTTCTTTTCCTGCTCAGATTTTTCTAACTTTTTGAGTAATTCATTGTTTAACCTGTTATTTTCGGCTTGGGCTTCAGCCAATGAACCTTCCATAGAATAAATGACGAAGTCCTTCTTTTCCAAGGCAGCTTCGTGATCTTTAACTTTGATTTTAAGATCTTGAACAACAGAGTCTTTTTTCTTCAGAGCAGCTTCGTAATTTTTGACTTTGTTTTCTAGATCTTTGATAGTAGCTTCGTTCTTTTCATCCTCAAGATCTTGTTGCATTCTCAGCACTTTACTTAGAAGTATACTCTGCCAAAACAACCTTCGTCAGAAAACAACTTAATTCAAAATAAAAAAATATATAATAATAAAAAATTGAGACTTTTTTACCTTGAAATTAGCATAGAGCAAGCTACCGGCGATATGCTGTCGCTGGTATCTGCAGAGGTCCGCTTCAATCTTCGGCAGGCCAACGCTTTTAGAGAAGGTCCTAACAACCTTGGCCTCGGTTCGGTTCCGAAGGCATCTCAGCTTCCCTTCATTGACTCCACCAAATAGCAGAGACCCTGGTTTGTATCCACAGGATATAGCATATTTCTTCAGCTCTTCTTTTTCAGCGTCTGACAACTCTTGTCCAAGTATATCTTGAAAATTAAAATCTTCTTTTTCCAAAATGTGTTCAATCTGCTCTTTTCCTTTTTCTGTTGTCGTGTTCACTATAACCACAACAGTTTCTTCTTCAGCCATTCTCAGAAGCATATTGTCAATATCATCAAGTGTAGTTTCCAGGTTAGGATCTTCGTTGGTCCCTGGTTTCGGCCCCGGTGGCTTCGGCTCCGGTGGCTTCGGCTCCGGTGGTTTCGGCTCTGGTGGCTTCGGCTCCTCCGGTTTCAGCTCCGGCAGTTTTGGCTCCGATGGCTGTGGGATCGGCAGTGACAATTTTTAATGCCGAGATCGGTGGCGGTGTCTGATGAATGACATCAGCCACTTGGATAATTCTTCGTTTTTCGGCTTTGCGGGACTTTCTGCTGCCGAAGTTTCTTTGCCCTTCTGAAAAAACTTCGTCAGTTCTGGCGCCAGCGTGCTTAGCTTGACAGGCAAAGGTTCAGTCATTACCTTCAGAATCTCTTCCACTTCGGCAGCAGAAGGTGTCGCAGGAGCTTCCTCCTCCTGGGCCGACGTCTTTGGTTTTGGAGATGCAGGTTTTGGAGATGTATCTTTTCTTTTTCTTGAAACAGCTACCCTCGGTCCAGGGCTCAGTTTTTCAGAAATTTCTTTTTCCTTTTTGGCCAATTTGGTGCTTTCTTTGTCCAGGGCGCTGGCAATCCTCTTTCTCTTCGGGCCTTCGGCATCTCCGCCCAGTTGCTCGTAATCAGGGTGATCAAAATTCAAAGCATCTAGCACACGATTCAATCTTCGCTTCGGACGAGTGCCGAAGGCTGCAGTCATCAACTGATCTTCTTTCTTAGAGTAATTTCCGAGGATATCGTTGCACATAATCTCGATTGTGTCCAGCCTCTCTTGGCAGGGCTTTTTAAAGTGTTTTTTAAACTTGTAGTAATACGGCAATCGAACAAATTCTCCCTTTTTCTTTTCTCCCTCCAGCTTCGGCATCTCCCAATCCCTCATTGTTGGAAACACTTTAAAAGCCAGAAATTCCTGCACCAAGTCTCTAGTGCCAATATGATCTGAAATCACGCGAAATTCAGCCAAAGCAATTTGGCTCGGGCTTCCACTTATCATGTTGCATCGGGGCCTCGTTTCTCCGAAGGTTAGCTCTAGTGGACTCTGGACCAATTTATCTTCATCTTTATCAACTTTAACATAAAACCACTCAGATTTCCATCCGGCTGGCCATTTGCTTCGGTAGCTTATCACTAGAAACTTCGAAGTTTTGCGATAAACAAAGTTGTAACATCCAAAATTCTCATGAAGACCATCTCCTCTGGCTTTAGTCTGATAGTGTAGTTCATGGACTCGACAGAAACCTTCACTGAACGCTTCCACTCCCTGGCTACGAAGGGCACAAATATAACCACTTAATCTAACAATAGCGTTAGGGGTCAGCTGATGAAGGTAAACCCCAAACTTCTTCAACACATCAGCAATCATCCCATTCAAAGGAAATCTTAATCCTGCTTTAAAGAAGCTTTTGAACACAACTACTTCATTCTTTTCCGGCTTCGGAGTAATCTCCTCCCCGCCAAAATGAACTAGCTCCTTTTTTGTTTCACTAAAGTAGCCCAGCTTCACCATTTTTGGAAGATCAGCTTCAGAGATGGTGGACTTTCCAAAGTCCAAATGACTAGGTTTGCTTGGCATCCCGCAGTTGTACTCATCTTCGGAACCAACTTCTTCAACATCAGCTTGCGTTGCTTCGGCAGCAGGTGTGTCTTCTGATGGAACCTAGCCCGGAACGCCTCATCGCTTCAGAAATTGGAACAGTTTCAACGGCTTCGGTCTCGTCTCCATCACGCTCAACCCTAGCAGTGGAGCGTATTCTGGCCATTTGATTTTAAATTTTCTTGAGAAAATTCTTTGGAAGTCAATAACCTTTTTTCCGAAGCTATCCTCGTGACGAAGCACAAACCAAACTGGAGCTTCGTTTTGAATGCAAAAATCAAGCTTCGGCTATGGTCAAATTTTTGGCAGCAAAACAGTGCAATAGCAATGAATGCCGTGGTAACTTCACACCTACCTGTTTGTTTATATAGTGCTGCAGGTAAGAAGGTGAATCGTCAGGATTTTTCACCGGGCAAACAGTCACTCGCACCCACTGCACGGTGGGCCGCAAAAACCAAGAAGGTGAACCTGCATGGTAGGACCGCTCCGCGCTCGAAAACTGTATCGTTTCTCGGCAACGAGCTCAAGGAAGGTGTTTTTCGGACCTTCGGCTTCCCGAAGCCTAAGAGACTTTTTTCACGGATCAAGCTCGTTACGAAAAACGATCTAGCACCGCGAAGGGGCTACTGTTGGGACCATGCTTCGTCGCCGAAGGTCCTGCAGGAAGAAACAGCTTTGGCTAAAGCTGCTTATACATGATGATCGAAGCTACCACTCATGAAGCTTCGGTGTGATAGCATGCCCGAAGACGAAGGATCGAACCAACTTAAAGATAGAATGACCTTTTAGCCCATAAGGGTCTGAGTCATTGTTGTAAACTTTTATAAGGGGCATGATTGTAATTCTTTACAGGCTGTGTCCTGTGTCTATAAATAGTGAACAATATTCCTTTACTGTTCACGCATTCCTGTAATTGCAAACACATTGCCCGGGAATTATTATCTGTCAAGGAGAGGGTATAAATGTATTTAAACTCTATGTTCTGACATTTTTATGCTCATATAATAAAATATGTGAATGATGTTACTTATTTCTGATACATCTATCTTTAATGTCTCATGTTTTATATATTATTTCATATTATTTTGTAAGTTTAATCATGAAGGTATGACCTTCGTGATACTTCACTCATGGTCTTCGTCCGAAGTTCATTAAATCCTTGGGGAAATAATGCTTCAGCGGACGAAGGGCATTAATATTTAACATTTTTATGTTGCCTTGTTCTTAATTCATAGCATTTGAGAACAAGTCCCCAACACAAGACATTTCAACTTTACTACGGAAGCACTAGATGCTTTTGTCTTTACACAATTATGACCTTCAAGCCAAATGGACCTAACCAAACATCTAGCAATAGGTTTTGCTCGGGTTATATTTTCTCCTAAGATTAAACATTCATCTAAAACTAATAACCTTAGATTCTTCACTAACAGACACCTAGAACAAAATATGGATAGAAGCAATCTACTACTTTCTAAACCACCATATACAAATAACATGAATTATACACTACTAAATAAGGTATCTCACTAATTATCCTAGCAAGAAAAGTACCATCAACACATTACATAATCCCATTCGACTATCACTTAGAAGCGAAAACTTAGAACGACTAAATGTTAAGTGCAAGTGGGAATAGCATATCATACTTATAAACACCACAGTACCGAAACAACTTAATAATACTAGGTATACTTGTCTACTAAACCTTTCGCATTATTAATTTCACCATACTCACAGAAGGCCTACGTAATCTCTAATCCAATTGCATTCCCTAAAGCATTTACTTCCCAAAAGCACTAAAGTATAGAGCAAACCTCAAGAATGAAATGAAACCATTATATGTAATAAATCTTCATCACTCAAGAATCAAGAATTTACTAATCCTACCTAGCCAAACAAGAATGACTCTAGAAATCAACTTAATACTTGCTGATTTTGGACAGCAAAACAACAACAATTTGTTTTGCTCATAACTCACAAGATATTCATCCTAAAATGGTAAATTAGGACTCCTTGGAAATCTTATAAAGTTCTCTACAACTTTGATATTATCATCACAACAAGATTTGACACTTAGAAAGGTCAAACAGTGCTAAACGTAAATTCTGTCCAGATTTGGACAGAATTCGAGTACTCACTTCAAAAATCCATAACTTGAGTGTCAGGCATTTAAATTAGGTGATCCTAGACATTTTAGAAAGCTAATAGAATTGTCTACAATTCATTTATAAACATCTCAGGTTAATTCAATGTATATTAAAGTCAGTTAACACAAACAGACTTCTGTATCCAGATTTGGACAGATTCAGACTCTATAGTTCAAACAGCTATAACTTGGTCTCTAGACCAACAAAAAGGGTGAACCAAGACTTTTTGGAAATCTCAAGAAAAGTACTACAATTCTTCTATAATTACTGATGGCTGATTCTCAGTTTAGCTTAGCCAAACAATCCAATTTTTGAAACCTGTACAGAATTTGGACAGATTCAGAAACTGGACTTGGAAAAATCATAACTCCTAAACTACTAAACATATGGTCAAGAAAGTTTTACAGAAGTAAGATAAAAAAATTATCTACAACTTTTATATATCACACATTCACAGAAAACATGATTTACTTCACTAAACTAGCTGCGTAATTAAAACTGTACCTGCAGCCCTAAACAGCAAAAATCCTAATTTAGTTCCTATTTAGCTTCTACACTTGTCATGCTTTTGATACTTAGACTACTGTAACACATTATTACTACCCCACGCAAACAGGTGAATAGGTGATGAATTTACCCACTCAATAACCTTATTAAGTTAATCACAGTTCATTTAGAAAGATTAACCCAATTATAATAGACATTCTTAGAAGATGATACTTATAGAAACAAGATATTGCAACTCTTATGTGTAAACATTAAATATTTTTAACGTCCCAACACAACAATCATGTTTTCTAACTTAAACATCTTGAAACAATAAGCTACCACACAATCTATGCTCTACTTAGGCAAAGCATAACAACGAAGGTTAATGATACTTGGACTCACCAACCTCGGATACTTATAACTTAAGACAATGAATAGAAGTACTGATGAGGACATCAACACCAACACGAGCACATCTACACCCGCATCACCTTCTCTAGCCCAGGCACCATCTTCCCTAGTCCAGGCGCCACCCCTTCCACCTGGGCCAGTGACTCGGGCCCGTGCAAGAGAATTGAACTACATCATGCTGTTAAAGAACGAAGGCCCGGAAGAATAGACGACCAGCCCAACTGCGGCCCATAATGGACGACCTAGGGTTGGCCACCCCTAGGGGCTGCGCCCCCTCTCTATTTATCCAGGAGCTGCGCCTCCTTTATTTTTCGAGTTTTGCTTTACAGTTAGCTTTAGCTACTCTCGAACACGCGCAAATCTGCGCTGTCTTCGTGTATTCAGAACTCCACCCTCGAGTAATAGATTAGATTGCTCGCATCTTTTTCTTGTTCGTTCTTCGATTGCGCACAGGAAACGATCTTCGTGATCAGGCCGATCTCGCATCAGCAAGGTCGGTAACCACAGGGAGTTGGTTCAGCGATTGCATTGGCGCCTCGGGCTTGCTCGGCGTAGTCGGATCGCAAGGGTCATCTTCCGCCAAATCGGAATTATCCCTACTCGCCGAAAGATCGGGCACCTCAGCTACATCAATTGGTATCAGATTTCCAGGTTGATCGGTGAGTTTATCGAGTGTTTTTTTCCTACAGTCCACAAAACCACATAAAAATTCAGGTTAGACCTTATCCCAGCACCCTTTTGAGCCTCGCACTTTCTTTCAATAATCTGCATTGTTGAATTTGTGTGCTTTCGCGTCATTTGTTGCTGGTTGCATTGTGTTCTTCCACCATTCAAACCCTAACGCCGCCACCATCTCCTGTTTGATCACGCCACAAACCGAGTCAACATCGTTTCCTTGTTTTTCTCCTTCGGTTACGTCAAAAAAAAACAGAAAAAACAAACCGAGTCAACGACCGTTTCCTTGTTTTTCTCCTTCGGTTACAAAAAAAACAAAAAAAGAAAACAAACCGAGTCAACATCGTTTCCTTGTTTTTCTCCTTCGGTTACAAAAAAAACAGAAAAACAAACAAACCGAGTCAACATCGTTTCCTTGTTTTTCTCCTTCGGTTACGTCAAAAAAACAGAAACAAAAAACAACGAAGGAGAACAGATACGGTTGTTTCATCCCGGTCGTTTTAAAATATAACTTGAGGTACCTTCCTTAAACCGGGCATAACTTTTCGCTCGAGTGTCCAAAAAATCTGAAATTTTTACAGGAGCTAGTTGACACCATTCTGAGGCCGGCCAAACTCACCTTCGGTCTGTTTGGTTTCGACAAAATTGTCAAAAAAATTCAGGAAAATAAAGAAAAAAATTCGTCAAAGTTCTCGCACGCTTTTCAGAGAACTTCCTGATTTTCTGTAGACCACATCTGATCTCTGTTTTAGGTGAAACTTCGTGTAGCTCCTATTTTGTTGCTTCTTGTGCTGAGAAAAATATCAAAAAAATCATACAAAAAAGAAAAACAAAATCACTTGTGATTCCTACTAGTGGCCTCGCTAGTACAATATTTACGGTACTGCCATTCTGCTAGTTCCATCCGTCCTTTGCACTTGTGGCCAGCAATATAGTTTCGTGTTCTGCACTATAATTCAACTTTGCATTATTGTTTGATTGTGCTAATCATTGACTTGAGTGGAGCCTACCCAGAACTCCACATATTTCTACGACGAGCAGGCTTCTGTTTCTCCAGGCAATCGCTCATCCAATCTTTCACCGGTTCCACCTGTTGGTTGCAGTTCACCACTGTGGCTTGGTAAGAACGGATAAGAACTTGATAACAACACTAGTGTGAGCGCCTTGTGAGCAGTACACCCCTGTTTTTGTCGTTGGTTTTTTTTCTTCTTCTTTTGGTGTTTTGGTGTTTGCGCTAACTATGGCAGGAGCACACGACACGGTGGATGCCCAGTTGCTGGAAGTAAGGGGACAAGTTGATGGACTTGCTGATGACATTAGGACGATGCATGAACGGCTTGATTCAACGGTCACTTCGACGACCGAGCGTTTCAACCAGCTTGACCTTGCTCAAACGGCGACTCGCACCACACTCGACACCATCCTGGCACGCCTTGATGCGTTGACCACAAAGATGGAGCAGGACTATGGCGGTGACACTGAGTGGGACGATGGAGATGGCCGTGGTCGTGCACGCCGTGTGGTTCGTCATCCCCCTAATGACTTATTTTCTAAGATTAAATTTAAAATTCCACCTTTTAATGACAAATATGATCCTGCTGCATATCTTGATTGGGAGTTAGAGGTTGAACAAAAATTTTCATGCCATGATATTGCTGCACATTCTCAGGTTAAAGCTGCTATTAGTGAATTTACTGATTTTGCTTTAATTTGGTGGCATGAGTTTAAAATAAAACATCCCACTACCAATCCAACCACTTGGGATCAGTTGAAAGCTGTGATGCGACATCGATTTGTGCCTTCGTATTATGCTCGTGATTTGCTTAATAAAATGCAGCGTTTTCAGCAAGGTTCTCAATCTGTTGAGGACTATTTCCAGGAGTTACAAAAAGGTATGATTCGTTGTGGGATATTGGAGGACAACGACGCTGCTATGGCACGTTTTCGTGGTGGTTTAAACCGCGAAATCCAAGATATACTTGATTATAAGGAATATTATGATATGACTACTTTATTTGAATATGCTTGCAAAGCTGAACGTGAAGTGCAGGGACGCCGCTCGAAGCCATATTCTCACCCTTTTGCAGGACGAAGCTCGACATCCACCTCAGCACCAGTTCCCCCTGCGCCATCCACGTCCACCACCACTCCACGCGAGAAGACGACCAAACCAGCCAGCACTGCCCCACCCACAGGTCATACACGGGATATTCAGTGTCATCGCTGTAGAGGATTTGGCCATGTGATTCGGGACTGCCCAAACAAGCGCACTTTGCTCATTCGTGACGATGGTGAGTACTCTTCCGCTAGTGATTCTGAAGAAACTGAACATGCACTACTTGCCACTGACCATGCAGCTAAGGCGGAGGTACATGTCAACCCGGGCGACGCTGATAGGTATGAAAGTCTTGTTGTGCAGCGTGTTCTCAGTACACAGGTCGCTTTGCCCGAGAAGAATCAGCGACACACTCTGTTCCATACAAAGGGTGTTGTGCAAGAGCGGTCAATTCGCATCATTATCGACAGTGGCAGTTGCAACAATTTGGCGAGTACCATGCTGGTCGAAAAGTTATCGTTACCCACTCGTAAGCATCCAAACCCATATCACATTCAATGGCTTAATGATGGTGGTAAAATAAAAATCACACGTTCCGTGCGCGTTCCTTTCTCCATGGGTGCTTATTCTGATTTTGTTGATTGTGATGTTATTCCCATGGAAGCATGCTCTTTGTTACTTGGTCGACCTTGGCAATATGATACTGATAGCTTGCATCATGGTCGTTCGAATCATTATTCTTTCATTTTTAAGGGTCAGAAAATAATTATACATCCAATGACACCTGAACAAATTGTTAAAGATGATCTTGCCCGAGCTGCTATAACTGCTAAACAACTTGATCCATCGCCCTCTGTTCCTTCTGAAATCAAGTTGAAGGCTCCTGTTTTACTTGCTACACGTGCTGATTTTGATGATCTACACGGTGCTCATTTGCCATGCTATGCACTAATATGCTCTAGTGTCCTCACTTCACTTGATGATGCACCATCTTTGGCTATTCCCCCTATGGTTGCTAACCTTTTGCAGGAGTACGCTGATATCTTTCCCAAAGACTTACCACCGGGTCTCCCACCACTTCGTGGCATTGAGCACCAGATCGACCTCATTCCCGGCGCACAGCTTCCGAACCGCGCACCGTACCGTACAAATCCGGATGAGACGAAGGAGATTCAGCGCCAGGTACAGGCGTTGCTTGACAAGGGATACATTCGTGAGTCTCTTAGCCCTTGCTCTGTTCCTGTGTTACTTGTTCCAAAGAAAGATGGGTCATGGCGTATGTGTGTAGACTGTCGTGCTATTAATAACATCACTATTCGTTATCGATATCCTATACCACGCCTTGATGATATGCTAGATGAGCTTAGTGGTGCCATTATTTTCACTAAGATTGATTTGCGTAGTGGTTACCACCAGATTAGAATGAAACTGGGTGATGAATGGAAAACGGCTTTTAAAACGAAATTTGGTTTATATGAATGGTTGGTTATGCCGTTTGGATTGACTAATGCTCCCAGCACTTTTATGCGAGTGATGAATGAAGTTCTAAGGCCCTTCATAGGATTGTTTGTGGTTGTTTATTTTGATGATATCCTTATTTACAGCAAATCTAAGAAAGAGCATTTGGAACATTTAAGTGCTGTTTTTGATGCATTGCGTGCTGCCCAGTTATTTGCTAACATGGAAAAATGCATCTTTTGTACACGACGTGTCTCGTTTCTTGGTTATGTTGTTACTCCACAGGGCATTGAGGTGGATAGCAGCAAGATTGCTGCCATTCGGGAGTGGCCTACACCGACGACGGTCACACAAATTCGGAGCTTTCTTGGACTTGCCGGTTTCTACCGCAGATTTGTTCGTGATTTTAGCTCCATTGCAGTGCCTCTACATGAGCTTACAAAGAAAGATGTGCCATTTGCTTGGAGTGATTCACAGGAGGAAGCGTTCAGCACTTTGAAAGATAAGTTAACCCAAGCTCCCCTATTGCAATCGCCTGATTTTAATAAAGTGTTTGAGCTTTAATGCGATGCTAGCGGTATTGGGCTAGGTGCTGTTTTGTTACAAGAAGGAAAACCAGTTGCTTATTTTAGTGAAAAATTAAGCGGTGCTAGTCTAAAATATTCTACTTATGATAAGGAGCTTTACGCTTTAGTGCGCACTTTGCATACATGGCAGCACTATCTTTGGCATCGTGAGTTCATAATCCATTCTGATCATGAGGCTTTAAAACATATTCGTACCCAAACAAATCTGAACCGTCGTCATGCTAAATGGGTAGAATTCATTGAGTCCTTTCCTTACATTATTAAACACAAGAACGGGAAGGACAATGTTATTGCTGATGCTTTGTCTCGTCGCTATACCATGCTGTCACAGTTAGATTTTAAAATCTTTGGTTTGCACACTGTGAAAGATCAATAGGTTGATGATGTTGATTTTAAAGATGCTTTCGGCCATTGTATTAATGGGAAACCATGGGGCAAATTTCACATACAGGATGGGTTCCTGTTTCGCGCTAACAAGCTGTGTGTTCTAGCTAGCTCGGTTCGTCTTTTGTTGTTACAGGAAGCCCATGGAGGTGGTCTCATGGGGCACTTTGGCGTCTACAAGACACATGAGGTGTTGGCTGCCCACTTCTTTTGGCCTCGGATGCGCGCTGATGTTGAGCGCCTTGTTGCACGCTGCACTACTTGTCAGAAAGCTAAGTCACGGTTCAACAACCATGGTTTGTATATGCCTTTTTCTGTTCCTACTTCCCCTTGGATTGATATTTCGATGGATTTTGTTTTGGGATTGCCTAGAACTAAGAAGGGGAGGGATAGCATTTTTGTGGTTGTTGATCGATTCTCTAAAATGGCTCATTTCATACCTTGTCATAAGATTGATGATGCTAGCAATGTTGCTGAATTGTTTTTTAGAGAGATTATTCGTTTGCACGGTATTCCCAATACAATAGTCTCGGATCGTGATGCTAAGTTTCTAAGTCATTTTTGGAGATCTCTGTGGAATAAATTGGGAACTAAATTGCTGTTTAGCACCACTTGTCACCCTCAGACTGATGGTCAAACTGAGGTAGTTAATCGAACTTTGTCTACCATGCTTAGGGCTGTTTTAGACAAAAATTTGAAATGTTGGGAGGATTGCTTGCCTCATGTTGAGTTTGCTTATAATCATGCAACACATTCTTCTACAAAGATGTGCCCTTTTCAAATTGTTTATGGTTACATTCCTAGGGCGCCTATTGCTTTGTTTTCGCTTGATGCTGCGGATGCCCCACACATAGATGCTCTTGCACATGTTGAACAAATGATTAATCTCCATGAACAAACTCAACAAAATATTGCTGCTGCTAAAGCTAAATATCAGATTACTGGTAGTAAAGGCCAGAAACTAGTTACTTTTGAACCTGGTGATATGGTTTGGTTGCATTTGAGAAAAGATCGTTTTCCTACTTTGCGTCATTCTAAATTGATGCCTCGTGCTGCTGGTCCTTTTAAGATAATAACCAAGATTAATGATAATGCTTATATCCTTGACCTGCCTACGGAGTTTGGTGTTTCCACTAGTTTTAATGTTGCAGATTTGAAACCGTATGCGGGAGAAGATGAGGAGTTGCCGTCGAGGACGACTTCAGTTCAAGAAGGGGAGGATGATGAGGACATCAACACCAACACGAGCACATCTACACCAGCAGCACCTTCTCCAGCCCAGGCACCATCTTCTCTAGTCTAGGCGCCACCCCTTCCACCTGGGCCAGTGACTCAGGCCCGTGCAAGAGAATTGAACTACATCATGCTGTTAAAGAACGAAGGCCCGGAAGAATAGATGACCAGCCCAACTGCGGCCCATAATGGACGACCTAGGGTTGGCCGCCCCTAGGGGCTGCGCCCCCTCTCTATTTATCCAGGAGCTGCTCCTCCTTTATTTTTCGAGTTTTGTTTTACATTAGCTTTAGCTACTCTCGAACACGCGCAAATCTGCGCTGTCTTCGTGTATTCAGAACTCCACCCTCGAGTAATAGATTAGATTGCTCGCATCTTTTTCTTGTTCGTTCTTCGATTGCGCACAGGAAACGATCTTCGTGATCAGGCCCATCTCGCATCAGCAAGGTCGGTAACCATAGGGAGTTGGTTCAGCGATTGCATTGGCGCCTCGGGCTTGCTCGTCGTAGTCAGATCGCAAGGGTCATCTTCCGCCAAATCGGAATTATCTCTACTCGCCGAAAGATCGGGCACCTCAGCTACATCAAGTACTTCAATTAACTTTTAGAACTATCAATTCAAACCATTATGCATAGCACATCAGCTAAACAAACATTGCACTAACTGTTCTAATAACTAGAGCATCATCACATATGGTCGAATTTCCCCAGAACTACCTTGTAGAAAATTAAGCGTTTGCTAGAAAGGTGCCATAACACTCATAAACAAACACTAGATGTCGACATAACACTATGTATATTATTTACGTTATTCTGACTTAATCGGATCAAACTTATTGTTGGGGACTTGTTCTCAAATGCTTCGAATTAAGAACAAGGCAACATGAAAAGTGTTAAATGATAAAGTCCTTCGTCCTTTTGAAACATTATTTCCCTTCGGGATATAATGTATTCCGGACGAAGGTCACAAACAACATATCTTCATAAGCACAATAAACGATGATGAAGAGCTTATATGTAACATAAGAAGTAATATAAACATTTAAATATTGCCACAACGTCATTTCTACTTTATTATCATAGAAAAATAAAAATCACTTCAGATTACAAGTGTACCTTCGAATTGTAGGAATGCAAAAGTATAAGAATGACGCAAAAGCAAATGCCAAGTCAGCATGAACAGTACGGGAGTACTGTTCATCTATTTATAAGCGTGGGACGCAGCCCATGTAAAATTACATTCATGCCCATTATATTTGCTAATGACTTATGGGAATCTATTAAGGCCTAAGTAGTCTTTTCATCTTTAAGTCAGTTCCCCTTTCTGCTATCGCGACGAAGCTTTCTGCGCATAGCTTCGGCTGTGCACCATCCTTCGTACAGCTTGGTAATCAGCCCGTCCTTCATCTCAATCTCCCTTCGTCTGGCTTAGGCTTCGTTCTGATCGTACTCCATATTCATAATCTGAGTCCGAAGATAGCTGTTCATATAATTCACTTGGAAAACATTGTCAAATCATGTTTTTGAGCACCTTCGGAGGACGAAGGCCCCCAACAGTAGCCCCTCGCAATATTAATTTGTTAGTGATAAATTCAGATTGCGATATGGACGAAGGCCTTAAGCCGAAGGTCCGAAAAAAACACCTTCCCTTTGCTAGAATAGCAAAAGTCACTGACACGTGGGACCACACAGTTTCCGTCATATCGAGTGTATAAATAGGAGCCCGCCACATTTGATTTGGCACACTCTCTTTGCCATCTGTTTTGCCTGCTTATAAAGCTTTCTGTCCAAAAAATATTTGTTTTCTTTCCTAGTTTTAAGCTTCGGAAGCGAAAAGTAAGATGTCCGAAGGGATGTCTGAGGAGAAGAAGGCTGCTGTCGAAATGAAGCTAAGTCTCTCTGAAGAGAAGAACCTGGGCTTTCTTGAAGCAATGTCGAAGACCAATACAGAAAAGATCACCAAAGAGATTTTAGAAGGTTTATCTGAAGATACTGATGACAGCGACAGCTATGATGTAGAAAGCGGCGGGGGAGAGTTCGAAGATCGACCATGGCGGCCAAGTCACTCGGTTTTCGGGAAAACCACTATTAAGCAGAGTCATATTGACAATATGAGGGGGAGATATTTTCGAGATGTATCTATTGTGAGGGCTGATGCTGGAGAAAAAACCTCTCCTACCCCCGAAGAAAATGAGGTCGTGATCTTCCGAAGCTTTCTCAAGGCTGGGCTTCGGTTCC
Organism: Zea luxurians; assembly: GCA_029449295.1. NCBI lineage: Eukaryota > Viridiplantae > Streptophyta > Magnoliopsida > Poales > Poaceae > Zea > Zea luxurians. Next base: position 37,464,877 of record JAOPSE010000030.1, on the reverse strand, counting down.
CCCTAAGCAGCTTTGTTGTCGAAGTCCTGAAGACATTTCAAATCTACCTCCACCAAATTACTCCCGAAGCTATCATAAGAATGGGAATCTTTGTCTGGGCTGTGAGAAGCCAAGGTTTAGAACCAAATGCTAAAAGCTTTTGCAAAATTCATGAGTTGGTATATGAGACGAAGCCCTGGGGGAAAGAACAATATCACAACAACTTTGGTTGTTACAGCTTCGGTGCCCGGTCCGGGTCAAGCTGCCCCGTGCCAACCTTTCGGAAAAGGTGGCCCGGTGCCTGGATGACAGAATGCTTCTATGTAAAGAATGACTTGACAGCACAAGAAGATGTTAAGAGTATCATTATGCGCCCTATCTGGCAACGCTTCGGACTCCGAAAGCCGAAGATTGAAATGGATGAAGCGGCCGAAGAATGCCAAAGAACCTTTGGCGTAATCTGCTCTTTTATTGGGACAAGGGATTTGGTCCAAGAGCATATTGCCTTCAGAGTTTGGCCACTTGCAGGAAAGTGGGAAATGCCGAAGGAGACCATCAAAGAGTCTGACGAAGGTGGACTGGTCAGACTAAAATACACATTCAAATACGGAGATAAGTTTGTTGAACCGGATGACGACTGGTTAAAAAGTATTGAAACCTTAAGTGACGAACTGCTTGGGGTATACTCGAAGGCCGAAAATACTGCATTATCAGTAGCCTTCGGAGGCCGAAAGAAGAAGAGGCTCAACCGGGTATTTGATGCAATCGGGTTTGTCTACCCTGACTATCATTATCCGGTGCCAGGCCGCAAAAGAAAAAATACTTCTCCCGCAAAAGAAACTGCCTCAGGTGCTTCTAGTGAGCCAGCGCCGCAAAGAAAAAAGATAAAGGTGCTCACCCACCGGGCACGTTTTATTGAACCAGCCACAGTGCCTGAGTTTATTGGTGAAGTCTCTTTGGCCACTGAAACTACAGAACCAGCTCCAGTGCCGAAGATCGAAGAAAAAACTGAAGCACCTTCAGCAGAGAAGGCAGAAAAACCGAGAATTGAAGGACCAAAAATATTGGAAATCTTAAGTCCTTCAGCAAGTGTTGAGACAATAAAAAATCAAAAGGGCCCATCGGTGACCCCGAAAAGAAAAAGAATGGTGAACGTACTAGATGTTTTGGAGACAATTAAGTCTTCAAGCATAACTCCGAAGAAGAGTGTTGAAACTTCGAAAACGGAAACTGAAATCTTTGCTGCTGAAGCTCCAAGGCAACAATCTGAAACTGAAGCTGGACCTTCAGAGCCCACGAAGGTAAAACCCTTGGAAACCGAGGAAGAAAAAATGGAGCCAATTTTAATTGAAGAGATCAGTACTGCTGCCCCCGAAGCATCCCCCAAAGTCCTTGATTATATTGTTCGACATGCTTCGGGGAAGAAGTTATCAGAAGAAGAAATTTTTGAAGCTAATCACTATGCAAAAGAATTGAAATATCCGAAGGGGGCACTAGTGTTCAATGGTACAAATGAAGAAGATTTCCTATACTGCCTCCCGGATAACAAAGAACTACTTGTCTGCCGGGAAATGGCCCGAAGCATGGGGTTTCCGAAGCTGGAGGCTGGCCTCTGCGCGATGACAAAGGACGATCTTGCGGACAGCCTTGCATATAATAGCCTGAAGGTACGAGATCCACGCATTTGGAAACTTTATGATTTGAAATCTATTGTTTTATTCTTATACTAACTTTTTACATATAGGGTTTAATACTAAGCAACGCGCTGAGAGCGCAAAAGAATGCCGAAGACGAGAGCTATGAAATTGCTTTCAACAACCTTCGAACAGAGGTTATCAAACTATGGAACGAAGCCCTGGAAAAGGACAAAATTCTAGTTACATTGGTGGATAAAATAAAGGAGAACGAAGCTGCGTCTAAAGCACAAGTTGCAGCTCAAAAGCACGAGATTGACGATCTTCGGAAGCAATTGGCCCGGGCTAAAGAAGAACGCATACTTGAAGAAACGAGGCGGGAATGTAGCGACCAATGGGCCAATCATTTGGAAGGAACCGTTGAAGAGCTTCGGTCTTCTAAGAAAAGGTGCTACGAAAAATCCATGGAATGTGTAAAGAAGATAAAAACCAGCTTCGCCAGTGTTGGCGCATTTTCGAGTGAAGAAGATTTTGTGAGAGGTAATCCAGAAGGACCGATCGAATGGGTCAGCCACGAAGCTGAAGCCTTCGAAGAAATTCTGAACAGTCGTGGAGACATTTGCGCCTTCTCGGGTGCCAGGGGGATTGCTACTATGCTGGAGAAAAAAGGCTGCGATCATGTTAAGGTTCTTGCACAATCCGAAGCTAGCTTATCCCCTGAAGATATTAAAGACCCCTCGGCCGAAGCTAGCCAGGCTGGTGGAAAATTTTTCACCGACGTCTGGGACAATGGTGGCCGAGAAATGGCCCGAGAAATCATTCAGAAAAGTGAGAAGGGCATTCACGACGCTAGAGAAGTAGCTAAGGCCGCTGACAAAAGCTCAGAGCCCGAAGGGCAAATAGGTATTAGCTAATGGTTTTTATTGTGTTGTAATTTTTGATTTTAAACTTCGCTCGCAATTTGTAATAGCAATGTGGCCATATCCTGTCCTCCTTCAGATCCTACTAAAGCGTCTCTGGGCCCTCACCCAAAAGGAGACGAAGAAATTAAAAAGATGGCTGAAGCTATCATGGATGAAGTTATTAACCGACTCCTGAACGAAGCTGCAGAAGTTGTTTTGAGAGAAGATTAAGCACTATTGTAAAAACTTCTGAAATGAAATATGTGTAACATTTTGTAACCCTGTGATATATTTGCTTTTAATGATTCAATTCTTTACGATGCATGAAACTTTATATACGTACCGTTTTTGAGCCTTCGGCGAAAAAACACCTTCCCTTCTTTTCATGCTTCGTGAAGATAGAAAATCTTTTATGCATCACAACAACGTCCATAGTGTTCTGATGAAGAATATCCAAGCTTCGTGAAAACATTCTCTGAAGCTATATTCCGAAGATCAATATTGTATCCCCTTGTGACTTAGCACGATTTTCACTTTCTCAAAGCATCCTTCCGGAGGTCGATACTGTGTCCCCTTCTTTTGACATATGCAACATGATGTATGATGCTTATGCTATGGAAAATGATGTGATGACGTTATGTTATGTAGATGACATTTGTTCCGAAGATACACACATATCCCCGTAAAACACACAATATTTTTGTATCAGCGCTGACTTTTCGCTGTAAGCTCTGCATTCCCTTAGGAACGACTTTGGAGCTTCTTCGCCTTTTACTTAGGCGGTATCAGCGTTGACTTTTCGCTGTAAGCTCTGCATTCCCTTAGGAACGACTTTGGAGCTTCTTCGTCTTTTACTTAGGCGGTATCAGCGTTAACTTTTCGCTGTAAGCTCTGCATTCCCTTAGGAACGACTTTGGAGCAGAAAACTTACACTGCGTTCCCTTTGGAACGGCTTTTTGTGACTTCAGCAAACTTACTCTGCGTTCCTTAGAACGAATTTTTGTTGCTTCGAAGGATTTTTGATAATTCGAAGGTCCTCCTTGTTATCGCAAATCCTTAAGCTTCAGCAACTTAAGCCTGTGGAGAAAATACATTTTCCTTGTGGCAAACAACGAAACTATTACATGAAAACTAAAAAATGTCCTTTATTACACAGAAAATAGAACTGAATGGAAAAGACTGCTATCAAGGTAGGATATTTGTCAATAAATGTGCTTCGACTCTGGCACTAGTGCTATTGACTGTGCGAGCTTCGGATTGTTCTCTGAAATCCCTTTGGTGTGGAGCATATTGGCTCCCTTCTGGCTGTTGGCCTTGTTGCAGCGGTGGTGGAGGCGGAGGCTGTTGCCAGGAAACTTGAGGTTGACTCACACCGAAGCAACAGAAACTGCAGGGTGGTTGCCTACGCATTCTGGGATGTAAGGCGGATGGTACGAAGCAGTATGCATGACCTGCTTCGGCTGAGCTTGTTGTGCTGCAGCTTCGGCTATCTCCTTTTGCTTCTGGATGGTAACATGGCACATCCTGGTGGTATGGCCCTTGTTTTCACCACAGAACAAGCAAAATATTCTCCTTGGTTGATCTCCAAATCTTCCGCCGAAGCCCCTGGCGCCTCTGCCTCTTGGAGCTGGTGGCCGGAAGAAGCTTTGATGTTGCCCCGAAGCCTGTGAGGAGCACTGCGGCCTGTGCTGCTGACTCCCCTTATCATCATTTTGAGTAGAGTTGCGGATTGACCTGACATGCCTCGGATAGAATCTTCCTCCGAAGCCCCTGGTCATTTCAGAAAACTTGAAAGCCTCCTCCCTTCTTTGGCAAAAATCATTGTCGGCACGAATATACTCGTCCATCTTCTGGAGCAGCTTCTCCAAAGTTTGAGGAGGCTTCCTAGCAAAGTACTGAGCTGAAGGTCCAGGCCGAAGTCCCTTGATCATGGCCTCAATGACAATTTCGTTGGGCACCGTTGGTGCCTGTGCCCTCAAACGCAAGAACCTTCTGACATACGCCTGAAGGTATTCTTCGTGATCCTGAGTGCACTGGAACAGGGCCTGAGCAGTGACCGGCTTCGTCTGAAACCCTTGGAAGCTAGTTAACAACATGTCCTTCAGTTTTTGCCATGAAGTGATCGTTCCTGGTCGAAGGGAGGAATACCAGGTTTGAGCAACACTCCTGGCAGCCATAACAAAAGACTTTGCCATGACTGCAGCATTGCCACCATACGAAGATACTGTTGCTTCGTAGCTCATCAAAAACTGCTTCGGGTCTAAATGGCCATCGAATATGGGAAGCTGGGGCGGCTTGTAGGACGGAGGCCAAGGTGTAGCCTGCAGCTCAGCGGACAGAGGAGAAGCATCATCGAAAACAAAATTTCCATGATGGAAATTGTCATACCAGTCATCTTCGTTGAAGAAACCCTCCTGATGAAGGTCTTTTTGTTGAGGCCTTCGGTTCTGCTCATCGTGAGTAAGATGGCGAACTTCTTCAGAAGCTTCGTCTATCTGCCTTTGCAGTTCAGCTAGCCTCGCCATCTTTTCCTTCTTCCTCTGCACCTGTTGATGAAGCATCTCCATATCTCTGATCTCTTGGTCTAGCTCATCCTCTTGAGGCATCGGGCTGACAGCCTTCCTCTTCTGGCTTCGGGCCTCCCGAAGAGAGAGAGTCTCCTGATTGGGGTCCAGCGGTTGCAGAGCTGCAGCCCCCGTTGCTGAAGCTTTCTTCGGCGCCATAGCGAAGGTTTATGGCTTCCGAAGGTGTTCAAAAACTCAAAGAGTTGAAGTGAGTTCACCGGAGGTGGGCGCCAATGTTGGGGACTTGTTCTCAAATGCTTCGAGTTAAGAACAAGGCAACATGAAAAGTGTTAAATGATAAAGTCCTTCGTCCTTTTGAAACATTATTTCCCTTCGGGATATAATGTATTCCGGACGAAGGTCACAAACAACATATCTTCGTAAGCACAATAAACGATGATGAAGAGCTTATATGTAACATAAGAAGTAATATAAACATTTAAATATTGCCACAACGTCATTTCTACTTTATTATCATAGAAAAATAAAAATGACTTCAGATTACAAGTGTACCTTCGAATTGTAGGAAGGCAAAAGTATAAGAATGACGCAAAAGCAAATGCCAAGTCAGCATGAACAGTACGGGAGTACTGTTCATCTATTTATAAGCGTGGGACGCAGCCCATGTAAAATTACATTCATGCCCATTATATTTGCTAATGACTTATGGGAATCTATTAAGGCCTAAGTAGTCTTTTCATCTTTAAGTCGGTTCCCCTTTCTGCTATCGCGACGAAGCTTTCTGCGCATAGCTTCGGCTGTGCACCATCCTTCGTACAGCTTGGTAATCAGCCCGTCCTTCATCTCAATCTCCCTTCGTCTGGCTTAGGCTTCGTTCTGATCGTACTCCATATTCATAATCTGAGTCCGAAGATAGCTGTTCATATAATTCACTTGGAAAACATTGTCAAATCATGTTTTTGAGGACCTTCGGAGGACGAAGGCCCCCAACACTTATCAACGATATTTACTTCTAAATACTTGGGGTAGTAGTCAACATTCATCTTTGACACATAATTGATTACTATACATAGAATATAATGATTAACAGAGTAAATCATCGACCTCATTTTCCAAAAAGAATTCTTGTCAACAATACTGATAGCACTATCGGCTACACATTTAAAACGCTGAACTTAGTTTTCACATTACGAGCTTAATTATACTTTGCATAATTTGTATCTTAAACCTAAGCTTCACTTGGCGCGACTACTCCACAAACATGAAAATAAATTCACATCGCCACAAGCGAGGAGGCAAAAACTACAAACATCAAATACACCACAACGCATATGTTATGAACAAGGTAATCATCACGACCAATATGTCTATTTCATCCTACCATACAAGTTAATTAACATGGATAGCGAAGGAGCTTACCATAATTAAATCAAACTCGAAACCACGAGATCAGCGATGATTTTTGGTTCGGATCTTCTATCAAACACTTAGTAAGTGTTGCACGGGCCTCAGTTCTTCACCATCAGAACCTAGGGGTTTCTCTCCTCATAAGAGCACACAATTCACACATTACTAATCGACGTCGAGCACTAAAATGACAGGGCGAGAATAGGACCTCACCAGGGGTCGACGGTGTCGTAGATGGGGCTACACACAACACAAAGCTCTGACGACGATAATAGGACTGTCCACAACACGACAATCCACTTGGGCATTTTGTCAAACACCATACGGGTGCGGATGGCGCGGGGCTGTAGGGGGATGTTCGGCAGCAAGGGGCTACGGCAGAGAGGTGCGCAGCCATGTGGAAGGAGGAGAAGTGGGGCGCTGGTGTCCATGGCTGTGAAGATGAGGGCACTGGGCACTGCAGCAGAAAGAAAAATGGAGGGAGGGGGCGTCGGCTCCAAGAGTAGGGAGGGGACGACGTCCATGGCTGGGGCAGGGGCGAGCTCACGGCTGGGAAGGACGCGGCTAGCGAGCTGCAGGGGAGGAGCGCGCCATAGGAGGGAGCAAGGGAGGACGACACAAGGGAGAGCAGGGGCAGGGAGCCAAGAGGGTAAGGGCAAATGCTAGAAAGGGAGGTCGACGTGCATAGCTCAGAGAGGAGCAACGTGAGGGAGATGGCTTCCTATGCGTAGGGGATAAGCAGAAGCTGTGTACGGAGAGGAAGCCAACATCGATGGATACGGAGAGGAAGCCACATCGATGGATACGGAGAGGAAGCCAACACCTGTGATTGAGCGAGCAGAGACAAGTCGATGGCCTGTAGAAATCGAGCAGAAGCTGTGTACGAAGGGATAAAAAGAGGAGTCTAGACGGTGGACGATAAGGATCTGAGCGGCTTCAAGAAAATCCTAGGGAGACGACACCACGGAAGATTATCAGCGACAAAAAAAACTAAAAAGGGATTTTCTATGTTTTTCTCACACATTTTTTTAAGACACAGATAGATTCGGGTTCTAGGATTTAGGTCTAAGCGAGATGCAAATAGGATGAACCAAAATAATATTAACATCGCTTTTTTACGTTTGATTCGAATTATTTGAAATCAAATAATTTCATTCGCATCTGAACACCTGATTCCACTGCCATAGATAATTTACGCGAGAATCGAAGCTCAATTATAAATCCTCGGACATGATTTCTCGGTTGACAAGTAGGGACATAATTATTTTGGACCGAAAATCTTAGTTGTCGAGTTCTATTTAATTTGTTTTGGGATGAAATCGGAGGATTGAACTAAATTTCCAAATTCGTATTTGTGCGATCGATGAATTTTAAATAATCACCAAACTCACTAATTTCCGGAACAAATACGTTTTGACTTCGCGAAACATTTAGAATAGGCTGAATAGATAGAGATGAAAATGATATCAAAATTATGATAGGTGAATATTAGAACCTAGAGACCGTTATTATTGCCGATATTTCGTGCTTGAGTCCATAAGCACAGTTTAACAGGAGGTAAACACCAGGGGTGTTACAGAGGGCTGTCCCGGGGCCCTATATGTCGGTACCAGAGTACGATGCGCTCGCACGAGATCGGCTTGGGGATGGGCCCCACCCGTCGGTGAGTGCGGTCGTGTAGGCCAATTGGGCCGAGCGGTGGAAATGAGAAAACTGGCTAGTGCTGGAACGCTTGGGCTGGCTAGGAAAGCATTTGGCCCAAGGTGAGGCTTCCTCTTTTCTATTTTTCCTTTCTAATTTCAGATTTCAAATTCAAATTCACATTCAAGTTTGGTTTTGAATTTCAAGCCTCAAAGTAGACGCATCAAACAAAAGAATTCCAGCATAATGCGAGATTCAATTCATTATATATAACGCAAAACCTGCGCCGCGAAGGGTATCGCAAAACACGGGTCGTTGGATCTGCAACAAAGTGACCAGATTAGATCCCGTTTGGCCCGAACCCGTATGCGATGTCGACCACCAGATCCAAAATCTACAGCCAGATCGCACCCAAGCGAATCGTTGTGCGCGAGTTGATCAAGGTTGTCAGTAAGTAGATAAACGGCCAAGACACACTCGCCCCGCAGACTAACCGAGGCCGTCTGATGCAGATCCCACGCCCCACGATCGTCTTCTACCCGTCGACAACACGCGCACGCGTTAAACCACGGCGGCGGACCGCCGGAGCCGCATGCCCCTCGCCCCTACCGTGCCTAAAAGTGAACCCCGACGAGTGGTACGCGAAGCCACGGTTATGCTGAATAGTAGGGAGGAGTAATTACCCGAGTTGGTGCGACGAAGGAGACTAATCCACGGTGACGGCGGATCTCCGGGTTCACGCAAAGTTCGGCGAGCAATCCCGGCGTTGCAAGCGTCCAATCCCCGGTGAAACGGTCACGACAGCCCTTCCCCGAGCCCGAGGAAGATCCTAGACACCCTTGACGGTGCAGACGATGATCGAATCGGAGATTCCCCCGCGGCGGCTCTCAGCTCCCTCTTTCTCTTTCTCGGTTCACGGAAAAGGGTAGAGAGATGGGGGGTGCGCGACGACTGAGTCCCCGGGAGGGCCTTTATCCTCCACGCGGACAGGTCGGAAGGAGGACTGCAGATTCCCCGCGTGAGATCCATGCAACAGAACACGACGGCGGCTTCCGCCATGTGCGCATTTCTGTTGAAGGAAGAGCTGACATCACCGGCCCACGTGTAAGTGATAGGCGGTCCACGCTGGTAAGAGGGGTACACAGGCTGACGGATGGGCCCGGTACGTCAGCGCGCGGGCGGAGTCAACCGTACGAGTGGGGCCTGTCGGTGTTTGGAGCCCGACCACGCCCCCGGGGTTACCCCTCAAGGTGCTTTTGGGTAGGACGGTGTTGCTAATTGTAGCTCAGTGGTTCGTGCGCGATGCACGAGAGACGACCGACAATTTTCTGCAGCTCGGGCCCTTTGAGAAGCGTAACACCCTACTTCCTGGTGGGGATCTTTATGTGGTGGGTTACAGGAGAATTCTCTAGTATGGAGAATGCTAGAATATTGAGTAGATGGCTGATGAATGACCTGCCTTTCGATGGGGTGCCCCCTAGGCCTTATATATCCGACCGTGGGGCACTACATGCGTGTATGATAATGATATATTCCTAAGTAATAGTGAACCGACTAAACTTATCTTCCTACAATCTTGCTGACTTATTCTCATTTGGTTCCGATGTCCAAGGTGGTCGTGCGGGAGAATCGGATCAGAGCTGTGGATAACGCTCAAACCCCACGAGTCGCCTTGGCCCGCGTTCGCTCATTCCCTGCGTTGGCCCATTCTGCCTGCAGTTCTCCCCTGGCCCATGAAAGGACGATCTTGCGAAACAATAGGCCCAAGGCCTTTCGCGAGGTCTTCTAGCCTTCCAAAGGACCCGGGGGATATCTGTCCCCCACAAGCCCCCAATCTTTGAGTTGATTTTGAATTAATCAGCCCAAAGATTCTAGGTCTAGCTTGCGGTTTTGATTTCCATTTTGGTGATAGGCGCTTTAAAGGTGCACCTGTTGAACGTTGCTTCTAAACTCTGAATGACTCAGTAAAAAACAATCTTCTGTTGTCCTCTTTTGGTACATTCAATGATCTTCGCCTTATGCTTCAGAAATCGACACTCTGTCACCAGCTTATGCTTTAGAGATCAACATTCTGTCCTTTGGGGTAAAGGATTCATTGGGTGCACGTGTAGCCTTCGAGCTTTGAGTGGATTACTGAAAATAATACACTCAAAGATCTTCATCTCATGCTTTAGAAATCATCATTTTATCTTCGTCTCATGCTTTAGAAACCAGCCTTTTATCATCAGCTTATGCTTTAGAGATCAGCACTCTGTCCTTTAGGGTTAAGGGTTCATTGGGTGCATCGGAGGTGCACCCAATGGGTGTAGCCCCCGAGCTTTGAGTGGATTATTGAAAATAATCCACTCAAAGATCTTCATCTCATGCTTTAGAAATCATCATTTTATCTTCGTCTCATGCTTTAGAAATCAGCATATTGTCTTCATCTCATGCTTTTGCGAACTCAAACAACGTGGTCTGCCCATGCCCTGTTAGGTTTGAAATTTATTTGATCGACGACAGATTGGTCGTCTGGTAGATGGCTCTTGGCTGGTCTTCATTTCGCTCTGTGCTTCAATGCTTCTGCTGATTAGACTTGTAGTTCAGTAGCTATATTTGGCTTTCCTTTGATCTCTATCGATATCTTCCTTCTGCTTAATACATTTATTGCGTATACTATATGGATGTGACTGCTTCAGAAAATCTATTGAAAATTCCTGGCCGTCCACCCCCCAATGGGTGTGACCAAGGGACGTCTTGGTACGCAGGGCATTTAGCACACTGTCCTGGAGTAGTAACTTGACATGACTGTGGGGCGTAATCATATCGCTCAAGCAGTTGACCTTAGTCCAAATGGTGTCGTGTTACACGAAGCGGCGTCTGCTGCTTGACTTGCCTTCAGGCGATTTGAATTACTTATTGAATACTTGCGACTGTTCGGTGAGTGTGGTAGGAGAGGAACAGTTGCCTCTGGCCTATATAAATAGCCTACTTGCCCCGTTATTATCTTCACACATCCTCTGATCATCAGTTGCTTCTTTCTCGACCCCCTCTTCTCTTCCATCTAGCCATGGACAAGGACAAGAAAGGTCAGGGCTCGCCGCGTCGCTCCGGTGACAAACGGAAGCGTGAACCGAGTCCTTCGTCGGAGGACTTCGGTGACTCCGAGTACTCGAAGGAGGAGTTTTCCTCCGAGCCCGAGGGATCGCCGGTCTACGCTTCCCCCTGGTGTCGTCCGACGACTCGGACGATTCCTAGGGGATAGCCGCCGAGGTGTGGACGTACATCCGGTCCGTTGAGCGCGCCGGGCTCGAGGGCTTGGATCAGTCAGAGGTCTCCTTGGACGAGGAGAACTCTTCCGAGGAAAGGAGTGGCGGCGACGTCGACGACGATGGCGACGGCGGCGATGGCGGTGGCGGCGGCGATGACGGCGACGACGGCGTCAAGGGCGATGGAGGCGACGGTGGCAGGGGCGGTGACGACAGCAAGGGCGGCAGCAGCAGCAATAAGGCTAGTGGCAAAGCGCCAATGGCTTAAATATTAGTATAGATAATTAGTAGCAGCAGTAGTAGTAGTGAAATAATGTAGTGGTAGTCAGTAGTATAGTGTAATGTGAGTAATGTAGTAATGTAATGTAGTAAAAAGGGGAAAAGACTGATTCATAATGGGTCAATCTTTGATTTTGCAAAGACCCCTTCCACTATGTAATGAAGAAATTTCAGTTGTTCCGAGCAAACTTTCGTTTTTTTCGTTGTTCCTTCTTTATAGTCGATTGATAGTTCGTCTTTGCGCCTAACATTGCCAACGTTATTAGAAATAATCACCAAGCGATAACTGATGACACTAGCGTTTTAGAGGTAACTACTAAGCCATGCTTGGCACTGTTGGTGTTTTAGAGGTAACGACCGAGTTATGCTTGACACTGCCGGCGTTTTAGAAGTAACGACCGAGTGGTGCTTGATGTTGTTGGCGTTTTAGAGGTAACAGCCGATTGGTGCCTGACACTGTCGATGTTTTAGAGGTAACGACCGAGTTATGTTGACTCTGTCAGCGTTTTTAGAGGTAACAGCCGAGTTATGTCTTAAGTCTCGCTTTCCCGAGTGATGACTTGGCACTTTTTAGAAATAGCGCCCAACCTGGGAAAACCCCATTTATACTCATGCCGACGTGCGCTTTTGATTTTTGAGCCCTAACTTCACATTTCCGCCTCGAACCACTCTTCTGTTTCCCTGAGATTTCGCCCCCGTTCGTTTCGCCGGTGAGATTGCGATGGCGCCTAAACGGAAGAAACAGAGCTCCTCCGTGGCCATCATCCCGCCAATCGACCCCAACAGTCAGTTGCCATTCACGGGTAACTGTGACAGAACCTCCCAAGTCATTAGGCCCACCTACAGTTGTCCTTGTCCAGCGGACCTTGGACAACTCTGTAGATGCACCTAATCACTCGACAAGTTCGGTATCTGTATCCTTCACCTTTTTCCCAAGAGCGTTTCACCCATCACAGAGATATTACAACACATCGGAGGAATGAATAAGCAGAAGCAATTACAGTAACTTAATTTACATTAAAATATAGAAAGAGTGTTATTATTACAGACCAGCAGTATATGAGTGCGGAAGTATTATTATTACAAGCTCGGGAGGCAAAAACCCCTCCCACTTAAAAGTATAATGTTTTTAAAAAGGAGGACAACATCCTCTCAAGGATTCACTCTCGAGATTCTTTCTTTGGCACCACCTTAGAGCAAAAGCAAGTTTGCTGCTTCCTCACCTACAACAACATGGGTTCAAAAACCCTGAGTACGAAGTGTACTTTCGCAAGTCTTACCCGTCAAAATAAAAGACTCTCAAGGATATGCTGGCTTGAGGGAGTCAAGGTAAGGCTTAATCAAGGATCAAGACTCTATTTGCAAAAATGCTTACTAACAGCGGATCCTTAAAAATTTAGTTTTATTAGCAAGTTAAGTCATTACCTGAATCTAGAGTTCTTTCTACCCTAGTTCAAGCACTTGGCCTATACTAGCCATCTTTTATCATCCCTTTAAGTTTACTGGAATGCTACGTGTAAGTTAGTGACCAAGTCTTCATGTCCGAGAAGTAACAGCGATTCGAATCGATTAATACTCAGCTGAGGATCTCCAATCACACGACATATGTAGCACTTAACCCTTGCATATGTCAGCTCGCCACTGGGGTTCTTAAGACCAGATCGGGTTCACGCCAACCGAGAGCACAGATACACCACCGTCCAGCCTCTTGCCACGGAGGGTACATGCTACTCTCGCCATCTCTCCACTCCCATTGCGTGTTGTCCTATTCTAGTATTAGTCTGCCCGAGGCAAAGCTTACCCATGATGAGACATGTGACCAGTTAAAAGGTCCTCGATCATCAGGCCTACATCGACACGGTCCTTAATCGACGCAGACGGAGACACTACAACGAGACTCTTCTCGTGCAAGTCACCCGCCCGGTCTCAGCTTTATCATTTACAACCCCAAAATTTGGTACCTGGCAGAGGCACATCTTTTCCGATGTTGAACCCATCACGACCATGATGGATCCACCATCAAGTTTTATTTTTGAAAACATCCCATCCACTTGAAGCATCATATTTTGTCAAAACAAAACATTTTGTTTTTCTAGAGCAAGACTAAGCATCAGAAAAACCTATTTTTTATAAAACAGGTGATCAAGGAAAGGTAATCGATCTTCCAAGGAAGGAAATGCACCAATTGTTTAGCACACAACTCCTACCACCTAATGCATCAAGCAAGTGAGAAAGATTTTAAAATAGCAAGGAGGTGGCAAATGCACCGGGGCTTGCCTTGTGTTATAGGAGAGTCGGGTTCTGCTCCACAAATGTCAAAATAAAAGCAGTTCTCGGTAGGTGGGTCTTCAGGTGGTGGTGTAGCTCCTTCTTCTTCAACCACTACTTCTTCCACGTTCTCTATATATAACCATATATAACCATGAATGCTCATGTAATGCTTATGAAATGCAGTAATAGAAAAGGTTTATCAAGTTGTATCTTGAATACAACTTTCCTTCTGGTACTCTAGGAAACTAGGGTTTTGGAGTTAGTTCTTCATTTCAGAGGGCAGACCCTACCTAAAAGACTATGGTTTTAAGTTTAGGAACCAAACAATGTCCAAAGCAATGTAAAACTTAACTCAACGGTTCTAAGTACCATGTTAGACTTATCTAAAAAGTCTTGTGATTTTTGGAGTTGCCTAGTAATTTCTAAAATTCTAGAAGTATAGGTTTTAGCTCTTTTAAATACTGAATAATTTCTGCTTTGGGCTAAAAATATTAGAACCATTTTTATTAAATACTATAGAAATTTAGGAGTCCAACAAAATTGGTCTCATATTTTTAGCATTTTTCTATAATTTTCTATGATTTCTTTAATCCTGGCAGAAAAAGAAAAAGAGAAAGTGTGAACAGTGGTGGGCTGAAACTGGCCTGAGTCGGTCCATGAACGGGAAAATACGCGCGCGCCTGCGCCCACGTTGCTGGTCTTGCAAAAAGGCCCCTGGTTAACCAAATAACTGGTGAAGAACCCCTAGCCACTATTCATTGTATCTCTGACAATTGCATAGAGGTCCTCCAACTTCTGTTTCTTCTCCAACCTGACCCATGGCCACGACGCGCTTGCCATCGACCACCTCTTTGCCAAAACCGGCCAGTGAACGACATTAACCGACTGAACTAAGTGTCAAACTAGTGTCCCTGACCCGAGGCGAACCTAAACCATGCCTCAATTGAACCAATCCCGCCCCGGATTCTCCCACCCACCACGGTGGTAAACACCGTACACAAATCAAGGTGTTCCGGTTGATTGGGCGTGGTTTAGCTCGATGGGTTGAGCCGACACACATTACAAGCACACGTGGGTGTTGAAACACGGATAGGGAGAGCGAGGGCGATCCTAGAGATGGTTGGCCACGGAGCGTGGAGAAAAGCGTGCTCTGCAGGGTCCGACGAGGGGGAATGGGCATCGCGGCGGATTTCGGTGGAAACAGGGGGCCACGTCGGAGCTATACGGCCACAAAGATCTACCAATTCACCATGCACTACCAATTTGGGGAAAGGAGGAGGAGACAATGCGAATTTTGGCTTCAACTGAGCTCACAGAAGAACTGTGAGTGCCTCGCCGTGGTTCATGGCGCTATTTATAAGGATGGCGACCCGGCTAACGATCCGCGGCCACGAAATGCATCGTTAGCGCATGGCTACCACGTAAGGAAGAGGCACAGTGAGGTAAGGTGGTGGCGCGAGTGACACGGCGACAAAATACCGCGCCATAGTGAGCACCGATGAAAAATCTCCGGCCAGGCTCCAGCTAGGCTCGCGGGACTGTGAATCAGCCCGTAGTTATCTTGTTGCGGTCGTTCCTATCTCCACTTCACCTGCACACATCTGAAACCATTGTAACCAGAGATCTTTTCCTTCTGCAGATATTTCCGGTTCTCTGATCTTCATTGTTCTGCTGAACTGACCTCCTTTCGCCCCCTCTTTCTCTTGATTCTTATTAAGAACTGGGTAATCTCCATTAAGAAAAAAGTGTTCACTAGACAACAGCCTTCAAATTTGCTATAGGATTCTTGGATCAAAACTACATAGATTTTTAGATCTGGTGCTCTCAAATCGACTGCATCTCACTAAGACCATGGTGTTCTGAATCTGGCTTTCAGTATTGCCCAGTTCATATGGCTTGTTTCTGACAGAACAACTTCACACCACTAGTTCTTTGATTTTTGTACAGCAATATAGTAAGTCGATTGTACCAAAGTTAATCCCCTACAAACCACCTTTAATCTTGTTACAAAGGTTTTGATAGAGCTGGAGTGCCCGATCTTTCGGTGAGTGGAGATAATTCCGATTTGGTGGAAGTAGACCCTCACGATCCGACTATGACGAGCGAACCCGAAGCGCTAATGCAATCACTGAACCAACTCCCAATGGTTACCAACCTTGCTGATGCGAGATCGGCCTGATCACGAAGATCGTTTCCTATGCGCAGTCGAAGAACGAACAAGAAAAAGATGCGAGCAATCTTAATATCACTCGAGGTGGAGTTCTGAATCACAGAGGACAACACGTATTTGTGCGTGTTCTAGGGTAGCTAAAGCTAGATGTAAAACAAAACTCAAGTTCTAAATGAAACAGGTCTCTGACTAAATAGAGGAGAGGCGTGAATAGTAGGGCTAGCGCTACAGTACCGCGGTTACTGTTCACGACTTCCCTAGGCGCCCCATCAGGGCCTTCTTATTGGGTCATCTTCTAATCTTCTGGGCCTTCGTTCTTTAACAGCATGATGTAGTTCAATTCTCTTGCACGGGTCCGAGTCACTGGCCCAGGTGGAAGGGGTGGCGCCTGGACTGGGGAAGATGGTGCCTGGGCTGGAGAAGGTGCTGCTGGTGTAGATGTACTCGTGTTGGTGTTGATGTCCTCATCATCCTCCCCTTCTTGAACTGAAGTCGTCCTCGACGGCAACTCCTCATCTTCTCCCGCATACGGTTTCAAATCTGCAACATTAAAACTAGTGGAAACACCAAACTCCGCAGGCAGGTCAAGGATATAAGCATTAGCATTAATCTTGGTTAGTATCTTAAAAGGACCAGCAGCACGAGGCATCAATTTAGAACGGTGCAAAGTAGGAAAACGATCCTTTCTCAAATGCAACCAAACCATATCACCAGGTTCAAAAGTAACTAGTTTCCGGCCTTTACTACCAGTAATATGATATTTAGCATTAGCAGCATCAATGTTTTGTTGAGTTTGTTCATGGAGGTTAATCATTTGTTCAACATGTGCAACAACATCTATGTGTGGAACTTCCGCAGCATCAAGCGAAAACAAAGCAATAGGCGCCCTAGGAATGTAACCATAAACAATTTGAAAAGGGCACATCTTTGTAGAAGAATGTGTTGCATGATTATAAGCAAACTCAACATGAGGCAAGCAATCCTCCCAACGTTTCAAATTTTTGTCTAAAACAGCCCTAAGCATGGTAGACAAAGTTCGATTAACTACCTCAGTTTGACCATCAGTCTGAGGGTGACAAGTGGTGCTAAACAACAATTTAGTTCCCAATTTATTCCACAGAGATCTCCAAAAATGACTGAGAAACTTAGCATCACGATCCGAGACTATTGTATTGGGAATACGGTGCAAACGAATAATCTATCTAAAAAACAATTCAACAACATTGCTAGCATCATCAGTCTTATGACAAGGTATGAAATGAGCCATTTTAGAGAATCGATCAACAACCACAAAAATGCTATCCCTCCCCTTCTTAGTTCTAGGCAATCCCAAAACAAAATCCATTGAAATATCAATCTAAGGGGAAGTAGGAACAGGCAAAGGCATATACAAACCATGGTTGTTCAACCATGACTTAGCTTTCTGACAAGTAGTGCAGCGTGCAACAAGGCGCTCAACATCAGCGCGCATCCAAGGCCAAAAGAAGTGGGCAGCCATCACCTCATGTGTCTTGTAGACGCCAAAGTGCCCCATGAGACCGCCTCCATGCGCTTCCTGTAACAACAAAAGACGAACCGAGCTAGCTGGAACACACATCTTGTTAGCGCGAAACAGGAACCCATCCTGTATGAGAAATTTGCCCCATGGAGCATCTTTAAAATCAGCATCGTCGACATATTGATCTTTCACAGTGTGCAAACCAAAGATTTTAAAATCTAACTGTGACAGCATGGTATAGCGACGAGACAAAGTATCAACAATAACATTGCCCTTCCTGTTCTTGTGCCTAATAATGTAAGGAAAGGACTCAATGAATTCTACCCATTTAGCATGACGACGGTTCAGATTTGTTTGGGTACGAATATGTTTTAAAGCCTCATGATCAGAATGAATTATGAACTCACGATGCCAAAGATAGTGCTGCCATGTATGCAAAGTGCGCACTAAAGCGTAAAGCTCCTTATCATAAGTAGAATATTTCAGACTAGCACCGCTTAAATTTTCACTAAAATAAGCAACTGGTTTTCCTTCTTGTAACAAAACAGTACCTAGCCCAATACCGCTAGCATCGCATTCAAGCTCAAACACTTCATTAAAATCAGGCAATTGCAATAGGGGAGCTTGGGTTAACTTATCTTTCAAAGTGCTGAACGCTACCTCCTGCGAATGACTCCAAGCAAACAGCACATCTTTCTTTGTAAGCTCCAGTAGAGGCGCTGCAATGGAGCTAAAATCACGAACAAATCTGCGGTAGAAACCGGCAAGTCCAAGAAAGCTCTGAATTTGTGTGACCGTCGTCGGTGTAGGCCACTCCCGAATGGCAGCAATCTTGCTGCTATCCACCTCAATGCCCTGTGGAGTAACAACATAACCAAGAAACGAGACACGTCGTGTGCAAAAGATGCATTTTTCCATGTTAGCAAATAACTGGGCAGCACACAATGCATCAAAAACAACACTTAAATGTTCCAAATGCTCTTTCTTAGATTTGATGTAAATAAGGATATCATCAAAATAAACAACCACAAACAATCCTATGAAGGGTCTCAGAACTTCATTCATCACTCGCATAAAAGTGTTGGGAGCATTAGTCAATCCAAACGGCATAACCAACCATTCATATAAACCAAATTTTGTTTTAAAAGCCGTTTTCCATTCATCAACCAGTTTCATTCTAATCTGGTGGTAACCACTACGCAAATCAATCTTAGTGAAAATAATGGCACCACTAAGCTCATCTAGCATATCATCAAGGCGTGGTATAGGATATCGATAACGAATAGTGATGTTATTAATAGCACGACAGTCTACACACATACGCCATGACCCATCTTTCTTGGGAACAAGTAACACAGGAACAGAGCAAGGGCTAAGAGACTCACGAATGTATCCCTTGTCAAGCAACGCCTGTACCTGGCGCTGAATCTCCTTCGTCTCATCCGGATTTGTATGGTATAGTGCGCGGTTCGGAAGCTATGCACCGGGGATGAGGTCGATCTGGTGCTCAATGCCACGAAGCGGTGGGAGACCCGGTGGTAAGTCTTTGGGAAAGACATCAGTGTACTCCTGCAAAAGGTTAGCAACCATAGGTTGAATAGCCAAAAATGGTGCATCATCAAGTGAAATGAGGACACTAGAGCATACAAGTGCATAGCATGGCAAATGAGCACCGTGTAGATCATCAAAATTAGCACGTGTAGCAAGTAAAACAGGAGCCTTCAACTTGATTTCAGAAGGAACAGAGGGCAATGGATCAAGTTGTTTAGCAGTTATAGCAGCTCGGGCAAGATCATCTTTAACGATTTGTTCAGGTGTCATTGGATGTATAATTATTTTGTGACCCTTAAAAATGAAAGAATAATGATTCGAACGGCCATGATGCAAGCTATCAGTATCATATTGCCAAGGTCGACCAAGTAACAAAGAGCATGCTTCCATGGGAATAACATCACAATCAACAAAATCAGAATAAGCACCCATGGAGAAAGGAACACGCACGGAACGTGTGATTTTTATTTTACCACCATCATTAAGCCATTGAATGTGATATGGGTTTGGATGCTTACGAGTGGGTAACTGACAACTTTTCGACCAGCATGGTACTTGCCAAATTGTTGCAACCTCCGCTGTCAATAATGATGCGAATTGACCGCTCCTGCACAACACCCTTTGTATGGAACAGAGTGTGTCGCTGATTCTTCTCGGCAAAGCGACCTGTGTACTAAGAACACGTTGCACAACAAGACTTTCATACCTATCAGCGTCGCCCGGGTTGACATGTACCTCCGCCTGAGCTTCATGGTTAGTGGCAAGTAGTGCATGTTCAATTTCTTCAGAATCACTAGCGGAAGAGTACTCACCATCGTCACGAATGAGCAAAGTGCGCTTGTTTGGGCAGTCCCGAATCACATGGCCAAATCCTCTACAGCGATGACACTGAATATCCCGTGTACAACCTATGGGTGGGGCAATGCTGGCTGGTTTGGTCGTCTTCTCGCGTGGAGTAGTGGTGGACGTGGATGGCGCAGGGGGAACTGGTGCTGAGGTGGATGTCGAGCTTCGTCCTGCAAAAGGGTTAGAATATGGCTTCGAGCGGCGTCCCTGCACTTCACGTTCAGCTTTGCAAGCATATTCAAATAAAGTAGTCATATCATAATATTCCTTATAATCAAGTATATCCTGGATTTCGCAGTTTAAACCACCACGAAAACGTGCCATAGCAGCGTCGTTGTCCTCCAATATCCCACAACGAATCATACCTTTTTGTAACTCCTGGAAATAGTCCTCAACAGATTGAGAACCTTGCTGAAAACGCTGCATTTTATTAAGCAAATCACGAGCATAATACGAAGGCACAAATCGATGTTGCATCGCAGCTTTCAATTGATCCCAAGTGGTTGGAATGGCAGTGGGATGTTTTATTTTATACTCACGCCACCAAATTAAAGCAAAATCAGTAAATTCACTAATAGCAGCTTTAACCTGAGAATGTGCAGCAATATCATGGCATGAAAATTTTTGTTCAACCTCTAACTCCCAATCAAGATATGCAGCAGGATCATATTTGCCATTAAAAGGTGGAATTTTAAATTTAATCTTAGAAAATAAGTCATTAGGGGGATGACGAACCACACGGCGTGCACGACCACGGCGATCTCCATCGTTTGGCTCAGTGTCACCGCCGTAGTCCTGCTCCATCTTTGTGGTCAACGCATCAAGGCGTGCCAGGATGGTGTCGAGTGTGGTGCGAGTCGCCGTTTGAGCAAGGTCAAGCTGGTTGAAACGCTCGGTCGTCGAAGTGACCGTTAAATCAAGCCGTTCATGCATCGTACTAATGTCAGCAGCAAGTCCATCAACTTGTCCCCTTACTTCCAGCAACTGGGCATCCACCGTGTCGTGTGCTCCTGCCATAGTTAGCGCAAACACCAAAACACCAAAAGGAGAAAAACCGACGACAACAGGGAAATGGTGGTGACAATTTGCTCAATGGAATGCTGTTATCAAGTTCTTATCCGTTCTTACCAAGCCACAGTGGTGAACTGCAACCAATAGGTGGAACCGGTGAAAGATTGGATGAGCGATTGCCTGGAGAAACAGAAAACTTCTCGTCGTAGAAATATGTGGAGTTTTGGGTAGGCTGCACTCAAGTCAAGGATTAGCACGATCAAACAATAATGCAAAGTTGAATTATAGTGCAAAACACGAAACTATATTGCTGGCCACAAGTGCAAAGGATGGATGGAACTAGTAGAATGGCAGTACCGTAAATATTGTACTAGCGAGGCCAAAAAGGCACTAGTAGAAATCACATGTGATTTTGTTTTTCTTTTCTGTATGATTTTTTGATATTTTCTCAGCACAAGGAGCAACAAAATAGGAGCTACACGAAGTTTCACCTAAAACAGAGTTCAGATGTGGTCTACAGAAAATCAGGAAGTTCTCCGAAAAGCGTGCGAGAACTTTGACGAATTTTTTTCTTTATTTTCCTGAATTTTTTTTGACAATTTTATCGAAACCAAAGGGCAGAGCCGGGCGCATAGCATATGTGTGCCTAGGATCTATTTCCACACATATGATGACGTCACAAGTGTAATATATCAAAAGAACAATGCATAAAAGCGTAAATAACGATTATATTAACATATTACACTTCGAACAGACATGATGTCTTAACCTTTATTTATCAAAGTACAGCAAAACAGGGACATCCATCCACATGAAGATGACTGGGGGTATCACTAGACTAGCATCCATGGAGCTCAGCATCATAACTTCATCTGCAAACTTCTGATCAAAATTAAGCAAGGGTGAGCTCACTTATGGTCGGGGCTCAGCAAGTGGGGGAAAAAAACTAATGCAAGGTAACAAGGTGAGGCTAAGGTTGAGCAGTAAGCATTTTAGTTGGTCAACATTTTATTAACAACACCTGTCTTACTAATAAGTGTGAATCCCAAGTATTCCCATTAAACAAAGGTATAAGAGTATATAAAAAACACTTTAGTGAAACCACTTAAGCAAACCATTGGCAGATCATTGGATCTCGATTTATTTCCATCTTTAAGTTTGAATTATCATGTGAGGAGTCCAGGCTGCTCATAACCGTGAGCACGGCTGATATATCAGTTTTACACTCTGCAGAGGTGGTACAACTTTACCCACAAGCCATGTATCCCCTCTAGCTTGGGTCGGCCAAAACTCGTAAACACTTCCGAGGTGAGTGGCTAGGGATCCACTATGAGGCTTTCACAAAATACACTTAATACGAAGCAACCCGCTAAGGTTTCGAAAGGCGATGGTGGTGGCCCCTGGGTGAGGTACCTTAGCCAAGAATACGTCCCCATGTTAACGTGGGCTGCCAACACCTACCGCTCCCCCTCTTGCCCATATTTCATGTAAGGTTGCCAGGCACTAAGCATATAAAGCTAATGACCAAAGCCAAAGCCATGATAGCACTCGTGGTTGCACTGTTTTCCCGGGTGGTCACTCCATGTTCCAATTAATATGCAATAATCTTGTTTAACCATCGGGTTAACAACAATAATGTAAACTTACCATTTTGGAACATTAATATCATAAGCAGGAGTGACTGCATAAAGTTAAGTTGTAGCAATAGCATAGCTACGAAGGTAAAGTATAATTCCCAGGTTTGATCAAGGAATAAGGTTGGAAAGGCTATCTAAATAGGTAACCCGTCAAATTATGCATATATATCCAAAAGAATAAACTTTATTAAATGTATTGTTTGGGATCAAACAGAGTATGCAGAGGGAGAAGTCCACTTGCCTTGCTTATTGAAAACTTGAGGTCCTTCCACGGATAGGAATAGATCTTGATTCTTAACTACTAGGTCAACCACTGAATATATCACACAAACAAACAAGAAGAACAAACACCACTCAATAACATACAACATTCACCATACGTAAAGCTAAAAGAAAGCCTAACGAAAAGAGCGTTCGCTTTTCAAAACGTCGTAAGTAATGGTTATAATAAGAAGGTATTCTTTGAGAGCACCTAGAGGGGGGGGGGTGAATAGGTGATCCTGTAAAAACTTAAACTTAAAGCCACAAAAACTTGATTAAGCGTTTGCACAATAAGGCCCAGTGGCTAGAGAGGAGTTCTTGCAAAACACAACAACCACAAGAGGATCAACACAGATAGACACAGTGGTTTATCCCGTGGTTCGGCCAAGTACAAAACTTGCCTACTCCACGTTGTGGCGTCCCAACGGACGAGGGTTGCAATCAACCCCTCTTAAGCGGTCCGAAGACCCACTTGAATACCACGGTGTTTTGCTTTGTTTACTATATCCCGCTCGCGAGGAATCTCCACAACTTGGAGCCTCTCGCCCTTACACTTTGATGTTCACAAAGAAGCACAGAGTAAGGGAGGGATGAGCAACGCACACAAGACACAAAATCACAGCAAATACGCACACACAAGACCCAGACTTGAGCTCAAAAGAATATCACGAGGTTCTCACTAGAACGGAGCTCAAATCACTAAGAATGTCGAACAAGTGCGCAAGAATGAAGTGTGAGTGATCAACAATGCTCAAAGGATGCTTGGTGTTGTCCTCCATGCGCCTAGGGGTCCCTTTTATAGCCCCAAGGCAGCTAGGAGCCGTTGAGAGCATTCCAGGAAGGCAATTCTTGCCTTCAGTCGCCTGGCGCACCGGACAGTCTGGTGCACCACCGGACACTGTTCGGTGCGGATCTCTTTCCTTATTTGGCGAAGCTGACCGTTGCAGATTCAGAGCCGTTGGCGTACCGGACACTGTCCGGTGCCCCCTTCTAGCCGTTGGCTCGGCCACGTGTCCCGCGCGGATCGCGCGGCCGACCGTTGGCCCGGTCGACCGTTGGCTCACCGGACAGTCCGGTGCACCACCGGACAGTCCGGTGAATTATAGCCGTACGCCGTTAATCATCTCCCGAGAGCGACGAGTTCGCCTGTGAATGGCTCACCGGACAGTCCGGTGCACCACCGGACAGTCCGGTGATTTATAGCCGTACATCGCCGTCGAAGTCTCGAGAGCAGCAAGTTCGCCAGAGCTAGCCTGGCGCACCGGACACTGTCCGGTGCACCACCGGACACTGTCCGGTGCACCCAGACCGAGCTGTCTTTGGCTGAACAAAGCCATCTCTTTTCCAATTCGATTTCTCCTGTTTCCAGCACTTAGACACAATACATTAGTTCTAAAAACAATGTACTAAGTCTAGAAACATACCTTTAGACTTGATTGCACTTTTGTCCATCAATTGGCATAGATTTTCACTTAAGCACTTGTGTTGGCACTCAATCACCAAAATACTTAGAAATGGCCCAAGGGCACATTTCCCTTTCAATCTCCCCCTTTTTGGTGATTTATGCCAACACAACAAAAAGCAACTAAAAGAAGTGCAACATCAATACAAATGAGAACTCAAAATTGTTTTGATTCAAAATTGGCATATATGGATCATTTTTTGCCACCACTTGGTTTTGTTTTTGCAAATCAAACTCAATTTCCTATCTCTAAGTCAAACACACTTGTAGAGACATAAAGAGAGTTGTTCCAAGAGAAATTGATTAAAGATTTCAAAAACTCCCCATTTTTCCCATAATCAACCATTCTCCCCACAAGAGGCCAACTTTTGACAAGAGAGACAATAAGAGAGTTTTGACAAACCAAAAGCTCTAGTTCTACTATTTTCAAAATTTCTCAAGTGGTTTGACAAACCAAAAGCTCTATTCTACTATTTTCAAAATTTCTCAAGTGGTTTGACAAACCAAAAGCTCTATTCTACTATTTTCAAAATTTCTCAAGTGGTAGCTGATCCATCCATTGCTTTGGCCTTATTTTCTCCCCCTTTGGCATCAAGCACCAAAACGGGATCAATTTTGGCCCTTGAACCCCATTGCCTCACCAAAATCTTCAAATAAGAATACAAAGGCAATAAGAGTACATGAGATGAACTTGGAATAAGTTACCCTCTCATCGGAGTGCAGTGGAAGTCTTTCATGGTCCAAGTCCACCTTTTCCCTTTCAAACCTCCTTTGAGACTAAATTAAGAAAACTCAAGCACATGGTTAGTCTCAAAGGGTCAAGTTGTAGCACATCTCCCCCTCAATGTGTGCATCACTTGCAAATGGACTTGTGAGGTCCAGGGGGGTGTTTGTACAACTTGAGCACCATCAATAAACAACAAAATGCATAAGGAACATGATCAAAGCATAATACACATGTATGCTAGAAATCAATCCAAGTTCCACGAATCTAAGACATTTAGCTCACTACTGCAGCCTGCAAAAGGTCTTTTCATCTAAAGGCTTGGTAAAGATATCGGCTAGCTGGTTCTCGGAGCTAATATAGAACACTTCGATATCTCCCTTTTGCTAGTGGTCTCTCAAAAAGTGATGCCGGATGTCAATGTGCTTTGTGCGGCTGTGCTCGACAGGATTGTCCGCTATGCGGATACACTCTCATTATCACATAGGAGTGGGACTTTGCTCAGATTGTAGCCAAAGTCCCGGAGGGTTTGCCTCATCCAAAGTAGTTGCGCACAACACTGTCCTGCGGCAACGTACTCGGCCTCAGCGGTGGATAGGGCAACGTAAGTTTGTTTCTTAGAACTCCATGACACCTGGGACCTTCCTAAGAATTGGCACGTCCCCGATGTACTCTTCCTATCGACCTTACATCCAGCATAATCAGAGTCTGAATATCCAATTAAGTCAAAGGTAGACCCCTTTGGATACCAGATCCCGAAGCAAGGCGTAGCGACTAAGTATCTAAGAATTCGCTTCACAGCCACTAAGTGACACTCCCTTGTATCGGATTGAAATCTAGCACACATGCATACACTAAGCATAATATCCGGTCTACTAGCGCATAAATAAAGCAAAGAACCTATCATAGACCGCTATGCTTTTTGATCAACGGACTTACCTCCTTTGTTGAGGTCGACGTGTTTGTCGGTTCCCATCGGAGTCTTTGCGGGCTTGGCGTCCTTCATCCCAAACCGCTTTAGCAAGTCTTGCGTGTACTTCGTTTGGGAGATGAAGGTGTCGTCCTTGAGTTGCTTCACTTGGAACCCAAGGAAGTAGTTCAACTCGCCCATCATCGACATCTCGAATTTCTGCGTCATCACCCTGCTAAACTCTTCACAAGACTTTTGATTAGTAGAACCAAATATTATGTCATCGACATAAATTTGGCACACAAAAAGATCACCATCGCAAGTCTTAGTGAATAGAGTTGGATCGGCTTTCCCAACCTTGAAAGCATTAGCAATTAAAAAGTCTCTAAGGCATTCATACCATGCTCTTGGGGCTTGCTTAAGTCCATAGAGCGCCTTAGAGAGCTTACATACGTGGTCGGGGTACCGTTCATCCTCGAAGCCAGGGGGTTGCTCCACGTACACCTCCTCCTTGATTGGCCCGTTGAGGAAAGCACTCTTCACAATCCATTTGGAACAACCTGAAAGAATGGTGAGCGGCATATGATAGCAAAATACGAATGGACTCTAGCCTAGCCACAGGAGCAAAAGTCTCCTCAAAGTCCAAACCTGCGACTTAGGCATAACCTTTTGCCACAAGTCGAGCCTTGTTCCTTGTCACCACCCCGTGCTCGTCCTGTTTGTTGCGGAACACCCACTTGGTTCCCACAACGTTTTGCTTGGGACGCGGCACCAGTGTCCAAACTTCATTACGCTTGAAGTTGTTGAGCTCTTCCTGCATGGCCAACACTCAGTCCGGATCTAGCAAGGCCTCTTCTACCCTGAAAGGCTCAATAGAAGAGACAAAGGAGTAATGCTCACAAAAATTAACTAATCTAGAACGAGTAGTTACTCCCTTGCTAATGTCACCCAAAATTTGGTCGACGGGATGATTCCTTTGAATCGTCGCTCGAACTTGGGTTGGAGGTGCCGTGTTGGGGGCCTTCGTCCTCCGAAGGTCCTCAAAAACATGATTTGACAATGTTTTCCAAGTGAATTATATGAACAGGTATCTTCGAACTCAGAATTATGAACATGGAGTACGGTCAGGACGAAGCCTAAGCCAGACGAAGGGGGATTGAGATGAAGGACGGGCTGATTACCAAGCTTGTACGAAGGATGGTGCACTAGCCGAAGCTATGCGCAGGAAAGCTTCGTCGCGATAGCAGAAAGGGGAACCGACTTAAAGATGAAAAGACTACTTAGGCCTTAATAGATTCCCATAAGTCATTAGCAAATATAATGGGCATGAATGTAATTTTACATGGGCTGCGTCCCACGCTTATAAATAGATGAACAGTACTCCCGTACTGTTCACGCTGACTTGGCATTTGCTTTTGCGTCATCCTTATACTTTTGCCTTCCTGCAATCCGAAGGTACACTTGTAATCTGAAATCATTTCCATTTTTCTATGATAATAAAATAGAAATGACGTTGTAATAATATTTAAATGTTTATATTACTTCTTATGTTACATATAAGTTCTTCATCATCGTTTATTGCGCTTACGAAGATATGTTGTTTGTGACCTTCGTCCGGAATACGTTATATCCCGAAGGGAAATAATGTTTCAAAGGACGAAGGACTTTATCATTTAACACTTTTTATGTTGCCTTGTTCTTAATCTGAAGCATTTGAGAGCAAGTCCCCAACATTGGCGCCCACCTCCGGTGAACTCACTTCCACTCTTTGAGTTTTTGAACACCTTCGGAAGCCATAAACCTTCGCTATGGCGCCGAAGAAAGCTTCAGCAACTAGGGTTGCAGCTCTGCAACCGCTGGACCCCAATTAGGAGACTCTCTCTCTTCGGGAGGCCCGAAGCCAGAAGAGGAAGGCTGTCAGCCCGACGCCTCAAGAGGATGAGCTAGACCAAGAGATCAGAGATATGGAGATGCTTCATCAACAGGTGCAGAGGAAGAAGGAAAAGATGGCCAGGCTAGCTGAACTGCAAAGGCAGATAGACGAAGCTTCTGAAGAAGTTCGCCATCTTACTCACGATGAGCAGAACCGAAGGCCTCAACAAAAAGACCTTCATCAGGAGGGTTTCTTCAACAAAGATGACTGGTATGACAATTTCCATCATGGAAATTTTGTTTTTGATGATGCTTCTCCTCTGTCCGCTGAGCTGCAGGCTACACCTTGGCCTCCGTCCTACAAGCCGCCCCAGCTTCCCATATTCGATGGCCATTCAGACCCTAAGCAGTTTTTGATGAGCTACGAAGCAACAGTATCTTCGTATGGTGGCAATGCTGCAGTCATGGCAAAGTCTTTTGTTATGGCTGTCAGGAGTGTTGCTCAAACCTGGTATTCCTCCCTTCGACCAGGAACGATCACTTCATGGCAAAAACTGAAGGACATGTTGTTAACCAGCTTCCAAGGGTTTCAGACGAAGCCGGTCATTGCTCAGGCCCTGTTCCAGTGCACTCAGGATCACGAAGAATACCTTCAGGCGTATGTCAGAAGGTTCTTGCGTTTGAGGGCGCAGGCACCAACGGTGCCAACGAAATTGTCATTGAGGCCATGATCAAGGGACTTCGGCCTGGACCTTCAGCTCAGTACTTTGCTAGGAAGCCTCCTCAAACTTTGGAGAAGCTGCTCCAGAAGATGGACGAGTATATTCGTGCCGACAATGATTTTCGCCAAAGAAGGGAGGAGGCTTTCAGGTTTTCTGAAATGACCAGGGGCTTCGGAGGAAGATTCTATCCGAGGCATGTCAGGTCAATCCACAACTCTACCCAAAATGATGATAAGGGAAGTCAGCAGCACAGGCCGCAGTGCTCCTCACAGGCTTCGGGGCAACAGCAAAGCTTCTTCCGGCCACCAGCTCCAAGAGGCAGAGGCGCCAGGGGCTTCGGCGGAAGATTTGGAGATCAACCAAGGAGAATATTTTGCTTGTTCTGTGGTGAAAACAAGGGCCATACCACCAGGATGTGCCATGTTACCATCCAGAAGCAAAAGGAGATAGTCCGAAGCTGCAGCACAACAAGCTCAGCCGAAGCAAGTCATGCATACTGCTTCGTACCATCCGCCTTACATCCCAGAATACGTAGGCAACCACCCTGCAGTTTCTCTTGCTTCGGCGAGTCAACCTCAAGCTTCCTGGCAACAGCCTCCGCCTCCACCACCGCTGCAACAAGGCCAACAGCCAGAAGGGAGCCAATATGCTCCACACCAAAGGGACTTCAGAGAACAATCCGAAGCTCGCACAGTCAATAGCACTGTACCAGAGTCGAAGCACATCTATTGACAAATATCCTACCTTGATAGCAGTCTTTTCCATTCAGTTTTATTTTCTGTGTAATAAAGGACATTTTTTAGTTTTCATGTAATAGTTTCGTTGTTTGCCACAAGGAAAATGTATTTTCTCCACAGGCTTAAGTTGCTGAAGCTTAGAGATTTGCGATAACAAGGAGGACCTTCGAATTATCAAAAATCCTTCGAAGCAACAAAAAGTCGTTCTAAGGAACGCAGAGTAAGTTTGCTGAAGTCACAAAAAGCCGTTCCAAAGGGAGCGCAGTGTAAGTTTTCTGCTCCAAAGTCGTTCCAAAGGGAATGCAGAGCATACAGCAAAAAGTCAACGCTGATTCCGCCGAAAGTAAAAGGCGAAGAAGCTCCAAAGTCGTTCCTAAGGGAATGCAGAGCTTACAGCGAAAAGTCAATGCTGATACCGCCTAAGTAAAAGGCTGAAGAAGCTCCAAAGTCGTTCCTAAGGGAATGCAGAGCTTACAGCGAAAAGTCAACGCTGATACTGCCTAAGTAAAAGGCGAAGAAGCTCCTAAGGGAGGCTTACAGCGAAAAGTCAGCGCTGATACAAAAAGATTGTGTGTTTTACAGGGATATGTGTGTATCTTCGGAACAAATGTCATCTACATAACATAACATCATCACATCATTTTGCATAGCATAAGCATCATACATCATGTTGCATATGGCAAAAGAAGGGGACACAGTATCGACCTTCGGAAGAATGCTTTGAGAAAGTGAAAATCGTGCTAAGTCACAAGGGGATACAATATTGATCTTCGGAATATAGCTTCGGAGAATGTTTTCACGAAGCTTGGATATTCTTCATCAGAGCACTATGGACATTGTTGTGATGCATAAAAGTTTTTCTATCTTCACGAAGCATGAAAAGAAGGGAAGGTGTTTTTTCGCCGAAGGCTCAAAAACGGTACGTATGTAAAGTTTCATGCATCGTAAAGAATCGAATCATTAAAAGCAAATATATTACATTCAGGGTTACAAAAAGTTACACATATTTCATTTTAGAAGTTTTTACAATAGTGCCTAATCTTCTCTCAAAACAACTTCTGCAGCTTCGTTCAGGAGTCGGTTAACAACTTCATCCATGATAGCTTCAGCCATCTTTTTAATTTCCTCGTCTCCTTTCGGGTGAGGGCCCGGAGACGCTTTAGTAGGATCTGAAGGAGGACAGGATACGGCCACATTGCTATTACAAATTGCGAACGAAGTTTAAAACCAAAAATTACAACACAATAAAAACCATTAGCTAATACCTATTTGCCCTTCGGGCTCTGAGCTTTTGTCAGCGGCCTTAGCTACTTCTCTAGCGTCGTGAATGCCCTTCTCACTTTTCTGAATAATTTCTCGGGCCATTTCTCGGCCACCATTGTCCCAGATGTCGATGAAAAATTTTCCACCAGCCTGGCTAGCTTCGGCCGAGGGGTATTTAATATCTTCAGGGGATAAGCTGGCTTCGGATTGTGCAAGAACCTTAACATGATCGCAGCCTTTTTTATCCAGCATAGTAGCAATCCCCCTGGCACCCGAGAAGGCGCATATGTCTCCGCGACTGTTTAGAATTTCTTCGAAGGCTTCAGCTTCGTGGCTGATCCATTCGATCGGTCCTTCTGGGTTACCTCTCACAAAATCTTCTTCACTCGAAAATGCGCCAACACTGGCGAAGCTGGTTTTTATCTTCTTTACACATTCCATGGATTTTTCGTAGCACCTTTTCTTAGAAGACCGAAGCTCTTCAACAGTTCCTTCCAAATGATTGGCCCATTGGTCGCTACATTCCCGCCTCGTTTCTTCAAGTATGCGTTCTTCTTTAGCTCGGGCTAATTGCTTCCGAAGGTCGGCAATCTCGTGTTTTTGAGCTGCAGCTTGTGCTTTAGAGGCAGCTTCGTCCTCCTTTATTTTATCCACCAATGTAACTAGAATTTTGTCCTTTTCTAAGGCCTCGTTTCTCAGTTTGATAACTTCTGTTCGAAGGTTGTTGAAGGCAATTTCATAGCTCTCGTCTTCGGCATTCTTTTGTGCTCTCAGCGCGTTGCTTAGTATTAAACCCTATATGTAAAAGAGTTGGTATAAGAATAAAAGAATAGATTTCAAATCATAAAGTCTCCAAACGTGCAGTTCTCGTACCTTCAGGCTATTGTATGCAAGGCTATCTGCAAGATCGTCCTTTGTCATCGCGCAGAGGCCAGCCTCCAGCTTCGGAAACCCCATGCTTCGGGCCATTTCCCGGCAGACGGATAATTCCTTGTCATCTGGGAGGCAGTATAGGAAATCTTCTTCATTTGTCCCATTGAATACTAAGGCCCCATTTGGATATTTCAATTCTTTTGCATAGTGATTAGCTTCAAAAATTTCTTCTTCTGTTAACTTCTTCCCCGAAGCATGTCGAACAATATAATCAAGGACTTTGGGGGATGCTTCGGGGGCAGCAGTACTGATCTCTTCAATTAAAATTGGCTCCATCATTTTTTCTTCCTTGGTTTCCAAGGGTTTTACCTTCGTGGGCTCTGAAGGTCCAGCTTCAGTTTCAGATTGTTGCCTTGGAGCTTCAGCAACAAAGATTTCAGTTTACGTTTTGGAAGTTTCAATAGTCTTCTTCGGAGTTGTGCTTGAAGACTTAATTGTCTCCAAAACATCTAGCACGTTCACCATTCTTTTTCTTTTCGGGGTCACCGATGGGCCCTTTTGATTTTTTATTGTCTCAACACTTGCTGAAGGACTTAAGATTTCCAATATTTTTGGTCCTTCAATTCTCGGTTTTTCTGCCTTCTCTGCTGAAGGTGCTTCAGCTTTTTCTTCGATCTTCGGCACTGGAGCTGGTTCTGTAGTTTCAGTGGCCGAAGAGACTTCACCAATAAACTCAGGCACTGTGGCCGGTTCAATAAAACGTGCCCGGTGGGTGAGCACCTTTATCTTTTTTCTTTGCGGTGCTGGCTCACTAGAAGCACCTGAGGCAACTTCTTTTGCAGGAGAAGTATTTTTTCTTTTGTGGCCTGGCACCGGATAATGATAGTCAGGGTAGACAAACCCGATTGCATCAAATACCCGGTTGAGCCTCTTCTTCTTTCGGCCTCCGAAGGTTGCTGATAATGCAGTATTCTCGGCCTTCGAGTATACCCCAAGCAGTTCGTCACTTACGGTTTCAATACTTTTTAACCAGTCGTCATCCGGTTCAACAAACTTATCTCCGTATTTGAATGTGTATTTTAGTCTGACCAGTCCACCTTCGTCAGACTCTTTGATGGTCTCCTTCGGCATTTCCCACTTTCCTGCAAGTGGCCAAACTCTGAAGGCAATATGCTCTTGGACCAAATCCCTTGTCCCAATAAAAGAGCAGATTACGCCGAAGGCTCTTTGGCATTCTTCGGCCGCTTCATCCATTTCAACCTTTGGCTTTCGGAGTCCGAAGCATTGCCAGATAGGGCACATAATGATACCCTTAACATCTTCCTGCGCTGTCAAGTCATTCTTTACATAGAACCATTCTGTCATCCAGGCACCGGGCCACCTCTTCCAAAAGGTTGACACGGGGCAGCTTGACCCGGAGCGGGCACCGAAGCTGTAACAACCAAAGTTGTTGTGATATTGTTCTTTCCCCCAGGGCTTCGTCTCATATACCAACTCATGAATTTTGCAAAAGCTTTTAGCATTTGGTTCTAAACCTTGGCTTCTCACAGCCCAGACAAAGATTCCCATTCTTATGATAGCTTCGGGAGTAATTTGGTGGAGGTAGATTTGAAATGTCTTCAGGACTTCAACAACAAAGCTGCTTAGGGGGAACCGAAGCCCAGCCTTGAGAAAGCTTCGGAAGATCACGACCTCATTTTCTTCGGGGGTAGGAGAGGTTTTTTCTCCAGCATCAACCCTCACAATAGATACATCTCGAAAATATCTCCCCCTCATATTGTCAATATGACTCTGCTTAATAGTGGTTTTCTCGAAAACCGAGTGACTTGGCCGCCATGGTCGATCTTCGGACTCTCCCCCGCCGCTTTCTACATCATAACTGTCGCTGTCATCAGTATCTTCAGATAAACCTTCTAAAATCTCTTTGGTGATCTTTTCTGTATTGGTCTTCGACATTGCTTCAAGAAAGCCCAGGTTCTTCTCTTCAGAGAGACTTAGCTTCATTTCGACAGCAGCCTTCTTCTCCTCAGACATCCCTTCGGAAATCTTACTTTTCGCTTCCGAAGCTTAAAACTACGAAAGAAAACAAATACTTTTGGGCAGAAAGTTTTATAAGCAGGCAAAACAGATGGCAAAGAGAGCGTGCCAAATAAATTGTGGCGGGCTCCTATTTATACACTCGATATGATGGAAACTGTGTGGTCCCGCGTGTCAGTGACTTTTGCTATTCTAGCAAAGGGAAGGTGTTTTTTCGGACCTTCGGCTTAAGGCCTTCGTCCATATCGCAATCTAACTAACAAATTAATATTGCGAGGGGCTACTGTTGGGGGCCTTCGTCCTCCGAAGGTCCTCAAAAACATGATTTGACAATGTTTTCCATGTGAATTATATGAACAGGTATCTTCGGACTCAGAATTATGAACATGGAGTACGGTCAGGACGAAGCCTAAGCCAGACGAAGGGGGATTGAGATGAAGGACGGGCTGATTACCAAGCTGTACGAAGGATGGTGCACAGCCGAAGCTATGCGCAGGAAAGCTTCGTCGCGATAGCAGAAAGGGGAACCGACTTAAAGATGAAAAGACTACTTAGGCCTTAATAGATTCCCATAAGTCATTAGCAAATGTAATGGGCATGAATGTAATTTTACATGGGCTGCGTCCCACGCCTATAAATAGATGAACAGTACTCCCGTACTGTTCACGCTGACTTGGCATTTGCTTTTGCGTCATCCTTATACTTTTGCCTTCCTGCAATCCGAAGGTACACTTGTAATCTGAAATCATTTCCATTTTTCTATGATAATAAAATAGAAATGACGTTGTAATAATATTTAAATGTTTATATTACTTCTTATGTTACATATAAGTTCTTCATCATCGTTTATTGCGCTTACGAAGATATGTTGTTTGTGACCTTCGTCCGGAATACGTTATATCTCGAAGGGAAATAATTTTTCAAAGGACGAAGGACTTTATCATTTAACACTTTTTATGTTGCCTTGTTATTAATCCGAAGCATTTGAGAGCAAGTCCCCAACATGCCGGTTGTGCTTCTTCCTCCATCACTTGATCATCTTGTGCTCCCCCTTGATCACACGCCTCTTCTTGATGAACCTGTTCATCGTCTTGAGTTGGGGGATGCACCATTATTGAGGAAGAAGGTTGATCTTGCTCCTCGAGTTCCTGTGGTCGCACATCGCCAATCGCCATGGTGTGTATTGCGGCCATTGGAACGTCTCCTTCATCTACATCATCAAGATCAACAACTTGCTCTCTTGGAGAGCCATTAGTCTCATCAAATACAACGTCGCTAGAGACTTCAACCAAACCCGATGATTTGTTGAAGACTCTATACGCCTTTGTATTTGAGTCATAACCTAACAAAAACCCTTCTACAGCTTTGGGAGCAAACTTAGAATTTCTACCTTTCTTCACTAGAATATAGCATTTGCTCCCAAATACACGAAAGTAAGACACATTGGGTTTGTTACCGGTTAGAAGCTCATACGAAGTCTTCTTGAGGAGGCGGTGAAGGTAGACCCTGTTGATGGCGTGGCAAGCCGTGTTCACGGCTTCCGACCAAAACCGTTCGGGGGTCTTGAACTCTCCAAGCATCGTCCTCGCCCTTTCTATGAGCGTCCTGTTCTTCCTCTCTACCACACCATTTTGCTGTGGTGTGTAGGGAGCGGAGAACTCGTGCTTGATCCCTTCCTCCTCAAGGTACTCCTCCACTTGAAGATTCTTGAACTCGGACCCATTATCGCTCCTTATCTTCTTCACCTTGAGCTCAAACTCATTTTGAGCTCTCCTTAGGAAGCGCTTGAGGGTCCCTTGGGTTTCAGTTTTATCCTGCAAGAAGAATACCCAAGTGAAGCGGGAAAAATCATCAACTATAACAAGACCATACTTACTTCCTCCTATGCTTAGATAGGCGACAGGGTCCGAAGAGGTCCATATGAAGTAACTCCAGGGGTCTTGATGTTGTCATCACATTTTTGGCATGATGAGAGCTTCCCACCTGTTTACCTGCTTGACAAGCTGCACAAGGTCTATCTTTTTGGAAAGTAACATTAGTTAGACCTATCACGTGTTCTCCCTTTAGAAGCTTGTGAAGGTTCTTCATTCCCACATGTGCTAAGCGGCGATGCCACAGCCAGCCCATGCTAGTCTTAGCAATTAGGCATGCATCTAGACCGGCCTCCTCTTTTGCAAAATCAACTAAATAAAGTTTGCCATCTAGTACACCCTTGAAAGCTAATGAACCATCACACCTTCTAAAGACAGACACATCTACATTTGTGAATAAGCAATTATATCCCATATTGCAAAGCTGACTCACAGACAACAAGTTATATCCAAGTGACTCAACTAAAAACACATTAGAAATAGAGTGCTCGGATGAAATAGCAATCTTTCCTAACCCTTTCACCTTGCCTTGGTTCCCATCACCGAATATGATTGAATCTTAGGGATCCTTGTTCTTGACGTAGGAAGAGAACATCCTCTTTTCCCCCGTCATGTGGTTTGTGCATCCGCTGTCGATAATCCAGCTTGAGCTCCTGGATGCATAAACCTGCAAGGCAAATTTAGGCTTGGGTCTTAGGTACCTAACTCTTGTTGGGTCCTACAAGGTTAGTGACAATATCCTTAGGGACCCAAATGCAAGTTTTATCTCCCTTGCATTTTGCCCCTAATTTCCTAGCAATCACCTTTCTATCCTTTCTACAAATTGCAAAGGAAGCATTGCAAGCATGATAAATTGTAGAAGGTTCATTAATCTTCCTAGGAACATGAGCAACATTTCTCCTAGGCATATGATGAATGACATTTCTCCTAGGCATATCTCTACCATGCATATAGGACGAACTTGAAGCAAACATTGCATTTGAATCATAAGCATTACAACTCCTATCATGATGAATATTTCTAGAAAATTTCCTATAAATAAATGCATGATTCTTTTGAGCACTATTAGCCATAGGGGCCTTCCCTTTCTCCTTGGTGCAGATGGAAGCCTTATGGCTTGTTAAGTTCTTGACTTCCCTCTTGAAGCCAAGACCATCCTTAATTGAGGGGTGTCTACCAATCGTGTAGGCATCCCTTGCAAATTTTAGCTTATCAAATTCACTTTTGCTAGTCTTAAGTTGGGCATTAAGACTAGCCACTTCATCATTCAATTTAGAAATTGAAACTAGGTGTTCACTACAAGCATCAACATTAAAATCTTTACACCTATTGCAAATTACAACATTTTCTACACAAGATGTTGATTTACTAGCTATTTCTAACTTAGCATTTAAATCATCATTAACACTTTTTAAACTAGAAATTGAGTCATGGCATGCAGACAATTCACAAGAAAGCATTTCATTCCTTTTAATTTCTAAAGCAAGAGAATTTTGCGCCTCTACAAATTTATCATGTTCTTCATACAAAAGATCCTCTTGTTTTTCTAACAATCTATTCTTATCATTCAAAGCATCAATCAATTCATTGATCTTATCAATTTTATTTCTATCTAAACCTTTAAATAAACTAGAATAGTCTATTTCATCATCATCACTAGACTCATCATCACCTGAAGAAGCATAAGTAGTATTCCGAGTACATACCTTCTTCTCCTTCACCATGAGGCATGTGTGACGCTCGTTGGGAAAGAGGGCCGATTTGTTGAAGGCGGTGGCGGCGAGTCCTTTGTTATCGGAGTCGGACGATGAACAATCCGAGTCCCACTCCTTGCCAAGGTGTGCCTCGCCCTTAGCCTTCTTGTAAGCTTTCTTCTTTTCCCTCTTGTTCCCTTGTTCCTGGTCACTATCATTATCAGGACAATTAGCAATAAAATGACCAATCTTACCACATTTGAAGCATGAGCGCTTCCCCTTTGTCTTGTTCTTTTTGGGATGCTCCTTGCGTCCCTTTAGCGCCGTCTTGAAGCGCTTAATGATGAGGGCCATCTCTTCCTCATTAAGTCCGGCCGCCTCAACTTGCGCCACCTTGCTAGGTAGCGCCTCCTTGCTC
The DNA here is from genome assembly GCA_029449295.1 of Zea luxurians. Classification (NCBI taxonomy): domain Eukaryota; kingdom Viridiplantae; phylum Streptophyta; class Magnoliopsida; order Poales; family Poaceae; genus Zea; species Zea luxurians. The sequence goes on along the minus strand of JAOPSE010000030.1, from coordinate 37,427,434 downwards.
CTCGTTGCCTTGAGAGCAATAGTTTGAGGCTCTTGTATTGGGCCATTCAGTGCATCGTCGACGTATCTTGCCTCCTTGATCATCATCCGTCCGCTTACAAACTTTCCAAGGATCTCCTCGGGTGTCATCTTCGTGTACCTAGGATTCTCACGAATATTGTTCACAAGATGTGGATCAAGGACGGTAAAGGACCTTAGCATTAGGCGGACGACGTCGTGGTCCGTCCATCGCGTGCTTCCATAGCTCCTTATTTTGTTGACGAGTGTCTTGAGCCGGTTGTACGTTTGGGTTGGCTCCTCGCCCCTGATCATTGCGAATCTCCCAAGTTCGCCTTCCACCAATTCCATCTTGGTGAGCATGGTGACGTCGTTCCTCTCATGTGAGATCTTGAGGGTGTCCCAGATCTGCTTGGCGTTATCCAAGCCGCTCACCTTATGGTATTCGTCCCTGCACAAAGAAGCTAGAAGAACAGTAGTAGCTTGTGCATTTTTGTGAATTTGCTCATTAATGAACATGGGACTATCAGTACTATCAAATTTCATTCCATTCTCGACTATCTCCCATATGCTTGGATGGAGAGAGAACAAGTGACTACGCATTTTGTGACTCCAAAATCCGTAGTCGTCTCCATCAAGGTGAGGGGGTTTGCCAAGAGGAATGGAAAGCAAATGTGCATTTGAACTATGCGGAATACGAGAATAATCGAAAGAGAAGTTTGAGTTAACCGTCTTCTTTTTCTCGTAGTCGTTGTCGTCGTCCTTTTGGGAAGAGGAAGATTCGTCGCTGTCGTCGTAGTAGACGATCTCCTTGATGCGCCTTGTCTTCTTCTTCTTCCCATCTTTTCGTTTGTGGCCCGAGCCCGAGTCGGTAGGCTTGTCATCTTTCAGCTCGTTGACGAAAGACTCCTTCTCCTTATCATTGATCACAATCCCCTTGCCCTTAGGATCCATCTCTTCGGGCGATTAGTCCCTTCGTGAAGAGAACGGCTCTGATACCAATTGAGAGCACCTAGAGGGGGGGTGAATAGGTGATCCTGTAAAAACTTAAACTTAAAGCCACAAAAACTTGATTAAGCGTTAGCACAATAAGGCCCAGTGGCTAGAGAGGAGTTCTTGCAAAACACAACAACCACAAGAGGATCAACACAGATAGACACAGTGGTTTATCCCGTGGTTCGGCCAAGTACAAAACTTGCCTACTCCACGTTGTGGCGTCCCAACGGATGAGGGTTGCAATCAACCCCTCTCAAGCGGTCCAAAGACCCACTTGAATACCATGGTGTTTTGCTTTGTTTACTATATCCCGCTCGCGAGGAATCTCCACAACTTGGAGCCTCTCGCCCTTACACTTTGATGTTCACAAAGAAGCACGGAGTAAGGGAGGGATGAGCAACGCACACAAGACACAAAATCATAGCAAATACGCACACACAAGACCCAGACTTGAGCTCAAAAGAATATCACGAGGTTCTCACTAGAACGGAGCTCAAATCACTAAGAATGTCGAACAAGTGCGCAAGAATGAAGTGTGAGTGATCAACAATACTCAAAGGATGCTTGGTGTTGTCCTCCATGCGCCTAGGGGTCCCTTTTATAGCCCCAAGGCAGCTAGGAGCCGTTGAGAGCATTCCAGGAAGGCAATTCTTGCCTTCAGTCGCCTGGCGCACCGGACAGTCCTGGTGCACCACCGGACACTGTCCGGTGCGGATCTCTTTCCTTATTTGGCGAAGCCGACCGTTGCAGATTCAGAGCCGTTGGCGCACCGGACAGTCCGGTGCCCCCTTCTAGCCGTTGGCTCGGCCACGTGTCCCGCGTGGATCGCGCGGCCGACCGTTGGCCCCGTCGACCACTGGCTCACCGGACAGTCCGGTGCACCACCGGACAGTCCGGTGAATTATAGTCGTACGCCGTTAATCATCTCCTGAGAGCGACGAGTTCGCCTGTGAATGGCTCACCGGACAGTCTGGTGATTTATAGCCGTACACCGCAGTCGAAGTCCCAAGAGCAGCAAGTTCGCCAGAGCTAGCCTGGCGCACCGGACACTGTCCGGTGCACCACCGGACAGTCCGGTGCACCCACACCGAGCTGTCTTTGGCTGAACAAAGCCATCTCTTTTCCAATTCGATTTCTCCTGTTTCCAGCACTTAGACACAATACATTAGTTCTAAAAATAATGTACTAAGTATAGAAACATACCTTTAGACTTGATTGCACTTTTGTCCATCAATTGGCATAGATTTTCACTTAAGCACTTGTGTTGGCACTCAATCACCAAAATACTTAGAAATGGCCCAAGGGCACATTTCCCTTTCATTCTTTTCAAAAATGTGTGATCTATACTTTATAAAACAAGACATGCGCTTAAAATATCTTAACTAAAATATACAAATATTAAGTTCACCAAATTAATCTTTTATAAAACGTCTTATGTGATTTGTCTAAGATTAAGGGTTTATAAGATGATAACACGTTATTAAACATTACTTTTATAACAAGCTCATAAATAGCTTAAACAACTTTTTATGTAAAAAGATCATAATTATATTATTAATCACCTATTTAAGACGAGTTAGGTTATGAGCATTAAGTGGATTTTCATGCAAAAGATAATAAACAAATAACTATCTTTCAATTTCATTAGAAACACATAGCCTATATTATTATATTCGAAGTCAATATATAAAGTAACCTTTTAAGTTATAAAAGAACTTAACCTCTTCTTACTTTATTTTATCATTTAGGAAAAGCTAAGTGATTCGTATATAATGTGGACTAAATTCTATGAACTCATTCATCATGCCATAAATCTAGTTAAGAACAAATTGACTATAGATTTGATTAATAAATTATGATAAAGGATAATTAATCTATTAATTATCTTTAATTCTATTGTAGGAACAAATAATCTAATTCATTAGAAAGGAAATTGTATAAACTATCATTTATAAAAATCTAAGCAATGTACTTATATATATCTAACTTGAACATGAAACTATTTTATGAACAAAGATATCTAACTAAATAAATGACTATATTCTATTTTCCTGATAAAAACATACGTGCTACCTTTCAAATTTCTTGTTAACAAAAACATAACTCCGAATTGAAACTGTTAATCACATAATTATGAAATTAATCGAACTGTTTCTAAATTGTTTAGATTCCAAAAAATCAAAATTACGTAATTAAATCCGGTGTAGGGCTAGCTTTTATTTTTTACATTTTTGTGAATAGATAACACTATAAATAACAATCTCTTATTTTTGTTATAAGAAGTATAAAGGTATAATTCTTTTTAATTTCTTATTTAGAAAACTACACGTTACAACAAACATAATACAAATTAATTTACAAAAACAAGTAGATCATTGCAACTATCAATTCAAACTGATCAGCACACTAACACATAGCTATATAAATACTATTTAATTTATTTGGATATTGAATACACATAAATCGATTACATCAAACGTAATTCAAATTTATTTGCGAAAACATGAAAATTATTGGAAACGCTGATTTTAAATGTATAACATAAATTTACAAAGTTAACAAATTAATATTTAATTTATTTGAGCCTCGCATGCACATTTAAAAATGGGAAAAATTGTCGCAGCGGTTAGCTTAAAATTAAACGTAGACGATAGGGGTAACATGTAAAAATTAGACCTTTCTTTTTACCTACGGATTATGGATAGAAAACAGATCGACACGACGCAGAACAGAGAATGATAACGGCGTTCAACGCGACAAGCTGGGCGCAGAAGCTCTGGTGACGTCGCGGTGCCGAACTCCGACGATGTGCAAGCACCGGTGAGTGTAACAGCAACAAGGCAACGACGATGCCGCGACAATGGGCGACGTAGGGGGCTCATGCGAGGTTGCAGTAGGACAATGCCGAGTCACGGTGCGCCGGCGAGTGGCGCCGACAACGGCAGGTGGCACGGTGGCAACAACACGGCGTAGATTGCGCGAGCAGCAAGGGCACGACACGGAGCAGTAGAACACAAGAGACCGTAGAGTTCTAAAATGGCGATGCAGACGTAGGCGAGGTCGCATCATATGAATAGAAGGTCGGTGACGACGTCGTAGCTTCGAGGCACGGGGAAGAGGAACCGAGCAGGGGTTTCGACGCTGGTGAAGAAGGAGCATCCGTGGGTGCTTTCACCGGTGCTGGGGAAGACACAGAGAGCGTCGGAGACGAGCTCTGGCGACAGCACCCCGAGCAGAGAGCTCGATGCATGACAGGGGAAGAGCTATTTGCTGCTTTTATAGGGAAGAAAGGGAGAGATTAAGGACAGATTAACACTCATTCATGCCTAATTAAGCGCTGCTTTAATCATCTAGGAAACCGTAGCCATTTAAGCTCCATCAATGCCAGGAGAAACGGAAGCGTTGCAACACTTAACGCCGAGGGAGGGAGAACGGACGACGCGCGGTCAGCGGGGTCGACTTGGCTTCCTGGCGCGCGACGCTTGGTGTCCTAGTGCGCGCGGCCGTGGTCGGGGCTCGGGCACGGCGGCGGCTGGGTCGGTCGGGTGCGCTCGGCGCGGTGCAGAGCGCGGCCGGGCTTGGCGCTGGTCACGCGGGGTGAGCTCCTGGCATGGTCGCTGCACAGGGGCTGGGCGAGCGTGGCTTGGCGGCTGCAACACAGGAAGAGAAAGGGGAGAGAAAGCAGAGTGGGGCCCGCGCAAGAGAGAGAAGAGGGAGGGAGAAGGAAGAAGCCTGGCGACGGCTTGCTGTCCGTGAGGGAGAAGAAAGGTTGGGAGAGGAGAGAGGTGCGGTGGGGCCCACATGGAAGTGAGAGGAAACGGAGAGGAAAAAGAAAAAAAAACTAGAGAGCGTCGGGTCTAGGAACGTTAGAGGGTATTTGGTTTTTTTTTAATTATGAAATTCTCTTTTTTTAATAACAGTATATACAATATGTACCCAAAAAAATTCGAATAAGACAAAAATATTACTAACACAACTAAAATACATATTTTCAGAAACTATTATTTAGCAATTCATTTTATTTTGTGAAAAAAAACTTTCGCAGTAATAATTTTGTATGTTTAACATATATATTTCTAGGAACAGAACAATCTCAAAATTATTATTAACAAATCAAAATGTATATAAATATTTATTAGCAATTCATTAATATTTTATAAAAATGAGATTCTCTCTACAAGATGAAATTCAAAAATTAGATTCAAAATTCAAATTAATCAAAACACATGTTTCAACACGAATGCATCAAACACTCGATAAATTTTTATCTATATATGAATCTGTTCAATTTTAATTATATCACCATTTCATTATTAGAAAACACAAATATTTTTCCTTTCTACTATAAATTAATAATTCAAACAGGGTTGTTTACAAATTGATGGATTTAGGGTGTTACAAACCTACCCCCCTTAAAAAGAATCTCGTCCTCGAGATTAGGGAAGGCTAGCAAGAAAACAATGGTGATATATGGTTACTCGTAGATTCTTGGTTCACATTGAACTCTTCTAAACTTAAGGAACTTATTGTTCTTCGCTCCACAATGACTAAAAATCAAGCGATCTTCATCATCGTACTTATAACTGGTTGGTCTTCTAGATTATTGTTTAGGTCTTGCTTTGCAGACTTCTTCTTTAGTTGGTCTAGACGCTTCTTTGGGCATTCGCGAATAATATGTTCTTCATTCTTGCAGTAGAAACAAGCACCTCTTGCTTTGAGTTCTTTGCGAGTCAACTTTGCTTGACCAACGGGTGATGAGGGATGATTGGGTGTCTGTATCTCACATAGCTGAGTCTGGCTTGATTCTTCCGTTTGGGTATCCATGTTTTTTGGGGCTTTTTCTTGTGGTTGAGGTGGACTACTCATGTATCCAAAGATTTTCCTATTCCTTTTGTTGTTCTTCACAATGCTGATAGAAGTTTCTGTGCATTTTTGTTTATATTTCATGTCTGAAGACTGAGATAGCTTTATCTCGGGGGTGTCCGGTAGTGAACTCTTCTCAGGACAGTTACGAAGGTAATGACCTTCACGTCCACATTGATAGCAAGACTTTCTTGAAGTTATTCCTTGACTTTTTCCATGTTTCCATTTTTGTTTCTTGGAACTGATGCGACGACGAGGCTAAAACTGTGTGCAGGTGATAGTCCATCCATCAATGTAACACTCATGTGTTTCTTTTTGTAGCTGGGCATCCTTGTGATGTTTCCTTTTTGGAAAACCTGGCAATTCATCGTCTGTCAGTGCATCTGCTATTAGTTGTTCTTGGGAAGACCATTGACTTTTTATACCAGAAAATAAAATCCGGTTCTTCTGTTTTGTAGTTTCACTTTCGTTTGTACTGATCTGGCGACAAGGAATTCCATAGTACTCACAACAACAACATGTTCCAAGGTCACTTGTATGTTGATGTGCATCCTTTTATGTTTGTTTATCAGTTGTTTCATTTCTAGTGACGCTTCTACTTGCCAACACTTGCTGGTATGAGGAGGTGAGTTGAGATGCTTTCTGTATTATCTGAGCTTGTGCATGTAATAGCTTTTCTAAGTCAACTATCGAGGGTGATGTTGTGGTTGATGTCATATGGGTGTCGGTCTGCTCATGTGCTATAAATTCTGCTAAATCAATTTGTTGGAGTCTAGCTACCACTTGAGATGTTGCTTGTAGAAACTGTGCATGCGCCTTCTTGAACTGTTCCATCTGATCCTTAGCTGGGGGAGTTTCTAACATAATGTATTCTTTGCACTTAGTGACATCACTTGTAGTTGACATTCCAAGGTCTGACATCTGTATGGGTATGGAAGAATGGAAGGGACAAAAGGGTTGAGCAAAGACAGATTTTAGAGAGTAGAGAAAACCCATCTATCTAAGGTTTTTCCTAGCTAACTGATGTCATTGTGGACAAAAGTCACACAATACATCAACAATCATTACTAAGAAGCAAATCAAACATAGTCACAAAGATAACTAACATGAACTCAAACATATCAGCACAACATAACTCGATGTTATTCATTCAATCAAAAGGCAATCTTGCCTAGGGAAAACAATTTCTTATAGTTTGTTTTTTTGAAAGGCGGGACAGGGTTAGGAATAAGGAAGATATTATAAAATTAAGGAATCAGATCAGAAATAACAAAGAGATAGACAAGATTCAAAACATTATTGTTAATGGCCAAGAGTGAAATAAGATAACCATGAATTAAAGTGAGGATAAATGATACAACCAAGGATATGAAATGAGTTAGGGAGAAAGCTTTATCAAGGAGACAAAATAGAGAGGCATTTTGAAGTAGGAGTAGGGAGACAAATAATTCAATATATCAAGGTAGATATTGTGTAAGGGTGGCAATACAATAGCAAGAAAACAAAAGTACAATAAATCAAGGGTTATATAGTAAAATTATGCAATAGTAAATCATTATAATATAATATAACATCGTTGTTGGGGACTTGTTCTCAAATACTATGAATTAAGAACAAGGCAACATAAAAATGTTAGGTGTTAATGCCCTTCGTCCGCTGAAGCATTATCTCCCCAAGGATTTAATGAACTTCGGACAAAGGTCGCGTGTAAAATATCACGAAGGTCATACCTTCGTAACCGGTCTTATACAACAATGTAAAATGAAGTATAAAATGTAAAACATATGTCAGAGACAGATAACATTATTCATATATTTCATTATATGGACCTGAATATTAAAACATAATATTTAGGTACATTTATACCTTTTCCTTGACGGAAAACAATAATTCCAGTGTGATGCGTCAGCAATTACCAGATTGCGTGAACAGTACAGAGGTACTGTTCATCTATTTATAGGCACATGACGCAACCTATGTGAAATTACATTTATGCCCTTTATAATCAATTACAATACTGATACAAATCATCATGGGTCTTTGAGTCATTTCATCTTTAAGTCGGTTCGCCCCCTTCGTCTTGAGATTTGTCACTGTGCCGAAGGTCTACCGGTGATAACTTCAGCGCTGCCTCTGAAAGGATCTGCCGAAGGTGTTTTTCCTCTTTTAGGATCTTCGGCTACGAAGCATACCCCCAACAGTAGCCCCTTCACGGTGCTAGATCGTTTTTCGTGATGAGCTTGATCCGTGAAAATGTCTTCTAGGCTTCGGGATGCTGAAGATCCGAAAACACCTTCCTTGAGCTGGTTGGCGAGAAACGATTAAAATAATCCGCACGTGAGGTAGCCCCATCTTGCAGCAGTTGCGCGCGCCCTGGCGATTCACCTTCCCGGACCTTGTGGCCCACCATTCAATGAGTGTGGGTGGCTGTTTTTCCGGTGCGGAAGACCTTGACGATTCACCTTCCCGCCTACGGCACTATATAAACAGACGGGTAGGTGTGAAGTTACCACAGCATTCATTGCTATTGCACTGTTGTGCTGCCAAAAATTTAACCATAGCCGAAGCTTGATCATCGTGCTCAAACGAAGCACCGCTTTCGATTCTAGCTTCGTTACAAGAGGAAGAACTTCGGAGAAATCGAGAAAGTCAACAACTTCAAAAAAATTTACAAAAATTCACAATCAAATGGCAAGACTGCGTTCTACTGCCAGGGTTGACCGTGAGGGAGATGAGACCGAAGCTATTGAAACTGTTCCAATTTCCGAAGCAATGAAGCGGTCTGGGCTGGCAACATCGGAGGATATACCTTCCGCCGAAGCAGGACGGGCTGATGCTGAAGAAACTGATTCCGAAGATGATTATAGCAGTGCAGTGCCGAGCAAACCTAGCCACCTGGACTTCGGAAAGTCCACCATCTCCGAAGCTGATCTTCCTAAGATGGTGAAGTTGGGCTATTTTAGTGAAGCGAAGAAGGAGTTGATTCATTTTTGTGGAAAAGAAACTATCCCGAAGCCGGGAAAGAATGAAGTAGTGGTTTTCAAAAGTCTTTTTAAAGCTGGTTTAAGATTCCCTTTGAACAAGATGATTGCTGAAGTGTTGAAGAAATTTGGGATCTACCTTCATCAGCTAACCCCTAACGCTATCGTTAGGCTAAATGTTTATATCTGGGCTCTCTGAAGCTAGAGGGTGGAACCATTCGCTGAAGGTTTCTGCCGAGTGCACGAACTACACTATCAGACCAAGGCTAGAGGAGATGGTCTTCATGAAAATTTTGGCTGCTACAACTTTGCTTACCGCAAGACTACAAAGTTTCCAGTGATCAGTTACCGAAGCAAATGGCCAGCTGGATGGAAATCTGAGTGGTTCTATGTCAGAGTTGACGAAGATGAAGATAAGTTGGTCCAGAGTCCGTTAGAATTGATCTTCGGAGAGACCCGACCCCCGTGCAACATGTTACCAGGGGTCCATCTCAAATTGCTCTAGCTGAATTTAGAGTGATTACAGATCATATTGGCACTAGGGACTTGGTGCAGGAATTTCTGGCCTTCAGAGTATTCCTGACTTTGAAGGAGTGGGAAATGCCGAAGCTAGAGGGGGAAAAGAAGAAAGGGGAACTTGTTCGGTTGCCCTACCATTACAAATTCAAGAAACTTTTCAAAGTGCCTTGTCAAGAGTGGCTGGACAGAATCGAAGTAATGTGTAATGAAATACTCAGAAATTATTCTAAAAAGAAGACCAATTGATGACTGTGGCCTTCGGCACCCGTCCGAAGCGAAGGCTAAACCGTGTAATGGATGCCCTGGGTTTTGAATATCCTGACTACGAGCGGCTAGATAAGGGTGCTGAAGGCCAAAAGAGAAAAAGAGTAGCTGATGTTCTGAACAAAGACGATGAAGAACAACCGAAAAAGAAAAAGTCGGAGTCTGAGCTGAAAACAGGTGTTTCAAAGAAGAGAAAAGCTTCGACTCCGAAGCAAAAAGGCAATTGACAACGAAGAAGGAACTCCTGCAACACCCTCTACTACCGAAGTAGAGGAAATTTTAAAGGTAATGACTGAATCTTTGCCTGTCAAGCTAAGTCCACTAGGGCCACAACTGACGAAGCTTTTTCAGAAGCAAAAGGAGCCCGCGAAATCGAAGAAAGCAGCTAGAGCAAAAAAGCAAAGAATCATCACGGTGACAGAAGTTATTGAAAAGACACCACCAGGAGCTTCAGCTCCGACGGCGCCAGCTGCTAAAAGTTTGACAGCTACTGAAGCTGCACCTTCGGAGGTCACAGATGCCTGAAGCTACTAGAGCCGAAGATATTAATTTAGAAAGCATGGTTGCTAATATAGATAAAATTCTGCTAGACATGGCCGCGGAAGAAGCTGCTGGAGCCACCGAAGAAGCTTCGACCCCAGAAGCCGAGAAAAAGAAAGAAATTGCCAAAGAAACATCGGAAAATGAAATTTTCAATTTTCAAAATTTGATTGGGCAAGAACTGACGAAAGCTGAAAAAGAAGAACTAAAAGAGTATGCCATATCTTGCGGCTATCGGCCAGGGGCGGTTCTCTTCAGGGGTGTTGATGATGAGAAGCTAGGCTGCATCCAGGGATAAGGCCGGAGCGAAGGTTATCGATACTCTATCAAAGAGTATCGGTTTCCCGAAGCTCGAAGCCGATATTAGCCGCTACCGACGACAGCATATTGTCGGTAGTTTGTTTTATTCCAATTTCAAGGTAAACAATTTCTCTCTAACTTTTTATTTTTCATAACAAAAATGTTTTCTAACGAAGGTTGTTCGTGTACAGAGTATGCTACTGAGCAAAGCCTTGAAGATGCAACAGGATCTAGAAGATAAAAAGCACGAGGTTATAATTGAAAACTTAGAAAACAAAATAAAAGAACAATCAGCCGCTTTTGAGAAGAAAGAGTTCGAACTCCAGACAACTGAAGGCTTATTAGCAGAAGCCGAAGCTAAAATAACAGAACTGAATACGAAGCTTCTCTGCCAGTCAGAAAGTTTCAAACAGGAAAGCTGAAGCTTAATAAAAAACTTGAGGCCGAAGTCCAGAAGGGTTTAGATTTGAAAAAATCATTGATAAGCCTTCAAAACAAATGTTTGGAATTCAGCAATCAATGTGTTCTACGGCTGAAGAAGGTATTTTATTCGGTCGGGGCCAGTAGTGAAAAATTTACTCCTTCAGCTGAAGATCTCCTAGGAGCCTTCGAACACATCGAAGGTGAGATTGATGACCTCGATGATGTTATTGCTGGACATGGTGACTTCTGTGCCCTGGTAGCTTCTCGGGGCACTGCTGCTGCGTTCCTGAAATCTGGCTTCATGCTTATCTCTTCCTTCGAAATTGAATTTTGCTTATAATACTTTAATTCGTGTAGGATGATGAAGCCGAAACCAAAGCTTGAAGAGTAAGAAGATGACGCCGAAGCTTTTATTGGATGACAATGCTGAAGCTGAAGCTCAATGAATATTGATGAAGCTTAGATGAATGGCTGTAGAACTCTGTCCATACCTTTTAATATATTCTAAAAACTTTCTGTAATAACTTTTACAAATATAATTAAATTGTATTCTGTGAACTATGTCCATACCTTGTAATATATTCTTACCTTTCCGTCAATGTATGGAGTGCTTTGGTGTGGACGAAATTATCATTTTTGAGCCGAAGGCGAAAAAACACCTTCCCTTCTTTTCGTACGCAGCGAAGCAAAAAAACTGCTTCTTTTTTCTCTTTTGCCGAAGCATGATCTTTAGAGGTGAAGCGATTGCTTGTGTTATGATGATAATGATCCTACGTATGTCTAAATGAATGTTTATGAATGCAAATGCTATGATGTGATGTATCGTGCAAATGTATGTCCAAACACATATTCGAAGCCATAACCATAGTCTCCGTTCCTTTAGGAATAGACACAGTCTCTTTGCCGTTTACTTTTCGGCTTCACCGTTTAATTTTCGGTGTATCAGCGCTGACTTTTCGCTGTAAGCCTCCCTTAGGAGCTTCTTCGCCTTTTACTTCGGCGGAACCAGCGTTTATTTTTCGCTGTAAGCCTCCCTTAGGAGCTTCTTTGCCTTTTACTTCGGCGGAATCAGCGTTTATTTTTCGCTGTAAGCCTCCCTTAGGAGCTTCTTTGCCTTTTACTTCGGCGGAATCAGCGTTAATTTTTCGCTGTAAGCTCTGCAATCCCTTAGGAACGACTTTTGAGCAGAAAACTTATGTCGTGCTCTCTTTGGAACGACTTTTTTGTAGCTTCGTCGTGCTCTGCATCTCTTTAGGGACGTCTTTTGAGCTTCTCCCTATTTTATTTTCTTTTTTCTTTGCACTCGATGGTGCGTGCTCAGCTTTTACATTTATATCTTTGGGGGATATTGCTCTTATAGAGCTGAAATAAGAAAAAGAGAAATTACATGCTATGGCCCCATTAAAAACCTTTCTCCCCCTTTGGAAAGGAAAAGGGTGACATAGGAAAGAACAGAAAAAATTACATCAAGCTAGACATAATATCGCCGAAGCTCATCTGCATTCCATGATCTAGGAATATCGTTGTCCGTCCATATCCTTCAATCTATAAGAACCGGGTCTTGACGAAGATACTACCAGAAAAGGTCCTTCCCATTTCAGCTGTAGCTTGCCTACTGTATCTGGGTTGGCCACTCTCCGAAGCACCAAATGTCCTGGCTTAATGTTCTTTAGCCGAACCTTTCTATCATGCCATTTTATTGTTTCGACTTGATATTTGTTGATGTTTTCCACAGCCTGAAGCCTGATCCCTTCTACAGCATCTTTCTCCACTGAGTAATCAGCTTTGTCTTCTGTCGAAGCCACTATTCTTATTGATCCCGCTTTCGCTTCTTCTGGAGTTATTGCTTCGTCACCAAATAATAACTTGAATGGTGTAAAGCCTGTTGACCTTGATGTTGTTGTATTGTGGCTCCACACAACTTTAATTAATTCATCTGGCCATTTTCCTCTGGGCTGGTTGAAGATTAATTTCATTATTCCCATCATTATGATGTCGTTAGCTCTTTCGACAAGTCCATTTGACTCTGGATGCCTAACCGATGCAAAATGGATCTTTGTGCCAATTTGTCCACAGAACTCTTTAAAAACTTCGGCATCAAACTGTGTTCCGTTATCCATAGTAATGGCCTTCGGCACTCCGAAGCGACAAACAATATTCTGCCAGAAAAATTTCTGAATGGTAACCGAAGTTATTGTGGCTAAAGGCTTTGCCTCAATCCACTTAGAAAAATATTCTACTGCCACCACAACGTATTTTAAATTTCCTTGTGCTGGTGGTAGCGGGCCTAACAAATCAAGGCCCCACCTTTGTAATGGCCAAGTGGGCTGTATTAACTGAGTCATAGACGAAGGCTATTTTTGATTTCTTGTGCATTTCTGACAGCCTTCGCATTTTTGAACTAATTATGCTGCATCCAAAGCTGCATTCGGCCAATAAAATCCTTGACGAAAAACTTTTCCCAGCAAGGGCCTAGATCTAATGTGAGATCCACACAGGCCTGCGTGTATTTCCTTCATCAATTCTATACCTTCAGCTCTGGATAAACATTTGAGCAATGGAGAACAAACTCCATGCTTGTATAGCTCCCCTTCTATTATGACATATGGTCGGGCTCTTGCCTCTATTCTCTTATTATAAGCTTCGTCATCTGAAAGGAAATTACCCTGGAGGAAAGACATAATCTCAGTTCTCCAATCTTCACTATGAACAGGAGATATACTGAGTACTGCTCTTTCAAGAAGTTCCACCAAAGGTGCTTTTATTGTTTCAAAAATACTTTCGAAGGTAAGGGCAGCCCCTGTGCCGCTGACTTGGCTAGCAAATCAGCATGTTCATTTTCTCCTCGAGGAATATTCTTGACAGAAAACCCTTCGACGGAAGCTTCTATCCTTCGGACCGTGTCCAAGTATTTCTCAAGCTTTGGGTCTCTTGCTTTACAACTCTTGTCAACATGACCAGAAATAACTTGGGAATCGGTTTTAAGAACCGCCCTTCTAATCCCCATTGCCTTTAACTTCCGAAGCCCCAAAAGCAAAGCTTCGTACTCAGCAATATTATTTGTGCAGCTAAAATCAAGTTTCACTGCGTAACAAGTTCTAACTTTGGAAGGTGCAACTAACACAGCAGCTGCTCCTGCCCCGAAGGTTCCCCAATAACCGTCGCAGAATACTGTCCAAGCTTCGGCATCTTTAGTTGTTTCTTCTCCCTGAGCCCCTGGCGTCCAATCAGCGATGAAGTCTGCTAACGCTTGGGACTGTATTGAGGATCTATGCACATAATCAATGCTGAACTCGTTGAGTTCCGCAGCCCACTTTCCAATTCTTCCAGTAGCTTCTCTATTTCTCATGATGTCCTTCAAAGGTTGTCACGAAGGAACAATTATATGATATGCTTGAAAGTAGTGTCGAAGCTTCCTGGAGGCCATTAAGACAGCATATAACACCTTCTCCAATTCTGTATAGTTCTTCTTTGATAGACTAAGGACTTCGGAGACGAAGTATATCGGGGCTTGCCTTTTGGTTTGTCCCTCAAGCTTTTCTTGGACAAGTGCCGCACTCACTGCTGAGTGCGAAGCTGCCACATACAACAACAGAGGAGCCTCTGGCGCTGGTGGAGTTAGCATCGTTAGATCTATCAGATACTGCTTCAGCTCTTCGAAGGCTTTCTGCTGAGCTGATCCCCATTGAAAGACTTCGGCTGACTTCAACACTTCAAAGAATGGTAAATTTATCTCTGCTGATCTAGATATGAATCGATTCAGAGATGCCAGTCTTCCTGTCAGCCGTTGAGCCCCCTTCTCTGTGCTTGGCGGCTCCATCCGAAGAATAGCTTCGATTTTATTTGGATTAGCTTCGATTCCTTTTGTTGAAACCAGACAACCAAGGAATTTCCCCTTCACTCCGAAGACACACTTCTCTGGATTCAGCTTCAGACCAGCTTGTCTAAAATTAGCGAATGTCTCCTGCAGATCAGGCAATGTGATTTTCTTGCTTCGTGCTTTTAACTATAATATCATCAACATAGGTTAGCACATTTCTGCCTATCTGAGAATGAAGAACCTTCGCTGTCATTCTACTGAAGCTTCCTCCAGCATTCTTGAGCCCCTCAGGCATCCGAAGATAACAATATGTTCCACTAGGGGTTATGAAGCTGGTTTTTGACTCATCCTCTTTCTTCATCCAAATTTGATGATAGCCTGAATAACAATCTAGCAGACTCATAAGCTCTGACGAAGCTGCTGCGTCTACTAGAGAATCTATCCTTGTTAATGGAAACTCATCCTTCGGACAAGCCTTGTTGAGATCAGTAAAATCAATACACATCCTCCATTTACCATTGGCCTTCTTCACCATAACAGTGTTGGCTAGCCATTCTGGGTATTTCACTTCTCTGATGACTCCAGCGCTAAGAAGTCTTTTCACTTCATTCCGAGCACCTTCGACTTTGTCATCAGACATTTTCCGAAGCCTCTGCTTTCTGGGTCTGAAGGATGGATCAACATTGAGCGAGTGTTCAATGACATCCCTGTTAACACCATAGAGATCATTGGCTAACCATGCAAAGGCATCTTTGTTGTTGAACAGAAACCTTATCAGGGTTTTCTCCTGTTCTTCAGACAATTGAGATCCCAGCAGCACCTTCTGCTCTGCGATATCTTCACATAAAAGCATAGGCTTCGGCTGATCGGCCGAAGCAGCCTTCTCCCTTCTATACTTGTACTGCTCACAAGCTTCGGCTCCATCTATATTATGGATTGCCTTTGAATCTGTCCAGTTCCCTTCAGCCTTTCTGGCAGCTTCCTGACTCTAATGAATAGCAATAGGCCCTTGATCCGAAGGTATCTTCATGCAAAGATATGCTGGATGAAGAATTGCTTCGAAAGCATTGAGTGTTCCACGACCAATGATTGCATTATAGGGGTACTCCATGTCGACAATATCAAACACAACTTGCTCAGTTCTGGTCTTGTTAACAAATCCGAAGGTCACTGGCATCGTGATCTTGCCAAGTGCTACAATCTGTCTTCCTTTGAAGCCACAGAGAGGGTGTATAGCATCATGAATCTTATCTTCTGGCTCTTGCATTTGTCTGAAGGCCTTAGAAAACATAATATCCGCTGCACTGCCTGTATCAACCAGAACATTGTGGACCAGAAACCCTTTGATAACACAAGAAATAACCATAGCATCATTGTGAGGATAATCCTTGAGCTGAAGGTCCTCTTGTGAGAAGGTAATTGGGATGTGAGACCATCTTGACTTGATGAAGGGTCCCTGCACACCGACATGTTGTACCCTTCTCTTGTGCCTCCTTCTTCTGCTTCTTGTTTGCCGGTTCTGAGCACGATCCGCCTGTTATCGGGAGCACCAGCTTCGTAGCCGAAGCAGCTCCAGCTTGGTTGTTGAACGAAGCCATTAGCTCAGAAAGTGGAAGTGAGTTCACCGGAGGTGGGCGCCAATGTTGGGGACTTGTTCTCAAATGCTATGAATTAAGAATAAGGCAACATAAAAATGTTAGGTGTTAATGCCCTTCGTCCGCTGAAGCATTATCTCCCCAAGGATTTAATGAACTTCGGACGAAGGTCGCGGGTAAAATATCACGAAGGTCATACCTTCGTAACCAGTCTTATACAACAATGTAAAATGAAGTATAAAATGTAAAACATATGTCAGAGACAGATAACATTATTCATATATTTCATTATATGGACCTGAATATTAAAACATAATATTTAGGTACATTTATACCTTTTCCTTGACGGAAAACAATAATTCCAGTGTGATGCGTCAGCAATTACCAGATTGCGTGAACAGTACAGGGGTACTGTTCATCTATTTATAGGCACAGGACGTAGCCTATGTGAAATTACATTTATGCCCTTTATAACCAATTACAATACTTACACAAATCATCATGGGTCTTTGAGTCATTTCATCTTTAAGTCGGTTCGCCCCTTTCGTCTTGAGATTTGTCACTGTGCCGAAGCTCTACCGGTGATAACTTCAGCGCTGCCTCTGAAAGGATCTGCCGAAGGTGTTTTCCTCTTTTAGGATCGGCTACGAAGCATACCCCCAACAATTGTCCTTACCGATCTAATCGAAAAACCTTAATACTGTAGAGTTATCCTATCAACCTAAACAAGAAGGATGATAATAGATCCAAGAGATCTATAACGAAACTTCTTGCGGGGCGGGGATAAGACAGAGAATGGGGCATCTTCCATAGCTTCTAAAGGGTTCCTTCCGGTAGACTTCACTTCAAGTTCCTCAATCCTAACTTGATCATCTTGTAGTGCTTCTGAGTAGAGTCTTCTAATAGACCAAAATCAGACTAGAAGAGTTGAAAATAAAAGAGACGAGTTTTGATATAAAGTAAGTTTTTATGTAGCAAAATATATCATCTTTGAATGATTGACTTGGCTTTCCATTTCTAACTAATCTAGCGACCTACGGTCACATTGCTCTGATACCACTTCTGTCACACCCATTTACAAAGGTGTTTAGGACTTGTTCTCAAATGCTTCGAATTAAGAACAAGGCAACATGAAAAGTGTTAAATGATAAAGTCCTTCGTCCTTTTGAAACATTATTTCCCTTCGGGATATAATGTATTCCGGACGAAGGTCACAAACAACATATCTTCGTAAGCACAATAAACGATGATGAAGAGCTTATATGTAACATAAGAAGTAATATAAACATTTAAATATTGCCACAACGTCATTTCTACTTTATTATCATAGAAAAATAAAAATGACTTCAGATTACAAGTGTACCTTCGAATTGTAGGAAGGCAAAAGTATAAGAATGACGCAAAAGCAAATGCCAAGTCAGCATGAACAGTACGGGAGTACTGTTCATCTATTTATAAGCGTGGGACGCAGCCCATGTAAAATTACATTCATGCCCATTATATTTGCTAATGACTTATGGGAATCTATTAAGGCCTAAGTAGTCTTTTCATCTTTAAGTCGGTTCCCCTTTCTGCTATCGCGACGAAGCTTTCTGCGCATAGCTTCGGCTGTGCACCATCCTTCGTATAGCTTGGTAATCAGCCCGTCCTTCATCTCAATCTCCCTTCGTCTGGCTTAGGCTTCGTTCTGATCGTACTCCATATTCATAATCTGAGTCCGAAGATAGCTGTTCATATAATTCACTTGGAAAACATTGTCAAATCATGTTTTTGAGGACCTTCGGAGGACGAAGGCCCCCAACAGTAGCCCCTCGCAATATTAATTTGTTAGTGATAAATTTAGATTGCGATATGGACGAAGGCCTTAAGCCGAAGGTCCGAAAAAACACCTTCCCTTTGCTAGAATAGCAAAAGTCACTGACACGTGGGACCACACAGTTTCCGTCATATCGAGTGTATAAATAGGAGCCCGCCACATTTGATTTGGCACGCTCTCTTTGCCATCTGTTTTGCCTGCTTATAAAGCTTTCTGTCCAAAAAATATTTGTTTTCTTTCCTAGTTTTAAGCTTCGGAAGCGAAAAGTAAGATGTCCGAAGGGATGTCTGAGGAGAAGAAGGCTGCTGTCGAAATGAAGCTAAGTCTCTCTGAAGAGAAGAACCTGGGCTTTCTTGAAGCAATGTCGAAGACCAATACAGAAAAGATCACCAAAGAGATTTTAGAAGGTTTATCTGAAGATACTGATGACAGCGACAGCTATGATGTAGAAAGCGGCGGGGGAGAGTCCGAAGATCGACCATGGCGGCCAAGTCACTCGGTTTTCGGGAAAACCACTATTAAGCAGAGTCATATTGACAATATGAGGGGGAGATATTTTCGAGATGTATCTATTGTGAGGGCTGATGCTGGAGAAAAAACCTCTCCTACCCCCGAAGAAAATGAGGTCGTGATCTTCCGAAGCTTTCTCAAGGCTGGGCTTCAGTTCCCCCTAAGCAGCTTTGTTGTCGACGTCCTGAAGACATTTCAAATCTACCTCCACCAAATTACTCCCGAAGCTATCATAAGAATGGGAATCTTTGTCTGGGCTGTGAGAAGCCAAGGTTTAGAACCAAATGCTAAAAGCTTTTGCAAAATTCATGAGTTGGTATATGAGACGAAGCCCTGGGGGAAAGAACAATATCACAACAACTTTGGTTGTTACAGCTTCGGTGCCCGGTCCGGGTCAAGCTGCCCCGTGCCAACCTTTCGGAAAAGGTGGCCCGGTGCCTGGATGACAGAATGGTTCTATGTAAAGAATGACTTCACAGCACAAGAAGATGTTAAGAGTATCATTATGCGCCCTATCTGGCAACGCTTCGGACTCCGAAAGCCGAAGATTGAAATGGATGAAGCGGCCGAAGAATGCCAAAGAGCCTTTGGCGTAATCTGCTCTTTTATTGGGACAAGGGATTTGGTCCAAGAGCATATTGCCTTCAGAGTTTGGCCACTTGCATGAAAGTGGGAAATGCCGAAGGAGACCATCAAAGAGTCTGACGAAGGTGGACTGGTCAGACTAAAATACACATTCAAATACGGAGATAAGTTTGTTGAACCGGATGACGACTGGTTAAAAAGTATTGAAACCTTAAGTGACGAACTGCTTGGGGTATACTCGAAGGCCGAAAATACTGCATTATCAGCAGCCTTCGGAGGCCGAAAGAAGAAGAGGCTCAACTGGGTATTTGATGCAATCGGGTTTGTCTACCCTGACTATCATTATCCTGGTGCCAGGCCGCAAAAGAAAAAATACTTCTCCTGCAAAAGAAACTGCCTCAGGTGCTTCTAGTGAGCCAGCGCCGCAAAGAAAAAAGATAAAGGTGCTCACCCACCGGGCACGTTTTATTGAACCAGCCACAGTGCCTGAGTTTATTGGTGAAGTCTCTTTGGCCACTGAAACTACAGAACCAGCTCCAGTGCCGAAGATCGAAGAAAATACTGAAGCACCTTCAGGCAGAGAAGGCAGAAAAACCGAGAATTGAAGGACCAAAAATATTAGAAATCTTAAGTCCTTCAGCAAGTGTTGAGACAATAAAAAATCAAAAGGGCCCATCGGTGACCCCGAAAAGAAAAAGAATGGTGAACGTACTAGATGTTTTGGAGACAATTAAGTCTTCAAGCATAACTCCGAAGAAGAGTGTTGAAACTTCGAAAACGGAAACTAAAATCTTTGCTGCTGAAGCTCCAAGGCAACAATCTAAAACTGAAGCTGGACCTTCAGAGCCCACGAAGGTAAAACCCTTGGAAACCGAGGAAGAAAAAATGGAGCCAATTTTAATTGAAGAGATCAGTACTGCTGCCCCCGAAGCATCCCCCAAAGTCCTTGATTATATTGTTCGACATGCTTCGGGGAAGAAGTTATCAGAAGAAGAAATTTTTGAAGCTAATCACTATGCAAAAGAATTGAAATATCCGAAGGGGGCACTAGTGTTCAATGGTACAAATGAAGAAGATTTCCTATACTGCCTCCCGGATAACAAAGAACTACTTGTCTGCCGGGAAATGGCCCGAAGCATGGGGTTTCCGAAGCTGGAGGCTGGCCTCTGCGCGATGACAAAGGACGATCTTGCGGACAGCCTTGCATATAATAGCCTGAAGGTACGAGATCCACGCATTTGGAAACTTTATGATTTGAAATCTATTGTTTTATTCTTATACTAACTTTTTACATATAGGGTTTAATACTAAGCAACGCGCTGAGAGCGCAAAAGAATGCCGAAGACGAGAGCTATGAAATTGCTTTCAACAACCTTCGAACAGAGGTTATCAAACTACGGAACGAAGCCCTGGAAAAGGACAAAATTCAAGTTACATTGGTGGATAAAATAAAGGAGAACGAAGCTGCGTCTAAAGCACAAGTTGCAGCTCAAAAGCACGAGATTGACGATCTTCGGAAGCAATTGGCCCGGGCTAAAGAAGAACGCATACTTGAAGAAACGAGGCGGGAATGTAGCGACCAATGGGCCAATCATTTGGAAGGAACCGTTGAAGAGCTTCGGTCTTCTAAGAAAAGGTGCTACGAAAAATCCATGGAATGTGTAAAGAAGATAAAAACCAGCTTCGCCAGTGTTGGCGCATTTTCGAGTGAAGAAGATTTTGTGAGAGGTAATCCAGAAGGACCGATCGAATGGGTTCAGCCACGAAGCTGAAGCCTTCGAAGAAATTCTGAACAGTCGTGGAGACATTTGCGCCTTCTCGGGTGCCAGGGGGATTGCTACTATGCTGGAGAAAAAAGGCTGCACTTAACCTTGTGGTCGTGGGTTCGAGCCCCACGGTGGGCGCCAATGTTGGGGACTTGTTCTCAAATGCTTCGAATTAAGAACAAGGCAACATGAAAAGTGTTAAATGATAAAGTCCTTCGTCCTTTTGAAACATTATTTCCCTTCGGGATATAATGTATTCCGGACGAAGGTCACAAACAACATATCTTCGTAAGCACAATAAACGATGATGAAGAGCTTATATGTAACATAAGAAGTAATATAAACATTTAAATATTGCCACAACGTCATTTCTACTTTATTATCATAGAAAAATAAAAATGTCTTCAGATTACAAGTGTAACATCGAATTGTAGGAAGGCAAAAGTATAAGAATGACGCAAAAGCAAATGTCCAAGTCAGCATGAACAGTACGGGAGTACTGTTCATCTATTTATAAGCGTGGGACGCAGCCCATGTAAAATTACATTCATGCCCATTATATTTGCTAATGACTTATGGGAATCTATTAAGGCCTAAGTAGTCTTTTCATCTTTAAGTCGGTTCCCCTTTCTGCTATCGCGACGAAGCTTTCTGCGCATAGCTTCGGCTGTGCACCATCCTTCGTACAGCTTGGTAATCAGCCCGTCCTTCATCTCAATCTCCCTTCGTCTGGCTTAGGCTTCGTTCTGATCGTACTCCATATTCATAATCTGAGTCCGAAGATAGCTGTTCATATAATTCACTTGGAAAACATTGTCAAATCATGTTTTTGAGGACCTTCGGAGGACGAAGGCCCCCAACAAAAGGGCAGAGCCGGGCGCATAGCATATGTGTGCCAGGATCTATTTCCACACATATGATGACATCACAAGTGTAATATATCAAAAGAATAATGCATAAAAGCGTAAATAACGATTATATTAACATATTACACTTCGAACAGACATGATGTCTTAACCTTTATTTATCAAAGTACAGCGAAACAGGGACATTCGTCCACATGAAGATGACCGGGGGTATCACTAGACTAGCATCCATGGAGCTCAGCATCATAACTTCATCTGCAAACTTCTGATCAAAATTAGGCAAGGGTGAGCTCACTTATGGTTAGGGCTCAGCAAGTGGGGGAAAAAACTAATGCAAGGTAACAAGGTGAGGCTAAGGTTGAGCAGTAAGCATTTTAGTTGGTCAACATTTTATTAACAACACCTATCTTACTAATAAGTGTGAATCCCATGTATTCCCATTAAACAAAGGTATAAGAGTATATAAAAAACACTTAAGTGAAACCACTTAAGCAAACCATTGGCAGATCATCGGATCTCGATTTATTTCCATCTTTAAGTTTGAATTATCATGTGAGGAGTCCAGGCTGCTCATAAGCGTGAGCACGGCTGATATATCAGTTTTACACTCTGCAGAGGTGGTACAACTTTACCCACAAGCCGTGTATCCCCTCTAGCCTGGGTCGGCCAAAACCCGTAAACACTTCCGAGGTGAGTGTCTAGGGATCCACTATGAGGCTTTCACAAAATACACTTAATACGAAGCAACCCGCTAAGGTTTCTAAAGATGATGGTGGTGGCCCCCTGGGTGAGGTACCTTAGCCAAGAATACGTCCCCATGTTAACGTGGGCTGCCAACACCTACCGCTCCCCCTCTTGCCCATATTTCAGGTAAGGTTGCCAGGCACTAAGCATATAAAGCTAATTACCAAAGCCAAAGCCATGATAGCACTCGTGGTTGCACTGTTTTCCCGGGTGGTCACTCCATGTTCCAATTAATATGCAATAATCTTGTTTAACCATCGGGTTAACAACAATAATGTAAACTTACCATTTTGGAACATTAATATCATAAGCAGGAGTGACTGCATAAAGTTAAGTTGTAGCAATAGCATAGCTACGAAGGTAAAGTATAATTCCCAGGTTTGATCAAGGAATAAGGTTGGAAAGGTTATCTAAATAGGTAACCCGTCAAATTATGCATATATATCCAAAAGAATAAACTTTATTAAATGTATTGTTTGGGATCAAACAGAGTATGCAGAGGGAGAAGTCCACTTGCCTTGCTTATTGAAAACTTGAGGTCCTTCCATGGATAGGAATAGATCTTGATTCTTAACTACTAGGTCAACCACTGAATATCACACAAACAAACAAGAAGAACAAACACCACTCAGTAACATACAACATTCACCATATGTAAAGCTAAAAGAAAGCCTAACGAAAAGAGCATTCGCTTTTCAAAAACGTCGTAAGTAATGGTTATAATAAGAAGGTATTCTTTTCAGAAATGTGTGATCTATACTTTATAAAACAAGACATGAGCTTAAAATATCTTAACTAAAATATACAAATATTAAGTTCACCAAATTAATCTTTTATAAAACGTCTTATGTGATATGTCTAAGATTAAGGGTTTATAAGATGATAAAACATGTTATTAAACATTACTTTTATAACAAGCTCATAAATAGCTTAAACAACTTTTTATGTAAAAAGATCATAATTATATTTTTAATCACCTATTTAAGACGAGTTAGGTTATGAGCATTAAGTGGATTTTCATGCAAAAGATAATAAACAAATAATTATCTTTCAATTTCATTAGAAATACATAGCCTATATTATTTTATATTCGAAGTCAATATATAAAGTAACCTTTTAAGTTATAAAAGAACTTAACCTCTTATTACTTTATTTTATCATTTAGGAAAAGTTAAGTGATTCGTATATAATGTGGATTAAATTCTATGAACTCATTCATCATGCCATAAATCTAGTTAAGAACAAATTGACTATAGATTTGATTAATAAATTATGATAAAAAATTAATCTATTAATTATCTTTAATTCTATTGTAGGAACAAATAATCTAATTCATTAGAAAGGAAATTATATAAACTATCTTTTATAAAACTCTAGGCAATGTACTTATATATATCTAATTTGAACATGAAACTATTTTATGAACAAAGATATCTAACTAAATAAATGACTATATTCTATTTTCCTGATAAAAACATACGTGCTACCTTTTAAATTTCTTATTAACAAAAATATAACTCCAAATTGAAACTGTTAATCACATAATTATGAAATTAATCGAACTGTTTCTAAATTGTTTAGATTTCAAATAATCAAAATTACGTAATTAAATCCGGTGTAGGGCTAGCTTCTATTTATCTATAACCAGCTAGGGATAGCTGATACATTTACATTTTTTTGAATAGATAACACTATAAATAACAATCTCTTATTTTTGTTATAAGAAGTATAAAGGTATAATTCTTTTTAATTTCTTATTTAGAAAACTACACGTTACAACAAACATAATACAAATTAATTTACAAAAACAAGTAGATTGTTGCAACTATCAATTCAAACTGATCAGCACACTAACACATAGCTATATAAATACTATTTCATTTGTTTGGATATTGAATACACATAAATCGATTACATCAAACGTAATTCAAATTTATTTGTGAAAACATAGAAATTATTGGAAACGCTGATTTTAAATGTTTAACATAAATTTACAAAGTTAACAAATTAATATTTAATTTATTTGAGTCTCGCATGCCTATTTAAAAATGGCAAAAATTGTCGCAGCGGTTAGCTTAAAATTAAACATAGACGATAGGGGTAACATGTAAAAATTAGAACTTTCTTTTACCTTCGGATTATGGATAGAAAACAGATCGACACAACGCAGAACAGAGAATGATAACGGCGTTCGACGCGACAAGCTGGGCGCAGAAGCTCTAGTGACGTCGCGGTGCCGAACTGACGATATGCAGGCGCCGATGAGTGTAACAGCAACAAGGCAACGACGAGGCCACGACAATGGGCGACAGTAGGGGGCTCCAGCGAGGTTGCAGTAGGACAATGCCGAGTCACGGTGCGCTGGCGAGTGGCGCCGACGGCGGCAAGTGGCACGGTGGCGACAGCACGATGTAGAGAGCGCGAGCAGCAAGGGCACGACACGGAGCAGTAGAACACAAGAGACCGTAGAGTTCTAAAATGGCGCTGCAGACGTCGGCGAGGTCGCAACATATGAATAGAAGGTCGGTGACGACGTCGTAGCTTCGAGGCACGGGGAAGAGGAACCGAGCAGTTGTTTTGACGCTGGTGAAGAAGGAGCATTCGTGGGTGCTTTCACCGGTGCTGGGGAAGACACAGAGAGCGTCGGAGACGAGCTCTGGCGACAGCAGCCCGAGCAAAGAGCTCGATGCAGGACAGGGGAAGAGCTATGTGCTGCTTTTATAGGGAAGAAAGGGAGAGATTAAGGACAGATTAACACTCATTCATGCCTAATTAAGCGCTGCTTTAATCATCTAGGAAACCGTAGCCATTTAAGCTCCATCAACGCAAGGAGAAACGGAAGCGTTGCAGCACTTAACGCTGAGGGAGGGAGAACGGACGACGAGCGGTCAGCGGGGTTGGCTTGGCTTCCAGGCGCGGGACGCTTGGTGTCCTGGCGCGCGCAGCCGTGGTCGGGGTTCAGGCGCGGCGACGGCTGGGTCAGTCGGGTGCGGTCGGCACGGTGCAGAGCGCGGCCGGGCTTGGCGCTGGTCACGCGGGCTGAGCTCCTGGCGTGGTCGCGGCACAGGGGCTGGGCGAGCGTGGCCTGGCGGCTGCAACGCAGGAAGAGAAAGGGGAGAGAAAGCAGAGTGGGGCCCATGCAAGAGAGGGAAGAGGGAGGGAGAAGGAAGAAGCCTGGCGACGGCTTGCTCTCTGTGAGGGAGAAGAAAGGTTGGGAGAGGAGAGAGGTGCGGTGGGGCCCACATAGAAGTGAGAGGAAAGGGAGAGGAAAAAGAAAAAAAACTAGAGAACGTCGGGTCTAGGAACGTTAGAGGGTATTGGTTTTTTTTAATTATGAAATTCTCTTTTTTTAATAACAGTATATACAATATGTACCAAAAAAATTCGAATAAGACAAAAATATTACTAACACAATTAAAATACATATTTTCAGAAACTATTATTTAGCAATTCATTTTATTTTGTGAAAAAAACTTTCGCATTAATAATTTTGTATGTTTAACATATATATTTCTAGGAACAGAACAATCTCAAAATTATTATTAACAAATCAAAACGTATATAAATATTTATTAACAATTCATTAATATTTTATAAGAATAAGATTCTCTCTACAAGATTAAATCCAAAAATTAGATTCAAAATTCAAATTAATCAAAACACATGTTTCAACACGAATGCATCAAACACTCGATAAATTTTTATCTATATATGAATTTGTTCAATTTTAATTATATCACCATTTCATTATTAGAAAACACAAATATTTTCCCTTTCTACTATAAATTAATAATTCAAACAGGGTTGTTTACAAATTGATGGATTTAGGGTGTTACAGTTTGCTTATAACAACAGCTACCAGGCTAGCATCAAGATGGCACAATTTGAGGCTTTGTATGGCAGGCGGTGTGTCTCCCCTCTGTGTTGGGAGACCTTGGGAGAGAGATCCCTGGTTGGTCCTGATTGGGTACAGCAGACTTCTGAAAAGGTACAGGAAATTCGTCAGAATATTTTGGCCGCTCAGAGCCGTCAGAAGAGTTATGCTGATGTGAGGAGGCAGGATTTGGAATTTGCAGTGGGTGACCAAGTCCTTCTCAGGGCATCACCCACTAAAGGAGTTGTTCGGTTCAGTGTCTCCGGAAAGCTTAGCCCGAGATATATTGGACTGTTCACTATCTTCGCCCGGGTGGGCAGCTTGGCTTATCGCTTGCAATTGCCGGATTCCATGGCAGGGGTACACCTAGTTTTTCATGTCTCTATGCTGAGGAAGTTCTTGCAGGATCCGGACCATCAGATTGAGATGGAACCAATTGCGGTGCAGCAGGATCTGACTT
Source organism: Zea luxurians (assembly GCA_029449295.1). Lineage (NCBI taxonomy): Eukaryota > Viridiplantae > Streptophyta > Magnoliopsida > Poales > Poaceae > Zea > Zea luxurians. The sequence goes on along the minus strand of JAOPSE010000030.1, from coordinate 37,400,516 downwards.
GGAGTGTCATCCAGTGCATATCTTGGAATCCTCGGAGCGTGTTTTGAGGATGTCAAGGTCTTATGGACTAATCAGTCTGAGCGCGAGGCTACGTGGGAACTTGAGGAGCTGATGCGGCAGAAATATCCGGAACTTTTTGTTGTGGGTAAGTGTTGTTGATTCATTAATTTTTTCCCTTTTGTCGTTCCGATAGAAGCGTCAGAATTCGAGGTCCAATTCTTTTTAAGGGAGGTAGAGTGTGATACCCGGTTTGCAAAGAGGAGAAGTGGAGGTTATTCTTTTTGTTCTTTTTCCTCATTCGGGTGATGCGCTTTGGGAATTTGGAATTTGTGGAAAATATTCACCTGTAAGATAGTAGAATTTCTTTGATTAGTTGTTTGCGATGGGGTTGGGAGCTGTCACATGGGCGAGTTGGGCCTTCAACCTTGATCTGGCCCATTAGTCTCCCCTAATCCTAGCCCCCCTTTCCCCTTGGGATTTTTGCAGCCGCCCCCTTCCCCTCCCCTTCCTCTTGGACGTCACCCCTCCCCCCCTCTCCCATATTCTTTCTCCTCAAACCTTTGCAGCCCTCACCACCCAAAACCCTAGCCACCCCCCCATTTCTCTTCCCCCCCTCCAAGGTGCAGCCCTCCCGCGTGTTCTCCGTCGTGTGGCTGCGATCTCAATTGGAGTTTGGAGGGAGCCCACCCAAAGCAAAATCAGTAAATTCACTAATAGCAGCTTTAACCTGAGAATGTGCAGCAATATCATGGCATGAAAATTTTTGTTCAACCTCTAACTCCCAATCAAGATATGCAGCAGGATCATATTTGCCATTAAAAGGTGGAATTTTAAATTTAATCTTAGAAAATAAGTCATTTGGGGGATGACGAACCACACGGCGTGCACGACCACAGCGATCTCCATCGTCCTGCTCATTGTCACCGCCGTAGTCCTGCTCCATTTTGTGGTCAACGCATCAAGGCGTGCCAGGATGGTGTCGAGTGTGGTGTGAGTCGCCGTTTGAGCAAGGTCAAGCTGGTTGAAACGCTCGGTCGTCGAAGTGACCGTTGAATCAAGTCGTTCATGCATCGTCCTAATGTCAGCAGCAAGTCCATCAACTTGTCCCCTTACTTCCAGCAACTAGGCATCCACCGAGTCGTGTGCTCCTACCATAGTTAGCGCAAACACCAAAACACCAAAAGGAGAAAAACCGACGACAATAGGGAAATGGTGGTGACAACTCGCTCAATGGAATGCTGTTATCAAGTTCTTATCCGTTCTTACCAAGCCACAGTGGTGAACTGCAACCAACAGGTGGAACCGATGAAAGATTGGATGAGCGATTGCCTGGAGAAACAGAAAACTTCTCGTCGTAGAAATATGTGGAGTTTTGGGTAGGCTGCACTCAAGTCAAGGATTAGCACGATCAAACAATAATGCAAAGTTGAATTATAGTGCAAAACACGAAACTATATTGCTGGCCACAAGTGCAAAGACCGGATGGAACTTGCAGAATGGCAGTACCGTAAATATTGTACTTCCTGATTTTCTGTAGACCACATCTGATCTCTGTTTTAGGTGAAACTTCGTCTAGCTCCTATTTTGTTGCTTCTTGTGCTGAGAAAAATATCAAAAAAATCTTACAAAAAAGAAAAACAAAAATCACTTGTGATTCCTACTAGTGGCCTCGCTAGTACAATCAAACAATAATGCAAAGTTGAATTATCGCTCGGTCTGTTTGGGTTTCGACAAAATTGTCAAAACAATATTTACTGGTACTGCCATTCTGCTAGTTCCATCCGTCTTTTGCACTTGTGGCCAGCAATATAGTTTCGTGTTCTGCACTATAATTCAACTTTGCATTATTGTTTGATTGTGCTAATCATTGACTTGAGTGCAGCCTACCCACAACTCCACATATTTCTACGACGAGCAGGTTTCTGTTTCTCCAGGCAATCGCTCATCCAATCTTTCACCGGTTCCACCTGTTGGTTGCAGTTCACCACTGTGGCTTGGTAAGAACGGATAAGAATTTGATAACAGCACTAGTGTGAGCGCCTTGTGAGCAGTACACCCCTGTTTTTTGTCATTGTTTTTTTCTTCTTTTGGTGTTTTGGTGTTTGCGCTAACTATGGCAGGAGCACCCGACACGGTGGATGCCCAGTTGCTAGAAATAAGGGGACAAGTTGATGGACTTGCTGATGACATTAGGACGATGCATGAACGGCTTGATTCAACGGTCACTTCGACGACCAAGTGTTTCAACCAGCTTGACCTTGCTCAAACGGCGACTCGCACCACACTCGACACCATCCTGGCACGCCTTGATGCGTTGACCACAAAGATGGAGCAGGACTACGGCGGTGACACTGAGTGGCAAACGATGGAGATCGCCGTGGTCGTGCACGCCGTGTGGTTCGTCATCCCCCTAATGACTTATTTTCTAAGATTAAATTTAAAATTCCACCTTTTAATGGCAAATATGATCCTGCTGCATATCTTGATTGGGAGTTAGAGGTTGAACAAAAATTTTCATGCCATGATATTGCTGCACATTCTCAGGTTAAAGCTGCTATTAGTGAATTTACTGATTTTGCTTTAATTTGGTGGCGTGAGTTTAAAATAAAACACCCCCTACCATTCCAACCACTTGGGATCAGTTGAAAGCTGCGATGCGACATCGATTTGTGCCTTCGTATTATGCTCGTGATTTGCTTAATAAAATGCAGCGTTTTCAGCAAGGTTCTCAATCTGTTGAGGACTATTTCCAGGAGTTACAAAAAGGTATGATTCGTTGTGGGATATTAGAGGACAACGACGCTGCTATGGCACGTTTTCGTGGTGGTTTAAACCGCGAAATCCAAGATATACTTGATTATAAGGAATATTATGATATGACTACTTTATTTGAATATGCTTGCAAAGCTGAACGTGAAGTGCAGGGACGCCGCTCGAAGCCATATTCTAACCCTTTTGCAGGACGAAGCTCGACATCCACCTCAGCACCAGTTCCCCCTGCGCCATCCACATCCACCACTACTCCACGCGAGAAGACAACCAAACCAGCCAGCACTGCCCCACCCACAGGTCGTACACGGGATATTCAGTGTCATCGCTGTAGAGGATTTGGCCATGTGATTCGGGACTGCCCAAACAAGCGCACTTTGCTCATTCGTGACGATGGTGAGTACTCTTCCGCTAGTGATTCTGAAGAAATTGAACATGCACTACTTGCCACTGACCATGCAGCTAAGGCGGAGGTACATGTCAACCCGGGCGACGCTGATAGGTATGAAAGTCTTGTTGTGCAGCGTGTTCTCAGTACACAGGTCGCTTTGCCCGAGAAGAATCAGCGACACACTCTGTTCCATACAAAGGGTGTTGTGCAGGAGCGGTCAATTCGCATCATTATCGACAGCGGCAGTTGCAACAACTTGGCGAGTACCATGCTGGTCGAAAAGTTATCGTTACCCACTCGTAAGCATCCAAACCCATATCACATTCAATGGCTTAATGATGGTGGTAAAATAAAAATCACACGTTCCGTGCGCGTTCCTTTCTCCATGGGTGCTTATTCTGATTTTGTTGATTGTGATGTTATTCCCATGGAAGCATGCTCTTTGTTACTTGGTCGACCTTGGCAATATGATACTGATAGCTTGCATCATGGTCGTTCGAATCATTATTCTTTCATTTTTAAGGGTCAGAAAATAATTATACATCCAATGACACCTGAACAAATTGTTAAAGATGATCTTGCCCGAGCTGCTATAACTGCTAAACAACTTGATCCATCGCCCTCTGTTCCTTCTGAAATCAAGTTGAAGGCTCCTGTTTTACTTGCTACACGTGCTGATTTTGATGATCTACACGGTGCTCATTTGCCATGCTATGCACTTATATGCTCTAGTGTCCTCATTTCACTTGATGATGCACCATCTTTGGCTATTCCCCCTATGGTTGCTAACCTTTTGCAGGAGTACGCTGATGTTTTTCCCAAAGACTTACCACCGGGTCTCCCACCACTTCGTGGCATTGAGCACCAGATCGACCTCATTCCCGGCGCACAGCTTCTGAACCGCGCACCGTACCGTACAAATCCGGATGAGACGAAGGAGATTCAGCGCCAGGTACTAGGCGTTGCTTGACAAGGGATACATTCGTGAGTCTCTTAGCCCTTGCTCTGTTCCTGTGTTACTTGTTCCCAAGAAAGATGGGTCATGGCGTATGTGTGTAGACTGTCGTGCTATTAATAACATCACTATTCGTTATCGATATCCTATACCACGCCTTGATGATATGCTAGATGAGCTTAGTGGTGCCATTATTTTCACTAAGATTGATTTGCGTAGTGGTTACCACCAGATTAGAATGAAACTGGGTGATGAATGGAAAACGGCTTTTAAAACGAAATCTGGTTTATATGAATGGTTGGTTATGCCGTTTGGATTGACTAATGCTCCCAGCACTTTTATGCGAGTGATGAATGAAGTTCTAAGGCCCTTCATAGGATTGTTTGTGGTTGTTTATTTTGATGATATTCTTATTTACAGCAAATCTAAGAAACAGCATTTGGAACATTTAAGTGCTGTTTTTGATGCATTGCGTGCTGCCCAGTTATTTGCTAACATGGAAAAATGCATCTTTTGTACACGACGTGTCTCGTTTCTTGGTTATGTTGTTACTCCACAGGGCATTGAGGTGGATAGCAGCAAGATTGCTGCCATTCGGGAGTGGCCTACACCGACGACGGTCACACAAATTCGGAGCTTTCTTGGACTTGCTGGTTTCTACCGCAGATTTGTTCGTGATTTTAGCTCCATTGCAGCGCCTCTACATGAGCTTACAAAGAAAGATGTGCCATTTGCTTGGAGTGATTCCCAGGAGGAAGCGTTCAACACTTTGAAAGATAAGTTAACCCAAGCTCCCCTATTGCAATTGCCTGATTTTAATAAAGTGTTTGAGCTTGAATGCGATGCTAGCGGTATTGGGCTAGGTGCTGTTTTGTTACAAGAAGGAAAACCAGTTGCTTATTTTAGTGAAAAATTAAGCGGTGCTAGTCTGAAATATTCTACTTATGATAAGGAGCTTTACGCTTTAGTGCGCACTTTGCATACATGGCAGCACTATCTTTGGCATCGTGAGTTTATAATCCATTCTGATCATGAGGCTTTAAAACATATTCGTACCCAAACAAATCTGAACCGTCGTCATGCTAAATGGGTAGAATTCATTGAGTCCTTTCCTTACATTATTAAACACAAGAATGGGAAGGACAATGTTATTGCTGATGCTTTGTCTCGTCGCTATACCATGCTGTCACAGTTAGATTTTAAAATCTTTGGTTTGCACACTGTGAAAGATCAATATGTTGATGATGCTGATTTTAAAGATGCTTTCGGCCATTGTATTAATGGGAAACCATGGGGCAAATTTCACATACAGGATGGGTTCCTGTTTCGCGCTAACAAGCTGTGTGTTCCAGCTAGCTCGGTTCGTCTTTTGTTGTTACAGGAAGCACATGGAGGCGGTCTCATGGGGCACTTTGGCGTCTACAAGACACATGAGGTGTTGGCTGCCCACTTTTTTTGGCCTCGGATGCGCGCTGATGTTGAGCGCCTTGTTGCACGCTGCACTACTTGTCAGAAAGCTAAGTCACGGTTGAACAACCATGGTTTGTATATGCCTTTGCCTGTTCCTACTTCCCCTTGGATTGATATTTTGATGGATTTTGTTTTGGGATTGCCTAGAACTAAGAAGGGGAGGGATAGCATTTTTGTGGTTGTTGATCGATTCTCCAAAATTGCTCATTTCATACCTTGTCATAAGACTGATGATGCTAGCAATGTTGTTGAATTGTTTTTTAGATAGATTATTCGTTTGCACCGTATTCCCAATACAATAGTCTCGGATCGTGATGCTAAGTTTTTGAGTCATTTTTGGAGATCTCTGTGGAATAAATTGGGAACTAAATTGCTATTTAGCACCACTTGTCACCCTCAGACTGATGGTCAAACTGAGGTAGTTAATCGAACTTTGTCTACCATGCTTAGGGCTGTTTTAGACAAAAATTTGAAACGTTGGGAGGATTGCTTGCCTCATGTTGAGTTTGCTTATAATCATGCAACCCATTCTTCTACAAAGATGTGCCCTTTTCAAATTGTTTATGGTTACATTCCTAGGGCGCCTATTGCTTTGTTTTCGCTTGATGCTGCGGACGCCCCACACATAGATGCTCTTGCACATGTTGAACAAATGATTAATCTCCATGAACAAACTCAACAAAACATTGCTGCTGCTAATGCTAAATATCAGATTACTGGTAGTAAAGGCCGGAAACTAGTTACTTTTGAACCTGGTGATATGGTTTGGTTGCATTTGAGAAAGGATCGTTTTCCTACTTTGCGCCGTTCTAAATTGATGCCTCGTGCTGCTGGTCCTTTTAAGATACTAACCAAAATTAATGATAATGCTTATACCCTTGACCTGCCTACGGAGTTTGGTGTTTCCACTAGTTTTAATGTTGCAGATTTGAAACCGTATGTGGGAGAAGACGAGGAGTTGCCGTCGAGGACGACTTCAGTTCAAGAAGGGGAGGATGATGAGGACATCAACACCAACACGAGCACATCTACACCAGCAGCACCTTCTCTAGCCCAGGCGCCATCTTCACCAGTCCAGGCGCCACCCCTTCCACCTGGGCCAGTGACTCGGGCCCGTGCAAGAGAATTGAACTACATCATGCTGTTAAAGAACGAAGGCCCGGAAGAATAGACGACCAGCCCAACTGCGGCCCATAATGGACGACCTAGGGTTGGCCGCCCCTAGGGGCTGCGCCCCCTCTCTATTTATCCAGGAGCTGCGCCTCCTTTATTTCTTGAGTTTTGTTTTAGATCTAGCTTTAGCTACTCTCGAGCACGCGCAAATCTGCGTTGTCTTCGTGTATTCAGAACTCCACCCTCGAGTAATAGATTAGATTGCTCGCATCTTTTTCTTGTTCGTTCTTCGATTGCGCACAGGAAACGATCTTCGTGATCAGGCCGATCTCGCATCAGCAAGGTCGGTAACCACAGGGAGTTGGTTCAGCGATTGCATTGGCGCCTCGGGCTTGCTCGTCGTAGTCGGATCGCAAGGGTCATCTTTCGCCAAATCGGAATTATCTCTACTCGCCGAAAGATCGGGCACCTCAGCTACATCAAAAAGGCGCTACTAGGAATCACAGATAATTTTGTTTTTCTTTTTTGTATGATTTTTTTGATATTTTTCTCAGCACAAGGAGCAACAAAATAGGAGCTACACGAAGTTTCACCTAAAACAGAGTTCAGATGTGGTCTACAGAAAATCAGGAAGTTCTCTGAAAAGCGTGTGAGAACTTTGACGAATTTTTGTTCTTTATTTTCCTGAATTTTTTGACAATTTTATCGAAACCAAACAGGCCGTAGGCGAGTTTGGCCGGCCTCATAATGGTGTCAACAAGCTCCTAGTAAAAATTTCAGATTTTTTGAACAACGAGCGAAAAGTTATGCCCGGTTTAAGGAAGGTATGTTTAAAACGACCGAGATGAGACAACCGCTTTGTATACTTTCTCCTTCGTTTTCTTTTTTTTGTTTCTGTTTTTTTTACGTAATCGAAGGAGAAAAACAAGGAAGCGGCGTTGACTCGGTTTGTTTTTTCTGTTTTTTTTGACGTAACCGAAGGAGAAAAATAAGGAAGCGGCGTTGACTCGGTTTGTGGCGTGATCAAACGGAATATGGTGGCGGCGCGCTAGGGTTTGAATGGTGGAATAACACAATGCAACCAGCAACAAATAACATGAAAGCACACAAATTCAACAATGCAGATTATTGAGAGAAAATGCGAGGCTCAAAAGGGTGCTGGGATAAGGTCTAACCTAAATTTTTATGTGGTTTTGTGGATTGTAGGAGAAAAAACACTCGATAAACTCACCGATCAACCTGGAAATTTGATACCACTTGATAGAGCTAGAGTGCCCGATCTTTCGGTGAGTGGAGATAATTCCGATTTGGTGGAAGTAGACCCTCACGAGCGAACCCGAAGCGCCAATGCAATCGCTGAACCAACTTCCAATGGTTACCGACCTTGCTGATGCGAGATCGGCCTGATCACGAAGATCGTTTCCTGTGCGCAATCGAAGAACGAATAAGAAAAAGATGCGAGCAATATTAATATCACTCGAGGTGGAGTTCTGAATCACAGAGGACAGCACGTATTTGTGCGTGTTCTGGGGTAGCTAAAGCTAGATGTAAAACAAAACTCAAGTTCTAAATGAAACAGGTCTCTGACTAAACAGAGGAGAGGCGTGGACAGTAGGGCCGGTGCTACAGTACCGCGGTTACTGTTCACGACTTCCCTAGGCGCCCCATCCGGGCTTTCCTGTTGGGCCATCTTCTAATCTTCTGGGCCTTCATTCTTTAACAGCATGATGTAGTTCAATTCTCTTGCATGGGCCCGAGTCACTGGCCCAGGTGGAAGGGGTGGCGCCTGGACTGGGGAAGATGGTTCCTGGGCTAGAGAAGATGCTGCTGATGTAGATGTACTCGTGGTGGTGTTGATGTCCTCATCAGGTTTTGGTCAAATACCCTTCAAATTGAGCTCCACATGGTCCCAAAGTCGGCCCTGTACAACTGTTTTTCTGAAAACTACAGAGCCTTAGTCTGACAGCTCAACTTTGAGGGGGGTTTTCTTTAAACTCCTCTAGGTTTTAGGGTTGAGTCCTTTAATAAAACTTATTCTCTTATCATCTTGATGTACTGATTCAAGACAGAATCCTCATGAATGAAGAGATACACAGCTCCAAAGATGGTCCCAAATTACTGGAATTCAGACTTAGTCATATGGTTTTCATGGGTCTTTTACAAAGAGGTCCAAATCTCACTATCCAACTTGCAAATCCTTCAATTATGAAATTTAGTGGGTTTGAGGTGCTCTTTTACTTTGATATTTGCACTTTGGTCCAAAAGTGCACAAATTTTACACTTAGCCACCTAGGGTTCCAAATTAGGGTTTTCCAGGGGTCTTTTCAGGGTTTTTAGCACTTTAGGGTTTAGATGCCACTCAAGTCCTTCCAAGAGGATATCTTGGGATTATTTCTCATATCTTTTGAAGTTTTCTCATACTTGGGCTTCCCTTGTATCCATAAGCCCAGATTTAGGGTTAAGTACTTTACACTTGAGTTAACCACACATCAAGTCATATCAGTACAACATATTAAATTTTTTACCTAGTGAATGCACTCTAGGTATGACAAACACATGATATGCTAATGCTCATGATGTTATGCTCAAGTTTTAGTGACAGTAACACCAGGTGTGTTATAGTAACCTTATGTCTGTAATTTCAGAATTTGATCTTCTGCGCCTTGTGGATGTCGGGGTTTTACCTCCAAAAGAACTCGGTTCTTGGCGGATTTGCTGTGGAGTTACTGTTCGACGGAGGACACTCATGAGTCCGTCGTCTATGTTCCCTTCCTTATCCGTGGTCTCGCTCTTCCCATTTCTCCCTTCTTCCACGGTCTCCTTGATTTTTACAATCTGAATTTGACCCACCTGAATCCTAATTCTATCTTGCAAGTTTCCATTTTTATTCATCTGTGTGAGGCCTACCTCGGGATTCTTCCCCATTTCAGATTATGGAAGTATCTGTATCATTGTCGGCCTGGGATGGCTGGGGGATAGCACCAACTTGTTGGCGGCGCCAGTCTGGAACTGCGTCACGGGAGGAAATTAGAGTACCTCGACATCCCGGTGAAGGATAACATCAAGGGGTGGTGCCTCGAGTGGTTCATCGTGGAGAATCACTGCAAGTCCCTTCCCCCTCGGTCAGGGAGGCAGCCAGATGTCCGTGCTCCAAGCTGGGTAGAATCTCTGACCTCTTCAGGAGGTAACAGAGGCAAAAGTGTTGCTTGCTAAAGTCTGTTTATTTAAAGACAGAGGTTTGACTGCTGAGGATGTGGTCGCTGATTTTGTCTTCAAGAAAATCCAGCCTTTGAAAGATAGGGCATACCCAGCTTATCTGTATAGTGGTGTCAATGACTCTACCCGGGTTACCAACAAGAAAATTCCCACTAAAGATTTGGTGAGCCTACCGGACATGATTCTGAGGGGCAGAGTGTCAAATGTTGGTGCTCCTGTTGCCTATTCTGCCTAGAATCTGCCACCTCATAGGTCATTTTTTGAGTTTGTGTCCAACCCTCCTGCTAGTAATGGTGGTCTGGTTCATAGAGTGCGACCCTCTCCCGAGGACATTGAGGCTCTGATTGCCCCTTTTCGGAATCTTCCCAATAATGAGAAGCAAACTCATTTTGAGATGCCAGCTAGCCCAGACGATGCAGAGATAGATGTTGTGCTTAGTATATTGGCTAGGGAATCTTCCGACTCGACCCATGCTGAGCCGATGGCTATCACGGCTGGACGAGAGTTTGGCAAAGCAGTGGAGACTCGGAAGCCTGAGGGTGCTCGCCCAAAGCGTCCCCGCCAAGTTAGCCGCCCGACTGCACCTGTTGAGGAAAAGAAGAAGAAGAAGAGGCAACTTCGACGCTATCATGCTTGGACCAGGATGCAGGTCCTTCTGCCCCGGCTCGTGATGAAGTGCCAGTAGAGGTCCTTCCTGAGGTTGATCCCAATGGGTGTGACCGTGCACCAGCTGTTGTCTGTATATTTGATGAAGATCAAGAAGAAGAAGAAGTCCCGCTGATTCGTAAGAACATCCGACATTATAGAGGTAGTGAGGGGGGGAGTGATATTCCTTCTCCAGCTCTGTCAGCTCTTGTCAGCCTTCAGGAACTGTCAATATCTAATTTTGATCAGGCAGGTCGTCCCTGAGGATATGCTATCGGAGCCAATTGTAGATGACGTGATGGTTGTTTGTTCAAAAATTCCAGACGTGGGATTGGAGGTATCCCGAGCAGTGTCTCGTGCATCGTCGACTTTGGAAGGCTGTCTTCAATGCCAAGATGTTGGTCCGAGTTGCCCGACTCACATGGAGGTGACAGGGAAGCTTTCAGCCTTAGAGGTGGCTGCTGTAGAAAACCTAGCCCCCGAGGGTGTCGTCGGTAGTGATCCGGCTCTGGTGGGTAGCGCAAGCTATAACCAAGACCCTGAGGGTGTTGCCGGTAGTGACCCGGCTCTAGTGGGTGGCGCAAGCTGCAACCCAGCCCCCGAGGGTGTTCAGGTGAGCTCTCCTTCCCACACCTCCATGGACGTCCATGTTGGGTCATCTCCACCTCGATCCGATGGGGCAATGGTGATGCATGCTTCTACGGTTTCGAACAAACAAGTCGCCTTGGAGGTCATCGAGCTAGATGCGAGAAGTCTAGTATCCGCCGGTGGGGCTGAACTCACCCTGTAACGTTCTTCAAATTGTTCCTGCTGATATTCCTCCATCAAGCCATGACATAGCTCCCACTGACTTGGGTTTACCATCGTTCTTCTCCAATCTTCAGGTGAGTCAACTACTTGCTTTTTATTGTTCTTCTTGATAAATTATCTTTCTTATACTTATTTGTCTTCGACCACAGGCTTTGGTTGATGGAATGTCTGCCTAGCTGAGGTCGTATGGTGCTACTATCCCAGAAGGAGCTCTGTCTCTAATGCAGTGGAACCCATTGCTGCTTCAGAAACAGATTGCTGACTTGAAGGCATTGAACGCTGGTTAGTGACCTTGTTTCTTCCTTAGTTGTTTTTATTGATCAACTTATTTTTAACCATGTATCCTTTTTCAGCTGCATTGTCAGATATGACTCGGCAGTGCTATGAGCTTGAGGAAAAATATCTTCAAAGTCAAGCCGACTTAACCCGGTGGTAGTCTGATCTTGAGGAGAAGTATTCCTAGGGTCAAGCCGACCTGGCTTGAGTCTCTGCTTATCTGGATGACGTGCGCTCTTTGAACTCTTCTCTCAATGCTCAGCTTGACTCGGAAAGGATGGCATATGAGGTAAGCTCCCTTGGTTGACTTTGCCACGCTTATTGCTGACTCGGTGCTGAGTGTTGATTCTTGTTCATAGGAGGAAAGACAAGCACTTGTGGCCTCTCGTGATAATCTGGACAGGTTATACCGTGACGCTAGCAACTCCTTGACTATTTTGGAAAGGAGTCACCACTTCACTATGTCGGACTTGGACCATCATCGTCACGAGCTGCAAGTATCTCAGGATGAAGTTCAGCGGCTTGGGCAGCAGTTATCGGCCAAGGATTCAAACATTAAAGATCTTTGTGCTTCAAAGAAACTCGCCGCACAGGAGCTAGAAACTGCTCGACTGGTTGCCAAAGCTTCAGAAGAGAGCTGCGCCGTTCTGAGGGCTCAGTGCGACAAGGCTATGGACAAAGCCATTCGCGCGGGGCGGATCTTGATGAGGAGGCCCGGCGTAGTGGTTCCTGATGACATCGTCGCCGACGTCAAAGCTACACCTGATGCCTCGAGTCGACCTTCTTCCTCAATTGCCCTTGCAAAAAACATTGCCAGCAGAGACATTTCATTGTTGACTTGAGTCGATTGCCCATTAGTAGGGTATAGTAGCTCCCCTAAGCCGAGTTAGCGTGAGCATGTTGCATCGACTTAGGTCGTCGCCGACTTAAGTCGATGGCTTCGTCAGTAGGGTATAGTGGTCACACTAAGTCGAGTAACTATGAGCATGTTGCACCATCTTTAGTCGTCACCGACTTAAGTCGATGGCTTCATCGGTAGGGTACTAGTGGTCACCCTAATTGGAGTAAGCGTGAGCATGTTGCACCGTCTTTAGTCATCGCCGACTTAAGCTGATTGCTCCGTTAGTAGGGTATAGTGGTCACCCTAAGTCGGGTAAGCGTGAGCATGTCGCACCGTCTTAAGTTGTCGCCGACTTAAGCCGACTGCTCCGTTAGTAGGGTATAGTGGCCACCCTAAGTCGGGTAAGCGTGAGCATGTCGCACCGTCTTAAGTCGTCACCGACTTAAGCCGATTGCTCCGTTAGTAGGGTATAGTGGTCACCCTAAATCGACTAAACGTGAGCATGTTGCACCGTCTTAAGTCATCTCTGACTTAAGCCGATTGCTCCGTTAGTAGGGTATAGTGGTCACCCTAAGTCGAGTAAACGTGAGCATGTCGCAGCGTCTTAAGTCGTCGCTGACTTAAGCCGATTACTCCGTTAGTAGGGTATAGTGGTCACCCTAAATCGAGTAAACATGAGCATGTTGCACCATCTTATTTCGTCTCCGACTTAAGCTGATTGCTCCGTTAGTAGGGTATAGTGGTCACCCTAAGTCGAGTAAAGGTGAGCATGTTGCACCGTCTTAAGTCGTCTCCGACTTAAGTCGATTGCTCCGTTAGTAGGGTATAGTGGTCACCCTAAGTTGAGTAAACGTGTTGATTCCGAGTCCAGTCGAATCAAAGTCAGTTGATAGTCAATAGTTTGAATGCCTTTGAAAACAAAAACTTTATTGATGACGAACTCTCCAATTAAAGAGTACAATGTTGCTCTGATAGCTTTTGAGGCCTTGCTAAGGGTAAAACTTTCTAAGATGCTCTATGTTCCATGAATTCCCTACTTTCGTGCCATCCATTTGAGTAAGCCGGTATGATCCTGGCCGAGTGACCTCCGATACAATGAATGGCCCTTCCCATAGTGGTGACAACTTGTGCCGTCCTTCCCCCATTATAATTCGGCGAAGGACCAAGTCTCCCTCTACAAAGGATCGGTGTCGTATGGCTTTATCATGATAGCGCCTCAAGGTCTGCTGGTATCTGGCTGACTGAATTACTGTGTTCAATCGCTCTTCCTCCAGCACATCAATATCCTCTAGCCTGGTAGCTTCTGCTTCTGCTTTAGCTATGCTTTCGAAGACCAGCCTCGGTGCCTCGAACTTGAGGTCGGCGGGTAGCACTACCTCAAAACAATAGACCATGAAGAATGGGGTATTTCCATGTAGAGCTCGACTATGTTGAGTTCTCAAGCTCCAAACCACATACGACAACTCTTTGATCCACTTTCCTGCAAACTTTTTCATTTTTGTCGAACACTTTCTTCCTGAGTGCTTCCAGTATCATTCCATTGGCCCTTTCTTCCTGACCATTGGCTCTTGGGTGTGCTACTGATGCGTACTTGATCTGGATACTCCGTTGTCCAAGGTGGTCGCGCGGGAGAATCGGATCAGAGCTGTGGATAACGCTCAAACCCCACAAGCCGCCTTGGCCCGCGTTCGCTCATTCCCTGCGTCGGCCCATTCTGCCTACAGTTCTCCCTTGGCCCACGGAAGGACGATCTTGCGAAACAATAGGCCCAAGGCCTTTCGCGAGGCTTTCTAGCCTTCCAGTGGACCCGGGGGATATCTGTCCCCCACAGCATGATCACAGCCAACCTTTTCCGAAATGGACACGGCCCCACGGGCATCGGCAAAAGCACAAAAATCCCCTATGTCACTAAGAATCTCCTCGAAGGCTTCGACCTCACTATTAATCCATTGGATAACTCCATCGGGGTCACCACGGATGAATGTTTGCTCTAAAGAAAATGCACCAACTTTGGAAAAGTTGTTCTTCAGATTCTTAGCGCATTCCATAGCCATATCGTAGCATTTTTCCTTAGCTGCACGAAGCTCGTCAACATTTATCTATGCCCTTGATCGTCCAGTTTCACATATTTCATGCTTTGTCAGCTCTACATTAAAATTTTCAGTTGCTTCAGCAACTTTCTTTTCTAGCTCTTGCGCTTCAGCTTTGTGTGCTTCTGCTTGGGCAGATAGCTTAGCTTCGCTAGGAATTCAGCCTTTCAACCAAAGATAGCAAAATCCTGTCTTTTGCGAGAGCTTCGTTTCTCAAGGTTATAACCTCTGATCGGAGGTTTCCAAGTGCTATTTGACAGCTCTCATCATCTACATCATTTTGAGCCTTCAGAGCCTTGCTGAGGATTAGACCCTACCAAGCAAAAAGAGCTTACAAACAATATAAATAAGAATTACCAAAAAATAGATCAAAAACTACCAAATTCGAAGCCAAAACATGCAAACCTTCAAGCTATTGTAAGCAAGGCTGTCCGCAAGTTGATCCTTTGACATAGTAGACAAACCAAGTTCCAGCTTGAAAAATCCCATGTAATTCATCGTTTTGTGGCAAACATTGACCTCCTTACTGTCAGGCAGACAATACAGGAAGTCGTCTTCATCATCCCCTCCATATACCAAGGACCCTCGGGGGTATTTCAAGTCCTTGGCATAGTGTTCTACTTCGGCAATTTGTTCTAATGATAACTACTTTCCCGAAGCGTGTCGAACAATGTATTCCAAGTCACCATGAAGAGGTGCTTTGGGAGCAGGAGATTTAGATTTTTTAGGAGCACTTTCTTCCACCAGCCCTATTGGCGAGGCTTCCAAAGGTCTGGCTTCAGCAAGAACAGTAGTCGTACTTGCAGTAGTTGCTTCTTTTGCGTCTCCAGATGTTTCACCAGATGCTTCGGTAGAAGTAGAAACTGGTGCTTTCATGAATTCCAAAACAACATCTAAAACGCTAGCCATTCTTCTTTTCCTTGGAGTCGCTGTTGTAGTGCTCGATGGCTTCGGTAGCCCTATTACAGCTGGTGGGCTTAGCACCTTTGGCTGTTCTGCTGCCTTTTCTAATTCTGGCTCTTTGACTGGGCTTGCACTAGCTTTGATCGGCATCGCAGGAGCTGTTTCTATGGCTAATGGGATAGCCTCTGCACTTTCAATAAGCTTTGGCACTTCGGTCGTCACAATAGGCTTCGGCCAACGTGTTAATACCTTGGTCGTCTTTGCCTTCGGCGCGTTGGAAGAGGTTAAAGCAGCAACTTTCCTCTTTCCCCTTGCCTTTGGACAGGAAAACAATAATCAGGGTAGACAAACCCAATAACATCGAAAACCCTGTTCAGCATCCTTTTCCCTTGAGTGCCGAAGGCAACTGTCATAGCTTCGTATTCTGTCCTCGAGTGGGCTCCAAGTAGCTCATCACTCGTTGCCTCTATAGCATCTAGCCAATCATCATTTGGCTCGTCAAATTGACTTCTGTATCAGAAGGTGTGTTTGAGATAAACCAAGCTGTAACACCCCTGGTGTTACTGCTACTAAAGCTTGGGCATAACATCGTAAGCCTTGGCCTATCATGTGTTTGTCACACCTAGAATACATTCACCAAGCAAAAATTTCAAACGAGTTGAATTGATATGATATGTCATGGGTACTTAACCCTAAATTGAGCTTAGGAGGTCAATAAAGCCCAAATGAGTTAGGTTCTCAAAACTTATTTGTAATAATCATAAAATGTCACCATGGATGGACTTAAGTGGGATTCAAACCCTAGAAATACCAAAAACTCTGAATAGACCCCTGGAAAACCCTGGACTGAAACCCTACCATATGCAAATGTTGCACACTTTTGGACCTAAGTGCAAGTATCATAGTAAAAGGGGCACCTTAAAGCCACTAACTTTTATATTCAAGGATTTGCAAGAGGAATAGTGGGATTTGGACCTTTTTGTAAAAAAAGGACCCATGAAAGCTATGTAATTAAGTCTGAATTTCAGCAGGTTGAGACCATCTTTGGAGCTGTATATCTCTTCACTCATGAGGATTCTGTCCTAGGTTAGTGCATCAAAATGGTAGAGCTACTCTAGGAGTATAAGTTCAATTAAGAGACCCAATCCTAAAACTCTATAAAATCTGATAAAAGCATACCCAAAATCGAGTCAGCAGAACTCTGAATTTTTTCAGACCAAAAATAGTAGTCTGAAACTTATAAGTGCAGTGTATCAAGCTGGGTTGGAAGCCTATTTGTGGCCAATCTAGGGGGTTAAAGTCTATGAGCTGTGTAGATAAATTAGAGACCATTAGAAGATGATTAAGTGTTTCTAAGACAAGTAGGCTTGATCCTGCACAAATATTGAAGAAAAAGCTGCTCAAAGTCGAGCTGTCAGACTAGCAGTTTTAGGTTATCAGACAGAACAGTCTGTTCTGAACATAACCTGTTTGCTCCACTTTGAGGCCTTGAAAAAGGTATCCTGTGAGACTTTGGGCCAGAGTGCCTTAAGCAAAATTTGAGAGATAGTATCCATGAACAAAGTTTATTAGGGGACCCTGGCTTGACACTACACAAATTTGGAAGATATGGGCGTCCAAAAGGGTCTCGGTTGGAACAGAGGAGTCAACTGAACAAGACTGAAGATTGGTTCTGGCAGATCTGCTCTGAAATTCTATCTGTCTGAGCTATTTTAAGACCTTGCAGGGACTGTCCTATGCGACTTGGTGCCAGGGTGCTCTAAGCAAAGCTGGAAAGCTAGTATTCATGAACAAGTTTGATTAAGAAACTTTGGCCTGGTGTTATGGAGATTTAGGAGATAAGGGCGCCTAAACTATCCCTGTCAGAAAGAAGGCAATGGGGTGAATAACTAAAAATTGCTTCAGGCAAACAGAAATGTTAACCAGAATTTGGATACCATAGCTTCTAATCTGAGAAGTTTGGGTCTATGAAATCTGTAGAAAATTGGGAGACCTTAGATTACTAAACAAATTCTATTAACAGTGATTAGTCAGTCTTACTCAGAAAATGAGAGAAATAGCTAGCTGAAGATGGGGGGATTAGTTATCTGTTGAAGATTCAGAAGCACTGAAATATCTACCCTTGATATTTAACCTCCTTGCCGTGACCAACTTTGGAATAGGATGAAGGTTGGGATGGAGTGCTGGCAGGGGTATTCAGATTGGTGCATCCCTGAAATATCACCTATGCAAATATCATGTACAGTGCACTTCATCCTTACCCCCTCTTTTCTTTTGCCCATCGATAATCTTCACCCTGCCTAGCTAGGCTCTATGAGTTGGCGTGGATTTACCGGAGGAAGCCACGACTGCATCTCTTGTTCATAGTTATCTTGGTTGCAAGTTCAAGAATCCCGCTTGTTGATCTTTTCCCTGCCTATATAAAGAATAGCAGGGAGGGGGAAAGAAGACAGAAACTAGATTCAGTGATCCGTGCTTTGATCATCAACCGTAGTGAGTAGCTTCAGTCAACAGTATTGCTCTTCCTTCTCCAAACCATACTCTAGACATGCCCTGTTACACTGATCAAACTGCCTGCGTATGTCCGGTGACCACCGCGACAACACCTCGGCTTCACGTGGCCAGGCAATTGTGGTATGACTCAATCACTAAGGCTTGATGTTCTAGCATCCTTATTGACTGGTGAAGCTCACCCAGGAATCCAATTGATCTTTACGGTCTTAGCTTGGACAGAACGCGGGCTCGACACCGCAGGGAGTACCCTGGTGTCGATCCACCAGAACTCTGTTAATCCGAGGTCAATTGCCATAGGCATCATGCTGCCTATGTCTCACTCGTGCCCCCTATGCTTTAATTTGAAGGGTCCGATGCTCAAATTGGCCGAGCAGGGACCACGGAACTAGAACTCCGCCGTGAATGCGGTCCGACCGCTCAGTATGTTCGTAAGCCAAATTCATGTCCCAAAGTTGTGTGGGTTAGGTTAAGGATTGATCCGGTCGCTATCCGGTGACTACCCGAGCTCTCCTCCGTCGTAGTATCGCAGGGAAAACGCGTCCGCGCCGCCGGCAACGTTGGGGGTTCCATTTTAGAAGACAAGAAGTTTAGGGGGGGTTGGAAGTGAAGTGTCAGTGACTCGCAGATTTCAGTTGAGGACTTCATTACTAATTCGGCTCTGGCATGGGTTTTTATGCAAAACCGGCTGCGCTGCCGCGGGCGCGCCCCTGAATTCTGTTTAAGCTGGGCCGGATGGGAAAGATTTGGCCCAATACTATTGAAAGTTTTTCTTTTTCTTTTTCTTTTTCTGAGAAAGTTTAGAAATCCATAAAGAATTCAAGAAAAATGATAAAAATACCAAACCAATTTTTCTGGGCTTCTAATTTCCTATAGAATTTAATAAAAATAGTTTCATGATTTTTAGTCCAAATAGGAAATTATAGAATATTTAAATCATCCAAAACCCATAGTTTCTGGACTTTTAGAGAATAAATAATAAATCCAAAATTCACTAAATTTTAGGGTAATCTCTAAATAATATTTAGAGACCTTGGGTAGAGTTTGATATGATTTGGACCTTGTTTAGTACTTAGAACCCAAAACCCTACCCCCTGCCCTATGAACTTCACTATTGACTCCGGAAACCCTAAGTTCTCGGAGATCCGTGAAGGAAAATTGTATTCAAGACCTTAGATAATAAACTTATATTATCTTAGCATTTTCATAAGCATTCATATGCATAATGCATTTCAATTAGGTACGATAAGTGATCACATGATGCGGAAGACGAGCCAAGTCGACTCCAAGCGCGGACTAATCCACAGGATGATGCTGATGGACGAATTGGAAGATGGATAATCTGAACGAGTGACAAGCCAAAGGATGATCATCAAGTGGACGTCACCTAACAACACTAACCTAGTGTTACTCAGGCAAGCCCCGGTGCATGCAACCCCTTCCTTGTGTTTTTAAATAGTTTTTGCACACTTTAAGTCTAGTGAAATGTGCATTAGGTTCATAGGAGTTGCTTGGAAACCCTTTGATGCATTGCCTTCCTTGATATCCATACCTTTATAGATACTTCTGATGAAGTATCAAAATTATGATTTACAAAAATTCTTATCCCTGCTTAGATCTTGTGGATAGAGGTTGTCCTTAGCCTAGCTCGAGAAAGGATGGCTTCTACCTGCAAGAATATTTTCATCTGAAGCATGCTGGGATCTTACTGCAAAGCTCCCTATAATGCTCTCTTCATCCTAAGGAACACCAAACAGTCCTAAGGATGAAAGTATTTAACTCGCGACTTGGGCTAGGAACAGGTGATGCTCCGCCCGGGTCAATTAAGGATTGGATGCGTATGTAGGCCTGCTAGATCAAGGACTATCTTAACTGGCCACATGCCCTGGAATGGGACAGGGTAAGCTTTGCCTCGGGCAGACTAATACCAGAATAAGATAACACGCAATGGGCGTGGAGCGATGGCGAGAGTAGCGTGTACCCTCCGTGGCAAGAGGCTGGACGGTGGTGTATCTGTGCTCTCGGTTGCCGTGAACCTGATCTGGTCTTAAGAACCCCGGTGGCGAGTTGACATATGCAAGGGTTAAGTGCTACATATGTCATGTGGTTAGAGATCCTCAGCTGAGTAAATCGATTCGGATCGCCGTTATATCCCCGGAGAGTGGAGACTTGATCACTGACCTGCAACCTAAGTCATGATGTGAATCTCATGAATAAAAAGGATGTTGTATTGATGTAATGGTAAAAGTAGATCATATGCAAACAGATTCTATTAATAATTAATCTGGCGTTAAAATATTGAAAGTAAGGACTCACTTTAGTAAGCTATTTCTGCAAAGGTATCTAAGTTGAATTTTTAAAGCCTCTCCTTGATTCCCAACTCCAGCATACCCTTGAGAGTCTTTTCTTTAGTCGGGTAAGTCTTGCTGAGTAATTCCATACTCAGGGTTTTATTCCCTTTTGTTTTTCAGGTTTTAGCTTTGTACTGCTGATGATGGTATTAAGTGCCGGTGGGCTCGGCCTTCTTATATAAGTATACCCCGTCTTTATCTTCTTATTGAGGATGGTCACTTAAGCTAGCATATATTTCAAACTTATACTTTTGTAACCACTCCGATAAAATAATATAAAATTTTTGTAACTTGTAAAATTTGGTAATAGTATTTCCGCTGCAAAAATATTGGTGTGTGTGATTTGTGTTACTTAATCCCGCGGTTCTGGTTGCAAGTGGTTTATCCGATGTCCTTGGGGCAATCGGACAGATCCTATTAAGTTATCTGGTGCACATGCATAGCCGTCTGAGGTCTTTGGGATAAGGACAGGTGCATGTGGGCCCGATAACTTGGAGGTTCTGCCACACAAGCCACCCTAACTGGAGCCAGCGGTAGCTTCCTTCGACATTTCCCATTCATTTGCAAGAAGCCATACTTTGAAAGCTGATGTACTCTTGAACTAAATCTCTAGTACCAATGTAGGTACATATGGTGTTGAAGGCCATTAGGCACAGCTTGCACTTCATTCCAAATTGCGATTGATGGCCTCCTAATGCCGAAACATGACCATATGGGATGTTGAATGACGCCGCTCACATCTTCCCTCTGATTCAAGTCATTCTTCAGTAAAACCATTGCTTCATCTAGGAGCCCGGCCACTTCTTCCGAAATGTAGGCACAGGGTAATTTGCCTCAGAGTAGGGCACGAAGCTGTAACAGCCGAAGTTGTTATGGTATTGTTCTTTTCTGGTCGCCTTCGTCTGGTAAGATAACTCGTTAATGTTGTAGAAGCACCTAGCATCCAGCTCAAGTCCCTGACTCCTAATGGCCCATATAAAACCCCCACTTTGATAAGAGCTTTGGGGGTAAGTTGATGAAGGTATATCTCGAATGTCTTCAGAACCTCAACTAACATCTTGTGGAGCGGAAAGCGAAGCCCAGCTTTCATGAAGCTCTTGAAGACCACCACCTCATCAGCTTCAGGAAGGGGAATGGTGCTTTCTCCCTCGGCCCTCACTATGGAAACATCATGAAAATATTTGCCTTTTATCGCTTCAATTTGCCCTTGATTGACAGTTGACTTCCGAAAAACAACATGGCTCAGTCTCCACGACCAATCTTTGACATCTTCATTCCTACTCTCCATGTCAAAACGGTCACTATCGCCGGAATCCTCAGACAACCCAGCCAACATCTCATTGGTGATCTTTTTCTGTGTTGGTATTCTCCATAGCTTCATAAAACCCAGACATTGCGGGGTCTAGTAATCTTCTTCTCAGCCATCCGGGTGATGGTTGCGGCAGGTGCCGAAGCTCAAAAGTCAACCGAGCTCGCAAAAGAGAAGAAGGCTAGAATGGCAAACACAACGCAAACAACTATATGGCACGAAAAATATTCGCGACACAGCCTTCTATATATATACTTAGAGACCCACATCTCGGTGGGTCCCATGGTGTAGAATGATTCGCTATTCTACCGAAGGGAAGGTGTTTTCTCGGATCTTCGGCTAAAGGCCTTTGTTCACATCGCAGTCTGAATTTGTTACAAAGAAACAAATTAATACTACGAGGGGCTACTATTGGGGGCCTTCCTCTTCCGAAGGTCCAAAAAAAACATGGTTAACCATTTGTTTTCAGCATGATATAGATTATTACAGGGAGCTTCGGCTTCAGGATGGAAGTTTTCCCCATAACAAAGGCATACGAGGTGAAGATATGATCCGAAGATGATAAGAATGAACTTTGAAACTATAGCCAAAGAGTAATAGCTTCGGCTTATAATAGTGATGAAGACTGAACATGATGCTGGTCCGGAAGGGAAAAAGACTAGCTAGTCCATTAATGATTTATGTTATGGTCATAAGTAAATGTCAGGGACATAAATGTACTTTTATCTGGGCTGCGTCCGGTGCTTATAAATAGATGAACAGTAGCATCGTACTGTTCACGCTGAATTGTAATCACTCCCACGTCAACACCATCAAGCAAGCCAAATGTATCAATGTAATATAGATTCTGTTAATACTCATACATGCTTTATGGAATGCAAATATGAATGAATCAGTGAGTTATGTTCGTTATCTTTATCCTTATGTATTCTTATTTATCTATAAGATGATGAAGGCATGTCCTTCATGACCTTCGGTTGATGATCATTATATCCACGAGGAGGTAATATTTGGAAAACGAAAGTCCTTAATACTTAACAATTGTGTTGCCTTGTTCTTGATTCACAACATTTGAGAACAAGTGACCAACAATATCAATCAAAGCCAACAAAGGAAAAGGGGCCAAACGCATCTGGGTGCCTGTAACGCCCTAAATTTGGGAGTATAAATTTTTTCTCCAATATTCACCAAATTCAGGTGTTACACTTTTTTCTCTTCCTATTTCGCTCCTTCCTCCTATTTTCAAAGCAATATAGAGATTGGTGTCCGTATCGCGTGTAAACAAAATCTAAGTTGATATTGTTGTTGCATCATGCCGAATCATATTTATTTTGTCTGATGTTATGCCTAATCACGATTCGCGGATTAATCTTGATTGGAAGCAGGCCAGAGCGAGTAGAGGATAGTCAGCCCAGCCTATGGCGTGGCCCACCCTGGCCTAGGTGCGCGCTGCCCAGGCCACCCCCTCCCCTTTGCGCGCCCCTCCCTCTCATTCTCTCCTTCCTGCGCAGCAACCTCCCTCTCCCTCTCTTCCACCTCTCTCCACCTCTCCCCTTGCCCTAGGTTGGATCCCGGTGAGCGATTTCTGCCGTCCGTCGAGCCCGTGGTGAGCTCCCCTCTCCTCCCTCTTCCCCTTCCTCTCCTTCCCTCTTCCCCCTTCGCAACCCTGGCGCGGCTCGCCCTCGGTGCACAGCCCCCGGCTGTCACACCTGGGTTTCAGAGGCACCAAGACCCGGGCACGAACATAATCACCAGGTGTGCTGGGACCAAGTCTCACACATATGTTGAATCATGGTACAGAAACGAATGTTACAACTTTACTATATAATAGGAGTTCTGTACAAAATAAATAAATAATTACATTGTAAGGAGTCAACGATCCAGCAACCCAAAGTTGACTGGGAGACGACTGACCTAGACCTCTCACGAACACATTGCAACATCCTCCATGTGCCTCATCCTGTGGTACCTGTTCTTGACCTGTGGGGGGTGTGAGACAGCAAGGGTGAGCTCACATATGTTCGTCGATCAACAAGTTGTGGGGAATAATCTGCATGAACTCACCAAAGGTGTGAGCTCATGTGAAGTGTAAGGCTTACCAAAGAGAATGGTTAAAATTTTATTAGCAATTACTAGATGTAAGTAAATACTAAACCATAATAATAGAACAAAATTAATAATAAATCCCATGCAATGCAAATGACAAATTGAATTTAATTCCATAGTTTAATCATGCGAGAGTCCTGAGCTGCTCCTGACCGCGAGCACGGCTAGTATACCAGTTTTACACTCTGCAGAGGTTATACCCTATACCCACAAGTCATGTATCCCATGTCGCCAGGGTTAGCTAGCCCCTTCACTACAGTAAAACAGTACAAGTCTGACGTCTCGCTTATGTCCGACGGGCGCCTAGGGAACCGTCGGACATAAGCTTACATCTGACGGCCACTAGCGGTCGTCGGACATAATGTGGGACATCCGAGGGCTGACAGACAGGCCATCGGACATAAGCTTATGTCCGACGGCTGGCAGATAGGCCGTCCGACATAAGCTTATATTCGACGGTCTCCTAGATGGTCAGTCGGACATAAGCGAATTTAACCGACGGCCCGCGCCCGCGTCAGTTCATTCTGTCTTCTCTCCCGCTTGCTCACGTATGCATAGCCGCCGCCGCCACCGTCGCCCGGCACCGCCGCCCAAGCCACTCCCGGTGACCTCCCGCCCCGCCCCGACGCCCAGCCCACGCCTGAGCTTCTGCCCCTGTCGTCCGGTAACTCCAACGCCGCCCGATGCTGCCCTCGGCCGCCGGAGCCACCCTGACGCAGCCCACGGCCGCCGGAGCCTCTGTCCCCGTCCCCGACGACACCGGCGCCCACCCCGACCCCGCCGGCGCTCGCTTCACCTGGCTCATCGTCCGACAAAGTGAGTAATTTTATAATTTTTAGTATAATTTTGTATAAGCATATATATTGTTTGCTAGTAGTAATGTTTAGTTTTGTTATGTCCGACGGCTTGATTTGATTATGCAATTAAATTAGATTGTTTTAATTTATTTATTAATGGCTATATAATTTAAACTTTTAATTTCCGAGGGTAATTATTAACCCCTCGGAAATAAGGTTGTTTTATTTGATTTAGGGTCCCGTGAAATGATTTTTCTGTAGTGATATTGTATTAGTGTGGTTCATTAGTAATCATAACTAATTAAGTGAACGTCTCGTATCTAGTATGGAGGAGGATCGTCGATGGATGTATGAATGTTGGAACAAAAGAGGTGCTCTATCAAGTGAGTGGGTTGCCAAGACTGACGCTTTTCTCGACCGTGCTTTTGCTCAGGTCAGAGACTGGAACCGATGTTAGGTGCCCTTGTAGCAAGTGTCGGAACATTTATTTCCTTGATAGGAGGACTATGTCCATAGATATTTGCAAGAACTGGTTATATGCCAAGCTATGAGGTGTGGGTGCACCACGGTGAGGACCCACCTCCTCGTATTGTATCAGAATTTCAGTCACATGAAGAGGGGGACTATGATAGGATGAAAGAGATGCTTGACGATGTACACCATGAGATTCTAACCGTCGATTCGGAGAACCCCGGTCAACCCACCGATTATGAGGATCTAGCTACACCTGAGGTTTAGAAGTTCTTCGAGCTCCTTAAAGCTGCCGAAGAGCCGTTGCATGAGCACACGAAAGTGACCGTCCTTGTATTTGTGACTCGACTTATGGCTATTAAGTCTAAGTTTGCATTCTCAAACAACTGCTACAAGGAGCTTTTGAACTTGATCAGTGATGTACTTCCGGAGAATCACAAGATGCCAAAGGACATGTATCAGTCCAAAAAGTTGCTCTCTGGGCCCGGTATGGACTACGAAAAAATCGATGTCTACGACAATAATTGTATGCTTTTCTGGAAGGAGACCGTGAGTGAGAAGAAGTGTACTGTATGTGGTGAGCGTAGATTCGTTGAGGTTGAAATGACGATGGTTTGACCGTGACGACGAAGATTGCACATAAGCAGCTTCGTTACATGCCTCTTATACCTCGGTTGAAATGTTGTTCATCTCCAAGAATACAGCCAGACACATGAGGTGGCACAAAGAAGGGGTACGTGAGAATCCAAATGTCATGGCGCACCTAGCTGATATAGATGCATGGAAGGCACTAGATGCTTTTGATTCCAGTTTTGCTGATGAAGTGCGGAATGTCCGCTTCGGTTTAGCAACAGATGGTTTCTCGCCTTTCAATCTAACTGCAACGTCCTACTCATGTTGGCCCGTCTTTGCTGTTCCATACAACCTTCCACCAGCTCTTTGCATGAAATATGAATTTATTTTCTTGTGTCTTGTAATACCTGGTCCGGATCATCTTGGAACAAATATCGATGTGATGATGAGACCCCTGATTGAAGAATTTAAAATTTTGTGGGAAGGAGTCGAGGCATACGATTGTTACAAGAAATAGAAGTTCAACCTGAGAGCCACGTTTTTGTGGTCTATTCACGATTTTATGGCTTATGGTATCTTTGCTGGATGGAGTTGTCATGGGATTTTGACATGTCCGATATGCGTTGAAGACACTTTATGCTTTCGACTAAAGTTTGGTGGAAAGATATGTTACTTCGATTGCCATAGATGTTTTTTGCCAGAGGATCACCCGTTCAGGTTCGATAGGAACGCTTTTAAAAAGGACACGATTTTGACGAGGGGACCACCCAAGCGTCTTAGTGTTGCAGAGATTCTCGCGGGACTTAATGATTTGAAACTAAACGAACATGGAAATCATTTTGAAGGTTATGGAACCAAGCATAATTGGACTCACAAATGTGGTCTATGGGAACTCCCTTATATGAAAGCCTTGATTCTAATGCATAACATTGATGTGATGCATCAGGAACGAAATATGGGTGAAAGCATTATCAGCACTTGCATGAATATCACTGACAAAACAAAAGACAACCCTAAGGCTACAAAAGACTTGGCCTTAATCTGTAGAAGACCAACTATGGAGATAGGAGAGAACCAGAAGAAGCCACGTGCTCCTTTCAGTATTAAACCTAAAAGGAAGAAACAATTGATGAAATGGTTGAAAAACTTAAAGTTCCCAGATGGTTACGCCTCAGACTTTAGAAGGTCTGTGAATTTGAAGACGAGCAAGTTTTCCGGGTTGAAGAGTCATGACTACCACATAATAATGGAAAGACTCCTTCCTGTTATGTTTCGTGGTTTTGTAAAAAATGATGTCTAGAAAGCATTAGTGAAGCTAAGCTACTTTTATAGACATCTTTGTGCTAAAAAATAAAGAAAGAGATGATGGAGAAGCTTGAGCAACAAATACCTATTTTGGTATGCAAACTTGAAAAAATATTTCCACCAGGTTTCTTCAATCCGATGCAACATCTACTTGTTCACCTACAATACGAAGCTAAGGTAGGAGGTCCTGTGCAAAATAGATGGATGTATCACATCGAAAGGACACTAAAGAAGTGTTGGGGGTCTGCTTCATCGCCGAAGGTCCTGTAAGAAGAAACACCTTCGGAAGATCAACATAGAAGCAAAGCCGAAGCTACCATCCAGGGAACTTCGGCATAGTGACACGCCTTGAGACGAAGGGCGGCACCGACTTAAAGATGAAATGACCTATTAGCCCATGTTAATCTGTGTCATGATTGTAATAAGTTATAAAGGACATGAATGTAAATCCACACAGGTTGCGTCCTATGCCTATAAATAGATGAACAGTACCCCCGTACTGTTCACACTGATTGGTATTCACTCACACGTCATCTGAATTTTCACCTTCTGTCAAGCCAAAGGTAAAATAACATGAACAAATATGAACAATATCTTGATGATGTCATATGATTATTCATGTTATTTTCCATGTTTTCATATGCTTCTACTTTCATTATTATAATACTGAGACGATGAAGGTATGTTCTTCATAACCTTCATCTGAAGATCATTATATCCTAAGGAAGATAATGCTTCGAAGGACGAAGGTCTTTAACCATTAACATTTTGTGTTGCCTTGTTCTTATCTCATAGCATTTGAGAACAAGTCCCCAACAAGAAGCTACGTGCAATGGTTGGTAATAAGAGACGAGTTGAAGGGTGCATCGCTGAAGAATTCAAATACAAAGAGATAGCATCGTTCACGGGCCTATACTTTGTAGAAGAATACAATGTCAATGCCCTTGCGTTGCGGTATCATGTCGACAAGCCCCCTATCAGTGATATTGAAATTTTTCAATGGAGGGGCAAAACTGTAGGACCCAGCACAACATACTGTTTCACCAATGACAAATGGAAGACTGCTTTACTCTACATGTATAACAACATGGAAGAGATGAGTCAGTTTCTCCTGTAAGTGTAAACTTAATTTTAGTCATTGCCACTACAATTTTTGTTGTTATACTAAAAGGTTTGTTTCCTTGTACTAACAGTGAATTTGATTATCAAAATTGCATCTCTGGCTGTGAACGTGACCAGATTCGTCGAGAGGGAAAAGATGGGGGACCTAATTTCTTGTGTTGGTTTCGAGATTATGTAGATAAAAATGACAATATACACCTGGACCTTCGACAATTATCCCTAGGAGCAGTAACTGCCAGACGTTATGGTCGGTATGATGTCAATGGTTTTAGATTCTGTTCTACAAGGTTCGAAGATGATCATCCTCTAGCAGCCACGACAAATTCCGGAGTTGTAACTAGAGCTGTCGATGATGAAGGGAAGGTGACTAATTATTATGGAGTCATTAATGATATACTCGAGTACAAGTTTTTTGGAGATAAACAACTCAAAGTGGTGTTCTATGATTGTGATTGGTTTTCTCCAAATACAACGTGAGAAAACCAATATGGCATGGTGGAAGTCAAACACAACGATAGATTAAAAGGTCACGACACTATAATCCTTGCCCACCAATGCGAGCAGGTGTATTATATGACTTATCCATCTAAGAAAAAGGGTTTGGTTGATTGGAGGGTAGTGTACAAAGTTAATCCTCGTGAACGACTATATGCTCCTAGTGATGCTGGTTATGTTGAAAGTCAAATCGAGCAGGAAGTGGGGGCTGCTGAGTTTTTCCAAGACGACGAAACTTACCAGCACGTTTAATGTACAAACTGAAATGTTGGAAGAATCTTTATTAGGCGATCAAAATGATGTAGAGGTTCCTCCAAAAAGAAAACGAGTGACGAGAAAGAAGAAAGCTACTTGGCATCCATTAAATCGACGAAAGCAACTAGATCCTGAATTTTGATTACGATTATGATTGACGAGTATGGATCATGATTTTATTGAATATTTTATATATATTTTTTAATTTGTTTCATTATTTTATTGTCGATTTATGTACTAACTTTTTTTTGTTAAAATAGGATGTCAAAGAAAATGACGTCTTTTGCTCGTAGTTTGCTTGGGACGAGGAGTAGCTCGAGGGGTGAAGATTCAGTTTTTCAGGGCACAAGTTCTACCATGAGCAGATAGAGAGCGCTGGCAGAACATTTGCCTCCACACGATGTAAGTTAGTTGTTAAATTACATTATTTGAGTTACTGAATATTGTATGATGTAAGTTACTTGTTTCATAGGATGCTGAAATCGAGGAACCAGTGGTAGAGGATCATGCGAGAGATGATGATGAAGATGATGGTGGAGATGATGTGGGAGATGATGCTGGAGACGATGCTGGTGGGTATTCTGGAGGCGTGGATTCTGGGGCTGGTGGAGATTCCGCAGCTGGGTCTGGAACTTCTCGAGTTAGGAGAACGAGGAAGCTGCATTTTGTTGGACCACCTCCAGAGCTTCCACCCGAATCTCGGGTTTTGATAAAGCCTAGTGGAAAGTGAGTGACATATCTTTGCTTAAATGTTATTAAAAGTAATGTTTTAATTTCTGCATTGTTTTCTGTTTGCAGAACATGGATCGACGACTCGTTCACAGACACAGGACACTACAGGCAGGTGAACATGGTCCTTGGTAATCTTGTTCGTCTGCACTGGCCTGGTCTTGTGACTTTGCCTAGTGGCGAATCTGTCCCCGCCACCACTTGGGAGCATTATCGCTATGGTGTCTGTAGAACGTTTGGCAACACACAGGCACTAGTTTGAGATGCATTCTAGGTATGAATTGTTTATACTAATTTAGTTATCCCATATATTGTTACTTTTATGATAACACTAATTTTTTTGCAGAAACGGTACAAGTTGCCGGGAGATGGATCATATGATATGAACGCTCGTTACGTGTTTGAGTATAACATGAACGATGTCGTTGCCGATGCAATGTACTATGCACGAATTCAGGCTATAAAGGCATGGTACAGAGCAAGTGCTGATGATCGATCGATGCCAAATACCAAGGCCAAGTGGTCATCAATTTACCTTACGGAGGAGCAATACCGTACCTTGAGGTAAATAGGTTGTTGCATCTCATATCGCACGAATCCATGTATTTGCTTTATTGAAAAAATTTCATGTAGGTGTCGGTGCCGTGGATGGCCACCCGATCAGAGGGTTATCGGGCCTTGTGCAGATGGTGGGCTTCCCCTGAGTTTTGTGCCATTTCTGAAAGGAACAAGGGAAACCGTGGGACTGAGTCGTTCCACAACTACGAGGCGATGGTCATGTGCGCTTGGCTAAGAGAATGGCTTTCACAGTACGTTGTAACTTTGAATTACATAGAAATGTGTCATTCTAACTTGTATGTACAGGAAGTCAAATCCAGTCGTACGCCGACGAATGTGGAGGTGTATATGCAAGGGCATAGGGGTTCTAATCCTCAGGATCCTGATGTTTTATGCCCTCAGACGGCCACCGACCATCTAGTGAGTTTTTGGTACTCTATTATGTGTTTGTCCATCAATTTGGTGATGCACTTATATTTGATATTGTTTGCCTCCAGGCTTCGTATGGGCAGAAGATGGTTCAACGCCATGGACAGGAGTACGATTGGAGGAGCCAGCCAATCGACCCTCAGGCAGCATATGCTAGCGCTGGAGGACAAGCCCATGGACGGTGGGATTATTTGATTTGGATTTCAAAATTATCCTCATATGCTTGTGATTCAACTTCGTCCATGATTTACTATACTAAGTGCATGGTTCACTCTTGTAGGTTGGGTATTTTTGATTCTATGATTGATTCTAGGGAGCTAAGACGCCTGTGGACGACAGTCCACATCATCGTCTTCACAGTCGTACCATTCACGATCATCCGCCCAAGAGATAGAGCTTGCAGCATTGCGTCAACAGGCAGAGTATCATCAATTAGTTTTGAGGGAACAATTGGAGTACCAGAGGCAACAATCTAAGTACCAGAGACAACAAGCTGAGTACCAGAAGAAGAAGGACGAATATTATGCAAATCTCCAGGCCCAAAATCAAGCTCTTCTCTCGGTAAGTTGAAGTAACATTTTGTACCTTATTTTGCAAAACACATGATGTGTATCTTATTTGCTCAACAATGGCTTGTATATAATTTTTAGCAACTAGCCCAACAAGCGGGCGTCCCAATGCCCACATATGGGATGCCGCCTCCGGACTTTGCACTGTCGATGCCAATGCTGGCGCCTCCACCTCCGCATCCGTCATAATTCCCTATGGTATGTACTCTCATATGTGTGTGTGACATGTTCATAGATGTCTTATGTGTTTAAATGAAAAACTGAGTGGTTACTATTTCATGTGCGTGTGTTATAGGGATTTCAGACACCACCGGCTTCAGTTGCCGCACCTGGAGATGGGTCTGGTCAAAACGACACATCGCATTCTTGGGTGAACAACCTTTTCAACATGCAGAGTCCAGCCGAAGGAAGTGGCTATAACTCGAACCAACCAGGGGATGGATATGAGTGATAGTTCATCAAATGTGTTTAATTTGGAACTATTACTGTTCATGTCAAACCCTATCCGTCGAACAATGTCAGTTTTTATTTTGGACATATATGTTGATGTAAAAGACTTGTTGAGACTATTTGGAACTATATGTTGTTTTGTAAATTTGTGAATGTGAATACTTATGTGAGTATATTTGTGATTGTGAATATGTGGTTGTATATGAACTCTGTGTATATTTGCATGAAATCTATTTTTTGTAAATGCCAGATTTTTAAAAAACAGAATTTTGTGTAATTTCTGTCCGACGGCCTGACGTCAGCCGTCGGACATAAGGGTTGGTTATGTCCGACGGCTTAATATAAACCGTCGGAGATAACAAACCCTTATGTCCGACGGCTGACGCCAGGCCGTCGGACATAAAAGCTGTGGGTCCCACCATCCGACCGGTAAAACGGTTGACATTTACTATCTCCGACGGGTGGTGAAGCCAGTCGGAGATAGCTTATGTCCGACGGCCACCGTCGGACATTACGCTATTTCCAACGCCATATGTCCGACGTCCAGAGACCGTCGGAGATAACTAAATAGTCGTCGGACATAAGCTATCTCTGATGGTTTAAAGCTTATGTCCGACGGCTTTGGCCGTCGAAAGTTGTTTCGTTTACTGTAGTGCTTA
Organism: Zea luxurians; assembly: GCA_029449295.1. Classification (NCBI taxonomy): domain Eukaryota; kingdom Viridiplantae; phylum Streptophyta; class Magnoliopsida; order Poales; family Poaceae; genus Zea; species Zea luxurians. The sequence continues at coordinate 37,368,348 of JAOPSE010000030.1, read as the reverse complement.
GACACTACCGAGGTGAATGGCTAGGGATCCACTACGAGGCCTTTACAAAGTTCCACTAGCTTCAGAAAACCCGCTACAATTTCTAGGAAGAGCAATGCAGGAATCCCCCGTCTGACCGCCATCGCAGCAAAATCAACCCGGGAACCTCCCTACACGCCTACTCCCCTACTGCCCTTGCACCTATCGGGTAAGGTAGTCCTCCACTAGCTTTCCTAGTTAGTCAGCCAAGGGCATCCCATTCCACCCTTGTGGTGGCACGTGTTTCTCAAGTTAAGCTCCATGTTCTAATTAAAATAATGATCTTGTCATGAACAATAAATAAAATAACAGTATAATTGGAACATGAACATAATGTGATATTAAACCCAAAACCATATGGAGCAGTAGCAAAACTACCCAAATAGTTCAGCGGTAAACAAGGTAACAAGATAACCAAACTAGGGTGACCTATTGGGTCCCATCAAAATTAAGCCTATGCATGAATAAGTGATAATAAAGAACATTATTGGGTAATAAAAGTGGTCAAGGGCACAACTTGCCTGGGACTTGAGATTCCAGGTACTAGGATGACCTTCAGATCCTCGTGACCTTACTTCTAGTCATAGCAATACAAACAAACATGGTATAGGCATAATTAACATCACACCAAACATAAGAACAACTACATAATAGTAATCTACACGCCGCTACGAGATCGTGGGTTCGAGAATTACTAAGATCGGAGTCATGGTTAAGGAGTTATGATTTATAGAAGCTCTACGTGATCCAAATGTTAAACTATATTATAAATTGATTAGTATACACCATATAAGAGAATATTCTATGAGTAATTAACTCAACCTATATCTTAATTATAACTTGACTAGAGATCATATTTTAATCCCATTATAATTATGGATAGGTTAGCTTTGGTTTAGAAAAGTAAGCCTAGTAGACCTAGGTTAAATAAATATTTAACTATAAAATTATGTAATATGGTACAATTAATACTGTTACTGCGTAATAAATATTCATATGAAGCTAGCGCAACTTGAACGGATTGAAACAGAGTTAGAATGAATTAGTTATGATTTTCCGAAGTTATTTTGTACCTAGAATAGAGTAATTCATGTGAATAATTTTAATTCAAGTTTCATGGCTAAACAAAGGTACTAGAGGATGAACAATATTAAACCAAAATTATTGCAACTGGAATGGATCAATTTGGAGCTAAAATGTGACAGAACCTCCCAAGTCATTAGGCCCACCTACAGTTGTCCTTGTCCAATGGACCTCAGACAACCCTGCAGGTGCACCTGATCACTTGACAAGTTCGGTATCTGAATTCCTTACCTTTCCCAAGAGTGTTTCACCCGTCACGCAGACATTACAATACATCAGAGGTACAAAAATGCAGAAGCAGTTACAATAACTTACTTTATTGAAAAGTAAGATAGAGTTATATAGTTACAGACCAGAACAAAATATATGAGTGCAGAGTATTATTATTACATAACCTGGGAGGCAAAAACCCCTCCCGAATAAACAGTAAAAGTTTTTCTTAACGGAGGACCTTTCCTCCCGCAGCTTTAGTCTTGATTCTCTTCTTTTGGTACCACCTTGGAACAGAAGCAACAAAAGTTTGCTGCTTCTTCACCTAAAACAACATGGGACAAAGCCCTGAGTACGAAGTGTACTTTCGCAAGTCTTACCCATCAAATAAAAGACTCTCAAGGATATGCTGGCTTTAAGGGAGGCAAGGTAAGGCTTATCAATAATCAATGACTCTGTTTGCAGAAATGCTTACTAATAGTGGATCCTTAAAAATCCGGTTTTACTTGTCAGGTTAGGTAAAGTTACCTGCATCTAGAGTTCTTTCTACCCTAGTTCAATCACTTGACCTATACTAGCCAATTTCTTATCAACCCTGCTTATTCACTGGAATGCTATGTGTAACTCAGTACCAAGTCTTCATGTCCGCGAAGTTACGTTGATCTGAATCGATTATACTTAGCTTGAGGATCTCCAATCACACGACATATGTAGCACTTAACCCTTGCATATGTCAACTCGCCACCGGGGTTCTTAAGACTAGATCAGGTTCACGCCAACCGAGAGCACAGATACACCACCATCCAGCCTCTTGCCACGGAGGGTACACGCTACTCTCGCCATCTCTCCACTCCCATTGCGTGTTATCTTATTCTGGTATTAGTCTGCCCGAGGAAAAGCTTACCCATGATGAGGCATGTGACCAGTTAAAGGGTCCTTGGTCAGCAGGCCTACATCAAGAAGGTCCTTAATCGACTCAGACGGAGACACTACACCGAGACTCTCTTCTCGTGCAAGTCACCCGCCTGGTCTCAGCTTTATCATTTCAAACCCAAAGTTTGGTACCTGGCAGAGGTACATCTTTTCTAATGTTGAACCCATCATGGCCATGATGGATCCACCATCAAGTTTTATTTTTGAAAACATCCCACCCACTTTGAAGCATCATCTTTTGTGAAAACAAAACATTTTGTTTTTCTAGAGCAAAGTTAAGCATAAGAAAAACCTTTTGTAAAACAGGGACTTAAGGAGAAGTAATCAAATCCAAGGATGGAAATGCAGGAATTGGTTTAGCACTCAACTATATTACCTAATGCATCAAGCAAGTGAGAAAGATTTTAAAAGGAACAAGGAGGTGGCAAATGCACTGGGGCTTGCCTTGTGTTACAAGTGAATCAGGCTCTGCTCTGAAGATATCAAAATAAAAGCAGTTGCCTGCCTAAGGTTCTTCAGGTGGTGGTGGTGAAGTCCTTGCTTCTTCAACTTCTATTTCCTCTTCGTTCTCCAGATATAACCATATATAATCATGAATGCTCATGTAATGCTCATGAAAATGCTAAGATAATAAAAGTTTATTATCTATGGTCTTGAATATAACTCTCCTTCACGGATCTCCGAGAACTTAGGGTTTTCGGAGTCTAAAGTGAAGTTCATAGGGCAGGGGGCTAGGGTTTTGGGTTCTAAGTATTAAACATGGTCCAAAGCATACCAAATTTTACCCAAGGCTTTTAAATATTATTTAAAGTCTATCTAAAAAGTTTGGTGAATTTTGGGATTATAAATTACTCTCTAAAATTCTAGAAGTATGGTTTTTGGCTGTTTAAAATGTCCCAAAATTCCCTATTGGAATTAAAAATCATGAAACTATTTTTATTAAACACTATAGAAAATTAGGAGTCTAGCAAAATTGGTCTGGTATTTTTAGCATTTTTCTACAATTTTCTAGAAATTCTTAAACCCTGACAGAAAAAGAAAAAGAAAAGGAATGAATAGTGTTGGATCTGAACTGGCCCAAGTCGGCCCATTACTGGAGGAAAGCGCCCGCGCGGATGCCCGCGTGCAGACTTTGCAAGGAAGACCCTATCTTTTTGTACAACCCGAAAGAGTCCAAGACATTATTTGATGCAATCGCTGACGTTCGCAAATAAACCCCTGTGCTTCTATTTCTTCACACCCCGAAGTCCACGGCGGTGGACGGCGATGCGTAGATTTCCGGCGAGCTTGTACCGGCTATGATACTTAATGACCAGGGCCCTAACCTGGCCGACACCGAATTCTACCTTTGGCGGCCATTTCCCCTCCATCAATTGCATAAATCCGAGTCGGACTCTCCCTGTCCACGATGACGACGGAAAGCGAGAACATTTTGATGTGTTCATGACGACTCAGGGTAGTCTAGCACAATTGGATAGGTTTACGAGTAACAGGAGACTTAATGGAGGCTAGAACATTAAGCAAGGATGCTGGAACTGACCTTGCAGGCGTCTGGCCACGATGAGGTGCTTACGGGCACAGAAAACTGATTTGGGGAGAAAAGGAAATTGGAGCTCTCTAGTGGCTAATCGGAGGCAGTAGCAGATGCTTTGGCTTTGTGATGCCTTAACAGAGCTAGAGGTGTGCTCAATTTATAGTATCTCAAAGCGGTGGCTCTCAATTTGGTCATGGCGTGCTGGCGGTCCAGAGGTAGGGAAGAGTACTGGCGCAAGAGCTGCGTGTCCTTCACTATGGCAGGTTCGCCGGCGATGAGTCCACAATGTAAAGCAGCCTACTACGATGTGGTGAAGTCTCAATACACGTGGCATACGATCGGCAGGCAGCCAACGCCGGTGAGCTTATCTGTGCCGGCCGCAAGGCAAGGGGGTACGACGGCCAGCCACTAGGGTTATCCCCAAGCGAAGATCTTTTACCTAGGAGCATTATCCGGTCACCGGTGAGCATGAATCGCAACAGTAGCGTGGATCTAGGCGCACGGTCGCCGGCGGTAAGGTGTGCTGCACCAGCGATCTTGTTCAGGGCACTGTACCATCGCGATTAACCTTCAGAACTGACTGACTGAGCTCTTTTGAGGGCAATTTGTGCCAAATTTTGTGTAGTGACCAGACCAACACTCTGCATCAAAATTGTAGTTAAACAAACCAACTTTAAGTTTGCCACAGAGGTTTTAGTTAAACAGCCACTAAATCAAGCGCTACATGGTTCCAAAGTTGATCCTACACACTGTTAACTAGAGTTTCAGACTTTAGGCTCACTGATAGCCCAATTTTGGGCCCAGGTTTCTCTCAACTTTGCATAACAACAATGCTTAATCCCTTAAGCAAAGTTGTACTCCTATTGTAGCTCTAAACCTTTGATGTGTTGACCTAGGGCAAAATATTCATAATTTGGAAGATACAAGCTTCTAAAGTTGAGCCTATGCACTGAAATTTAGACTTAGCCATTGGAGCACAATTGTGGCCTTTTTGCAAATAAGCCCAAAACTTACGGTTTCATTTGCAAATCTCCAAATATGTGAACCATATGACTAAAGACACCCTATTTCCATGATTTTTGCACTTAGGTCCAAAATGAGCACACTTCTACAAATACCCCCCTAGGGTTTTAGTCTAGGGTTTTCCAGGGTTTATTAGGGTTTCTGACACTTCTAGGGTTTGGATGCTATCAAATCTTATTAGAGTGGATATCTCATGACCTTTTCTAATAAGTTTTGAAGTTTTCTTTTATTTAGGCTTTGTTTTCCCTTTCAAGCCCAGTTTAGGGTTAGGTACCCTACTCTAGGGTTTTACCCACAAAATGTCATATCAATACAACTTGTTTGAAATTTTTGCCTAGTGAATGCACTCTAGGTGTGACAAACACATGGTATGCCAATGCTTATGATGTCATACTCAAATTTTAGTGACAGTAACACCAGGGGTGTTACATCCTTCCCCCCATAAAAGAATCTCGTCCCGAGATTAGAAGTCCTAGGCCAAGTAATGGAAAAGGAAACACGACATATCTTTATTTCCTTATTTTCGGTACAAGGCAGGGGTTCATTCCTCTATTACAACAAATGTACACATTTTACAATTTACACGAAGCTAAAAAGCCTAGGAAATTTTTATCTAAAAAGTCTTGAGTTTCCCAAGTAGCTTCATCTTCTGTATGTTGGTTCCACTGTATCTTGTAAAACTTGAGAGTTTTCCTTCGAGTAATTCTGTCCTTTTGATCCAAGACTTGAATAGGATGCTCTGAATATGTCAAGTCTGGTTCTAAGGCAACATTCGTTACTTCAATGGTTCGATCAGGAACCCGATGACACTTCTTCAATTGAGATACGTGGAACACATTATGTACAGCAGACAATGTTTCGGGTAACTAGAGTCGGTATGCCACTTGTCCATACCTTTCAAGGATAGGAAAAGGACCAATGTACCGAGGTGCAAGCTTCCCTTTTATCCCAAAATGTGATACACCCTTCATTGGTGAGACTTTCAGGTAGACATAATCTTCAACTTAAAAGTACAAGGGTTTGCGTCGTTTGTTTGCATAACTCTTCTGTCGAGCTTGGGCTTCTTTTAGATTATGAATTATTGTTCGAACCTTTTCTTTTGTTTCCTTTACCATATCAGGCCTGAAGAAACATCTTTCACCTAGTTTAGACCAGTTTAACGGAGTACGACACCGTCGTCCATACAAGGCTTCAAAGGGTGCCATTTTGATGCTTTCTTGATAGCTATTATTGTACGAGAACTCTGCTAATGGTAAACAATCATCCCATTTCTATGGGAATTCCAGAACACATGCTCGCAACATATCTTCAAGTATCTGATTTACCCTCTCAGTCTGCCCACTGGTTTGGGGATGGTAGGCCAAACTGTGAAGCAACTTGGTACCCAGGGATTTATGAAGTGCTTCCCAAAACTTGGCTACAAGTTGCGGTCCACGATCCGACACTATAGTCTTTGGAAACCCATGTAGACTAAGAATACAAGCAATGTATAATTGGGCATAGACAGTAACCGGGTGATCTGTCTTGACTGGAAGAAAATGGGCTATCTTCGTAAGTCGATCAACTATAACCCAAATAGAATCATATCCTTTTGCTGTCCTAGGCAACCCCACAATAAAGTCCATGCTTATATCCTCCCATTTCCATGTAGGGATAGGTAAAGATTGTAATGGACCAGCAGCTTTCATGTGTATGGCCTTGACACGTCTACAAGTGTCACATCTTGCCACATAGCGTGCGATTTCAATCTTCATCTTTGTCCACCAATAATGCTGTTTTAGATCATGATACATCTTAGTGCTTCCAGGATGAATAGAATATCGACTAAGATGTGCTTCATCTAGAATTTGCTGGCGGATCTCATCATTCTTAGGCACAACTATGCGGTTGTTAAACCATACAACACCTTGATCATCTCTTCTGAAGCAGTTGGCTTTACCAGCCTCTATTTTCTCATGAATGTGTTTCATTCCCTCATAATTTCTTTGTGCGTCAATTATTCTTTGCAGGAGGACTGACTCAAGCTTCAAGTGATTTGAAGTTCCTTGTTGAATCATTCCTAGGTTTAACTTTTCCATTTCTTGGCATAACGTAATGTCAGAAGTTTTCGTGGTAAGACAATGGCAGAAAGCCTTACGACTTAACGCATCTGCCACTACATTAGCTTTGCCTAGGTGATAGTGAATCTCCAATTCATAATCCTTAATCAGTTCGAGCCATCTCCTCTGCCTCATATTCAATTCTAACTGGGTAAAGATGTACTTTAAGCTTTTATGATCTGTTGGGGACTTGTTCTCAAATGCTATGAGTTAAGAACAAGGCAACACAAAAAATGTTAAACGTTAAATTCCTTCGTCCTTCGAAGCATTATTTCCCTTGGGATATAATGGTTTTCGGACGAAGGTTATGAAGGACAAACCTTCATCAACACAACATACCATAATGAAGAAGGAATCATATGTAATATAAAGGATAACGTAAACAATTATGTATAATTATCAACTCATTTCTATATTATTATTATAGAAAAATAGAAATGATATCAAATTACAAATGTACCTTCGGCTCGAAAGAAGGTAAAAGTACAAGCTGTGACGCAAAAGTAAATGCCAAGTCAGCGTGAACAGTACGGGAGCACTATTCACTTATTTATAGGCACGGGTCACAGCCCATGTAAAATTACATCCATGCCCTTTACATTTGGTGGTACTTCTATAGGAATCCACCGAGGTCTGAATAGCCTTTTCATCTTTAAGTCGGTTTCCTTTTCTGCTATCACGCCGAAGTTTTCCTGCTCACAGCTTCGGCGCTGTATCAACCTTCGTATTCTTTGGGCTTCTCCCACTATGGTACCGATTCGAGTCCGAAGATACATGTTCACACATTATACTCCAGAAACATTGTTTAAATCATATTTTTGAGGACCTTCGGAAGCCGAAGGCCCCCAACAGTAGCCCCTCGCAATATTAATTTGTTAGAATGATAAATTTAGATTGCGACATGGACGAAGGCCTTAAGCCGAAGGTCCGAAAAAACACCTTCCCTTTGCTAGAATAGCAACATTCACTGACAAGCGGGGTCTTCCAATTTCTAATGCACTGGGCGTATAAATAAGAGCATACCATGAGCTCATTTGGTACGCTTTCTTGCCATCTGCTCTTGCTTACTCAATTTTTAGCTCTTGCGCACCAACACTTGCTTGGCTTTTTAAGTTTTTAAGCTTCAGCTTTGAAAGCAGTTTTTTAGCATTTTCGAAGATGTCTGAAGATAAAAGGGCTGCTATCGAGATGAAGCTGAGTCTCTCTAAAGAGAAAAACCTGGGGTTTCTTGAAGCAATGTCGAAGACAAATACAGAAAAGATCACCAAAGAGATTTTAGAAGGTTTATCTGAAGATACTGATGACAGCGACAGTTATGATGTGGATAGTGGTGGTGAAGACTCCGAAGATTGCCCTTGGCTACCAAGCCATGCGGTTTTTGGCAAATCAAGTATCAAATAAAATCATCTTGTCAACATGAGGGGAAGATATTTCCGGGACTTGTCCGTTGTGAGGGCCGACGAAGGAGAGAAGACTTGTCCGACTCCTGAGGAAAATGAAGTCGTAGTGTTCCGAAGCTTTTTGAAAGCTGGACTACGATTTCCCCTGAGCAGCTTTGTCGTAGAAGTACTGAAAATATTTGAAATCTATCTTCACCAACTTACCCCCGAAGCAATCATAAGGATGAATATCTTCGTGTGGGTCGTGAGAAGCCAAGGTCTGGAACCTGATGCGAAAAGTTTCTGCAACATATACGAATTGTTATACGAGACAAAACCCTGGGGTAAGGAGCAGTATCACAATAATTTCGGCTGCTACAGTTTCGTCTCTCGGTCCGGGTCAAGCTGTCCCGTGCCAACCTTTCAGAAGAGATGGCCCGACGACTGGATGACAGAATGGTTTTATGTGAAGAATGATCTGAAAACATGGGAAGATATTAAAGGTATAATTATGCGCCCTATTTGGCAACGCTTCAGCCTGCGGAAGCCGAAGGTTGAAATGAACGAAGCTGCCGAAGAATGCCAGAGAGCCTTCAGAGTTATTTGCTCTTTTATTGGAACGAGAGATTTGGTTCAAGAGCATATTGCCTTCAGGGTATGGCCGCTCGCGGAAAAATGGGAAATGCCGCAAGAGACCATAAAGGAGGCTGACGAAGGTGGACTTATCAGGCTGAAGTATACTTTCAAGTTTGGAGATAAATTCGTTGAGCCAGATGATGACTGGCTAAAAAGCATTGAAAATTTAAGTGATGAACTACTTGGGGTTTATTCAAAGGTCGAAGATACTGCATTGTCAGCAGCCTTCGGAGGCCGGAAAAAGAAAAGACTGAACCGAGTGTTTGACGCAATTGGGTTCGTGTACCCCGACTACCACTATCCAGCGCGGGGCCAAAAAAGAAAAAGCGCAGCTTCTGCACAAGAAACTGCTTCAGCCGCTCCCAGCGAGCCAGCGCCGAAGAGACAAAGGATAAAGGTTCTCACACACCGGCCACGCTACATTGAACCAGCTACAGTGCCTGAATTCGCCGGCGAAACCTCTTCGGCCACCGAAATTAAAGAACCAACTTCAGTGCCGAAGATCGAAGAAAAAGCTGAAGCACCCTCAGCAAAGAAAGCAGAAAAACCGAGAACTAAAGGAACGAAAATATTGGAAATTTTAAGTCCTTCAGCAAGTGTTGAGACAATAAAAAACCAAAAGGGCCCAGCGGTGACCCCGAAAAGAAAAAGAATGGTCAATGTGCTAGATGTTCTGGAGACAATTAAGTCCTCAAGCACGTCTCCGAAGAAGACTGTTGGAACTTCCGAAGCAGAAACTGAACTCTTTGATACTAAAGCTCCAAAACAACAAACTGAGACTGAAGCTGGGCCTTCAGAGCCCACGAAGGTAAAACTCTTGGAAACCGAGGAAGAAAAAATGACGGAGCCAATTCTTGTTGAAGAAATCAGTGCTGTTGCCCCCGAAGCATCCCCCAAAGTCCTTGATTATATTGTTCGACATGCTTCGGGGAAAAAGTTATCACAAGAAGAAGTTTTTGAAGCTAATCACTATGCCAAAGAATTGAAATATCCGAAGGGGGCACTAGTGTTCAATGGTACAAATGAAGAAGATTTCCTATACTGCCTCCCGGATAACAAAGAATTACTAGTCTGCCGGGAAATGGCCCGAAGCATGGGGTTTCCGAAGCTGGAGACTGGCCTCTGCGCAATGTCAAAGGACGATCTTGCGGACAGCCTTGCGTATAATAGCCTGAAGGTACGGGATCTGCGCATTTGGAAACTTTATGATTTGAAATTTATTCGTTTATTCTTATACTAACTCTTTTACATATAGGGTTTAATTCTAAGCAACACGCTGAGAGCGCAAAAGAATGCCGAAGACGAGAGCTATGAAATTGCTGTCAACAACCTTCGAACAGAGGTTATCAAACTAAGAAACGAAGCCTTGGAAAAGGACAAAATTCTAGTTACATTGGTGGATAAAATGAAGGAAAACGAAGCTGCCTCTAAAGCACAAGCTGCAGCTCAAAAGCACGAGATTGACGATCTTCGGAAGCAATTAGCCCGAGCTAAAGAAGAACGCATACTTGAAGAAACGAAGCGAGAACTTAGCAACCAATGGGCAAGTCATTTAGAAGGAACTGTCAAAGAGCTTCGTTCGTCCAAGAAAAGATGCTATGACAAATCTATGGAGTGTGTTAAGAAAATGAAAGCTAGCTTCGTGATGAGGACATCAACACCAACACGAGCACATCTACACCAGCAGCACCTTCTCCAGCCCAGGCACCATCTTCCCCAGTCCAGGCGCCACCCCTTCCACCTGGGCCAGTGACTCGGGCCCGTGCAAGAGAATTGAACTACATCATGTTGTTAAAGAACGAAGGCCCAGAAGAATAGACGACCAGCCCAATTGCAGCCCATAATGGACGACCTAGGATTGGCCGCCCCTAGGGGCTGCGCCCCCTCTCTATTTATACAGGAGCTGCGCCTCCTTTATTTTCCGAGTTTTGTTTTAGATCTAGCTTTAGCTACTCTCGAACACGCGCAAATCTGCGCTGTCTTCGTGTATTCAGAACTCCACCCTCGAGTAATAGATTAGATTGCTCGCATCTTTTTCTTGTTCGTTCTTCGATTGCGCACAGGAAACGATCTTCGTGATCAGGCCGATCTCGCATCAGCAAGGTCGGTAACCACAGGGAGTTGGTTCAGCGATTGCATTGGCGCCTCGGGCTTGCTCGTCGTAGTCGGATCGCAAGGGTCAACTTCCGCCAAATCGAAATTATCTCCTCTCGCCGAAAGATCGGGCACCTCAGCTACATCAATTGGTATCAGATTTCCAGGTTGATCGGTGAGTTTATCGAGTGTTTTTTTTCCTACAGTCCACAAAACCACATAAAAATTCAGGTTAGACCTTATCCCAGCACCCTTTTGAGCCTCGCACTTTCTTTCAATAATCTGTATTGTTGAATTTGTGTGCTTTCGCGTCATTTGTTGCTGGTTGCATTGTGTTCTTCCACCATTCAAATCCTAGCGCCGCCACCATCTCCCCTTTGATCACGCCACAAACCGAGTCAACGGCCGTTTCCTTGTTTTTCTCCTTCGGTTACGAAAAAAAACAGAAAAAAAAAAACCGAGTCAACATCGTTTCCTTGTTTTTCTCCTTCGGTTATGTCAAAAAAAACAGAAACAAAAAAACAACGAAGGAGATAGGATACGGTTGTTTCATCCCGGTCGTTTGAAAACATAACTTGAGCTACCTTCCTTAAACCGGGCATAACTTTTCGCTCGGGTGTCCGAAAAATCTGAAATTTTTACAGGAGCTAGTTGACACCATTCTGAGGCCGGCCAAACTCACCTTCGATCTGTTTGGGTTCGACAAAATTGTCAAAAAAATTCAGGAAAATAAAGAAAAAAATCTGTCAAAGTTCTCGCACGCTTTTCAGAGAACTTCCTGATTTTCTGTAGACCACATTTGAACTCTGTTTTAGGTGAAACTTCGTGTAGCTCCTATTTTGTTGCTTCTTGTGCTGAGAAAAATATCAAAAAAATCATACAAAAAAGAAAAACAAAATCACTTGTGATTCCTACTAGTGGCCTCGCTAGTACAATATTTACGGTACTGCCATTCTGCTAGTTCCATCCGTCCTTGGCACTTGTGGCCAGCAATATAGTTTCGTGTTTTGCACTATAATTCAACTTTGCATTATTGTTTGGTCGTGCTAATCCTTGACTTGAGTGCAGCCTACCCAGAACTCCACATATTTCTACGATGAGTAGGTTTCTGTTTCTCCAGGCAATCGCTCATCCAATCTTTCACCGGTTCCACCTGTTGGTTGCAGTTCACCACTGTGGCTTGGTAAGAACGGATAAGAATTTGATAACAGCACTAGTGTAAGCGCCTTGTGAGCAGTACACCCCTGTTTTTGTCGTTTTTTTTGGTGTTTTGGTGTTTGCGCTAACTATGGCAGGAGCACATGACACGGTGGATGCCCAGTTGCTGGAAGTAAAGGGACAAGTTGATGGACTTGCTGATGACATTAGGACGATGCATGAACGGCTTGATTCAACGGTCACTTCGACGACCGAGCGTTTCAACCAGCTTGACCTTGCTCAAACGGCGACTCGCACCACACTCGACACCATCCTGGCACGCCTTGATGCGTTGACCACAAAGATGGAGCAGGACTACGGCTGGTGACACTGAGTGGGACGATGGAGATCGCCGTGGTCGTGCACGCCGTGTGGTTCGTCATCCCCCTAATGACTTATTTTCTAAGATTAAATTTAAAATTCCACCTTTTAATGGCAAATATGATCCTGCTGCATATCTTGATTGGGAGTTAGAGGTTGAACAAAAATTTTCATGCCATGATATTGCTGCACATTCTCAGATTAAAGCTGCTATTAGTGAATTTACTGATTTTGCTTTAATTTGGTGGCGTGAGTTTAAAATAAAACATCCCACTACCATTCCAACCACTTGGGATCAGTTGAAAGCTGCGATGCGACATCGATTTGTGCCTTCGTATTATGCTCGTGATTTGCTTAATAAAATGCAGCGTTTTCAGCAAGATTCTCAATCTGTTGAGGACTATTTCCAGGAGTTACAAAAAGGTATGATTCGTTGTGGGATATTGGAGGACAACGACGCTGCTATGGCACGTTTTCGTGGTGGTTTAAACCGCGAAATCCAAGATATACTTGATTATAAGGAATATTATGATATGACTACTTTATTTGAATATGCTTGCAAAGCTGAACGTGAAGTGCAGGGACGAAGCTCGACATCCACCTCAGCACCAGTTCCCCCTGCGCCATCCACGTCCACCACTACTCCACGCGAGAAGACGACCAAACCAGCCAGCACTGCCCCACCCACAGGTCGTACACGGGATATTCAGTGTCATCGCTGTAGAGGATTTGGCCATGTGATTCGGGACTGCCCAAACAAGCGCACTTTGCTCATTCGTGACGATGGTGAGTACTCTTCCGCTAGTGATTCTGAAGAAATTGAACATGCACTACTTGCCACTGACCATGCAGCTAAGGCGGAGGTACATGTCAACCCGGGCGACGCTGATAGGTATGAAAGTCTTGTTGTGCAGCGTGTTCTCAGTACACAGGTCGCTTTGCCCGAGAAGAATCAGCGACACACTCTGTTCCATACAAAGGGTGTTGTGCAGGAGCGGTCAATTCGCATCATTATCGACAGCGGCAGTTGCAACAATTTGGCGAGTACCATGCTGGTCGAAAAGTTGTCGTTACCCACTCGTAAGCATCCAAACCCATATCACATTCAATGGCTTAATGATGGTGGTAAAATAAAAATCACGCGTTCCGTGCGAGTTCCTTTCTCCATGGGTGCTTATTCTGATTTTGTTGATTGTGATGTTATTCCCATGGAAGCATGTTCTTTGTTACTTGGTCGACCTTGGCAATATGATACTGATAGCTTGCATCATGGTCGTTCGAATCATTATTCTTTCATTTTTAAGGGTCAGAAAATAATTATACATCCAATGACACCTGAACAAATTGTTAAAGATGATCTTGCCCGAGCTGCTATAACTGCTAAACAACTTGATCCATCGCCCTCTGTTCCTTCTGAAATTAAGTTGAAGGCTCCTGTTTTACTTGCTACACGTGCTGATTTTGATGATCTACACGGTGCTCATTTGCCATGCTATGCACTTGTATGCTCTAGTGTCCTCATTTCACTTGATGATGCACCATCTTTGGCTATTCCCCCTATGGTTGCTAACCTTTTGCAGGAGTACGCTGATGTCTTTCCCAAAGACTTACCACCGGGTCTCCCACCGCTTCGTGGCATTGAGCACCAGATCGACCTCATTCCCGGTGCACAGCTTCCGAACCGCGCACCATACCGTACAAATCCGGATGAGACGAAGGAGATTCAGCGCCAGGTACAGGCGTTGCTTGACAAAGGATACATTCGTGAGTCTCTTAGCCCTTGCTCTGTTCCTGTGTTACTTGTTCCCAAGAAGGATGGGTCATGGCGTATGTGTGTAGACTGTCGTGCTATTAATAACATCACTATTCGTTATCGCTATCCTATACCACGCCTTGACGATATGCTAGATGAGCTTAGTGGTGCCATTATTTTCACTAAGATTGATTTGCGTAGTGGTTACCACCAGATTAGAATGAAACTGGGTGATGAATGGAAAACAGCCTTCAAAACGAAATTTGGTTTATATGAATGGTTGGTTATGCCGTTTGGATTGACTAATGCTCCCAGCACTTTTATGCGAGTGATGAATGAAGTTCTGAGGCCCTTCATAGGATTGTTTGTGGTTGTTTATTTCGATGATATCCTTATTTACAGCAAATCTAAGAAAGAGCATTTGGAACATTTAAGTGCTGTTTTTGATGCATTGCGTGCCGCCCAGTTATTCGCTAACATGGAAAAATGCATCTTTTGCACACGACGTGTCTCGTTTCTTGGTTATGTTGTTACTCCACAGGGCATTGAGGTGGATAGCAGCAAGATTGCTGCCATTCGGGAGTGGCCTACACCGACGACGGTCACACAAATTCGGAGCTTTCTTGGACTTGCCGGTTTCTACCGCAGATTTGTTCGTGATTTTAGCTCCATTGCAGCGCCTCTACATGAGCTTACAAAGAAAGATGTGCCGTTTGCTTGGAGTGATTCGCAGGAGGAAGCGTTCAGCACTTTGAAAGATAAGTTAACCCAAGCTCCCCTATTGCAATTGCCTGATTTTAATAAAGTATTTGAGCTTGAATGCGATGCTAGCGGTATTGGGCTAGGTGCTGTTTTATTACAAGAAGGAAAACCAGTTGCTTATTTTAGTGAAAAATTAAGTGGTGCTAGTCTGAAATATTCTACTTATGATAAGGAGCTTTACGCGTTAGTGCGCACTTTACATACATGGCAGCACTATCTTTGGCATCGTGAGTTCATAATTCATTCTGATCATGAGGCTTTAAAACATATTCGTACCCAAACAAATCTGAACCGTCGTCATGCTAAATGGGTAGAATTCATTGAGTCTTTTCCTTACATTATTAAACACAAGAACGGGAAGGACAATGTTATTGCTGATGCTTTGTCTCGTCGCTATACCATGCTGTCACAGTTAGATTTTAAAATCTTTGGTTTGCACACTGTAAAAGATCAATATGTTCACGATGCTGATTTTAAAGATGCTTTCGGCCATTGTATTAATGGGAAACCATGGGGCAAATTTCACATACAGGATGGGTTCCTGTTTCGCGCTAACAAGCTGTGTGTTCCAGCTAGCTCGGTTCGTCTTTTGTTGTTACAGGAAGCACATGGAGGCGGTCTCATGGGGCACTTTGGCGTCTACAAGACACATGAGGTGTTGGCTGCCCACTTCTTTTGGCCTCGGATGCGCGCTGATGTTGAGCGCCTTGTTGCACGCTGCACTACTTGTCAGAAAGCTAAGTCACGGTTGAACAACCATGGTTTGTATATGCCTTTGCCTGTTCCTACTTCCCCTTGGATTGATATTTCGATGGATTTTGTTTTGGGATTGCCTAGAACTAAGAAGGGGAGGGATAGCATTTTTGTGGTTGTTGATCGATTCTCCAAAATGGCTCATTTCATACCTTGTCATAAGACTGATGATGCTAGCAATGTTGCTGAATTGTTTTTTAGAGAGATTATTCGTTTGCACGGTATTCCCAATACAATAGTCTCGGATCGTGATGCCAAGTTTCTGAGTCATTTTTGGAGATCTCTGTGGAATAAATTAGGAACTAAATTGCTGTTTAGCACCACTTGTCACCCTCAGACTGATGGTCAAACTGAAGTAGTTAATCGAACTTTGTCTACCATGCTTAGGGCTGTTTTAGACAAAAATTTGAAACGTTGGGAGGATTGCTTACCTCATGTTGAGTTTGCTTATAATCATGCAACACATTCTTCTACAAAGATGTGCCCTTTTCAAATTGTTTATGGTTACATTCCTAGGGCGCCTATTGCTTTGTTTTCGCTTGATGCTACGGACGCCCCACACATAGATGCTCTTGCACATGTTGAACAAATGATTAATCTCCATGAACAAACTCAACAAAACATTGCTGCTGCTAATGCTAAATATCAGATTACTGGTAGTAAAGGCCGGAAACTAGTTACTTTTGAACCTGGTGATATGGTTTGGTTGCATTTGAGAAAGGATCGTTTTCCTACTTTGCGCCGTTCTAAATTGATGCCTCGTGCTGCTGGTCCTTTTAAGGTACTAACCAAGATTAATGATAATGCTTATATCCTTGACCTGCCTGCGGAGTTTGGTGTTTCCACTAGTTTTAATGTTGCAGATTTAAAACCGTATGCGGGAGAAGATGAGGAGTTGCCGTCGAGGACGACTTCAGTTCAAGAAGGGGAGGATGATGAGGACATCAACACCAACACGAGCACATCTACACCAGCAGCACCTTCTCCAGCCCAGGCACCATCTTCCCCAGTCCAGGCGCCACCCCTTCCACCTGGGCCAGTGACTCGGGCCCGTGCAAGAGAATTGAACTACATCATGTTGTTAAAGAACGAAGGCCCAGAAGAATAGACGACCAGCCCAATTGCGGCCCATAATGGACGACCTAGGGTTGGCCGCCCCTAGGGGCTGCGCCCCCTCTCTATTTATACAGGAGCTGCGCCTCCTTTATTTTCCGAGTTTTGTTTTAGATCTAGCTTTAGCTACTCTCGAGCACGCGCAAATCTGCGCTGTCTTCGTGTATTCAGAACTCCACCCTCGAGTAATAGATTAGATTGCTCGCATCTTTTTCTTGTTCGTTCTTCGATTGCGCACAGGAAACGATCTTCGTGATCAGGCCGATCTCGCATCAGCAAGGTCGGTAACCACAGGGAGTTGGTTCAGCGATTGCATTGGCGCCTCGGGCTTGCTCGTCGTAGTCGGATCGCAAGGGTCATCTTCCGCCAAATCGGAATTATCTCTACTCGCCGAAAGATCGGGCACCTCAGCTACATCAACAACCTCAGAGAATCTTTATAAAGGCTACGTAGTGAAACCTTGCCTATTCACATTTGTAGTGTTCAAGGGTTTGATCGGCCCGAGGCAAAAAGGAATCACGGCTCGTGGGTGAAGTGTGCAACCTCTGCAGAGTGTTATGAAACTGATATATTAGTCATGCACACGGTTATGAGCGGCCTTGGAAGTTCCATTGATTAGAGATACATTGATTAGAGATATATTGATTAGAGATACCACATGAAGCAATTAGAGTAAATAACAACTGATAATAAAAGTGTGATAATGAATAGTGTGTATCTCCATACCCAAAACCACATGAAGCAATAGCAGGTACTACCCAAAAATTCAGTGGTAAACAAGGTATAAAGATAGTCTAACTAGGGTAACCTATTGGGTCCCATCAAAATTAACCTATGCAGATCATTATGATTAATAAGAACATGATTGGGTAAAAAGAAGTGATCAAGGGCACAACTTGCCTGGTACTTTGAGATTCCAGGTACCAGGATGATCTTCAAATGACTCATAACCTCGCTGCTAGTCGTAGCAATACAAACAAACATGGTATAGGCAAAATTAACATTACACCAAACATAAGCACAAACTATGTAATAATATTCTACATGTCGTAACGAGATCGTGGGTTCAAGAATCATTAGAATCGGAGTTAGGGTTGAAGAGAGGTGGTTTTCGAAAGATCTATGTGATTAACCAATTAGATCTAGATCTTTATGTTGATTTTATAAGTCATGTGATAAGATATTTTAAGGAATAACTTTGATCTATATCATACTAGAGTGGAAATAATATTTTAGTTATATTATAATTATAGACAAACTAACTTTGATTAGTAGGAACAATCTACTAAGCATAGGTTAAATGAATATTTATTTTTCGAAACATGCTATTTGCTAATATAATGTTACGGAAGCGTAGGAAAAATATTATGGAGCTAGCGCAACTTGAATGGATCAAATCGGAATTAAGACGTAAAAGTTATGGGTTAAACAAGTTTTAGGTTATTTTTAATATTTATTTTGCACTTAAATAATACTCCAGGGGTATTATTGCAATTTCCAGGGACCTATCTATAGTTGTTTCAAACTGTGCGGGGATGGCTGGTTTATTAGTAAGAAGTGCAGGGGCTTATATGCAAAAGAGTCGGCCGAAGAGGTATTGGTGATCGCTGGCCGCCGGATTTGAGATGGAAGGCTCAGATTAAATCCACCCACGACGCGAATCAGTATGCTATACAGGCCCTGCGATCACAGATCGACGCCCGGGATTTAAAACAGCCCCAAGCAACCGTGCCCGCACACACACCAATCTGCAGTCGAGATCGACCAAGTCGAATAGGTACGAGCCTCTAATCCAGGTCGCCCATAGCGAGATGGACGGCTCGCCCACCTTCTTCCTAAACCCATGCCCAGACGCGGCGGCAGGTGGCCAATCGCGGCGGCGCCATGGCTCATGCTCTGCCCCACCAAGATTCCCGAGCAATATTTCAACACTGATAGGAGCTATGCGTATAGGATTACGTGGCGATCTAGGGTAAGGGTGCCTCACCATGAATCACGTAGCTGAAAGCTATGGCGACGGCGCACGGTGGTTCTGGCCCGACCGAAGTGCTCCGGCGAGCAATTAGTCCACCACCAGAGGATATCCTCGCCTAGAAGGACCATGAAGACGTGCGGGTAACACAAGCGAGCATCCCCGGCCACCCATTAGGGACCCGACGACCACCAACGCTTGAATCAACCGCGGAGGCCATTTGTTCTCTCCCCGAGCTGCTCACCATGCTCTGAGTATTTGTGGCGAGGCGCAAGCATTGTGGCGGTGACCCAGGCAAGCGAGATGGGAGGAGGGGGCGTAGCCGAGAGCTTTATAGTGCCAGGGGAAAGTCTGAGAGGAGGATTTGTTTCAACGACCACTGAGATCTATGACGACGGCAACGTACTGAGTTTGGTGAGGAGGAGAACTCCGATAGGGTGGGTCCACATGTCCGTGAGGTGAGCGTAGGCGCACACACAAGCGAATGAGGCCAGCCGAGTGGTCCACGCGTCAGAGGGACCAGGGTTGGCGCGCGCATGAAATGGGAGTGTGAGGCTGAGCAGGGGGGACCTGCCACGCATCCACTGCGTCGGTTGTTACGGTGAGAAGAAGGGTCGACGCGGAGGGATGTTGGACCGGTGTGGGGTGGGGGTTTTGGGCTGGCTGACGAATTTCGGCCCAGCAACCGAGGAATGACTTTTCCTTTTTATTTTATTTGATTTTCTTTTCTAACTCCCAAATTTCAAATGCAATTCATATTTGGTTCTAAATTTGCACTCAAGTTTTAAAGAACAAATAGAAGGACTCATCATGAATGCAAATCCAAAATTTTATTTATTTATTTATTTTACCATATCTATAAAAATGATTTTGAATTTACCAATTATCCTCACATAAGGTGTATTAAGACACTAATTTATAATCTTTATTATTTATTAAAATATACCTTAGCTTAAATGTTTTAGGAGATATTTGTAAATGTTTTATTCAATAAATTAACTCATATAATGATCTTCTATATAATCTCCTATTTGAAAACATATTTATTCAAGTCACATAATAGACTTTCTTAAATTACCCAAAGTCCATAATGGATGCAAATTTTCTTTTACTTATTTATTTATTACTTACTTTAATAAATGCCTCTAAGTATAGTATTGATGAAAAGAGTATTCACTCAAATAAATATGCAAACCTCCTATTATTTATTTTTCTAAGTTTCAAATTATGTTTAAAATTTTAAATGTCCAGTTTAGATTTGAGTCTTCTAAATTTAATACTATCCTTATGTATCAATACTCATTTAAATAAATGCTTATAATGTTTCATTTTTAATGAAATGAATAATCATTTAGTTGGATAGAAAACCTTTCTATTACTTCTTTTCCACATTCATTCTTTGTTTCGAAATTTCAGTCCTCAAAATCCAAAGCTCAATTATAAATTGGAGATATCTCACTTTACTATTTTATTTATTTATTTATTTATTTTTCCTTATACAAATTTTGGGTTTTACAAATCCTACCCTCCTTAATAGAAATCTCGTCCTCGAGATTTGTAAGAAAAGGGATATAAAAGAATTGGTTTGTGATTTTAGCCTTTAATTTCTAATTAGTTTAAGAATGAAGGGTCTTTTCTTTCATAATCATTGGTAGGTGATTAGGAGAGCATGGGTATACGTACGTATAACCACATTATTATGTAGGATAAAAGATGGGTAGGTTAGAGCAAGAATAGCCTAGGGTAAGAAAGTTTATGGTGGGAAAGAACTCCGTGTTGAGTGGTATGGCATCTGAAGATTTGAGTTTGACTTTTCTCCTTCCTTGACGAGGTTCATCTTTTCCTCTCCGGTCTTGGTCTCATTGATTCGAGGTTAGTGTATTTTGGGGAATATGGTTAAGATAGATATGGATGAGATAGACTACATGATATAGGTCAAAAGTTTATTTGATGTTTGGTGGGGATAGACAGATTATGCAATCCATCATGACTCTATTGGTTGGGTTAGATCTTCTGCTCATGGTTGAGTTGGTATAATGCTATGTTGAGTTAACACCTGGCTAGTAGGGTCTAATCTCCACTACTAGTATCACTAATCTATTTAAGTTGACCATATTAGATTAGATCACATTAGATTAGATCACACTAGATTATATCACATTAGATTCTATAATCCTATTTAAGATTACCATTTAGTTGAGCATATCAGGCTGACTTTATCTTTATGAAGTTCTAGTATCTTTTTTTCTAAGTGGAACTTCCAATTAGTATATATTTTCTTTATACACCTAAAATTTTCATGCCATTAGCAGGTGTGGCATAGAAAACAAGGGTACAACAGGCTTTAGCTATTAGGTGAGTGTAGAGAAGATTTGGGGGTAAAAGAAAGTTAGATAAGGGAGACTTTTATTCTGAGTGGTGGATCTTGATTCATCTGAAGATTTGTTTCTACTCATATCCTTCATTGTCGAGGTCATCCTTCTTCTTGGGTTTGATTTAGGGACCATCGGTTGTGGTGTTAGATGCTATTACCTGAGTTGGGATAACAATTGCGGGTATATGGGGTAGGTAGTTTAAACAGGGTTTTACTTTGCTTTTGGGATAAATGGGTTGGACAACCTATGACATAGGCTAGGTCATGGTTTCACGGACGAGTTGGTCTAAGATACCAATTTAGGTCTAAAACCCATTTATAGGAATATGGTCTAATCTTTGTTACCAGTATTAACTAACTTGTTTAAGTAACTCCCTTTAGATTGGATCATAATAGATTAGGTAGGGTCTAGATTAGATTGGATATAACTAGATTAGACTAGTTAAAGTTAGATAGATCTACCAGGGTAGGATTTATATTATTAGGATATGTTAGAATCTCTGTTAGGTTAAAACAGAGGGGTTATGCAACCATCGAATGGTTAAGGTAGTTGCATAAGGCTGAGTTGGTCTGTTTTTCTTAATTTAGTGCAGAGTGAATTAAGTTAAAAGCATATTTTATAGGAGTAGCGTCTCATTTATTTCATCAGTATTCACTAACATGTCTAGTAACTCACTTTTAGATTAGATCAGATTAACCATATTAGTTTAGATCCCATTAGCTTACATTAATTTAGATGGGACCTAAATTACATTGGTATGACTAGCTTAGATGGGCTGAGATCTAATATATTTTGGGTTAGGTCATGGTTGTTACACTAGAGTGAGATAAGCAAGGTAGTTAGGATAAGTTGAATCTATTGGGATAAGATAGAATCTTTCAAGATAAAGATCTAGATCTAATTGGTTAATCACATAGATCTTCCGAAAACCACCTCTCTTCAACCCTAACTCTGATTCTAGTGATTCTTGAACCCACGATCTCGTTACAACATGTAGAATATTATTACACAGTTTATGCTTTTGTTTGGTGCAATGTTAATTTTGCCTATACCATGTTTGTTTGTATTGTTACGACTAGCAGCGAGGTTATGAGTCATTTGAAGATCATCCTGGTACCTGGAATCTCAAAGTCCCAACCAAGTTGTGCCCTTGATCACTTCTTTTTACCCAATCATGTTCTTATTAATCATAATGATTTGCATAGGTTAATTTTGATGGGACCCAATAGGTTACCCTAGTTAGACTATCTTTATACCTTGTTTACCACTGAATTTTTGGGTAGTACCTGCTATTGCTTCATGTGGTTTTGGGTATGGAGATACACACTATTCATTATCACACTTTTATTATCAGTTGTTATTTACTGTTCATGATAAGATCATTATGTTAATTGGAACATGGAGCGACCACCCGAGAAAAGAGTGCTACCACAAGGGTGGTATGGGATGCCCTTGGCTGATTAATTAGGAAAGGTAGTGGAGGACTACCTTACCCAAAAGGGGCAAGGGCAGTAGGGGAGTGGTCAGTGTAGGGAGGCCCTTGGGTTGATTTTGCTGCGATGGCGGTCAGGCGAGGGGTCCCTGCATTGGAGCTTCTTAGAAACTGTAGCGGGTTTTCTAAAGCTAGTGGAACTTTGTAAAGGCCTTGTTGTGTTACCCTGCGTCGCCTCCTTGGTAGAGGTGTATGGGAGTGGCCTTCCCTTGGCAGATGGGTAACATGACTTGTGGGTAAAGATGCACAACCTCTATAGAGTGTAAAACTGGTATATCAGCCGTGCTCACGGTCAAGAGCAGCTCGGACCGTCACATGATTAACTTATGAAACTAAAATTCAATTTGTCATATGCATTGCATCGCAAGTGTTGTTATCACTTTTGTTCAACTACTTAATTGGGTTGGTATTTACTTATACTTAGTAATTGCTAATAAAAGTTTGACCAACTTTAAAAGCATTGCTCAGCTTCAACCATCCTCTTTGGTAAGCCTTACACTTCACGTGAGCTCTCACCTTTGGCAAGTTCATGCACATTATTCCCCACAACTTGTTGAGCGATGATCGTATGTGAGCTCACTCTTACTGTCTCACACCCCCACAGGTCAAGAACAGGTACCATAGGATGAGGAGCATGGAGGATGCTGTGATGAGTTCGTGAGAGGACTATGTCGTCGTCTCCCAGTCAACTTTGGGTTGCTGGATCATTGTCTCCTTATGATGTAATTATTTATTTATTTTTGTACAGAACTCCTAATATATAGTAAAGATGTGACATTTGTTTCTGTACCACTATTCATCATATGTGTGAGATTTGGTCCCAGCACACCTGGTGATTATTTCGCACCCAGGTTTTGGACCCCTGAAACCCAGGTGTGACATTTCCCCGACCAGGATTTGCCCATATATAGTTACCCCCTAGGGCCCTCTTGACCTTGGGGCTTGATCTTCACCACCTCCTAGTGTCACACCCGCATTTAAGGGATAAAGCTGGGTGCGTCCCATATGTGCGCCAAAGAGGAACATCACATATAATGACAAAGTGTATAGAGATAAATGTCACAAGTATCATTATTACTGTTGTCCACTTGTTCTCAAATTCTACGAGTTAAGAACAAGGCAACACAAATGTTAATTGTTAAAGACCTTCGTCCTTCGAAGCATTATCTCCCTTAGGATATAATGATCTTCAGACGAAGGTTATGAAGGGCATACCTTCATAAACTCAATATACAACAAGAAGCAGGAACATATGATACACGTAAAGAATATGAATAATCATATCAAATCATTAGATCATCCATATTCTCATTATATAATCATGAACAAACGTTAACAATATCAAGTTACATTTATACCTTCGGCTGGACAGAAGATAAGAATTCAGGAGTGACGTGCGAGTGAATACAAGTCAGCGTGAACAGTACGGTGTCACTGTTCATCTATTTATAAGCACAGGACACAGCCTGTGTAAAATTACATCCATGTCCTTGACATTTACTATTAACTAAGGAGTAATCTGACGAGGACTAGGCAGCCTTTTCCCCTTTAGGTCGGTTTCATTTTCCATCGCTAAGCCGAAGCTTCTCCATCCATTGCTTCGGAATTGATTTATCCTTCTTCCAGGCCACGCCTTTCATACTGTGTGCACCTTCATCTCAAAGACGAAGGTACCTGTGACAGTATATTATACTTGGAAAACATGTTAGTGATGTTTTTGAGGACCTTCGGAGGACGAAGGCCCCCAACAGTAGCCCCTCGCAGTATTAGTTTGTTCTTGTATATAACAAATTCAGACTGCGACGTGAACGAAGGCCTTTAGCCGAAGGTCCGAAAAAACACCCTCCCTTCGCTAGAATAGCGAAAGTCAATGACAAATGGGGCCCGCCAAGTTGCAATGCACTAAGCATATAAATAGAAACCCACGGCTACAGCATTTGCTACGCCATTCCTATTGCTTGCGTTATTCTCTCAAATTTTTAACTCTTGATTATCAGCTCTCGCCTGATTTTCGAGCTTCGTCATAAAGACAAGTGCTTGCTTCATGTCTGAAGAAAAGAAGATGTCTGAAGAGAAAAAGATATCTGAGGAGGAGAATATTTTTGAGGAGAAGAAAGTGGTAGATCCTTTTATTGCTGGGTTTTACGAATCTATGGCAAAAACAAATACAGAGAAGATCACAAAGGAAATAATGGCGGATTTATCTGAAGATTCTGACGATAGCGATGACTATGATGTGGAAAGTGGGGATGAAGATTCTGAGGACCGACCCTGGCGGCCAAGCCATACCAACTTTGGAAAGTCGACCATTAAGCAAAGTCATATTGACGCCATGAAGGGAAGTGTTGGGGACTTGTTCTCAAATGCTATGAGTTAAGAACAAGGCAACACAAATGTTAATGGTTAAGGGCCTTCGTCCTTCGAAACATTATTTCCCTCAGGATATAATGATCTTCAGATGAAGGTCATACCTTCATCATCTCAGTATGTAATAGAAAACAGAAACATAAATTACATATAGATAATACAAATAATCATCTTAAATCATTATATTATTTGGTATCCTTATTAAATAACCATGAATAAACATTAATAATATTGAATTACATTTATACCTTCGGCTTGATAGAAGGTAAAAATCCAAGTGTGACATAAGAGTGAATACAAATCAGCGTGAACAGTATGGTGCTACTGTTCATGTATTTATAGGCACAGGACGCAACCTGTGTAAAGTTACATCCA
Organism: Zea luxurians; assembly: GCA_029449295.1. Classification (NCBI taxonomy): domain Eukaryota; kingdom Viridiplantae; phylum Streptophyta; class Magnoliopsida; order Poales; family Poaceae; genus Zea; species Zea luxurians. Next base: position 37,342,859 of record JAOPSE010000030.1, on the reverse strand, counting down.
TGCCCTTGACATTTACTATTGTCTAAGGGATAATCTATCGAGGACTAGACAGTCTTTTCCCCTTTAAGTCGGTTTCATTCTCCACTGCTAAGTCGAAGCTTCTCCATATGTAGCTTCGGAACCGGTTCATCCTTCTCCCAGGCCTGCGCTTTTTCATATCGTAAAAACCTTCATCCCAAGGTCAAAGATCCCTGTGAATATATTACACTTGGAAAACATGTTAGTCGTGTTTTTGAGGACCTTCGGAAGATGAAGGCTCCCAACAGTAGCCCCTCACAGTATTAATTTGTTCTTGTAACAACGAATTCAGACTGCGACATGAACGAAGGCCTTAAACCAAAGGTCCGAAAAAACACCTTCCCTTCGCTAGAATAGCAAAAGTCAAGGACAAATGGGGTCTGCCAAGTTGCAAAGCGCTAGGCATATAAATAGGAACGCACAGCGACATCATTTGATACGCCTTTTCTGCTGTTTTCGTTATTTTCTCAAAATTTTAACTTTTGCCCACCAGCCCTCGCCTGATTTTTGAGCTTCAGTTTAAAGACAAGTGCTTGCTCCATGTCTGAGGAGAAGAAGATGACTGAGCAGAAGAAGATGAATGAGGAAAAGAAGCTGTATGAGGAGAAGAAAGTTGCAGATTCTTTTATTGCTGGATTTTATGAATCTATGGCAAAAACGAATACAGAGAAAATTACCAAGGAGATAATGGAGGATTTGTCTGAAGATTCTGATGACAGTGATGATTATGATGTGGAAAGTGGAGATGAAGATTATGAGGACCGGACCTGACGGCCAAGCCACACCATCTTCAGAAAAACGACCATCAAACGAAGTCATATTGACACCATGAGAGGAAGATACTTTCGCGACATGTCTATTGTGAGAGTTGGAGGAGACAGCACCACCCCTGCTCCTGAGGAAAATGAAGTTGTTGTTTACCGAAGCTTTTTGAAGGCATTCCTTCGATTCCCGTTGAGCAAATTTGTGGTTGAAGTGCTGAAGATATTCCAGATCTTTCTTCATCAGATTACTCCCAAAGCTGTAATTAGGATGGGGATGTTTTTTGGGCTGTAAGAAGCCAAGGGTTGGAGCCGAGCGCAAAGTTCTTCTGCAATATGCACGAGCTATTGTACGAGACGAAGGCTACTAGCAAAGAATAGTACCACAACAACTTTGGTTGTTATGGATTTATTGCTCGTCCCAATGCAAGCTACCCAGTTCCAACATTTCGGAAGAGGTGGCCCGGAGCCTGGATGGAGGAATGGTTTCATGTTAAGAATAATCTGATTGAAAGGGAGAATATCAAGGAAATTATCCAGCACCCCATCTGGTCTCGCTTCGGCCTTCGAAGGCCGAAGGTGACGATCGAACATAACGATGAAGCATGTCGAAACGCTTTCAGCAATGTTTGTGCTTTCATTGGCACAAGAGACTTAATCCAAGAACACATAGCCTATAGAGTGTGGCCACTTGTAGATAACTAGGAGATGCCGAAGGATACTACTATCGGGTCCGCCGAAGGTGGATTAGTTCGATTAAAGTATACCTTCAGATTCAGGGACCGGTTTGACGAGCCAAATGACAATTGGCTAAAAAGTATCGAGGCTATTAGCGACGAGCTACTTGGGACATATAGCAGAGCCAAAGATGATGCTTTATCCTCGGCCTTCGAGGGTCAGGGCAAGAAAAGATTGAACAGGGTGTTTGATGCAATTGGCTTCATATACCCTGATTATTGCTACCCATTGCGAAGGCATGGAAAAAAGAGAATAACTGCGGCTTCGGCCACCACTGCTTGTCAAAGGGCAAGAAAATGAAGGTTCTGACCCACCGGCCACGATATATTGAACCGGCCGTAGTGCGTATTTGGTGAAGGGACCTCCTCCACTGCCGAAGCAAAACAAGCTGCTCCCGCCGCTCAGAGCACTGAAGGATTGATTGTAGTGCCGAAGGTGCCTACAGTCGGATCAGCCGAAGCCAAAGATGATACGGCCAGAGAGCCAGAATTGCAAAAAACAGTGATGATCCCGAAAATTCTAAGCCCACTGGCAGAGGCAGAATTGCGGAAGGTGATAAAGGCTCCTGCCACAACTCCTAAGAGGAGGAGGATGGCCAGCGTGCTAGATGCTGTCATGGAGACCACAAAAGCTTTGACCCCTGCTCTTTCGAAGAAACTTGCCAAGGCTGCCATAGCCCAGGTCGAAGCCGAAGCTGGGCCTTCAGTGCCCAGCGAGACGAAGCCTGTCGCGCCTGAGGATAAGGCTGAGCAATAAACTCTGGATACCAGTATGATAGAGGGGCAGGTCGTGACAGAAAAAGCTAAAGCTCCTGCTCCAAAGCTTCATTTGAAGATGTTAATTACATTATTCGACATGCTTCGGGTAAATGATTATCCGAAGACGAAATCTTAGAAGCCAAACATTACACCCAGAAACTGAAATATCCAGAGGGAGCCTTGGTGTTTAATGGCATAGATGAAGATGATTTCCTGTACTGTCTGCCGGACAACAAAGAGATATCTGTTTGCCGGGAGATGGCTAAAAGTACGGGATTTCCAAAGCTCGAGATAGGCCTTTCCTCCATGTCGAAGGATGATCTTGTGGACAGCCTAGCATACAACAGCCTGAAGGTACAGAATTTGAAAACTTAAAGTTTAAGAATTTGGGAATAAAGCTTTTATTCTCATGCTAAACCTTTATCCTTCTTTTTCACAGGGCTTAATTCTGAGCAATGCCCTGAGGGCTCAAAAGAATGCAGAGGATGAAAGCTGTATGATAGCTCTTGGCAACCTTCGATCAGAGGTGATTCAACTGAGAAACAAAGCCCTAGAGAAGGACAAAATTCTAATTTCATTGGTGAGCAAAGTGAAGGAAGATGAGGCGAGATACAATGCCCAGGCCGAAGCTCATAAAGCTAAGGTTGAAGACCTTCGGAAACAACTTGCCGAAGCCAACGAAAATTGTGTGGTCACAAAGGCTAGCAAGGAAATTAGTGAATGGTGGAAGACCAAGTTAGAGAAAAATATTGAGGAGCTTCGCGAATCCAAGGAAAGATGTTTTGAAAAATCCTTGGATTGTGTGAAGAAACTAAAAACTAGCTTTTCCAAAGTGGGGGCTTATTCCTCTGAGGAAAATTTTATCCGAGGTGACCCCGAGTGCGTCATTGAATGGATAAGTGGGGAAGCTGAAGCTTTCGAGGAAATCCTGAGTGATCGCGGTGATATTTGTGCTTTCTCCGACGCTCGGGGGATTGCAACTATTCTGGAGAAGGCTGGGTATGATCACGTCAAGGCTACAGCTCAGGCTGAAGCCGCCTTCTCCATAGACGACACAAAAGACCCTTCAGCCGAAGCGACTTTGGTGGGCGGAAAGTTTTATTCTAATGTCTGGGTGCACGGTGGCTGAGAGTTGGCCAACGAAATCATAAAGAAGAATGAAAAAGACACCCATGACGCCCGAAAAGAAGCTAGGGTAGCTGAAGAAGCTGCTGAGCGTGAAAGGCGCATAGGTATTGTTTTTGAATTTTAGCTTCGGTACTTACTTTGTTGCTTCGAACTAATAGTTTACCTACTACAGCTGAACTGTCGCCACTGCCGGAGCCGTACAATCCCCTGGCTGATCCAGAGATGAAGGAAGCGTTGGATATAATAGGCATTGCTAACTCCATTATCGACGAAGTCGTCGATAAACTATTGAACGAGGTCGCAGAAAAAATTCTTAGTGAAGAATAGACTTTATTGTAATAGTACTTTTGTAATGTTTGATGTATGGAACAATTAATGGGACATGTAAATTACTGTAATATATTTCTTTACGATGCATGAAATTTACGCACATACCGTTTTTGAGCCTTCGGCAAAAAACACATTCCCTTCTTTTCATGCTTCGTAAAGAAAGAAGCCCCTTCCATTGCAAGTCTAATAAAACTGTATTTCCCGAAGTTTACTTCGTGCCTCAGCACATTTTCATTTTGACAAAGTATTTGCCAAAGTTTTGCTTCGTATCCAATCTTCGTGCCGTTGATGTGATATGATGTATGATGTAATGTTATGCGGAATGATATGTTGACATGATGCAAAATGATGACGATGCCGAAGACACACACACACGCCCACACTAGAATACAAGACTATGCATCCCCTTAGGAACGTATTTTGAGTCTTTAAGCTCTGCATCCCCTTAGGAACGACTTTTGAGCTTCTTCACCTTCTATTTCAGTGGCATTTAAGCTCTGCATCCCCTTAGGAACGACTTTTGAACTTCTTCACCTTATATTTCGGTGGTATTTGGCTCTGCATCCCCTTAGAAATGACTTTTGAGCAAAAAACTTACGCTGCGCTCCCTTAGGAATGACTTTTGCAGCTTCGGATCGTAATTTTTTGGCTCTGCATTCCCTTAGGAATGACTTTTGAGCAGAAAATTTACACTGCGCTCCCTTAGGAACGACTTTTTAAGCTTCAGGTCGAAATTTTTGGCTCTGCATTCCCTTAGGAATGACTTTTGAGCTTCGAAATTTACTTCGTTTCCTTAGAGACATCTTTCGAGCTTCGAAAGTCTATGAGGAAGGTATATTTTACTCTGATACAGGCACAATTATTACAAGAAATTGAAATTAAGTTCTTCATTACTTGTTTCTCATAGAAAAAATAAAATGGCATAAAAGATAAAGATACATCAAAAGTAGGATATTCCTCAGTATATATGCTTCGATTCCGGTACAGTGCTATTGACTGTACGAGCTTCGGATTCCCCCCTGAAGTCGAGCTATTGTTGGGCATGTTGGTGCCCTTCTGGCTGCTGGCTTCTGGTGTGAGTAGGTGGCAATGGTGGTGGTAATGGGAGCTGGGGCCAGGAAGCTTGTGAATGACTTGACGGAGCAACAGAAGCTGCAGGTTGATTACCCACGTATTCTGGTATATAGGGAGAGTAGCACGAAGTAGTATGTCAGACCTACTTTGGCTGATTCTGCCGCGCCTCTGCTTCGGCAATCTCCTTCTGCTTCTGAATGGTGACCTGGCATGTTCTTGTAGTGTGGCCCTTGTCTTCACCACAGAATAAGCAATAGAGCTTTCTAGGCTGATCCCCATACCTTCCTCCGAAGCCCCTGCCACCTCTGCCCCTTAGGGCTGGTGGCCTGAAAGAGCTTTGTTGTTGCCCTGAGGATTGTGAGCTATGTTGTGGCCTTTGAAGCTGGCTTCCTCTGTCATCACTCTGGCTGGAGTTGTGGATTGATCTGACATGCCTAGGGTGGATTCTTCTTTAGAAGCCCCTAGGCATCTCAGAAAATCTATAAGATTCTTCCCTTCTCTGGCAGTAATCATTATCAGCCCGGATGTACTCATCCATCTTCTGAAGAAGCTTCTCCAGGGTCTGAGGGGGTTTCCTGGCAAAGTATTGAGCCATAGGTCCTGGTCGAAGCCCTTTGATCATGGCCTCAATGAAAATTTCATTAGGCATTGTGGGCGCTTATGCTCTTAGACGCAAGAACCTTCGGACATACGTCTGGAGGTATTCTTCATGGTCTTGCTTGCACTGGAACAAAGCTTGAGCAGTGATCGGCTTCGTCTGGAACCCTTGGAAACTGGTGATCAGCATGTCCTTCAGCTTCTGCCATGATGTGATTGTTCCTGGCCGGAGGGAGGAGTACCAGGTTTGTGCGACATTCTTGACTGCCATGACGAAGGATTTCGCCATGACTACAGTGTTACCTCCATATGAAGATATGGTTGCTTCGTAGCTCATCAGAAACTGCTTCGGATCTGAATGCCCATCATACAGGGGGAGCTGGGGTGGCTTGTATGATGGGGGACATGGGGTAGCCTACAGTTATGCTAACAGATGAGAAGCATCATCAAAAGAAAAATTTCCATGATGGAAATCATCATACCATTCATCATCATCGTAGGAATTGTCCTGACGAAGCTCTCTGCGTTGAGGTCTTCGGTTCTGGTCATCTTGAGTGAGATGACGCATTTCCTCAGCAGCCTCATCGATCTTCTTCTGTAGATCGGAAAGACGAAGCATCTTCTCCTTCTTCCTCTAGACCTGTTGATGGATGGCTTTCAAGGTCCCTTATTTCTTGGTCCAACTCCTCCTCCTGAGGCGTTGGACTTGTAGCCTTCCTTTTTTGGCTTCTAGCTTCACGCGGTGTTTCTTGGTTGACGTCCAGTGGCTGCAATGCAGCCCCCCAGCGCTGAAGCTTTCTTCAGCGGCATGACGAAGGTCACAACTTGCTGAATGTGGTCGAATGAGTTCACCGGAGGTGGGCGCCAATGTTGGGGACTTGTTCTCAAATGCTATGAGTTAAGAACAAGGCAACACAAATGTTAATGGTTAAGGGCCTTCATCCTTCAAAATATTATTTCCCTCAAGATATAATGATCTTCAGACGAAGGTCATGAAGGGCATACCTTCATCATCTCAGTATGTAATAGAAAACAAGAACATAAATTACATATAAAGAATACAAATAATCATCTTAAATCATTATATTATTTGGTATCCTTATTAAATAACCATGAATAAATATTAATAATATTGAATTACATTTATACCTTTGGCTTGATAGAAGGTAAAAATCCAAGTGTGACATGCGAGTGAATACAAATCAACGTGAACAGTATGGTGCTATTGTTCATCTATTTATAAGCATAAGACGCAGCTTGTGTAAAGTTACATCCATGCAGACATTTACTATTGACTAAGGGATAATTTATCGAGGACTAGATAGTCTTTTCCCTTTTAAGTTGGTTTCATTCTCCACCGCTAAGCCAAAGCTTCTCCATATGTAGCTTCGGAACTGGTTCATCCTTCTCCCAGGCCTGCGCTTTTTCATATCGTAAACACCTTCATCCCAGGGTCGAAGGTCCCTATGAATATATTACACTTGGAAAACATGTTAGTCGTGTTTTTGAGGACCTTCGAAAGATGAAGGCCCCCAACAGGAAGATACTTTCGTGACATGTCTATTGTGAGGATTGGAGGAGACAGCACCGCCCTGCTCCTGAGGAAAATGTGGTTGTTGTCTACATAAGCTTTTTGAAGGCGGGTCTTCGGTTCCCATTAAGCAGATTTTTGGTTGAAGTGTTGAAGATATTTCAGATTTTTCTTCATCAACTTACTCCCAAAGCTATAATTAGAATGGGTTTGTTTGTTTGGGCTGTGAGAAGCCAAGGACTGGAACCGAGCGCGAAGTGTTTTTGCAGCATGCACGAACTGTTGTACGAGACGAAGGCCACTGGCAAAGAGCAGGATCACAACAACTTTGGTTGTTATGGATTCATTGCTCGCTCTGATGCAAGCTACCCGGTTCCAACATTTCAAAAAAGGTGGCCTGGGTCCTGAATGGAGGAGTGGTTCTATGTTAAGAATAATCTGATTGAAAGGGAGGACATCAAGGGGATCATACAATGCCCCATCTGGTCTCGCTTCGGCCTTCGAAGGCCGACCGTGGCGATTGATAATGATGCCAAAGCATGTCAAAAGGCTTTCAGCAATGCTTGTGCTTTCATTCGCACAAGGGACCTGATCTAAGAGCACATAGCCTATAGGGTATGGCCACTTGTGGATAACTGGGAGATGCCGAAGGAGACTGTTGTCGGGTCTAGCGAAGGTGGATTAGTTCGTTTGAAATATACCTTCAGATACAGAGACCGGTTTGATGAACCTAATGATGACTGGTTAAAATGTATTGAGGCTACTAGCGACGAATTACTTGGGGCATATACCAGAGCCGAAGATGATGCTTTATCCTCAGCCTTCGGGGGCCAGGGCAAGAAGAGATTGAACAGGGTTTTTGATGCAATTGGCTTCATATACCTAGATTACTGCTACCCCTTGTGAAGGCAGGGAAAAAAGAGGAATACTGCCGCTTTGGCCATCTCTGTTGGGCCTTCAGTGCCCATTGAGACGAAGCCTGCCGTGACTGAGGATAAGGCTAAGCAAGAATCTCCAAGTGTCAGTATGGCAGTGGGGTAGGACGTGACGGAAAAAGCTAAATCTCCTGCTCCCGAAGCTCCGCCCGAAGATCTTGATTATATTATTCGACATGCTTCGAGGAAAAGATTATCCAAAGAAGAAATTTTAGAAGCCAAACACTATGCCCGAGAACTGAAATATTCGAAGGGGGCCTTAGTGTTCAACGACACGGACGAAGATGATTTCCTGTACTGTCTCCCGGACAACAAAGAGATATCTGTTTGCCGAGAGATAGCCAAAAGTATGGGATTTCCGAAGCTCGAAGCTGGCCTCGCCGCCATGTCAAAGGATGACTTTCGGACAGCCTCGCATACAACAGTATAAAGGTACAGAAGCTGTGAACTTTAAAGTTTATGGACTTGGAAATAAAGTCTTTTATTCTCATGCTAATCCTTTCTTTTTTTTCTTGTAGGGCTTAATTCTTAGCAATGCCCTGATGGCGCAAAAGAATGCAGAAGACGAAAGCTGCACTATAGCTCTTGGCAACCTTCGATCAGAGGTAATTGAGTTGAGAAACGAAGCCTTGGAGAAGGACAAGATTCTAATTTCATTGGTGAATAAAGTGAAGGAAGATGAAGCGAAATACAACGCACAGGCCAAAGCTCATAAAGCCGAGGTCGAAGACCTTCAGAAAAAGCTCGCCGAAGCTAATGAGAACTTTGCACTTGCAAAAGCGAGTGAAGAAATTAGTGAATGGTCAAAAGCTAGGCTAGAGAAAAATGTTGAGGAGCTTCGTGAATCCAAGGAAAGGTGCTTCGAAAAATCATTGGATTGCATGAAAAAATTGAAAAGCCGCTTTGCAAAAGTAGGTGCTTATTCTTCTGAAGAGAACTTTATTCGAGGCGACCCTGAAGGCGTCATTGATTGGATAAGCAGGGAAGCCGAAGCCTTTGAAGAAATCCTGAATGATTGCGGGGATATTTGTGCCTTTTCTGGTGCTCGAGGTATTGCGGCAATTCTGGAGAAGGCTGGTTGCGACCACATTAAAACTGCAGCCCAGGCTGAGGCTGCCTTCTCCACAGATGACACAAAAGACCCTTCGGCTGAAGCTACTTTAGTGGGCAGAAAATGTTATTCTGATGTCTGGGTGAATGGTGGCCGGAATTGGCCAACGAATTATAAAGAAAAATGAAAAGGAAACCCATGAAGCCCGAGAAGAAGCTAGACGAGCCGAAGAAGCTGCTGAACGCGAAAGGCGCATAGGTAATGTTTTTGAATTTTAGCTTTGGCTCTTATTTTCTAGCTTCGAACTAACGGTTTGCCTACTACAACTAAATTGTCACCGCTGCCCGAGCCATATAACCCCTAGCTGATCCGGTCACGAAAGAAGCACTGGACATAATGAGTATTGCTAACTCCATTATCGACGAAGTCATCGACAAGCTGCTGAACAAAGCCACAGAGAAAATACTTAAGGAAGATTAAACTTCATTGTAATGATACAATGTAACATTTGGTGTTTTGAACAATTGATGAGACATGTAAATTTTTGTAATATATTTCTTTGCGATGCATGAAACTTACGTACATACCGTTTTTAAGCCTTCGGCGAAAAAACACCTTCCCTTCTTTTCATGCTTCGTAAAGAAAGATGCCACTTCTATGGCCAGTCTGATACAATTGTGTTTCTCGAAGTTTGCTTTGTGCCTCAGCACATTTTCATTTAACAAAGTATTGCCGAAAATTTACTTCGTGTCCAATCCTTTTGCCGTTAATGCAATATGATGTATGATGTAATGTTGTGTGAAATGATGCTATGATATGATGCAATATGATGATGACGTAAAACACACACACGCGTGCCCACACTGAAACACACAAGACTCTGCATCCCCTTAGGAACGACTTTTGAGCTTCTTCACCTTATATTTCGGTGGCATTTAAGCTCTGCATCCCCTTAGGAACGACTTTGGAGCTTCTTCACCTTCTATTTCGGTGGAATTTTTGGCTCTGCATCCCCTTAGGAATGACTTTTGAGCAGAAAACTTACTCTGAGCTCCCTTAGGAACAACTTTTGTAGCTTCGGAACTTACTCCGCTCCCTTAGGAACGACTTTTGTAGCTTCGGAAGTCCGTGAGGAAGGCATACTTTACTCATTGATGCGAGCTCAATTATTACATGAAATCAAAATTTAGTCCTTCGTTACTTGTTTCTCTTACAAAAAATAAAATGGCATAAAAGATAAAGGTACATCAAGAGTAGTGATATAGCTGAGGTGCCCGATCTTTCGGCGAGTAGAGATAATTCCGATTTGGTGGAAGATGACCCTTGCGATCCGACTACGACGAGCAAGCCCGAGGCGCCAATGCAATCGCTGAACCAACTCCCTGTGGTTACCGACCTTGCTGATGCGAGATCGGCCTGCTCACGAAGATCGTTTCCTATGCGTAATCGAAGAACGAACAAGAAAAAGATGTGAGCAATCTAATCTATTACTCGAGGGTGGAGTTCTGAATACACGAAGACAGCGCTGATTTGCGCGTGTTTGAGAGTAGCTAAAGCTAACGTAAAACAAAACTCGAAGAACAAAGGAGGCGCAGCTCCTGGATAAATATAGAGGGGGCGCAGCCCCTAGGGACGGCCAACCCTAGGTCGTCCACTATGGGCCGCAGTTGGGTTGGTCGTCTATTCTTCTGGGCCCTCATTCTTCAGTAGCATGACGAAGTTAAGATCTCTAGCACGGGCCTGAGTGATTGGCTTAGCTAATGAAGGAAGTGGCGCTTGATGTGGAGGTGCTGCTAGTGTAGTCATACTCATAGTGATGTCCTCATCATCCTTCCTTTCTTGAAGTGAAGTCATCCTCGACGGCAACTCCTCATCCTCGGCCATATATGGTTTCAAATCTGCAACATTAAAACTAGTGGAAACACCAAATTCCGCAGGCAGGTCAAGGATATAAGCATTATCATTAATCTTTGTTAGCACCTTAAAAGGTTCCAGCAGCACGAGGCATTAATTTAGAACGGTGCAAAGTAGGAAACCTATCCTTTCTCAAGTGCAACCAAACCATATCACCTGGCTCAAAAGTAACAAGTTTTCTTCCTTTACTACCAGCAACCTGATTTTTTGTATTAGTAGCAACAATGTTCTATTTCGTTTGTTCATGTATAGTAATCATTTGTTCAACATGTGCAGCAGCATCTACATGTGGGGCATTCGCAGCATTAAATGAAATCAAATCAATAGGTGCCCTAGGGATGTAACCATAAACAATCTGGAAAGGGCACATCTTTGTAGAAGAATGTGTGGCATGATTGTAAGCAAATTCAACATGAGGCAAGCAATCCTCCCAACGTCTCAAATTCTTGTCTAAAACAGCCCTAAGCATGGTAGATAAAGTTCTATTTACTACCTCAGTTTGTCCATCAGTCTGAGGGTGACAAGTAGTGCTAAACAGCAATTTAGTTCCCAATTTATTCCAAAGAGATCTCCAAAAATGGCTTAGAAACTTAGCATCGCAATCAGAGACTATTGTTTTTGGAATACCATGTAAATGAATAATTTCTCTAAAGAATAATTCAGCAACAATGCTAGCATCATCAGTTTTATGACAAGGTATAAAGTGAGCCATTTTAGAGAATCTATCAACAACCACAAAAATACTATCCCTCCCCTTCTTAGTTCTAGGCAAGCCCAAAACAAAGTCCATAGAAATATCAAGCCAAGGAGAAGAAGGGACAGGCAAAGGCATATATAAACCATGGTTGCCCAGACGTGACAAGAACGAACAAGAAAAAGATGCGAGCAATCTAATCTATTACTCGAGGGTGGAGTTCTGAATACACGAAGACAGCGCTGATTTGCGCGTGTTCGAGAGTAGCTAAAGCTAACGTAAAACAAAACTCGAAGAACAAAGGAGGCGCAGCTCCTGGATAAATAGAGAGGGGGCGCAGCCCCTAGGGGCGGCCACCCCTAGGTCATCCACTATGGGCCGCAGTTGGGCTAGTCATCTATTCTTCTGGGCCCTCATTCTTCAGTAGCATGACGAAGTTAAGATCTCTGGCATGGGCCCGAGTGATTGGCCCAGCTAATGAAGGAAGTGGCGCTTGATGTGGAGGTGCTGCTGGTGTAGTCGTACTCATAGTGATGTCCTCATCAAGTAGGATATTCTTCAGGAGATATGCTTAGATTCTAGCACAGTGCTGTTGACTGTACGAGCTTCGGACTCTTCCCAGAAGTCGCGCTGCTGTTGAACGTGCTGGTGCCCTTCTGGCTGCTGGCCTTGGGTATGAGTGGGTGGTAATGGTGGTGGTAATGGGAGCTGGGCCTAGGAAGCTTGAGAATGACTTGCCGAAGCAATAGAATTCGAAGGTTGTTGGTTGCCTACGTGCTCTGGTACATAGGTGTCACATCCGGTTTTAGAAGGTAAACCGAATGCGAACCATGTACGTGCCAGAATCAGTAATTCACGTACACAGCGATTACATAAATGACTCATCATAGCACAATGCTTCGAATTACAATAAAGAGTAAGTAATACTATTACAGACTAGAGCCATTTACATAATATAAATCAAAGTACACAGAATCGAAACGTAGCCAACGTAAACAACCCACCACAGGCAGCTGACTGGGGGAGGTCGCTAGCCTAATCCTTGAACTCGTCGATGTCCTGGAACTCCTGGAGATCCGCCTCGACACCTTCTTCTTTACCTGATCATAGATTGCACCAAAGGCAACCTGGTGTTTTGTGAAAGGAAGGGTGAGTACACATCAACATACTCAGCAAATGTCCCGTTTGGCTGTAGTGGACTAGCTTTATGTGGGGGTAAGTCAAGCAGTTGCTTTTAGTTGGTCGGATTATTATTACTAGTAGAGAGAGCCAGATTTTAGTATTAACCCAAGTGGTTAACCCAAAAGTACCCTTTCCAAACGGAAAGAATACCACTTACCATTTCCATAGTCAATACCGAAACCATCATTCTCATCACCACTTGTAATCCGAACATCTCTAATCAAGTATCACTAATCAATGGAGCTCCCTTGGCCGCTCATAACCGCGAGCACGGCTGATATATCAGTTTTCAAACACTCTGTAGAGGTTACGCACTTTACCCACAAGTCGGGATTCCCTTTCTAGCCCGGGCTTACAGGACCCTTATTCACTCCCATGGTGAATGGCCAGGGATTCACTATGAAGCCTTTACAAAGATTCCCTGAGGCTGTACCCGCCCGTTAGGTTTCCTAAATGCACCGCACTCCTCCCCAAGGGGCGAACCAACCTTGGCAGAGCGAGCCGCATACACCGAGCCCCATTAACGGCACGACGGTGAAGCGAACTACACCTCGGTTCCTCTAATTATTCAGCTAAGGGCGTCCTATTCCACCCTCATGGTTGCACTATTTTCCCGGGCGGTCATCCAACGAACCAGTCCTTACGGAGAGGCACTCGAGAAACAGCTCGAGTCCCCTAAAGTATCACCAGTCCAACATCATAATCATAATGACAACATCGTATCATAAGTGTTCACGTCATATTCATTGATTAAAGTAAAGCAATAGCATGAAGCTAACCATAATAACCCAAAAGGTAATCAAGGACAAGGTAAATACAAAGCTAGTCAATCCTTAGGTTGATCATGGTATGTGGGTTGATGAATTATAAAGTAAATGGGACATAATAGGTCAGAGGACACTTGCCTTCACCAAACAGATGCTCAGGGTCTTCGATCTCGTAGAACTCGAAGAGTTCGATCACTTGGTTGCCATGCTTGATCGTCGATTCCTCGAAGCTCAGGAACAGATCGCAATCTATTCGCGACGCGAAGCGAAGACGAACAGGCACAAGCAAACAAACATATACATATGCATAAGAACATTACACCATATAAGATAAAATGTTATAAAAGCGAGCAATATAAAATAGAGAGCGCCTCTACGGTTACGCGAGGAAAAGAACCACGATAGTCGAAGCTACGTTCGAGGGGTTAGCGCGTTTACACTAAACAAGTATTAATTAGAATATTTAATCCGACATTTCTATATTAATGGATATTAATCAAATGTAAATTAATATTACTACTTAGTTTTGACTAACTTACTATTTTAATATTTGACAGTTAAGCAAGTAACTTAATTAATATGAGTGATTCTAAGCGAGACGAATTAACGACGCACTGCGTGCAAACACGATGTGCGCGACGCGCGGACACAAATGACTTAGCGCGCGCACAACGCGCGATACACGCAAACGGCACGCGGCAAGGCGCGCGACACACGCGAACGGCGCGCGACAACACGTGCGAACTACACGCGCGACACTCACGAATGACACATGACGATGCGCGCGAAACAGCCCGCGGCACTCAAGAATAACATATTAATGTCACGTTTATACTAAGAATGTATTAATTTTAAAATGGTTGAGTCGGCATTAATCATACTAACATGTAAATGATTATTACAAAATTAACGTGACTGTAACAGTATAAAATGGATCCGTGGCACGCAAGGATCGCTAATGATATCGTGTTTATGCTAAATGGGTATTAACTATAATACTTAGTTTCGGCATGATCATATTAGCCGGCATTTATAAAATATAAATTAAAGCAACTGCTTAGTTTTGATTAATTTGATATTCTAGTAGTTAACAACTACACAGGTGATTAATTAACGTGAATGATCATAAGAGAAAACAATTTAATAACGCACGTGACAACGTGCGAAAGACGTGTGACGACACGCGACATAGTGCGAAACAGCGCGCGGACGGCACGCGGAACAACGCACACGACAGCGCGTGACACGCGCGAGTCAACGCGACTACACGCGCGAACAGCACGATGACGCACAAGTTAATTAACATTTATATTTATAAAAGCGCGGGTTGAAACTACAGACTCGCTTTTAATTAAATTGTTATTTTAATAACCCTCGATCAAACCACTAATTAATCACTTAACTAAAACATGTGTCGTGGCAACATATATTTAACGTGTGTACAAGATAGCTACACGGTCAATGTATAATTAATTATACAACATAGTCGACTTTAAGCGAGAAATAATAATAACGTGTGCAAAGCGCGCGACGCGAAATCGGTACACACGACGCGTGGGGCAGACAAATGGGCTCGAGCGGGTAAACGGCTATGTTTAGGGGTAGACGAGGGCCTAGACGAGCATCATCGGAGTTTCGACGTGCGACAGACGATGATGGCACGTGCATACAATGAAACGCGAACGCCGCAAATAACACACGAGACCACGGGCTGTGCTGGGCTACGTAGGCTGTAGTGGCCGCGAGCCGCCACGCCGGGCGCACCGAGGCTGCACGCCAGGCCGCCGAGCTGCTGCGTCGAGTCGCTGCGCATGGCACAGGCCGCACCGGCCAGTTGCGTGCTCCCACGCCGAGCATCGCCTCGCAGACCGCGATGGCCACGACCGGGGCGTACATGAAGCGCGCAGCAGCCAAGGGAATGTGGGCAGCGTGCGCAGCGGCCGGGGGACACGCGCAACAGCAGACCACGGCCTGCTCCGAAAGTCGGACCGGGCGCACGCCACGCCATGGCCGCAGACGACAAGGTCTCGACTGGGGAAGGAGGGGAATAAGGAGGGTAGGGGCGAGTTTACCTCGGCGTGGACGCGACGGGGAAGGAGCGGTCGACGGGGATGAGCGTCGAGGCGGTCAGTCCAGCGAAGACGAGGCAACGGCTGCGCTGGGTTGGATGTCGTGCTACGCCAAACCGCTGCGGTCAAGGACGGAGGGGAGGGGGAACCGTTTGGGGAGAGCAAGGCCCGACCGAGCGTGAGCGGCCCTGCACTAAAGAAAGGGACGAGCAGGTTTTTCGGGTCCTCCCTAGAACGGCCGAGATGTGGGGAGAGTGGGCGCCATGCGTTTTGCGTCGTGGGTGGAGTCTCGGGGAAGAAGAACAGGAGCTCGGGCGGCTGGGCACTAGCGTGCGGTGGGCGCTGGCCGCTGCACGCGTGCTGGCTGGGTGGGGGCGTGGCCTGGCCGCTGGGCCGAGTTGGTTTGGCGGCCTGGGAAGGGGGCGCTCGCTGGGCCGAGCAGGTGGGCCGCGTGCTGCTGGGTGGGAGCGCTGGGCTGAAGGGGGGAAAGCGCTGGAGCTGGGTGGGCCGGCCGAAAACTGGGCCGCACGATGAGGGGCGCGCTGGGCTGGTGCTGCTGGGCCGCGGGGGCGTGGAGCGGGCCGCGGGCAGGCCGAGGGGGGAAGGTGCTGGGTCGAGGGGGAGGTTGGGCCGACATAGGCCGAGAGGGGAAGGTGGGCTTCTTTGTTGTTTTTCCATTTTGCTATTTTCTCTTCCTTTTTATTCCTATTCAAATCTAAATATAGTATTTGAACCAAAGATTCAAATATATTTAATGAGTTTGAATTGATGCACGAACACAACAATTCGACAAACTCGACATGATATGCAACAATCAAGGATTCTTTTTTTATGGTTTCATTTTACTAGAATTACAGATATATAAAACAAAATAACTTCTCCATTTTAGGAAAAAGAGAAGAAAAGCAAAGAATTGAGAGAGTAACACCTGAATTTGGTGGATTTTAGAAAAGAAATTTTATACCGCCAAATTCAGGGTGTTACAAATCTAACCCCCTTAACAGAATTTCACCCTCGAGATTCAAGAAGAGGCTAGCAAGAAAATGAGATTGGTTCATTGGTTGTTCACAGCTTTCTTGAGTTGACTTTGACTCTACAAACTTAACTTATGGACTGGTTGCTTTGACCTTTAGATGCTTGAGACCGATCGATGCAATTCTTGAGGATCCCTTGGACCTATGGGTTAGGACCCACATATGCTTCCGGTGCTTCACTTTGATCTTGTTTGTTGATGTTGATCACATTGTCTTCATTAGGGTTAGCGGCTAACCCCCTTAATAGGAGCGTTGATATGCACTTGGTGAAGATGCTGTCGACTCTGATCTTGACTGATTTGGAGGAGTTGGAGGTTGCCAAATGGATAGGTGCAAGAGGAAAGACTACAGATAGAAAAGGTAAGCATAGATGGATTAAAGAGAGAAAAGGGTTAGCACCCAACTACCTAACTCTATGGCACTCAGCTAGTAAACTGATGTCATTGCGGACTAAGGGCCACAACATATCAACACTCATCACAAAGAAGCAAATCAGTCATCACATAAAAACAAACAGCACAAGCATACATCAACAAACATTCTGTTGCTACATGTTCCTTCTAATTAAATGGTGGTCTTTCTTGAAAAGGGAATAACTACTCTCTAAGGTTGTTGAAGGACAAGGAGAAGAACAAGACGTGCAGAATAGGGACACGAGCACCATAAAGAATGGAGTTAAAGCAGGCATTGTAAGCGATCAACAAAAGGATATGACCAAAGGCATAATGGGTAGAACAACACTCTCGGGTTGAGATAGAAAAGGGGAGATTTCCAAAAGCAGACCTCAGATAGGTATCAAGTCAAGATCTAGTGATTACAAGGGTAAGGGGTATATCAAACAAACACTATGACTGGCAACGCAGTAAAGGAAAAGGGAATGACCAAGAGCGGGTAGGTAAGACAACACTCTTGAACTGGAACGAGAGAGGGGCTTTAAAATGCAGGGATGGGATAAGCATCAAGGTAAAGATCAAGGGATGACAAGGGTTAAGGTGATAACGGACAAACACCCAACCAAAAAATTATTTTAGACCAAAACTTGCAAGGTGTCAAGAAGGGGGAGCAGTCAATGATGAATAGGTGAGGCATTATCCTCAAACACGGATGGAAAAGAGGAGGCTTCAAAGGATATGTTCGAGATAAGTAGGAGGGTAAGGACATACATATCACGAGGGTTTTAAAGGCAATAACAGACAAAAATGTAGGATAGGAGGTAAATAAGCATAAGACAAAAGATATTAGTACCATAAAGGATGGAGTTAAGATAAGACCTACAAATGAAAAAATGAGAGGGTACGTCCAAGGGCCGGATAGGTAAACTGCCACTCTCAAATTGAGGTGAAAGAGAGGAGATTTTTTAAGAGCAAGAATAAAGATAAGTGTCAAGGCAAGACTGATGGATGACAAGGTAATGGTGATAGCAAATAAAACACACAACAAAGGATGGAATTAAGACAAGACTTGTAAGGCGACAAGAATTGAAAAGAAATCAAGGGAGAGATGGGTAACTCACAGCTCTCAAACTGGGTTGAAAGAAAGGGGAGGCTTTCAAAGGATAAGTTCAAAGTAAACATTGTTAGAAATATGCCCTAGAGATAATCATAGAGATGAGCATATTTCTTTGTATCCATGATATATATATTGCTTAATTGAATATCCATGGAAGGCACCTTGTATTGATTAGCAATTATGTGAATTGTTTGTGAGATTCTTTACTTATATGGTTATTCTAAATGATGTCCCTAGTCAGAGTCGATGACTAGCACATGTATTAGTTGATGACTACATTTCACAAGTCATGAACATGGAGATGTTAAACTAATAATGTGGGCGCATGTATGACATGAGGCTGGACTGACCCAACGTGAGATATTGTAATATAGTTCTCTTTTTGCAACATGAATATTGTATCCGTAGACCTGAGATTGTCGCATGTTCTCAAGATGTGAATTGACTTACTTAGGGACTATCAAACGTTATTCCGTAACTAGGTAGTTATAAAGGTAGTTTTGGGTTTGTTAGGAAGCATGCTGTGAGGCATGGTCAGTCAAGATGGAATTTGTCCCTCTCTTTGTGAGAGAGATATCTCTGGGCCCCTCGAGTGATTGGATCAAGAAATGCATGGCCATGCTAGGGTTAAGAGTTAACCATTGAAAGGATTCCAATTCACAGTATCGAGAAAGAGAGGTCAGCTTAGAGCCAGACCAAATATCGTGAGACAAAGGGAACATCATGTACGTAATGTTGCAATGGTTCGTCTGATATGATCTTTACGTGCGCATAGGAGTTGACATGTCTTGCTAGAGGCCGCTGTCAATTATTAGGCCAAGTAAGAGTACTCGGGCTATGTCTATTTATACGTGAACCTATAGGGTCACACACTTAAGGGGAAGGAAGCCTAACTCGGATTAGATCTGAAATTAGACTGGGCTTTAGGGTTACTGATGGGCCTCAGTGTCAGAAGCCCACCATAACGCCTATATAATGAGGGGCGGGGGCGCGGTTAGGCTAACCCTAATTCGCCACCAGCAAACGAGTAGTCGCTCGCCTCTCGCCCTCGCCAAGCCGCCGTCGCGAACCTAGCAGTTCGGTACGCGGCGCTTCCTCCCTGTACGTGTGGATACCTCGGAGGTGCTGCATCTGGAGCACTAGGACGAACCGTGCGAGGACGTGAAGGACGCCGACGACTGCATGACACTGCTCAACGCGTTCGTCTACATCGAGACGTCTTCCGCTGCTCTACGCGTCTAGTGGTAATTCCATGACCTATAACCGCAGTAGTTCTTGGTTTTATGGGGTTGAAATTTTTGTTTTGCGCTAGCGTAGCCTCCCCGTAATCTTTCAATTGTGTCAGAGCCAGGTTCTGCGTAGTTTTAGGTCTGGATCTAGGTTCATGAGATGGATCTACTTGATGCACGGTTTGATTAGATCAATTGGTTATAAAGGGTTGAAGTAGATTACATCGGATATGACTGAAGAGATTAGTTCGTCCTTCTCTGTTATGTGCACGACTTGCCCCTACCGGCTGGAATCACCATCGGGGCTAACTGCGTACACAACCAGCAGATTGACGTAACAGATCGACGTCATGAGTGTAATCTTCTTAAATGTTTAAGCTTAGGGTGATATAAGTAGGACGATCCCTCATAAATGTTTAAGCTTAAATGCCTCTCCAAACCTTGCACTATCATAAGTCTTGTACAATTGGTGGTGGGTCTATGAAATTAGGGTGCCACCAGTTTTCCTTGACTAGATAGGTTTGTATCGGATACGAACTGCAGAAAGGGTTGGTTAACTTAAACAAAGTCAGCTTAATGGTTAAGGACTTTGGGGCATAAGGTTGGGAGCCAAGACATAGAGATGTCACCCAACAACAGAAGTCATATATATGATATGATTAGCAAGGAGTTGCTTACCGATCTACCTTGTCTTCTAGCGGTGATGCTAAAGCTCACTAGTAGACTTGTTAGTTGTGGGTTCTGAATCACTAAGTATCAATCGAGGGATATTGATTTTAGTGGGAGTAGACTATTAAATGTTTAATATGATTTACTCTGTCATGGATATTTTTGTCTTAGTATTTTGCATTATTTTGTTGTAGATAAATGGCACCTAGCACACCAACATTTACTTTGCGATCAATTCTTGAAAAGGATAAGTTAAATGGAACAAACTACATGGATTGGATCCGTAACCTGAGAATTGTTCTCAGGGCTGAAAAAAAGGAAGACGTTCTAGACACCCCGCTGCTAGAGGATCCTGGTGAAGATGCAACTGCTGCAGCTAAAACCGCTTACAAGAAAGCAATGGATGCTAATCTTGAAGTGAGTTGCCTAATGCTTGCTTGCATGGAGCCTGAGCTACAGATGCAGTTTGAGACAAACCATGAGGCGCACGATATGATCGTGGCGCTCAAGGATATGTTCCAGACTTAGGCTAGGACTGAAAGGTTCAATGTGTCCAAAGCCTTTCTGGAATGCAAGCTAGCAGAAGACGCGACAGTTGGGCCACACGTAATCAAAATGGTTGGTTACAGTCAGAGGTTGGAGAAGCTAGGCTTCCCAATAAGCCAAGAGTTGGCCACTGACATCATTTTGGCATCTCTTCTGCCCAGCTATGGAAACTTCATTACGAACTACCATATGCATGGGGCGGAGAGGGGCCTCAATGAACTATGTGGCATGTTGAAAACAGCATAGGGGGACATAAAGAAAAGCGCTGGCAGCAGCGGCCATGTGATGGCGGTCCAAAACAAACCCAACTTTAAGAAGAAGGGTAAATCTCAAAAAAAGAAGGGCAAGGCAAAGGATACAGTATCCAAGCCAAATCAAAAGCCCAAGGCTGGACCAGCTGCAGATGCAGAGTGCTTTTATTGCAAAGAACTTGGTCACTGGAAAAGGAATTGCAAGCAGTACTTGGCCTCTATTAAGGATCGCGGCGGTAAGGGTACAGCCGCAGCAGGTACACTTGCTATTCACATTACAGAAATTTTTCTTGCTGATTCTTATATTAATTCTTGGGTATTTGATACCGGATCGGTTGCCCATATTTGCAATTCGATGCAGGGAATGATAAGAAGTAGAAGCGTGAAAAGCGTGAACCGGGAATGACAACATAGTCGACTTTACGCGAGAAATAATAATAATAACGTGCACAAAGCGCGCGACACGAAATCGGTACACACGACGCGCGGGGTAGACAAACGGGCTCGAGCGGGTAAACGGCTATGTTTAGGGGTAGACGAGGGCCTAGACGAGCATCATCGGAGTTTCGACGCGCGACAGACGATGATGGCACGTGCATACAATGAAACGCGAACGCCGCAAATAACACACGAGACCACGGGCTGCGCTGGGCTATGCAGGCTGCAGTGGCCGCGAGCCGCCACGCCGGGCGCACCGAGGCTGCGCGCCAGGCCACCGAGCTGCTGCGTTGAGTCACTGCGCATGGCGTAGGCCGCACCGGCCAGTTGCGTGCTCCCACGCCGAGCATCGCCTCGTAGACCGCGATGGCCGCGACCGGGGGAATGCGGGCAGCGTGCGCAGTGGCCGGGGGACACACGCAACAGCAGACCACGAGCTGCTCCAAAAGTCGGACTGGGCACATGCCACGCCATGGCCACAGACGACAAAGTCTCGACTGGGGAAGGAGGGGAATAAGGAGGGTAGGGGCGAGTTTACCTCGGCATGGACGCGATAGGGAAGGATGCGGTCGACGGGATGAGCGTCGAGGCGGTCGGTCCAGCGAAGACGGGGCAACGGCTGCGCTGGGTTGGACGCCGCGCTACGCCAAACCGCTGCGGTCGAGGACGGAGGGGAGGGGGAACCGTTTGGGGAGAGGAAGGCCCGGCCGAGCGCGAGCGGCCCTGCACTAAAGAAAGGGACGAGCAGGTTTTTGGGATCCTCCCTGGAACGGTCGAGATGTGGAGAGAGTGGGCGCCATGCGTTTTGCGTCGTGGTTGGAGTCCCGGGGAAGAAGAACAGGAGCTCAGGCGGCTGGGCACTGGCGTGCGGTGGGCGCTTGCTGCTGGACGCGTGATGGCTGGGTGGGGCCGCGGCCTGGCCACTGGGCCGAGTTGGTCTGGCGGCCTGGGAAGGGGGCGCTCGCTGGGCCGAGCAGGTGGGCCGCGCGCCGCTGGGTGGGAGCGCTGGACTGAAGGGGGAAAGCGCTGGAGCTGGGTGGGCCGACCGAAAAATGGGTCGCGCGATGAGGGGCGCGGTGGGCTGGCGCTGCTGGGCCGCGGGGGCACGGAGTGGGCCGCGGGCAGGCCGAGGGGGGAAGGTGCTGGGTCGCGGGGGAGGTTGGGCCGACGCAGGCCGAGAGGGGAAGGTGGGCTTCTTTGTTGTTTTTCCATTTTGCTATTTTCTCTTCCTTTTTATTCCAATTCATATCTAAATATAGTATTTGAACCAAAGATTCAAATATATTTAATGAGTTTGAATTGATGCACGAACACAACAATTCGACAAACTCGACATGATATGCAAGAATCAAGGATTCTTTTTTTATGGTTTCATTTTACTAGGCTTACAGATATATAAAACAAAATAACTTCTCCATTTTTAGGAAAAAGAGAAGAAAAGCAAAGAACTGAGAGAGTAACACCTGAATTTGGTGGATTTTAGAAAAGAAATTTTATACCCCCAAATTCAGGGTGTTACAATAGGGAGAGTAGCATGAAGCAGTATGTAAAACTTGCTTTGGCTGATTCTGCCGGGCTTCAGCTTCGGCAATCTCCTTTTGCTTCTGAATTGTAACTTGGCATGTTCTTGTAGTGTGGCCCATGTCTTCTCCATAGAATAAGCAATAGAGCTTTCTGGGTTGATCCCCGTACCTTCCTTTGAAGCCCCTGCCGCCTCTGCCCCTTGGGGCTAGTGGCCTGAAAGAGCTTTGTTATTGCCCTGAAGATTGGGAGCTGTGCTGCGGTCTTTGAGGCTGACTTCCTCTATCATCATTTAGGCTGGAGTTATGGATTGATCTGACATGCCTGGGGTGGATTCTTCCTCCGAAGCCCCTAGTCATTTCAGAAAATCTGTAGGCTTCTTCCCTTCTTTGGCGGAAATCATTATCAGCCTGGATGTATTCATCCATCTTCTGAAGAAACTTCTCTAGGGTCTGTGGGGGTTTCTTGGCAAAATACTGAGCCGTAGGTCCTGGCCGAAGCCCTTTGATCATGGCCTCAATGACAATTTCATTGGGCACTGTAGGCGCTTGTGCTCTCAGACGCAAGAACCTTCGGACATACGCCTGAAGGTACTCCTCATGGTCTTGTGTGCACTGGAACAAGGCCTGAGCAGTGACTGGCTTCATTTGAAACCCTTGGAAACTAGTGATCAACATGTCTTTAAGCTTCTGCCATAACGTGATTGTCCCTGGCCGGAGAGAAGAGTACCATGTCTGGGCCACACTTCGGACTGCCATGACGAAGGACTTTGCCATGACAGCGGCGTTGCCTCCATATAAGGATATTGTTGCCTCATAGCTCATCAAGAATTACTTTGGGTCCGAGTGCCCATCGTACATGGGCAACTGGGGTGACTTTTAGGATTGTGGCCATGGGATAGCCTGCAATTCTGCTCCTAGGGGAGAAGCATCATCAAAAGTAAAGTTACCATGATGAAAGTCATCGTACCATTCATCTTCGTTGAATGAGCTCTCTTCACGAAGCTCCCTGTGTTGAGGCCTTCAGTCCTGGTCATCTTGAGTGAGAAGACACATTTCTTTAGTGGCCTGATCAATCTTCTTCTGAAGATTGGCGAGACGAAGCATATTTTCCTTTTTCCTCTGGACCTGTTGATGAATGGCTTCGAGGTCCCTGATTTCTTGGTCCAACTCTTCCTCCTAAGGTGTCAGACCGGTGGCCTTCCTTTTTTTGGCTTCTAGCTTCATGTAATGTGTCTTGGTTGACGTCCAGTGGCTGCAGTGCAGCCCCTAGCCCTGAAGACTTCTTCGGCGGCATGACGAAGGTCACAGCTTGCCAAAGGTGGTCAAATGAGTTCACCGGAGGTGGGCGCCAATGTTGTCCACTTGTTCTCCAATGTTACGAGTTAAGAACAAGGCAACACAAATGTTAATTGTTAAAGACCTTCATCCTTCGAAGCATTATCTCCCTTAGGATATAATGATCTTCAGACGAAGGTTATGAAGGGCATACCTTCATAAACTCAATATACAACGAGAAGCAGGAACATATGATACACGTAAAGAATATGAATAATCATATCAAATCATTAGATCATCCATATTCTCATTATATAATCATGAATAATCAATAATCATTAACAATATCAAATTACATTTATACCTTCGGCTTGACAGAAGATAAGAATTCAGGAGTGATGTGCAAGTGAATACAAGTCAGCGTGAACAGTACGGTGTCACTGTTCATCTATTTATAGGCACAGGACACAGCTTGTGTAAAATTTCATCCATGTCCTTGACATTTACTATTAACTAAGGAGTAATCTGTCAAGGACTAGGTAGCCTTTTCCCCTTTAGATCGGTTTCATTTTCCATCGCTAAGTCGAAGCTTCTCCATCCATTGCTTCGGAATTGATTTATCCTTCTTCTAGGCCACGCCTTTCATACCGTGTGCACCTTCATCTCAAAGCCGAAGGTACCTGTGATAGTATATTATACTTGGAAAACATGTTAGTCGTGTTTTTGAGGTCCTTCGGAGGACGAAGGCCCCCAACAATTACATAGCCGAAGTCTTACAAAAATAAATGATAACAATAAAACGAACTAAATATTATTCCTTGGCGCCATCAAGCTGACTTTGAGACACCACCTAGATCAACTCGCGCTCCTCATTATAAGGCTCCACTTGGACCACCTGCTCTTCACCTATGGGGGGTTATATATCGCAAGAGTGAGCTCACAGAAGATCATAGCTCAACAAGTTGTGGGGAATAATGTGCATAAACTCACCAAAGGTGAGAGCTCATGTGAAGTGTAAGGCTGATCAACAAATAATGGTTACAACTGAGCATTGCTTTTAATAAGTGGTCAAGTTTTATTAGCATTTACTAAATGTAAGTAAATACCAAACTAGAGTAATAATAGATCAAAATTTATAATAAACCACAATGCGATGCAAATGGCAAATTGAATTTAATTCCATAAATTACTCATGTGAGGGTCCGAGCTGCTCATGACCGTGAGCACGACTAGTATACTAGTTGTACACTCTGCAGAGGTTGTGCATCTTTACCCACAAGTCATGTTACCCATTTGCCAACGGATCACGACTTCCCATTCAACTCTACCGAGGAGATGAGGCAGGGTAGCACTACGAGGCCTTTACAAAGTTCCACAAGCTTCAGAAAATCCGCTATAGTTTCTAGGAAGCCCGAATGCAGGGATCCCTCGTCTGACCGCCATCACAACAAAATCAACCCGAGAACCTCCCTACACCGACCACTCCCCTACTGCCCTTGCCCCTTTCGGGTAAGGTACTCATCCACTAGCTTTCCTAATTAGTCAGCTAAGGGCATCCCATACCACCCTTGTGGTAGCACTGTTTTCCCGGGTGGTTCTCCATGTTCCAATTAACAATATGATCTTATCATGAACAGTAGATAACAAATTGATGATAAAAGCATGATCATGAATAATGTGTATCTCAATACCGAAAATCACATAAAGCAATAGCAGGTACTACCTAAAAGTTCAGTGGTAAACAAGGTATAAAGATAGTCAAACTCGGGTAACCTATTGGGTCCCATCAAAATTAACCTATGCAGATCATAATGATTAACAGGAACATTATTGGGTAAATAGAAGTGATCAAGGGCACAACTTGCCTTCAACAAGCTCCTGCCCAGCAATTTCCTCCTGCTGAACACCCGGGTCCTTAGTGGCTTGCTCGTTTACTCGCAACAATACAAACAAGCATAATATAGGAGAAATTAACATCACACTAGATCTAAGGTTATCGTTCCACTACGGCCAATCGGTACCTGGAGTTCTAATCAGAACCGCATAATACACATCCAACGGTGCACGGCCATCCCCACATCCAAATCTAACTGGGCGGCGGCGCACTTGCCGGGATACGGCGGCGCCATCGCCGGTGAGCATCAACCGGCCTACATAGGGTCCTAAACTCTAGTACGACAAACCCTAGATGCAACGGAGACGACCGTGGGTTGATGTATGGGTGTCTTAACGAGGTTTGGCATTTGGGTGAGGTTGGCTGTGGTGCCAAGCGGATCCGCGATGGACTTGTGGCTCTAGCGAGCAATTTCGATCAAGGTTGGTCGGGGACTCTAGTCAATCCACTGCGCGCAGGTCACACATGCGATGACGGAGCTTCCGCACCACTCTCCGCACTCACCTGACGACGTGAGCTGGAATCCCTTCACGGCGGCGGTGAGGTTGTCGTGCCATGTACTCCCTCTCCGGTTCTATGGCACTGGTGTGCAACCTCTATAGAGTGTTATAAACTGATATATCAGTCGTGCTCACGGTTATGAGTGGCCTTGGGAGTTCCATCGATTAGAGATACATTGATTAGAGATACATTGATTAGAGATATATTGATTAGAGATACTATGATTACAGAAGATGATGAGGATGAGGATAATTATGGTTTTGATGATTATGATTATGGTTTCTGGTATTCTTTCCATTTGGAAGGAGTATTTTTGGGTTAATAACTCGGGTTTAATGCTAAAACCTGGATCTCTACTAGTAACAATTACCTGACCAACTAAAAGCAACTGCTTGATCTTAACCCACATAAAGCTAATCCACTACATCCAAACGAGACAATTGCTGAGTATGTTGATGTGTACTCACCCTTGCTTTACACACCAACCCCCCCCCCAAGTTGTCCACATTGCTACCACTGCTCAAGAGATGATGAAGTGTCATGGTCGAGGACTTCCAAGAGTTCCAAGAGTATGATGAGTTCTAAGCGTGGGTTAGCGGCAAACCCCCAATCGACTGCCTGTGAAGGTTGTGTTTGGCTATGTTTCGTTTCGCACTTTGATTTATTGTCACACCCAGATTTAAGAGATAAAGCCAGGTGCGTCTCATATGTGCGCCAAAGAAGAACATCGCATATAATGACAAAGTGTATAGAGATAAATGTCACAAGTATCATTATTACATAGTGGAAGTCTTACAAAAATAAATGATAACAATAAAGCAAACTAAATATTATTCCTTAGCGCCATCAAGCTGACTGGGAGACGCCACCTAGATCAACTCGTACTCCTCATTATAGGGCTCCTCTTGGACCACCTACTCTTCACCTGTGGGGGGTTTATATATCGCAAGAGTGAGCTCACAAAATATCATAGCTCAACAAGTTGTGGGGAATAATGTGCATGAACTCACCAAAGGTGGGAGCTCATATGAAGTGTAAGGCTGATCAACAAATAATGGTTACAGATGAGCATTGCTTTTAATAAGTGGTCAAGTTTTATTAGCAGTTACTAAATGTAAGTAAATACCAAACCAGAGCAATAATAGATCAAAATTAATAATAAACCACAATGCGATGCAAATGACAAATTGAATTTAATTCCATAAATTACTCATGTGAGGGTCTAAGCCGCTCATGACCGTGAGCATGGCTGATATAACAGTTTTACACTCTATCGAGGTTGCACATCTTTACCCACAAGTAATGTTACCCATTTGCTAAGAGATCATGACTTCCCATTCATCTCTACCGAGGAGACGAGGAAGGGTAGCACTACGAGGCCTTTACAAAGTTCCCCTAGCTTCAGAAAACCCGCTATAGTTTCTAGGAAGCCCCAATGCAGGGATCCCTCGTCTGACCGCCATCGCAGCAATATCAACCTGAGAACCTCCCTACATCGACCACTCCCTACTGCCCTTGCCCCTTTTGGGTAAGGTAGTCATCCACTAGCTTTCTTAATTAGGCAGCCAAGGGCATCCCATACCACCCTTGTGGTAGCACTGTTTTCCCGGGTGGTTCTCCATGTTCCAGTTAACAATATGATCTTATTATGAATAGTAAATAACAAATTGATAATAAAAACATTATCATGAATAATATGTATCTCAATACCCAAAACCACATAAAGCAATAGAAGGTACTACCCAAAAGTTCAGTGGTAAACAAGGTATAAAGATAGTCAAACTAGGGTAACCTATTGGATCTCATCAAAATTAACCTATGCAGATCATAGTGATTAATAGCAACATTATTGGATAAATAGAAGTGATCAAGGGCACAACTTGCCTTCAACGAGCTGCTGCTCAGCAGTCTCCACCTGCTAAACACCTGGGTCCTCAGTGGCTTGCTCGCCTACTCGCAACAATACAAACAAACACGGTATAGGAGAAATTAACATCACACCAAACAGCAGAACAGAATGCATGCTAATATTCTAATATTCTACACATCGTAACGAGATCGTTGGAACAAGAATCACTAAATTCGGAGTTACGGTTATCGAGTTATGATTTTCTAAAGGCATTAAGTGGTTGATATAGATTAAGCCAAATGAAAAACTTCAGTCTATGTTTCATGAATAAACAAAGTTACTAGTTGATAGACAATATTAATACAAAATTAATGCAACTGGAATGGATTAAAAAGGATCTAAAATTAATTTTATATGAATTATATAAGTTCTAGAATTCTTTTTGCATTTGAAATCCACTTTTCTAAATCCATTTTCCTATTTTCTCATAGCTCTGGACTGCACGCACAATAATCCGTAAGCTTGGGGGCTAACTCATAAAATCTCCCAGACTCAGCTCAATCTGTGGTGGACTGCGGGTTTATTTCTTCGAAGTTCAAGGACTCATATGTTAACTTGCCACAGCGAAGGGGTATCGTTGCACTGGGACCGTTGGATCAGAGCCCAACGAACCAGATTGAATCGGAAAGCCCTAATGTTCATCAAGCGTACGGGACCGTAGGATCTACGATGGATGGCCCAGATTTAATGAACGGCGCGGTCATGTGTTTTCACATCGGAACCATCCATCGCTGGATCTACGGTTATCATTCCACTACAGCCAACCGGTACTCGAAGTTCTAATCAGAACTGCACAATACACATCCAACGTTGCACGGCCATCCCCACATCCAAATCTAACTGGGCGGCGGCGCACTTGCCGGGATACGGCGGCGCCATCGCCGGTGAGCGTCAACCAGCCTACATAGGATCCTAAACTCTAGTACGACAAATCCTAGATGCACCAAGACGGCCGTGGGTTGATGTATGGGTGTCTTACCGAGGTTTGGCGTTTGGGTGAGGTTGGCTGCGGTGCCAAGCGGATCCGCGACGGACTTGTGGCTCTAGCGAGCAATTTCGATCAAGGTTGGTCGGGGACTCTAGTCAATCCGCTACGCGTAGGTCACACATGCGATGATAGAGCTTCCGCACCACTCTCCGCACTCGCCCAACGACGTGAGCTAGAATACCTTCACGACGGCGGTGAGGTCATCGCGCCATGTACTCCCTCACTGGTTCTATGGCACTGGTGGCAGGGTTTCAAGGGGGTAGAAGGAATTCGGTCCTTGGATTATAGCTTTATAGCCCCAGAAGGGTGGCTCGAGCGCTCGCAACCACCCCCACAATCGGCGCCGGCGTTCCAAGCTTCGCGGAATCAAACTCGAGGAGGAAGATGGACTAGAGACGCGAGCCCATGGACCAGATACAACAAGCCCCGCGCACTCGTGAGTGGGTGAGAACGGTTAGGCTGACAGTGAGGACCCACATGTCGGCGCACGTTATTCGTTGCTGGGCCGCTCAGAAGCCAGGTTAGCTGGGCCACCGTCCGAATTTGGCCTATGCGACCGAATTTGCTTTCCTTTATTTTTTCCTTTTTCTATTTATTTTTATTTTCATTTTTTTATTCCAAATTTTGAGTTCAACTTTGTGATTAATTTGTCCTTAGTTTAAATGTACCATTTTGACATACCAGTGTGAGAATAATTTATTTATTTTATGTAGTATCTTCCTTTTCTAGTTCATTTTCAAACTCTCTAAATTGATGTTTAGGTTAAATCCTAATTTGGGACATTATCATATTTCTATTAACATTGCAAGTATTAAATGCACAAACTCAAAAACCCAACATGATGCATGAATTATTTTAGGTGTTAGTAGTTAATTGTTCACTTTAAATAAGGATATTCCCATGTTGTAATGATTAGATGGCAATACATATAATGAGATCCACTCTCTTCATATTATTTACAAATTGGTTACTACAAATCCTACCCCCCCCCCCTTAAAAAGAATCTCGACCTCGAGATTAGGATGAACTAGGAAAGAGGTGGGAAAGGTCTACTCATAGCTCTTCTTCTCTTTCCCAAGTAGCCTCATCTTCACTATGATGACTCCATTGCACTTCGCACATTTTGATCACTTTACTTCTTGTGACACGAGTCAAAGTATCAAGGATCTTGATAGGATACTCAGTATAAGTCAGGGCATCTTGAACACTAAGCTCCTCCATAGGCAGTTGCTCCTCGGGTACCCTGAGACACTTCTTCAACTGGGACACATGGAAGACATCATGTACATCCGCAAGATGGTCGGGTAATTCCAGTTGATAGGCAACTTCCCCCACTCGCTTTAGGATTAAGAAGGGTCCAATAAAGCAAGGGGCAACTTCCCTTTAACTTTAAACCTCCTCATACCTCGGATCGGTAACACTTTTAGATACACGTGATCACCCTCCTTAAACTCTAACAATCTTCTCTGGGTATCCTCATAGCTTTTCTGTCTTGACTGCATAGTTCTCAAGTTCTCTCTTATCAACCGGACTTGTTCTTTTGCCTCTTGTATAATTTCTGGCCCAAAGAACTACCTTTCACCAGTTTGATCCCAATATGAAGGAGTCCTGCATTTTCTGCCATATAAAGCCTCAAACGAGGACATCTTCAAACTGGCCTAGTAACTGTTATTGTAAGAGAACTCCGCATAGGGAAAACTCCTATCCCAACTGCCACCATGTTTAAGAGCACAAGCTCATAACATATCTTCTA
Organism: Zea luxurians; assembly: GCA_029449295.1. NCBI lineage: Eukaryota > Viridiplantae > Streptophyta > Magnoliopsida > Poales > Poaceae > Zea > Zea luxurians. The sequence continues at coordinate 37,311,793 of JAOPSE010000030.1, read as the reverse complement.
GTACTTGGTTGGTTCTCTTGGTCTGCCCATCAGTTTGAGGATGGTAGGCCGAGCTAAAATTCAACTGCATGTCCAAGTACTCGTGCAACTTCTGCCAAAACCGAGAAGTAAATTGTGATCCCCGGTCTGACACAATCTTCTTAGGCACTCCGTGTAAACAAACTATTCGAGCCATGTACAATTCTGCTAGCTTGGCTCCCATGTAATTAGTCCTCACAAGAATGAAGTGAGCCACTTTTGTTAGTCTGTCCATAATCACCCAAATAGAGTCAAACCCTGCAGAAGTGCGGGGTAGACCAACAATGAAGTCCATGCCAATTTCTTCCCACTTCCACTTAGGTACCTTTAGTGGGTGAAGTAATCCAGAAGGTCTCTGATGCTCGGCTTTTACCCTCTGGCAAAGATCACACACTGCCATATGTGAAGCAACATCCCTTTTCAGACCATACCACTAATACATTTGTTTCAGATCTTGATACATCTTGGTACTACCAGGATGGATGGAGTAGGCTGAGTCATGTGCTTCCTTCAATATGGTTTCCCGAAGACTATCAATCTCAGGGACGCAAATCCTGTTCTTGAACCAGATCGTGCCCTGTTTGTCTTTCGTGAAGTCTAGACCCCTACCTTCTGCCATCAGATCTTTGATCTCTTGAATTTTAACATCACTAATCTGACCCTTTCGTATTTCTTGTTCTCAGGTAGGTTCCACCTATATGGTAAATTTGTTTTGTCACGACGTTTATAAGTACACATATGTAACAACTCATTGGATACTAATGATTACCGCATCAAATACTTTTTGTAGTAAAGTACCACCTTACACATGTTATTTTGTTAGTAATCCAGAAGAATGTGCCATATGTGGCCAAGTTTTTCTTTAATGAACTTATTATTTTCCAACTACAAGCTCATGAGTTCGATAATGTATTATTTTATCAGTTTTATTACAAGAATCTGTCATTTGAAAATATGCTTATCCAAACACCTAGATTCTAACCAGCAACTTTCCTCTATAGCCAGGTTGCCAAATACTCGGATGCATACCAGTCAGCTTCTCCCCACAGTCAACTTCTTCCCACGGCCAGCTTCTCAAAAAAGCTCGTCAGAAAAAGTCGATCCAAATAGGCATGTAGGTTGCTAGAAGCAACCTAACCTTGGGGGAAAACTTTATTAGTTGTCCTTGTTTGCTTTCTCATAACTTTCTAATTCATTATATTTCATATATTTTATGAACATGTTTATGCGATGTTTGGACTTGTGCCATGTGGACTTATGGACTATTATGTATATGTGTGTGAACTTGTCTTTGAGACTTGTGATTTGGACTATTGTGTGTATATATGTATGCAGGTTTTAAAATATGAACCCTGTTCTAGAGGCTTCCCATCCAGGGAGAGAGCCAGAATAGGATTTATATTTTAAAAATAATAATAATAAGGCTGACGTTCTTAAGACCACGTCAGCTAAGTACGTCGATTCACCGACGTACTTAAAGCCACGTGGCAACGCCAACGGTTGGCCTGGTGGCAATTAAGAACGTCGGTTTTAATGACCGACGCACTTAATGCCATGTGGCTCGCCCATGGAGCCTCGGCCGGGTGCCACGTGGCTCATAGTGGCTCATAGCTAAGAACGTCAACCCCTTCGTACCAACGTTCTTATCTGTTTAAGTATGTCGGGTTTCTCGATCGACGTACTTAACTTAAGAACGTCGACCCCAACATTCTTAGTTGTTTAAGTATGTCAAATACTATACGTCGGTTAAGAACGTTGGCCTATTAGAGTAAGAACGTTGGTTCCTAACCGACGTTTTTACCTATATTTCATGTAGTGATTTCATATATTTTAGGGTTTTGTTGTTGCTTAGGTAGATGTAGCTAGCTTTCTTGTCGATTTAGTGTATGTATTTGTATCGATTTGTATTGTGGATACTATATATGTATCTAAATTTGAAATTTTTTCTCTCTCCTGCTTTAGATTTGTATTCGACAAAGATACAAAACAGTCGACATTTACTCCAAGGTATAATGAACCTATTTAAAATATTTCTATCATGGCTAGGTACTAATTATTTAATTCCAATATTACTAATATTCTTTAAATATATTAAATAATATATAAGTAACTTTTAATATTGATTGAATACTACTAATGGTGCATAAATAGTATTAAATTATTTTTATAATGCTTTAGATGATTATTGCGCCCGTGCAATGACACCCTCTGATATAGTTGAGGTGCCCGATCTTTCGGCGAGTGGAGATAATTCCGATTTGGCGGAAGAGGACCCTTGCGATCCGACTACGACGAGCAAGCCTGAGGTGCCAATGCAATCGCTGAACCAACTCCCTGTGGTTACCGACCTTGCTGATGCGAGATCGGCCTGATCACGAAGATCGTTTCCTGTGCGCAATCGAAGAACGAACAAGAAAAAGATGCGAGCAATCTAATCTATTACTCGAGGGTGGAGTTCTGAATACACGAAGACAGCGCTGATTTGCGCGTGTTTGAGAGTAGCTAAAGCTAACGTAAAACAAAACTCGAAGAACAAAGGAGGCGCAGCTCCTAGATAAATAGAGAGGGGGCGCAGCCCCTAGGGGCGGCCAACCCTAGGTCGTCCACTATGGGCCGCAGTTGGGCTGGTCGTCTATTCTTCTGGGCCCTCATTCTTCAGTAGCATGACAAAGTTAAGATCTCTGGCACGGGCCCGAGTGATTGGCCCAGCTAATGAATGAAGTGGCGCTTGATGTGCAGGTGCTGCTGGTGTAGTCGTACTCATAGTGATGTCCTCATCATCCTCCCCTTCTTGAAGTGAAGTCGTCCTTGATGGCAACTCCTCATCCTCGGCCATATATGGTTTCGAATCTGCAACATTAAAACTAGTGGAAACACCAAATTCCGCAGGCAGGTCAAGGATATAAGCATTATCATTAATCTTTGTTAGCACCTTAAAAGGACCAGCATCACGAGGCATTAATTTAGAACGGCGCAAAGTAGGAAACCGATCCTTTCTCAAGTGCAACCAAACCATATCACCTGGCTCAAAAGTAACAAGTTTTCTTCCTTTACTACCAGCAACCTGATTTTTTGCATTAGTAGCAGCAATGTTCTGTTTCGTTTGTTCATGTATGGTAATCATTTGTTCAACATGTGCAGCAGCATCTACATGTGGGGCATTCGCAGCATTAAGTGAAATCAAATCAATAGGTGCCCTAGGGATGTAACCGTAAACAATCTGAAAAGGGCACATCTTTGTAGAAGAATGTGTGGCATGATTATAAGCAAATTCAACATGAGGCAAACAATCCTCCCAACGTCTCAAATTCTTGTCTAAAACAGCCCTAAGCATGGTAGATAAAGTTCTATTTACTACCTCAGTTTGTCCATCAGTCTGAGGGTGACAAGTAGTGCTAAACAACGATTTAGTTCCCAATTTATTCCAAAGAGATCTCTAAAAATGGCTTAGAAACTTAGCATCGCGATCAGAGACTATTGTTTTTGGAATACCATGTAAACGAATAATTTCTCTAAAGAACAATTTAGCAACAATGCTAGCATCATCAGTTTTATGACAAGGTATAAAGTGAGCCATTTTAGAGAATCTATCAACAACCACAAAAATACTATCCCTCCCCTTCTTAGTTCTAGGCAAGCCCAAAACAAAGTCCATAGAAATATCAAGCCAAGGAGAAGAAGGGACAGGCGCATCCGAGGCCAAAAGAAGTGTGCGGCCAACACCTCATGTGTCTTGTAAACGCCAAAGTACCCCATGAGACCGCCTCCATGAGCTTCCTGCAGCAACAAAAGACGAACCGAGCTTGCTGGAATACACAGCTTGTTAGCGCGGAACAAAAATCCATCCTGTATGTGAAATTTTCCCCAGGGTTTGCCATCCTTACAATGTATATAGAAATCTTTAAAATCAGCATCATCCACATATTGATCTTTCACAGTTTGCAAACCAAAGATTCTAAATTCTAACTGTGAAAGCATGGTATATCTACGGGACAACGCATCAGCAATGATGTTTTCCTTCCCGTTCTTGTGTTTAATGATGTAAGGAAAGGACTCGTTGAATTCTACCCAACTAGCATGACGACAGTTCAGATTTGTTTGGGTACGAATATGTTTTAAAGCCTCATGATCAGAATGAATTATAAACTCACGAGGCCAAAGGTAGTGTTGCCATGTTTGCAAAGTGCGAACTAAAGCATAAATTTCCTTATCATAAGTAGAATATCTCAAGCTAGCACCGCTTAATTTTTCACTGAAATAAGAAACCGGTTTTTCTTCTTGTAACAAAACAGCACCTAACCCAATACCACTAGCATCACATTCAAGTTCAAACACTTTCTGAAAGTCGAGCAATTGTAAGAGTGGAGCATGGGTTAACTTATCTTTCAAAGTGTTGAACGCCTCTTCTTGTGGGGGTCCCAAGCAAAAGACACACCTTTCTTTGTGAGTTCGTGCAAAGGAGTAGCGATGGAGCTAAAATCACGCACAAAACGGTAGTAAAATCCTGCAAGTCCAAGAAAACTCCGAATTTGCGTGACCGTCGTTGGTGTAGGCCAGTCCTGAATGGCTTCAACCTTGCTGCTATCCACCTCAATGCCCTACGGAGTAACAACATAACCATGAAACGAGACACGTTGCGTGCAAAATGTGCACTTTTCCATGTTACCAAACAAGCGAGCAGCACGCAAAGCATCAAAAACAGCACGCAAATGTTCTAAATGCTCCTCTATAGACTTGTTGTAAATAAGAATATCATCGAAATAAACAACAACAAACAAACCTATGAAGGCCCGTAGAACTTCGTTCATTAAACGCATAAATGTGCTGGGAGCATTAGTCAATCCAAATGGCATAACCAACCATTCATATAAACCAAATTTCGTTTTAAAAGCCGTTTTCCATTCATCACCGAGTTTCATTCTAATCTGATGGTAACCGCTACGCAAATCAACCTTAGAGAAAATAACGGCACCACTAAGCTCATCTAACATATCATCAAGGCGTGGAATATGATATCGATAACAAACTGTGATGTTATTAATAGCACGACAATCTACGCACATACGCCATGACTCATCTTTCTTTGGAACGAGTAAAACAGGAACCGAGCAAGGGCTAAGAGACTCACGAATGTAACCTTTATCAAGCAGCGTCTGCACCTGGCGCTGGATCTCCTTCGTCTCATCTAGATTTGTATGGTACGGGGCGCGGTTCGAAAGAGAAGCGCCGGGGATGAGATCGATCTGATGCTCAATGCCACGGAGCGGAGGAAGACCCGGTGGTAAGTCCATAGGAAAAACATCAGCATACTCCTGCAAAAGGTTAACAACAACAGGGGGTATATCCAAAGACGGTGCATCATCAAGCGGAACAAGCATGCGCGAGCATACAAGTGCATAACAGGGCATATGAGCTTCATGGAGATCATCAAAATCAGCACGTTTAGCAAGTAAAACAGGAGAGTGCAACTTGATTTCAGATTTAATAGGTGCGGCTGATGTTGATTTGACTTGTTGTGCAGTTTTAGCAGCCCTAGTAAGATCATCTTTCAAAATTTGGTCAGGGGTCATTGGATGTATAATTATTTTCTGTCCTTTAAACATGAAAGAATAATGATTTAAACGACCATGATGTAAACTATCAGTATCATATTGCCAAGGTCGACCCAATAACAAAGAGCATGCTTCCATAGGAATAACATCGCAATCAGCATAATCAGAATAAGAACCCAGCGAAAAGGGGACACATACCGAACGTGTTATCTTTATTTTACCACCATCATTAAGCCATTGAATGTGATACGGATGTGGGTGTGCGCGAGTGGGCAAGGATAATTTCTCTACCAAAGTTGTACTTGCCAAATTGTTGCAGCTGCCACTATCGATGATGATGTGAATCGACCGTTTGTGCACAACGCCCTTGGTATGGAATAGAGTGTGTCGCTGATTTTTTCGACCTAGGCAACCTGTGTGCTGAGAACACGCTGTACAACAAGACTCTCATACCTATCGGCGTCGATGGGATCAACGTGGACTTCTTCATTTCCAGCATGGTTAGTGGCAATCATAGCATGACTAGTTTCCTCGGAATCACTGGCTGAAGAGTACTCACCATTGTCACGTATAAGCAAGGTACGCTTGTTTGGGCAGTCCCGAATCATGTGCCCAAACCCTCTGCAACGATGGCACTGAATATCCTGTGTACGTCCTGTGGAAGAAACGGCGCCTTTAGCAGGGGGCGGCGCTGGCTTGGCCGTCCCTGTGCGCGGTGTAGTGCTAGGCGTAGAAGGTGAAGGGCTGGAAGGAGTTGAGCTGTGTGTCGAACCCCGGCCCGCAAAAGAGTTAGCATATGTCTTTGATCGTCGTCCTTGCACTTCACGTTCAGCTTTGCAAGCATATTCAAACAACGTGGTTATATCAAAATAATCCTTATAATCAAGTATATCCTGAATTTCCCTGTTCAAACCACCACAAAAACGCGCCATAGCAGCGTCATCCGACTCAACCAAACCACAACGAATCATACCCTTTTGTAACTCCAGGTAATATTCCTCAACAGATTGTCAACCTTGTTGAAAACGCTGCATTTTGTTAAGCAAATCACGGACATAATAGGAAGGAACAAATATGTGGCGCATGGCAGTTTTTAATTGGGTCCAAGTAGTGACACTGTTAATGGGAAGTTTTTGTTTATACTCACGCCACCAAATTAAAGCAAAATCAGTAAATTCACTAATGGCAGCCTTCACTTGGCTATTAGCAGGAATATCATGGCATGAAAATTTTTGTTCTACCTCTAATTCCCAATCAAGATATACAGCAGGATCATATTTACCATTAAAAGATGGAATTTTAAATTTAATCTTAGCAAATAAGTCATTAGGGGGATGACGAACCACACGGCGTGCATGACCACGGTGATTTCCATCGTCCTGCTCAGTGTCACCGCCGTAGTCCTGCTCCATCTTTGTGGTCAACGCATCAAGGTGTGCCAGGATGGTGTCGAGTGTGGTGCGAGTCGTCGTTTGAGCAAGGTCAAGCTGGTTGAAACGCGCGGTCGTCTAAGTGACTGTTGAATCAATCCGTTCATGCATCGTCCTAATGTCAGCAGCAAGTCCATCAACTTGTCCCCTTACTTCCTGCAACTGGACATCCACCGTGTCGTGTGCTCCTGCCATAGTTAGCGCAAACACCAAAACACCAAAAGGAGAAAAACCGACGACAACAGGGGAATGGTAGTGACAACTCGCTCATGGAATGCTTGTTATCAAGTTCTTATCCGTTCTTACCAAGCCATAGTGGTGAACTGCAACCAACATGTGGAACGGGTGAAAGATTGGATGAGCGATTGCCTGGAGAAACAGAAACCTGCTCGTCGTAGAAATATGTGGAGTTCTGGGTAGGCTGCACTCAAGTCAAGGATTAGCACGATCAAACAATAATGCAAAGTTGAATTATAGTGCAAAACACGAAAGTATATTGCTGGCCACAAGTGTAAAGGATAGATGGAACTAGCAGAATGGTAGTACCATAAATATTGTACTAGCGAGGCCAAAAAGGCACCAGTAGGAATCACAGGTGATTTTGTTTTTCTTTTTTGTATGATTTTTTGGATATTTTTCTCAGCACAAGAAGCAACAAAATAGGAGCTACACCAAGTTTCACCTAAAACAGAGATCAGATGTGGTCTACAGAAAAAGAACAAGTTCTCTGAAAAGCGTGCAAGAATTTTGACGAATTTTTTCTTTATTTTCCCGAATTTTTTTTGACAATTTTATCGAAACCAAACAGGCCATAGGCTAGTTTGGCTGGCCTCAGAATGGTGTCAACAAGCTCCTATAAAAATTTTGGATTTTTTGAACAACCGAGCGAAAAGTTATGCCCGGTTTAAGGAAGGCACCTCAAGTTATGGTTAAAATGACCGAGATGAGACAACCGCTTTCTTTTTTCTTTTCTTTTTTTTTTGTTTCTGTTTTTTTTACGTAACCGAAGGAGAAAAACAAGGAAACGGTGTTGACTCGGTTTGTGGCGTGATCAAACAGGAGATGGCAGCGGCGCGCTAGGGTTTGAATGGTGGAAAACACAATGCGACCAGCAACAAATGACGCGAAAGCACACAAATTCAACAATGCAGATTATTGAAAGAAAGTGTGAGGCTCAAAAGGGTGCTAGGATAAGGTCTAACCTGAATTTTTATTTGGTTTTGTGGACTGTAGGAGAAAAAAACACTCGATAAACTCACCGATCAACCTAGAAATCCGTACCACTTGATATAGTTGAGGTGCCCGATCTTTCGGCGAGTGAAGATAATTCCAATTTGGCGGAAGAGGACCCTTGCGATCCGACTATGATGAGCAAGCCCGAGGCGCCAATGCAATCGCTGAACCAACTCCCTGTGGTTACCGACCTTGCTGATGCGAGATCGACCTGATCACAAAGATCGTTTCCTATGCGCAATCGAAGAACGAACAAGAAAAAGATGCGAGCATTCTAATCTATTACTCGAGGGTGGAGTTCTGAATACACGAAGACAGCGCTGATTTGCACGTGTTCAAGAGTAGCTAAAGCTAACATAAAACAAAACTCGAAGAACAAAGGAGGCGCAGCTCCTGGATAAATAGAGAGGGGGCGCAGCCCCTAGGGGCGACCAACCCTAGGTCGTCCACTATGGGCCGCAGTTGGGCTGGTCGTCTATTCTTCTAGGCCCTCATTCTTCAGTAGCATGACGAAGTTAAGATCTCTGGCACGGGCCCGAGTGATTGGCCCAGCTAATGAAGGAAGTGGCGCTTGATGTGCAGGTGCTGCTGGTGTAGTTGTACTCATAGTGATGTCCTCATCATCCTCCCCTTCTTGAAGTGAAGTCATCCTCGATGGCAACTCCTCATCCTCGGCCATATATGGTTTCAAAACTGTAGCGGGTTTTCTGAAGCTAGTGGAGGTGTATGGGAGTCGCTATCCCTTGGTAGATGGGTAACATGACTTGTGGGTAAAGATGTACAACCTCTGTAGAGTGTAAAACTGGTATACTAGTCGTGCTCACGGTCATGAGCAGCTCGGACCCTCACATGATTAATTTATGGAACTAAATTCAATTTGTCATATGCATTGCATTGAGGATGTTGTTATTACTTTTGTTCTACTACTTAATTGGGTTGGTATTTAATTATACTTAGTAATTGCTAATAAAATTTTGACCAACTTTAAAAGCAATGCTCAGCTCTAACCATCCTCTTTGGTAAGCCTTACACTTCACATGAGCTCCCACCTTCGAGTTCATGCACATTATTCCCCACAACTTGTTGAGCGATGAACGTATGTGAGCTCACTCTTGTTGTCTCACACCCCCCCACAGGTCAAGAATAGGTACCGCAGGATGAGGCTCATGGAGGATGCTGTGACGAGTTCGTGAGAGGTCTAGGCCGTCGTTTCCCAGTCAGCTTTGGGTTGCTGGATCGTTGTCTCCGTATGATGTAATTATTTATTTATTTTGTACAGAACTTCTATTATATAGTAAAGATGTGACATTTGTTTCTGTACCACTATTCATCATATGTGTGAGACTTTGTCCTAGCTCACCTGGTGATTATTTCGCGCCCGGGTCTTGGTGCCTCTGAAACCCGGGTGTGACACAGGATCAGAAACTCACGTACACAGCGATTACATAGTTGGACATCATCACACATTGCTCAAAATAATAGCGGAAATAGTACTTTATTACATCAAGATGTCCAAGACATCAACAGAGTCATTAACTTAAGTCATAGTCATAATCAAAATGCAGAAACGAAACGTAGAATGATAAGGACGTCACAAGCAGCTGACTAGGGGTTTGCCACTAAAAACAACTAGAACTCATTGAAGTCCTGAAACTCTTAAAAGTCCTCCATGTTGTCTTCATCTTCTCCTGAGCACTGATTGCAATGGGACAACCTGGGTTAGGGTGGTTTTTAAAGCAAGTGTGAGTACACATCAACGTACTCAGCAAATGTCTCGTTTGGCTAAAGTGGACTAGTTGTATGTGGAGTTAAGCTCAAAACAATTGCTTTTAGTTGGTCAATTATTTATTACTAGTAGTAAGCCAGATTTTAGTAATGAACCCAGTTATTACCCAAAAGTACTCCCTCCAAGAGGAAATACCAGAAACCATAGTTATAATCATCACCATTTGCCATCATCATAAAAGTATCCAAAGTTATTCTAATCAAAGAGGATCCCAAGGCTGCTCATAACTGCGAGCACGGCTGATATACCAGTTTCTAACACTCTGCAGAGGTTGCACACTTTACCCACGAGCTATGATTCCCTTTCTGTCCGGAGAGTGCTACTCCCCATTGACCACTACCTAGGTGGCCTGGTAGGGTATCACTACGTAGCCTTTACAAAGATTCCCCTGGTGTATAGTTGCTCGGTTTCGACAGTCGTACAAACACAGTACTCCTTCCTAAGGTGGGTGACTAACAAAACCAAATCGAATGAATCTCAGCACCCACCCTTAGCAAAGCCAGCACTATGCCCCGGCCCCCATTGACGGCATAACGACAAAGCCAACTACACCACCAAGTTCATCTAGTTAATCAGCTAAGGGTGGTCTTTCAACCATCAGGTCCTTACAGAGAGGTACTCAGAAAACAGCCTGAGTCCCCTAAAGTATCACAAGTTCATCATCATAATCCAGATAACATCATCGTATCATAAATATTCTCATCATGTTTATTGATTAAAGTAAAGCAATAGTATGAAGCTAACCATAATAACCCAAAAGGTAATCAAGGACAAGGTAAATACAAAGCTAGTCAATCCTTAGGTTTTAATTATGTAATGCGGGACAGTGAATTATAAAGTAAATAGAACATAATGGGTCAGAGGACACTTGCCTCCACTAGGTTGCTGCTCAGGGAAGTCTCCTGCAACACACTTGGAAACCTCGGACTGCTCGTTGTCTGCGTAAAGCAATCATTCATTCAACACATTTGGGAAATGACAAAGTAACAGTACACCAAACATATGCAACAGAGTGAACACAAATCCAATAGAAAAATATAAACACAAAAGTGAATTCTAGGTTCTAGGGTAGATTAATATACCTAGTGGTATGTTATTCTCTAAGTAATGTCTATCTCATTGGATTACATAACTTAACTATAGCTATCTTAAGGAATTACCAAAATTATTCCAGGGGTGGGATCATATATTACATGATATTAATTTCACAAAGTTAACCACTTAACTATTCATTAGTGTTTCCTTTTTATTTTCCTTTTAATAAATAATCCATCACTTTAAATAAACCTATTGTTTAGTCATTAGACATGCAAATAGTGAAAGATTATAATTTAAACAAGTAGAGAATAATATTATGAACATTTTGTAATTTGAACCACCCAATTTAGAGTTCATATGCAAAAGATATGAAATTCACATGTTTTAGAATTCAAAACACTAAATTAGACCCAAATCTGTGATAAAAATAAAGGTCAGGGGCTTCTCTGCAAGAAACAAGGGGCTTGAGCGCAAGAAACATGATTGTGGGTTCTATTTCTAGGGAACCGAGGGGCTCTTTAACAAAATAGCCACGCGAAGGGGTACAGGGTGTCCTCAGCCATCCGATCACAGATCGATAGCCGAGATCAGATCTAAGCGCGAGCGCGCGCGGGCGCAGGTCGAGTGCTAACACACGGGCCAGGGAGGTCAGTGACTGGAGAGGGAAGGTGGTTGACCAGTCGGGCCTAGTGCCAGGGGCGCGACGACCGACAGGTGGGGCACAAGGGCAGAGCGCTCTCACGCGAAGCGGTATCTAGAGATCTGGAACACTAGATCAGGGACGGACGGTTCAAATCTGGCGCACGGGGGTTGACGGCTCGGTGGCTGGCGCCTCTCCCGTCCGTGGCGGTAGGGTCGCCAGAGACAGAGCAGATGCGGCTTCCGAGGGATCTAGGGTCGCCGGGGTTGGCCGGAACTGGCAAGGAGGGCCCGACGAACCCACTTGCAGGGCTCCGACCGCGAGAACGGGACTGAGGACGAGATAACGACGAAGGGGGCGCTTCGGGCGGGTCGAGGTAACTCCAGCGAGGAATCCCGACCATAGGGAGGGGCAATCAGGCGTGCTAAAGCTCGGACTAGCTCCGGCGAGGGAAGGGGAAAGCTATGGACCACAATAGGGGCTCGGGACGGGGCCAATTCGGCCAAACGCCACGCGGCGAACTGGCGCGGCCGAGCTTCAGCAAGGGCAAATTAACCACGGTAGGGCAAAATTAAGGCAAACAAAGCATGGGAGCGCGAGTTCCTCACCTCGGAACGGCACTCGGGGAGGCTTGGCGCGGCTCCTGGTGGACTGGACAACCGGCACGACGGGCGCTAGTCACCGGTGAGCTCTAGTGGCGACGGCAGAGCGCGAGAGAGGGTGAGCGTGGACGAAATGAGGAAGGGGGGAGAGAGAGAGGGGCTCAAAAAGGAGCTAGAGCGCGTGGGCAGGCGACATGGCCGAACTTCTCAGCATGTGTGCGCGCGCGCGTCAACGACAGTTCATGGGGAAGGCGGAGCTGACGAAGGGCCCACTGCACAGCGAGAGAGAGGGCGCGGAGTGAACAGGCAAAGGTGTTGACCAGGCGAGCCCGCAGGACAGAGAGAGAATGGGATGCACGCGCGAGGAAAACCGACGCTGACAGATCAGCCCCACCGAGCAGGGGGAGAGGGAGCGAGTACACACGGACGAGGCTGACGCTGACAGGCGGGGGCCACCTATCAAGGAGGGGGCGAGCGCACGTGCGAGCGGGCCGGACTAGGCCGGACTAGGCTGAAATGGTTTTTCCTTTTTCTTCTAAATTTCTAATTTCTTTTCTTTTTATTTTCTCTATGGAATTCAAATCAAATCAAACCATAATTCATAAATAAAGTTTAAGCTCAGTTCGACCCAGTTTCAAATATTTCAAACATATGCATCAACCAAAAATAAAGTTTAAGCTCAGTATGATGCAAATATTCATATCTCCACTAGTTTTAATATTCTAAAAAAATAATATATCTCTCACATAATTAACCTAAAATCCTATTAAAGAGAATAGAAAAGAAAAACTATAGAGGTGAGAAAAAAAGAGTAACACATGAATTTGATAGGTATTAGAGAAGAAATTTTATACCTCAAATTCAGTGTGTTACAACGCTCGTCATGCACCTGCACTTATTCTCTCCACAGACATGGCTGTTCTGTAATCAACCAGGCTTGGAGGGGAAAAGCTCATGGAGCTTATAGCCGGTATCTCCTATTTCATTCTCCATCCTGTAAACAATACATTTTTTATAATACAAAATAGTGTTTTGCACGACCATATACACAATCTAGCCACATCCTTACAACGCAAACGACACATGTCTCACGATTCATGAATTATACACACATTTATACTTGACCACCTTACCAAATTTATCTATTGTTAAATTAATGATCGAGCAGGTAGCTGCCTTCGTATTACTGCAAATGTTCAGTTTATCTACTTATACAAAACCCAAACAGAAATATTCAATTTTGAGATGATGCTTTCGATTTTCACTCAATGAAGCGTCTTCGACTCTTGTCAGCCATTAACCATTCATGATGTACAAATCGTGCGCACAACAGCAGCTAAACGCCAAGATATTTGGGCGTGCAATTTCCTACCCTCGTCTTACCTTCCAAACATTCTGGCTACCAGCCATCTTGTTTTAGCCATGCCGAATTGCCGACCATCCGATGCACAACAGCCCTTTTGTAGTCTCAGGAGAAAAGCATCTTCAGTTCTTCTATACGTGCAGTGCGGACTTCTTGGTCAGTCAAAGCTCCAGAAATCATTCGCTGCTTTCGAGCCTGCACAGCCTCCATTCGTTCTTCGACAGTGCCCTGGACGGCCATATTATATCATGACCAATACAAAAAAAAAATAACAAGAGAATCGGGGCATCAGAATGTCGAAGGGTCTGCCTCGTATATTCTTCTGATAATGGCCCCAGCAAAATCTGGATTATGATGAGATTTGATGCAAAAAAAAGATACCTTCACGATGAATCTTCTGATAGAAACAGTCTTCGTTTGACCAATTCGATGGATGCGCATGACAGCTTGTTCTTCCACAGCAGGATTCCACCAAGGGTCCTTCGGCAAACATCTCATAAGACACTCACAAACAAGTGGAAGGCAGCTAAAAGATAATGGCTAGCATAAAAAAGAAGCTAACAGTACACTATATTACTGTTACAGTACCACAGGCAGGTGTGAGCATTGCAGCTTCACCACCATGCTACAAATATGCAGCAGAAGCATGTACTTGGTGAGTTGGTTCAATGTATGCGTAGCATTGCCACCACCCCAGCACATTGCTATATATTATGTTGTTCAGAATTGATAAAACAAAAGAATGAATGGATTAATGAATTCCATCTTTAGTAACTCTGGTAATATAAAATATTAAACGTAAAGGTTCAAGGATGTGAACAACCAAAAGAGGGAGCACAATGTCAAAGATATTATAACTTAAAAGGGAACGTATCAGGTGCAAACCAACACCAGTGTGGAGGTGGAAGGACCTTTCTAAAAATAATATATTTCAAATCAACCCTTCCACTTCCCCATGGACATTTTAAAAAGGTCCTCTCACCTCCATTCTTGTGTTGGTTTGCATGGTTTGCACCAATAGGTTGATTTGCACATAAGTTTTTTTTGTTTGGAAACGCAGCAAAGAAGTTCAATGGGGCATACCATGACAAATGCATTAGAAGCGGCAGTAAGATTGATTCCAACACCTCCAGCCTTCATAGACATAAGCAGAACCTGCAAAGGTCAAGTGCAATGAAAGTCCTAACATTTTCAACACATCAGATCTCGCAAACTATGGTAAAACTAATCGGCGGAACTGCTCTGCATGACATCCTCCCCCGCGTCGCTCCCGCAGGTGGCTCGGGGGTGCCCTCGCTGCGCCGCCGCCAGGCCTTCTCCCTCCTCCCCCCTCTGCCTCGCCGTCGCCCGAGCTGGGGGCCGGAAGCCCGGCACCAGCAAGGAGGGTAGCGGCAGGGCATCTCGGTCGGGAGGCGGCCGTGCCATGCGGGAGGTGGCGGCGCTCTTCCCCGACAGCCCTAGGAGCTCCTTCGACACTTCGTCGGCTGAATCCACGGCCCCTTGTGGCGGATCCGGTGCCCCTTCGGAAGGGTGTTGTGCGGTGCGTCGGCGAGCAACTGCGGCAAGCTTCATGGCAACGGCGGTTACAGCTAGGGGGTGCGGAGGTCCACCGGCCATGGCGGGCGTGCAGGACGCGGTGGTGCACCTCTCGTGACGCTGGCAGGCGGTCGGGATGAGGAGCACGTGCGGATCTGTGGGTCGGTGCCTTTTGGCCTTTTGGGGACGGCGGGGGTCTGCCGGCCTTTGCGGCCGGCACGGCGGCAACTGTGGCTGGTGTGGTGACGACGGCGACGGGCTACGTCGCGGCGGCAGTGGCTAGGCGCCACCATCTCTGGCCGTTCTTAGCTGTGGCGGCCTGGAGAGGTTGGAGCTAGGGGTGTGGTGCATGCGAGTGACAGTTGCGGAGGTGATGCTCTCAACGCGGTTTCAGTGGCAACGCGTGTGGCGCACACGACAAGGTGTTCCTGTTTCCGTGTGCCCAGCCGGAGGGGACGTGAGTCGACGTAGCTCTGCGGCTGCTGCGGTAGTCGGCGTGTCGGTGCCCCTCTGGAGGGTTTTGCGCGGAAGCCAGGGCGATGGCGACGGCGGTGGCTACATGCTTTGGCCTGGGGTCCTAGCCTTTCAAGTGATGGAGGGCATCTTGAGTGAAAGTCTCAGCGATGGTGACGCCCGTGGGCACCACTTCCCCCTGTTGAGGACGTCGCATTGCTCTGTCTTTCATGGGCGAAAGCCTTGTCCATCTTGGACATGTGACGGTGTCGTCCTGGACGTCAATCCTTTCCTAAAGGCGTCACGTTTGCGTTCGTCTCGGCCTCGGCGTTGCCTTCGGTTGATGCTTTCGCTTCCCAGCGTCTCATTTGTGGGTGGAGGTGGGGTTTGCAACGTGAAGTCGAGGCTGTCATGTTAGGGGAAGTGGCTCGGCAACGATGACATGAGGCGAAACCCCTTCCTCTGGTCCTGAATTGTTTTGGAGGTCGGGCAAAAACCGGAGGTGGGTGTTGGATCAAGATCGCTGGTGAAGAATCGTTGTTGCCTAGAGTGTGGGTGTGTTGAGGCATGGCAACGATGGCGCATCTCAGTCCTCCTTCTGAGCCAGGTTTAAGGTGTAGGCGTCGTCGTGTTCTTTTGGCTGTGTGCGGCCCGTCTGGCGAAGTCGGAGTTGCTCGTACCTTGTGTTGAGCTCGGCAACGATGACTCTGGATATGCTTTGTGTGTGGGGTTGCCGCTGCTTGTGTTGTTTGGGCTCCCTGTGCAGGTTCGAGCCCGGTTTTCCTTAAAACTGGGTCAATTCTAATCTTCTTAATGGAAAGGCAGAGCTACTGCCATTACGTTCAAAAAAGAAAGAAAAGAGTTATTCCAAGAAACAGAAGAAATACCAAAATGCCTTTGTCCTCTGAGAACTCCTTTATAACTTTCTCCCTTTGCTGAAGATTCAACGTCCCATCCAGCCTAGCAAATGAGAAATTATTCCTGCCATGCAAAAACTCGAAAAGTAGTTGGTAAGATCAGCTTCGCCCAGACAATGAAAGAACAGCTGCCAAAAAAGTAAACATGTAAACCAGAATATCTAGTATCATGGGGCAGGAGGTTCTTGGCAGAAACTATATCTATTTTAGATCTTAAAGGCGGCAGCATAAAAAAACAAAATATGCAAGCAATTCAAATAAACTGAACACCAGTTACCTAGAAAGTGGAATTTGCAACAGATCTAAAAAAGCAGTCCACTGGCTAAACACGATACTCTTGGCGCCTGAACTGCGAAGAGCTTCCAACTCCTGCAGGAGAGCAGATATCTTGGAAGATTCAACCCAATTTTTTTCGACATCGATTTGAAAGCGGTTATCAGTAGGAGCAGTTATAAGGTCCTGCTTGCTCATTGACATTCTGCAATAATATAATCAAAGTGAAGGACATGACAAGTTGACATGGAAGAATACTTTAAGAAAACAAAGAGAGACAGAAGATTGAAACATAAAATACCTACAGACAGGGCAAAGGCCTGCTGACGCACTCCGCCAACTAGATAAGAGACACTCTCGGCATAAACGATGAGCACAGGGAGTTAATACTGCATCCTCAAAGGCTTCAAGACAAATAGGGCACTCCCCTTCATCCTTTTGCAATTCTTGGACAACCTGTTCGATATAAGCTCTAGAGGGGATGCAAGAATCACCATTAACAGCAGCATTACCACCACGCAGAAAACGCTTTGCAAGCTTGTTTAGGTCTGCATACTCTTTTGTATCCCCACGACTGGCAACCCAAAAAAACTCCATCATCAATAGGTAATTGACAACAAAAGACCATAAATATCGATGTTCAGTTTTAAAAGATATTGCTATTCATGTAAGATACAAATCCAAATTTCAAGTACCATAACAGGCTACTGTTATGGATAGCATTGCATGGCAACAAACCTCATAACAAGGAATGGATGATCACAGCATTGCCTTAGGCGCAAAAGTAACTCCAAAATTGAAGCATAGTTGTGCAGAACCCTTCCTTGCTCAACAAATTGATCAAATTTTACCTATAACCAACACAAGGCAGTTAATTTGTTTCCCTGAAAGAATACGCTTATCAGTAGAAGTGCATTACCTTAGATCTTCGAAATAGAGCTTCATAGAAATCCTTCTCAGCCTCAGATAAAACACAGTATTTTACTTCAATGTTTGCAGGGGGTAAATTAAGGATTGGCCTGCATAAAAGCGTGCATGTGTTATGTGCCAAAAAATGTTGATATGAAAAGGAGAGTGGTTTAATAGAGTGCAGGCTTTTCGAATAAAATGTACACCACCTGGTTGTATTCCTTTTGAGCAATTTAATTAAGCACGTATATAGTCCACAAAAAGAAGGGGACAAAGACAAAATGCATCATAACTAAAGCTAAACATACCTGCCCTCCTTGTCTGTGCAATTTTTAGTCCTTCTCAGCATTATTGGCTTCAAAATGGACTGCAGTAGCTTTAAGCCCCTTTCATCACCTTCTTCATATGGTTTCTGTACAAGTTTATTCCACCTAAACACAAGGTGAAAAACAAAAGTTATAGAATACAATAGTAATATTCAATTAGATTGCACAAATAATACAGTCAGCATAACAAATTAACATACTTCACCGTTAATAAAAAACAAATTAACATACTTGATGTGAATGGAATAGAAGAGTAGGATTTTCGGACCATAAGCTTGGTCCACTCCTTTGCTAAGCTCATTACTAAACTTTTGGCAAATAGGCTGGCTGACCTTGATAATATGGTGTCTCAGAATCAAAGTGTATTTATTAAAGGCAGATCCATCCTGGACAACTTTTTGCTTGTGCGACAAACAACCAAAATGCTTCACCAGAAAAAATGTGCAAGGATCCTCCTTAAGTTGGATATCACCAAAGCTTTTGACTCTGTCTCGTGGCCCTTCCTCCTAGAGGTCTTGAAGCATTTGGGTTTTGGGCAAATTTGGTACGATATTGTTAGCATTCTTCTTGCTTCAGCCTTTTCTCAAGTAATGCTTAATGGTAAACCAGGCCGTAAAATTCTTCATAGAAGAGGTCTTCGGCAAGGGGACCCTCTCTCCCCAATGCTCTTCATCCTGGTTATGGATGTATTGGGCTACTTAATTAAGAAGGCTGTTGATGTTGGATTGTTGGAGCCTCTGACGGAAAATTCAGTTCATAACCATATTTCTCTTTATGCTGATGATGTGGTGATCTTCCTCCACCCGGTGGCATTTGATTTAGAAATCACCATGGACAATTCTCAGGATTTTTGGTGAGGCTTGTGGGCTCAAAACAAATATGGCAAAGAGCAGTGTTTTCCCCATCCACTGTGCTGTTGAAAATCTTGATACCATATGTAATCTGCTGCCATGCGCTGTTGCCAACTTCCCTTGCAAATATTTGGGGTGCCTCTATCCTTAAAAAAGCTTGGCAAACAGCACCTCCAACCATTCATTGATAAAATTGCAAATCGTCTTCCCTGCTGGAAAGCCGATATGTTGACTAGAGCTGGAAGATTGATTCTTGTCCAGACTGTCTTGTCTTCAATGTCTATTTACTTAATGATGGCCATGGACCTTCCTTCTTGGGTTATCAAAGCAATTGACAAAATCAGAAGAAATTTCCTGTAGAGAGGAAGAAAAGAAGCTATGGGAGGACATTGTTTGGTAGCTTGGAACAAGGTTACTAGACCAAAATAATTTGGAGGATTAGGTATCTTAAACCTACATTTGATGAGTTGGGCTCTTAGATTGCTGCCGGCTCTGGCTGAAAAAAAAAACTGATACTGGCAGGCTTTGGGCATCCTTTAAAATAAATACTCATCCTTCGGTTAAGGCCTTCTTCTCAGCAACGGTTTCTTCGGTGGTGGGCAACGGTAAAAACACATTGTTTTGGACAGATAAATGGATTGATGGCCAGAGTCTAAGTCAGTTGGCCCCTCATTTGGTCAAGTTGGTCTCTTCTAGGACTAAAATGAGGAGTGTCCACGATGCCCTCAATTCAAGGAACTGGGTGCATGACATCAGAGGAGCTATCACTGTAAATGTTTTGTCTGATTTCCTTAATGTTTGGGACCTCACTGCAGACTGGGCCTTAGACCCGGATCAAGAGGATAAGCATAATTGGCTGCTTTCAAGCTCAGGTTCTTACTCTGCCAAATCGGCATATGCTGGTTTCTTTCTTGGAGCAACAACTTTTAAACCTTGGGAAAGGATTTGGAAAACTTGGGCTCCTAGTAAATGCAAGTTCTTCATGTGGCTTGTGGCTCACGGTCGCTACTAGACAGCAGACCGCCTAGCAAAGAAAGAACTGCCTCACCCTCAGTTTTGTACATTGTGTGATCAAGAGGAAGAGATGCTAAACCATTTATTAATCTCCTGTGTTTTCTCATGGGAAGTCTGGTTTCAGATTATGAAATCTGTTGGGTTGCAGCACCTTGCTCCTAACCTTGAGAGCTCTTCCTTTGAGGATTGGTAGGAAGGAGTTGTCGCAGCTCCTGCTGATCCAGCATACTGATGGAATAAGTCTTGAGCATCTAGAGGACAGCAGTCGCTTTTGACTGTCCTCTGTAGTCCTTTAGCATCTAGAGGACAGCTTGACTGGCAGTCGCTTTTGACTGTCCTCTGTAGTCCTTTAGCATCTAGAGGACAGCTTGACTGTCCTCTGTAGTCTCTTTAGCATCTAGAGGACAACAGTCGCTTTTTGACTGTCCTCTGTAGTCCCTTTAGCATCTAGAGGACAACAGTCGCTTTTGACTGTCCTCTGTAGTCTCTTTAGTATCTAGAGGACAATCCTGTTGTGTAGTGTGTGTGAGAAGGTGTGGTAGTGCAGCCTCTAGGGCTATAAATATGGGTCTCCAACCCTTAGATGGGTATGGCATTGTGTAGTGTTTGAAGAAATAAACAGAAAAATTGCCCCAACTCATAGTGTCATCCTCTTGATGAGAGTTAGAGTCCCTCTACTTACAATTGGTATCAAGGGCAAACTATCCTGCAGCCTAAACATCTCTTGCTCATCTCCTCCCGCGCCTCTCCCCACACTCAGTCGGCAGCAAGAGCTTCAACTTGTTCCTTCCTCTCCTGCTCAGACGAGCAACCTTTCGTCTGAGACAGCCTCTTCCACACGCAGCGACCCCTCACTAGCTCATCATGTCCCTACGCTCGGTCAATTCGAGTGCGCGGCGCCAGCAGGAAGCCGAGGTCGCCGCGGCACAAGAACGAGAGCGAGCAGCAGCAGCGGCTGCAGCGACAGCGGCGAGGGCAGCAGAACTGGCAGCAGCGAAGAGCGGAAGTAGAAGCAACGGAGGCGGCGGATGCTGCACGTGCGACGGCAGCAGAGCTCGAGGTTCTGCGCGGCAGTAGAGCTGGCAGCTCTGCTTCTGTCGACGACAACACCGACGAAGAGCTCAGGCTGGCGAGGGAAGCAGCGCGAGAGCAGGTGTCACAGTGGGCAGCCGCGCACCCCCATGGGGGCGCGCGTGGCGGCAGCCCAGATAGGCACCGACGCGTTGACGGCGCTCCGGGCGAGGGCGCACGCGGCGGCAGCCCAGACGGGCGTAGACGCGCCGGCAGTGCTCCCGGCGGCGGCGACCGAGTCGACGGAGATCGCGGCCTCTACAGGCGGCGCGACTCTCCCTCCCCGGATCGGTACCATGGTCGTCGCATGGCCCAGGCCATTGTCAGGGACATCGGTCTCGGCGGTGGGTGGCCTACCCTCAACAAGACCAACTACGTCGAGTGGGCCGCGGTGATGAGGGTACGGCTCCAGGTTCGCCAAATGTGGGAAGAAGTTCGGTACGGCGACGTCGACTACCACGAGGATCGGCGGGCGCTGGATGCCCTCATTGCTGCAGTCCCGTCCGAGATGCAGTTTTCGCTTTCCCAGAAGCGGACTGCCTAGGAGGCCTGGGACGCCATCGCTGCGACCCGCATCGGCAGCGACCGTGCCCGCAAGACCACACTGCAGGCACTTCGCAAGGAGTGGGAGAACCTGGCCTTCAAGTCAGGTGAGGATGTTGATGACTTTGCTCTCCGCCTCAACACTCTGTTGCAGAAGATGGTGCAGTTCGGCGACGACACCTACGATGAGGAGAGAGCTGTTGAGAAGCTCTTCTGTTGCATCCCCGAGAAGTACAAGCAGATCGCTCGCTCGATCGAGTCTCTGCTAGACCTCTCCACGATGACGATCGAAGAGGCGATAGGTCATCTCAAGGTGGTCGACGGCGACGAACCACAGGCTCCCTCTGGGCCTATCACTATTGGCGGGAAGCTACATCTCACTCGGGAGCAGTGGGAGGCCTGCCAGGGTGACCAGAAGAAGGGGGAGTCCTCGACACGAGGCCGCAAACGCGGCAAGCCGCGCAAGGCGCGTGGAGGCGCCCAGGCCGGGGCGCGAGGACATGCTGAGGGTGGTGCCCGTGGAGGTGCCCAAGGCGGCGCCGTCGGCAATAAGAAGCCGGCACGAGACGACGGCTGTCACAACTGCGGCAAGCTTGGCCACTGGGCCAGGGACTGTCGACAGCCACGACGTGGCCAGGCCAACGTCGCACAGGCGGAGGCGGAGGAGGAGGCTCTGATCCTAGCACATGCAAGCATCGAGCTATCTCCAGCGGCACCGGCCGCAGCGGCACTCCTCCACCTTGATGAGTCGAAAGCACGCGCTTTCCTCGGCGACGGCTCCAGCAAAGACATGATCGAAGGATGGTGCCTCGACACCGGCGCCACTCATCACATGACCGGCCGACGGGAGTTTTTCACTGAGCTTGACTCTAGCGTCCGAGGCTCCGTCAAGTTTGGGGACGCCTCCGGCGTAGAGATCAAGGGCGTCGGCTCAGTCGTCTTCACCGCCGCATCTGGTGAGCACAGGCTGCTCACCGGAGTCTACTACATCCCCGCATTGAGGAACTCTATCATCAGCTTGGGACAGCTGGATGAGAACGGTTCGCGCGTGGAGGTCGACACGGAGTCATGAGGATCTAGGACCCCTCTCGTCGCCTTCATGCCAAGGTACGCAGGAGTCCAAATCGGCTATACATCCTCAATGTGAAGGTGGCACAACCTTGCTGCCTTGCTGCTCGTCGAGACGACGGGGCATGGCAGTGGCACGAGCGCTTCGGGCACCTTAACTTCGAGGCCCTGAAGCGGCTCAGTGCCAAGGAGATGGTACGAGGCCTGCCGTGCCTTGACCATGTGGAGCAATTCTACGATGTCTGCGTGTTGACAAAGCAGAGACGGATCCCCTTTCCCCAGCAGTCGAGCTTCCGAGCCAAGGAGAGGCTCGAGCTCGTGCATGGGGACTTGTGTGGCCCGGTGACACCAGCCACACCAGGAGGACGACGCTACTTCTTGTTGCTCGTCGACGATCTCTCCCGCTACATGTGGGTGATGATCCTTGGTAGCAAGGGAGAGACTGCGAACGCCATCAGGCGTGTGCAGGTCGCTGTGGAGGCGGAGTCCGGCTGCAAGCTGCACGTGCTGCGCACCAACAACGGCGGCGAATTCACGGCAGCTGAGTTCGCGTCGTACTGCGCGGATGAGGGCGTTCAGTGCCACTACTTCGCGCCGTACAGCCCGCAGCAGAACGGCGTCGTCGAGCGGCGCAACCAGACGGTTGTGGGGATGGCTCTTGCTCTCCTCAAACAGAGGGGAATGCCGGCTGTCTTCTGGGGAGAGGCGGTTGTGATAGCGGTCTACATCCTCAACCGCTCGCCCACCAAGGCACTCAACGGGATGACACCGTACGAGGCTTGGCATGGGCGCAAGCCGGCGGTCTCTCACCTACGGGTCTTCGGCTGCCTCGCGTTCACCAAGGAGCTTGGCCACATCGGCAAGCTCGACGACAGGAGCACCCCGGGGGTGTTCATTGGCTACGCGGAGGGCTCGAAGGCCTACCGCATCCTTGACCCAGGAACACAGCGTGTGCGCACGGCGTGCGACGTAGTGTTCGACGAAGGGTGAGGATGGGCGTGGGACAAGGCGGTGGACGACGGCACGACTCCGACGTACGACGACTTCACCATCGAGTACGTCCACTTTGAGGGAGCTGGGGGAGTCGGCAACTCTTCTCCGAGCAGGTCTACCCCAGCCCCCAAGTCTCCACCGACTCCAGCGCCACGCTCTCCAGCTCCGGCTACAATGAGCTCTTCACCACCACGCACTCCAGCAACGACTCCGGCTACACCGAGCTCTTCGCCACCACGTACTCCAGCACCGACGGTACCCTCTCCGAGAACGTCCTCTCCGACACCAGCTCGTGTCGAGCACGACCCAGTGGAGCTCGTGACCCGGCTCTCCCGCGACGAGGAGCGCGTCGACGCGTGCTACGACGACGAGCCGTTGCGGTATCGAAGGGTGGAGGGCCTTCTCATCGACCCGTCGGTGCCGGGACCCTGCGTCTCGCATTCTGGCAGGAGAGTTGCATCTTGCATGCGACGATGGTGAGCCTCGGTCTTTCGCGGAGGCCGAGAAACATGCGGCTTGGCGTGCCGCGATGCAGTCGGAGATGGACGCGGTTGAGACGAACCGCACTTGGGAGCTCGCTGATCTCTCTCATGGTCATCGCGCGATCACCCTTAAGTGGGTGTTCAAACTGAAGAGGGATGAAGCCAGCGCCATCGTCAAGCATAAGGCTCGCTTGGTGGCACGCGGTTTCTTGCAGTAGGAGGGGATCGACTTCGACGATGCCTTCGCCCCTGTAGCACGGATGGAATCCGTGCGACTCCTCGCGTTGGCAGCCCTGGAGGGCTGGCATGTTCATCACATGGATGTCAAGTCGGCATTTCTTAACGACGATTTAAAGGAGGAGGTCTATGTACACCAGCCGCCAGGTTTTGCGATCCCTGGCAAGGAGGGCAAGGTGTTGCGCCTGCGCAAGGCCCTCTATGGCTTACGACAGGCACCAAGGGCGTGGACAAGCTGGATTCCACGCTCAAGAGGATGGGCTTCATGCCAAGCCCGCACGAGGCGGCCATCTATCGGCGGGGCAATGGAGAAAATGCCCTGCTGGTGGGTGTCTACGTCGACGACTTGGTGATCACCGGCGCCAAGGATGCAGAGGTGGCAGCGTTCAAGGAAGAGATGAAAGCCACCTTCCAAATGAGTGACCTGGGGCATCTCTCCTTCTACCTGGGGATTGAGGTGCACCAGGGAGACTCCGGGATCACACTTCGCCAGACCGCCTATGTCAGGCGCATTGTTGAGCTGGCTGGGCTCACCGACTACAACCCAGCTCTCACTCCGATGGAGGAGAGGCTGAAGCTGAGTCGCGACAGCACGACGGAGGAGGTGGATGCTACACAGTACCGGCGTCTTGTGGGGAGCCTTCGCTACCTCGTTCACACACGGCCTGACTTGGCATACTCCGTCGGCTACGTTAGTCGGTTCCTGCAGCGACCGACGACGGAGCATGAGCAGGCTATGAAGAGGATCATCCGCTATGTTGCGGGGACTCTCGACCACGGTCTCTACTACCCGAGGTGCCCTGGGGAGGCACACCTTGTCGGGTACAGCGACAGCGACCACACCGATGACATCGACACTAGCAAGAGCACAAGCGGGATCCTCTTCTTCCTCGGCAAGTGCCTCATTAGCTGGCAGTCGGTCAAGCAGCAGGTGGTGGCCATGTCCAGCTACGAGGCCGAGTACATAGCGGCCTCCACTGCTTCGACTCAGGCGCTCTGGCTGGCTCGACTGCTCGGTGATCTCCTCGGGAGAGACACTGGAGCGGTGGGTGGACAGCCAGTCCGCTCTGGTATTGGCCAAGAACTCCGTGTTCCATGAACGGAGCAAGCACATCCGGCTGAGATACCACTTCATCCGAGACTGCTTAGCAGAAGGGAGCATCAAGGCGCGCTACATCAGCACCAATGATCAGCTTGCAGACCTGCTCACCAAGCCCCTTGGGAAGATCAAGTTTGTTGAGCTTTGCTCCAGGTCCGAGATGGCCCAACTTTCCCACAAGACAACGCCCAAGACTTAGGGCGAGAATGATGGAATAAGTCTTGAGCATCTAGAGGACAGCAATCGCTTTTGACTGTCCTCTGTAGTCCTTTAGCATCTAGAGGACAGCTTGACTGGCAGTCGCTTTTGACTGTCCTCTGTAGTCCTTTAGCATCTAGAGGACAGCTTGACTGTCCTCTGTAGTCTCTTTAGCATCTAGAGGAAAACAGTCGCTTTTTGACTGTCCTCTGTAATCCCTTTAGCATCTAGAGGACAACAGTCGCTTTTGACTGTCCTCTGTAGTCTCTTTAGCATCTAGTGGACAATCCTGTTGTGTAGTGTGTGTGAGAAGGTGTGGTAGTGCAGCCTGTAGGGCTATAAATATGGGTCTCCAACCATTAGATGGGTATGGCATTGTGTAGTGTTTGACGAAATAAACAGAAAAATTGCCCCAACTCATAATGTCATCCTCTTGATGAGAGTTAGAGTCCCTCTACTTACACATACAAGGGGCTGCACAAGGGCTTGAATTCTTTAATCACACTTGGTGCTTGGGCCATCTGAAATCATCGCAACCGTTGTGTATTTAATGGTGTGCAGCCTAGTTCTAGCATGGTCATCAATTGGGTCAAGGAGGAGTCTCATCTCTGGTGTAGGGCTAGAGCCAGTGATTTATCTAGCATCCTTATGCTCCAGTGAACCAGTCGGTAATCTTTATTTTGAGTCTCCATGGTCACGGGTCTAGATGTCTTTTGTTGTTAATCTTCTTCCTATAATCTAGTGTATGTGCGTTTGTGTGGGGTTGTACGAGGTTTCTTTTTGCCTCACCTATTCTTCTTAATATAATGATACGCAACTCTCCTGCATTTTCGAAAAAAAATTCACCAGTGATCCTTGAACTTGTCCCACATTATCATCCAAGTCTCGGCACTCTCAAAATGCATTTTTAGCACTCTAAACTTGCTAGCTGACCACATTAGGTCCATATCATCAGAACTTGACTAAACCACCTGTGTGGCATGCTGACTTTGCAATGAATTGGCCTTTCAGCGGCGGTCCTTTTACTGCATTCTCATATAGGTCCTGGTAATCTCAAAATGCACTTTTGGCACCCTAAACTCGCTAATAACGCCACATGAAATCCAATTCATGTGTTAAATTGCCCACGTGGCATGTTGACCATGCAACGGCATGGTCATGACATGTGAGGTCGGTGTGTCACTCTCATCTCCTTTATTATCCTCTCTTCCCCAGCAACTATGGCTCCTGGCCACACTGAGATTTGGCATTGTTGAGGTATGCCTGAACCAGTGATGATGGTCTATACTCTTTCATAGTATGCCTGGTCAGCTCACTGAAGGGAAGAAGGCTAGATAGAGACGAGGATAAGGGAGATGGAGATGACGGTGAGCACCAGATGTCAGACCTACATCATCGTATGATCAGCATGCCATAGAGGGTTTAATGAAAGTTTTAAGGACTTAGACGTCATGTGGTACAATTAGCAACAAATTTAGGGTGGCAAAAAATGTATTTGAGTGTGCCGGAACTGAAATGAGAACGCAGGACAATGCATTTTGAGAGTACCAGGACCTAAATGAAAATGCAGGACAAGACTGCTAATGAAATTTTCTCGTTGGCGTCATCGCATATTCAAAACAAAACCCGACCCCTGGGGTAAGACCTCCCCCAAGGCATTGACAGAAAGGTAGAAGATTCTCTTCCGTAGGGTCCTGGCCTGGCTTTTCAGACAGTGCCACTAACGGCGAGGACACACCTGTCAGTCGCATCACTCTGCAACCATAAGTGGACCACAGTATTTCACTGAAAATAGCACAATGAGGGGCCTTTTTTTGGTGAGAACGGGGAGTTGAACACCTGACCTGTAGGTTGAACTTTTGCTACCGTGTGCCTAGCGCACGTACTTACATAGACACACAGTCAGCATGCTTAGTTGCACTCATGTTTGTGCAATTAGCAAGCTTGGATGTCAAAAATGCATTTTGAGAGTACCGGGACCTAGATGAGAACACCGACAACTTCAAGGAGCGCTAACAAAATTTACTCAAAATAGTATAAGATTGGCAGGAAAAAAATAAATAGTATTTTGATATTTATTGTGTTCAAGAAAAACAATGTGGTTTGCATCTTGCAGCAATATCATCCTTGTAACTAACAAAAAAGTTTGTCAAGCCTCATCAAACAAAAGTTTGTCAAGCCAGATCCTTCTTTTCTGTTGTTCTTATCACTGAGATTGGCAATGGTGCCAATACTTTATTCTGGACAGATAAATGGATAAATGGAAGGAAGGTTTCTGATGCTCCAAGGCATACAGTATAATACGAAAAAATAGCTGCCAGAAGAACTGTGCAGGAAGCCTTATTGAATAGAAGATGGATTGCAGATATTAGGTGAGCATTGACCATGGGAGCTCTAATAGATTATTTATACCTATGGAATTCTCTCTCTGGTATGGTGCTGCAACCTAATATTGAGGACAAGCACATCTTTACTATTGCTCGTTATGGCCAATACTCTGCAAGATCTGCTTATAATGGCCTCTTTGTTGGCTCAAGCTCCTTTGAACATCATAAAAAGGTTTGGAAATCTTGGGCCCCACGGCCCCACCTAAGTGTAGGTTCTTTTTTTTGCTATGGTCAGGTGCTTGACTGCTGACAAACTAGCAAATTGAGGCATGAATCATCTAGCTAGATGCCCTCGATGTGACCAAGAACCTGAAACCATCAATCATCTTCTGGTCTCCTGTGTTTTTTTTTTGAACGAAAACGGCAGGAGCTCTGCCCATCATTTAAGGGGAAAGAGTTTAGAGAGTACAAACAACGGTCTGAGACCGGACAAGCTACACCCGAGCACACTCAAAGGGAGGCTAAGCCCCACACCCTAAATCCTCCAGGCTAGCAGGAAGCAGCAATATGAAAATTACATGGGAAGCAAAGCCCGCCTAAATTGTGAAACATCTTCTTTAATTCTTAAGGCGACTTGGACCGAGGGAAGGGCGACGCTTTCGAAAATCCTGCGATTCCTCTCCTTCCAGAGGTTCCACATTGTGTAAATCACGATTCCATTGAAAGCGCGTTTCTGATGTTTTGGTAGTGGGGGAGTCGCAGCTTCCCACCACTCCCAAATGTTGGTGGTGGAAGCAAGGTCAGACTGGGCAGGGAGGATTACACCTTCCCAAGCCAGGATTTGTCTCCACACCGCACGGGCAAAAGGACAATGTAGACACAGGTGAATACCAGTCTCAAGTGTCATGTACGGCCGCACTTACAGGCGCCGTCGTGACGCCAGGAGGGCTGCAGATCGCGCAGCCAAGGCAGGCGCCACAATCAGTGGCTAAGTTTAGAAAGATAAGGATTAATTTCCCTCTTGCATGCCTTAATCATAGGAGGGATTGGTTAAGATTAGTTTCCTTTTCATATGCCTTAATAATAGGAGAGATTGGTTAAGATTAGTTTCCTTTTCATATGCCTTAATCATAGGAAAGGTTGGTTGAACCAGAGGCTATATATATGTCGTGTAATAGGCTGGGAAATAATCAAGCAAGATCAATTATCCAAAACTGTTATTCTCCCTTGCCTCTCTCAAGCCACCGGTGAGGAATCCCTCACGGTGAAGGTCTGGAGCGCGACTACGAACTGCGTAGCCGCGGTCCAGCGACGTTGGGCGTCGAGGCGCTTGACAACCTGGTATCAGCGTCACGTCGATCCTCACCCACCCGCTCTTGCCCTCCACCATCCCCTTCCACGCCCACCGCCTCCACCGACCACTCCATCACCATGGCTGAGCCCACCATCAAGGACCTCATGGAGCTGATGCAGTCTTTCCAAACCGAGTTGGCTGTCGTGAAAGCCACCATGAAGGACAAGTCGTCCTCGTCGTCCACCGACGGCGGCGGCGAGCGCGAGGATCCCCCTCATGTGGATCGGCCCCCCAGGTTCCAGAAGCTCGACTTTCCCCGATTCGATGGCACCACCGACCCGATGCTCTTCATCAACAAATGCGAATCCTATTTTCGCCAACAGCGCACCATGGCGGAGGAACGCGTGTGGATGGCCTCTTATAATCTGGAGGACGTCGCGCAGCTGTGGTTCATCCAGCTGCAGGACGACGAGGGCACACCATCCTAGGGGGCGGTTCAAGGACCTCCTCAATCTTCGCTTCGGGCCACCACTCCGCTCAGCGCCCCTGTTCGAGTTGGCGGAGTGTCGCCGCACCGGGACCGTGGAGGAATACTCCAACCGGTTCCAGGCCCTGCTGCCGCGCGCGGGTCGCCTCACGGAGGGCCAGCGCGTCCAACTCTACACAGGCGGTCTCCTTCCACCGTTGAGCCACGTCGTTCGCATCCACAACCCGGAGACACTTGATGGGGCCATGAGTCTCGCCCGTCAGGCCGAGCAGCTAGAGTTGGCACGGGGACCGCCATCGGTCGCTAGGGGAGCCCCTCGCGCTCTTCCCCCAGCGTCGGCGCCCAAGCAGCCGCTGCTCGCCCTCCCTGCACCACCCGCGGGCGCGCCCCAGCCGCGACCAGAGGGTCCGCCCTTGAAGCGGCTGTCGCCGGAGGAACAGGCGGAACGGCGCCGCCTCGGCCTCTGCTTCAACTGAAATGAGCCGTACACCCGCGGCCACAACCGTGTCTGCCGCCGCATCTTCTACCTCCATGGCGTCGAGCTCACGGCCGCCCAACTTTCCCACAAGACGACGCCCAAGACTTAGGGGGAGAATGATGGAATAAGTCTTGAGCATCTAGAAGACAGCAGTCGCTTTTGACTGTCCTCTGTAGTCCTTTAGCATCTAGAGGACAGCTTGACTGTCCTCTGTAGTCTCTTTAGCATCTAGAGGACAGTAGTCGCTTTTTGACTGTCCTCTGTAGTCCATTTAGCATCTAGAGGACAACAGTCGCTTTTGACTGTCCTCTGTAGTCCCTTTAGCATCTAGAGGACAACAGTCGCTTTTGACTGTCCTCTGTAGTCTCTTTAGCATCTAGAGGACAATCCTGTTGTGTAGTGTGTGTGAGAAGGTGTGGTAGTGCAGCCTCTAGGGCTATAAATATGGGTCTCCAACCCTTAGATGGGTATGGCATTGTGCAGTGTTTGAGGAAATAAACAGAAAATTGCCCCAACTCATAGTGTCATCCTCTTGATGAGAGTTAGGGTCTGTTTGGTTGGGCTGTGACTGTGAAAAAAGCTGTTGTGGGCTGTGAGATGTGAAAAAAGCTGTTGTGGGCTGTGAACTGCTAAAAAACTAAAAACCGTTTGGTAAAAACTACTAAAAGTCGCTAAAAATTCTTCCATATATTTTTACAGTTCCACCTAAAAGCTGCTAAAAGCAGGTCCAGAGGTGCTTTCAGTTTTGCACTACAAGAAAGTCGACTTTTAGAAAAAGCTACTTTCCAGATTCAGCCCTTTGGTTTGACTTTTGGCTTTTAGGGGCCAAAAGCCAAAAGTCAAACCAAACACACCCTTAGAGTCCCCTTGCTTACACCCTCAGCTCGCCCCTGCCTCACATTCTCGCTCTCCCCGCCCTCGCACTCACCCAGCCATAGCGCCGCCTCCCCCCCCCCCCACTGTCGCTTCGTCGTTCTGCCGTCACCACCGGACTTCTGCCAGCGGTGGTTTCCCCTTTCCTCAACTCCTCTGCCCGGTCCACGCTCAGCCTCTCCCCTACGCAGGTCGGAGCTCGCCGCCGCCGTGATTCTTCGACGTCCGACCAACCGGAGCCTCCTCGCACCGTGCCAAGCTGCCCCAAGCGCCATCTCTGGGTAAGTGACCCTTCCTCGTCCCTATTTTGCGCCAACTCCACTTTACCGTGGGGAATTTCGTCTCGCCGGAGCCCCCCTTCGTCGGACCGCCGCTTCTTCACGGCGTCCGGCCACTGCAACCCCTCCCCGAGCACGAACTCAGGCCTAGAGCACCCCTACCCTCTCCCCGGAACCTATGTCGGCCCTGGAGCGCCGGATTAACCCCCACCGCGGCGGGTATTGCTCGCTGGAGCAGCCCTGGGTTCGCCCGAGGGTCCCCCTCCGCCGTCTGCCCGCCTCAGTCCCGTTCACGCAATCCCGACCTCGCCTTAGTGTTTGTCAAGTCATCCCTAACCTCTCTGGCTATCCAGACCAACTCCTAGCGCCTTAGGAGTCCCAGCCTGCCTCGCCGCCGGCGACGGTGCCGCCGTGTCCGTGCGAAGCGCCGCCCCTGTCTGAACGGAGAAGGCAAAGTCCCTGGCGCCCATCCTAACCGCCCATTTCTAATCGGACGGCCCGACTTCAATTAAACCAGATCTAATCCCAACCGTCCGATTCAGATCTGACTGCTCGGATCTGCCCCCACACCCGCACCCTGCAATTGGGCCCGGTGGGTCAGTCCGCCCCACACCTGTGTTGCTGACGCCCCTGGCCCGTCTGTCAGCACTCGCCGCATCCGCGCGCGCGCTTGTCCGCGAGATCTGATCTCGACCGTTGATTTGAGATCTGACGGCTGAGTAGGCCCGATACCCCTTCGCGTGTAATTTTGTTAAAGAGACCCTCGGTTCACCGAGAATCAACCCGCCGTCCTTAAGGTTTTGCGCGCAGGCCCCTATATTCTTGTAAACAGACCCCTGACCTTTTTATTAATCACAGAATTGGACCTAATTTTGTATTTTAAACTTCAAAACTTGTTTATTTCATATCTTTTTCATATGGACCCCAAATTGAGTGATTCAAATTGCAAAATGTTCATAGGATTATTCTCTGTCTAAATAAATTATGATCATTCACTGTATGTGCACTTTAATTTTATGCCTAAGCTATAGGTTAGTGTATGTAATATTTGTTTATGAAATAGGAAAATAAAAAGGAAAACCCTAATGATACTTAGGTATTTAACTTTGTGAGATTAATAATATGTCATGTATGAATTTATCCCTGGTATAATTTTGGTGTCTCACTAAAATTAGTGGAACTAAATTATGTAATCCATAATATTTAGGGAATCTGTTATGCCGACAGCCTAGCAGCCCTAATAAAATCAGTTAGTTTGTTTAGATGGATAAGTATCAGTTAGTTTGTTTAGATGGATACGGATAAGGAGTTTGTTTAGATAGATAAGGATAAGCAGAGTTTGTTTAGAAAGATAAGGGATTAGTTGAGATAAGAACGGGTTGAGATAAGAATGGGCTGCTATCTCAGCCCTATAAAATGTACCCGTGAGTTCAATGAAAGCAAGCAAGCAATCATTTTGCTCACGCTTCCTCTCCCTGCGTCTACTGTTCTCTCTGTGGGTACTGTTCCACACTGTCTTCCAGCCAGCAGCCCTAACCCTAGGACAACGACGCCCAAACGTCGTGGTCCAGAGCCTCGCCCTTCTCCTCACCACTCATACCTTCTTAGAAGCCGCGGCTCCAACAATTTGGTATCAGAGATGCCAGGCAACGACGACAGCACCAACGATGTCGCATCTGCTGCCACGACCAATTCCGCCAACGCAGCGCTAGAGCAAAAGATTGACACCATGACGAAGGCCCTTGCCGATCTCACCACCGCCATCACTCAAATGATCAGTAGGCCGCCAACACCACCACCGCCCCCAGCGTCCACCAGCCCTACTTCCATCCCATATGACATGCCAAGTTATGGCAGGATACCTCCCTTGTCAAACCCCGCCGCGCCACCCTTACCATCACCGCCGATCACCACCACAGCCGCTCCACTCCGATCCACATCAACCAACGTTCCACCACCAACCTCAGCCTTGCTGCCACCCACATCTACCATGCCCATACCCATCCATCAGATACCCTTCTCACACTCCCCATCAACAATCCCAGGCTTTTTCGAACCCCATCATACCGCGTACCCATCGCAACAAAACCCTCCCAACCAGCACCACCACAATCTTCCCTTTCCCACATTCGACGGCAAAGAGGATCCTGTTGGCTGGTTGTCCCGCTGTGAGAGCTTCTTCTACAATCAAGGGACGCCGAAGGTGGATAAAGTCTGGATGGCCACGTACTATCTCACGGGCGCTGCACAGCTGTGGTCTGTCATGCTACGGCGCGATGAGCCCACACTACACTGGTCCGCGCTTCAAGATGTTGTGCCAGCAACGTTTTGGGCCTCCTCTGCGCATGAACACGTTGGGCGAGGTGGCACGCCTGCCGTTCCACTCCACGGTGGAGGACTACCAGGATCGATTCCTAGCTCTCCTGTGCCACACGGAGCCCGTGCCGCTACCGCACCAACAAGCCCAACTATTCATCGCGGGACTGCCATGGCATCTCCGGGTGGACGTCGAACTGTGCGCGCCCGGCGACCTGCAACAGGCCATGGCCCCCACCCGAGCATACGAGCGCCGCCAGCAAGGCTCGGACGGCAGCGTGCCTCCGCCCTCTGCACGTCTACTGGCTATGCCATCCTCAACGCCGACATCACCGGTCGGGCCAGCGGCTGCTGCCTCCACCCTGGCAGCACCGACGTTCAAGAGCCTCACCCCAGCAGAGATGACGGAGCGATGCCGCCAGGGGCTGTGCTACAACTACGATGAGCCGTTTGTACGAGGCCATCACTACCAATGCCTCTTCTACCTTGAGGTGACCGCCGACGACAACGGGGTGGCTGCAGCGGAAGATCCCCCACCCCCGTAATCCTGCCTTCTAGCTCGAGGACGAGCTATTTTTGGAGGCCAGGAGAAATGTTATGGCCGACAGCCTAGCAGCCCTAATAAAATCAGTTAGTTTGTTTAGATGGATAAGTATAGTTAGTTTGTTTAGATGGATAGGGATAAGGAGTTTGTTTAGATAGATAAGGA
The DNA here is from genome assembly GCA_029449295.1 of Zea luxurians. NCBI lineage: Eukaryota > Viridiplantae > Streptophyta > Magnoliopsida > Poales > Poaceae > Zea > Zea luxurians. The sequence goes on along the minus strand of JAOPSE010000030.1, from coordinate 37,277,399 downwards.
TAAGCAGAGTTTGTTTAGAAAGATAAGGGATTAGTCGAGATAAGAACAGGTTGAGATAAGAATGGGCTGCTATCTCAGCCCTATAAAATGTACCCGTGAGTTCAATGAAAGCAAGCAAGCAATCATTTTGCTCACGCTTCCTCTCCCTGCGTCTACTGTTCTCCCGGCGGTCAAATCGTTGGAGCTGCGGCTTCTAAGAAGGTATGAGTGGTGAGGAGAAGGGCGAGGCTCTGGACCACGACGTTTGGGCGTCGTTGTCCTAGGGTTAGGGCTGCTGGCTGGAAGACAGCATGGTATTGTTCACGCGTGAACAGTACCCGCCGGGAGAACAGTAGACGCAGGGAGAGGAAGCGTGAGCAAAATGATTGCTTGCTTGCTTTCATTGAACTCACAAGTACATTTTATAGGGCTGAGATAGCAGCCCATTCTTATCTCAACCCGTTCTTATCTCAACTAGTCCCTTATCTTTCTAAACAAACTCTGCTTATCCTTATCTATCTAAACAAACTCCTTATCCCTATCCATCTAAACAAACTAACTGATACTTATCGATCTAAACAAACTAACTGATTTTATTAGGGCTGCTAAGTTGTCGGCCATAACAGAATCACTAATCTCTAAGTGTACTAATCCACCCTAGCACCTGGTTTACCTTTTGTGTTTATACTGCTCTGTCAAATTTATGTTCACTCGATTGCATTTGTTTGGTGTATTGTTCTTTGTCTTTATCCAAATGTATTGAATGCATGATCGCTTTGTTTAGACAACGAGCAGACCGTGGTTCCTGAGTGTGTTGCCGAAGATCTTCCTGAGCAACAACCTGGTGAAGGCAAGTGTCTTCTGACCTATTATGTCCTACATACTTTATAATATACCATCCCGCATTACTTTATTGAAACCTAAGGATTGACTAGTCTGTATTTACTTATTTTTGTTTACCTTTTGGGTTATCATTGTTACCTTTATGCTATTGCTTTAACTTAATCAACGAACATAATGTGAATATTTATGATACGATGATGTTATCCCGATGATGATCTTGTGATACTTTAGGGGACTCAGGTTGTTTCCTGAGTACCTCTCCATAAGTACCTGTTCGTTGAGTGACCACCCGGGATAACAGTACAACCATGAGGGTGGAATGGGGCGTCTGTAGGCTGTAGCTGATTAATTAGAGGAACTTGAGGTGTAGTTGACTTCGCCATAGGGACGTCAATGGGGTCCGGGCACACTACTTGATCTGCCGAGGCTGGTTGTAGAGGTTCTATGATTTGGTTTTGTTAGTCACCCTTCCTGTGGGGAGAAGTACTGTGTTTATCAAACTGGAGAAACCTAACAGGCGACTATGACATCTAGGGAATCTTTGTAAAGGCTACGTAGTGAGACCATGCTAGGTCACCTTGGTAGTGATCAATGGAGAGTCATGATCTCCAAGCAGAATGGGAATCACGACTTGTGGGTAAAGTGTGTTGAGTAATTGTCTACTCAGGGTTTTATTCCCTATGTTGTTGCAGGAAAGATTTTGATGACTTGGGCTTTAGTAGTTGCTTCTTGTGGAGGTCTTGAAGCTTAGATTAATTATGTGTATATCTTATGGAAAGGCTTCACCTTTCCAAGTATTGTAGTTAAGTTATGCACTTTGAAGACTATCAGGACTTGTAATAAATTCAATCCCTTTTATGTTGTAAAACTTGAGTTCTAGATTTTAAGGTGTATTTTGTAAAAGTCTTCTGCTCTATCTCCAATGTGTGTATCAAATGTGATTACTGTAATATGCCTGTTATGTGGGAGATCCTTGAGATGATAAGTTCAAGTTGATGAACTCGATAGCCTTATTAAGTTACCCGATACACATGGATAGCAATCTGATGCCATTATGGCAAGGATGGGTGCATGTGGACCTGATAACTTGGAAGGGCTGTCACAGTCGCAGTGTCAAGCAAATCCAGTTTATAAGCCATATAACCAATACTTTGAAGCACTGTAAAGGGTCCAAAATATTTGAAGGCCAATTTCGGACAGGACCTGCTCACCACCAAAGTCTGCACATACAGCTGCAACTTCAACAACACCAACTCCCCCACCTGAAGTTCACGATTGGAACGATGTTTATCAGCCTGGAGTTTCATACGATTTTTAGCAGTAGCCAATCATTCCTTTAAGATTGCTGAATATGCTTGTCATTCAGTCAAAAATTCAAAAACTGGGGAGTTGTCTTCATTGGACACCAGCAGAGCAGCATCAAAAACTAGGTCATACCCATAGAGAGCCTTAAAAGGGGAGTAACTACCAAAACTCCGCGAGAGGTCACCACTTCTTCCATTTGGTAGGAGTCTCGTGAATAGCACACCGCAAATACATCTCAACACACTAGTTGACATACTCAGATTGCCCATCAGACTGCGGATAATACGCAGAGATTGAAAAAGGAGCTTTCCAAGAATGACTGGTAAAAACCTTATCCCAATCTGCCATGTACCTTTACCACATTGTCTAGGAAGACTTGGGCCATGGTAGCCGCTGAAAAGGGTGACAAAGAGGGGGAAAATAGCCATACTTCGAATAACAATCCACCACCACTAGAATTGTGTCATAACCCTCCGAACTTGGGAAGTCCTTCGATAAAATCCATGGTTAAATCTTGCCACGCTGCTCTCACTCATTTCCCTCCCTTCTTCCACCCTCTCCACTCCTCCCTCTTCCTGGAGGTGGCCAGCGACCTGATCCGCGTTGGGAAGGCCGGATCGGCGGGCTGGCTGACCGGATTTGGGAGGTTGGTCACCGTCCGCCGCTCCTCCCTGCTGGCATGGGCGGGTGGCCTTGCGACTGTTGAGGCCGTGGTGGCGGCGGCGGTGCCCACGCGCTCGCGTGGCCGTGGCTGACCAGCGGCGTCGGTGCCCACGCGCGCGGCTGGCCCGCTGCGGCGGCAGCGTGGCTTGCCTGGGCTTGTAGCGGGGTGCCTGGATCAGGGGTGTTGGCCGTCGGCGGATCTGCAGCTGTCAGCGACGCCTTCTGCACGGGCAGTTGGCTCCGTGCGTTGGGGCGTGTGGTGGGAGGTCCTCTGGCAAAAGCCATGCCCGCTTGCGGACGGACAGCGGTGACACCCGCGGGCGCCACCCCTACCCTATTGAGGGTGCCATCTTTGACCTCTTGCCACCATGCGGGAACCCTCGCCTCGGCCTTCTTGGGGGTCTCTCGCCAGTGCTCGACCGAACGTTGGGGCTCGAGGGTTGGGGCTGCTGGGTTGATGCATCGGCGGGCGGCAGAAGGTAAAAACGCGCGGCGGCTTGGCGGGGTGACATCAGCGTGGCTGACCCTTCAGCTTTCTCCTTGGTGCTGGCGATCTACGCTGCTCTGCTAGGTCTTCGGAGGAAACTTTGCTTGGTTGGTACCAGGCGGGCGGTGGCGGCTTTTCGACATCGTTTCTCCTTCTTGAAGGCGTGGCCCAGAAGACCTCCAGTTTGTGTGTTCGTCGGCGTTGTGGAGGCTCTTCATCACTCCGCTTGGCTCGGTGGTGTCGGGGCAATTGTCGCTTTAGGCGTCTGCTTGCTCCCGGAGTTTGGCGTTGTGGATCTTTGCTCGTGGTGAAGAATCGGAGCTGCCTCATGTGGGGTGTGCCGAGGCTTGGCAACGATGGCGCGCCGCAGTCTTATTCCTTACGTCGGTGTCTGGATGTAGGCGTCGTCGAGTTGCTTTGGCTGTGTGCGGCTCGTCTTGGGAAGTTGGAGTTGCTCGTCCCTTGTGTTTGAGCTTGGCAACGATGACTCTAGATGTGTTTGTGTGGGGGAGGCTGTCGTTGTCTAGGTTGTTTGTTAGGGCCTTCGCCGATTTTTCTAGCATGCGCTCTGGGTAGGTTTTGGGCCCGGTTTTCCTTAAAACTTGATCAATTCCATTATTCTTAATTGAGAGCAGAGCTCTTGCCATTACGTTCAAAAAAGACCCGATGAATGAACCCTCTCGTGTTTAGCCTGCTGACAAACCCCACACTGCTTGACAAAACTGATTACATCCGATTTTAAACCGTTCCACCAAAACACACGTCTGACTCGATGGTAAGTCGCTTTACTGCCATAATGACCTCCCACCACGCTGTCATGTAACACTGAAATCACCTCTTCAAAGCAGAGGCCAAATTTGACTCCCCTTTCGAATAATACCCTGTTCCAAAGAGAAACCCTACTCATTGGGGCTGGAGACTGCTGGTTGAGCGTTTTGAGCATCCTCATTGTTGGGACGAAGGCGAAGACGCTACCCTTCGCTCCAGCCTTCGTCTATCTCGCTGCACCAACGAAAGCAGAATGACCGGCGAGGTCCACCCTTCGTCTTCTACAATACAAGACGAAGGCCTACGACGACGTCGCCCCGTCCCACGTCCTCACTCGACCTGGAGACCCACGTGGGATTCGGCCCATTGTAACAAGCCCCGCACGGAGAAGTGTGTTACGGGCCCGATTTGTAATAGCTTACAATCTGTAACCCTCCTTTATAGGAATATTCCGGGGATGGTCCAAGTGCCTGAGGGTACATGCGTCCTTACAACGGGACGTTGGGCACTCAGACACCTATAAATACCCTCGTACAGTGCCCTTGAGAGGCTAGATTAACAGAGCTATTGCCGTCTCGAGTTGAAACCTTGTTTACGCTGCTTTCACTCCCCCGTTGGATCAACTTGCCCTGGAGAGCAAGTTCCAACACTCATCAGTCACATAAGAATTGATAGCCTCTTTAATCTACCCTAGTTGCACCTCAGGCATTGTCTGCAAAGCCATAAAGTGCCCCACTCGGGACAATGCGTTGGCAGCAACATTGTCCTTGCCTTTTCGATAAACAACCTTGAACTGCAGCCCCATAAGCTTAGCAATAGCCCTTTTCTGCAAATCACACTGCAGTAACTGATCATCAAAAAAACTGAGAGCTTTATGGTCGGTTTTGATACAAACTCAGCACGGTGAAGGTGACGCCACCTTTCTACTGCCAGCAAGTCAATAACAAAGCCAAGAACTCTTTCATAAATGGGCAACTTGAGTCTTACTCAGATAAGCAATGGGTCTGTGTTTTTGCATCAACACTGCTCCTACTCCATCATCACAAGCATCAGTTTCCACCACGAAAGGCTCATCAAATTGAGGCAAAGCTAAGACTGGGGTAGACTGCATAGCTTGTTGCAAGGCTTGAAAAGCTATCTCAGCCTCCTTGCCCCACTGAAATGCTTTGTGCTGCAACAATTTGCTAAGGGTTTTGGCAATCACACCATAGTGTCTCACAAACCACTTCTGTAATAACCAGTCAAACCCCAAAAAAACCTCAACTCAGTCACAGAGGTAGGAGTAGGCCAATTCTTCATAGCTTCAGTTTTGAAAGGATATGTAGCCACCCCTTGTTGAGAGATGATGTGGCCCAAATAAATCAGTTCAATTATACCAAAAACACACTTTGTCTTCTTGACAAAGAAGTGATGTTCCCTCAACCTGTCCAAGACCATTCTAATATGAGTCACATGCTCCGCACAAGAGGGACTACATATCAAAATATCATCAATAAACACCATAGAAAATTTCCTAAGAAAGGGTGCTAACACTGAGTTCATAGCACATTAGAAAGTAGCAGGGGCATTAGTGAATCCAAATGGCATAACTCTGAACTGATAATGGTCATGATGAGTTTTAAAGGTTGGTTTGTATTCATCAGCCTCCCCCATCTTTATATGGTGGTACGCAGTAGTGAGATCCAAGCTAGTAAAGAATTGTGTCCCTGCCAACGCATCCAATATCTCTTCCACTAAAGGCATAGGAAATTTGTTCTTAATTGTCAATGCATTCAACTTCCTGTAGTCCACACAGAATCTCCATGAGCCATCTTTTTTATTCACCAATAATGCTGGAGAAACAAATTGACTGACACTAGGAATGATGAGGCCAGCATCGAATAGGACAGTGTCTCTCAATTTCATTCTTGTGAAATGGTGAATACCTATAAGGTCCGGAATTGACTGGAACAGCCCCTGGTATCAAAGGAATATGTTGTCATAAGGCCTGACAGAAGCAAGCTGAGTGGGGACTGTAAAAATGTCAAATTCCTGAAGCAAAAGCTGAATATCTGCTTCCTGGGTGTCCTTCAATTCAACCATGGGTTCCAACAAGACAAAAGCCCAAACCTCATTTCCTTTCACACATTTGTGCACTTGAGCAACTGACACATCCTAAACTGATAAGGGATCCTTCACTCCAAACCCATACAAAGTTACCTGAGTATCGTCATCCACAAATCTTAGCACTTTCTGTTCCCAGTCACAGTGCATTGGACTATGATTTGTGAGCCAATCATACCTCAGAACTGCATCAAAAGCACTCAAAGACAATACTCTCGTATCAGTATGATAAAAGTGCCCATTAGCCCACCATTCCAACCGTTTTACCATAGTGGTGCTAATCATGGAATGCCCATTGGCCACCTTCACAGTCACAGGCTGACAAGAGTTGACAGCTAACCCCAACTGCTGAACCATATGTTCACTAATAAAACTGGTGGAACTACTGAGTCAATCAGCATTAGCATCACTAGCTTGTGTACAATAGATCTAACTCGCATGCTATTGTCACTATCAGGTCCAGCCAAAGCCTGCATAGATAATTGACAGGACATCTTCCTGTGACAACTGCTGCAAAATTTCATTAGTCAACACCATCGATATATCTTTAGTAACTACAGCATTAAGTTGTACTGGACCCAGTTTAGTACACTTTGCAATATGCACTGGCTCAAACTTGTCACCACAAGCATAGCATAAACCATTCAGTCTTCTAAACTCTCTGTATCTCTCCTTGGACAAATCCACCCCAATTGCTGACCCTTACCCTCCAATGGACTGGGAATAGACTAGTCGGGACCTGTCACTGCCCTTTATACTTGCTGCTCCAGTACTTCCTGTTGCAATTGTGCTAGTAACATCGCCTTATCAACTGTGGTGGGTAACTGCACCTGCACCGCGTTCTGAATATCAGGTTTAAGATCATGCACAAACTGAGTCACGAAGAAGATTTCATCCAGTTCAGCATTGTGCACGACTGCACGGCAGCACCATATCGGGCCTGCTCGAATTCAGTTATATAAGCCTCAACACTTTCAGTATGCCTCAGATTCAATAACTTCCTCAAAGCTTTTGGATAGGCATCAACACCAAACTTAGCTTCTATCACAGCCACAAATTCCATCCAATTGCACATTCCATGCCGCAGCTTATACACCTGCCATCATCGAACAGCGTTCTGTTCCATATGCATTGCTGCTGCTGACACCAGATTGCTTCCGGTAATTTGAAAATAGTGTAGTCTACAAACTTATCCAACCAAACCACCGGATCCTCTCCAACAAATGTCGAGAATGATAGTTTTGGCAATACCTGACGACCCTGATCAGGATGCATCCGTCATACACTCTAGAGTCCCAACGTCATACACTTGATCGGTCCACCATGATCCACCCGCTTCCCGAACCGAGGTAGTCGACGACGTTGGTACGGTTCATCCCCACACTCCTCCGATTCATTCGATTTTTCTCCAAACTCTCTGTCCATCTTCTCCAACCTCAATTGCGCCACCACTCGACCAGTCTCTTCTACTTTTTGAAACAACTCGTTCCTCTCCTCCGCCACTTGCTCTGACACAGATGCCACAAGGTCGGATTGAGCTAGAAGTTGGTTCTGGACCCGTTTCCAACTCCTTCAGTTATCCGGTAAAATTGCTCAAGGCGTCGAACACCTTACTCCACTTCTCTTGACCAACTCTGTCGTAGTCCGCCATCGCCTCCAAGATGAATCTTGTCTGTGCCGATGGTTTTGCTGACAGAGCCGTGGCGACACCCTGATCCTTCCTCTGTCCTCGAATCGACCAAACTCTGGTACTACTTGTGATAGCCCTTGGCCGACGGTACGCCATACGTGAGCGACCACGACGATCGCCAGAAGTGATTCGGCGTGTGCGCTGTTTGAAAGAGCGAGATAAGTCTTCTGGAACAAATTCTGTTATTTAGTTTTTCATACCCCACCTGATGGCCACTCGGGTATTTAAACGCTTACAACACCGGCCCACGGCCCACACGACTCCACAACCCACACAGAAGCCCACCAATCACAACTTGCTCCCCTACCAATATTACTTACCGCCAACGGTGTGCCGCCTACTGGCTACTGCAGACTCATATCACCATCTCCTCCCGTGTAGCGTCCCACACGCTTACAAGACATTACAAAATAGTGTCAAAGGGAGGGAGGGGGTGGCTACCCCATGTTTGGTTCCTGTTACAACACTGAAATCTAACATGTAAATGCAGTAGAAAATTCCTAACTCCTCTTTATGATTTATCTCTTTCTGTTTGGCTCCCTTAATAACTGTTCTAATCCTCTGCCACTGCTATGAAACAAATTAATCATCTACACAACCTCAAATGCTCCCGTGATGTGTACAATAAATAGAAAGTGGTAAATAATCTGAGAAACCATTATGAATTTCAAAAGTCCAATTAATTTAGAGCTGTCAAGTTCAACTAGAAACGTCAATGAAAACCAATAAAAACACACTTACAAAGCCCAGTTCCTCCATGGTTCAACTTTCAGAAACCGGAAAAGGCTGTATAAATCCTCCAAATTGTTCTGTGAGTAAAGTAAACTTCATAAATTTGAATGCATAAGCACCTAGTACGCAAATACATGCGTGAAAAATAAGAGTAAAATGTCGGCTCCATAATCCTGCATTAGGGATAAACATGATATGTTCAGGGAGTTCTAACAAAGACCAATAGATCTACACATATTCTCACCTGAATTGGTGTACCAGTGAGACACCAGCGCCGATCTGCAGTCAGAGCAGCCGCAGCTAGGGATATCAAACTTTTAGAAGATTTTATCATGTGTGCTTCGTCAAGCACAACTCTGAACCAATGTACAGAGTACAAAGCCCCATTTTCTGTTGAACCCTAGCCAAGCAGATATCAAAAGTTCAGTCAAGAATAAGTTTGCATAATTCAAACTAAATATTAATAGCAATGGACCCAGCAGTTCCCCATCATTGCATCCATACTTTGGTCAATGTGGCTATCTTGTTTATGCATGTATGGACCAAATTTAAGCAAGCCATATTTTACCAATAAGATTGTGTAAGTATGACATGAAGGATCAAATGCAGAAACATGGTGGGAAGGACAAAAGACAAGCAAATGGGTAATGCATTATCTGTATTATTTTCATAAAAAATGGACACAAGTAAAAGTAGAAGATGTCAAATCAAGTGGCTATAGTAGTAAGAGTATGCAAATGACCAGTCAATCGCATGGTCTGGTGCTATCTAGGTTATCTTAATTCTTAACCAATGAATTTTTTACAAAAGCTTGAACATAATAAGAGTAAACTGAAAGAGATATGAGATCTCAGAGCTTACATCGATTGAAAACTCTGATGACACAACACCATATGTAGTCAGGACAATATCACTCTGACCAATGATGCTTGCATCTTTTGGCCTGTTTTGTCCATAGTGAACATATATATTCGCAGTGCCTGGCTTAGTATGAGCTTCAATCTCTGCCTGTTATTCATAACATCAACTCTAGTGTTCAGAAAAATAGTTGAAAGAATCACTTAAAGATGAAATTGGTAAAGCAAGTCAAAATTATGTCAACCTCTTATCTTTTACTTTTCTGCAGCAAATAAGCACACATATAATGTAGCATAGGCAATGGTGGGGTGGTGCCACAATTAGAACTATACCTTCCACTGACTAATTAGTGTCATTGGACAGATAATTAGATTGCTTCCTCCAATAAGTGGGGCCTTAGGTTTCTTGTGTTTGCTAAAAGAGAAAGGGTTAGCAAGCTTCTTCACAGCATCATGCGATTCACCCAACCCACTAGCTTCTCTAGGGGTCTGAGCAGCATTCTGAGTTGTGATGCATCCTTTGCTAGAATCAGAAAGAAGAAGAGCTATCGTCATAATAGTCTTCCCCAGTCCCATTGCATCTGCCAGAATCTTAATTTTTACTCCAGTTAATAGAATTGATCGTAAAATCAACCAGAAACGATAGCTATCATAGAAATGCTAAACATAAAGAAATACAATATTAAAAATATTCTTACTCCTCCTCTAGAAAGTTGTAATGTACTAGGAAATTCAGTTGTAGCATCGCCTGAAAACACGTTTAAGTACAAAACGAGTTCCCTCCTGAAATAAATGCAATAAAATATGAAATGTAATGTTCAACTATTGCCAGAATGGTTATTAAAAACAGCTCATATAACACATGCATACTTATCCTCAAGTTTGTATGCTTCCCAACAAGGGTGAAGGGTTGTAGCGGCATCCTGGGAAGAACTACCTTTCTCAAGCTGCAGCATCCAATGAAGTGCCTGCTTTTGATAAGAGCGTAGATCACACATCAGAGAATCAGGGGGAGCCCTTTCCTACAAAATATAAATTCAGAGCACACTGAGGTCAGGATAATATCCACTAGTTGCTGAAACTCTGCACAACGATGGGCTGTTGAATTACCTCTAGTGCACAGCTGTCTGAGATCCCAATTATATCATCCAAATCTGAATCTGAAACAGTTTCTTCACCATGATCATCTTCGTTTCCATCAGAAGACAACCTCAATCTGCCGGATGTCAGCTTTGCAGCAGGAGACCCTATACTGCTCTGTTCAGGCAGAAAAAACATAAAAGGCCAATATCTATTATTTTGATAGCAGTGTAACGAATGAAGTACTAAACTATTACCTTTGTTTCAGTTGGCCGCTTCCTGGAATAAAGATCTTCTGGAGTAAAAGCGGCCTGTTTTCAATTTATGTCAAACCAAAAAAATCAGACCATACTAAAATGTTGATTCCAGAGAAAGAGGAATGCATGTGACTTAAATGGACTTGTTTCTTTTAATGTCTTTTTATACCTTTATCCACATTCTAAAATCATATGTTGTACAATGTTGGGGTAAAGATATATAAATGGTTCTCATACTTCTTAATTTTTTGCTTTCAGTGTTCATCAGTGACTGTTCAAAAAATATTTATCAGCGCTACGCTAATTTCATGATACCAAAGAACACCTAATTACAATTGTACAAACTTTGGCAATGCATATTTATACATTCACCTATCCAAGACCTTTAAATTGGTAGACTTTTGCAGTGCATTTGCACTAGATAATAAACGAGCAGGGGATGATAAGAGCGCACAGCTCACCTTAATAAAAGGAGCAAGTCCTATCAATTTGAAAAGTGCAGGTAGGGGGTGAAATGTGGAGTCATCTGGAGCAAATCGAGCTGCTTTGGGTGACGATTGCTTTTGATCATGAAACATTGAGCTGTTGATATATATACTACAAAGTACAAGACCTCAGCGAAGGTGGTGTAGTCAAGCAACAAAGATGCTAAATTGCATATAAACTGGACTTAGTTTCAGTCGTGGTTTGTATACCTCACTGACAAGAGGACAGTGTCCATAATGGTAAGCACCTCGGGAGCTGATTTGCACGAGCCCTTGACTTTTAACTTGTTCTCTTTGAGAAGGGGAAGGAGGCACCTTGCCCACTCATTGGGGATGCGACCCACCTAAAACAGCAACAAATTGTTCATACAATGGCTTGATGCACTGCCAAGATGGGGTGGGCAGCAATGATGAAGTAGTGTACCTCCCCGTGGCTCGGGGTGGAGAAGCGCATGATCTCGGAGGAGCAGGAAGCTAGGGCGGGACGGCTCGGACGGCTCTTGCCCACGGCGGTTGTGGCATTGGGGAAGCTGAAGGTGACCACGTCCCCTGAGGTAATTCGCCTTCCCTTGCAGGTGGACAGCCCCACCATCTCGGCGCTCCCCACCAGCCACCAGTGCTCCTCGCTGCCACCGTTGCTTGTAGTGGACTTAGGTTTCTCTGCCGTGGGCATGGGCCGGGTAGGGGCTTTGCATGGTGGGGTTGAGTCGACGAGGGCTTTGGCGGGTTTCCCCGGCGAAGGGGAGGGCGATGGACAGGGAGAGGGAGACGGCGACGGCGGGAGAGGTGGCGCAGCCTTGTTGAGGTCGAGGAGGATGTTAATGGCCTTGGTGGGGTCGTCGCCGGCCATGTGGAGAGCACGGATGATGTCCATCTCCGGTGTACCCTCGCCAAGCACCATGCGCACAATGGCCACTTGCTCCTCCCGCTCCTTCAGCATCTCCCACGCAAGAAGGCGGCGGCTGCGGCGGCGGCTCTGCTCGCACCCGGCCGGCGAAATTTCCCCAGAACTCCTGCTTCGCGCCGCCGACTATTAGATTTCGCGGGAAGGTGGGAGGGCTAGACCGACCGATTTGCCCTCGCAACACTTAGGACATGTGCAACATAATGCTTTGGAACAGTTTTCTAAATATAAAAGACAGTTTAAAAACTACATAATACAATCCTAAACCTATAAGTAATAAATGCAATCAAAATATAACAATGTATAGGGAGTTATATAGAGATGAGTCCTTAAAAGACCCTTATTTAATTGGGTTGTACATTGCCCTCATCCTCTATCTCATCCAATACTTCAAACTAGTCTACGCAACTAGTGTTAAACAGTATTATTTACAGTTCTACATCGCATATTTTACACTTTTTACTGAAAACAACCTCACTTCAGCTCTTCGTCTCATCCTTGCCCTTGGGAGTGGGGAGTGGGGACTAGGGTTGTCGAGCACCCCAGCACCACTACAAATTTGTATTTTTGACACCTTAAACAAGTAACTTTATATAATTGACATTTAAGGGTCTGTTTAGCAACTCCAAAAATACCATAGTTTTGAGAAACACTATTTGGATGTTGTTGGGACCAACTGACAAGTAGGCAGATGGGCCTGAACACTCAGGGAGCGAGAGAGCTCATGTGCACAACGAGACGGTAGGTAGGGAACTATAGCGTCTTGATATGTGTGTCCCATCCATGTACAATGCGGGGGTTTTTATAGGTAATCAAGCGGATAGGTGGGTCCATAAGTACTGTTATGCCCCGGTTACCTGCTACATTCACAGAATATTCCCCGCAATGGGGTCATTACAGTGTGGTAAAGTACGGTTGCTCGGTTACACTTCGGAACCTACCCCACAAGGAGGCTTACAAATGGGCTTGAGCGATGTGTGGGACGGCGTCTGGGTCCCACCGTAATCGGCGTGGCTTTCGTCATTGGTTGCGTCCTTCACTTCACGAGGTTGCGCCCTTGACTTCGCTGGGACTCTGACTTCGTCGCCTGAGCCTTTGGGACGAGTATGTGGGGTTGCTAACGAGCCTCCTCGTCTAGCGTGGACCTTTGCCTTGCCCCCTATGAAGGAAGAGGATGAAGACTTTGCTACATGCCCGAGCTGAAGTACCCATGTAACACCTGAAATCATACTTTGGTGAATTAGAGAAATCTCCAAAAGGATTTAAAATGGGATGTCATGTAATTAGGATTTTCTTACATTTAATATATTTCTCCTAAAATAAATGGTAATGTTCTATTTTAAAGTTGGAGTTGAATCTCAAGAATTGGTATTGAAATTAAGAAAAAGAAACATAAGGTAAATTTAATTTGATAAACTAGCCCTTTATAATTATGCAATCTAGAACATTAATGAATAAATGTTTAATGTAAAACAAAAAAACCTTTTTTATTTATATGCGGATCTTTTCTCGATTATGCATACCAAACTTGAAATTCAAACTCTATATAAAATCTAATTTGAATAAAAAAGAAACCAAAGGGTCGTATTCCGGTCCCGGCCTAGTGATGTTGTCCCCCCCCCTCACGTCGCGTGGGCCACGAGCCGGCCCATCTATGCTTAGCCTCCCAGCTCAGCGCCCACGCAGGCCAGTGGCCTCGGGCCAATCCCGCGCTTGCTGGCCACATGAAACCCCGATGGCGTAAATCGCTTGATTCGACATATTGTTCGGCGTCGTGCATGTTCACCGGCAGCGCTGACCTATGGGCCCTTGTGGCCAGGTCCTTCATCCCTGCAAGACCAGCATTATTTTCTCCACAATCCAACCTAGAGTCCGCTCATGTTCCGCGCAACCGACTCGAGAACCTCGGATTCATACCAAACAGAATAGGTATGTCCATGCCCTGTGCCCCCCCCCCCCCGCCCGAGTGTTCTCCAAACGTGAAGGTTGTTAGGGTTCCAGCGAGTTCCTAGGTTGTTGCAACCACCTCTAGGGCCATCGCTAACCTTAACCCCGCTCCTATATATTAGCTTCACCCCTCGGCCATAGAAAAAACAATAAATTCTTCTCCTTTTTCGAGTACACCACTATCATTCGACAAAATCGGGGGGAGGAACAAGCGATTAGGGAATTACGTCATGGGGTTCTAGTCTTTCGGCGGAGCTGTCTCGCATGGTGGTTGGCCGTCACAGTCCTAGGTGTCGGTAAGTAATACAACCCTACTGCGTTTCCTACGTTTCCTTTGCGTGTTGCACCACACCAAAGATAGAACGCAAGAACGACTGGGACTGCACGTCCGCGTTGGCGCCGTCGCGGTCAAGCACCGTTTCAACTATGGGGATCGGGAGGTGGAAGATGCGCCTCAGCCGTTGATCGGGAGATTAAGGGCTGGGATTAGATCCACGCACCGTTTCAACTATGGGTGTGTGGTGTCCGTTGGATCGGATGTGTGCGGTTAGGATTAGATCATGCCTGTTTTAAAATCTTAACCGTCGCACAAAAAATCGGACGGCTGTGGTGGGAGGATACCCCTTCGGCCTAGAAAAAGTGCAAACGAGCCCTTACCCTTTATGAGAATCAATCTGCCGTCCTGTACAGTTATAGAAACATTAAATCTAGGTCCTGCATTTTACGAATCACACCTGTAATTCCCAAAAACTCAACCCTCAGCCCAAAATTTCTATTAATTATAAAATAAAAGCTGGAAAATGATTTTTAAGTATAAAAATAATTCTAGAAAGCTTGGATAAATCATATCTCCTCCATTTTAAATATGATTCGACCCATTCAAATTGCAATAGCTTCACAATATTATTGTCAACGCTATAGTAACACTATTTTACTCACATCCAGGCTTTAGGGACCCGGGCGTGAATCATAATCACCAGGTGTGCTTGTGATAAAGTCTCACACATATGATGAATCATGGTACAGAAACGAATGTCACATCTTTACTATATAAAAGGAGTTCTGTAAAAAATAAATAAATATTTACATCATAAAGAGACAACGATCCAGCAACCCAAAGTTGACTGGGAGACGACGACCTAGACCTCTCACGAACACATTGCAGTATCCTCCATGCGCCTCATCCTGTGGTACCTATTCTTGAGCTGTGGGGGGTGTGAGACAGCAAGGGTGAGCTCACAAAAGATCATAGCTCAACAAGTTGTAGGGAATAATGTGCATGAACTCACCAAAGGCGTGGGAGTTCATGTGAAGTGTAAGATTGATCAATAATAGGGTTAAAGTTGAGCCACAAGTCGTGTATTCCATATCACCAGGGTTTGCAAGGCCCTTAGACACTTCCGAGGTGAATGGCAAGTGATCCACTACGAGGCCTTTACAAAGTTCCACTAGCTTCAAAAAAACCTGGTACAATTTCTAGGAAGAGCAATGCAGGAATCCCCCCTCTGACCGCCATCGTAGCAAAATCAACCCGGGAACCTCCCTACACGCCTACTCCCCTACTACCCTTGCCCCTATCTGGTAAGGTAGTCCTCCACTAGCTTTCCTAGTTAGTCAGCCAAGGGCGTCCCATTCCACACTTGTGTTGGCACGCATTTCTCAAGTTAAGCTCCATGTTCCAATTAAAAATAATAATCTTGACATGAATAATAAATAAAATAATAGAATAATTATAACATGAATATAATGTAATATTAAACCCAAAACCACATAGAGCAATAGCAAAAACTTCCCAATTAGTTCAGGGGGTGAACAAGGTATAAACATAACCAGAATAGGGTGACCTATTTGGTCCCATCAAAATTAAACCTATGCCTAAATAAATTATTATAAAGAACATTATTGGGTAAATAAAAGTGATCAAGGGCACAACTTGCCTGGGACTTGAGATTCCAGGTACCAACTTGCTATTCAAGTGACTCGTGTCCTCACTGCTAAACGTAGCAGTACAGACAAACTTGGTATAGGCAACATTAACACCACACCAAACATAAGAATAAACTGCGTAATAATAATCTACGCGTTGCTACGAGATCGTGGGTTCAAGAATCACTAAATTTGGAGTTACAGATAAAGAGATATAGTTTTCGGAAGACCCACGTGATGAAGCAATTAAAACTAGGTCATGTTTTAATTTTATAAAGATAATCTAAAGAAATAATTAATTTAACTTTAATCTTAACTATAACTTGACTAGAGATCATATTTTAACCAAATTATAATTATAGACATGTTAGCTTTTATTAGAAGAGTTAATCTAGTAGATCTAGGATAAATAAATATCTAACTATAAAAGTATACAACATGGTATAATTAATGTTGTTACCGCGTAGATAATTTTTTTATGAAGCTAACGCAATTTGAACGATTCAAATCGGAGTTAAAACAGACAAGATATGAATTATACAAAATTTCTGGATTTATTCTTCTACTAAAAATCATTTTCTATAACTATTTATATAAATCATTAAAGACTAGGGACACCGGGTACAAAATCCTGAGAGCTCAGGGTTTAAAAAGTAAAATCCAGGACTTCTCTGTAATGATTTTAACATTGCCCTGGACGACAGGTTAGTTTTCCTAAAGTGCGGGGTTTTCTTTTGAAAGATGGGTCGGCCGAAGGGGTATCTTGTCATCTAGGCCGCACGATCTAGATCCGGCGGCCAGGATTAGATCGCCATTTAAATGAAACGGTATGTAATATGAGTCCTTGGATCAGAGATCAACGCGTATGATGCACTCATCACCACTACAAAAATACCCCCCCCTATTGCAACGCATTTATGCGTTGTTAGAAGTTGAAATAAGTGTTGCTAAGACTTATACCAACGCATAATTATGCGTTGCCTATGCTGGCATTGCTAGGGTCTACTGCAACACTTATTTATATGTTGGTAAGCCATGGCTATAAGCGTTGTTGGGCCACAACGGATATTTATTGCCTATTGCAACGCTTACATGTGTTTGTACCGGCAAAGACGGGTTGACCCGTATTGGATTTGGAAACATTTTGCTTAGATTTATGGCAGCACATTTATGTGTTGCAATGTTGTTGAACCATATAACAATGGCAACATTTAGATCGGATTTGTGAGAGCACATATATGTGTTGCAAGAAAAAAACCATTTATTGAATAGAAATTGATATACAACAACATTTGCCATTAATAAAATGAGAAGGTCCAATTCATCCTAGGCATAAACACGATTGTAATGGACAAACCATTTCTCATTGAAATAAAATAGTCAATATACAGAGTAGCACAACTTAAAATAATCACTACTTCAAGCGTGTACAAATATTTTTGGAGACAGATATAAACATATGACTCATCCTAAACAACACTGAACTGCATCATAGGTAAACTAGGAAAGCTTTTTTGGTAGCATAGTCTTCAAATTCTGCATAAATCTTGCGGCTCTGAAACTGAAATTTGGTAGCCCTGAAACTTCATCATCCTAGGTACTGAATCTGATGAACAACAAGAAAGCATTTTAGAAAAAGAAACATATGTGCAAAAGAATACAATAGTGTGATAGGAGAGAACAGGAATGAACGAACTGAGAAACAAAGATCAAAGGAGAGCCAGTGATGGCTACTATTGTTGCTACAGATATAGTGATCAGAGGCGACCAATCACCCGCTCAAACATTTCCTGTTGGACTACAAAATTGAGGATAAAAGTTTTCAGACCAGAAATCATGCTGAATAAAGGAGAAATTTCTCACCTGCAGGCTATAGATAGGAGCTGATTTTGTAGGCAGGGATTTAAGCAGTCTCAGTCGGTTAGCTGATGAGCTGCCTTTGCTGTTTCAGAAAAAAGACAAGGGTGTTTTGCAATCAGAGCAAGAGAATTTAAGTGTATGCTCGAATGGATGAGGATCTTAACATGTCAAACTTATGTATCCTCTGTCTTCATGGCTTTTGTGCTGAAAGCGACGTCCCAGAGCTTAACAGTACAGTCGGCCGACCCCGATGCAAGCAATGCTCCTTCACAGCTAAAACAAAAGGATATATTAACCAACAGCATAAGTCACGATATCATATAAAATAAAATCCCTTAAAATTACAAGTAAATGCAGTTCAACCTTGCGTCAGAACAGCGCACATCCAAAAGGCAATGATAGAGCAAAGCAGAGAGCGCTAAACCCAAAGTAGCACTATGCTTTGAAGCCTAAAAACTAAGTTTGCCAAAAGATATTTGAATTAGATTGCAAACCTAATTGAGGAAAAAAACGAATGTTAAGTTTAAAGAGCTCATAGGATAAGTATCAACTTTGATCAACTAAAAAAACTAAAGCAAGCAGAAACAGATCAACTTTGCCCCTATAAATCATGCCCATAGACTAGTGTAATTCTGAAATACATCAGAATCTGTGAGACCGCCAGTTTCAAGACATCATTTCATGAGATCAAATTACATGATCTTCAAATTAAATACTACCAACAAGGATTATGAAATGTTTAGCACTGATTCCTTGATACAGCACTATTGTAAAATTACATGGTCCTGCTGATTAAACTGGTTATGAGAGACGGGTGGACTTACCAGCTTATCAAGCCAGGTTTTCCTTTAACTGCAATGAACACTTGCTCTTTGGGCAAGCTCATGCAAGAGACGTTCAGATAAAAAGAAACTTGGGGTGAACTGAAGAAGTTACAACAGCATATAATAATTACCTGAAAGCAAGTGTCCACACACAAGAGCTGTGTCCTAGCAGTGGTGAAACACAACAGCCAGTCGATAGATCCCATATCATGATTGTTCCATCTTCATCTCCAGAGGCCATGTATCGTCCATCAGGTGACATTGCCAGTGACAAAACCATACTCCTATGACCAATAAACATCCGTATACATTCACCCGTCTGAACATCCCATAGTCTTACAGTTTTGTCGCTAGAGCCGGTACCAATGTAGTTACAGTTTACGTGCCACTGGACACACTGTTATGCAAAACATTTTCAGGCAGAAAAAAAAGATCAGCCAAATCATGCTGGCAATACAGGGCATTGATAAAAACAAGTAGATATCCAAACATAAAAGAATTACAAACACCAATAATTCAATTTAACCAAAGCTCTATTCACAGAGTATAGGACCAACAAGTTCACTTACATCAACATCAGAAAGATGCCCAGCCATTATTCGCAAAGGTTGGATTTTATCAACTGACCAAATTCTAGCAGTCCTGTCATGTGAAGCACTAGCAAAGTAATGGCCAACTGGGCTGAACTGTCATAAAAATATAAATAAAGAAGGCATCAACAAATAGTATAGTGCATAGGGAGTACTAAAATCTTTATAATAAGGTCAACATCATAAACGGCTATTCACAAATTCACATACTTGGACATCCCAAACTGGGTAATTGTGTCCTTTGTAACAGACAACACATGAAAAATTGGGAGAACAAATTACCATAGATAACCAGAAACAAATTTCAAACATACGTTGCTGGAAGAGTTAGCTCTGGTTTCACTCGAAGTGTCACAGAAACCATGCTTGTTTCAGTTCTAACGTTTTTTCCAGTTGCACCTACAAGCTTGTCCTTTTTTGCCTTCTTAAGCGAAGCATTTTGCTTTCCACCTTCTGTGTTTCTTTTCTGTAGAAAAATATAATGAGAAAACTTATGACAAGGGATAATAAATCAAATATGGATTGCAAAGACACCAAAATTCCTATGACCAGGAATACAGGATGAAAAGTAAGTTTTTACCTTCTATGCACCAGCAAGTACCATGACTGATTATAGAACAATAATGGACAAATAATTTTGCATTTAAATAAAATAATAGTCACGATTCAGCGTAGCAGAACTTAAAATAATCACCGCTTGATGCGTGTTCAAGTATTTTTGGGACAAAGATATAAACAGCATATGACTCATATCCTAAACAAATATGAAATTCATCGTAGTGAAATAAGCAAAACTATTTAAATGGAGGTAGTGATCCACGCCATCCTGTTTGAAATAAGTAGTCTTCGGATTCTGTAGAAATCTTGCAGCTTCGAAACTGAAAAGAAAATAATAGAAGTTAGTGATCAATAACATTAAATAATTTCCATGTTGTCGTATGGTTGAATCTGAAAAGAAAACAATTGTGGTGGACTCATGTTGATGATGCAAAAATAATTGAGCACCATGTGTTATACTATCATATATAGAAACATCATAAACTTCTTAGGGGTCCAAGAGTCTAAAACAATAAACCACAATGAGGGGATTACAGTGAACTTACATCATGATATCATCCTGAACTGAGTTGAAGCGTCGTGATGTTGAAATGAGCATATATCAGTTTTTGTCGTCTTCAATCTGCACGGATAATCATAATACTGAAATTGATAGTAGTAGTTCGGAGTAGTAATGACTAGTTAAGTAAGAGGGTAGTTCATACACAACATGAAGGCCATGCTATAAGATTGTTGCCGACATCACCAATAACCTCCATGTTGTCGTATGGTCGAATCAAAGGCTCAATAGGCAGTATTACAAGTCTAACACGCACCATCCAAAATTCTCTGCCTAACTTAACACCTCCAACTTTATGATTTGGGTCTCGACCAAGTACTGTGCCTAAGGCAACAGTCTTGGTTGGACATCTCCAGCTTTTTAAGAACACTTGTGCTCCAGTCTAGTAAACATGCTCAAGTGTATCAGTAAATACTTATGTAATGTGGGCACAATAATGGTAAGAAAATTTTGATTTTACCAATATTGACTCATCTGTTGGTCGGTCACCTGGAGTACCCTGATTTATGGACAAAAATATCGAATTAGTAAAGTGGATTTAAGAATATGAATGTACACAAATTTTTGAGTCACCTTTTGTTTCATGCACCATAACCTATAACTAATGCATATTAGTAATGAAAACAATTCGATATACTTAACAAGAAAGTTGATTTTCACTGTCACCTTTGATGTGGTAGCACACTTGGTTTTATCAAAGGTAGTTGCAGATTGCATATCTTTCCTTTTTACCTGTCATTACATCACAATGAGTATTCAATATTTTAATATTTTTGGATGATTACGAAATAGTTAATTTTGTACATATTATTAACTTCAATTTAGTTATGCAACACCCTAGTGTACTGCCAATTAAAATGCATCTCCATTCAAGAATGAGTAGTATGTGAGATACTACTAATTACTAATGAACAATGAATACAATACATGGGTCATGTGTAGAAGTACCTGGTTCTTAGATGCTTCTTCATTTAAGGAAGTAGAAGTTGCTTCCTTGGTCATACTCTGTATGTGCGAGACATCAATGTAAAGATAAGCAATCATGATTATGTATGTTGAATAAATTTATTGCATTCCCACCTTCGATGAATTAGCGAGCTTAGTATTATCGAAGGTAATGTCTCTTTCCAACTCAAATTGCCTTGTCTGCCAATATATTAAATTGAAAAATGAATATAATAAAACATCACTTTGTAGGGCCTATATATTCCATGTATTGAAATTTTGATGTAGCTGACCTTATGGGTAGTGGCTAGTCTATCAGTTCGTTGTAATTTACCTTGCCTAGTATCAGCCACCTTAATCTTCTTTAATTCAATACATATTATTAATGTTTGCATTATACCATGAAATCTAGAAAGATGAGTTATGAGGTAGCAGAGGACCTTATGGATAGTAGAAGTTTTTCTGAATGTTGGTTGCAAATCCTCGTACTCCTTTGCCTCTTGCTCTCTTTATGAAATATAGATTAGTAGTTTAGCAAAAAATTTATAGGGGGTATTGAGTAGCGCTACTTTTTGCTGGGCCTGTAGCTATGGCTGCTGCTGTACATTGTAAAATAACTATGTTGTGTTGTAGAAAAAGCCATAGCGCAGCCACAACAATCTGAAGCGAACAAGGCAATGTAATGCAATCATACCTGAGAGTACGTTTTTTCATTGTCCATCCTGAATTCTTGATTTTGTGGCTCAACATATACACGTTGATGAAAAATAACTACAAGATGAAGTAGTAGGTACTAAAATGTAAGAAAGTGCGGATGTGTAAATTCCATACAGATGCCTACTTTACGTTTTGAAGACGTTGGAAATTGATTCGCTGGAAGATCGTCCAAACATCCCTGTCATAGCAAACAAATAACCAAATGGATTAGATGTTACACATAGACCTACTGTATGAACTGATTGTGAAATGGAGTTCAATAATTTTACATGTACACTTTGATGCTGTTCGAAGAGTACACTCTTTTGTTGCAACTCTTGTATAGTAGCATCTTGCTTGTGTACATGGTTTACGAGTTTTTCCATCTGAAGTTTCAAAGAGAGGACATCTTCACTTGCTGTTGGGTCCAAAGATGTTACATGTAGCTGATTAAGACGTCTTGATGTTGTCCCATCTAACACTTTGTTCGGGTTTGGAACAAGACCAAGGCCATGCACATGACCAGGCTTCTCTTCTCCTAATATCTTGTTTAGTGCATCTCCATTCCATGCAATCTTTCCTTGGCTAGTGTCTGCAAATTCTGGATGCTCTGCTAACAGTTCCTTCAAATCATTCTTTTAAAAGGATTAAATTATTCAGCATGTCACAAATACATAAAAATTTTGAACCAGTAAATATTTGTAGAAAATTGTACCACATGTGGATTTGTGTTCTTGGTAGGGTTTGCTTTGTGTGTGTGTGGATATATAAAATAGCCCTGTGAGGGTATTTCTTCTCAGGATCTTTTTCCCTCTGTTGGACATGTAAGGTAATAAAGATTAGTGACGGAAATATGGTTGTAAAAAGCATGTTCTTCACAAGTGTAGTTGGAACAGAAGTACCAAATCCTCTCTAGTCCGAGCGAAACTCTTTGTGCCGGCTGTATGGGTAGTCTTTTTTTTCCACAGTTATTCGTATTCGCCATGCTTATATCCTACCATAAAATGATTACATAGATAATGTAATCGCAACTGACAAGTTGCACAAGATAACTGATTAATGTAAAGGTATCCATGAATCTTTGCTTTTGTGGTCACCCAATGATTCACAAGTGCAATCCAATGATCCGCAATTACCCCAGGTGGAACGTTGTTGTAATTAGCTTCCAAACCCTTATGTGCATCATAATATATGGATTTTAAGTTAGATTTATGTTGCCTCCATCTCTCTCCAATGGTTTTTAGTAGCCATTTTTCCATACGAGCAGGATAAAGGAATCTCCTCTGCATACAATATATAAAGACAATGGTAAAATTACCCTATGTATCATCTTCTAGATAATTACTGCAATAAATGTGTCATACCTTTACTTGCTTAAGTATATCCTCCTTATTTTTCTGCTCATTAGTCAATCTCTCTTTCTTACTTATCAAAAGCCTCCAATCCTTGTAGCTTAAGCTACACAAGTTTCCATTCCTGGCTACCATGCCAAGGAATTTTCCCATGATTCCTGCCTCTTCTCCAATTGGCTGGTCAAGTTCATTACATTGTACTACAATCCTATGCCCTCTAGGAATGTTCCACACCTGTAATAGTTTTGTCTTACCCCACCTTTTCACCTCCACATTTGTCCCTATCTGGGGTCAAAATGCAAAAATAATGGAACAAATGGTTACAAATGGATGATTACGACTATTCTTAAAAAGTACGTTATCTTATTTCAGTACCTTCGTCTTCAACCTCAATGTCTGCATCCATATCAGTTGGGTTCTTTGAATTAGGCTCCATTTCAGAAACCTCACCACTTTGATCATGTCCACCTACGGCAAACGATTCTTCTTCCATCTCGCTATCTGATTCATGTGCAAGAGTTTTCTGTAATTTTTTTGCCCTACATGGTCCTCTGATAGATACTCCTCATCGCTTTCAACGGTCTGCTTCCTCCTTCCCCTTGGCATCTCCACTACACAATGACATAAATTATCAGAGTTCTTGTGCTAGTGCTACTGCATTATTTGTGGACTAGCATACCGACTAACGACAAATACTGATATAACTCAGGTAGCAACTGTCGAGTAACTAGTATGCACTGATTTTTTTCTAACATCAGCAGCAAGGGATTAGGAGTGGATCATAGGAGCCAAGGGATTATGAACATCAACAGCAAGGGATTAGTAGTGGTCAGTGGGATTATTCAATATGAGTGGGATTATGAACATCAGCAGCCAAGGGATCATAGGAGTTGCTCCATATACCAAACAGTTTATCACACATTCACTGGATCTGAAGGGGGGTCTGGCGGCCGATGGGCGATGGCATACCTGGGTCCTGTAGGGCGTAGGGAGGACTGAGGAGGGAGGAGGGGGCCCGGCGGGCGGCGGCATACCTGGAGCCTGGAGGGCAGCCGACGTCGTCTGGCGCGATGGCGGCTCCTGGCCTGGAGCGCGCGATGGCGGCTGTCTGGGCGCGATGGCGGCTGTCTGGGCGCGATAGCTGGAGCGCGCGATGGCTGGCGCCTGGCGGCTGGGTGAGGAAGATGAAGAGGAGAGGAGCCCGCGTGAGGTTATCTAGTTGAAGATGGAAACTGCACGATGATTACGGAGCGTCGTGAGATTTGCTTTAGCAGTAAAAAAATGGAGGGAGATACTTTTGGAGACAGAGGTAAAATGGAGGGAAATACTTATTAGATGGAATTAAAAAGAAAGCTTTGCCGAATCTAACTTCCATACATTGATAAATCATGGGTCATAAATAAAAATAATTTTTAACTATATGTATTAAAAAATCATGGGTCTAAAAGTTCAATGCGAAACAAATGCAACCTGATTCTAGGACATCTCGATTGAGGACACAAGCCGAAGATATGGTCAAAGTTTATACGAACCGAGCTAAAAAATTACAAAGATGTAAAAATGTTGATTATAATGTTTTTCAATTGGTTATGAAATATTTACAAATATAATAAATTTTATAATGTTTTTAAATTGATTCTCCCAGAAGACCATGGCCGTCCATCTGATCGCTTGTTCCGAATCCTCCGTCAATCCTTCTATGTTCTCTCTTCCATCCTCACATCGTCGCCGCCTCGTACTGCACCCCCATCCCCTTCTCTCTCTTAGACTCACGGGCTCTATCACGTTGTCCACGTCATCTTATTTAATATTCATCGTCCGATCATATAGCAACGGTAGGCGTAAACGCGTCTCTCCACCTGCAGCTGGCGTACGCATCCGCTGCTCCTGGAAGCTTCACATTACGGCTGTTAGAGTTTCTTGCGTTTCAATCCCCCTCATCGAGTATTTTGGATCTCAGGTATCCCGATCTCGCGGCTTCGTAAAAGTGGTATCTCGAAGGTGCCAATTAGATTCCTGTTATTATAACAATCTATCTTTTGTAGTTTTGGTATTGTTCTCGTCTTAACCCGGCATACACAACTATCTACAGGTAACGGGTCGCAGTGATCTCGCGTGTGGACAAATATGCCCCTTGTGTTACGGTGAAGAGCTCAAGTCGGTTTGTTTGAAACGGATCAGACTTCCTTTCCCCTCGTCTTGTTCTGTTGCTTTCCCTGTTGAAATGTAGTCGCAGGCAGGTGTGCTGGAATGAATGTACTAATACTGATTTTATGATAATAAAGTATGTCATCTTTGAACTTAACATAACAATACTTTTATTAATACTTTTGGCAGCAGAACTTTTGAACATATATATCCCTCGAAAACTTGCAAACAACATAACCTTTTTTTTGAAACTTCACATGCAAACCTTCGTAGATCTGGTTCCTTCTATTCTAGGTCGCTAGCTTGAACTGCTAGTTATGTTATTTGCGAGTCCACTCCAGACATACTGGTAGCTGCTAGCATTAGTATTCAGAACATACAAGTATTCAATATTACCTGCTATATTTCTTCTTTGTATTTGCTGGCAACAACACAAGTGGAAATTATATTTGCTGGCAACAACACAAGCTTGATTCATACTGTAATGTATAAACACATGCACATCTGACTCCACCTCGGACAGACATGCACACACCACAGAGAGCGAGTCTGAAAAAAAAACATGAAAGTTCGACTCCACACACAACATTTGCAGCCCTATATATATTTCTCTAGTACTAATACTGATTCCACACACAACATTCCACACACAACATTACACCTTCCAAGAATGCAGGTACAACAGGTCTAATAACTATTTATCCAGCCAGGAGTGGAGCTTTGTTGCACATTCTCTAGAAGGGCTTGGAGGGCATGTTCGTGTTGGCCAGGAAGTGAGCTGCAAGAGCAAATCCAGTGCCCGCACTCACATTCTTGACGTACTCTTGCCTCGCCGGGTGGTCCTCCTTAGGGCGGTTTAATGCGGTCCAGACTGGTTCCCCAATGAAAAGCCTCATGAGCTGCACATGTAAAAACAACATAACTTAAAATTAAGGAATGTAATTAAAATAGCTGATCTTTGTAATGTTCTGAAAAAATACAGCCTATCAAATTTCTTAATTTAAAACAAAAACATAATTGCCACATACAGTACACACTTGATCTGCAATTATTTCTACCAACTGAACTTATTTGGCCTTCAGGGAGTCAGCACCATATATTTTTTTGCTACCACTACAAAAGGCCAATCATGTCTTCATTGCCTCAGTTCATGAAACAGATTTCATGAGTTGTATTCATGATTGTGCAACGAGAGATCACCGGTTGATCAAATTCGAAGCTCCTATGATCCTAAGATCATGTTGGTACCTTCGTGTATTTAGCGCTGTCGAGGGTGAACCGATGATAAATTCCAGCTGGTACGATGATCATGTCTCCTTCCCTTATCCAAATTCGAATCCACTTGTCATCTTTGTCGCGGACGTCAAAGTACCCGCTGCCCTCCAAGCAATAGCGGATCTCTTCGTCAGCGTGCATGTGCTCACGGAAGAAGTTCTTCACCTTCTCCTCATAGTTTTCCAGTTTGTCGGGACATATCTCAATAGGATCCTTCAGAAATAACTCACATTCAGGTAATGATATCATATACAAGATGTAAAGAATACAACATAAGAGGTTCAGAAAGCTATTGGAATTCATGGGAGACTAGGTAGTGCAAACCATGTAACTGTATCCTCTGTCTCTGCGGATTTTTGCTAGTTCCTCCTCGCTTTCAGACTTCTTAGGGTCCAAATGCCAATACAACACGCCAACATCTGCAAAACAGGCCATCTATGTTGCTTAATTACATAATCAAGTTTCTGTAATTAAGTGCCAACCCAAAAGATACTAAGCCTTTTCATGAAAAGCACAAAGTGATACTGATTCTTTTCAAATGATTTCAGCATGGATGAGATTGGATATGGTACAAAGGAAATCATCTATTATGAAAATCAGTACAAGAACTTCAGAACAGCAGTACACAGAACTACAAATATTAAGTTTGCAAATAAGTAAACTAGGAGTACCTGCAGTATTATTCTGGGAATTCGGACTAGGTTGAGAAGCTGTTGCATCTCTCAATTTAGCAGCCTCCTTTTCTGCTGCTTCCTTTTCTGCTGCTTCCTTTTTAGCAGACTCAAATGCTGTTTTTCGTGCTTCAGCTGCTAATTTTGCAGCTTCCTTCTGTCTAGCCTGCATCATAGTTGATGACCTTTGTTATTAGTTACAATAGCCTTTAAGGGATAAAGCAGGTCCAGAAAAAGGGCTTATCAGATTTTCTCAACACCTGCTCGTGGGTAGCTGATGTAGTCAGATTTAGTATCTTAATGGCCACATAGTCAAGTCATGAACCATAAACGTGGAGATCTGTGAAGGCAAGATAAATTTAGTACATGAACTATAATATGTGAAGGTAAGAAAAAATTTAGTACATGAACTATAATCTGTGAAGGCAAGATAATTTATCGATAAACTTTCATTATTTAGTTCTGTTCTCGTTTCTGGGACTGGCACTTCTGCTCGTGTGACAAGAACATTTGGCCGATTTGAAAATTGCACACCAGCAGACTATGGAGGCAAGATAAATGATAGCTTCAGCTATATATCATAATAAACACCGCCGGTAGTTAGTGGTAAAGCTGCCTAGGAACAGACTGGTTGGAAAATTTGCAAAAGAACATTTCAGCAAAGCATGTAGCTATAACATGTAGTTAACTAATAGACAATTGGTTGTTACCTTGAAAGCCACATGAGACTTGCTGATGTTCTTGATCCTGACAGACTGGTTGGACTTGCTTACCGGGTTCATCTGTAGACAGTAATAATTAGAGACCAAAATTAGTCGAAAACAGCTGGATGGGGAAAAAATGCAGTAAACTGCATATCTGCCATTCCCTTTAACTATCCGTCAATTTAATACCAAAATTAGTCGCCCAAAGTTCGTATAATAAAAAAAATCCCCTTTTCTCGACGAATAGAAGTTCTGTCCGACGGAAGTTGAAAAGGAACAACATGTACTGTTAATAGTAGAAACATACCTTTGAGACCGAAATCCATATTATCTAATACTAATTGATGTCTATCCGAGTACTTTTACATGTGGATCAGCCAATCTACCCCACTGTATGGAGGTTTGTAATGACTGCTACCTCTTATAATTCGTATGTGCTAAAAAGGTCTTATACATGTGGTTTTGTAATGTTTTTGGCGACTCATGATGTCTGTATCAGATACTTAGTGGCAGACTGAAACTGAGGGATTCATAATTTTCATGGAGGATGTAGAGGTTTTTAAAGAATGGTGCAGTACTAAATTTATCTTGCCTTCACAGATCTCTACTACATCCTTCACAGATCTCTACTCCTCCCTGATCTTTGAGATCAACAGCGTATGGCCGAAAGCATCCCAGCAGATTTCCCTGTTGACAGCCGAAAGCTCTACAATGTAAGTATACAACAAAACGCTATTAAATATTGTTGAACCACAGATTTACCACTGCTAAATATCTGATAGATTTCCCACAGATTTACCACAGATTTACCACTGCTAAATATTGTTGACAGCAGATTTCTTTGAGATCAACAGCGTATGGCTCAACCACAGATTTCCCTTGCCAATATCTGAGTGCACAAAAATAAAGATATTAGCAAGAAAAGTAGAAAGCTATTTTACCACTGCTAACAAAAAAAACGCTCACCTTTGACATTATTACTCATTTTCTTCATCTGAATTGGGACAAGTATATATTGTTGCTGCATCTACAGTAATTCCTTCCTGATCTTGCCTAGTCCATGATTTTTTGTTATATGCATTATTAAATAGATCTGCCACAGTACTGACATGATAGTGGTCACATTCTACATCATTCCATTCATCTCCCATGTCAAATACATCTCTAGGCTTCATCTTCATAACAACTGACCATCCTTCATTAATATGGTCATTTATGTAGAAAACTTGATCAACTTGATTGGCAAATACAAATGGGTCATCCTCAACCTTGTCACCTTTATGAATTTGATGAGAAAAATTAACTAGGTTTAACCCATATTTATCTGTTTGCACTCCTTTACCTCTAGTCACATCGACCCATTCACATTTGAACAAAACCACTGAAAATCTACTGTAATAATCGATCTCAATTATATCAATTATCCTTCCATAGTACATAATATCTCCAAGAATAGGGTTACTATCAGCCGCAGAAGAATAACTTGATGTCTTTGCATTAACAACAACGCCGCTATTCTGAGTTGCCTTGTCATACCTTTTGGATCTAAATTTGAAACCACGAATGTTATATGCTCTATGACGTTTTGCTGAATCTAGGGGCCCTCGAGCTAACCATCTAATGTCTTCATTGATGGTATCACTTCCATTTGTTTCCTCCAGGTGCAGGATCTGTGTATCGTAAGAAAAACATAGTTTAAATAGTTATAATTATAACCATTGCGATACTAAAATCCTATCCACATACTTACATGTTCTGTAAACCAATGAGGGAATTCTTTATTCTGTGGTTGTTCAATTGCTTTTGGAGTTAGGCGACGTTGGCGTCTTTTCCTTTTCAGATGACTTGCATGCTCCCTACTTAGTATTTAACACAAAATTACAATACAAATATGGAATAAATCAAACAGTAAGTATAGTATCTTACTTAAGGTAAGGAATCATAGCTTCACAATTAAAAAGTACATATCTATGCACTTGCAATTTCTCTACCTCAGATAAAATGAAATTTGATGATTTTCCTAAAGCTTTCCCATTAGGAGGAAACAAAGAAGAAGCATGTCCAAACAAGCTGGAAGCAAACTCATCTATTGTATCATCATTCCTTGATGGTTTGTTATGTTTAGTCGAGAAACCATCGATGTACCTAGAACAAAACACCATGCATTCATCTGCCAAAAATGAATTTGCAATACAAGCTTCTGGATAAGTTTTATTACGAACATATGACTTTAGCTTTCCTAAGTACCTACAACACAAACAAAATAACTAAATTATTAGATTGAACAACCAAAATATTTGTATAATGAATATTGTTACCATAGCTCATTAGTACCTCTCAATATAATACATCCATCGATAATTGACAGGTCCAGCAATCTTACATTCAGCCACAAGATGAACTATTAAATGAACCATCACCGTGAAAAAACCAGGAGGAAAAACCATCTCCATTTTGCATAGAGTAATAATAATAGATTTTTCCAAATGGTCCAACTCATCGACACAGAGAACTTTTGAACATATCCCTCGAAAAAATGCAGACAACTCAAACAGTAGTGCTGTAATATCATCTGGAAGAATCCCCCTAGAAGCAATAGGCATAAGTTGTTGCATCATGACATGACAATCATGAGTTTTTAGACCAACAATTTTCCCTTCCGCAACATTAACACATGTCGCTATATTCCTACAATACCCATCAGGAACTGTTATTCCTCGAAGTACTTTACAGAATGCTTGCCTCTCACTTTTATTCATAGCATATCTTGCTGGTGGCAAATACCATTTGCCGGAAGGTTTCTCTTGGGGGTGCAGGTCTTGTCTAATGTTCATGTCTTGTAAATCTAGACGAGATTTGAGATTATCTTTTGTCTTTCCATCTAAATTGAACAGTGTACCATGTAGATTATCAAAAACATTCTTCTCAATATGCATCACATCAAGATTGTATCTAAGAATATTATGATCCCAATATGGCAATGTGAATAGGCTACTTACTGACTTGTAAGTTTTAGAATTCTTAAAATCCCCTAGTGAAATTATGTTAGGCAAAATCGAACGATCATAATAGGTCATAGGAGCTGATCTTAGCTCTGTTGTTCCATCAAATGAATCTGCATCAAAACGATAAGGATGGTCTTCATCAAGCCATTGACGGTGTCCCATAAAAGATGACTTACGACCGTGCTTTACACGTTTGGTCCATGCATTGTCACCACATGGCGGGCAAGCAAATTCGCCATGAACCATATGTGATGAGAGCATTCCTAAACCTGGCAAGTCTCTTGTCGTCATTAAAACAACCCCTCGCAAATTAAATAGTTCATCTCTGGATGCGTCATATGTGGACATGCCATTCTGAAATATATCTTTCAGGTCCTCCAATAGTGGTTCCAAGAACACATGAATTTTGTCTCTAGGACTTTTAGGACCAGGAATCAATAAGGACAACATAAGATTATGATCTTTCATGCATAACCACGGAGGTAGGTTATATACTGTTAAAACTACTGGCCAACAACTATGAGTACTGCTCAACATCCCAAATGGATTAAACCCATCTGTAGCCAACCCAAAACGAATATTGCGAGAGTCTGATGCAAAAAATGGGAACTTTTCATCGAACCTGGTCCATACGGGTGCATCTGCTGGATGACGTAATGCACCATCCTTTATGCGCTCTTCATCATGCCACCTTATGAGAGGTGCTATATCCTTGCACATAAACAATCTTTTTAGCCTATCTTTAATAGGAAAGTATCGCAAAACTTTGCAAGGACTAGCTTTCCTTCTTTGTTTCTTTATTAAAACCGACTCAGGTTGCATACCCTTCCACCGTGAGGCCTTACAGGTAGAGCAGAAATCATCATCTTTTTTTCCCTTCCAATATAGTTGGCAATTATTTGGACAAGCATGAATGTCCTCATACCCTAATCCAAATTTTGAAATAATTTTTTTGGCTTCATAAAAATTCTTGGGGAGTTGTTGTCCATTTGGAATAGCCATACGAAGAATGTCAAGAAGATCACCAAAAGATTTATCCGTCCATTTGTTCATTGATTTTATATTAAATAGAAGCACCAATAAAGTCAGAATTGTCAACTCACATCCTGTCCATAGCAGCTTATTTGATTCCTCAATCATCTTATAAAACTTTGCTGCATCCAAACAGGACCCTTTCGTAGGAGCATTGCCATCAACCATAGGTGTGTCATCATACATGTGTTGTATTGTATCATGAATCATTTGCGTCATATTAACTTGTCTTTCGTTACTACAACTATTTTGACCCATATTATTATTTCCATGCCCAGAAGTATCTCCATGAAAATCCCATTGGTCATAATTCTCAAGTATCCCATTGCACACCAAATGCTCAAACATAACATCACTTGGCTGCACAGTAGTGTGCACGCATGACTTACAAGGGCAATAATTCTTGCTTCCTTCAGGTTTATCTTTGAATGCAAATTCTAAGAAGCCTTTTACACCGGCTACATATTGAGCCGAGCCTTTAGAACATTGCAAAAGAAGCTTCACCACCTCTAAATCCATTATGAAACTATAAAAAATACTGATGTTAATTCTACTATAAAAAATCTAAAACTTATTTCTCAGTTGTATTAGTATATTGATTTCTAGATGTCTACAAGTAACACAATAATAGCTCAAAATTCTATTTACCCAGCTAGTCTATACATAAACAAATATCATGTTTTAGATATGTTCAGAAAATTTTCCATACCTTACTCTTCTGATTGTTAGAAAGTTGATAAATAATGGTACTAGTTCAACCTTTCATGCACTCCCTAAGAAACTGAGACCCGGATACTGGTTCGAAGCGCATCCCTAGTGTTCGTCGATCGGAGGCAACAAGAAGAGGAAATCAAGAAACATACCGGATGATGATTGGCTTCTCCCCCTCTGACTTATGCCGTTGTGCTGCTAGGAACTATGCAGGGAACTATCCAGAATATCCATGCCACCAGGAACTTCGATGAAGGGAAGAGGAGCTATGGCACACAGAGACGAAGAGAAGATGAGCGAGGGCGCACAGAGACAAAGGGAATAGCGAGGGTGCACTGACCTCCCTAAGATCTGCACGGCGCACAGGACCTTTGCCTGACTCTATGACAATGGGGAAGAAACCACAAGCGGCGAGGAATCAAATGGGGAGACGAGCAGAGGGGGAAGAAGGAAGAGCTCAGGTGGAACCCTAGCGTACCTCCGGTGTGGGACCTGGATCCGTTTTGGAAGAAGAACGGGAATGGCCGGATGGGGCTCCTACGGGCCAGGTCGGGCTCCACCGCGTTCAGACGATTTCATAAGTAAAATATAAACACTTTCCTATCACAACTCGTCAATAGCTCTTTTGGTTACTAAAGCATAGATTATGGTATGCCCATAGTTTAGGTCGCAGGATCAAATACCAAGGTATACTATTTTGTTTTTTGCAATATCAGTTTTCTATAATTTTTTTTACGGTGCACATAAAACAGTTGCGTAAATTTGTACAGTATGTATAATTACAATAGTAATTTTCTACAGTAGTTATACTTACAATATTGTATGGATTACCTTGCAACATATATAAATCATGGCTATGGTGGCTACAAATCTAATCACTTAATGGTTTAATTGCAACATACAATAACTACACCGATGATATTTGCAACACATAATAAGTGTTGCTCTATGCTCGTTAGCAACACATAACACTTGCAACACATAATATGTGTTGCTTTGTGCTCCTAAGCAACACATAACACTTGCAACACATAATAAGTGTTGTTATATGCTTCCTTGCAACATATAAAACCATGCGTTGCTAGACATGCGTAGCTATAGGGTTGTTCTGTTGTAGTGCACCAGAACAGATCTCCACCGCCCGATCAAGACTCAGCGACTAGGATTTAATTTCACGAAAAGGGGTATGTGCGCTCTAATCATAGCCGTCCAGGGAGATCTACGGCGCCTGCCCTTCTTCCCTACCCCGACGATGCCAAGGCAGCGCCGCCAAGACCAGGGCGGAGCATCACCGACAGCACAAGCAAACCGGCGAACGTGGTGAACCCGCCCCCATAACACAACCGAAAACGTACCACACGAAGAGATGATTATGGTGGACTCGGATGTAGGTTCCATACTCACAGCAATGGCGTGGTAGAGCCGGTTCCCGGTGAGGTGTGGCCAGCGGCGGTGGAGAAAGTACGGTGAGGAATAGCCGCCCCCTAGAGAGCGCTCCCAGCCCGCCGAAGCCCCGATGAGCACCCATACGCACCAGCGAGCGGTCCTGACCCATCTGTGGCTGCTGGGCAACATCCAAGGCACAGGGCGACGGAGATGGCCATCACGCTCTCCCCCTGGCACCCCCATTCTTGTCCGCACATGACGACGGGGCACATGAGTGGGCACAACGAGCAGCGAGGAAGGAGTCGTGACAGGGAAGGAGGCCACTCCGGGAAACATGGAGAGGAGAGAGAACATGTCGGGTTATCTCTCATCCCCTCCATCCACTACCATGGCGACGGCGGAATGTCATCCCTACACGGCCCGACGCGGTCGTGGTTGGCGTGGCATATTAGATGGATCCGAGGGGGGTGCAGCCTGGTAGCGGGGTTCGCGTTTATACTTTAGGGCGAGGGCGAGTCGATTGAGGCCCGGCCAGATCGAGATCCCGCGATCCCCAGCGGTGGTTCACAACCACCCAACAATCCCAGTGGCCGGTTCTGAGGAAACGAAGAGGATCGAGCTGATACAAGAGGCCCACATGGCAGCGATTCGAGAGAAATGAAAAAGGAAAAGGGGGAGGAGTAGTGGGCTGCATGGGAGTACTTTGGGCTGGGTGGGAAGACCAGAGCTAGACCGCGCGGGGTAAGGGGGATGGGCTGGGTTGTAGAGGTTTCGACCCAACTGAATAGGTGTTCCTTTTTGTTTTCTTATTTATTTTCAAATTCCCATTTTCAGGATTCAAACTATGTTTAAATTCTTATTTTAAATTTTAGATTTCAAAGATCAAACAAATTATGATATGAATAATACTCCTACAGTTTGTAATAATACTATTTATTCGTTATTATTATTTATTCTTCTCCCTATTGTTTAATTATGGAAGAAAGGAAGGACTTTATGAAAATTTCCTTTCTCATTTTCTGTTTTATATTTACATTTTATAATTTGAGGTCAATTTAAGTTATGATTTATTTATTCAAATAAGATGCATCACAATAATATCAGCATGAGATGCACATTTTTTTATTTCTTTATTTTTGGTTACTCAACTACTTTAATTCCCTTAATTGAGTATGCACTAGAAAAAAATCATCTGAGTCCCAAATCACCAACATTCAAGTATACTTAGTTATTTATCTTATTATTTTTCTCTGATACAGATTTTGGGCTTTATAAATCCTACCCCCTTAACAGAAATCTCGTCCTCGAGATTTGTAAGAAAAGGGATACAAAAGGATTGGTTTGGCTTTTAGTCTATAATTGGTTCAAAAATCCAGAGTCCCTTTTTTGACAATAGTGGGTGATTAGGAGAGCATAGGTATCCAACTACTTATTATGTAGGATATAAGAGATGGATATGTTAGGGCAAGAATAGCTAGGGGTAAGAAAGTTTATGGTGAGGAAGAACTCCGTGTTGGGTGGTAATGTATTTGAAGATTGAGTTTGACTTCCCTCCTTCTTTGACGAGGTTGATCTTTTCTTTTTCGGCCTTGGTCTCATTTATTTGAGGTTAGTGTATATCATTGGGGTTGAGGAATATGGTTAAGATAGATATGGATGAGATAGACTACATGATGTAGGTCAAAAGTTTGTTTGATGTTAGGTGGGGATAGACAAATTATGCCATCCATCATGACTCTATTGGTTGGGTTAACTCTTCTGCTCATGGTTGAGTTGGTCTAATGTACTAAGTTAAGTTAACACATGGCTAGTAGGGTCCAATCTCTTCTATCAGTATCACTAATCTGTTTAAGTAGACCACATTAGATTAGATCACACTAGATTAGATCACATTAAATTCTATAATCCTATTTAAGGATACCATTTAGTTGAGCATCTCAAGCTGACTTTATCTTTATGAAATTCTAGTATCTTTTTTTTATTTAAGTGGAACTTCCAATTAGTATTTTTTATACACCCTAAATTTTCATACCATTAGCAGGTGTGGCATAGAAAACAAGGATACATCAGGTTTTAGCTATTAGGTGAGTGTAGAGAAGATTTGGGGGATAAGGGAAAGTTAGGTAAGAGAGACTTTTATTCCGGGTGGCAGGATCTTGATTCATCTAAAGATCTATTTCTACTCATATCCTTCATTATCGAGGTTAACCTTCTTCTTCGGTCTGATTTAGGGACCATCAGTTGTGGTGTTAGATGCCATTATCCGATTTATGATAACAATTGCGGGTACATGGGTTAGGTAGATTAAACAGTTTTTTACTTTGCTTTTGGGATAAATGGGTTGGGCAACCTATAACATAGGCTAGGTCATGGTTTCATGGACGAGTTGGTCTAAGACACCAATTTAGGTTTAAAACCCATTTATAAGAATATGGTCCAATCTATGTTACCAGTATTAACTAACTTTTTTAAGTAATTCCCTTTAGATTGGATCATATTAGATTAGGTAGGGTCTAGATTAGATTGGATATAACTAGATTAGACTAGTTAAAGTTAGATAGATCTACCAGGGTAGAATATATATATATTATTAGGATATGCTAGAATCTCTTGAGATAGTATGGATCATATGATGTAGGTAGGTCAGAATCTCTGATAGGTTAAACAGAGGGGTTATGTAACCATCGAATGGTTAGGGTAGTTACATAAGGCTGAGTTGGTCTGTCGTTCTTTATTTAGGGCAGAGTGAACTAAGTTAAAACATATTTTATAGGAGTAGAGTCTCATTTATTTCATCAGTATTATCCTTATTGTTAAACAACTTACATTAGATTAGCTCAACTTTATCCTTCGTTAGGTTAGATTAATCTATCACATTAGATCAGGTCTAAGTTATATTTTTGTGACTAGACTAGATAAGATCTCATTATTTTAGATTAAATCCTCGTTGTTAATTTAGAATGAGATAAGTAAAGTGGTTAGGATAAGATGATTCCTTCAAGATAAGATGAATCCATTAAGATAAGAGAGAGTCTTTTAAGATAAGATGGATCTATTAGGCTTGATATCTTCTAGTGGGGGTATTCTTTGTTGGCCTAGTTTATCTTATAATCAATTTATGAGGATAAGATAATTTTTTATTAACATAAGATGAACCTATTAGGATAAGATAAAATTTTTTCAACTTAAAGGATTCTATCTAAAATAGATACACTTTAATGGAGGATAATCTAGGTTGTTTAGTTATCTTATGAATTCTATTTATGCCTATATGTATATGCAGATGTAATTGTGGACATTACTCCACAACTCATCACACTCAATCAAAGATCCAAATCCAACAAGTATCATAAGAACAAGCATTCAAGCACATAGATGCCTATGGAAATAGTTTTGTTTTTGTTCCTAAGAGTAGGTCTCCTAGTCCTAAAGGTCACTTTAGGCACATGATTTCAAAGTGTGAAATCCACATTTGTCTTTAAAAGGAAAAGGTAAGAATAATCAGAGTAAAGAGGAAATAGATGAGAAAAGATTAATAAAAGTTTAGAAAAGAATCAGAGTAGCAAAGGTAAGTAGACAATGGTTGTTCAAGTCTATCTAGATTTCGTCCTACAGTCAACATTCCTCTGATACCACTTCTGTCACACCTGGGTTTTAGGGACCCCGGCATGAATCATAATCACCAGGTGTGCTGGGATAAAGTCTCACACATATGATGAATCATGGTACAGAAACGAATGTCACATCTTTACTATATAAAAGGAGTTCTATACAAAATAAATAAATATTTACATCATAAGGAGACAATGATCCAGCAACCCAAAGTTGACTGAGAGACGATGACCTAGACCTCTCATGAACACATCGCAACATCCTTCATGTGCGTCATCCTGTGGTACCTATTCTTGATCTGTGAGGGGTGTGAGACAGCAAGGGTGATCTCACAACAGATCATAGCTCAACAAGTTGTGGGGAATAATGTGCATGAACTCACCAAAGGTGGGAGTTCATGTGAAGTGTAAGGCTGATCAATAATAGAGTTAAAGTTGAGCATTGCTTTTAATAAGTTGGTCAAATTTTATTAGCAGTTACTAAATGTAAGTAAATAACAAACCATAATAATAATAGAACAAAATTAATAATAAATCCCATGCAATGCAAATGACAAATTGAATTTAGTTCCGTAATTTAATCATGCGAGAGTCCTGAGCTGCTCATGACCGTGAGCACGGTTAGTATACCAGTTTTACACTCTGTAGAGGTTTTACCCTGTACCCACAAGTTGTGTATCCCATGTCGCCACGGTTTGCAAGGCCCTTAGACACTTCCGAGTTGAATGGCTAGGGATCCACTACGAGGCCTTTACAAAGTTCCACTGGCTTCAGAAAACCTGCTACAGTTTCTAGGAAGAGCAATGCAGGAATCCCCCGTCTGACCCCATTACAGCAAAATCAACCCGGGAACCTCCCTACACACCTACTCCCCTACTGCCCTTGCCCCTATTGGGTAAGGTAGTCCTCCACTAGCTTTCCTAACTAGTCAGCCAAGGGTGTCCCATTCCACCCTTGTGGTGGAACGTGTTTCTTAAGTTAAGCTCCATGTTCCAATTAAAATTAATGATCTTGACATGAATAATAAATAAAATAACAGAATAATTGGAACATGAAGATAATGTAATATTAAACCCAAAACCACATAGAGCAATAACAAAAACTTCCCAATTAGTTCAGGGGGTGAACAAGGTATAAACATAACCAGAATAGGGTGACCTATTTGGTCCCATCAAAATTAAACCTATGCCTAAATAAATTATTATAAAGAACATTATTGGGTAAATAAAAGTGATCAAGGGCACAACATGCCTGGGACTTGAGATTCCAGGTACCAACTTGCTATTCAAGTGACTCGTGTCCTCACTGCTAAACGTAGCAATACAGACAAACATGGTATAGGCAACATTAACACCACACCAAACATAAGAATAAACTGCGTAATAATAATCTACGCGTTGCTACGAGATCGTGGGTTCAAGAATCACTAAAATTTGGAGTTACAGATAAAGAGATATAGTTTTCGGAAGACCCACGTGATGAAGCAATTAAAACTAGGTCATGTTTTAATTTTATAAAGATAATCTAAAGAAATAATTAATTCAACTTTAATCTTAACTATAACTTGACTAGAGATCATATTTTAACCAAATTATAATTATGGACATGTTGGCTTTTATTAGAAGAGTTAATCTAGTAGACCTACGATAAATAAATATCTTACTATAAAAGTATGCGACATGGTATAATTAATGTTGTTACTGCGTAGTTAATATTTTTATTAAGCTAACACAACTTGAACGAGTCAAATCGGAGTTAAAACGGATAAGATATGAATTATACAAAATTTCTGGATTTATTCTTCTACTAAAAATCATTTTCTATAACTATTTATGTAAATCACTAAAGTCCAGGGACGCCGGGTACAAAATCCTGAGAGCTCAGGGTTTAAAAAGTAAATTCCAGGATTTCTTTGTAATGATTTTAACAATGCCCTGGACGGCGGGTTAGTTTTCCTAAAGTGCAGGGTTTCTTTTGAAAGATGGGTCGGTCGAAGGGGTATCTTGTCATCTAGGCCGCACGATCTAGATCCGGCGGCCCGGATTAGATCGCCATTTAAATGAAACGATATGTAATATGAGTCCTTGGATCAGAGATCAATGCGTCTGATGCACTCATCACCAGAACAGATCTCCACCACCCGATCAAGACTTAGCGACCAGGATTTAATTTCACGAAAAGGGGTATGCGCGCTCTAATCATAGCCGTCCAGGGAGATCTATGGCCCCTTCCCTTCTTCCCTACCCCGACGATGCCAAGGCAGTGCCGCTAGGACCAGGGCGGAGCATCATCGACAGCACGAGCAAACCGGCAAACGTGGTGCACCCACCCCCATAACACAACTGAAAACGTACTACATGGAGAGATGATTAAGGTGGACTCGGATGTAGGTTCCATACTCATAGCAATGGCGTGGCAGAGCCTGTTCCAGGTGAGGTGCGAACGACGGCGGTGGAGAAAGTACGGCGAGGAATAGCCGCCCCCCATAGAGCGATCCCAGCCTGCCGAAGCCCCGATGAGCACCCACATGCACTGGCGAGCGATCCTAACCCATCCGTGGGTGCTGGGCAACATCCAAGGCACGGGGCGACGACGATGGCCATCACGCTCTCCCCCTGGCACCCCCATTCTTGTCCGCACATGACGACGGGGCACGAGAGTGGGCATAGCGAGCAGCGAGGAAGGAGCCGTGACAGGAAGGAGGCCGCTTCGGGAAACATGGAGAGGAGAGAGAACGTGTCGTGTCATTTCTCATCCCCTCCATCCACTGCCATGGCGATGGTGGAAAGTCATCCCTACACGACCCAACACGATCGTGGTCGGTGTGGCATATCAGATGGATCCGAGGGGGGTGCAGCCTGGTAGCGAGGTCCGTGTTTATACTTTAGGGCGAGGGCGAGTCGATTGAGGCCCGGCCAGATCGGGATCCCGCGGTCCCCGGCGGTGGTTCACAACCACCCAACAATCTCGACGGCCGGTTCTGAGGAAACGAAGAGGATCGAGCTGACACAGGAGGCCCACATGGCAGCGGCTCGGGAGAAATGAAAAAGGAAAAGGGAGAGAAGTAGTGGGCTGCACGGGAGTACTTTGGGTCGAGTGGGAAGGCCGGAGCTGGACCGCGCGGGGTAAGGGGGATGGGCCGGGTTGTGGAGGTTTCGGCCCAAGTGAATAGGTGTTCGTTTTCTTTTTCTTATTTATTTTCAAATTCCCATTTTCAGGATTCAAACTATGTTTAAATTCTTATTTTAAATTTTAGATTTCAAAGATCAAACAAATTATGATATGAATAATACTCCTACAGTTTGCAATAATACTATCTATTTATTATTATTATTATTATTATTATTATTATTTATTCTTCTCCCTATTGTTTAATTATGGAAGAAAGGAAGGACTTTATGAAAATTTCCTTTCTCATTTTCTGTTTTATATTTACATTTTATAATTTGAGGTCAATTTAAGTTATGATTTCTTTATTCAAATAAGATGCATCACCATGAGATACACATTTCTTTATTTATTTATTTTTGGTTACTCAACTACTTTAATTCCCTTAATTGAGAGTATGCACTAGAAAAAAAATCATTTAAGTCCCAAATCACCAACATCCAAGTATACTAAGTTATTTATCTTATTATTTTTCTCTGATACAGATTTTGGGCTTTACATTTACCAAGTAACATGGTTTTCAAAAATGACCTATGTTAGTAGATTAACCCTTCTAGTCAAAGTTAATCTATCTATAATTATAAGATGACCAAAACATGATTTCTATTTAAGACATAACTTAAATTATTGTTGAAATTAGTATTTTGAATATCTTTCTCACATGATTCATAATAAACAACTTAAAACATAGTTTTTCGGTTTCTGAAAACCATATCTTTATAACAACAACTCAGAATTTAGTAATTCTTGAACGTGTGATCTCGTAGCAGCGTGTAGAATATTCTTACATTGTTTGTTCTCATGTTTGATGTACTGTTAGTTTTATGTACTACTTGTCTATTTGTATGTATTGCTACGAGTAGCGGCGAGGTTACGAGTCACTCGAAGACCAATTTAGTGAAGTACCTGGGATCTCAGGTCTAAAGCAAGTTGTGCCCTTGATCACTCTTCTTTACCTAGTAATGTTCTTGTTAATCATTGTGACATGCTCAGGTTAATTTGATGGGACCTAATAGGTTTCCCTAGTATTGTTTATCCCACATCTTGCAAACAAATAAACTATTGGGGTAGATTTGCTATTGCTCTACCTGGTTTTGGAAAACTAATGATATATATGATCATGTTCCAATTTTGCTATTGTAACACCTCTAGTTTTACTGTCACTAAAACTTGAGCATAACATCATAAGCATTGGCATTCCATATGTTTGACACACCTAGAGTGCATTCACTAGGCAAAAATTTCAAACAAGTTGTATTGATGTGACATTTTTCAAATAAGACCCTAGTGTAGGGTACTTAATCTCAAGTAGGGATCTGAGGGGTAAAACAGGACCTAAATAGAGAAAACTCTTAAGATTAAGTGAAATAATCATAAAATGTTATCAAAGATGGACCTACATTGCATTTACACCCCTAAGATACCAAAGACCCTAATTGGAACCCTGGAAAACCCTAAACCTAAACCCTAGGGTGCTAAGTGTAAAATCAGTCCACTTTTGGGCCAAAGTGCAAAAATCATGATAATAAAGTGCCCTAAGTCATATGGATCACAAATATGTAGATTTGCAAGTTAAACCCTAAGTTTTGGGTCTATTTGCAAAAAGCACCCCGTGAACCCTATATAGACTAAGTCTGAAAATCAGTATTTGGCTCAACTTTGAAGCTTTATAACTTTCAAATTAGTGAGAATTCACCTTAGGGCACCACATCAACTTTGTAGCTCTATGAAAGGGGAACAATTTTGCTTAAGAGTGTAAGCAAGGTTGTTATGCTTAAGAGTGTAAGCAAGGTTGTTATCAACTGACTGGAGCAAGGGTATTCTCCAAAATTGATCTTAGATCGGGCTATCATCAGATCCGTATTTGGCCCGAGGATATACCAAAGACCGCATTTACCACGCGGTATGGATTATTTGAGTACTTGGTAATGTCTTTTGGATTGACGAATGCTCCTGCCCACTTCACTTATCTGATGAACTCGGTATTCATGCCTGAGTTGGACAAATTTGTGGTGGTCTTCATAGATGATATTTTGATATATTCAAAGAATGAAGAGGAGCATGCTCAACATTTACGGATCATATTGACACGCCTAAGGGAACATCAATTATATGCTAAGTTCAGTAAGTGCGCGTTTTGGCTGGAAGAAATTCAATTTCTGGGACATGTGTTATCTGCCAGGGGGATTGCGGTAGATCCCAGCAAGGTCAAGGATATTTTGGAGTGGAAACTCCCCAACCACTGTTCATCAAGTCCGAAGTTTCCTTGGACTAGCTGGCTATTACCGCCGATTTATACCAGATTTTTCTAAGCTTGTGAAGCCAATCACAAGTCTATTGAAGAATGAGATTACATTCAATTGGTCTTCGGAATGTAATGAAGCTTTTGAAAAATTGAAGATATTATTAACCACTGCTCCGGTATTGGCTCAACCGGACATTAGTAAGCCCTTTAATGTGTATTGTGACGCATCAGGCAGTGGTCTCGGCTGCGTATTAATGCAAGAGGGCCGAGTAATCGCGTATGCTTCAAGGAAGTTGCGCCGGCTTGAGGAGCATTATCCCACTCATGATCTGGAGCTAGCTGCAGTGGTTCATGCCCTGAAGATATGGTGACATTATCTACCGGGAAATGTCTGTCATATTTATACAGACCACAAAAGTTTGAAATACATCTTTACCCAGTCTGAACTCAATATGAGACAAAGGAGATGGCTCGAGCTAATCAAGGATTATGAACTGGAGACCCATTATCACCCAGGCAAGGCAAATGTAGTGGCAGATGCACTCAGTCGCAAGGCCTCCTGCCATTGTCTAACTATGAGTACTTCTGACATTACATTGTGCCAGGAGATGGAAAATCTAAACCTGGGAATGATTCAGCAAGGAACTTCAAATCACTTGAAGCTGGAGTCAGTCATCCTACAAAGGATAATTGACGCACAAAAGGATGATGAGGGTATGAAACATGTACGTGAGAAGATAAGGGCTGGAAAGGCCAATTGTTTCAGAGAAGACGACCAAGGTGTGGTATGGTTCAACAACCGCATAGTTGTGCCGAAAAATGAAGAAGTCCGCCAGCAAATTCTAGATGAAGCACATCTGAGTCGCTATTCTATTCAT
The DNA here is from genome assembly GCA_029449295.1 of Zea luxurians. Taxonomy (NCBI): domain Eukaryota; kingdom Viridiplantae; phylum Streptophyta; class Magnoliopsida; order Poales; family Poaceae; genus Zea; species Zea luxurians. Next base: position 37,233,155 of record JAOPSE010000030.1, on the reverse strand, counting down.
CCCGGAAGCACTAAGATGTATCAAGATTTGAAACAACATTATTGGTGGACGAAAATGAAGATTGAAATCGCACGCTATGTGGCTAAATGTGACACTTGTAGACGCGTCAAAGCCATACACATGAAGACTGCAGGTCCATTACAATCTTTACCAATACCAACATGGAAATGGGAAGATATTAGTATGGACTTTATTGTGGGATTGCCCAGAACTGCAAAAGGGTATGATTCTATCTGGGTTATTGTTGATCGGCTTACGAAAATTGCTCATTTTCTACCAGTCAAGACAATTCACCCAGTTACTGTCTATGCCCAATTGTACATTGCTCGTATTCTCAGTTTGCACGGTATTCCGAAGACTATAGTGTCGGATCGTGGACCTCAATTCATATCCAAATTCTGGGAAGAACTTCATAAATCCCTGGGTACTAAGTTACTCCATAGTTTGGCCTATCATCCTCAAACCTGTAGGCAAACTGAGAGGGTAAATCAGATACTCGAAGATATGCTGCGGGCATGTGTTCTGGAATTCCCACAGAAATGGGATGAATGCTTACCATTAGCGGAGTTCTCATATAATAATAGCTATCAAGAAAGCATTAAGATGGCACCCTTTGAAGCTTTATATGGACGACAATGTCATACTCCGCTAAATTGGTCTAAACCTGGTGAAAGGTACTTCTTCAGGCCTGATATAGTGAAAGAGACCGAAGAAAAAGTGCAAAGAGTAATTCATAATTTGAAGAAAGCTCAAGCTCGTCAGAAAAGTTATGCAGACAAGCGACGATAACCCTTATACTTTCTCATGGGAGATTATGTCTACCTGAAGGTTTCACCAATGAAGGGTGTATCATGTTTCGGGGTTAAAGGAAAGCTTGCACCTCGGTACATTGGACCATTCCCTATACTTGAGCAATGTGGACCAGTGGCATACCGACTTCAACTACCCGAAACCTTGTCCGCTATACATAATGTGTTCCACGTGTCCCAGTTGAAGAAATGCCTTCGGGTTCTAGATCGAACCATTGAAGTGACAGATGTTGTCCTAGAGCCAGACTTGACGTATTCTGAACACCCTATACGAGTCTTGGATCAAAAGGATAGGGTTACCCGAAGAAAAACTCTCAAGTTTTACAAGATACAGTGGAACCAACATTCCGAAGATGAGGCTACTTGAGAAACTCAAGACTTCTTAGATGAGAATTTCCTAGGATTTTTAGCCTCATGTAATTTATAAAGTGTATATACTTGTTGTAATAAAGGAGTGAGCCCCAAACCACCCCTGCCTTGTACCAAAACTTAGGAAATAAAGACGTGAAGCATTTCCTTTTCCACTACTTACCCTAGGACTTTTAATCTCGGGACGAGATTCTTTTATGGGGGGAAGGATGTAACACCTCTGGTGTTACTGTCACTAAAACTTGAGCATAACATCATAAGCATTGGCATTGCATATGTTTGACACACCTAGAGTGCATTCACTAGGCAAAAATTTCAAACAAGTTGTATTGATGTGGCATTTTTCAAATAAGACCCTAGTGTAGGGTACTTAATCTCAAATAGGGATCTGAGGGGTCAAACAGGACCTAAATAGAGAAAACTCTTAAGATTAAGTGAAATAATCATAAAATGTTATCAAAGATGGACCTACATTGCATTTACACCCCTGAGATACCAAAAACCCTAATTGGAACCCTGGAAAACCCTAAACCTAAACCCTAGGGTGCTAAGTGTAAAATGTAACACCCAGTTTGTAATATATAATAAAAGAGGAGAAAAGTCATTTCCTATATTTTATGGTGGGTTGAATTTACTTATCATCACATGTGAACGCCATATTCAAACAACAAATAAATAATAATAAAAAAAATATACCATTAAATCATCCAACATGCTGGAGTTTATTGTTTGTGCATTTAATGAAAAGAGTAATACCACTAATAGAAATAAATTAGTGGCAAAAGCAAGGATTTAATACCTAATTTGAGAAATTTTTTAAAAAAGAAATAACAAAGAGAAGAAGAGAAAGAAAATACTCTATAAAGAAAATAAATATATAAATAAAAATATATTCATCGTATACTAGTAGTTGGAATTGTGAAATTAGCCTAAAGGTGAAACTCACCACGAAATTCGAATTCAAATTTGAAACTAAAAAATATAAGGAGGAAAAGGAAAATCAGAAAAAGAAAAAGATGAAGGAAGCATGACTGGGCCCTGATATTGATTTCGGCCCATCTCACTTTATACCCGCGCAGCCCAATCCGCATTCCACGCCTCTCTCACCCCGCCACTGAAGCGCGGGCCCTATCCTTCAGCCATCTCACGCACACATGTTCCGTAACCTCTTACGTATGGACCCCACTTGTCATCTTCTGGCAACGGATGACGAACGCCATGGTCGAAAATCTCGCAACAGAACGCACAGAATCCTCCTGTTTCGTCGCTAGTCGGTGCCCAACCCTGGGTATATAGCTAAGGCCCTGTCTCCCTTGGCCATGGGTGCTGGCAAGGGTAGCTGGTCGCGGGGATGAAGCATGACCGTGACGAGATTGGGTGAGAGATTACCAGATGTCGCCGCCGTAGGCAAATCCCGGGTATGCTACCTCTAGTCCTTCAATTTGTAGCTGGGGACACTCGCTCAATACCCAGGAGTGCGCCCATGGCCGTTTCGAGGAGGATCCTCTAACGGGGCTGACACAATTTCTCATCGGAGCTTCCCTTCGCCCTGGATCCGTAGCTCATCATGGTCAGTGGGCGCCTACACGACAGTCAGCGGTGAGTGCCCTCCCATCTGTCTCGCCTTAGTCTTCCCCGCGTGTAGCTCGTCGAGAAACATATTTGATGGTCCCCTGCTCGGGTCAGGTTGGCTGCGGCCATGGCCGCCGCCGTACGGGCCCTGTGCGCCGTCGTTGAGAGAGCTTGGTTGAGGGAGATGATGCGTAAGCCGTAGATCCTAGGATGTGTGGCTTGGATTAGCTCGCGTGGACTGTTTCGGCCAAACTGATCTGGTTCGTCCGATCCAAATCATGCGCGTGTGAATCAACGTGAGCAACTTAAAATCTGGGACGTCGATCGTTGATCCAAGGACCTACAAGACGTGTCGATCTGTTAAAAGACCAGTTTAATCTTCGCCGTGCATTTTAGATCCAACGGTCGAGATCTTATCATACCCCTTCGCGTGGCATAATATCTAAAGAGACCCTGGATTATTTATGATTAAACCCACAGTCCTCTGCGCAGAGCGGTATGTGTCTTAGGATCTTTCGCGCCAGCACCCTTGCACTTCCCAGAAAATGACGCCTAGTCCAGATAATTAATGAAACCAGGAAAATCAGTTAGAAAATAGTTTTTAGTACATATTTAAATGCAGAAACTTATTTAATTTGTAGAAAATACATATGAACTCCAATTTGGTCCATTCCAGTTCCTAAATTTTTATAATATTATTGTCTATCCAATATGTTGGGGACTTGTTCTCAAATGCTAAGAGTTAAGAACAAGGCAACACAGAAAATGTTAGATATTAAGGTCCTTCGTCCTTCACTTCGTTATATCCCCTCAGGATATAAGGAACTTCGGACGAGGGTTACGAAGGACGCACCTTCGTAAACATAATAACGTAGGGTGAAGCGTTCACATAAATCATGAAGTATAAAATGGACTGTTAACATAGAATCATTTTCATTTCTATTAATATGAATATAAATGACAGATGTACCTTCGGTCTTGAGGAAGGCAAGAGTACAAGTCTGATGTGAAGGCAAATGACAGGTTCGCGTGAACAGTACAGTGGTACTGTTCATCTATTTATAGGTGCAGGTCGCAGCCTGTGACAAATTACAATTATGCCCCTTACAAATGTTTACAACATTGACTCTGACCTATATGAATAAAAAGGTCATTCTATCTCTATGTCGGTTTAAAACGCCGAAGCTCCATAAAAAAGGACCTTCGGCCATTTCTTGGAGACGACTCCAGCCGAAGCTGCTTCTTCGTGTGAGACCTTCGGCGCACCGAAGCACGACCCCAACAGTAGCCCCTTTCGCGGTGCTAGATCGTTTTTCGTAACGAGCTTGACCCGTGAAAAAAAACTTCTTCAGCTTCGGGAAGCCGAAGGTCCAAAAAACACCTTCCCTGAGCTCGTTGCGGAGAACGATCCGGCTTCCGAGTACGTGCCAGGCCCACCTTGCAGAGTTACTGTTTGATCTTTGCGGTCCACTGCTCAGCGAGTACAAGTGACCGCCCGTCTGGTGTAAAAATCTTGCCGCTTCGCCTTCTTACCTGCAGTACTATATAAACAAGCGGGTAGGTGTGAAGTTACCACAGCATTCATTGCTATTTGCACTGTTTTGCTGCCAAAATTTTCACCATAGCCGAAGCTTGACTCTTAAAATCGAACGAAGGTCCTTCTCGACACTTGCTTCGTCAGAAAGGAGAGCTTCGGAGAATAGAAAAAAGAAAAAAGTTTTTGACTTCCCCAAACTTAGAATCACATGGCACGAGTGCGATCTACTGCCAAAGTTGCACGTGAGGGGGACGAAGCCGAAGGTTCGGACACTGTGCCCATCTCCGAAGCAATGCAGCGCTCCGGTCTAGTGACTGCGGAAGAAAGGCCTGCTGCCGAAGCAAACCCGACAACGGCCGAAGAAGAAGAAAACATTGATGGGACTGACTCCGAAGATGACTACCACATTGCTACGCCCAGCAAGCCCAGTCACCTGGATTTTGGGAAATCAACTGTTTCAAAAGCTGATCTTTCGAAGATGGTGAAAGCAGGTTATTTCAATGAAGATCAGAAGAAGCTACTCCGCTTCGGGGGAGAAGAAACCACCCCGAAGCCAGGGAAGGATGAGATTGTTATCTTCAAAAGCTTTTTAAAGGCTGGGCTGAGATTTCCTCTGCACAATATTATTGCAGAGATATTGAGGAGGTTTGGTATCTTTTTTCATCAATTGACTCCTAACGCCATCGTTAGGCTCAATGTTTATATCTGGGCCCTTCGGAGCCAAGCCGTGGAACCGTTTGCTGACAGCTTCTGCCGAGTTCACGAATTACACTACCAAACAAAGGCCAGAAAAGATGGGCTACATGACAATTTTGGTTGCTATAATTTTGCCTACCGAAAGACAACAAAATGTCCTGTCATCAGCTACCGAAGCAAATGGCCAGCAGGCTGGAAATCCGAGTGGTTCTATGTAAAAGTTGACGAAGATATAGAAAAATTGGTACAAAGCCCTTTGGAGTTAATCTTCGGAGAGACAAGGCCACGATGCCGCATCGGCGATCTAAAAGGTCCCACCTGGGCTGCTCTGGGTGAATTTGAAATCATTTCAAAACATATTGGCACCAGGGATCTAGTTCAGGAATTTTTGGCATTCAGAGTCTTCCCTACTCTAAAAGAGTGGGAAATGCCGAAGCTGAAGGGAGAAAAGAAGAAGGGGGAGCTGGTCCGTCTGCCCTATCACTTTAAATTCAAGAAATACTTTAAGAAGCCCTGCAAAGAGTGGTTAGAAACAGTTGAGACAATGTGCAATGAAATCTTGGGGAATTATTCCAAAAAGGAGGATCAATTAATGACAGCGGCCTTCGGCACCCGACCGAAGCGAAGGCTGAACCGAGTATTTGATGCCCTGGGCTTCAAGTACCCAGATTATGAGCAGTTGAACAAGGGTGCCGAGGGCCTCAAAAGAAAAAGAGTAACTGAAATTCTGACAAAGGATGAAGAGCAACCAGCAGCAGAGAAGAAAATCCCGAAGAAAAGGAAAATATCGAGTCCGAAACGGAAAATATCCGAAGAAGAGAGGACCCCCACACCGCCTTCTACCAGCGACGTGGAAGAAATTTTAAAGGTAATGACTGAACCTATGCCCACGAAGCTAAGTCCATTAGGGCTCCGACTGACGAAGCTTTTTCAAAAGGTGGACGAGCCGGATCAGGCGAAGATGAGCAAACACAAACGGCAAAGAATCATTGCGGTAACTGAAGTTATCGATAAGACACCTCCAAGAGCTTCAGTTCAGAAAACAGCAGCTGCCGAAGGCACCAAGAACATTGAAGTCGCCCCTTCGGAGGTCGCGGCTAGCGAAGCCGCTACAGCCGAAGAGGTTAATTTAGAAACGACCATTGAGGATATTAACAAAATTTTGGAAGACATAGATGCAGAAGAAGCCGGTGCTGCTACTGAAAAATCCATGGCCACAGTGCCTGAAAAAGGAAAAGAAATAGCCGAAGATACTTCGGATGACGAAGCTTACTCCTTTCAGAATTTAATTGGGCAAAAACTGACAAAGGACGAAATAGAAGAACTTAAAGAATATGCCAAATCCTGCGGCTACAAGTCAGGTGCCCTCCTATTTGGAGGTGTAGATGATGAAAAACTAGGCTGCATTCGAGACCAGACTGGTGCTAAGGTAATCGGTACTCTATCAAAGAGTATCGGTTTTCCGAAGCTAGAGTCAGACATCAGCCGCTACCGACGACAACATGTCGTTGGTAGTTTATTTTACTCCAACTTCAAGGTGAACAACTTGCCACCTAACTTTTGTCGCTTCTAATAAAAACATGTCTGACGAAGGTTGTGTTCGTACAGAGTATGCTGCTGAGCAAAGCCTTGCAAATGCAACAAGATCTTGAAGATAAAAAGCATGAAGTTATAATTGGAAATTTGGAAAACAAAATAAAGGAGCAATCAGATGCTTTCGAGAAAAAGAACTTTGAGCTCTAGGCAACCGAAGGTTTATTGGCGGAAGCTGAAGCAAAGATATCAGAACTGAATACGAAGCTTCTCCGCCAGTCTGAGCAGTTCGAACGAGAAAAACAAGATCTTAGTGCAAAACTTGAAGCCGAAGCTCAGCAAAATTTAGATTTGAGAAAACTGCTGACAAATCTTCAAGAAAACTGCTTGAATTTTAGCAACAAGTGCATTCAACGACTAAGAAAGATTTTTTACTCAGTTGGAGCCAGCAGTGAAAAATTCACCCCCTCAGCTGAAGATCTGCCGAAGACCTTCGAACATATTGAGGGGGAGATTGACGAGCTCGACGAAGTCATAGCTGGGCATGGTGACTTCTGTGCCTGGGTGGCTTCTCGGGGCACTGCTGCTGCATTTCTGAAGGCCGGCTGCGACCACGGAAAAATTGTCAACAGGCCGAACTTCAGCTTATCTCCATCAATCCTGGATGATATGCCTGACCTCGCCCGAAGTATCTCCAATAGATTTATAAAAATGATATGGACAAAAGGCGGGCGGGAGAAAGCTGGAGACGAAGCACGAAGTCATCTTGAACCAGTAAGAAATGATACTTCGGAGTTACCTTTTCCTTTGCTCTTGATTTTACTTATAATCTCTTAATTTATGTAGGATGTCGAAGGTGAAGATGATGCCTAAGTTATGTCGCCGAAGCTGTTGCCGTAGCTGAAACTTGATGAAGATCAGTAGAAATGTACTGTAGAAAAACTCAGGATATTTTTGTAACAATTCTTGTAAATACAATTAAACTGTCTTCAAGGAACTTTGTACGTACCTTGTAATATATTCTTACCCTTTGCTTGAGGCGCTTTGATGTGGACGAAATCAGTATTTTGAGCCGAAGGCGAAAAAACACCTTCCCTTCTTTTCGTACACAACGAAGCCTAAAAAACTACTTCTCCTTTCTGCCGAAGCTTTTCTTTACAAAAGAAAACATAAAAGACTACTACTCTTTTCTGCCGAAGCTCTTCTTTACATAAGAAAACATAAAAGACTACTACTCTTTTCTGCCGAAGCTCTTCTTTACATAAGAAAACATAAAGACTACAACTTTCTTTTACACAACGATTCATAAAAAACCACTTCGAAACTTTTCTTTTACATAATGAATCATAACAAACCATTTCTCCGAAACTTTTCTTTGTGCCGAAGCAACCACTTAGGAACACAAATGCTATGAATGAATGCTTATGCATGCACATGCCATGATGTAATGTAATGTGCAAATGAATATCCGAAGCGTATGTCCGAAGCCACATTCTCAACGATTACTCCTTTAGAATCGACCACACATCAGCTCTGCATTCCCTTGGGAACGACTTTGGAGCATCTTTGCCTTTTACTTAGGCAGTACCAGCGTTGACTTTTCGCTGTAAGCTCTGCATCCCCTTAGGGACGTCTTTGGAGCTTCTTCGTCTTTTACTTAGACGGTATAAGCTCTGCATTCCCTTAGGAACGACTTTGGAGCTTCTTCGCCTTTTACTTTCGGCGGAATCAGCGTTGACTTTTCGCTGTAAGCTCTGCATCCCCTTAGGGACGTCTTCGGAGCTTTTTTCTCTTTTTCAGTTTCGGCACTCGATGGTGCGCTCTCAGCTTTTACATTTACATCTTTTGGGGGATTTTGCTCTTATAAAACTAAAAAGGAAAATTACATATGATGGCCCCATTAAAAACCTTTCTCCCCCTTTAGAAAGGAAAAGGGTGCCATAAAAAAGAAAAGATAAAATTACATCAAGTTACACATAGAACCGCCGAAGCTCATCCGCATTCCAAGATCTTGGAATTTCATTGCCGTCCATGTCCTTCAGTCTGTACGAACCAGGCCTTGACGAAGATGCTACTAAGAAAGGCCCTTCCCACTTCAGTTGCAACTTGCCCACTGTATCCGGGTTGGCCACCCTTCGAAGCACGAAATGTCCTGGCTCAATATTTTTTAGCCGGACTTTTCTATCTCGCCATTTGATTGTTTCAGCCTGGTATTTGTTGATATTTTCCACGGCCTGAAGCCTGATCCCTTCTAAGGCATCTTTTTCCACAAGGCAAGTATCTTCGGCACCTGATTCTGCCGAAGCTACCACTCTTATTGATCCAGCTTTAGCTTCTTCTGGAGTTATTGCTTCGTCACCAAATAATAACTTGAATGGGGTAAAACCTGTAGACCTTGATGTTGTTGTATTGTGGCTCCACACCACTTTGATCAACTGATCTGGCCATTTTCCCCTTGGTTGATTAAAAATTAACTTCATTATTCCTGTCATTATGATGCCGTTGGCCCTTTCAACAAGCCCATTCGACTCCGGATGCCTGACTGACGCAAAATGGATCTTCGTGCCAATTTGGTCACAGAAATTTCTGAAATCTTCGGAGTCGAACTGTGTTCCATTATCTACAGTGATAGCCTTCGGCACTCCGAAGCGACAGACAATATTCTGCCAGAAAAATTTTTGGACAGTGGCCGAAGTTATTGTGGCTAATGGCTTCGCCTCAATCCATTTGGAAAAATACTCCACAGCTACTATAACATATTTTAGGTTGCCTTGGGCCGGTGGCAATGGACCCAACAAGTCAAGGCCCCACCTTTGCAATGGCCAGATGGGTTGTATCAGCTGTGTTAATGACGAAGGTTGTTTTTGATCTCTTGCACATTTTTGACAACCTTCGCACTTTTGAACTAACTCCGCTGCATCCGAAGCTGCCTTCGGCCAATAAAATCCTTGGCGGAATACTTTTCCAAGTAACGGCCTGGATCCGATGTGGGATCCGCACAGGCCTGCATGTATCTCCTTCATCAACTCTATACCTTCGGCTCTAGACAAGCACTTAAGCAGCGGGGCACAAACTCCACGCTTGTACAACTCCCCTTCTATCATGACATAGGGACGAGCTCTTGCCTCTATCCTCTTATTATAAGCTTCGTCATCTGATAGGAAGTTACCCTGAAGGTAAGAGATTATTTCAGTTCTCCAATCTTCACTGTACACAGGAGAAATGTTAAGGACTGCTCTTTCGAGTAGCTCCACTGAAGGTGCCTTTATTGTCTCAAAGAACACGTCCGAAGGTAGCGGCAGTCTCTGTGCTGCAGACTTGGCCAACAAATCAGCATGCTCATTCTGCCCTCGAGGGATATTCTTAACAGAAAATCCTTCGAAGGAAGCTTCGATCCTTCGGACCGTGTCTAGGTACTTTTCAAGCTTCGGGTCTTTAGCCTTGCAACTTTTATCAATATGACCCGAAACAACCTGAGAATCAGTTTTAAGGATCGCCCTTCTGACCCCCATTGCCTTTAGTTTCCGAAGACCCAGGAGCAAGGCTTCGTACTCAGCGATATTATTTGTGCAGCTGAAGTCAAGTCTTGCTGCATAGCAAGTTTTAACCTTGGACGGAGAGACCAACACAGCAGCTGCGCCTGCTCCGAAGGTTCCCCAAGAGCCATCACAAAACACTGTCCATGCTTCGGCATCTTTATTCGCTTCCTCGTCCTGAGCCCCTGGCGTCCAGTCGGCAATGAAATCTGCCAATGCTTGAGACTGAATTGAGGATCTATGCACATAATCAATGTAAAATTCATTGAGTTCCGCGACCCATTTTCCAATACGCCCAGTAGCTTCTCTGTTCCTCATGATGTCCTTCAACGGCTGCGAAGAGGGAACAATAATGTTGAATGCCTGAAAGTAATGCCGAAGCTTCCTGGATGCCATTAAAACGGCATATAATATCTTCTCCAGCTCTGTATAATTTTTCTTTGAGACACTGAGGACCTCAGACACAAAATATACTGGGACCTGCTTCTTAGCTTGTCCATCAAACTTCTCCTGGACAAGCGCCGCACTTACTGCTGAGTGCGAAGCTGCCACATATAACAACAGAGAAGCCCCTGGCGTTGGTGGAGTTAATGTTGTGAGATCTATTAAATATTGCTTCAGCTCTTCGAAGGCTTTTTGTTGACTTGGGCCCCATTGAAAGACTTCAGCTGACTTCAGCACCTCGAAGAATGGTAAGTTTCTTTCTGCTGATCTGGATATAAATCTGTTGAGAGATGCCAGCCTTCCTGTCAATCTTTGGGCCCCCTTTCTTGTGGTTGGTGGCTCCATTCGAAGTATAGCTTCGATTTTATTTGGGTTAGCTTCGATTCCCTTCGTTGAAACCAAACACCCAAGAAATTTGCCCTTCTTCACTCCGAAGACGCATTTTTCTGGATTCAGCTTCAGACCAGCCTGTCTGAAGCTGGCGAAGGTCTCCTGCAAATCAGCAATATGATTTTCTTGCTTCGTGCTCTTTACGATAATGTCATCAACATAGGTCAACACATTTCTGCCTATCTGAGATTGGAGGACCTTCGCAGTCATTCTGCTGAAACTCCCTCCAGCATTCTTGAGCCCCTCAGGCATCCGAAGATAGCAATATGTACCACTTGGGGTTATGAAGCTAGTCTTCGGCTCATCTTCCTTCTTCATCCAGATTTGATGATAGCCTGAGTAGCAGTCTAGGAGACTCATGAGCTCCGAAGAAGCTGCTGCATCAACTAAAGAGTCTATCCTTGGCAGTGGAAATTCATCCTTCGGGCAAGCCTTGTTGAGATCTGTGAAATCAATACACATTCTCCACTTGCCATTGGCCTTCTTCACCATAACAGTGTTAGCTAGCCACTCTGGGTACTTCACTTCTCTGATAACTCCTGCACTGAGGAGTCTTTTTACTTCATTACGAGCCCCTTCGGCCTTATCATCAGACATTTTCCGAAGCCTCTGCTTTCGGGGTCTGAAGGATGGATCAACATTAAGCGAATGTTCAATAACATCCCGATTTACTCCACAGAGATCATTAGCTGACCATGCAAAGACATCTTTGTTGTTGAATAAAAACCTTATCAAGGTTTTCTCCTGATCTTCAGATAATTGGGAGCCCAACAACACCTTCTGCTCTGCTATATCCTCGCACAATAACATGGGCTTCGGTTGATCTGCTGAAGCTGCCTTCTCCCTCCTGAATTTGTACTGTTCACAAGCTTCAGCCCCATCTATGTTATGGATTGCCTTAGAATCAGTCCAGCTTCCTTCGGCCCTTCTAGCAGCTTCCTGACTTCCATGAATAGCAATAGGTCCTTGGTCCGAAGGTATCTTCATGCAGAGATAAGCTGGGTGAAGAATTGCTTCGAAGGCATTAAGAGTGCCACGGCCGATGATAGCATTGTAAGGATACTCCATGTCAACAATATCAAACACAATTTGCTCAGTCCTTGTGTTGTTGACAAATCCGAAGGTTACCGGCATGGTAATCTTCCCAAGTGCCACAATCTGCCGCCCTCCGAAGCCACAAAGAGGGTGCGTAGCATCATGAATCTTGTCTTCGGGCTCCTGCATTTGTCTGAAGGCTTTAGCAAATATAATGTCAGCTGCACTGCCTGTATCAACTAGGACATTGTGGACCAGAAATCCTTTGATCACGCAAGAAATAACCATAGCATCATTGTGAGGATAATCCTTAAGCTGAAGGTCTTCCTGAGAGAAGGTAATTGGAATATGAGACCATTTTGACTTGATGAAAGGTCCCTGCACTCCAACATGCTGCACCCTTCTCTGAGCCTCCTTCTTCTGCTTCTTGTTAGCCGGCTCTGAGCAAGAACCGCCTGTTATCGGGAGCACCAGCTTCGAAGCCGAAGCAGCTCCAGCTAGATTGTTGAACGAAGCCATCAGCTCAGAAAAGTGGAAGTGAGTTCACCGGAGGTGGGCGCCAATGTTGGGGACTTGTTCTCAAATGCTAAGAGTTAAGAACAAGGCAACACAGAAAATGTTAGATATTAAGGTCCTTCGTCCTTCACTTCGTTATATCCCCTCAGGATATAAGGAACTTCGGACGAGGGTTACGAAGGACGCACCTTCGTAAACATAATAACGTAGGGTGAAGCGTTCACATAAATCATGAAGTATAAAATGGACTGTTAACATAGAATCATTTTCATTTCTATTAATATGAATATAAATGACAGATGTACCTTCGGTCTTGAGGAAGGCAAGAGTACAAGTCTGATGTGAAGGCAAATGACAGGTTCGCGTGAACAGTACAGTGGTACTGTTCATCTATTTATAGGTGCAGGTCGCAGCCTGTGACAAATTACAATTATGCCCCTTACAAATGTTTACAACATTGACTCTGACCTATATGAATAAAAAGGTCATTCTATCTCTATGTCGGTTTAAAACGCCGAAGCTCCATAAAAAAGGACCTTCGGCCATTTCTTGGAGACGACTCCAGCCGAAGCTGCTTCTTCGTGTGAGACCTTCGGCGCACCGAAGCACGACCCCAACACAATAGTACCACTGTTTTTACATGAAATACACATTAAAATTTATTTCTCACTTAACCCTATATTAAATGCATAAAATCTTTGGAAATTCATAACTTAAAATATATAACTCCAAAATTGATAATTCTAGTTCCTATGATCTTATTTTAATGTCTAGATTATTACTGTGTATTTTATTCACATGTTTGGTGTGATGTTAATTTTTGCTATACTATGTATGTATTGTATTGATGCGAGTAGACGAGCAAATTACAGAGGATTCTGGGGTTCAGCTAGTAGAGACTGCTGAGCAGGAGCTCGTTGAAGGCAAGTTGTGCCCTTGATCACTTCTTTTACCTATTCATGTTCTTATTAATCATAATGATCTACATAGGTTAATTTTGCTGGGACCCAATAGGTTACCCTAGACTTGATTATCTTTATACCTTGTTTCACCACTGGTTTTACTACTAAATTTTTGGGTAGTACATGCTATTACTTTATGTGGATTTGGGTAAAGAGATATTTATTAATCTTGATTACACTTTTTATTATCTGTTTATTCTTTACCGTTCATGATAAGATCATTATGTTAATGGGAACATGGAGAACCACCCAGGAAAACAGTGCTACCACAAGGGTTTAATGGGACGCCCTTGGCTGATTAACTAGGAAAGCTAGTGGATGGCTACCTTACCCGAAAGGGGCAAGGGCAGTAGGGGAGTGGTCAGTGTAGGGAGGTCCTTGGGTTGATTTTGCTGCGATGGCGGTCAGGCGAGGGATTCCTGCACTGGAGCTTCCTATAAACTGTAGCGGGTAGTCTAAAGCTAGTGGAACTTTGTAAAGGCCTCGTAGTAGTATCCTGCCTCGCTTCCTTGGTAGAGGTGTATGGGGTCTGATCAACTCCGTGGCAAATGGGTAACACGACTTGTGGGTAAAGATGCGCAACCTCTGCAGAGTGTAAAACTGGTATACTAGCCATGCTCACGGTCATGAGCGGCTCAGACACTCACATGATTAATTTATGGAACTTAAACTTAATTTGTCATCTCATTGCATTTGGGATTATTTTATTATTACTTTTACTTATTATTACTATGGTTTGGTATTTACTTACACTTAGTAATTGCTAATAAAATTTTGACCAACTTATAAAAGCAATGCTCAGCTTCAGCCTTTATTTCATTGATCAGCCTTACACTTCATGAACTCCCACCTTTGTGAGTTCATGCCACATTATTCCCCACAACTTGTTGAGCGATGAACATGTGTGAGCTCACTCTTGCTGTCTCACACCCCCCCATAGGAGAAGAACAGGTGGTCGAAGAGAGCTGCCAAATACTGAGGCTTTCGACTTGATCTAGGTGGCGTCTCCCAGTCAGCTTTCTGGCGCCAAGGATAGATTTTAGATCCTACGATATTTATCTCTTATTTTGTAAGACTTCCGCTATGTAATAAGTACTCTGATTTTATTGTGACATTTATCTCTATACACTCTGTTAATATATATGTTGTCTTCTTGGCGCATGTATGAGATGCACCCGACTTTGTTCCTTAAAGCCCGGGTGTGATAGAAGTGGTATCAGAGGAAATGTTGACTGTAGGACGAAACCTAGATAGAAATGGATAAACCCTTACCTACTTACCTTATTCTGATTCTTCTAAACTTACCTTACTCTGATTCTTTCTACACTTATCTTGATCCTGTCTCACCTTCTACTGTTCTACTCTAATCATTCTTACCTTCTCTACTCTGAGACAAGATGGATTTCACACCTTGGAATCCTACATTTATTACCTTCTTAAGAGATAGGGAACCTAAGACAAAATTAAAATTATTTTCTCTATTAAAAATGTTGGTTGATTGTTTTGATGATCAAGGCCTGATTTGCTTCTTTGATTGATTGAAATAGTATAGACGGGCATCTTAGCATGTACCACCATAAGGTATTGAATTAGCTTTAGTAGGAAAAACATTAATCTGCTTAGCTAATAAATCCCCCAAAAGTAACATGATTCGTAATTACTGCCTTGTCTACTATTCTCTTACCATATGTATCTAACTCAGATGGTCAATACCAGGCGGGGTGGTGGAATTGATTTGCCTCCTAATCGACATACTCGGTGGATATATAGACAACCCCCTAGCCACAACCGGTAGAGATGAATCCTCCTAATCCTCCACCAGGCGGAGTTGACCCACTGATTGCAACTCAGATGAGGATGATGCAGCAAATGGCAGACACTGTGGCAGATATGCGGGCTCAAATGCAGCAAGAACGCCAGGAGATGCGTCAAGAAAGAGAAGAGATACGCCAAGAGTTGCGCCAGGAGAGAGAAGAGATACACCAGGAGAGAAGGGCGCAACAGCAGCTGCAGCAGCAATTTCAGCAACAACAGCAACAGCAGCAACAACAACAAGTACCATTGCCTCCACCACCACCACCAGTTCCACCTTATGATAAGCACCGAGAATTTATGAGTCATAAGCCACCGACCTTCGCTAGCTCACTAGATCCACTTGATGCAGATGATTGGTTGAAGTCAATTGAGAAGATGCTCAACATCGCCCAATGCTCAGATTGGGAGAAGGTTCTTTATGCTTCTGGTCGTCTGACAGGTCCTGCTGCTGACTGGTGGGATTCTTATACTGCTGCCCATGATGCTGCTGATACTATTACTTGGGCAGAGTTCAGTACACAGTTCAGGAACTACCACATTCCAGCTGGTTTGATGAAGATCAAGAAGAAGGAGTTTCTGTCATTGAAGCAAGGCAACATGTCTGTCAGCGAGTACAGAGATAAGTTTATTCAGCTCTCCAGATATGCTCCGGATGAAGTTGCTGAGGATGAAAGGAAGCAGGAACATTTTATTGAAGGACTTACTGGACCCCTACAGTATGCACTGGTGGCACACACATTTCCATCATTTCAGAGGCTACTGGATAAGGCGCTTGCTATTGAACACAAGCGTGTTCAACTAGGTGATTTGAAGAGGAAGGCAATCTCATAAGGACAGGGAAGCAGCAGTGTCCGTCCCCGCTAAGTTTCGCCATAGGGTACACCTACTCGTCCAGGAGGAGGACCACACCCAGTTCAGTATGCTCCACAGGGGTCTCCACGGACACCTCCTACTCGTCAGGCTACTCCCACTTGCACCCGACAAGGCCTACAGGACAGAAGACCGGCTCTACATGCTTCAAGTGCAGTCAGATTGGGCACTATGCTAATGCTTGTCCGATGGGAAATTCTGGTACACCAGCTAAGAACAAGCAACAGACTCCTGGCAAGGGATATTTTATAGCCAGGGTGAATCAAGTCAGCGTTGACGCTACTCCAGATGGTGCGGACATCGTACTTGGTATGTTTTACGTTAATGCAATTCCTGCAACCATATTATTTGATTCTGGTGCTACACATTCTTTCATGTCTGCTTGTTATGCCAACACAAATAAGATACCTCTGCTAAACATGAGAAAACCAATGATAGTAATCACACCTAAAGGGCCTATTGAGGCGAATCAAATGACACATAGATTGACATTAACCCTTATGGGAAGAGAATTTGGAGCTACGACTATAATATTAGGGGCCAGCAGTATAGATCTGATCCTTGGTATGTCATGGTTAAGGAAGGCAAAGGCCATCATAGCATGTGGTAGAGGTACTATAGAGCTCACTAGTCCTAAAGGAGAAAGATTTCAAGTTAATATTGCAGTAACCACCTCATCCAAGCGTGCTATATACTTTATACCTAAGGAGTTTGTTGGTGACAGCATCTGGGTGGTTAGAGATTTTCCGGATGTCTTTCTAGAGGAGTTACCAGGGATGCCACTAGATAGGGAAGTTGAGTTTTTCATTGATCTTCTACCTGGAACTGCCCCTATTTCGAAACGGCCTTACAGGATGTCTGTAGAGGAGTTGAAAGAACTTAAGAAGCAGTTGACGGATTTACAAGAGGCTGGTTAGATTCGTCCGAGTTCCTCACCTTGGGGAGCGCCGATTCTATTTGTACAGAAGAAGGATGGATCACAGCGGATGTGTGTGGATTATAGATCTCTTAATGATGTTACAGTGAAGAACAAGTATCTGTTACCCCACATTGAGGATTTGTTTTATCAGATGAGAGGTGCTAGGGTATTCTCGAAGATTGATCTCCGATTGGGATACCATGAGATGAAGATTAGACCATCAGATATTCCTAAGACGGCTTTCTCAACCCGATATGGATTATATGAGTTCACTGTTATGTCGTTTGGACTAACCAATGCACCAGCTTATTTTATGAATTTGATGAATAAGGTGTTTATGGAGTATTTGGATAGATTCATCGTGGTGTTCATCGACGATATTCTTATCTATTCTAGGAGTGAAAGTGATCATGAAGAACATCTAAGGTTGGTGCTACAGAAGCTACAAGATAATCAGCTCTATGCCAAATTCAGTAAGTGCGAGTTTTGGATTGACAAGGTGTCATTCCTTGGACATATTATTTCTAATGGAGGAATAGCAGTGGATCCTGCTAAAGTGAAGGAGATAATGGAATGGAGCGTGCCCACTACCGTGACTGAGATTTGGAGTTTCT
This sequence comes from Zea luxurians, assembly GCA_029449295.1. Taxonomy (NCBI): domain Eukaryota; kingdom Viridiplantae; phylum Streptophyta; class Magnoliopsida; order Poales; family Poaceae; genus Zea; species Zea luxurians. The sequence continues at coordinate 37,215,538 of JAOPSE010000030.1, read as the reverse complement.
TGGGGCTTGCAGGATATTATCGGAGATTTATTGAAGGATTTTCTAAGATTGCTAGCCCATGACCTCGCTTCTGGAGAAGGGAAGAGAGTTGAAGTGGGACGAGAAGTGCCAAGAAAGCTTTGATCAATTAAAGAAGAGATTGATGTCGCTAGTGTTGGTTATGCCAGATCTACAGAAGGGATTTGATATTTATTGTGATGCATGTGGCCAAGGCTTGGGATGTGTGCTCATGCAAGAAGGACAAGTGATTGCCTACGCGTCTCGTCAGTTGCGGAAACACGAGTTGAACTACCCCACTCATGACTTAGAACTGGCAGCCGTTGTGCATGCACTTAAGATTTGGAGATATTATATATGGGAACTGAGTGTCAAGTATACATGGATCATAAGAGTTTGAATTATATATTCACTCAGAAGGATCTCAACCTTAGGCAACGCCGTTGGTTGGAGCTTATTAAGGATTATGATTTGGAGATTCGCTATCACCTGGGCAAGGCAAATTTGGTTGTAGATGCCTTGAGTCGAAAGGAGCATGTCCATTCGGCTGTTGTTGCCCAGCTACCCGATGAGATTTCAGGAGACTTACCCTAGGGATAGTTGCTCACACTTAAGGAGTTATTATTGATGTGGAACCTACCTTGGAGCAAGAAATCCGCAAAGGACAGATTGGTGATGCTAAGATACAAGAGATTAAGGATCCTATTATGGAAGGTAGAGGTCTAGAGTTTACGGAGGATGAGCAAGGCACCGTATGGTTCAAGGACATGATATGTGTTCCTGATATCGAAAGCCTTCGTGAGACTATTTTAAAGGAGGCTCATGACTTGAATTATTCTATTCATCCTAGTAGCACTAAGATGTATCAAGATTTGAAGCAGAAGTATTGGTGGTATGGACTAAAGAGAGATGTTGCTGCACACGTGGCTAAGTGTGATGTATGTCAAAGAGTCAAGGCCGAAAATCAGAGACCAGCTGGATTATTGCACCCATTGAAGATACCCGAGTGGAAATGGGAAAAAATTGGTATGGATTTCATTGTTGGATTACCCCGCACTCCAGTAGGATACGATTCTATTTGGGTAATTGTGGACAGATTGACAAAAGTGGCTCATTTCATACCAGTGAGGACTAATTACACGGGAGCCAAGCTAGCAGAATTGTATATGACTCGGATAGTTTGTCTACATGGAGTGCCTAAGAAGATCGTGTCTGATCGAGGATCACAGTTTACTTCTCGGTTTTGGAAGAAGTTGCATGAGAGCTTGGATACAAAGTTGAATTTCAGTTCGGCCTACCATCCCCAGACCGATGGGCAGACCGAAAGGACTAACCAAGTACTGGAGGATATGTTAAGAGCTTCTGCTCTTAAACATGATGGAAGTTGGGATAAGAGCTTACCCTATGCTGAGTTTTCTTATAATAATAGCTATCAGGCTAGTTTGAAGATGTCACGGCTCTATATGGCAGAAAGTGCAGGACACCACTGTATTGGGATCAAATTGGCGAAAGACAGTTCTTTGGGCCTGAACTTATATAAGAGGCAGAAGAACAAGTTCGAATGATAAGAGAAAATTTGAGAATTGCACAATCCAGGCAAAAGAGCTATGCTGATAATAGGAGAAGACTACTGGAATTTAAGGAGGGTGATCATGTCTATCTGAAGGTGTCACCAATCCGTGGAATGAGGAGATTTAAAGTTAAAGGAAAGTTGTCCCCTCGCTTCATTGGACCTTTCTTGATCTTAAAGCGAGTGGGAGAAGTTGCATATCAACTGAAGCTACCCGATCATTTGTCAGATGTACATGATGTATTCCATGTATCTCAGCTGAAGAAATGCCTCAGGGTACCTGAGGAGCAGCTGCCAATGGAGGACCTTAGTGTTTAAGATGATCTGACTTATGCAGAGTATCCTATCAAGATTCTGGACACTTTGACTCAAGTTACAAGAAATAAGGTGATTAAGATGTGCAAGGTACAATGGAGTCACCATGGTGAAGATGAAGCTACATGGGAAAGAGAAGAAGAGCTTCGCATAGACTTTCCCCATATTTTTCCTAGGTCTTCCTAAATCTCGAGGACGGGATTATTTTTAAGGGGGTAGGATTTGTAACACCCAGTTTGTAATATATAATAAAAGAGGAGAAAAGCCATTTCCTATATTTTATGTGTGGGTTGAATTTACTTATCATCACATGTGAACGCCATATTCAAACAACAAATAAATAATAATAAAAAAATATACCATTAAATCATGCAACATGCTGGAGTTTATTGTTTGTGCATTTAATGAAAAGAGTAATACCACTAATAAAAATAAATTAGTGGCAAAAGCAAGGATTTAATACCTAATTTGAGAATTTTAAAAAAAGAAATAACAAAGAGAAGAAGAGAAAGAAAATACTCTATAAAGAAAATAAATATATAAATAAAAATATATTCATCGTATACTAGTAGTTGGAATTGTGAAATTAGCCTAAAGGTGAAACTCACCACGAAATTCGAATTCAAATTTGAAACTCAAAAATATAAGGAGGAAAAAGAAAATCAGAAAAAGAAAAAGATGAAGGAAGCATGACTGAGCCCTGATATTGATTTCGGCCCATCTCACTTTATACCCGCGCAGCCCAATCCGCATTCCGCGCCTCTCTCACCCTGCCACTAACGCGCGGGCCCTATCCTTCAGCCATCTCACGCACACATCTTCCGCAACCTCTTACGTATGGACCCCACTTGTCATCTTCTGGCAACGGATGACCAACGCCATGGTCGAAAATCTCGCAACAGAACGCACAGAATCCTCCTGTTTCGTCGCTAGCCGGTGCCCAACCCTGGGTATATAGCTAAGGCCCTGTCTCCCTTGGCCATGGGTGCTGGCAAGGGTAGCTGGTCGCGGGGATGAAGCATGACCGTGACGAGATTGGGTGAGAGAGAACCAGATGTCGCCGCCGTAGGCAAATCCCGGGTATGCTACCTCTAGTCCTTCAATTTGTAGCTGGGGACACTCGCTCAATACCCAGGAGTGCGCCCATGACCGTTTCGGGGAGGATCCTCTAACGGGGCTGACACAATTTCTCATCGGAGCTTCCCTTCGCCCTGGATCCGCAGCTCATCATGGTCGGTGGGCGCCTGCACGACAGTCAGCGGTGAGTGCCCTCCCATCTGTCTCGCCTTAGTCTTCCCCGCGTGTAGCTCGTCAAGAAACATATTTGACGGTCCCTACTCGGGTCAGGTTGGCTGCGGCCATGGCCGCCGCCGTACGGGCCCTGTGCACCGTCGTTGAGAGAGCTTGGTTGAGGGAGATGATGCGTAAGCCATAGATCCTAGGATGTGTGGCTTGGATTGGCTTGCGTGGACTGTTTCGACCAAACTGATCTGGTTCGTCCGATCCAAATCATGCGCGTGTGAATCAACGTGAGCAACTTAAAATCTGGGACGTCGATCGTTGATCCAAGGACCTGCAAGACGTGCCGATCTGTTAAAAGACCAGTTTAATCTTTGCCGTGCGTTTTAGATCCAACGGTCGAGATCTTATCATACCCCTTCGCGTGGCATAATATCTAAAGAGACCCTAGATTATTTATGATTAAACCCACAGTCCTCTGCGCAGAGCGGTATGTGTCTTAGGATCTTTTGCGCCAGCACCCCTGCACTTCCTAGAAAATGACGCCTAGTCCAGATAATTAATGAAACCAGGAAAATCAGTTAGAAAATAGTTTTTAGTACATATTTAAATGCAGAAACTTATTTAACTTGTAGAAAATGCATATGAACTCCAATTTGGTCCATTCCAGTTCCTAAATTTTTATAATATTATTGTCTATCCAATAGTACCAGTGTTTTTACATGAAATACACATTAAAATTTATTTCTCACTTAGCCCTATTAAATGCATAAAATCTTTGGAAATTCATAACTTAAAATATATAACTCCAAAATTGATAATTCCAGTTCCTATGATCTTATTTTAATGTCTAGATTATTACTGTGTATTTTATTCACATGTTTGGTGTGATGTTAATTTTTGCTATACTATGTATGTATTGTATTGATGCGAGTAGACGAGCAAACTACAGAGGATTCTGGGGTTCAGCTGGTAGAGACTGCTGAGCAGGAGCTCGTTGAAGGCAAGTTGTGCCCTTGATCACTTCTTTTACCTATTCATGTTCTTATTAATCATAATGATCTGCATAGGTTAATTTTGCTGGGACCCAATAGGTTACCCTAGACTTGATTATCTTTATACCTTGTTTCACCACTGGTTTTACTACTAAATTTTTGGGTAGTACATGCTATTACTTTATGTGGATTTGGGTATAGAGATATTTATTACTCATGATTACACTTTTTATTATCTTTTTATTCTTTACCGTTCATGATAAGATCATTATGTTAATGGGAACATGGAGAACCACCCGGGAAAACAGTGCTATCACAAGGGTTTAATGGGACGCCCTTGGCTGATTAACTAGGAAAGCTAGTGGATGGCTACCTTACCCGAAAGGGGCAAGGGCAGTAGGGGAGTGGTCAGTGTAGGGAGGTCTTTGGGTTGATTTTGCTGCGATGGCGGTCAGGCGAGGGATTCCTACACTGAAGCTTCCTATAAACTGTAGCGGGTAGTCTGAAGCTAGTGGAGCTTTGTAAAGGCCTCGTAGTGGTATCCTGCCTCGCTTCCTTGGTAGAGGTGTATGGGGTCTGATCAACTCCGTGGCAAATGGGTAAGACGACTTGTGGGTAAAGATGCGCAACCTCTGCAGAGTGTAAAACCGGTATACTAGCCGTGCTCACGGTCATGAGCGGCTCGGACACTCACATGATTAATTTATGGAACTTAAACTTAATTTGTCATCTCATTGCATTTGGGATTATTTTATTATTACTTTTACTTATTATTACTATGGTTTGGTATTTACTTACACTTAGTAATTGCTAATAAAATTTTGACCAACTTATAAAAGCAATGCTCAGCTTCAGCCTTTATTTCATTGATCAGCCTTACACTTCATGAACTCCCACCTTTGGTGAGTTCATGCCACATTATTCCCCAAAACTTGTTGAGCGATGAACATGTGTGAGCTCACTCTTGCTGTCTCACACCCCCTCACAGGAGAAGAACAGGTGGTCAAAGAGGAGCTGCCGAATACTGAGGCTTTCGACTTGATCTAGGTGGCGTCTCCCAGTCAGCTTTCTGGCGCCAAGGATAGATTTTAGATCCTGCGATATTTATCTCTTATTTTGTAAGACTTCCGCTATGTAATAAGTACTCTGATTTTATTGTGACATTTATCTCTATACACTCTGTTAATATATATGTTGTCTTCTTGGCGCATGTATGAGATGCACCCGGCTTTGTTCCTTAAAGCCCGGGTGTGACATAAAATCAGTCCACTTTTGGACCAAAGTGCAAAAATCATGATAATAAAGTGCCCTAAGTCATATGGATCACAAATATGTAGATTTGAAAGTTAAACCCTAAGTTTTGGGTCTATTTGCAAAAAGCACCCCTTGAACCCTATATAGACTAAGTCTGAAAATCAGTATTTGGCTCAACTTTGAAGCTTTATAACTTTCAAATTAGTGAGAATTCACCTTAGGGCACCACATCAACATTGTAGCTCTATGAAAGGGGAACAATTTTTCTTAAGAGTGTAAGCAAGGTTGTTATGGAGAAATTGGAGATAATTAAGTCTAAAGTCTAGCTGTCAGGCTGTTAAAGTCTGAATTTCAGACTTACAGTGTAATTACAGAAACGTTGGGCATGAATCCAGGCTTGATTTAGTAGGAATTTACCCATAGCTGCTATAACAAACTTGTAGCTAAATCCTTGGTCTACAACTTTGCAGAGCCTTGGGTATGTTGTCACAAAGAATTAGGAGAAAATCTGCTCTAAACTTCGTCTATCAGGCGCTCTGAAGATCCTTCGCCATTGTACAGTACCTGGATTGGATCAGAGCAACCGCGCATCACACCGCCGACGACCTCCACCGCGATTCACACCGCCGCCATTGTGATTTACACCACCGGTGACCCGATAAGTCTGCCAGGTAATAGCTATTCGCCTGGAGATAACTCCGGTGACTCACCGCCGTACCCCCCTTGCTTTGTGGCCTGTGCAGATGAGCTCGCCGGTGATAGCCGTCGCACGGCTTGGCGCCACGTACTCTGGCACCTCCACCGGATCACCATGAACCGCTGTAATCTTCTGTCCATCACCGGAGTGACTGCCACGGCGTTGAACACGGATTCACGCGCGCCAGTGACCTCCCCCTCCTCCAACCGCCGCGTGTCACCACTGAAATTCCCGACCACCGTTGTTGCTCCATATAAATTAAAGCCACCGCGAGCTCCACAAGGTCATCACACACCCAGCCACCCAGTATTGCCCCTAGCCGATCACCAGCGAGCTCGAATTTTACACTTCCCCCAAATCGATTCGAATACACCGCGAAGAACACCTCGCCGCGGCCAGCTCAACTCAGGTCAGTTCAAGTCGCTCCATCGCTTGTTCTAGCGTCCCTAGGTCCTCCTCAAGCTCCTCGACCCCTCCAATTGAACTAGACCACCGTCAATTGCTTGGAACGCGTGATTCTTTGGTTCATCCGCGCGCTCACTGTGGCCAGAGACATTGGGATAGTCGTTCGTGAAATTTAATGAGGGGAAACACTCCTCAGGGCTAGAATTAGGGTTAAACTAGAGATTAGCACTAGTCCTTGCCCCATTCGACCGGTCTACGAGCTCGCCGGAGCTCTACCGTGCTCGCCGTCGTCGTGGGCCTCAACTTGTGAAGAATTAGAACGTGTGTGGGGGGGGGGGTTATTATAAACTGTCAGTGACTGTTTGAAATAGTATTCTGGACTCCTTTGGGTTATTCAAGACTGCAGGGACTTATTCGCAAAATCATCATCGCGGGCGCGGACGCGCGCACGTTTCTGCCTGGGTTTGGGCCGCCTGGGCTGAAATCGGCCTAGGACTGTTCATTCTTTTCCCTTTTCTTTTTCTGGCAGGACTCCAACAATTCTAGGAAATTGTAGAAAAATCCTAAAAATGTCCAACCAATTTTCCTAGATTCCTTATTTTCCATAGTATTTAATAAAAATAGTTTTATGATTTTCAGGACAAATAGGGAATTTTCGGTCATTTAAAATAGCCTAAAGTATTGCTTCTAGATTTTTAGAAAATCAACATTAATTCCAAAAATGCCCAAACTTTTTATATGAACTCAAAATAATATTTAGAAGCCTTGGGTAGATTTTGGTATGATTTGGACCTTGTTTGATAATTAGAACCCAAAAACCCCCACCCCCCTGCTCTTTGAACTTCACTGTTGACTTCAGAAACTCTAGTTTCTCAGAGAACAGTGAAGGAAAATTGTATTCAAGACTTTAGATAATAAACTCTTATTATCTTTGCATTCTCATGAGCATTACATGGGCATTCATTATTATGTATGGTTATCTTTAGAACACGAAGAAGAAGTTGAAATAGAAGGAGAGAAGACTTCACCACCACCTCAGGAACCTCAGGCAGACAGTTGTTTTTATTTTGACATCTATGGAACTGAGCCTGAATCACCTGTAAACCAAGGTAAGCCCCGGTGCATTTGCCACCTCCTTGACTCTTTTAAAATCTTTCTCACTTGCTTGATGCATTAGGTGATAGGAGTTGATTGATAAAACAATTCCTGCATTACCTTCCTTGAATTTGATTACCTTCCTTTGAATCCCTGTTTTATAAAATTTTTTCACTATGCTTAGTATTGCTCTAGCAAAGAAAAAGGTTTTGTTTTTACAAAAGATGATATGGCTAAGGGGGAGGGATGTTTTTGAAAATAAAACTTGATGGTGAATCCATCATGGCCATGATGGGTTCAACATCGGAAAAGATGTACCTCTGTCAGGTACCAAACTTTGGGGATTTGAAATGATAAAGCTGGGACCGGGTAGTTGACTTGCACGAGAAGAGAGTCTCGGTGTAGTGTCTCCGTCTGAGTCGATTAAGGACCGTGTCGATGTAGATTTGCTGACCGAGGACCCTTTAACTGGTCACATGCCTCGTCATGGGTAAGCTTTGCCTCGGGCAGACTAAGGCCAGAATAAGATACCACGAAATGGGAGTGGAGAGATGGCGAGAGTAGCGTGTACCCTCCATGGCAAGAGGCTGGACGGTGGTGTATCTATGCTCTCGGTTGGACGTGAACCTGATCTGGTCTTAGGAACCCCGGTGGCGGGTTGACATATGCAAGGGTTAAGTGCTACATATGTCGTGTGATTGGAGATCCTCAGCTGAGTATAATCGATTCAGATCGCCGTACCTTCGCGATTATGAAAACTTGGTCACTGACTTACACGTAGAACTCCAGTAAAGATAAAGGGGTGTTAAGAAATTGGCCAGTGTAGGTCAAGTGATTGAACTAGGGTAGAAAGAACTCTAGAGACAGGTAATTTTACTTAACCTAACAAGTAAAATTTGATTTTTAAGGATCCACTTTAGTAAGCATTTCTGCAAACTGAGTCTTGATTATTGAGAAACCTTACCTTGACTCCCTGATAACCAGCATGCCCTTGCGAGTCTTTTCCTAAGTCGGGTAAGTCTTGCTGAGTAATTCCATACTCAGGGTTTTATTCCCTATTGTTTTTAGGTGAAGAAGCGACAAACTTTTGTTGTTTCTATTCCAAGGTGGTCTCAAAGGAAGAAAACCAAGAATAAAACAGCGGGAGGAAGGGTTCCTCCATAAAAACTTTTGTTTGATACTTATCGGGAGGGGTTTTTGCCTCCCTTGGTTCTATAATAATAATACTCTGCACTCAGCTAAGTATATCCTGGTCTGTAATATATAACTTGGTCTTACTTTTAAATAAATGTAAGTTTATGTAATCACTTCCGCATTTTCGTATCTCCGATGATCTGTAATGTCTGCGTGACGGGTGAAACGCTCTTAGGAAAGGTAAGAAAAGCAGATACCGAACTTGTCAAGTGATTCAGGGGCACCTATAGGGTTGTCTGAGGTCTGTTGGACAAGGACAACTGTAGGTGGGCCTAATGACTTGGGAGGTTCCGTCACAGCTATTGATTTAATTATTGTTCATGACAAGACTATTGTGTTAATTGGAACATGGAGAACCACCCGGGAAAATAGTGCTACCACAATGGTGGTATGGGACACCATTGGCTGACTAATTAGAAAAGCTAGTGGAGCACTACCTTACCCGAAAGAGGCAAGGGCGGTAGAGGAGCTGCGGTATAGGGAGGTTCTTGGGACGATCATGTTGCGATAGCTTTTCGGATGAGAGATTCCTATATTGCCCTTCTCAGAAACCGTAGCAGGTTTTCTAAAGCTATTGGAACTTTGTAAAGGCCTCGTATTGCTACCCTGCCTCGTCTCCTCGGTAGAGATGTATGGGAAGTCATGATCTCTTAGCAAATGGGTAACATGACTTGTGGGTAAAGATGTGCAACCTCTCTAGAGTGTAAAACTGGTATATCAGTCGTGCTCACGGTCATGAGCGGCTCAGACATCACATGATTAAATTATGGAATTAAACTTAATTTGTCATATGCATTGCATTGTGAGTTTTATTATCAATTGTGATCTCTTATTTATTTAGGGTTGGTATCTACTTATACTTAGTAACTGCTAATAAATCTTGACCAACTTTTAAAGCAATGCCCAGCTTTAACCATCTCCTTTGGTAAGCCCTACACTTCACATGAGCTCCACTGTAAGTGAGCTCATGCATATTATTCCCCACAACTTGTTGAGCGATGAACGTATGTGAGGTCACCCTTGTTGTACTCACATCCCTCTAGGTCAAGAACAGGTACCACAAGATAAGGAGCATGAAGGATGTTGTGATGAGTTTGTGAGAAGTCTAGGCTGTCGTCTCCTAGTCAACTATGGTTGCTAGATCATTGTCTTCGTATGATGTAATTATTAACTATTTTGTACAGAACTCCATTATATATTAAAGATGTGACATTCATTTCTGTACCATGAGTCATCATATGTGTGAGACTTGAACCTAACACACATTTGATTTGTGCCCGGGTTTGCCCTTAAATCCGGGTGTGACATAAGTGGTATCAGAGGAATGTTGACTTTAAGACATAACCTAGATAGATCTGGACAACCCTTACCTACATACCTTTGCTAATCTGGTTCTTTCTAAACTTTTCTTAATCTTTTCTCATCTATTGCGGCTTTACTCCGATTACTCTTACCTTTTCTCTTTTAAAGTCAAAAGTGAATTTCACACTTTGAAATCTTGTACCTAAAGTGACCTTTAGGAATAGGAGACCTAATCTTAGGAACAAAAACAAAACTATTTTTGTAGGTATCTATATACTTGGATGCTTGTTCTTATGATAACTGTTTGATTTGGTTCTTTGATTGAGTGTGATGAGTTGTGGAGTAATGTCCACAATTGCATCTGCATATACATATAGGCATAAAAATGTAATTAGACAATCTAGATTATCCTCCTTTAAAATGTATCTAGCGTCACAGATCCATCTTACCTTAATAGATTTTATCTTATCCTCGGTGATTCATCTTATAAACATAGTTAGCCCAACCTAGACACAATACAGTCACCCAAAATTCTATCTAATCTCCTTCGACTGGTAACCAACCACTAGGCTATCTGTTTTGCCTAAATTTTCCCTTGAAAAACTATCTTACCATATGTCTCTAACCCAGATGGTTAATATTAGGAGGGGAGGAGGTGTTGATCTACCTGCATGCATTCGACGAAGAAGGGCAGTAGCTAATCTAGAACCAAAAATGAATCCTCCTCCGAACCCCCACCTGCTGGGACTGATGACGTGGTTGTAGCTCAAATGCGACTACTCCAACAAATGGCTAACACCATGACGGAGATGCAAGGCGCAGATCTGTCAAGATCGTCAGGATCGACAGCAGCCACCACCTCCACCACCACCAGCACCACCCAGGGATAAGCATCGTGAATTCACGAGCCATAAACCTCCCACATTTTCCAGCTCTCCCGGCCCACTACAAGCTAACGGTTGATTAAAGTCCATGGAAAGGATGCTCAATATAGCTCAGTGCACCGACAAGGAGAAAATGCTTTATGCATCAGGTCGCCTCACTGGCCCCGCAGTTGATTGGTGGGATGCATACTGCACGACACATGCTTCGGCTGACACCATCTCCTAGGAGGAATTCTCCACCAACTTCAGGAACTACCACATCCCTGCTGGTCTTATGAAGATTAAGGAGTTTCTATCCCTCAAACAGGGAGGCATGTCAGTAAGTGAATACAGAGACAGATTCATCCAGCTATCTCGATATGCTCCCGGGGAAGTTGATGATGACGAGAAAAAGCAGGAACTATTTCTGGAGGGATTGTTCGGGCCACTTCAATACCAGCCGATGTCCCACACATTCTCGTACTCCAGGGGAAGTTCATGATGACAAGGCTATAGCTCTAGAACAGAAGAGAGTTGAGTTGGGAGAGAAAAAGAAAGTCTACTAACCAGGGACAGGCTGGAAGTAGTACTCGTCCCCGTTATGCTACACCCAAGGCACACCAGCTCGTGGCAGTTCTGGACAACAGTCTCAACAGATCCAAGCTACCCCTCAAGCAAGCACCCCAGCGGGACCTGTTGCTCCTAATGCATCCACAAATAGGTCATGCTTTAAATGTGGACAGTTTGGACATTATACCAACTACTGTCCTAATAGGGCTGCTTACACTACTCCAGCTCCAATGAAGCAAGGTTAGGTCTCAGGAGGAAATGGTTAGGCCTTATCCGTCAATCTGGGACAAGTCAACCATGTGGAAGCAGAAGCTGAACCTGGAGAACCCGAAAACCAGGAAGAGGTGCCGGTTGAAGGTGAAGAAGCCAGCGAAGAAGGAAATGAGCAACAAGGCTAGAATAGTTTTTTAGGGAGTAGTATTTGTAAGACCTAAATAAGGCCTTAGGTAGTAGATAGTTCTTTATTATTTTAGGATTAGTAATAAGGTCTATTTCAACCTATGTTTTAATAACAAGTTATGCATCATGTTGAGATTCTTGTTTGTGCATATGTTTTGAGACAAGATTGGGATACATCCTTTTCCTTACTAATCTCGAATACGAGATTAGTTTTAAGGGGTAGAATTTGTAACACCCGAAATCATACTTTGATGAATTAGAGAAATCTCCAAAAGGATTTAAAATGGGATGTCTTGTAATTAGGATTTTCTTACCTTTAATATATCTCTCCTAAAACAAATGGTAATGTTCCATTTTAAAGTTGGAGTTGAATCTCAAGACTTGGTATTGAAAATTAAGGAAAAGAAACATAAGGGAAATTTAATTTGATAAACTAGCCCTTTTATAATTATGCAATCTAGAACATTAATGAATAAATGATCAACGTAAAATAAAAAAGAACTTTGCATTTACATGTGGATCTTTTCTCGATTATGCATACCAAACTTGAAATTCAAACTCTATATAAATTTTGATTTAAATAAAAAAGAAACTAAAGCCTGGGTCGTATTCCGGTCCCGACCCAGTAATGTTGTTCTCCCCCCTCGCGCGCGTGTGGGCCACGAGCCGACCCATCTGTGCCTAGCCTCCCAACTCTGTGCCCACCAAGGCCAGTGGCATTGGGCTAATCCTGCACTTGCTAACCACATGAAACACCAGTGGCGTAAATCGCTTGATTCGTGTCTTGTTAAGCGTCATGCGTGCTCATCGGCAGCGCTGACCTATGGGCCCTCGTGGCTAGGTCCTTTGTCCCGGCAAGACCAGCGTTATTTTCTCTGCGATCCAACATGGAGTCCGCTCATGTTCCGCGCAACCAACCTGAGAACCTCAGACTCATACCAAATAGAATAGGTATATCCATGCCCTACACCCCTTGCCCGAGTGTTCTGCAAACGTGAATGTTGTTAGGGTTCCAGCGAGTTCTTGGGTTGTTGCGACCACCGCTAGGACCGTCGCTAACCATAACCCTGCCCCTATATATTAGCTTCACCCCTCGGCCATAGAAAAAACAATAAACTCTTCTCCCTTTTCGAGTACACCACTATCATTCGGCAAATCGGGAGGAGGAACAAGCGGTGATCAAGGAATACATCGTGGGGTTCCAGTCTTTAGGCGGAGCCGTCTCGCATGGTGGTTGGCCATCAAAGTCCTAGGTGTCGGTAAGTAATACCATCCTACTGCGTTTCCTACGTTTCCTTTGCGCGTTGCACCACACCAAAGATAGAACGCTAGAACAATTGGGACTGTGCGTCGGCGTTGGCGACGTCACGGTCAAGCCCTGCGCCACCGCGGTGGGGATCGAGAGGTGGAAGATGCACCTCAGCCGTTGATCGGGAGATTAAGGGCTGGGATTAGATCCACGCATCGTTTCAGCTATGGGTGTGTGGTGTCCGTTGAATCGGCTGTGTGCGGGTAGGATTAGATCGTGCCTGTTTTAAAATCTTAACCATCACACATAAATCAGACGTCTCTGGTGGGAGGATACCCCTTCGTCCAGGAAAAAGAGCAAAAGAGCCCTTGCCCTTTATGAGAATCAACCCGACGTCATGTACATTTATAGAAACATTAAATCTAGGTCCTCCATTTTATGAATCACACCCTGTAATTCCCAGAAACTCAACCCTCAGCACAAAATTTCTATTAATTATAAAATAAAAGTTGGAAATTAATTTTTAAGTATAAAAATAATTCTAGAAAGCTTGGATAAATCATATCTCCTCCGTTTTAACTCCGATTCGACCTGTTCAAATTGCGTTAGCTTCACAATATTATTGCCTACGCTATAGTAACACTATTTTACCAAGTAACATGGTTTTCAAATATAGGTATTTGTTTAAACTATGTTAGTAGATTAACCCTTCTAATATAAGTTAATTTGTCTATAATTATAAGATGACTAAACATGATTTCTAATTAAGACATAACTTAAATTAAGGTTGAAATTAGTACTTAGAATATATTTCTCACATAATTCGTAATAAACAACTTAAAACATAGTTTTCCGGTTTTTGAAAACCATATCTTTATAACCATAACTTAAAATTTAGTAATTCTCGAACCAGTGATCTCGTAGCAGCGTGTAGAATATTCTTACGCTGTTTGTTCTCATCTTTGGTATACTGTTATTTTTATGTACTACTTGTCTATTTGTATGTATTGCTACGAGTAGCAGGAAGGTTACGAGTCACTCGAAGACCAATTTGGTGAAGTACCTGGGATCTCAGGTCTAAGGCAAGTTGTGCCCTTGATCACTCTTCTTTACCTAATAATGTTCTTGTTACTGTGACATGCTCAGGTGAATTTGATGGGACCTAATAGGTTTCCCTAGTATTGTTTATCCCACACCTTGCAAACAAATAAACTATTGGGGTAGATTTGTTATTGCTCTACCTAGTTTTGGGAAATTAATGATATATATGACCATGTTCCAATTTTGCTGTTGATTTAATTATTGTTCATGACAAGACTATTGTATTAATTGGAATATGGAGAACCACCCGGGAAAACAATGCTACCACAAGGGTGGTATGGGACGCCGTTGGCTGAGTATTTAGGAAAGCTAGTGGAGGACTACCTTACCCGAAAGGGGCAACAACGGTAGTGGAGCTGCGGTATAGGTAGGTTCTCGGGTCGATTATGCTGCAATGGCTTTTCGGACGAGGGATTGCTATATTGCCCTTCTTAGAAACAATAGCGGGTTTTCTGAAGCTAGTGGAACTTTGTAAAGGCCTCATAGTGCTGCCCTGCCTCATCTCCTCGGTAGAGATGTATGAGATTCATGACCCGTGGCAAATGGGTAACACGACTTGTGGGTAAAGATGTGCAACCTCTGTAGAGTGTAAAACTGGTATATCAGCCGTGCTCACAGTCATGAGCAGCTCGGACACTCACATGATTAAATTATGGAATTAAACTTAATTTGTCATATGCATTGCATTGTGGGTGTTATTATCAATTGTGATCTCTTATTTATTTGGGGTTGATATATATTTATTTAGGGTTAACAAACTTTAAAAGCAATGCTCAGCTTGAACCATCTCCTTTGGTAGGCCCTACATTTCACATGAGCCCCACTATAAGTGAGCTCATGCACATTAATACCCACAACTTGTTGAGAGATGAATGTATATGAGCTCACCCTTGCTGTACTTACACCCCCCTAGGTCAAGAACAGGTACTAGAAGATATGGAGCATGAAGGATGCTGTGAAGAGTTCGTGAGAGGTCTAGGCCGTCGCTCCCAGTCAAATATGGTTGCTAGATCGTTGTCTTCGTATGATGTAATTATTTAACTATTTTGTATAGAACTCCATTATATATTAAAGATGCGACATTCGTTTCTGTACCATGAGTCATCATATGTGTGAGCTTGATCCAAGCACACATTTGATTCGCGCCTGAGTTTGCCCTTAAATCCGGGTGTGAAACTTATGCACTTGTGCCAAACCACGTTTGATTATAGCCGGTAGACAGATCGAGGTTGTGTTCGGCCTCTGCTCTAAAACTAGCCCCTCGAGGGATCAGTTCAATTCAATGAGCTGGTCCCGAAGTCTTTTCTCGGGAGATGGTCAAACGCTGCACTCGATCACAGGTTGAAGTGGCCAGAGGGGGTTTTGTAATATGACTTTTGTGGGATGTGACCGTTGGGGCATGCGACATTTTACTATGCGACTTTTAGTTTCTCGAGGCATTTTTTGGGCTTATAAAAGCTGACGCTGCCCGTCGGGTAAACCTTTCTCGCGCCAGCAGAAACGCTCCTGCATACTATTTGCAAACGTCGTCCCGCATCTTCCAGCTTCGCTAACGCTGAGAAAACGCTTGCCATCGATGAACTAGCCCATGTGAAGCAGATTGCTCGTCGCCGCAAACGGTACATAATGTCACCTTCTTCCTCGTCGTCGTCCTCCATGACCCTGTTGTCGGAACATACAACATGCTCGACGACGCGGTCGCGACAGGCGATGGTGAAGAAGAATACGACATTACCTACTATCTGCGGCGACGAGCAGTCTACTTCACACGGGCTAGTTCACCGGCGGCGATCGTTTTCACGGCGTGAGCAGCGCTGGAAGATGCGCGATGGCGTTTGCAAACAATATGCATGAGCATTTCTTTTGGCACGAGAAAGTGTTACCCTGCGGGTGGCGCCTGCTTTTATAAGCCCAAAAAATGCCTCAGGAAACCAAAACTCACATAGTAAAACATCATATTCATGAACAGTCACATTACAAAACCCCCATCTAGTGCTGGGAATCTGGGCCGGGCTTTTCGGGCTAGCACGAGCACGGCCCGACACGAAATAATATGGGCCGGGCTGGCACGACCCGAAGGCGGGCCTGGGCCGGGCCTTAAATTCTGACCCGTTGGGCCCCCGGCACGGCCCGCATAGATGGGCCGGGCTTGGGCCGGCACAGCCCAATTAAGCCCAATCTGTTTAATTTCTTTAATTTAGTAAAATATCGACTTTATATTGTTGTTATATTTGGAGTTTATGTGGTTATATGATGCTAGAGTTGTTTAATATCTTTAATTTAGTAAGCTATGAACTTTATATGGTTATAATATTTTGATTTTATGTGGTCAAATATACGGGCCGGGCTTGGGCCGGCACGGCCCAACGAAGGCACGACATGGTTTAGGGCCGGGCTGGACCACTGTTTTTACACTTCGGGCTGGCACGACACGGCCCAAAAAATGTTTGGGCTTTCCTGGCCCGAACCCGTTTGGCACGAAGCACGATGGGCTTGGGCCGAGCTGGCCCGGCCCGGCCTAATTCCCAGCACTACCCCCATCGCCCCACTTCAACCTGTGTTCTAGGGTAGCATTCGACCATTGTGATAACCTGGCCCCTAGGATGGTGATATCCTGGCCCAAGGCTTAATAGAATTAATATAATATCCATACCAACAAGGTGCATCTTCTTTTTCAGAAGCCTCTCTCGTAAGAACCTCAAAGTTAAGCGTGCTTGGCTTAGAGCAATTTGGGATGGATGACCGACCAGGAAGTTTTCTCGGGTGCGCATGAGTGAGGACAAAGTGTGCACAAAAGACCTGTGTTGGTCTGTGGGGACAATATATGATCCTAGAGAGCTGCCAGGAGTAAGTACCACCGGTCTAGGGATTGGACGGGGTGTTACAAGTGGTATCAGAGCCGACCCTCGAGGTTTCACGGGCGTGTGTGGGCTAGGGGGTTTGGGTATATGGCATATGGCGCATGTGGGCCTGGAGTGGTCACATGGCATGGGCATATGACGACACTAGACATACAGACGTGGCTAAGAGGGGAGGTTCCTAGATTGGGGTTGACCGACGAGGACGTCGGTCTTCTAAGGGGGTGGATTGTGATATCCTGGCCCCTTGGATGGTGATATCCTAGCCAAGGCTTAATAGAATTAATAGAGTATCCATACCAATAAGGTGCATCTTCTTTTTCGGAAGCCTATCTCGAAAGAACCTCCAAATTAAGTGTGCTTGGCTTGGAGCAATTTGGGATGGGTGACCAACCAGGAAATTTTCTCGGGAGTGCATGAGTGAGGACAAAGTGTGCACAAAAGGCCCATGTTCGTCTGTGGGGGATAATATATGATTCTAGAGAGCTGCCAGGAGTAAGTACCGCCGGTCCAGGGATTGGATGGGGTGTTACAACCATCTCCCGAGAAAAGACTTTAGGACCAACTCATCGAATTGAACTAATCCCTCGGGGGGCTAGTGTTGGAGCGAAGGCCAAACACAACCAAGATCTATCTAACCTAGTTGTCGGTGTTTATGACCTGACTGCATACCATGGGGTTCCCCATGTGTTGCTTTCAAGCAGCATGGGGTCGTTGACTATGACTTGATGGTACACGCGGGAGCACATCGAATTGCACAACGATTTATACAAGTTCAGGCCACTTGAATGCGTAACACCCTACTTCCTGTTGAGGCTGTGTATTGGAATTGCACTAGAGTATTGTGTGGTTGCTACAAGAGGGCTAATGAGCTTTGAGGTGGTGCTAGGATGCGGCAGATGAAAGATGGTATGAGATGTCTTCGTAGGGCTACACCCTGGCCTTATATAGGTGATCAGAGGGTTATCTCTTTACAAGTTGTGATCACTATCTAATCTACCTAAACCCTCCTTTAGTGCAGCATGTACTCCTGCTTATCCAGAGTTAAGTCACTTTCTTAGCCGAGTTAACGGCGGGTGTTTAGCATTTTAGGTGTGCGCAACCTCTTCGCCTGAGATATCCATGCTTCGATCTACGCATAACCCAGATGTTCGCTCTTTGTCTTCCTGGATCGAGCTCGTCCGACCTGATTGTGGCCCGATGGTCTGTCTAGCTAGGAAAACCATCGAGAGGCCCATCAGGCAACCCATGATGTGTTTCTGTGTTCGTGAGGACCCGGGGGATATCTATCCCACATAAGCCCTTAAGGCTCAAGCCAACTTTTGAGAGTAGTTGGCTCGAGACTCTAAGGAAGAATCGTGTCCTTTTACTTTTCTAAGCTTTTGAGTGCACTTTGTTCCATCTTTGTATCCAGGTGCACCCAATGGGTGTAGCCCCCGAGTTTTGAATTGATCTGAGCATCAATCAACTCAAAGATATTCACAATCTTCCTTTTTAAATGTTTTGGTTTTCCGTATTGAACATTTTTCATTGGGCTGAAATCTGGTCGATTGAAATCCGACTGACCGAAGTCATGGCGACTGAAACCTGGCCGACTAGAACCTAGCCGATGGAGGCCAGGCTCTGATACCACTTGTAACACCCCATCTAATCCCTGTACCGACGGTACTTACTCCTGGTAGCTCTCTAGGATCATATATTGTTCCCATAGACCAACACGGGTCTTTTGTGCATACTTTGTCCTCACTCATGCGCACCCGAGAAAACTTCTCGGTTGGTACCCATCCCAAATTGCTCCAAGGCAAGCACGCTTAGCTTGGAGGTTCTTTCGAGACAGGCTTCCAAAAAAGAAGATGCACCTTATTAGTATGGATACTCTATTAATTCTATTAAGCCTTGGCCAGGATATCACCATCTCAGGGGCCAGGATATCACAATCCACCCCCTTAGAAGACCGACGTCCTTGTCGGTCAACCCCAATCCAGGAACCTCTCCTCTTAGCCACGTCTGTGTGTCTAGTGTCGTCATATGTCATGCCATGTGACCACTCTGGGCCCACATGCGCCATGCACCATATACCCGAATCCCTAACCCACACATGCCCGTGAAACCGCGAGGGTCGACTCTAATACCACTTGTAACACCCCGTCCAATCCCTGGACTGGCGGTACTTACTCCTGGCAGCACTCTAGGATCATATATTGTCCCCACAGACCAACATGGGTCTTTTGTGCACACTTTGTCCTCACTCAAGCGCACCCGAGAAAACTTCCCGGTCGGTCACCCATCCCAAATTGCTCCAAGCCAAGCACGCTTAACCCAGGTTCTTTTGAGATAGGCTTCCAAAAAAGAAGATGCACCTTATTAGTATGGATACTCTATTAATTCTATTAAGCCTTGGGCCAGAATATCACCATCCCAAGGGCCAGGATATCACATATAGACTCTTCTTCGTGTTCTACACGCAATAATACATATATGAATGCTTATGCTATGTTATGGATATGCAAGTTTATAACAAGAAGATAGAAAGAATTGTTTTGAATACAACTTTCCTCCACGATGTCTATCAGCCATCAAGACTTCCTAGCTAGATAATCCTTTAAGATTAACTCAACTAATCTTCTTAAGCTACCAAGTTGTAGTAAGTTTTATGATTTGCAAATTTTACTTGCAAAATTACTCCTAAACTCACTTGGTAGTAAAAGAGCTTAATTCTTTGGACTTATTATTGATTTCCTGGTCAAACAGTGTCCACACAAGTTCATACTTCACTCAAGGTTTACAACAAACATATTAAGTCTACCCAAAAAGTTTAATGATTTTTGGGAGTATTAAACTATTTCTAAAATTCTAAGAGGCTCTGCTTAAGTACCTTTAAATGCTACATAATTTATGGTTTGAAATAAAAATCTTGGAAATATTTTTATTAAAAACTACCTAATTTTAGGAGTATAGTAAAATTGGTCCCATGTTTTTATCACCTCTCTATTATATTTAATGGATTTCACAATCTATCAATAAAAAGAAAAAATAAAGTGTGAATAGTACTGGGCTCAAACCAACCGTAACACCCAAGATTCTATTCTGGGATTATCAACATGCTAACCCAAAAAAAGATTAATAACTAATAAGAATTTTCTTACCTTTAAAAGTCACTTCTCCAAAATGAATAAATTTTCTAATAAAAACAAAAGAGACTTATATAAACTAATTCATCACTAGTTGAAGTAGACATATTCTTAAAAAATTCATGTTAAACTATTCCCTATTATATATATATATGATTTACATCAAGAATTATATTCCCTTAAAACAAATAATGTGTGCATGACTTATTTTGAACATTTGCCTAAATAAATAAAATAATTATATACATGAATATTTTTGCACTTCATGCTAGTGTTTGATTGTGCCTTTAGTTTGAGTTTAGAATTTGAAACCAAATTTGGAATTACAATAGAAAATAGGAAAAATGAAAATAAAAAGGAAAAGAGAGAAAGACCCACATGCACTTCGGGCTCGAGTCCTCTAACCTCGGCCCATCCTGCTCCCTTCTTTCCATCACGGAATGGGCTGAGCGGTCATGACCTAGTCTCCCTGGTCGGCCCACCCACGTAGAGATGGCAACGGGTACAAACCCGCCGGGTTTTGCTATCCCAAACCCGTACCTGTGAAAAATATTTACACCCATTAAAAAACCCGTACCCATGACGGGTTTGAAATTTTACCCAAACCTGTACCCATCGGGTTTGCGGGTACCCACAGGTTACCCGCGGGTTTTTATCTCCAATATGCTTATTCTTTTTATAATCAATAAGTAACGTAATGATTAATGAGATCATGGTCCAAAATTTATGTAATGAACAACGAGTTCATGATTTGGTATGCAGACGCCTCAGCCACCTTCACCCATCAAATGCAGACGCTGACACCTGGGGCCGTATGTCAAGCCTTGCGTGCCCACCCCAACTCATCTGGTAGTCACCGACTGGCGGGCCCCATTGCTCAGGAGTATCCTCTATTGTCACACCCGGTTTTGGAAGGCAAACCGAATGCGAACCATGTACGTGCCAGGATCAGAAACTCACGTACACAACGATTACATAATTGGACATCATCACACATTGCTCAAAGTAAATAGCGAAAAGGTACTTTATTACATCAAGATGTCCAAGACATCCACAGAGTCTATAACATAGTCATTAACATTATGAAAGTACGGAATACGAAACGTAGCGGATAAGGCCTACACAGGCAGCTGACTAGGGGTTTGCCACTAACATAACTAGAACTCGTCGTAGTCCTGGAACTCCTCTAAGTTCTCCATGTTGCATGCATCTCCTCCTGAGCACTGAATGCGGTGGGGACAACCTGGGGTGGGGACGGTGTTGGGGGCCTTCGGCTCCCGAAGGTCCTCAAAAACATAATTTGATAATATTTTCCAAGTGTAATATGTAAACAGGCACCTTCGGAACAGGCACCTTCGGAGTCAGGTCGAAAGCATGGTTAAGACGAAGCATGACCGGAATGAAAAACGATCATGACGAAGGATAAGGCAATCACGAAGCTATGTGCAGAAAGGCTTCGGCACAACAACAGAAAAGCGGAACCGACTTAAAGATGAAAAGCCAAATTGAACCTCGAAGAATTACTGTAGTTATTGATAAATGTAAAGGGCATCAATGTAATTTTACACGGGCTGCGTCCCGTGCCTATAAGTAGGTGAACAGTACTCCCGTACTGTTCACGCTGGACTTGGCATCCGCTTTCGCGTCACACTTGTACCTTTCCTTCGAGCCGAAGGTACAAATGTAATTCAACATTGTTTTTATTTATTTGTGATTATATAATAGAAGATATAGAGTCGATGTCATATGATTATTTATGTTATCTTTCATGTTTCATATGTTTCGTCTTTTATTAGCATATGCTGTTATGATGGAGGTGCGTCCTTCATAACCTTTGTCTGAAGATCATTATATCCTTAAGGGAATAATGCTTCAAAGGACGAAGGATATTAACCATTTAACCTATTTTTGTGTTGCCTTGTTCTTAACTCATAGTATTTGAGAACAAGTCCCCAACAGACGGTTTTTAAAGCAAGAGCGAGTACACATCAACGTACTTAGCAAATGTCCCATTTGGCTAAAGTGTACTGGCTATATGTGGACTTAAGGTTAAGCAATTGCTTTTAGTTGGTCAGGTATTTATTACTAATAGTAGAGCCAAATTTTAGTAATAAACCCAGTTATTACCCAAATGTACTCCCTCTAAGAGGAAATACTAGAGATCAATTATAATCATCAACATTAACCATCATCATAAAAGAGTATCCAAAGTTCTTCTAATCAAAGAGGATCACAAGGCTGCTCTTAATCGTGAGCACGACTGATATACCAGTTTTTAACACTCTGCAGAGGTTGCACACTTTACCCACAAGTCATGATTCCCATTATGCCTGGAGATCATGACTCCCCATTGATCACTACCAAGGTGACCTGGCTAGGTTTCACTATGTAGCCTTTACAAAGATTCCCCAGAGGTCATAATCGCACGTTATGTTTCTCTAGTTTGATAAACACAGTACTTCTCCCCATAGGAAGGGTGAGTAACAAAACCAAATCAAAAGAACCTCGACAACCAGCCTCAGCAGAGCAAGTACTGTGCCCAGACCCCATTGACAGCCCTACGGCGAAGCCAACTGCACCCCAAGTTCATCTAATTAATCAGCTAAGGGCATCCCATTCCACCCTAATGGTTGTGCTGTTATCCCGGGTGGTCACTCAACGAACAGGTCCTTATGGAGAGGTACTCAGGAAACAGCCTAAGTCCCCTAAAGTATCACAAGATCATCATCGAGATAACATCATCGTATCATAAATGTTCACATCATGTTCGTTGATTAAGTTAAAGCAATAGAATAAAGCTAGCCATGATAACCCAAAGGGTAAACAAGGATAAGGTAAATACAGACTAGTCAATCCTTAGGTTTCAATAAACTAATACAGGACAGTGATTTATAAAGTATGTAGGACATAATAGATTAGAGGACACTTGCCTTCACCAGGTTGTTGCTCAGGAATATCTTCAGCAACACACTCAGGAACCACGGGCTGCTCGTTGTCTAAACAAAGCGATCATGCATTCAATACATTTGGATAAAGACAAAAGAACAATACATCAAACAAATGCAATCAAGTGAACACAAGTTTGATAGAGCAGTATAAACACAAAAGGTAAACCTAGGTGCTAGGGTGAACTGTCACACTTAGAGGTTTGTGATTCCTTAAATATTATCTATCTCCATGAATTACATAATCTAGTTCCACTAATTTTAGTGAGACACAAAATTATACCAGGGATAAATTCATATATGACATATTATTAATCTCACAAAGTTAAACAAAGTACCATTAGGGTTTTCCTTTTCATTTTCTTATTTCATAAGCAAATTATTACATATACTAACCTATAGCTTAGGCATAAAATTAAAGTGTACATGCAACGAATGATCATAATTTATTTGGACAGCGAATAATCCTATGAACATTTTGCAATTTGAATCACTCAATTTGGAGTTCATATGAAAAAGACATGAAATAAACATGTTTTGAAGTTTAAAATACAAAATTAGGTCCAAATCTATGATTAATTAAAAGGTTAGGGGTCTGTTTACAAGAATACGGGGACTATGCGCAAAAACTAGGGTTGATTCTCGAGAAACCGAGGGTTTCTTTAGCAAAATGGCAGCGCGAAGGGGTATCGGCTAATCTCGACCGCACGATCGCAGACCAATGGCCAGGATTATATCTAGTTTAATTGAAGTCGGTCCGTCAGATCAGAATTGGGCGGTTAGGATGAGCACCAGGGGCTTCACCTTTGCCAGTTAGCTAGGGGCGACGCTCCCCGCGGACACGATGGCACCGTCGCCTGAGGCAAGGCAGACCGGGGCTCCTAGGGCGCTAGGGGTTGGTCTAGGTAGCTGAAGAGGTTGGGGATGACCTGACAAGCGTTATGGTGAGGTCGGGGTTGCATGAACGGGGCTAAGGCGGCTAGACGACGGAGGGGGAGTCCTCGGTTGACCAGGGAATACTCCAGCGAGCAATCGCACGCGACTAAGGGCATACTAGGGGAAATTAGCGCCGGGGTTAGATCGATTACCTTGAGAAGAGGCTCGGGGACTCTCGAACGGCGCCCGGGGCATGGCGAGGGCATGAGTCGCTGGCGGGGCAGAGAGAGAACCAATGAGTGTGGACCGAGAGAGACAGAGTGGGAGGGGCGAACCGAGGGGTGTCTTGGGTCACGGGTGGCAAGGTGAACATCGGCGAAGCTCCCTGGGTGCAACAGACACGATGATGGCTCGACAGCGACCACAAAACGGGCGCTAGACCACGACGAACGGCAGCGGAGCTCCCTGGGTGCACGCACAGAGCGAGAGAGGGCGAGGGTGCTCGGCTGAGGGTTTAATTGAGCGGGGGAGGGCGAGTGAGTGTGGGCGGGCTCCAGAAAAGGCTCGGGCGCGTGGGGGCGTGGCCAGGAAATGCGCGGTCGTGGGCATGTCCACGGCGGAGAGCGCGGGCAGTTTAGGGGGGACAGTTTTGATAGGCGAGTCCCATGGAACAGAGAGAGAGAGAGAGAGAGAGAGAGAGAGAGCGGGCGAGCGAACGAGCTTCTGCGTTGACGAGTGGGGCCCACGGAACAGAGAGAGCGAGCGCGCGTGCGCGGAGGGAACCTGCACCGACAGGTTGACCCCACCGGGCAGCGAGAGGGAGATAGAGGAGAGAGGGCATGAGCGGGACGGTGCTGACAGGCGGGGGCCGCCTATCAGGGGAGGGCGGACGCGCGGGCGTGGGCGCGCGCGAGACTGGGCTGACTTGGGCTAGTTGGGCCGAATTGGCTTTTTCCTCTTTCCTGGAATTTCTAATTACTTTTCTATTTATTTTTCTCTAGGGTTTTCAAATCAAATTCAAATAAAATGCAAATTCAAACCATTTCAAACATGTGCATCAAATAAAAGGATAATTTAGACTCAGCATGATGCAACATTTCATAACTCACATAGTTTTGACAAATGAATAATTAATCCCTCTCCTAATTAACTTAATTCTAATCAAAAGAAAGAGATAGAGAGAGACTAGAGAGAGAGAGACAAAGGTAACACCTGAATTTGGTAGGTATTTAGAGAAGAAATTTTATACCCCCAAATTCAGGGTTTTACAAACCTATCCCCCTTAAAAAGAATCTCGCCCTCGAGATTCAGGGTTGGCTCGCAAAGAGTTCAGGGTACCTGGCTTTCAAATGATCTTCTCTTTCCCAGGTTGCTTTTTCCTCTTAGTGATGGCCCCATTTGACTTTACACATCCTGATGGTGTTTCTCCGAGTGACTCTGTCTGCTGTCTCCAGAATCTGAGTTGGCTTCTCAATATATGTCAGATCTTCTTGAACTTCAAGGTCCTCTGTTGGCAACTGCTTTTTCGGTACTCACAAGCATTTCTTCAGCTGAGACACATGGAACACGTCATGCACAACTGACATACTTTCTGGTAGGCTAAGTTGGTATGCCACTTCTCGTCTTGCTTGGATCTAATACGGTCCGATGTATCGAGGTGCTAGCTTGCCTTTGACTCCAAACCTTTTGATTCCTCTAATGGGTGACACTTTCAAGTAGAAATAATCTCCCACTTCAAAGCTCAATTCTCTTCTTCGGGTGTCAGCATAGCTTCATTGCCTGGACTGTGCTGTCTTAAAATTCTCTTGTACCATCCTGATGTTCTCTACGACTTCAAGAAAAATATCTGGACTGAATAGTTGCCTTACGCCGGGTTGGTCCTAATGCAACGGAGTTCTAAAGTTCCTCCCATAAAGTGCTTGGAATGGTGACATCTTGAGACTGGCCTGATAACTGTTGTTGTAGGAGAATTATGCATATGGTAGCCTCTTGTCCCAACCTAATTTGTCTTGCAAAGCATAAGCCCTTAACATATCTTCAAGAATCTGGTTGGTTCTCTTAGTCTGACCATCTGTTTGCAGGTGATAAGCTAAACTGAACTTCAAGTGTGTGCCCAAAGCTTCATGCAACTGCTGCAAAAAATGAGAAGTGAATTGAGTACCTCTGTCTGACACTATCTTTTTTGGAACGCCATGCAAGCATACAATCCGAGACATGTATAGCTTTGCCAGCACTGCACTGTTATAGGTGGTCTTGACTAGTATGAAATGGGCCGCCTTTGTTAAATGGTCCACTACTACCTAGATGGAGTCATAACCAGCACGAGTGCAAGGCAGACCAACTATAAAGTCCATCCCAATCTCATCCCATTTCCACTGAGGAATCTGCAACGGCTGCAACAAGCCTCCGGGCCTCTGATGCTCTACCTTGATTCTCTGACAACTGTCGCATCTAGCAACATACTCTGCTATCTCCCTTTTCACACTGTACCACCAGAATCTTTTCTTCAGGTCTTGGTACTTCTTCTCGCTACCAGGATGTATAGAATACGCTGTCTCATGAGCTTTGTTGAGAATCAGTTCCCAGATCGATTTGATGCTAGGACGCACAGTCTATCCTTAAACCACACCACACCTTCTGCGTCTTCACGAGGCCTTTCCCATCTATGATCAGCCATCGTATCTCGTTCATCTTCTCATCATCTTTCTGGCCCTTCCTGATATCTTGCTCTAGAGTGGGTTCCAGCTCGACTGTCACTCCTTGAGTGTTGTTCAAAAACCGAGACTCAGCCTATCGAATTCCTTTGCTAGCTCGTACAACATCGGGTGAGCGGCCAACATATTGACTTGATTCTTTCTGCTCAGAGCATCTGCAACCACATTTGCTTTGCCTGGGTGATAATGTATCTCCAACTCATAGTCCTTGATCTACTCCAGTCATCTTTGCTGCCTCATGTTCAACTCTGACTAGGTGAATATGTACTTGAGACTCTTGTGATCTGTGTAGATATCACACTTCTACCCATAAAATATTGTCTCCAGGTCTTTAGTGCATGAACCACTGCTACTAACTCCAGATCATGAGTGGGGTAATTCTTCTCATGAATCTTCAATTGTCGGGATGAGTACGCCACTACTCTCCCCTCTTGCATTAACACACATCCCAGTCCGGTGTACGAAGCATCACAATATACTGAGAATGGCTTGTTAACATCCGAAAGAATCAATACCGGGGCTGTTGTCAACTTCTTATTTAACGTCTCAAAGGATTCTTGGCACGCTTGGGTCCACATAAACTCAACCTTCTTTGCCAGCATGGCTGTCATTGGCCTGGCAATGTTGGAGAAACCTTCAATGAAACGCCGATAGTAGCCGACCATTCCAATGAAACTCTTGATTCCTCAGACATCTTTCGGTGCTTTCCAGTCTAGAATTGCTGCTACTTTCTTTGGATCCACAGCTAATCCATCTCGGTTTATAATATGACCTAAGAACAGAACTTTGCTGATCCAGAACTCGCACTTGCTCAGCTTGTCTTACAACAGACAATCTCGTAGCCTCTGTAGTGCTTTCCTCAAGTGCTCTTCATGTTCTTGCTCATTCTGGGAATATATGAGGATATCATCAATGAACACCACTATGAACTTGTCGAGATAGTCCATGAACACACTGTTCATCAAGTACATGAAATAAGCTGGCGCATTCATCAAACCTAATGACATGACCGTGAACTCATATAGTCCATACTTGGTGATAAATGCTGTCTTTGGTATGTTCGAAGGTCGGATCCTGAGCTGATGCTAACCTGACCTCAGATCTATCTTTGAGAACACACTGGCTCCTCTCAGCTGGTCGAATAGATCTTCAATTTGGGGCAGGGGGTACTTGTTCTTGACAATGACTTCATTCAAAGATCTGTAATCAATGCACATCCTCTTTGTCCCGTCCTTCTTCTCCATAAATAATACTGGGGCTGCCCAAGGCGAGAGGTACTTGGTCTGATGTAGCCTTTCTCTAACAACTCATCGATCTGCTTCTTGAGTTCCACCAATTCTGGTCCGGACACTCGATAGGCTCTCTTGGAAATAGGGGCGGTACCAGGGATAAGCTCTATGGCAAACTCAACTTTACGCTTGGGTGGCATGCCTGGTAACTCCTCAGGGAATACGTTGGGGAATTCCGACACAATACTAATATCCTCAATCATGTTGGCCTCCTTGCCATCTACCGACAAATGGTGACATGCTCCTTCTCTAGTTCAGGCATGTACATTTCAGTTACTACTTCCTTTCCGAATGGGGACACTAACTTTACTATCCTCTTATCACAACTAATAGTGGCTTGGTTTCTGTGTAGCCAATTCATCCCTAGGATGACATCTAATCCTTGAGTACCCATTACTACTAGGTTAGTGGGGAAGTCTATCCCCTTATTTCAATCCTTAGATTCAGACACATCTTATCAGGCTGAACCTTTCCACCGACTGAATTAACTCTTAAAGGTGGAATCATTGGTTATACGGGGTTGTTATGTGCTTCCACCCATGATGCGGAAACAAAAGAATGTGTGACACGAGTATCAAATAATACTTTTGCTGGATAGGATTCGACTGGAAACATACCTACTACCACATCATGTGGATCCTGGATTGCTTCGGCCTTCAAGTGGTTCACCTTTCCACGGCTGTAGGCCTGGCAACAACCTTATGGTGCTTGCTGTGGTGCTCCTTGTCTTGCTGAAGTGTTGAAAGCTGGCGACTGCTGAGTTGCCTTCTTTGAGCAATGATTCACCTAGTGGCCTGGTTCCCCACAATGGAAACATGCGCGACCTCCTGCTTGTGCTGGAGCTGCTTGGTTGTTCTGGTTGGTTACTAGGCAGGAAGGCGAGGTGCCTGGTTGTTCTAACGCTAGTACTAATTTGCTCCTTGCAGGTTGCTCTGACGGTACTGCTACTGCTGCTGAGGGAACTGTCTCTGATACTGCTGCTGGTGCTGACGTTGATGTTAGTGCTAGTGCTGGTGACCTTGAGGGTGACCCTGCTTGAACTTTTGAGGTGGTTTGCCTGAGTAGCGGGGACAACTACTACTCCCTGCCTGAGATCCACCAATCTTGCGTTTCCTATCCTCCATTTCTCGGCACTTCCTTTCAGTCATGATTGCTCTATTGGTCAAATGCTGGAAGGTAGGGAAAGTGTGGTTCATCAGCTGGTAGTGAAGGGGATCAATCAAACCTCTCAGAAAGCGGTACAACCTCTTAGCGTATGTATTGACATCCTCGGGTGCATAGTGTGATAGCTGCAGAAACTTGTCCCTGTACTCACTGCTAGATAGGGGGCCTTGCTTCAGTGCTAGAAATTCCTCCTTCCTTAATATCATCAGCCCTTCAAGCACATGGTAACGATGGAAGTTGTCCCTAAACTCTTCCAAGGTGATAGCTTCATGGTCGACATGGGTGGCGAGGTAAGACTCCCACCAAGATTGTGCTGCTCCACTTAGTAGATGGGGACCATACAGAACCTTCTTGTAATCGTTGCACTGAGCAGTGTGCAACTCACGCTCCACAGTACCCAACCAATCTTCAGCGTCCATGGGATCAACAGAATGGGCAAAGACAGAGGATGACCCCTCATGAACTCCGCCCGCTTGTCTCTAGGCACCTGTGGCATCTGAACTTGCACCTGAGGTTAAGGTGGGGGTTGTTGCTGCTGGACCTGTTGCATTGCTGCTATGGTCTGTCCAATTGATCATCTTCACTGACTCTCAACACAACCAACACAACTTCTTAGATAAATAGGAAAGTGGAAATAAAGGGATTGCCCAACTAAATAACTAAGTTTGTTAATAAGTACACCAAGTTACGGGGGATGCCCACACCTTAGTGACAATCACTACAAAGATCCAACTTCATTACAAGTTCATCACAACAAGCATCAAAACATATGATAAGCAAACTAAGGCTAACTAAGAATGACTAAGACTAAGACACTGAATTAAGCATTATTACAGACTCCGACTCTGTCGATCTATGGCCCCAAATCTATATGGGTACTGCAGTCAAGGGTGCCGTAATCAAAGCGACCACGGGGCGGCGAGGGATAAGGGTGCTGAATCCCAACAGGAGCAGGAGAACCACCATCCTAATAGTGGCACACTGCGCGCTCAGCACACAATTTCTCAACCTTCGCCCAAACCTTACCCAACTCATCAAGGGCGTGGTCCAGCTCGGTGTTGAGCACAGCGACTAGGTCAACCATGTTGTTCAACCTGGGATTGCCCTCACCAACGAGCGAGACAATCACATCTCCAGCATTGCTGGTCGAACGCCGAGGGTAGTACTTTAGGTCGATGCTATCAGCTACCCCACTCAACAACAAGTAATACTGCGAAAGCGCACGCTGTGCAGCATCTTGCATGGCTGCCTCGGCAGTATCCTTTTCAGTGATAGAATAGTGCTCTGAGAAGGCCTCTGCACCCTGGAGATCATTGTCCAGACGGTGCACCAAGCAAGTAGCCTCCCACTGGGCCGGGTATAACCCGCGACGATGCTAGTAGACTACACAACGATACTCAATAGACCAAGTGTGTCGGTCGAAGGCCCGGCACAGCAAGGTGTCGAGATCATTGTGGAAGTGACACCCGTGAGCGGCATCGCGAGTGATGGGTCTAGCGATCCATCCCTTCGGCTCTTGCTCCTCTAAGAGCTCCGTGCTGTGGCTCAAACTGCCACCGTCGTTGTCATGGTCTCCGTCTCCGTCAGGGTCTCCTCCAGCAGCCAGGATTCCCTATGGTGGTGCAGGGGGCATCTCTAGCTGAAGTGCAAGGGAAGGCTGCCTCCAAGACTCCACCTCCTACTGAGGCAAGGGGGAAGAGTCCTGCTGCACCTGCTCCTAGCGTTGGTGCTCCTACTTCTCGTGCAGGCGACGATGCAGTCTCTCTAGGTGGCTAGACTGACCTGTCACCGTGCGACGCAGTGGGCGCTCCGCAAGGTGAGAGGGCAAAAAGGGGATCGCTGACTTATGTACAGTGCATCTAATAGGGGCCATCTACAAAAGACATCATAAGCACAAGAGTGAGAGTAGAACTATATGAACAGTAAGTAAACAGAAAGCAAAGTGAGATAAAATTTTTGTAAGATGAGAATATAGATAGTAATATAACATAGAATTGGTCAAGATGACCTACTTTTGAAATGACACCAAAGGTAAAGGTAAGAGTAGGGGTCTATAGTCCTTAGGATGACCATTCTAGTCTAGATTAGCGGTCCTACAGTCAGCAAGGCTTTGATACCACTTATGTCACACCCGGTTTTGGAAGGCAAACCGAATGTGAACCATGTACGTGCCAGGATCAGAAACTCACGTACACAGCGATTACATAATTGGACATCATCACACATTGCTCAAAGTAAATAGCGAAAAGGTACTATATTACATCAAGATGTCCAAGACATCCGCAGAGTCTATAACATAGTCATTAACATTATCAAAGTGCGGAATACGAAACGTAGCGGATAAGGCCTTCATAGGCAGCTGACTGGAGGTTTGCCACAAACATAACTAGAACTCGTCGTAGTCCTGGAACTCCTCAAAGTCCTCCATGTTGCCTGCATCTCCTCCTGAGCACTGAATACAGTGGGAACAACCTGCGGTGGGGGTGGTTTTTAAAGTAAGGGTGAGTACACATCAACATACTCAGCAAATGCCCAGTTTGGCTAAAGTGGTCTGGCTATATGTGGAATTAAGGTTAAGCAGTTGTTTTAAGTTGGTCAGGTATTTATTACTAATAGTAGAGCCAAATTTTAGTAATAAACCCAGTTATTACCCAAATGTACTCCCTCCAAGACGAAATACCAGAGATCATAATTATAATCATCAACATGAACCATCATCATAAAAGAGCATCCAAAGTTCTTCTAATCAAAGAGGATCCCAAGGCTGCTCTTAACAGTGAGCACGACTGATATACACGTTTCTAACACTGTGCAGAGGTTGCACACTTTATCCACAAGTCGTGATTCCCATTCTACCCGGAGATCATGACTCCCCATTAATCACTACCAAGGTGACCTGGCAGGGTCTCACTACGTAGCCTTTATAAAGATTCCCCAGAGGTCATAGTCGCCCGTTAGGTTTCTCTAGTTTGATAAACACAGTACTTCTCCCCACAATAAGGGTGACTAACAAAAACAAATCAAAAGAACCTCGGCAACCAGCCTCGGTAGAGCAAGTACTGTGCCCGGACCCCATTCACGGCCCTACGGCGATACCAACTACACCCCAAGTTCCTCTAATTAATCAACTAAGGGCGTCCCATTCCACCCTCATGGCTGTACTGTTATCCCAGGTGGTCACTCAACTAATAGGTCCTTACAGAGAGGTACTCAGGAAACAACCTAGTCCCCTAAAGTATCACAAGATCATCATCGGGATAACATCATTGTATCATAAATATCCACATCATGTTTGTTGATTAAGTTAAAGCAATATCAAAAAGCTAACCATGATAACCCAAAGTGTAAACAAGGATAAGGTAAATACAGACTAGTCAATCCTTAGGTTTCAATAAAGTAATGCAGGACAGTGAATTATAAAGTAAGTAGGGACATAATAGATCAGAGGACACTTGCCTTCACCAGGTTGTTGCTGAGGAAGATCTTCGGCAACACACTCAGGAACCACGGGCTGCTCGTTGTCTAAACAAAGCGATCATGCATTCAATACATTTGGATAAACACAAAAGAACAATACACCAAACAAATGCAATCAAGTGAACACAAGTTTGACAGAGCAATATAAACACAAAAGGTAAACCTAGGTGCTAGGGTGAACTGGCACACTTAGAGGTTTGTGAATCCTTAAATATTATCTATCTCCACGAATTACATAATCTAGTTCCACTAATTTTAGTGAGACAAAAAATTATAGTAGGGTAAATTCATACATGACATATTATTAATCTCACAAAGTTAAACTCGTAAGTATCATTAAGGTTTTCCGTTTTCATTTTCTTATTTCATAAGCAAATTATTACATATACTAACCTATAGATTAGGCATAAAATTAAAGTGTACAGACAATGAATGATCATAATTTATTTGGACACAGATTAATCCTATGAACATTTTGCAATTTGAATCACTCAATTTGGAGTTCATATGAAAAAGATATGAAATAAACAAGTATTGAAGTTTAAAATACAAAATTAGGTCCAAATCTATGATTAATTAAAAGGTTAAGGGTATGTTTACAAGAATACAGGTATCGGCGGGTTGATTCTCCGGAAATCGAGGGTTTCTTTAGCAAAATGGCCGCGCGAAGAGGTATCGGGTAATCTCAACCGCACGATTGCAGACCAATGGCCAGGAATAGATCTGGTTTAATTGAAGTCGGTCCGTCAGATCAGAATTGGGCGGTTAGGATTAGTGCCAGGGGCTTCACCTTTGTCGGTGAGCCTGGGGCGGCGCTCCCCACGGATACGGCGGTGCCATCGCCAGAGGCGAGGCAGACTAGGGCTCCTAGGGCGCTAGGTGTTGGTCTAGGTAGCAGGAGAGGTTGGGGATGATGATACACCCAGCCTAGGTGGGGTTGGCCGAGGCCCAAAAAATTTGGGTTGCCCGGAGCCCAATAGTTCATTAAGCACACCCAACTCAGGGAAAGGCCCAATCGCCCCAAAAGACTAGTCTAATGGGGAGAAGGGTGGCTCTCCCTTTTAAAGTGGCTTCCTCCTCCCAAGTTAAGCAAGGTGGGATAATTCTGAGGCTCACACGGTCACCGTCCGACTACAATTGGGCCAACTGGGCCAATTGCGTCTTTGCCAATGGGTAATAGTGGAGGATGTCCTCATCATTCCCACCTTCTTAAAATGGGCCCTAGCTCTGATACCAAATGATACACCCAGCCCAAGTGGGGTTGGCCGAGGCCCAACAAATTAGGGTTGCCCGGAGCCCAATAGTTCATTAAGCACACCCAATTCAGGGAAAGGCCCAATCGCCCCAATAGACTAGTCCAATGGGGGAAGGGTGGCTCTCCCTTTTAAAGTGGCTTCCTCCTCCCAAGTTAAGCGAGGTGGGATAATTCTGAGGCTCACACGGTCACCGTCCGACTACAATTGGGCCAACTAGGCCAATTGCGTCTTTGTCAACGGGTAATAGTGGAGGATGTCCTCATCAGATGACCTGACAAGCGTTATGGCGAGGTCGGGGTTGCATGAATGGGGCTAAGGCAGCCAGACAGCGGAGGGGGAGTCCTCGATAGACAGGGGAATACTCCAGCGAGCAATCGCGCACGACTAAGGGCATACTAGGGGAAATTAGGGGCGGGGTTAGATCGGTTACTTAGAGAGGAGGCTTGGAGATTCTCGAACGGCACTCGAGGCACGACGAGGGCATGGGTCGACGGTGGCGAAGCTGCGGTGGGGCAAAGAGAGAATCGGTGAGTGTGGACCAAGAGAGACAGAGGGGGAGGGGGTGTCCCGGGCCACGGGTGACAAGGCGAAGCTCACCAAGGCAACAGACACGACGAGGGCTCGACAGCGACCGCAGAACGGGCGCAAGACCACGGCGAACGGAGGTGGAGCTCCTTGGGTGCGCGCGTAGAGCAAGAGAGAGCGAGGTTGCTCAACTGAGGTCGCAATTGAGCGGGGGAGGGTGAGTGAGTGTGGGCGGGCTCCAGAAAAGGCTCGGGCACGTGGGGGTGTGCCCGAGAAATGCGCGGTCGTGGGTGCGTCCACGGCGGAGAGCGCGACAGTTCGACCGGGGGGGGGGAGACGGTTTCGACAGGCAGGGCCCACGGAACAAAGAGAGACAGAGAGAGAGAGAGAGTGGGCGAACGAACAGGCTTCTGTGCTGACAAGCGAGGCCCACAGAATAGAGAGAGCGAGCGCGCGTGTGCAGAGGGAACCTGTGCTGACAGGTTGACCCCACTGGGCAGCGAGAGGGAGAGAGAGTGAGAAGGCATGAGCGGGACGGCGCTGACAGGCGGGGGCCACCTGTCAGGGGAGGGGAGACGCGCTCGCGCGGGCGCGCGCGAGGCTGGGCCGACCTAGGTTAGTTGGGCCGAATTGGTGTTTTCCTTTTTCCTGGAATTTCTAATTGCTTTTCTATTTATTTTTCTCTAGGGTTTTCAAATCAAATGCAAATTCAAACCATTTCAAACATGTGCATCAAACAAAAGGATAATTTAGGCTTAGCATGATGCAACATTTCATGACTCACATAGTTTTGACAAAATGAATAATTAATCCCTCTCCTAATTAATTTAATTCTAATCAAAAGAAAGAGATATAGAGAGACTACAGAGAGAGACAAGAGGTAACACCTGAATTTGCTAGGTATTTGGAAAAGAAATTTTATACCCCAAATTCAGGATGTTACATCTACCTCATATTGGAGTCAAACAGAACCAGGAAATCATGCGATGGTTGTTCCACAACTCGGCCAGGAATCATCCGCATCCAGAGTATATATGCATGCCATGTGCCCTTGAAGACGTCAACTAGAGTTAGCGTGAGCCGATGATGAGAAGTCACGAGCCCCGCATCATAGGAGAAATAGAGAGAGTGAGGAGAGAAGGAGTATCGACGCGATGGGTTCACGTATGGCGGCGTCAAGTCCCCTGTGGGTAATCGGGGAGGATCACCAGTGCTATCCGTGCGTCGTCATGGTCTTTCCAGACGAGAATCTTCAATAGGGACACACCAATTGCTCGTCGGTCGAATTTCTCACCGGAGGACAAAGTAGGGGCAGAGCCGCCCTCTCTTGTGAGCACGTAACTCCGTGTGTCTAAATTGAGGTAAGTCACCATCCTTGGGTTCGGTTCGTCACCCGCAATAATTTTGGGGGGTTTGCGGGGGAATTTGGGCATTAGGGCTCCGGCGGGCCACGTGCGGTAATGGCACCGCTGTGGTTATGGGCGGCCCCATCGTCGCCGGCGTCGACTTGGGCTGGGGTGTCATACACCGTTGATTTTCCAGGCCACGAATGAGATTAGGTGATGCGTAACGTTTCGAATAGAGTCGGTGTAGACCGTGCGATCCAGATCTGACACACATGGATGAATCACGTTATTTTAAATCCGTAGCATCGATCACAGATCTGATGGTTGTCCTCGCGTATCGCTTCATTATGAGCACGGTTCTAATCTAGAGCGTAGGTTTTTGATCGGGTGGCTCAGAACAACCGATACCCTTTCATTCAGACATATCAACAAAAGAGACCCTACGCTTTCACAAAATCAACCCGCTGTCCAGGTAGTGCTAGTTTTATTACTGACCAGTCCTGAAACTGATGGTTTTACCCCTGCGCTATTGTATGTTAGAATCCAAGGTCCAAACAGTTAGGTAAATTGATAAAAGTGAGTACATAAAATAATTTTAGTGTAGAAATAATCCATTAAACTTGCAAAGTTAATAACTTCTTTGATTTAACTCCAAATTGAACCATTCCAGTTGCATTAATTTCATAATAATATTGTTCATCATCTAGTAACCTTATATTACTATGAAACCTACGACTAAAATCATGCACTTGATTTATTCTACATTTAACACCTAAACTTTAGAAAATCATAACTTTATAACCGTAACTCCAAATTTAGTGACTCTCGAACCTAAGATCTCGTTACGATGCGTAGAATATTATCATGCATTCTGTTATGATGTTTGGTGTGATGTTAATTTCTCATGTACCATGTTTGTTTGTATTGTTGCGAGTAGACGAGCAAGCAACCGAGGACTCTGGTACTCAGCAGGTGGAGAATACTAAGCAGGAGCTCGTTGAAAGCAAGTTGTGCCCTTGACCACTTTTATTTACCCAATAATGTTCTCTATAATCACTTTGGCATGCTTAGGATTAATTTTGATGGGACCCAATAGGCCACCCTAGTTTGCTTTACCTTATGCCTTCATCACCACTGAACTTTTGGGTAGTCATTTCCATAGCTCTATGTGGTTTTGGGTGTTAAGATAAATATGCATCATGATCATACTTTATTATTATTCTATTATTTAATGTTCATGATAAGACTATGGTGTTAATTGGAACATGGAGCTTAACTTAAGAATACAGTGCTACCACATAGGTGGAATGGGACGCCCTTGGTCAAGTAATTAGGAAAGCTAGGGAGAGACTACCTTACCTGAAAGGGGCAAGCGGGGAGGCATCAGCTGTAGAGTATAGGGAGGTTCTCGGGTAAGACTGTCAGTTTAGCTTTTCGGACGAGGATTCCTGTGCTTCCTTCATCCTGAATCCGTAGTGGGATTTTTCGAACTAGTGAAACTTTGGAAAGGCCTCGTAGTGCTATCCTGCCTTGTCTCCTCGATAGAGGTGAATGTGACTTCTAGACCCCTTGGCAAATGTCACACCTGGGTTTCAGGGGCACCAAGACCCGGGCGTGAACATAATCACCAGGTGTGCTGGGACCAAGTCTCACACATATAATGAATTATGGTACAGAAATGAATGTCACAACTTTACTTTATAATAGGAGTTTTGTACAAAATAATTAAATAATTACATCAAAAGGAGACAACGATCCAGCAACCCAAAGTTGACTAGGAGAGGACGGCCTAGACCTCTCACGAACACATCACAGCTTCCTCTGTGTGCCTCATCCTGTGGTACCTAGTTCTTGACCTGTGGGCAGGTGTGAGACAACAAGGGTGAGCTCACATACGCTCATAGCTCAACAAGTTATGGGGAATAATGTGCATGAACTCGTCAAAGGTGGGAGCTCATGTGAAGTGTAAGGCTTATCAAAGAGGATGGTTAAAGCTGAGCATTGCTTTTAAAGTTGGTAAAAATTTTATTAGCAATCACTTAGTATAAGTAAATACAAAACCATAATAATAATAGAACAAAATTAATAATAAATCCCATGCAATGCAAATGACAAATTGAATTTAGTTCCATAATTTAATCATGCGAGAGTCCTGAGATGCTCATGACCGCGAGCATGGCTAGTATACCAGTTTTACACTCTGCAGAGGTTGTACCCTGTACCCACAAGTTGTGTATCCCATGTCGCCAGGGTTTGCAAGGCCCTTAGACACTTCTGAGGTGAATGGCTAGGGATCCACTACGAGGCCTTTACAAAGTTTCACTAGCTTCCGAAAACCCGCTACAGTTCTAGGAACAGCAATGTAGGAATCCCTCGTCTGACCGCCATCGTAGCAAAATCAACCCGAGAACCTCCCTACACTCCTACTCCCCTTGCCCCTTTCGGGTAAGGTAGTCTTCCACTAGCTTTCCTATATAGTCAGCCAAGGGCGTTCCATTCCACCCTTGTGGTGGCACGTGTTTCTTAAGTTAAGCTCCATGTTCCAATTAAAAATAATGATCTTGATATGAACATATATAAAATAACAGAATAATTGGAACATGGACATAATGTATAATATTAATCCCAAAACCATATAAAGCAATTGCAAAACTACCCAAATAGTTCAAAGGTAAACAAGGTCGTAAGATAATTAGACTAGGGTGACCTATTGGGTCCCATCAAAATTAAGCCTATGCATGAATAAGTGATAATAAAGAACATTATTGGGTAATAAAAGTGATCAAGGGCACAACTTGCCTGGGACTTGAGATTCCAAGTACCAGGATGATCTTCAGATTCTCGTGACCTCACTGCTAGCCGTAGCAATACAAACAAACATGGTATAGAAAAAATTAACATCACACCAAACATAAGAACAAACAACATAATAATAATCTACGCGTTGCTACGAGATCGTGGGTTCGAGAACCGCTAAATTCGGAGTTACGGTTAAAGATTTAGGATTTATGGTAGATCTATGTGGTTTAAATATTAAATTATATTATAAATTGATTATTATACAGTATATGAGGAAATTATATTTTGAATAACTAATCCAACTTTAATCTAAATTATAACTTGATTAGGGATTACCTTTTACCCAGATTATATTTATAGTGAGATTAACCTAGATTAGCAGAGTTAATCTAGGAGACAAAGGATAAATAAATCTCTAGTTGTAAAAGTATGTGTTATGGTATATTTAATACTATTACTGCATAGAGAATAGTTTTATGAAGTCAACACAATTTGAATGGATCGAATCGGAGTTAAAATGAATTAGTTATGATTTTCTGAAGTTTAAGTGGTAAATACAAAATCAAATCTAGCACATAGATTTAATCATATGTTTCATACTAAACTAAGGTTACCAGAGGATGAACAATATTATTATGAATTTATTACAATTGGAATGGATCAGTTTGAGTTATGGATTGCTAGTTATGAATTTCTGAGGTCCTTATGTGTTTGGTACAAACATAATCGCTTGATAAACTTTAATATAGTTTTCATCCTAGAAAAGTGTTACTCAGTAATAGACAATATTGAAACAAAATTAATGCCACTAGAATGAACAAAAAAGGAGTTAAAATGGATTTTCTATGAATTAAACTAGGTTTTGGAATTGTTTTTATACTAAATATCCATTTTCTATATTTATTTACTTATTTTCCCTGATTCCTGGACTGCGCGCACAATACGGAGAAGCACGGGGTCTATCTTATAAAAATTCCTAAGACTCAGGTTTCCATCAGGGGGACTGCGGGTTTATATTGAGAATTATCAGGGGCTCTTTAACAAAAAGGTTGGGCCGAAGGGGTATCGTCACATCCTGGCCGTCCAGAATAGATCCCGCGGTTCAGATTAAAACATCCCTCCATCTTAACCGGTATAAAATAGGGGTCATCCGATCTAAGATCGACGACCATGATTTCATTAAACCCCGACTCAGGACTTGGCCGCCCGATTCAGGATCCACGATCGAGATCAAATGTAAAAGGGGTATGAGACCGAGCTAATCGGAGCCATCCAATTACTGACCGACGGCCTAGATGTCTTCTTCCCCTGAACGACCGCAATGGTGGCACAATGTCTACCCGGCGGCGCCATAGCCGGTGTGAATTGACCTAGGGATCCAATGCCCTAACTCCCCTCCCAAACGATGATACACAGAGCGCAGGCGACCGCGAACTTCAGGGAAGGCACGTTAGCTTCAATAGTGAAGTAGGGGGTTCCGTCGTCGAGTTCTTGCGGACTGGAGATAGCCGCGCCCCCGACTGAGCCATTGTCGGCGCCATGGTCCTCCACCGAGCCCAAATACTCCATGCCCAAACTCTACAAGATCTGGCGAATCACCCTGACCCATCAGCACTAGGGTGACGACCACGAGGGCGTGAATTGGTCACGGCGGCGGCGGGTTGCCGGAGAGGGGCGCGCGGCAGCAGGATCAGGGACTTCGGTGTCACCGTTCAAGGGGGGAGGAGGTCCCGAGGGCACGCGAGCGAGGACGAGGAGGCCCTCAATTTGTAGTCTTCAGTAGTTAGTTAGGGCCGCCCGCGGAAGTCGCCATGCTCGCCCGGTTTGTTATGCCGGCTCGCACCCATTGCGTAGTGGGGAAGGTGAACAGGGAATTTTGCTACACCTGGGCGCCTGGCGCACGGGCCCACGCGTCGGTTGTAAAACCCCTGGTGTTACTAGTACTAAAACTTGAGCATAACATCATGTGAATTGACATTTCATATGTTTGTTACACCTAGAATGCATTTACTAGGTAAAATTTCAAACAATTTGTGATGTTATGATTTGATGTGTGTTTAACCCTAGGATAGGATACTTAACCCTAGAGTAGGGCTTAGAGATGTAAGTGAAGTCCAAATGAGTAAAAATCTCAAGAGACATTAAAAATACTCACAAGATATCAAAGTGGATGGATTTTTGTGGCAGAAAAACCCTAATGTGCCTAAAACCCTAAAAATAATCCCTAGAAACCCTAATTGAAACCCTAGGGGGTTAAATGTAAATTCTAGGCACTTTTGGACCAAAGTGCAAATATCAAAGTAATAAAACACTACAAATCAAGTACTTTTCACATTTGAGGATTCCGAGTTGAATGATGAAGTTTGGACTTAAATGCAAAATACCCCATGAATACTATGTGGTGAAGTTCTGAATTTCAGTTGATTAATGTCAACTTTGGAGCTCTATATCTCCCAATTCATAAGGAATTTGCCCTAGGTCAACACATCAAGTCTGAAGAGCTATGATAGGAGTGCAACTTTGCTTAAGTGACTAAACCTTGGTAACATACAAAATTTGAAGAAAAACAGAGCTGAAGTTGGTCTGTCAGTCGAGTGTAACTCTGAAACTAGACTGACAAGTGAACTAGGACCAAGTTTGGGAGCTATTTTGAGTATGATTCAGTGAGAATTTAAGTATGGTTGCTATAGCAAGATCAAAGTTGGATTATAGACCAACAAAGTTATTACAGGTGGATTAACAAGTTGTTATATAGAAATCAGAGATCCAAGCCTAGCAAAATGCTCGGTTAGGCACTCTGAATAAGGATCCCATGGTACAGTACGCAGAAAGATCTTCAGGTTCATCCCCCTCGCCGCCGGTGACCCGCACGCTCGGATTCGCGCCGGCATCGCGATTCGTGCCCTCTATGGCATGGATTATGATCGACCATGGAAAAATCTTCACCTTGGATGAACTCAGAACCCTGTAGCTGCTGTGTCACCCATCACTTGCCGGCGACGTGGCCGCACGGCCATTGCCAGTGGCTACCACCGTTTTCCTCGGTCGCGCCACGCCTTTGGCTATCTTACCACGTTGTCGTGAGTCGTGGTCATTACCTAGTGACCGCCGTAGCTTATTACCCGCAATCGCCATGATAGATCGCCACCAATGACTCTTCTCTCGCTCCGGCCACCGTGCGTCTTCTCAAAATTAGCCGCCACCGCCGATGGAACCTATAAATTGCTGCCCCAGTGAGCTTCGCTAAGT
This sequence comes from Zea luxurians, assembly GCA_029449295.1. Lineage (NCBI taxonomy): Eukaryota > Viridiplantae > Streptophyta > Magnoliopsida > Poales > Poaceae > Zea > Zea luxurians. The sequence continues at coordinate 37,173,664 of JAOPSE010000030.1, read as the reverse complement.
AATCACACACCCAACGCACCAGCCTGTGCCTCGAATTGTCCACTAGAGAGCTCTAATTTAGAGTTTTCCCCAAATCAGTCAAGGACACCGATGTGTGTGAGCTCGCCGTGGCCAGCTCTCTATAGGTCCGTTCACGCCCTCCTCGCTCTCGTTTCAATACCCCTGTGTCACACCCAGGTTTCAGGGCACCAAGACCCGGGCGCGAACATAATCACCAGGTGTGCTGGGACCAAGTCTCACACATATGATGAATCATGGCACATGATCGAATGTCACATCTTTACTATATAATAGGAGTTCTACACAAAATAAATAAATAATTACATTATAATGAGACAACAGTCCAGCAACCCAAAGTTGTTTGGGAGACGACGGCCTAGATCTTTCACGAACACATCACAACATCCTCCATGCGTCTCATCCTGCGGTACCTGTTCTTGACCTGTGGGGGGGTGTGAGACAGCAAGAGTGAGCTCACATACGTTCATAGCTCAACAAGTTGTGGGGAATAATGTGCATGAACTCGCCAAAGGTGAGAGCTCACGAAGTGCAAGGCTTACCAAAGAGGATGGTTGTAGCTGAGCATTGCTTTTAAAGTTGGTCAAAATTTTATTAGCAATTACTAAGTATAAGTAAATACCAAACCCAATTAAATAGCAGAACAAAAGTAACAACATCACCTGCGATGCAATGCATATGACAAATTGAATTTAGTTCCATAAATTAATCATGTGAGTGTCCGAGCTGCTCATGACCGTGAGCACGGCTAGTATACCAGTTTTACACTCTACAGAGGTTGCGCATCTTTACCCACAAGTCATGTTACCCATCTGCCAAGAGACGGCCAATCCCATACACCTCTACCGAGGAGACGGCCAATCCACTAGCTTCAGAAAACCCGCTATAGTTTATAGGAAGCTCCAGTGCAGGAATCCCTCGCCTGACCGCCATCGCAGCAAAATCAACCAAGGACCTCCCTACACTGACCACTCCCCTACTGCCCTTGCCCCTTTTGGGTAAGGTAGTCATCCACTAGCTTTCCTAGTTAATCAGCCAAGGGTGTCCCATTAAGCCCTTGTGGTAGCACTGTTTTCCCGGGTGGTTCTCCATGTTCCCATTAATATAATGATCTTATCATGAACAGTAAATAATGAACAGATAATAAAAAGTGTAACTAATGAGTAATGAATATCTCTATACCCAAAACCACATAAAGCAATAACATGTACTACCCAAAAATTTAGTAGTAAAACCAAGGGTGAAACAAGGTATAAAGATAGTCAAATCTAGGGTAACCTATTGGGTCCCATCAAAATTAACCTATGCAGATCATTATGATTAATAAGAACATGACTGGGTAAAAAGAAGTGTTCAAGGGCACAACTTGCCTGGGACTTGAGATTCCACGTACTAACTTGCTCTTCAGATGACAAGTGTCCTCACTGCTAACCGTAGCAATACAGGCAAACATGGTATAGGCAAAATTAACATCAGACCAAACATAAGAATAAACTGAGTAATAATAATCTACGCTACGTAATGAGATCGTAGGAACAAGAATTACTAAATTCGGGGTTACGGTTACCAAGTTATGATTTTTCGAAGATCCACGTGGTTGAATTTAGAATAGACTAAGTGCAACATTTTAACCTATATTTCATGACAAAACAAAGTTACCAGATGATAATGAATATTATTGTGAGACTAATGCAACTAGAATGGATTAAAACGGAGTTACGGTTATTGAGTTATGAATTTCTGAAATTATTTAGCACCTAGAATAGATTAATTCAATTGAGCAATTTTAATACAAGTTTCATGGTTAAACAAAGGTACTAGGTGATAAACAATATTAATACAAAATTATAAAAAATGGAATGGGTCAATTCAGAGTTAGAATGAATTAAATACGAAATAAACAAGTTTATGGACTTATTTTTATACTAAAAACCTATTTCTTTATTAATTTCTGAATATCCTAAGTGTTCTGGACCGAGGACACTAATATCAGAGAGCCTAGGGTTAAATTGCAAAAGTCTACCAGACTCAGACAACTCCCGCGGGGACGGCGGGTTTAATCCCAAAAAGAGCAGGGGCACTTTTGCATATTCATTCGGCTGAAGGGGTATGAGTCAATCAGGGTCGTCGGATCAAAAGCCGAGGGCCTAGATTTTATGAGGCGACACAGTGCGCATGCATCAATGTCGCCCGTGAACACTAGATCGGATGATTTATGGCATCGAGACGAAGGGGTATGTGGCAATATAATCACAGGCGTTCAACGGGAGATCAACGGTTCCCAACTCGCCTCCTACCTCGAGCAACCGGACATGCAGCGGCTCTGTTCAGCCCGTGCGGCGGCTCCACCGGCGAGCAGCACGCTTGGCCCAGGAGTCCTATTTCCCACCGGAAGCGAGCTATGCACAGAACAGAGGAGAGGGAACTTCAAGGGGGCGACCACTCACCGAGTTAGAGCTGCGACCGAGCTGGCCATGGGACACAGCAGCCAGGCGACAATTCCCAATACGGGTGAGCAATTCACGTGCGTGCCGCGATCCTTTCAAGCCGATTTCCTTGCCAACACCTTCGTGATCCGACGCTGCACCACAGCCACCCTCCAATTTTCCACGGACCCGCTCGATGTGGCCGGTAGTGCAGTCGCGGCGGCTCTCTCTTCTCCGAGCTGGTGCTGATGGTCGCTACGGTGCCTGCGCACGGATGAGGGCGCCGACGGATGAGACGAGGGGGTCACAACGGTCGGCTTTTATGGCCTGAGGGGCTGCGGCACCGACCGGATGTCTCCCGTGGTTCGTGGCAGCGGATACGGTGATGTCTGTTCGACTAGTGCGGCCGCATCGCAAGGCGAAGGTAGCGCAATCCACGGAATCCCATGGTTCCGAGTCTATCGCCGCACAAGAAGGAGGGAGGTCCAGCAGAGCTATAGGGCCCACCAGGCGGTGACGGCGCGCTTATACGCGCTAGGGAGCGGAGTCCGCCCTTCAACCGCCCGCGCATGAAGCAGAGCAGAGATAGTGAGAGGGGGATGAAGCAGACCAATGGGTCCCACACGACGGTGGCTGAGAGGGTGCGAGCGCGAGATGGCTGACTCGTGGGCCCGATGTGTCAGTCATCCACCAGGTGCACAGGCGCGTGTGGCTGGTTTGGGCCGGCAGGAGAGCAATTCAACTGTGCGGGCGCATTAGTTGGGTCGCGCCTGGGCATTTTCGGCCCAAGGAGATCAGGTAAGCTTTCTTTCTCTTTCTATTTTTCTTTTCCTGTTTTCCTTTTATACATATCCAATTTCAAATGGACTTCAAATAAAGTTTAAATTCTATACTTAATTGTAATGCACAATAAAAAGATACCGGTATGAGAATCAAGTTATACCTATTTTAGATGTTTTATTTATTATTTTCTTTCTTTAAGTATATGCTTCTAATTAGTGATGCACATACATAAATTTTCTTAAACTTATATTTTTTTGAATGTATGATCTAACAGGAATATAATTCAACTAATCAATTATTTGATACCTATTCATTTTAAGAAGATAATTCCTGATGTTTAATCCGTATTAAAAGGTATTTTAATTTAAGTTTTCCTATTCAACAATATCTCCAAATTTATTATCAAAAGGGGACATCTTAAAAAGAGGGTCATTTATTTAAAATCTTATAGAAGGATTTTCCAAATACCAAAAATAGGATATTAGGGTGTTACAAATCCTACCCCCTTAAAAATAATCTCGTCCTCGAGATTAGTAAGAAAGAGGTTACAGAGAGATTGGTTTGTAATCTATATTTCAATGTCTAAGTGGTTTTTAGTACCAAAAGATTTTTTTTCAAGTCTACAACCCAAATTAACAGGTGATTAGGAAAGCATGGGTGTATATATGTATGTCTACTTTATTATGTAGGATAGAAGATGTCTTTAGAGCATGGATAGGTTTGGGTGGGACATAGTAGGGTTAGGAAAGACTCCATCATGCATAGTGGATCTTGATTCCTTTGGAAGTATGGCTTGACTCTTATTATTCCTCAATGAGTTTGACCTCCCTCTTCTCGAGTCTTAATGTCTTCATCCGGGTTAGGGATAAGAGGTTAAGATAGATAAGTAGGTCACAGATGGATAGAGGGTTTAGTAGGTAGCTATATGCTAGATGGAATTAGTTATGTAACCTGCTTTCGTAGGTCAAGTTATTGAGTAGGGTAAGGTTGATCTAAGATCTCAAACTTGCTTATAGGAGCAGGGTCTAATGTATTTCCTTAGAATTAGCTAATCATGTTTGAGCGACACCCATTAGGTTTGATCATAATAGATTAAATAGGATGGGGTATGACTAGAATAGGTTAGATGGATCTACTAGGGTAGAATAAATATTAGGAGGATACGTTATAATCTTTTGAGATAAGATGAATTGGTTAGAAATGGGATCTTTTAGGATAAGGTAAATTTCTTAAGTTAGATATATTCCAATGGGGATAATCTAGGTTGTCTAGTTAATTTATAAGTATTCTCTCTTATGCCTAGTTGTATATGCAGATGCACTTGTGGACATTACTCCACAATCCATCACACTCAATCAAAGACCCAAATCAGACATGTATCACAAGAACAAACATTCAGGCATACCAAATATTTACAAAAATTGTTTTGATTTTGCTCTTAAGAGTAGGTATCCTATTCCTAAAGGTCACTTTAGGCACAAGATTTCAAAGTGTGAAATCCACTTTTGTCTTTAGAAGTAAAAAGGTAAGAATAATCAGAGTAAAGCGGAAATAGATGAGAAAAGCTTAAGAAAAGTTTAGCAAGGATCAGAGTAGCAAAGGTAAGTAAGTATTGGTTGTCCAGTTCTATCTAGGTTTTATCCTACAGTCAACATTGCTCTGATACCACTTATGTCACACCCGAGTTTCAGGGCACCAAGACCCGGGCGCGAACATAATCACCAGGTGTGCTGGGACCAAGTCTCACACATCTGATGAATCATGGCACATGATCGAATATCACATCTTTACTATATAATTAGGAGTTCTACACAAAATAAATAAATAATTACATTATAATGAGACAACAGTCCAGGAACCCAAAGTTGACTGGGAGACGACGGCCTAGCTCTCTCACGAACACATCACAGCATCCTCCATGTGCCTCATCCTACGATACCTGTTCTTGACCTGTGGGGGGTGTGAGACAGCAAGAGTGAGCTCACAACGTTCATAGCTCAAAAAGTTATGGTGAATAATGTGCATGAACTCGCCAAAGGTGGGAGCTCATAAAGTTTAAGGCTTACCAAAGAGGATGGTTGTAGCTGAGCATTACTTTTAAAGTTGGTCAAGATTTATTAGCAATTACTAAGTATAAGTAAATACCAAACCCAATTAAGTAGCAGAACAAAAGTAACAACATCACCTGTGATGTAATGCATTTGACAAATTGAATTTATTTCCATAAATTAATCATGTGAGTGTCTGAGCTGCTCATGACCGTGAGCACGGCTAGTATACCAGTTTTACACTATGCAGAGGTTGTGCATCTTTACCCACAAGTCATGTTACCCATCTGCCAAGAGACGGCCAATCCCATACACCTGTACCGAGGAGGCGAGGCAGGGTAACACTACGCGGCCTTTTCAAAGTTCCACTAGCTTCAGAAAACCCGCTACAGTTTTTAGGAAGCTCCAGTGCAGGAATACCTCGCCTGACCGCCATCACAGCAAAATCAACCAAGGATCTCCCTGCATTGACCACTCCCCAACTGCCCTTGCCCCTTTCGGGTAAGGTAGTCATCCACTAGCTTTCCTAGTTAATCAGCCAAGGGCGTCCCATTAAACCCTTGTGGTGGCACTATTTTCTCGGGTGGTTCTCCATGTTCCCATTAACATAATGATCTTATCATGAACAGTAAATAATGAACAGATAATAAAAAGTGTAATAATGAGTAATGAATATCTCTATACCCAAAACCACATAAAGCAATAACATGTACTACCCAAAAATTTAGTAGTAAAACCAGTGGTGAAACAAGGTATAAAGATAGTCAAATCTAGGGTAACCTATTGGGTCCCATCAAAATTAACCTATGCAGATCATTATGATTAATAAGAACATGACTGGGTAAAAAGAAGTGTTCAAGGGCACAAGTTGCCTCGGACTTGAGATTCCAGGTACTAACTTGCTCTTCAGATGACACGTGTCCTCACTGCTAAACGTAGCAATACAGACAAACATGGTATAGGCAAAATTAACATCACACCAAACATAAGAATAAACTGAGTAATAATAATCTACGCTACGTAATGAGATCGTAGGAACAAGAATTACTAAATTCGGAGTTACGGTTACCAAGTTATGATTTTCCGAAGATCCATGTGGTTAAATAGAGAATAGACTAAGTGCAACATTTTAACCTATATTTCATGACAAAATAAAGTTACCAGATGATAATGAATATTATTGTGAGACTAATGCAACTAGAATGGATTAAAACGGAGTTACAGTTATTGAGTTATGAATTTCTGAAATTATTTAGCACCTAGAATAGATTAATTCAATTGAGCAATTTTGTTTCAAGTTTCATGGTTAAACAAAGGTACTAGGTGATAAACAATATTAATACAAAATTATAGAAACTAGAATGGGTCAATTCAGAGTTAGAATGAATTAAATACAGATTAAACAAGTTTATGGACTTATTTTTATACTAAAAACCTATTTCTTTATTAATTTCTGAATATCCTAAGTGTTCTGGACCGATGACACTAATATCAGAGAGCCCAGGGTTAAATTTGCAAAAGTCTACTAGACTCAGACTACTCCCGCAGGGACGGCGGGTTTAATCCCAAAAAGAGCAGGGGCACTTTTGCATATCCATTCGGCTGAAGGGGTATGAGTCAATCAGGGTTGTCTGATCAAAAGCTGAGAGCCTAGATTTTATGAGGCGACACAATGCGCATGCGTCAATCTCGCCCGTGAACACTAGATCGGACGATTCACGGCGTCGAGACGAAGGGGTATGTGGCAATATGATCACAAGCGTTCAACGGGAGATCAACGGTTCCCATCTCGCCTCCTACCTCGAGCAACCGGATTGCAGCGGCGCCATTCAGCCAGTGCGGCGGCTCCACTGGCGAGCAGCGTGCATGGCCCAGGAGTCCTATTTCCCACCGGAAGCGAGCTATGCGCAGAACAGAGGAGAGCAAACTTCAAGAGGGCGACCACTCACCGAGCTGGAGCTACGATCGAGCTGACCACGGGACACAGCAGCTAGGCGGCAATTCCCAATACCAGTGAGCAATTCACGTGCGTGCCGTGATCCTTTCAAGCCAATTTCCTTGCCAACACCTTCGTGACCCGATGCTGCACCACGGCTACCCTCCAATTTTCCACGGACCCGCTCAATGTGGCCAGTAGTGCAGTCACGGCGGCTCTCTCTTCTCCGAGCTGGTGCCGATGGTCGCTACGGTGCCTGCGCATGGATGAGGGCTCCGACGGATGAGACGAGGGGGTCATGACGGTCGGCTTTTATGGCCCGAGGAGCTGCGGCCCCGACCGGATGTTTCATGTGGTTCGCGGCAGCGGATACTGTGATGTCTGTTCGACCAGTGCGGCTGCATCGCAAGGGGAAGGGAGCGCAATCCACAGAATCCCATTGTTCCGAGTCTATCGCCGCACAAGAAGGAGGGAGGTCCAGCAGAGCTACAGGGCCCACCAGGCGGTGACGGCGCGGAGTCCGCCCTTCATCTGCCCGCTCACGAAGTAGAGCAGAGATAGGGAGAGGGGGATGAAGCTGACCAATGGGTTCCACATGATGGTGGCTGAGAGGGTGCGAGCGTGAGATGGCTGACTCGTGGACCCGATGTGTCAGTCACCCACTAGGTGCACACGCGCGCGGGGCTAGTTTGGGCCGACAGGAGAGCAATTCAACTATGCAGGCGCATTAGTTGGGCCACACCTGGGCATTTTCGGCCCAAGGAGATCAGGTAAGCTCTCTTTCTTTTTCTATTTTTCTTTTCCTGTTTTCCTTTTATACATATCCAATTTCAAATGGACTTCAAATAAAGTTTAAATTCTATACTTAATTGTAATGCACAATAAAAAAAGATACCGGCATGAGAATCAAGTTATACCTATTTTAGATGTTTTATTTATAATTTTCTTTCTTTAAGTATATGCTTCTAATTAGTGATGCACATACATAAATTTTCTTAAACTTATATTTTTTTGAATGTATGATCTAACAGGAATATAATTCAACTAATCAATTATTTGATACCTATTCATTTTGAGAAGATAATTCCTGATGTTTAATCCTTATTAAAAGGTATTTTAATTTAAGTTTTCCTATTCAACAATATCTCCAAATTTATTATCAAAAGGAGACATCTTAAAAAGAGGGTCATCTATTTAAAATCTTATAGAAGGATTTTCCAAATACCAAAAAATAGGATATTAGGGTGTTACACCCTATGTGCTGTAGATGCTCATCGGTCTAGCTAATTGAACTAGACCTGGGTAGATCACCGGGAACACCTCGGATTGTCCTCGGTATGCGCCATCAACGTGGACAGAGAGTTCTCAACCCGGAATTGTGCAATTTGTTGAGGGATTCGTGTCGTCAGGGGTAGAATTAGGTGTCAAACAAAGGAGGGACCTAGTCGTTGCGTTTTTCGGCCAGTACGGGTTCACCGGAGACGTGCTCGTCGCCGTCCACCGTCGTGGACCTAGCGCTGCGAAGAAATAGAAGTGCGAGGGCCGTGGTGCAAATGTCAGTGAGACAAGGAAATAGTGCTACAGACTCTTTAAGGGTTTTTCAAATTTCCAGGGTCCTCTGTGCATACCTAGCAACGTGGGTGCGCATGTGGGCGTGTTTCGCCTGTCGTGGGCCGGCTCGGGCTAGATTGAGCTTGTTACTGTTTATGCTTTCTCTTTTTTCTTTTTCTGCCAGACTTAGAAAATTCATAGGAAATTATGGAAAATGATAAAAATATGAGACCAATTTTCTTGGACTCCTAAATTCCTACAGTATTTAATAAAAATAGTTCCAAGATTTTTAGCCCAAACCAGGAATTATGTAGTATTTAAGAAGGCCTAAACCTAGTCTTTTTGAATTTTATAAATTACTAGATAGCTCCAAAAATCATAAAACTTTTGGGTGAACTTATTTTGGTACTTAGAACCCATGGGTAAAGTTTGATATGCTTTGGACATTGTTTGATTACCAAGCCCAAAACCCTAGCTCCTTAGGGTAAAACTGTCTAACCCTACTAGGGTATTGACCTAGAAGACCCTAGTTTCCCTGGTGCACCATGAAGGAAAGTTGTATTCAAGATACAACTTGATGTATCTCTACTATCATTGCATATTCATAAGCATCAAATGAGCATTCATGGTTATATATGGTTATGTATAGAAAACGAAGAAGAAGTAACTGTTGAAGAAGAGGAGACTGCTCCATCAATAGAAAATCCACCTGCCGAGAACTGTTTTTATTTTGATATCTGTGGAAGAGAGCCCGACTCCCCTACAACACAAGGCAAGCCCCGGTGCATTTGCCACCTCCTTGCTGTTTTAAAATCTTTATCACTGTATGTGATGCATTAGGTGACAAGAGTTGTGTGCTAAACCAATTGCTGCATTTCCTTCCTTGGAACTGTTTACCATTCCTTGATTACCTGTTTTATTAAAAGGTTTTCTGATGCTTAGTCCTTCTTTAGAAAAACAAATGTTTTGTTTTAAAACAAAAGGTGATGCTTCACAATGGATGGGATGTTTTCAAAAATAAAACTTGATGGTGGATCCATCATGGCCGTGATTGGTTCAACATCGGATAAGATGTACCTCTGCCAGGTGCCAAACTTTGGGGTTTTAAATGATAAAGCTGAGACCGAGCGGGTGACTTGCACGAGAAGAAAAGTCTCGGTGTAGTGTCTCCATCTGAGTCGACTAAGGACCGTGTCGATGTAGGCCTGCTGACCGAGGACCCTTTAACTAGTCACATGCCTCGTCATGGGTAAGCTTTGCCTCGGGCAGACTAATACCAGAAAGGCCAACACGCAATGGGAGTGGAGAGATGGCGAGAGTAGCGTGTACCCTCTGTGGCAAGAGGCTGGACGGTGGTGTATCTGTGCTCTTGGTTGGCGTGAACCTGGTCTGGTCCTAAGAAACCCGGTGGCAAGTTAACATATGCAAGGGTTAAGTGCTACATATGTCGTGTGATTGGAGATCCTCAGCTGAGTATTAATCGATTCAGATCGCCGTTACTTCTCGGACATGAAGACTTGGTCACTGACTTACATGTAGGAATCCAGTAAAGAAAAAGGGTGATAAAAGACAGCTAGTGCAGGTCAAGTGCTTGAACTAGGGTAGAAAGAACTCTAGTTATAGGTAATAACTTTACATGCTAATAAAATTGGATTTTTAAGGATCCACTTTTAGTAAGCATTTATGCAAAACAGAGTCTTTGATACTTGATCAGCCTTACCTTGACTCCCTCAAACCAGCATATCCTTAAGAGTCTTTTCTTTTGACGGGTAAGACTTGCGAAAGTACACTCCGTACTCAGGGTTTTTGAACCCATGTTGTTGTAGGTGAGGAAACAACAGACTTTTGCTGTTTCTGCTCTAAGGTGGTGCCCAAAGAAGAACCTCAGCAGTGAAGCCGCGGGAGGATGTTGGCCTCCCACTTGAAAAACAATATACTTTTATACAGGAGGGGTTTTTGCCTCCCAAGTCTGTAATAATAATATTCTATGCACTCTTATAACCTGGTATTGTAATAATAACACTCTCTTTATATTTTGATGAATGTAAATTAAGTTATTGTAATTCGCTTCCGTTTATTCGTTCCTCTGATGTGTTGTAATATCTGCGTGACGGGTGAAACGCTCTTGGGCGAGGAAATAAGGATGCAGATACCGAACTTGTCGAGTGATTATGTGCATCTACAGGGTTGTCCAAGGTCCATTGGACAAGGACAACTGTAGGTGGACCTAATAACTTGGGAGGTTCAGTCACACCGGTGACAGCGGAAAGAGAGCGAGCGAGTGCGATGCGGAAGAGACTGCCTGTGGGGCCAGCGCGACAGTGAGACGGGCATCAATGCGAGTGCGAGCATGTCCTGTGACTGGCTGACGACATGGGCCCCACACGCCGGTTTAATGGACGAGAATGCGGGCACAGGTTAAGGCGCAAGCTGGGCCGAGGCTCAAGGGAAGTGGGTTGGTGACACTAGATTTGGCCCAATAGCAGGAGGGCTTTATCTTACCTTTTTCTTTTATTTCCTGTTTTGTTTTAATTTCAGTTTTATGCTTCCAAATCAAAATTTCAAACTCAATTAGAACTACACAAAAATAAATCTCAGCATGAGATGCAAGTTGTATTTTTAATTACTTTATTATTATTATTTTATTTAGGAAATATTTCCAATAAAATGCACACACACATCATTTATTTCAAGAGAATATTATTTTAGATGTGTAGTCAAATTAAAAGACATTCAAACATTCCATATTTTATTACTTATTTATAAGAAAATAACTATATTGAAAACCTTCATCAAGAGGTCTTTTAACTTAATTCCTTTAAAGCATATGTTCCAACATATAATTCATCATGGATTGTTTTATTAAACCTTCCATTCCAAAATATTATTTTTAGAGGATATAACTTCAAGGGTAAGAAACTTCTTTTCTTAGAAGATTTTGTCAAAATTTTTGGAGAGTTTCACTAAATTCTTAAGACAAGATTTTGAGGTGTTACAGAAAATAGGTAGCATGACTTGTGGGTAAAGGGTACAACCTCTACAGAGTGTAAAACTGGTATAGTAGCCGTGCTTGCGGTCATGAGCAGTTCAGGACTATCACATGATTAACTAATGAAATTAAACTCAATTTGTCATTTGCATCGCATTGTAGTTTTGTTATTAATTTTGATGTATTATTATTCTGGTTTGGTATACACTTACATTTAGTAACTGCTAATAAAATTTGACCAACTTATTAAAAACAATGCTCAGCTTTAACCATTATTTGTTGATTAGCCTTACACTTCACATGGGCTCCCACCTTTAGTGAGTTCATTCACATAATTCCCCACAACTTGTTGAGCTATGATCATTTGTGAGCTCACCCTTGCGATATATAAATCCCCCATAGGTGAAGAGGAGGTAGCCCAGGAGGAGGTCTACTGTGAGGAGCACGAGCTAGTCTAGGTGGTGTCTCCCAGTCAGCTTTATGGCGCCAAGGAATAATTATTAGTTTGCTTTATTGTCATCATTTATTTTTGTAAGACACTTCCGCAATGTAATAATTTTTGTGACATTTATCTCTATACACTTGGTCATGATATGTGATGTTCTTCTTTGGCGCACATATGAGACACACCCGGGTTTACCCCTTAAATCCAGGTGTGACAACGAGGAATCGGGAGCCCAACTGTTGGAGTCAGCATCTCGACAACAGGTTATCGCAAGTATAAGGAAAGTTGTGCCCTTGATCACTTTTCTCTACCTAATAATGTTCCTGTTAATCATAGTGACATGCTCAGGTTAATTTGATGGGAGCTAATAGGTTACCCTAGTTTTGTTTACCCCACACCTTGCAAACTATGAACTATTGGGTAGACTTGCTATTGCTGTACCTGGTTTTTGAATAAATGCTATACTGAATTATGATCATATTCCACTATCATTGTTGGTTTATTATTGTTCATGATAAGATCATTGTGTTAATTGGAACATGGAGAACCACCTGGGAAACCAGTGCTACCACAAGGGTGGTATGGGACGCCCTTGGTTGACTAATTAGGAAAACTAGTGGAGGACTACCGTACCCTAAAGGTGTTAGGGCGGTAGAGAAGCTTCCGATATAGGGAGGTTCTCGGGTCGATCATGCTGCGACGGCTTTTTGGACGAGGGATTCCTATATCGCCCTTCTCATAAACCGTAGCGGGTTTTCTGAAGCTAGTGGAACTTTGTAAAGGCCTCGTAGTGCTACCATGCCTCATCTCCTCGGTAGAGATGTATGGGATTCATGAACCCATGACAGATGGGTAACACGACTTGTGGGTAAAGATGCGTAGCCGTGCTCACGGTCATGAGCGGCTCAGACACTCACATAAATAACTTATGGAATTAAACTCAATTTGTCATATGCATTGCATTGTGGGTTTATTATTAATTTTGATCTCTTATTTATTTGGGTTGGTATCTACTTATACTTAGTAACTGCTGATAAAACTTTGATCAACTATAAAAGCAATGCTCAGCTTTAACCATCTTCTTCAGTAAGCCTTACACTTCACACGAGCCCCACCGTAAGTGAGCTCATGCACATTATTCCCCACAACTTGTTGAGCGATGAACGTATGTGAGCTCACTATTGTTGTACTCACATCCTCTCAAGCCAAGGACAGGTACCACAAGATAAGGAGCATGAAGGATACCACGATGAGTTCGTGAGAGGTCTAGACCGTCGTCTCCTAGTTAACTGTGGTTGCGGAGGATCATTGTCTTCATATGATGTAAATATTTAGCTATTTTGTACAGAACTCGTTTTATATAGTAAAGATGTGACATTTGTTTCTGTACCATGAGTCATCATATGTGTGAAACTTGATCTTAGCACACATTTGATTCGCGCTCGGGTTTGCCCTTAAATCCAGGTGTGACAGAAGTGGTATAAGAGGAATGTTGACTGTAGGACGTAACCTAGATAGAACTGGACAAGTGCTTACCTACTTTCCTTTACTATCCTGACTCTTTCTAACTTTCCTTAATCTTTTCTCATCTATTGCTGCTATACTCTGATTAATCTCACCCTTTCTATTCTAAAGACCAAAGAGGATTTCACACCTTGGAATCCTATACCAAAAGTGACCCTTAAGAATAGGAGTCCTAATCTTAGGAACAAAAACAAAACTATTTTTGTAGGTATCTATACGCTTGAATGCTTGTTCTTATGATATTTGTCTGATTTGGTTCTTTGATTGAGTGTGATGAATTGTGAAGTAATGCCCACAATTGCATCTGCATATACATATAGGCATAAAATATGTTTACAAGACAACTAATCAACTTAGATTATCCCCCTTTAAAATATATCTAGCTTGATAGATCCATCTCATCTTTAAAAAAGATTATATCTTAATCTAATAGGTTCATCTTGTCTTGATAAGCATACTTAGTAACAACCGTGATCTAATCCAAAATAATTGGATCTTATCTAGTCTAATCTAATCACATTAGACCTAATCTGACCTAATCTAGTAAGACCTAGTCTTATCCAATCTAATCTGGATCCCATCTAAACTAATGCGATATAATCTAGTATGGATAATCTTGTCTAATCTAGTCTAAACTAATGTGGATAAATCTAATCTTACCTAATACTAGTCTGATCCAATCAAAATTAATTAGATATGATCTAATCTAATAAGGTCTAGTCTAACTGACTCATATTTCTTGCACCAATCTAAAGGGTAGAGCAAACTAACCCGGATTAGTTAACATATTAAACTATACACCTAGAAACTCTTTTCCCACCTTGATTACCCGAACCTAAATTGGTGCCCTAGACCAACTCAACCATGCATAACTACTTGACCTACCTGATAGGTTGCCTAATCCATCTATCCCAACCAAAAAAGGCAAAGTAAACCCCGTTTTACATATCTCACATTATACAACCATCTACCTATCTAAACCTCCTAAACCCCAGATGGGAACACCAAAACTGAAGGTCCCTAACTAGGATGAAGACACGAAGACCAAAGAAGGAATAAATGAACTCCGTCAAGGAAGGATAAAAGTTAAACCAGATCTTCACATGCGTCACCACCCAATATGAAGTCTTTCCATGCCCTAATTTTTCTTACCACGACCAATCCTTGCTTTAACCATGTCACACCCACCAAGTTGGTGGGCAGACACAAAGATACCCATGCTTTCTTAATCATCTTCTAATTAGTTAAAAGAGAAAACTTTCGATTTTAACCTAATCAGAAATTGAAAAGCTAAAACTACAAGCAAATCCTTCTGCATCCTTTTCTTACTAATCTCGAGGATGAGATTATTGTCTTAAGTGGGTAGAATTTGTAACACCCAAGATTCTATTCTAGGATTATCAACATGCTCACCAAAAAAAGATTAATAACTAATAAGAATTTTCATACCTTTAAAAGTCACTTCTCCCAAAAGTCACTTCTAATAAAACAAAAGAGACTTAGATTAACTAAATCATCACTAGTTGAAGTAGACATCTTCTTAAAAAAATCATTTTAAACTATTCCCTAATATATATGGTTTACATCAGAATTATATTCCTGTTGGGGGCCTTCCTCTTCCGAAGGTCCTCAAAAACGTGACTAACCATATGTTTTCAGCACAGTATAGATTATCACAGGAGGTTTCAGCTCCCGGATAAAAGACCTTCTCTAAATGGCGAAAGTATATGCGGAGTAAAGAAGCAGCTCGAAAGTGATAGGAGTAAGCGCCGAAGCTATCATCAGAGAGCTTCGGCTTGATGTGGTGACGAAGACCAAGGACGACACCGACTTAAAGGGGGAAAGACCACTTAGCTCGTGATAATTTGTATTGTAATCACGAGTAAATATCAAGGGCATGAATGTAATTTTGTCTGGGCTGTGTCCCATGCCTATAAATAGATGAACAGTAGCAACGTACTATTCACGCTGGGTTGTAATCTCTCTCTCTCGAGTCACTCTCATTCTCACCTTCTGGCAAGACAAAGGTATTAATGTAACATGAATACTATTGATGTTTATTCATATTCATTGAATATAAATGCAAATAATATATTTATATATATATTTATCATCTTTACCTCGTTGTATCTCATTGCTTTATCACTTATATTCATATGCTAAAATGATGAAGGTATGTCCTTCATAACCTTCATCTGAAGATCATTATATCTGAGAGGAGATAATGCTTCAAAGGACGAAGGTCTTTAACCATTAACAATTGCGTTGCCTTGTTCTTGATCTATAGCATCTGAGAACGAGTGGCCAACATTGGTGCCCACCTCCGGTGAACTCACTTCCACAACCTTCAGAAGATCATATATCTTCAACATGCCGCCGAAGAAGACAACAGTGCCAGGGGCTGCTCTGCAACCACTGGACACAAATCAAGATGCCCTCTCCCTGCGAGAGGCCAGGAACCAAAAGGGAAGGCCACCAGCTCAACTCTACAGGAGGAGCAAATCGATCAAGAATCAGGGACTTAGAGGTCATCCATCAGCAAGTACAAAAGAAGAAGGAGAAGATGGCCTGGCTGGCCGATCTTTAGAAGAAGATTGACGAAGCTGCTGAAGAAATGCGTCATCTTACTCAAGATGACTAGGACCGAAGGCCTTAGCATAGGGAGCTTCATCAAGAGAGCTCATTCAACGAAGATGAGTGGTACGATGACTTTCATCATGCTAACTTTGCCTTTGATGATGCTTCTCCTCTGGCGGTAGAACTGCAGGCTATCCCCTGGCCACAATCCTACAAGTCACTCCAGTTGCCCATGTATGATGGGCACTCAGACCCAAAGCAATTTTTGATGAGCTATGAGGCAACAATACCCTCATATGGTGGCAACGCCACTATCATGGCAAAGTCCTTCGTCTTGGCAGTCCGAAGTGTGGCCCAGATATGGCACTCCTCTCTTCGGCCAGGAACAATTACATCATGGCAGAAGCTTAAGGATATGCTGGTCACCAGCTTCCAAGGTTTCCAGATGAAGCTGGTTACTGCCCAGGCATTGTTTCAATGCACACAAGACCAGGAAGAATACCTTTAGGTGTATGTCCGAAGGTTCCTGTGACTAAGAGCACAAGCACCCACAGTGCCCAATGAAATTGTCATTGAGGCCATGATCAAGGGACTTAGGCCAGGACCCACAGCTTAGTATTTTGCTAGGAAGCCTCCACAAACACTGGAGAAGCTGCTTCAGAAGATGGATGAGTACATCCTGGGCCAACAATGATTTTCGCTAAAGAAGGGAGGAGGCCTATAGGTTTTCCGAGATGACTAGGGGCTTTGGAGGGAGGCTTCATCCTAGGCATGTCCGGTCCATTCATAACTCCAATGCCAATGATGAAAGGGCCAGCAATGCTCAGCATAGTCATCACAATTCTTAGTCTTCAAGCATGACTTCTTTCAGACCACTAGCTCCGAGGGGCAGAGGAGGAAGAAGTTTTAGTGGAGGAAGGTTTGGCAACCAACCCAGGAAACTCTACTCTCTTTTTTTGGCGAGGACAAGGGCCACACAATAAGGACATTCCAGGTCACAATTCAGAAGCAGAAGGAAATTGTCGAAGCTGAGGCGCGACAGAGTCAGCCAAAGCAAGTCCTCCACACTACTTCGTGTTACTCCCCATACATCCCAGAATACATGGGTAATCAACAACCAACGGCTTCTGTTGCTTCGGCAAGCCATTCCCGAACTTCTTGGCCCCAGTTGCCACCACCACCACTGATCCACAATCAACAGCCGGAAGGGCACAGTCATACTCAGCAGCAACGTGACCTTCGGGAGGAATCCGATGCTCGTACAGTTAACAGCACTGTGCCTGAGTCGAAGCATATTTATTGAAAGGGCTACAGTGGCTTGACCAAGGAATTTGATGATCTGATGTATCTTAACATTTTCTGCCTCTTTCATTTTCTTGAATGAAAAACAATACAGGAAGGATGAATTTTCAACTTGATATAATGATATTGTCGTTACACCATCGAGTGTAACAGCATTATGTTACGAAGCTACAAAGTCATTCCTAAGGGAGCACAATTTAAGTTCCGAAGCTATGAAGTCGTTCCTAAGGGAGCGCAGTGTAAGTTTCGAAGCTCAAAAGTTGTTCCTAAGGGGATGCAGAGCCAAAATGCCACCTAAGTAAAAGGTGAAGAAGCTCCAAAGTCATTCCTAAGGGGATGCAGAGCTTAAATACCACCTAAATCAGAGGTGAAGCTCCAAAGTCGTTCCTAAGGGGTTGCAGAGCTTAGCTCCAAAGTCGTTCCTAAGGGAATGCAGAGCTAAAATTCCACCTAAGTAAAAGGTGAAGAGACTCCAAAGTCGTTCCTAAGGGAATGCAAAGTCTGGGTGTATTTTCGTGTGGGTGATTATCTTCAACATAAACATCATATTGCATCATACCATCACATCATTTTGCATGGCATTACATCATACATCATATCACATCGGCAACAAAACTGTGGAGAAGAAAAGATTTTTCTCCCAAAATATTTGATGGATTATGGAACAGTGTGTTGAAGCACAAGGTATACCTTCGGCAGATACACCAAGGAAATCTTCGTCGACAATGATATTATACAAAAGCTGTGGCATAGAAGGGGTGATTATTTCTTTGCGAAGCATGAAAAGAAGGGAAGGTGTTTTTTCGCCGAAGGCTCAAAAATGGTATGTACACAAATTTCATGCATCACAGAGAAATATATTACATTAATATACATATAAAATACTTGATGTTTGAGTCATACACAAATATTACATTTCCTAGTAAAACAAGAATCTAGTCTTCCTTCAGAATTCTTTCAGCGGCTTCATGTAAAAGTTTGTCGATGACTTCGTCAACAACTTCGTTAGCTGGATCAGCTTCAGGGTTGTATGGCTCCGATGGGGGAGAGAGGCTGGCTGTAATAAGTATATGATGGTGAGTTACGAAGGTAAAAACGGACAACAAGGCAAAATGTTTCAAATAAAAATACCTATAATCATGGCGCGTTCGGTAGCTTCTTCAGCTTGTTTAGCTTCCTCATGGGCGTTGTGAGATTGTTTTTCATTCTTTTAATGGCTTCGTCAACCATCTCATGGCTGCTCTTCATCAACACATCAGAGTAGAATTTGCCGCCCAGGGTAGAAGCTTCAGCTGAAGGGTTCTTAGTATTGTCAGTAGAGAGGATGGATTCTGGCTGGGCCACGACCTTGACATGTTCACACCCAGTTTTTTCTAAGATTGCCACAATCCCTCAGGCACCGAAAAAAGCACAAAAGTCTCCGTGATTGCTAATGATCTTATCGAAAGCTTCGGCTTCTTCACCTATTCATTGGATAACCCCTTCGGGATCGCCACGAATAAATTTTTGTTCTGAGGAATACGCCCCCACCTTCACAAAGCTATCTTTTACCTTCTTTGTGCAATCCAAGGATTTTTCATAACACCTTTCCCTGGAATCACGAAGCTCTTCAACATTCTTTTCTAGCCTTGAACTTGTCCATTCGCCTATCTCTCGTGCCTTCGCAACTTCAAAATTTTCATTCATTTCAGCAAGTTTTTTCTTTAGATCGTCAACTTCGACTTTGTGTGTTTCGGCTTGTGCATTAAGCCCGGCTTCGCTGACTTTCAGTCTATCTACTAAGGAGAGCAGAATCTTATCTTTTTCAAGGGCTTCATTCCTCAGTGTTATGACCTCTGATCAAAGGTTCCCAAGTGCAATTTGAGCCCTTAAAGCTTTACTAAGAATTAAGCCCTAATAGCAAAAATACATGTGTGAGAACATAAAAACAGTAAGAAAACCAATAAACATAACTTATTTTATGAGCAAAAGTATCTATACCTTCAACCTATTATAAGCAAGGCTGTCTGCAAGATCATCCTTCGACATCGCAGATAAGCCAAGCTCCAGCTTCGGGAATCCCACATTCTTTGCCATTTCTCGACAAACAGATAACTCCTTGTTGTCCAGTAGGCAATATAGAAAGTCATCTTCGTCAGTATCGTTAAATACCAAGGATCCTGGGGCATACTTCAAATCCTTGGCATATTGCCTGGCTTCAGCAATTTGTTCCTCTGTTAGTTTTTCCCTGCAGCGTGACGCACTATAAATTCTAATTCCTCAGAAGGTGCATCACGAGCAGGGAATTCAGATTCTTTGGTAGCCTTTTCTTTTTCTAATGGCAATGGTACTTTCCTAGCATCAGAAGACCTTGATTCAGTTTTCTTTTCAACAATCTTCGTAGGCCCCGCTTCGGCGATAGCTGATGGCCCAGCTTCAGTTTCAACATGTGTCATAGCAGCTTTGGCAGATTCCTTTGTATTTTATTCTCCTATGCTAGGTGCCTCTGCAAAGGCAGGAGTTAGTCTTTGTGGATTCCATAACAGCATCCAATACACTGGCCATTCTCCTTCTCTTTGGAGTTATTGAAGCAATCTTTTGGACCTTCGGTAGTTCTGCTTCTTGCGATAAACTCAAAAGTTTTTGGATGCTCCGTTACTGTCTTTGGGATTGGTTCTTCAGCCGACTCTACCCAGGCTTCGGCAGTAGCGGGGTGACTTGGCTCAACGGCAGAAGAAGGCCCTTCAGCAAGCTTCAGCACTTTGGCCGTTTCAATATACCTGGGTCGGTGCGTCAAAACTTTAACCTTTTTCCCCTTCGGCGTGGTAGAGATAGCTGAAGCAGCAATCTTTCTCTTCTTTCCCTGCTTTCACAAGGGATAACAGTAGTCTGGGTAAACAAAGCCAATGACATCAAAAACCCTGTTTAACCTTTTCTTACCTCGCCCTCTGAAGGCCACCGTCATGATATCATCTTCGGCCCTTGAGTAGGCACCAAGTAACTCATCGCTGGTCGCGTCGATGGCATCTAGCCAGTCGTTGTTTGGTTCGTCAAATTGATTCCTGTATTTGAATGTATACTTCAGTTAAATTAAGCCACCCTGACTAGACCCAGCAGCAGCTTCCTTTGGCATTTCCCACCCACTCGCGAGTGGCAACACCTTGTAGGCAATGTGCTCTTGGACTAAGTCCCTGGTGCTTATGTAGGTGCATACTATGTTGTAAGCAGCTGGGCATGCTTGAATCTCGTTTCCAGGGACAAGAGATGGTCTTCTAATGCCAAAGTGAGACCATATGGGACGTTGGATAATTCCCTTGATGTCTTCTCTCTCAACTAGATCGTTCTTCACATAAAACCGTTCTTTCATCCAGGCTCCTGGCCATCTCTTGCGAAACATTGGCACTGGATTGCTTACTTCAGAATGGGTTACGAAGCCATAACAATCGAAATTGTTGTGGTATTGTTCTTTTCCAATAGCCTTCGTCTCATAAGTCAATTCATGTAAGTTGCAGAAACATTTCGCATTCGGCTCTTGTCCTTGACTCTTCATGGCCCAAATATAGATCCCTATCCTGATGATGGCTTCAGGGGTCAGCTGATGAAGGTAGACTTCGAAGGTTTTTAGCACTTCGACCAGCATACTATCCAAAGGGATCCAAAGCCCCGCTTTCATAAAACTTCTATAGACAACTACCTCATCAGCTTCAGGCAGAGGGACATTACTCTCCCCTCCAGCTCGCACAATAGAAATGTCACGAAAATACCTTCCCTCATGGCATCGATCTGTCCTTGTTTAATTGTTGACTTTCCGAAAACAACATGGCTTGGCCTCCAGGGCCGATCTTCGGCATCCTCAGTCTCACTTTCGGCATCAAAGTCTTCACTGTCACTAGAGCTCTCAGATATTCTAGCTCGCACAATAGAAACATCTTGAAGATCGACGTCGCCGGACTTCAGCCGGCGCACGTAGACCGAGCTCCACGGTAAGCCGTTCGTCGATTCCTTGCACCTATAGCGACCTTAGCACCCCGTGAAGCTTCCTGTTCCACTTAATTGAACAATACCGCCGTGAGTAGGCCGGAGCGCACATCGCCGATGAGCCCGACCGCCTGTGCACGTGGTCAGACCAATTCCGGCCATCACCGTCGATGAGTCGCACCTCGACGTGACCGCCAGGACCTCCCGGATCGAACCCCGCCCTTCACCGAACCTCCCTCGTCACCGGTAAGCCGCGCCACCCTTTTTCCTCTCCACGGTTACTGTTTCAAGGGGGGAGGGAGCTCGGTTAGAAAGAAGAAGAAGCCGGGGGGTTTTGCATAGTCAGTGACTCAGAGGAATAGTCCCGCAGGGGTATGGTTTAAAGAATTAGTTAAGGGAAACCCCAGGGGCCTCGGAGCAAACTAGTTTTTCTTTAAACCTTTTAAACATTATTCTTTTAAATGCAGACAGAGCTTACAAAATTCATAACTCCAATTTTATCCAGCCAAATTTGGTCAAACTAATTTTGCTAGGTTCTAAATAATATGAACTACTTAGGAAAAATACCAAACACCCAGGGTACTGCAAGACTTTTTAAAGTTTTGATTTAAATAGTAAACTAACCAAAAGCTAAATAAAGAAGGAAAAAATAGTTATACTTCTGGACTAAGGTTAAGAAAAATTTGAGATATACTCAGGCCTCATGAGCAGAACTACCCCACCCATGATCTGGAGTTAGCAGCAGTAGTTCATGCTTTGAAGATATGGAGATATTATCTAATGGGAGCTCATTGTAATATCTATACTAACCACAAGAGTCTCAAGTATATTTTCACGCAGGCTGATCTTAATATGAGGCAGAGAAGGTGGTTGGAATTGATCAAGGACTATGATTTGGATGTGCATTACCATCTGGGCAAGGCAAATGTTGTGGCAGATGCCTTAAGTCAAAAGGCTCAGTGTAACTGCGTAACTATGGACTCTAAGGTCGCCACTCTGTGTGATGAGTTGCGCAAGCTGAACATGGAAGTTATTTCCCTAGGTACCTTGAATTATATCTCGGTAGAGCCAACGTTACAAGAGCAGATAATCATGGCGCAAATTGGTGACAAGGGGGTTCAAGTCATTAAGGAGATGCTCGGACAAAAGGTGGATAAGTACAAATGCTTTCGTCAGGACAGCAAGGGAGTTCTATGGTTTGAAGACCGATTGGTTGTTCCTAAAAATTCAGAACTCAGGAAGAAAATATTGGATGAAGCTCATCTTTCCAAATTTTCCATGCACCCCGGTAATAACAAGATGTATCATGACCTCAGATCCTTGTATTAGTGGACCCGAATGAAGAGAGAAATAGCTAAGTATGTAGCTGAGTGCGACACTTGCCAAAGAATCAAAGCAAGTCATTTGAAAATAGCTGGTACCTTACAGCCTCTTCCCGTACCCTCTTGGAAATGGGAGGACCTCAGCATGGATTTTATTGTGGGTTTACCCAACACCTCCCGGCACCACGATTCGATTTGGGTCATTGTGGACAGGCTAACCAAGACATCTCATTTCTTGCTAGTACATACCACCCACAGAGCGGAAAAGTATGCAGAAATCTATATTGACCAAATAGTGTGTTTGCATGGAATACCAAGGACTATCGCATCAGACAGAGGAGCACCATTCGTAGCATGTTTCTGGGAGCAGCTGCAAGAGTCATTTGGAACCCATGTGATAAGAAGCTCAGCATACCATCCTCAAACTGACGGCCAGACAGAAAGAGTAAATCAGATTCTTGAGGACATGTTGCGAGCCTGTGTGTTACACTATGGTAAGAATTGGGATAAGTGCCTTTCCTTGGCTGAATTCTCTTACAATAATAGCTACCAATCCAGCCTAAAGATGGCACCGTTCGAGGCCTTGTATGGGAGAAGGTGTAGAACACCACTAAATGTGTCACAAGCGGGAGAAAGGGAAGTATTTGGACCTGACTTAGTACTTGAAGCCGAGGAGAAAGTCAGAGTCATTAAGAAGAACTTGGAAGTTGCTCAGGCCAGACAGAAGAGCTATCACGATAAAAGAAGGAAACCTCTACAATTCGCAGTGGGAGATCATGTATATCTTAAGGTGTCACCCACCAAAGGTGTTCAGAGATTTGGGATCAAGGGCAAGTTAGCTCCTCGCTATATTGGGCCCTATGAGATCAAAGAGGCTTGTGGATCTGTAGCATACCAGTTGAAGTTGCCATCTCATATGTCAGAAATTCATGATGTATTCCACGTATCTCAGCTACAGAAGTGTGTCCGCTTACCCACGTAAGTGCTACCTGAACCAGAATTGGAGATAGAACCAAACTTGTCTTATCAAGAGCACCCCGTCAAGGTGTTAGACCAAAAAGAAAGATCAACTCGAGCAAGGTCAATCTGAATGTATGAGATTCAGTGGAGCAACCATTTAGAAGAAGAGGCTACGTGGGAAATTGAGGATTTTCTACGTTCTCGCTTCCCCGATTTTCTGCCTAAAGGAAACGGTACATAACCCAAAACACCCACCCCACCTGCCCTTTGAATCTAAATATAAGAGAAACATAGTTAATAAAAGTAGAGTAAGATGTGAAAATAAATCTAGAAGGGCTTCCTTCTGAAGTTGCAAAGAGAATGACATTCGAAGAGCAGTTAACTAGAGAAACCTAATTAAAGGAAACTGCAACACACTAACACACACCTTCTTGGTACCCCACTAGAGGATCCCTACCCAATCTCGGGATGAGATTCCTTTAAGGGGGGAGGGCTGTAACACCCCAGGTGTTACCTAAAGCCCTGGCCAAAGAAGCACCCTTGTGTCCTACTCACACTATATGCTAGAATGGAAAGTGAAGGAACTCAAAGTTGGAGGCATGGTTAAGATAAGCATTAATCATAACAAGAAATAAACCCCAGCCTTCGCACAATGTTCACCCATAAACAAGATTCTAAAACCCTAAATCCTTCTTAAGCCATTACACCCTAACCATGGGATGAAAGGGAAAAGATTGTGCAAATGGCCAAATCATAAAAGGAAACCTTTACAAAGATGAAGTGTATTAGTAAATCTACAAAATTTATTAAGAGAAGTATTACAAAAAGGCCCAACAAAAACTTCAAAATAGTTCACTAAGTGGAAAGCACACTAGAGCCATCAAAATTTCTCTAAGTCCCAAAACCACCCCTAGCCCAAAGATCAAAGGTGTTCACCTTTGTGCTGGCACCAAAACCACTTAGACCAAATAGCAAAAAGTGGCCAAATTTCCCAAGGCACATCCCTGAAAAATTTGGATTCAAACCGAGGTCGTTTGACATGGTTTGACATCGGTTTTGTCACTTGTGAACAGTGCAGACAGACATGACTTGGCGCCCACATATCTTATGATCTAGGGCAAATCTTCCCTTGGAACTTACACGAACTAGCTAGCCCTAGGTGCCAGGAAGAAATCTTGCACAAGACCCTTGGCGAGATTCGCACGTTTGTGACCCCAGCATGCGTTTGAACAAGGGCAGAAACAAACGCACAAGTGTTCGACGCGCCCTGGCAACGCCAGAGCACGCCCTCGGCGCTCCGCCCACGTGCGCAGCCCCATGTCACGCCCACGCCCGCACCCACGGCTATAAAAGCCACTACGGCCTCGACCGTACACCCTCGCGCGTCACTGACCCAACACGAGCTCAAGTTCGCCGGAGTTTGCCCCATGAGCGAGGTGCCAGCGGCCGCGCAAGCCACTGCCACCGTAGACCGGCCAAACGAGCCACTCCCCGCCTCGTCCGACCCTCGGGTGAGCTTCTATGGACCCTAGTGAAGCTCCCAGAGCCGGGGATTGGACTCTACCTCATCAGAGACGCCGGATCGACGTCGCGGGACTTCAACTGGCCATCGGCGCACGTAGATCGAGCTCCATGGTAAGCCGTTCGTCGATTCCTTGCACCTATAGCGACCTTAGCACCCCATGAAGCTTCCTGTGCCACTTGATTGAACAATACCGCCGTGAGCAGGCTGGAGCGCACACCGCCGCCGGGCCCGACCTCCTGCGCACATGGTCAGACCGATTCCGGCCATCACCGTCAACGAGTCGCACCTCGACGTGACCGCCAGGACCTCCCAGATCGAACCTCGCCCTTCACCGGACCTCCCTCGCCGCCGGTAAGGCATGCCACCCTTTTTCCTCTCCACAGTTACTGTTTCAAGGGGGAGGGAGCTCGGTGGAAATAAGAAGAAGCTAGGGGGGTTTTTGCATAGTCAGTGACTCAGAGGAATAGTCCCGCAGGGGTATGGTTTAAAGAATTAGTTAAGGGAAACCCCAGGGGCCTCGGAGCAAACTGGTTTTTCTTTAAACCTTTTAAACATTATTCTTTTAAATGCAGAAAGAGCTTACAAAATTCATAACTCCAATTTTATCCAGCCAAATTTGGTCAAACTAATTTTGCTAGGTTCTAAATAATATGAACTACTTAGGAAAAATACCAAACACCCAGGGTACTGCAAGACTTTTTAAAGTTTTGATTTAAATAGTAAACTGACCAAAAGCTAAATAAAGAAGGGAAAATAGCAATACTTTTGGACTGAGGTTAAGAAAAAATTGAGATATACTTAACTACTAACTATCCTGTTTAAAAATAATAAACTCCTCAGTGCACCAGATTAGGGAGGGTTTTACCATTAAAACTTGCCTTGATTCAAACCTAAAGAAAATGAAAAAGGGAGTTTAAAATAAGAATCAAAAAGCAACCACATTTTTGCTATCTTACTTTAGTAACATAGTTCACTATAAAAATTTGTTGAGCCCTCTGTTAGTACAAAAGAAATGCACCATATTTTATTTCATGAAAATAATGAAAACTTAGAAAAATCCTAGAAAAATAACCCTAAGGACAATCCACCCCAATCCTTGGGATAACTAATAATATGCTAGTATGAATCTGGGAAAAATATAAGTTCTGTTGTTTGACATTTTCAAATAACAAGTTAGTTATAAGTACCTTTTTGACATTAAACCTTAGAAAATCACAACTAAATACCCAGTGGGTCTTTTTTTGTAATTTTTGGCACATAGACCTATTGTCACCCATGAATCTTAGCAAAAATAAATTTTAGTCTAGAAACCTCACCTAAATTAGAGCTACAGTGTAAAGTACCCTGTTACCCTTACTTTTGTTATTTTTGCACAAGGGGTATATGAATTAATTCCAACCCCAAATTTTTAGAATAAACCACAGAGGTCAATGTTTACCCACTGTAATTTTGTAACATTTTGGAAAATTCTAAATTGCCATGATAGTTCAAAAGCACTCAATAAGAAGCATAATAGAAGTAAAATGATAATTATGGGAGAGATTAGTGGTGTGCAATTAAATCCTCCAAGAGCCCAAACAAACATCCAAGGGTTGACTAAAATTTTAAGTTCATTCAAGACCCTAAAATGAGTGTATGAAACCCTAAATACTGTTTCACCATACGTAGTATTTACAAATTGGCATATCATTAATATATATGTACCTTATTCATTGCATTCGATAGATTGTAATCTCGCTGACGGAGAGTACATCCCCATTCTGGAGCAAGGAGTTGCTCAGGAGGTAGCCCATGAGCCAGCACCAGAGCCTACCATCGAGGATCTGCCTGCCCTAGCTTTGGAAGGCAAGCCCCAGTTTTATGCATAACCATTATATATGCTACTTTACTGCACTTAATGTTTGTAGGCTTGTACTGTGCACTTAAGTGTAGGAGTTGACTGAAACCTTAGTTGCATGAACTCAGGATTCCTTTTGAGATGGATACTAATATGCTAGGTTGAGTAGCTGCTTTACTAATTAGGGATCTCGGTAGAAGTCGAGTGATTTTTCTAGCACTCGCACGAGGTCCGAACTTGGTTGTATCCATTTTTTATATCATAATGATGATGGTCTGTGGACAATGATCCATGGGGATGCGTTGTCTACGAGACAGAAATTGGAATAAGGATTAAGGTGTGCTACCGTGTGTCAAGCGTTTGAACGTACTAAGCACATGCCATGAAATATGGTAAATCGGTAAGCCTAGTACCTGAGTGAACCTGCCCGCAGACTTTATCCCTCACGCGACCTGAGACGTGGTCTCCCATTCTGTCTGCACGACGGCAGTCGGGGTCAGTGAGGCATTGTACGCCAAGGCGGTGAGCCCTGTTTTGTTGACGGGGAATCGATGGGGATGGTTGATGTGTGTGGGGACGGAGTGCCTCGCCACGTCGTGTGTTTAGGTTTACCTTGCAAGGTTTAAAAACTCGATTCGAATCGTCTGTTTCTCGTAGCTAATGAGACTGCTTGATCCATGCTGCTACATTGAGTAACAAGTGGAAATGTGTTGATTGGCAAAAGATGTTGATTGCTAAAATGCTTGATACCATGTATGATTAGCTAGGTACACATTTAGCCTTAAGAGAGTCACACTAAAACTTGAAAAGCTAAAACTTGATTTTAGACTCAGCTAGTGCTTTTGGCAACCCAAACCCCTCAGCCAAACAGCTGCATATCTAGAGGTAGAGGAGTAGACTCCTCACACCGGGTAAGTCTAGCTGAGTATTAGTATACTCAGCCTTGCTTGTGGCATAATTTTTATAGGTTCTCTGGAGGATATGGTTGCTGGAGTGACTTGGCCGTCCATCTTGCCACCGGGTTGGACAGTCGAGTGGGACCCTACCTAAGCAGAGGAGGAGGATGAGGAGCGATGGGCCAGGCTTCCCCATCCCTCCGGTTATTTATCGTTAGTTAATTTCCGCTGCATTCCGAACAATGATCATTACTTTTGCAAAACTTCGATGATGTTGTAATGACTTTAAGTACTTTTTAATTCATGGTTTTATGCTTTATTGTATTTGCTCTGTGCCTCACCTTCGAGTGAGTACATGGTACTTGATCCTGTTAGTGGCCGTGTCGGACTAGATCCGAGGGACTGATGTTTTATTCCCATTTAAGTGTGGTCTAGCCTCTAAGGTGGGACTTAAGCACTTAAGTTGGAATAATTCAGGTGGTTCCGCCACAACTGACCCCGACCACCACCGTGCAGTGACCACACTTGTACCCACCATAACCAGAATGGGAGACCCTGTCTCATGAACATGTGGGGAGGTATGTCCGCTGGCAGGTTCACTCAGGTACTAGGCTTACCGATTTACCATATTTCTCGGCATATGTTTATTACTTTCAAACACTTGACACAAGTATCCACACGTTAATCCATATTCAATTTCATCTCGTGGACAAGGCATCCCCACAGACCCTTGACCACAGACCATCATAGTTCCAATATCAAAGTGGATACAATCAATTCCTTACCTCGCGCGAGTGCTAGAAAAATCACTCGACTTCTACCGAGATCCTGAATTAGTATAGCAGCTACTCGACCTAGCATAATAGTATCCATTTCAAAAGGAAACCTGAGTTCTTGCAACTAGGGTTTCAAACAACTCCTACAATTAAGTGCACAATACAAATCTACAAACATTGAGTGTAGTAAAATAGCATATATAAACGGTTATGCATAAAACCGGGGCTTGCCTGGAATCCAACACTAGATAGTGTTTGTTAGAGGGCACTCGCTTGGTGAGCATCCACTGGTTAATTCCATCCTTCTTTGGGTCATCCATCAACTGCATCTTGTGGTTGGCACCACATCACTTGCACGATCATCATCTCTCGGTCCTAATTGAGATGCAGGATGCATATTTATGAATATGATGGAAGTAGCACAAGATAATCCCCAAACACACAGTAGCGAACTAAACACTAAATAGTAAGACACTGCAACGACTATACGCGAGCGCTAGTTATCTATATGCCATTGAGCACACGGAAATGACACCACTGGAAAGACGACAGACACTCCCTATACTTAATCAGCTCAAACATGACATCGCAAGTAAAAGCTTTTAACTCGCTTACCTTATTCGTTCATTGGTTACTTATTATTAAACTGGTTAAGTACATATAAATTGGCTATGACTTATATATAGATAGACTTAGTTAAAAATGAATAGTCATTTAATCGGGTTTTACAATCATTCACAATATTCTAATGCAAGCACAAATCCAAGAGAACACACGACATGAGGTAGTTTAATCACAGTTACGTATTATACTACTTTAATGATGTTGGTTATTTAGTAGTATCTAGGACAAGCAGAAAGCTAAAGAGAGTACATTATTCATTTTGTTTCTCCGAACATATAACTGCACTTGCTAAATGTTGATTAAGCTAAGCTACTTATTAGACCTTAACCAAATTAGTTCACTAACTTAGTGAGACATGTACTAGTTGATTATATATATACCCTCAGTTATATTAGTTACTATCATTATTACTTATTCAGTCAAGATCAAAACAAGCAAGCAGTCGACTCAAGACAAACACAAAGGAGTGGAACAATCAATCACAACTAACATGTTTAGGACAACAACACAACAATTGCTTGTTTCAGTTATAACTTACAAGATATTTATCCAAAAATAGTGAATAAATACATTTTAGAAAGCTTAAGAAATTCTCTACAACTTTGGTATTGTTATCTCAAAGTGATTAGACACTTAGGAAGATTAAATAGCGATAAACAACAGCTCTATCTAGATTTGGACAAATTCAGACTTGTGGCTTCAAAAATTCATAACTAAAGACTCAGGCATCCAAATCAATTGATACTAGATTTTCTATAAATATAAAGAAATTGTCTACCAATTATTTATAAACAACTCAGGTTGGTTTAATATGTATCTAGGGTAAAAGACACTATGAAGGCCTTGCTGTCCAGAACTGGACATATTCAGTCTTCATACTTAACACATCTATAACTTGAGCTTTAGACCACCAAAAAGGATGAACCAAGACTTTTTGAAAAGACTAGTAAAAGCACTACGTAACTTTTATAATCACCAAGAAGTGGTTCCAATTTTAATCAAACCAAACAGTATAGTTTTCAAAATCTGTCCCGACAGTGGACAGAACACAACAATCAGTTTGTAAAATTCATAACTCTTAAACTATCAGGCCTATGGTTATGAAATTTTAACACAAGCAAGATAAGAAAGTCATCTACAACTTTTTATGACCATCAAGAACCGATTTTAAAATTAACGTAAGCAAACATTGCAATCTCTGAAATCTGTACAGAAATTGGACAAATTCAGTTACTGAACTTGTGAAAATCAAAACTTCTAAACCATTAATCCTTAGCTCATGAACTTTTAGGACGAGATAGATACACAAGTGATTTACAACTTTTAAATAGCACATATCTATAGAAAACACACTTTACTTAACTAGATTAATCGCACAACTAAAACTGTACACGCAGGAATTTCAGTTCGCTAGCACAAGATCACTCAACTAAATCGCCAAGCAAAATCATAGAGAGATACTACCACCAATTCTCAAGTCTAATTTATCATAACTTAGTTATCAACTAGTAATTGACATCAATGCACAAAACCTCATATACTCAAGTGTTATACATATATGTTTGTATATATATTAATTACTAGTTCCATTGCTTCGACCATATCACTACATTTGCTAACTTAAGGTTGGTTGAAGTTAACTAACCATTAGACTCCTACAATTTTACTTTACCAATTGTGAGAAGTCTACCAATTTAGGAAGACTTAACCATGCATCATTCATTGTACCATTTGTTTACTAATTAACATTTCTAGCTATTTGCAGCGCTAGAGACACACATATAACAATCACTTGACGCAATTGACTCCTTCTACTTAACAAGAGTTGGCTAACACAATATAAAACTTAACAAACCATTTTAGACACTGCAATTCAAAACATGGGTAAGAGCAGATTAATTAGCTTCTCTTAACCACTTTTCAACTTAAATTCAATAACACACAAGTCACATAAAACACCACATTTTAGGAGATCTAACATGTCGAACATCAATTCTACAACATAAGACTCAACCACTACCATGCTTGACCGAACCTATTGGCTAACATTTCTGCAACACCCTATCCATCCTTCAAGTTTCTAATCATATCGCACGACATAAACCATTTAAATACGCCTTCACTACACATGACCTCGACTTATAATCGTAGAGGAAGCGATGACTACTTCGGCATTGTCACCACCTCTCTACAAACCAAATCAATTTCTATCTACCTGATCAAAACTCCATATCATGCAACGCTTATAATTTACTATCTCAAATACAACCATATCACGACATGCACTTGAGACACTTTCGTTCAACTTAACATGATCACTACTACAACACACTTCGGCACACATGTTTGACAACATTTTTCGACTAGACGAGTAAAACACCAAAATGATTATTCGCACCTCTCGTCTTCAAAACACCAATCACATGTCACAAAATTTACATTTTCAACCCAATCTAACCTACACCAACGATGAATACATAAAATATAATTATCGTAGACTTGACTTATTAGCCAACCGCGGAAGCCACCTAGCATGCCTCGTGCTTTATTAAATTTACCACAACTAACACACTACCTTACGACAACGCATTTTAATAAACCATCAATACATTCGCGACCTATCCTTGCGACACATAAAAGAACTATCGCAGCCACATATCCATCCAATCCAACAACAAAATAACATATCGGCTCACCATATCAAACCCCGGTCGTGGTTGCTGCACATATCGCGTGAAGACGAATGCACCGTCGAGCACGGGAGACCGAAGTGAAGCCGGAGGACGTGGCTCGCTGTTGCGATTCATCGAGCACCCAACACGCGAGGCGAAGGAGCATGCTGCTGCTGGGCATTGCTCGGTGAGGCTTGCTGCAGGGATTTGGACGGCACCGAGCCAAAGACAATGGCGGCGCTGTGGAGGGGAGGGCAGAGTGGGCGAGGGCTGCTGGTCATGGGAAGGAGCTGTAGCGAAGCTCGACGACGACGCAAGGCAAGGGATGGAGCTGTTGTAGGGAATCGATGATGATCGGGACGAGCTTGCAATAGGGGTCGACGGTGCTGCTGTGACTATCGGTGAGGAGTAGGGAGCGTCGAGCACCATGGAGAGGAGATGTCGAGCATCATGGATCTTGAGGGGGCAGCCATGGAGAGAGCAGTTCGGCCAGGGGGAGCAACATGGAGGAGACGGGGCCGACAGCCATGGGGAGGAAGGAGAGGAGTGACAACCAAGGGAGGCAGCCATGGGGAACTGCTGCTGCGCTAAGCGCCATGGGAGACGGGCGCTGTGTGCTAGGGAGGCCGACGTCCATGGGGTAGAGAGCTCAATCTGTCCTGCTGCTTGAGGGACCGAGGGCACCGAGCAAGGCTCTGCACGAGAAAGGAAAGCAAGGGCGAGGCTGGAGGATTGGGGAGGCAAGCGTGGAGGAGCTCAGCTCTATGGGAATGGGAGCAAGGCTGCTGGGGAGCACAGCGGGAGGTAGGAGATGAACTGGGAGGAGATGGAGCAGTGGGGAGGAAGAGAAGGGGCCTCAGCTATAGTAGGGAAGGGGCGCCTGCTTGCTGGCTTGAGGGAGCAGGGGGCTGAGCCATGACTGCCTAGATGTAGTGTCGGCCAGAGAGGTGCCTCCCTGCGCTGAACCAAATAGGAGGGGAAAGTGGCATGTGGGAGAGGAGGAAGAAGGGCTATGGTAGCTAGGGGGGATGGAAAATTTCCAATTTGCAAGGGAAGGCACTTCTATTTATAGGGAAGCTCTAGGGTTAGGGTTTCCCTTGAGCTCACTTAGGGGAGAAGCAAGTGTTGGGGACTTGTTCTCAAATGCTATGAGTCAAGAACAAGGCAACACAAAAATAGGTTAATGGTTAACACCCTTCGTCCTTCGAAGTATTATTTCCCTAAGGATATAACGATCTTCAGACGAAGGTCATGAAGGACGTACCTTCATCATAACAGTATCTACTAATGAAAGATGAAACATATGAAACATGAGAGATAACATGAATAATCATGTGACACCGTTCATATATTTTTATTATATAATCATGAATGAATAAGAACAATATTGAGTTACATTTGTACCTTCGGCTCGAATGAAAGTACAAGCGTGACGCAAAAGCAAATGCCAAGTCAGCGTGAACAGTACGGGAGTACTGTTCACCTATTTATAGGCACGGGTCACGGACCCATGTAAAATTACATCCAAGTCCTTTGCTTTTGATAACAACTCTATAATAATCTATTAAGGTCTAGATAGTCTTTTCCTTTTTAAGTCGGTTTCCTCTTCTCTGCTATCATGCTGAAGCTTCCTTGCGCACAGCTTCGGCTCTGCTCCATCCTTCGTTCTCTTTGTGTTTCTTCGTACAGCAATTTTGATTTGTCCGAAGAGTCCATGTCCGAAGGTACCTGTTCATGTATTATACTCCAGAAATATTGTCAAATCTCGTTTTTGAGGACCTTCGGAAGCCGAAGGCCCCCAACAGTAGCCCCTCGCAATATTAATTTGTTAGAATGATAAATTTAGATTGCGACAAGGACGAAGGCTCCGAGCCGAAGGTCCGAAAAAACACCCTTTCTTTTGCTAAGAATAGCAACAGCTACTGACAAGCGGGTCCTCCCGCACACAATACACCAGACGTACAAATAAGAGCGCACCGCTAGCTCATTTGGTACGCTTTCTTGCCATCTGCCTTGCCTGCTCAAACAGCTCTTTGCTTACACACTCTTGACCAGATATTTTAAATTTTTAAGCTTCGGCTTTGGGAGCGCTTTTTTCAGCTCTTTTGAAGATGTCTGAGGATAAGAAGGCTACCGCTGAGACGAAGTTGAGCCTTTCTGAGGAGATGAATCTTGGTTTTATTGAGTCGATAGCAAGGAAAAATGCGGAGAAGATTGTCAGGGAAACTCTGGAGGGTTTATCTAAAGATACCAGTGAAAGTGACAGCTATGATGTGGAGAGCGGCGGAGAAGACTCCAAAGATCGACCTTGGCGACCAAGTCATGCAGTTTTTGGAAAATCGACTATTAAGCAAAGCCATCTTGATAATATGAGGGGAAGATACTTTTGGGACATGTCTATTGTAAGGGCTGACGATGGAGAGAAGACTGTGCCTACTCCCAAAGAAAATGAAGTTGTGATCTTCCGAAGCTTTTTTAAAGCTGGGCTTCGGTTTCCATTAAGCAAATTTGTGGTTGAGGTTTTGAAGATTTATCAAATCTACCTTCATCAAATTACGCCCGAAGCAATTATAAGAATGGGAGTCTTTGTCTGGGCCGTGAAGAGCCAGGGCTTGGAACCAAATGCAAAAAGCTTTTGTAATATACATGACCTAATATATGAGACGAAACCCTAGGGTAAAGAGCAATATCATAACAATTTTGGCTATTATAGCTTCGGTGCCCGCTCTAGGTCAAGCCATCCCGTGCCAACTTTTCGGAAGAGATGGCCCGGGGACTGGATGAAGGAATGGTTCTATGTGAAAAACGATTTGAAGGCACGAGCAGATATTAAAGATGTCATCATGCGCCCTATCTGGCAGCGTTTCGG
This sequence comes from Zea luxurians, assembly GCA_029449295.1. NCBI lineage: Eukaryota > Viridiplantae > Streptophyta > Magnoliopsida > Poales > Poaceae > Zea > Zea luxurians. The sequence goes on along the minus strand of JAOPSE010000030.1, from coordinate 37,138,627 downwards.
ACTCCAGAAACTGAAGGTGGAATTGGATGAAGCAGCCGAAGAATGCCAGAGGGCCTTCGGCATAGTCTGCACCTTCATTGGGACAAGAGATTTGGTCCAGGAGCACATAGCTTTCAGAGTATGGCCTCTTGTAGAAAAGTGGGAAATGCCAAAAGAAACTATTACCAAGCCTGACGAAGGTGGGCTGATTAGGATGAAATTCACCTTCAGATATGATGATAAATTTATCGAGCCAACTGATGATTGGCTGAAATGTATTGAAGCCACAAGCGATGATCTGCTTGGGCCATACTCCAAGACGGAAGATAATGCGCTATCAGCGACCTTCGGTGGTCGAAAAAAGAAGAGGCTGAACAGAGTTTTTGATGCTATTGGATTCGTCTATCCTGATTACCGTTACCTGATACAGGGTGAAAAACGAAAAGGTAAAGCTTCTGTGAAGGAAGTTGCTTCGGCCACTCCTAGTGAGCCAGCGCCAAAGAGAAAAAAAGGTGAAGGTTCTTACGCACCGGCCACGCTACATAGAGCCGGCCACATTGCCCAAGTTTGTTGCCAAGGCTCCTTCGGCTACCGAAGCCAAAAAATCTATATCTGCGCAGAAAGCTGAAGAGCTGTCTGCAACACCGAAGGCTGAAAGAACTGAAGAGTCGAAAACTGAAGGGACAAAAATGTCAGAAGTTTTTAGTCCTTCAGCAGAAGTTGGAGTGCCACAAACTCAGAAGGGTCCAGCTGTGACCCCCAAAAGGAAAAGGATGGTTAATGTTTTGGATGTACTGGAGACAATAAAGTCTTCAAGCTCCACGCCGAAAAAAGTTGCCGAAGCTCAAAAAGCACAAATTGAAACAACATCCTCTGAAGGCAAAGCTACAAAGCACCAGGCTGAAATCAAAACTGGACCTTTAGAGTGTGCCAAAGAAAAATCTTTGGAAACTGAAGAAGAAAATAAAGAGGAGACTTTAAAGCAAATTCTATGTGAAAAGACTCTTTCTTCCACTCCCGAAGCATCTTTCAAATTGTCTGATTATATCGTGCGACATGCTTCGGGCAAAATACTATCTGAAGAAGAAAAACGAGAAGCTCATCATTATGCCTAGAAACTAAAATATCCGAAAGGGGCGTTGATATTCAATGGCAGCAGGAGAAGAAGACTTCTTGTATTGTCTCCCAGACAACAAGGAGATCTCTGTCTGCCGGGAGATGGCAAGAAGCTTCGGATTCCCAACTCTGGAAGATGGGCTTTCAGTTTTGTCAAAAGATGAAATAGCCAACAACTTAGCATATAACAGCTTAAAGGTGAGAAAATAAACTTTTTGCCTGGTTAGAAATTCGTGTGTTTATTTCTTATCATCACATTCCTTTTGCAGGGCCTTATTCTCAGTAATGCCCTCAGAGCGCAGAAAAGTGCTGAAGACGAGGGATGTAACATGGCATTGAATAACCTTCGTTCCGAAGTGATTGAGCTAAGGAACGAAGGTCTTGAGAAAGACAAAATTTTACATTCATTGCTTAACAAAATAAAAGAGGACGAAGCTGCTTCCAAGGCTCAAGCTGAAGCCCAGAAGTGCAAAATTGGAAATCTTCAGAAACAGCTGACTGAGGCGAACCTAAAGTGTACAACTGCCGAAGCTAACCTTGAAGCCAGCAACTACTGGAAGAACCATTGGGAGGAAACAGCTGTAGAACTTTGGTCTTCAAAAGAAAAATGTTATGAAAAATCCATGAAATGTGTGGAAATAATTAGGAGTAGTTTCACCAGCGCTGGCGCATTTTTGAATGAAAGCAACTTCGTACTAGGAGATCCCGAAGGTCCAATCGACTGGATCAACGACGAGGTCGAAGCCTTTGAAGAAATTTTGAGTGGCCGTGGGGACATATGTGCCTTCTCGGGTGCTAGGGGGATTGCTACTATTTTGGAGAGAAGAGGCTGCGATCATGTGAAATCTTTGGCGCAGACCGAGGCCGCCTTAACTACTGAAGATGTAAAAGACCCCTCGGCCGAAGCAAGCTTGGTTGGTGGAAAATTTTTCACCGACATCTGGGAAAATGGTGGTCAGGAGATGGCTCAAGAAATCATAAGGAGAAGTGAAAAATGTATTCATGATGCTAGAAAAGTGGCAGAGACCGCTGAGCAAAGTGCGGATCTCGAGAGGCGAATAGGTATTGACTACTAACTTTTGACTTTATGTTATAATTTTATGACTTCGAACTTATTTACACTTTGTAACACAACCGTACAAACTCCTCCCCCAGAGCCCGCCGACCCATTGGCGGACCCCAAAGCAAAGGGGGATGATGAGATTAGAAAAATGGCCGAAGCTATTATGGATAAAGTTGTTGATCAACTACTAAACGAAGCTGCAGAAGTAGTTTTACGAGAAGATTAGCTGTTATTGTAAAGCCATTTGGAGTGTAATATTTGCTGGACAATATGTATAATATTTTGTAATTTTGAATGTAATATATAAGATGTTTATGATTCAACTCTTTACGATGCATGAAACTTTACGTACATACCGTTTTTGAGCCTTCAGCGAAAAAACACCTTCCCTTCTTTTCATGCTTCGTAAAGAATATTCCGTAAAAATATTACGGTTTCCGAAAAAACATCTTTGTCTTGTGACCAATGGATCTCCTTTTTGTATCATAATGACGGAGCTGTATTTCTTGAAAACCTATTTTGTGCCTTGACACATCTTCGGACCGATCTCCGAAGCTCAGTAATGTAGGCCAACATTGCGTACCTTTCCGTAGATCCATATTGCACCCCCTTCTTGTGCCATTGATGCCATATGATGTATGATGCTATGCTATGCACATGATGTAATGATGTAATGATATGCAAAGTGATATTTGCGCTGAAGGCCTACACATATTCCCCAGTCAACCTTTTGGTCATTTTTCGGTTCATCGGCGCTGACTTTTCGTTGTAAGCCTCCCTTAGGAGCTTCTTCGCCTTTTACTTCGGCGATATCAGCGTTTATTTTTCGCTGTAAGCCTCCCTTAGGAGCTTCTTCGCCTTTTACTTCGGCGGTATCAGCGTTTATTTTTTGCTGTAAGCCTCCCTTAGGAGCTTCTTCGCCTTTTACTTCGGCGGTATCAGCGTTTATTTTTCGCTGTAAGCTCTGCATTCCCTTTGGAACGACTTTTGAGCAGAAAACTTACTCTGTGTCCCCTTAAGAACGACTTGTTGCTTCGACGATAACTTGCAATGCATTCCTTCGTCAGAACCTTTAGAACTTCGTCAATATTCGAAGAGGATATATTCATTATGATAATGACAAAGTTATTACAAGAAATTGAAAACAACAAAAGAACTGAATTTTTGATGATTGTTCTTTATTGAAAAGGTAAATGATGACAAATGTAAAGGCTGTTTCTGTGGTAGGATATATCTTAGTAGATGTGCTTTGATTCTGGCACAGTACTATTGACTATGCGAGCTTCAGACTGCTCCCTAAAGTCTCTCTGCTGGTGACTGTGCTGGCTCCCTTCTGGCTGCTGGCCTTGGGGATAAGCGAGTTGCATTGGTGGTGGAGGTGGGGGCTGTTGCCAAGATGCCTGAGGTTGGCTTGCCGAAGCAACAGAAGCTGCAGAATGGTTGCCAACATATTCTGGAATGTATGATGAATGATACAAAGCAGTATGCATGACCTGCTTCGGCTGACTCTGTTGGGCTACAGCTTCTGCTATCTCTTTCTGTTTTTGAATGGTGACATGGCACATCCTGGTGGTATGGCCCTTGTCCTCTCCGCAGAATAGGCAGTAAATTTTCCTGGGTTGATCCCCAAACCTTCCTCCGAAGCCCCTAGCGCCTCTGCCCCTTGGAGCTGGGGGCCGAGGGTAACTCTGTTGTTGCCCCGAAGCCTGAGAAGAATATTGTGGCCTCTGTTGCTGGGTTCCCCTGTCGTTATTCTGGGTAGAATGAATTGATCTGACATGCCTGGGGTGAACTCTCCCTCCGAAGCCCCTAGTCATCTCGGAGAACTTGTAAGCTTCCTCCCTTCTCTGCCGAAAGTCATTGTCAGCGGATGTACTCATCCATCTTCTGAAGCAGTTTCTCCAGGGTCCGAGGGGGTTTCTTGGCGAAGTATTGGGCCGAAGGTCCTGGCCGAAGCCCCTTGATCATGGCCTCAATGACAATTTCATTGGGCACTGTTGGTGCTTGTGCCCTCAATCGCAAGAACCTTCGGACATAGGCCTGGAGGTATTCTTCTTGATCTTGTGTGCATTGGAACAAAGCCTGAGCAGTGACCGGCTTCGTCTGAAATCATTGGAAATTGGTAATTAGCATGTCCTTCAGCTTCTGCCATGACGTGATTGTTCCTGGCCGAAGAGAGGAGTACCAGGTTTGTGCAACATTTTTGACTGCCATGATGAAGAATTTCGCCATGACCGCAGTATTGCCACCATACGAAGATATTGTTGCTTCATAACTCATCAGAAATTGCTTCGGATCTGAGTGTCTATCATACACGGGGAGCTGGGGTGGCTTGTAAGATGGGGGCCAAGGTGTAGCCTGCAGCTCTGCTGACAGAGGAGAAGCATCATCAAAAGCAAAATTCCCATGATGGAAATCCCCATACCAGTCGTCCTCGTTGAAGAAGCCTTCTTGGTGCAACTCTCTGTGCTGGGGCCTTCGGTTCTGTTCATCTTGAGTGAGATGACGAACCTCTTCAGAGGCTTCGTCTATCTGCCTTTGTAGGTCAGCTAGCCGGGCCATCTTTTCTTTCTTCCTTTGCACCTGTTGATGCAACATTTCCATATTCCTGATTTCTTGGTCCAAGTCATCCTCTTGGGGTGTTGGACTAATGGCCTTCCTCTTCTAGCTTCGGGCCTCTCGAAGAGAAAGGGTATCTTGGTTCGGGTCTGGTGGCTGTAGAGCACCAGCCCCTGTCGCTGAAGCTTTCTTTGGTGGCATGACGAAGGTCAATGCTTGCCGAAGGTGGTCGAAGCTCAAAAAGTGGAAGTGAGTTCACCAGAGGTGGGCGCCAATGTTGGGGACTTGTTCTCAAATGCTATGAGTCAAGAACAAGGCAACACAAAAATAGGTTAATGGTTAACACCCTTCGTCCTTCGAAGTATTATTTCCATAAGGATATAACGATCTTCAGACGAAGGTCATGAAGGACGTACCTTCGTCATAACAGTATCTACTAATGAAAGATGAAACATATGAAACATGAGAGATAACATGAATAATCATGTGACACCGTTCATATATTTTTATTATATAATCATGAATGAATAAGAACAATATTGAATTACATTTGTACCTTCGGCTTGAATGAAAGTACAAGCGTGACACAAAAGCAAATGCCAAGTCAGCGTGAACAGTACGGGAGTACTGTTCACCTATTTATAGGCACGGGTCGCGGCCCATGTAAAATTACATCCAAGTCCTTTGCTTTTGATAACAACTCTATAATAATCTATTAAGGTCTAGATAGTCTTTTCCTTTTGAAGTCGGTTTCCTCTTCTCTGCTATCATGCTGAAGCTTCCTTGCGCACAGCTTCGGCTCTACTCCATCTTTCGTTCTCTTTGTGTTTCTTCGTACAACAATTTTGATTTGTCCGAAGAGTCCATGTCCGAAGGTACCTGTTCATGTATTATACTCCAGAAATATTGTCAAATCTCGTTTTTGAGGACCTTCGGAAGTCGAAGGCCCCCAACAGCAAGGATTGCTTCTAGGCTAAGCAACCCGAAAATATCCCTGGATTTGAACGACGATTCATCTGTGAGAAAACTCGAACCGGTGTGGCTAACGAAAAACAAACCGGCGTCCAGATGACAGACGACCGAGTACTTAATTTGGATCGAGAATTTTGATTTTGGCATCACTTTGAAATTCTCTCGCGCACTATTTTAGAAACAAATTTTTATCTCAAGATTTCGACTAGCTTTGGATTTTTGGTCGGAGAAGGCGAATCGTGACATTTTAAAATCACTGCCGATACAGGTTTTGAGTCTGTTTCGGATAGAGAGATATTAGGCTGAGTCGGATAAGAATTGATTAGGGACTGGCGCAACCGAGCATTCCATTTGAGAGTACGGATCCAGATAAAATAGTCGGACATAGATCAAAGTTCAAGGAATTGGACTTAGGCATAGATCAAACAATAACAGTCGAGAGTTGATTAAATGAGCTTTAGATGAGATTTATAAGTCGAGATTGATTATCGAGTTTGCGTTCGTTCCGAGAAATAAAAAGTTTTAACACGCTCCAAATCTGGCATTTGTCGAGATCGAATAGCTCCGAATTTGGTGAACTTTCATGAATAATCTTGATAAACAGAGATAGACACGATCGAGAAATAGAAATTTCTACTAAACATCCAAGCTTAGGATAAATCTCCTGACATGACACGAAATAGACATTAGGGGTGTCACAGATGCGCCCACGACCGCGCGTTTCCTGGCCATGCCCCCACGTGCCCGAGCCCTTTTCTGGAGCCCGCACCCACTCAATCGCTCCCCTTGCTCAGTTGCGGCGTCAGCCGAACACCCTCGCTCTCTCTCTCTCTCGCTCTATGCGCGCGCCCGTGGAGCTCTACCGTGATCCGCCGCCCGTTCCGTGGCCGCCGTCGAGCGTATGCCGCGTCTGTTGCCTCAGTGAGCTCCACCAGCAACGCGGGACACCCTCTGGTTTGCCACCAACCCCTTTGTTTTGCCCGGTTCGCGCTCATCGGTCTTCTCCCCGTGCAGCCAAAGCTCCACCGTCGTCGACCCAAGACCTCCCTGCGTCCCCGCCATTGCTCAAGCACTCTAGAGTTCCCTCTTGAGGTGAGCAACTCCCCCACACCCTTATTTTCCTTTGTACTGCCCTGTCGTCTGCGCAATTGCTCGCCGGAGCAAGTCTGCACAACCGCTAGGCCCCCTCGCCGCAGACCGCCACTCTCTAGTGCCTCTGTGTCGGTCCCATGCCCACGATCATGTCCGCTGTGCCACCTCGAACCTTCCCATGTCCTTCCTAGTGCCCAGGACCCCTGGCGCGGTCGCGCTCGCGCCTTCGGCGACGTTTCTCCACAGAGTCGAGCGGTGCCGCCGCTTGCAGCTGAGAAAGCCGACCAGGGTTGGCCGTCTGATCTGAGACGTCCATCCTGAATCAGACGACCCTGTTTTGAATAACTAGATCTAATCTTAACCGTCCGTTTCGGATCCGACTGCTCGGTTGTGCGTGCCCTCTTCCGCGCCCCTACAGCTGGGCCTGACCAGTCAGCCCTGCCTCAGGTCACTAACACCCCTAGGCTCGCCTATCAGTGCTCGCTACGCGGCCGCACATGCGCGCTCGCGCTTAGATCTAATCTTGGTCGTTGATCGTGGATGTGACGGCTGATAGAACTCGATACCCCTTCGCGTGGCAGTTTTTCTAAAGAAACCCTCAGTTTTCTGGAACTCAACCTACCGTCCTTGGTTTTCGCGCAAGCCCATGTGTTCTTGTAGATAGAACCCTAGTCTTTTATTTAATCACAAAATTAGAGCAAATTTAGGGTTTTAAATTCCAAAACTTGTTTATTTCATATCTTTTGCATATGAACTCCAAATTGAGTGATTCAAATTGCAAAATGTTCATGGGATTATTCTCTATATGTTAAAATTATGATCATTCACTGTCTACACATTCTAATTTTATGCCTAGACTATAGATTAGTTTAGGTAATGGTTTATTTATTAAATTGGAAAAATAAAAAGGAAAACCCCAATGGTAATTAGATGTATAACTTTGTGAGATTGATAATATGTAAAGTATGAATCTATACCTAGTATAATTTTTGTGTATCATTAAAATAAATGGAATCTAATTAGGTAATCTATGGAGATATACAACACTTAGAGAATCACAAACTTCTAAGTGTGCTAGTTCAGCCTAGAACCCAAGTTACCTCTTGAGTTTATACTGTTCTATTGAGATGTGTTCACTTGTTTGTACATGTGTGGTGTATTGTTCATTTGTCCTTATCCAAATGTATTGAATGCATGACCACTTTATCTAGACAACGAGCAGCCTATGGTTCCTGAGCATATTGCGCGCCGAAGATCTTCCTGAGCAACAACCTGGTGAAGGCAAGTGTCCTCTGACCTATTATGTCCTACTTACTTCATAATTCCCTGTATCGCATTACTTTATTGCAACCTAAGGATTGACTAGTCCGTATTTACCTTATCCTTCTTTACCTTTTGAGTTATTATGCTTAGCGTAATGCTATTGCTTTACCTTAATCAACAAACATGATGTGAACATTTATGATACGATGATGTTATCCTGATGATGATCTTGTGATACTTTAGGAGACTCAGGCTGTTTCCTGAGTACGTCTCCGTAAGGACCTGTTCGTTTAGTGACCCCTCGAGATAACAGTGCAACCATGAGGGTGGAATGAGACACCCTTAGCTGAATAATTAGATGAACCTGGGGTGTAGTTGGCTTTGCCGGAGCTCCGTCAATGGGGGTCCGGGCATAGTGCTTGTTCTACTATGGATGAGAGCCGAGGTTTATTCGATTTGGTTTTGTTAGTCACCCGCCTTAGGGAGGGTTACTATGTTTGTACGACTAGCGAAACCTAACGAGCAGCTATGCAGCAAGGGAATCTTTGTAAAGAGATAGAATCTTTTGAGATAGATTAGTTAGATCTAATAGGGTAAGATATATATATATATATATATATATATATATATATATATATATATATATATATATATATATATATGAGATGGATCTATTAAGATAAGAGAGAATCTTTCAAGATTTCAAGATAAGATGGATCTATTCAGATGAGATATATTTTAATTAAGAGAAGTTAGGATCTTTTGAGATCAGATGGATCTATGAGTGTAGGATAGAATCTTTTAAGAAGAGATGGATAAGGAATACTAGATACATTTTATAGATTGTCTAGTTATTTTATAAATATTACGCTTTATGTCTATATGTATATGCAGATGTAATTGTGGACACTATTCCACAACTATTCACACTCAATCAAAGATCCAAATCAGACAAATATCATAAGAACAAACACTCAAGCGTATAGATAACTATAAAAATAGTTTTGTTTCTTTCCTAAGAGTAGGTCTCCTATTCATAAAGTCACTTTAGGTACAGGATTTCAAAGTGTGAAATCCACATTTGTCTTTAGAAAAAAGAAGGTAAGAATAATCAGAGTAAAGCAGCAATAGATGAGAAAAGATTAAGAAAAGTTTAGAAAGAATCAGAGTAGCAAGGTAAGTAGGTAAGGGTTGTCCAGTTCTACAGTAAATATTTCTCTGATACCACTTCTGTCACACCCGGATTCAAGGGACAAAGCCGGGTGCATCTCATACATGCGCCAAAGAAGACAACATATATAATAACAGAGTGTATAGAGATAAATGTCATAATATAATCAGAGTACTTATTACATAGCAGAAGTCTTACAAAATAAAAGATAAATATAGATCGAACTAAAATCCATCCTTGCACCAGAAAGTCAACTAGGAGACGCCACCTAGATCGAATCGAACTCCTCGTTGTATGACTCCTCTTGAACCACCTGTACTTCTGCTGTGGGGGTGTGAGACAGCAAGGGTGAGCTCACATACGTTCATAGTTCAACAAGTTGTGGGGAATAATGTGCATGAACTCACCAAAGGTGGGAGTTCATGTGAAGTGTAAGGTTGATCAACAAAATAAATGTTGAAACTGAGCATTGCTTTTATAAGTTGGTCAAAATTTTATTAGCAATTACTAAGTATAAGTAAATACCAAACCTTAGTACTAATAAGTAAAAGTAATAATAAAATAATCCCAATACGATGCAAATGACAAATTGAGTTTTAATTCCATAGATTAATCATGTGAGGGTCCAACCTGCTCATGACCGTGAGCACGGCTAGTATACCAGTTTTACACTCTGCAGAGGTTGCACATCTTGACCCACAAGTCATGTTACCCATCTGCCAAGGGATCACGACTTCCCATACACCTATACCGAGGAGGCGAGGCAGGGTAACACTACGAGGCCTTTACAAAGTTCCACTAGCTTCAGAAAACCCGCTACAGTTTCTAGGAAGCTCCAATGCAGGGAACCCTTGCCTGACTGCCATCGCGGCAAAATCAACTCAAGGGCCTCCCTACACTGACCACTCCCTTACTGCCCTTGCCCCTTTCGGGTAAGGTAGTCCTCCACTAGCTTTCCTAATTAGTCAGCCAAGGGCGTCCCATTCCACCCTTGTGGTAGCACTGTTTTCCCAGGTGGTTCTCCATATTCCAATTAACATAATGATCTTATCATGAACAATAAATAACATAACGGAGTAATAGGAACATGGATATAATGAGATATTAACCCAAAAACAGTGTAGAGCAATAGCATAACTACCCAATGATTCAGGGGTAAACAAGGTAAAAAGATAAACAGTCTAGGGTGACTTATTGGGTCCCATCAAAATTATACCTATACAACAATAGTGATAATAAAGCATATTATTGGGTAACAAAAGTAGTCAAGGGCACAACTTGCCTAGCACTTGAGAATCCAGGTACCAGAATGATTCTTCAGATCCTCATGACCTCACGATAGTCGTAACAATACAAACAAATATGGTATAGATAAAATTAACATCACACCAAACATAAGTATAAACTGAAAAATAATAATCTACGCGTTGCTATGAGATCGTGGAATCGAGGACTACTAAGATCAGAGTTACAATTAAAGGGTTATGATCTTATAGAAGTTACTATATTATAAATTGGTTAGTATAGATTGTATGAGACTATGAGAGATTATTCTATATATAATTGTCTCAACTTTAATCTAAGTCATTATTTGATTAAAGCCTATCCAGTTAAATTATAACCATAAAATTAGAATACCATATTAATATTAAAGAAGTTAATCCAATAGACATAGATTAACCCAATTATAAAAGTATGGGATATCATATAATAAATGTTGCTATTGTGTAGTAGATATCTGTACGAAGCTAACGCAATTGGAACGAGTCAAATCGGATTTAAAACGGAGGTGTTACGAATTTCCTAAGGTTTTATGTATTCGATACAAGATTAACCAAGAGATTAGTTTTAATACAATTTTCATGTCAAAACAGTGGCACTATGTGATGAACAATAATATTACAAAATTATAGGAATTTGAATGGATCAATTTGGACTAAGTATGCATTTTCTATGAATTAAACACATTCTAGTATTTATTTTTACACCAAAATTCATTTTCTAATCACTTTACTCAATTTTATAAATATCTGGACTGGGCACATGAAAACAGAGAAGTGCAGGGGCTCTTGTGCAAAACTTCCTAAGCCACAGAGCACTGTTAACTGAACTGCGGGTTGATATATGTAAAGCGCAGGGTCTCTTTAGCAAAATGGCATGGCGAAGGGGTATCCTAGATTGCTAGCCATCCGATCATCAATCGAGGGCTTAGATTAAATCGCGGATGGTTATGAAGTCGTCTTCTCCTGACTAAATCCAGCCACCCGCACATGATTTGACGACCACAATCAGATATATGTCTCGTGCGATCAAAGCCACCAGATCTCGATCCTAAGGCTCATATCGTTCACGATTTGGCACCCGCTTGATCTATTATGTGCCGCCCAATCCCCATCTAACGGCCATCCTTGCTCTTCTACCTCCGATGGCCCACCATCGTCTTCAACCTCCCAGTTCTCTCTCTCTTCAATTTCTTTTCTCAGCTCTTCCGCCGTGGCCGAGCGCCGTAGACTCCAAACAGAACGGATCCGGCCGCCCCGCGCGGCATAGCTTGCCAGCGAGCACGCACGTCGAGGACCCCTGCACGGCCCTCGCCACTATCCGGATTTGAAACGTAGGTCTGCCCGCCGTTAGTTCGATGGACGATTTAACGGCTAGGGGACATCTCCTACCCCTATCTTCCTCGCCAGATGCATCAACGGTGGCGCAAATATGGGCGCGGTGGTGCCATGGAGCTGGAGGGTGGGAGCGGTTCGGTAAATAGAAAGACAACACGGGCTGCACGGGCGTCGGAGGCACCATCACCAGCGACGCAACCAGGGCGCATACCACCGCAAGGAACCCACCCGCGGTGTCAAGATCTCACGCTCACGCCCTACCCTGCCTCTACTGACTGGCAATGGGAACTTGCTAGCTTCAGTAATACCACAGAGAGGAAGAACAAAGCTTACCGAGGCCCTAGCGATGACCCGGCCAGCCACGACCGGACAACCCACAACAAGCGGCTAATCAGTATCTGCTTCCAGTGATGACTTCCCAGTCGCACGAGCTTCCTATGATGCTCCTAGCGGCGCTTGACGACCATGGGAAACTGGGTAAATTTGTGGACGAGGGGAAGAAGCCACAGCCATACATATACCCTTTATACCCGAGCGGAACCCAGGCCTATGGATCGACCGTAAACTCAACAACCCGGTCAGGTCGTGGCGTCCTGGAGTCACGCGGTCTGCAACAGATTCTCCACCGGATGAGGATGACTGTGCTAGCAAGACGTCACAGGTATATCGGACCTACATGCAAGTGACACCGGTACTTAGAGACAGCGAGAGGAATACTGCACAACATGCCCCACCGTTCATTCACATGGAAAATGAAACGTGAGCAAGGGATGAGTGGGCTGGCGAGAGTGGAAAATGCTTGATTGGGCTGACCATGTGTGGCCCACAAATTCTTTTCTGTTTTTCCTGTTTTGAATTTCTGTTTTTCTTCATATTTTATAATTTCAAATTCAAGGATTTAATTCCAATTCAAGTTTTTATGGCACATTTATCTTCACCTTAAATGTTCAGTTTGAACATAGTTTGAATTTTTTCAATAAGTTTTTGTTTTGTATTTCAGAATATTTCTCTCTTTCTTATTTTTAAATCCGAATTTAAATTTAGGGCTAAATCCCAATTTCCTAAATTGTTCTTTTGGTTAACTTCAAATTCTAAACTCAATTAGTATATTATTATTATTATTATTTGATTGTCAAATGCATAACCAATCAAAACTCCAATATGATGCATATTTATGAATGTGTCTTATTTAATTTTCCTTAAATATTATTATCCCAATGAAATGAGGATTGGATGGCAAAACAATCAAGAGGATCCACTCTTATATTATGTTTTACAATTTTGGGTATCACAACAACCAGGACACCTCGCCTTACTACCCCAGCAACCAACTAGGACAACCAATCAGCCCCAGCGCAAGGAGGAGGCCGCAGATGTTTCCATTGTGGGGAACAAGGCCACTGGGCGAATCATTGCCCAAATAAAGCAGCTCAGCAGCAGCCAGCTCCCAATGCCCCTGCTAGACAGAATGCACCTCAGCAAGGAGGCAACATCCGTGGGTAGCCTCGTGCCCAGTACAGAAAGGTGAACCACGTAGAGGCCGACACAGTCCAGGAGACCCCAGGAGTGGCACTAGGTACGTTCTCAATCGAATCCCATTCTGCAAATGTGTTATTTGATACCGGAGCAACACATTCTTTTGTGACTGCATCATGGGTAAAAACAAACAATATACCAGTAGCACCCATGTACCCACCTATGAGGGTTAGTTCAATTAGTGGGAGGACCCAAACAGATAGATTTTGCCCTAGTGCAAGAGTTCAAATAAGGGGGACAGAGTTCCCCGCTGATCTGACAGTAATGGGTACTCGGGTTGTAACCATAGATGTCATCCTAGGGATGAATTGGTTAACCAAATATCAAGAAAACCTTAGCTATGAGAAGAGTACTGTGAAGTTAGTGTCCTTATCAGCAGTGGAAGTGTTAGTGGAGTTGGTCTTGTTTGGACCAAGGAAAGAAAGCTATCACCAGATCACCGCCCATATTGAGGAAATCGAGCCATTAGAAGCCATCAAAGTAGTATCAGAATTCCCGGATGTGTTTCCTAAGGATTTACCAGGCATGCCACCTGAAAGGAAAGTTGAATTTGCCATAGAGCTTATACCTGGCACCGCCCCTATTTCTAAGAGAGCCTATCGAATGTCCGAACCAGAATTGGTGGAACTCAAGAAGCAGATCGACGAGCTGTTAGAGAAAGGCTACATCAGACCCAGCACCCCGCCTTGGGCCGCCCCAGTGTTATTTATGGAGAAGAAAGATGGGAGAAAAAGAATGTGCATTGATTATAGATCTTTGAATGAAGTCACTATCAAGAACAAGTATCCCCTGCCCAGAATTGAAGATCTGTTCGATCAGTTGAGAGGAGCCAGTGTGTTCTCGAAGATAGATCTGAGGTCAGGTTACCATCAGCTCCGAATCCGGCCTTCGGACGTACCGAAGACTGCATTTATCACCAAGTACGGACTATATGAGTTCACCGTCATGTCATTCGGTTGGACGAATGCGCCAGCTTTCTTCATGTACTTGATGAAAAGTGTGTTCATGGACTACCTCGACAAGTTCATAGTGGTGTTCAATGATGATATCCTCATATACTCCCAGAATGAGCAAGAGCATGAAGTGCATTTGAGGAAAGTATTGCAGAGGCTATGAGATTGTCAGCTGTATGCCAAGCTGAGCAAGTGTGAGTTCTGGATCAGCGATGTCCTGTTCTTGGGTCATATTATAAACTGAGATGGATTAGCTGTGGATCCGAAAAAGGTAGCAGCTATTCTAGATTGGAAAGCACCAAAAGATGTCCGGGGAATCAAGAGTTTCATTGGAATGGATGGCTACTGTCGACGTTTCATTGAACGTTTCGCCAAGATTGCCAGGCTAATGTCAGCCTTGCTGGCAAAGAAAGTTGAGTTCAAGTGGACCCCAGAATGCCAAGAGTCCTTTGAGACGTTGAAGAAAAAGTTGACAATAGCACCGTATTGATTCTGCCAGATGATCACAAGCCATTCTCAGTATATTGTGATGCTTTGTACACCGGACTAGGATGCGTGTTAATGCAGGAAGGGAGAGTAGTGGTGTACTCGTCCCGACAATTGAAGATTCATGAGAAGAATTATCCCACTCATGATTAGGAGTTAGCAAGAGTGGTTCATGCACTAAAGACCTAGAGGCACTATTCGTATGGGCAGAATTGTGACATCTACACAGACCACAAGAGTCTCAAATACATATTCACCCAGTTAGAGTTAAATATGAGGCAACGAAGATGGCTGGAGTTGATAAAAGACTATGAGCTGGAGATACATTATCACCCTGGAGTTGATCAAAGACTATGAGCGAAGATGGCTGGAGTTGATCAAAGACTATGCCGTATGAGCTAGCAAAAGAATTCAAGAGGCCGAGTCTCAGATTTCTAAACAACACTCAAGGAGTGATAATTGAGCTAGAGCCCACTCTAGAGCAAGATATCAGGAAGGGACAGAAATATGGTGAGAAAATCAACGAGATTCGAGAGCTGATCATAGATGGGAAAGGCAAAGACTTTCGTGAAGACACAGAAGGAGTTGTATGGTTCAAGGATAGGCTATGCGTTCCTGACATCAAATCAGTCCGAGAACTGATTCTTAAAGAAGCTCATGAGATAGCTTATTCCATACACCCTAGCAGTGAGAAGATGTACCAAGACCTGAAAAAAGATTCTGGTGGTACGGTATGAAAAGGGAGATAGCAGAGTATGTGGCTATATGCGATAGTTGTCAGAGGATTGTCACACCCAGGTTTTAGGGACCTGGGCGCGAACATAATCACCAGGTGGGCTGGAACCAAGTCTCACACATATGATGAATCATGGTACATAAACGAATGTTACAACTTTACTATATAATAGGAGTTCTGTACAAAATAAATAAATAATTACATCGTACGGAGAGAACGATCCAGCAACCCAAAGTTGACTGGGAGACGACGGCCTAGACCTCTCACAAACACATCGCAACATCCTCCATGTGCCTCATCCTATGGTACATGTTCTTGACTTGTGGGGGGTCTGAGATAGCAAGGGTGAGCTCACATATGTTCATCGCTCAACAAGTTGTGGGAATAATGTGCATGAACTTACCAAAGGTGGAAGTTCATGTGATGTGTAAGGCTGGTCAATAATAGGGGTTAAAGCTGAGCCTTGTTTTTAATAAGTTGGTCAAATTTTATTAGCAGTTACTAAATGTAAGTAAATACCAATCGATAATAATAATAGAACAAAATTAATAATAAATCCCATGCAATGCAAATGACAAATTGAATTTAGTTCCATAATTTAATCATGTGAGAGTCCTAAGCTACTCATGACCGCGAGCACGGCTAGTAGACCAGTTTTACACTCTGTAGAGGTTATACCCTGTACCCACAAGTCGTGTATCCCATGTCTCCAGGGTTAGCTAGACCCTTAGACATTACCAAGGTGAATGGCTAGGGATCCACTACGAGGCCCACTAGCTTTAGAAAACCCGCTACAGTTTCTAGGAAGAGCAATGCAGGCATCCCCTTTCTGACTGCCATCGCAACAAAATTAACCCGGGAACCTCCCTACACGCCTACTCCCCTACTGCCCTTGCCCCTATCGAGTAAGGTAGTCCTCCACTAGCTTTCCTAGTTAGTCAGCCAAGGGCGTCCCATTCCACCCTTGTGGTGGCACGTGTTTCTCAAGTTAAGCTCCATGTTCCAATTAAAATAATGATCTTGTCAGGATCAATAAATAAAATAACAGTATAATTGGAACATGAACATAATGTAATATTAACCCCAAAACCATATAGAGCAATAGCAAAACTACCCAAGTAGTTGAGGGGTAAACAAGGTATAAAGGTAACCATACTAGGGTGACCTATTGGGTCCATCAAAATTAAGCCTATGCATGAATAAATGATTATAAAGAACATTATTGGGTAAATAAAAGTGATCAAGGGCACAACTTGCCTGGCACTTGAGATTCCTGGTACCAACTTGGTCTTCAGGTGACTCATGTCCTTACTGCTAAACGTAGCAATACAAACAAACATGGTATAGGCAAAATTAACATCACACCAAACATAAGAACAAACTGCATAATAATGATCTAAGCGTTGCTACGAGATCGTGGGTTCAAGAACCACTAAATTCGGAGTTACAGTTAAAGAGTTATGATTTATGGAAGCTCTATGTGATTAAATATTAAACTATATTATAAATTGGTTATTATCCTACGTATGAGAAAGATATTCTAAATAAATAACCCTTTCCATTTTAATCCAAGTTATAACTTTATTATAGCACATATTTTAGTCAAATCATAATTAGGGACTAAAATCAGTACTTAAATTTTGATTAAAGAAGTTAATTCGACGAACATAGGGTAAACAAATTAATTATTTAAAAACATGTTACGTGATAACTGTTGGTCACTTGTTCTCAAATGCTATAAATCAAGAACAAGGCAACACAATTGTTAATGGTTAAAGACCTTCATCCTTCGAAGCATTATTTCCTCTCGGATATAATGATCTTCTGACGAAGGTCATGAATGACATATCTTCATCATTTCAACATATAAACGTGGATGTAAATAAGAAAGTGAAGGAATACCAAATAATAAAGATAATGATAATTACGTATCAATGATCTATTTATTCTTATATTTCATAAACATGAATAAATATTAACAATATTCATATTACATTGGTACCTTCGGTTTGCCAAAAGGTGAGAGGACGAGAATGACGCGAGAGTGATTACAAATCAGCGCCCCCCGTACGGTGTTACTGTTCATCTATTTATAGGCATGGGACGCAGACCGGATAAAAGTACATTTATGTCCTGATAACTATCTATAATATTAACATGAATTATTAAGGACTGTATGGTCTTTATCCTCTTTCAGTCGTTATCATACTTGAGCTTCGTCAACATGTCCAGCCGAAGTCCTTTGGCTTCTAGCTTCATCGCCCACTCTTTATTTCCCTTCGTTTTGTCATAAGAGAAGTTCTCCATCCCAAAGCTGAAGCTTCCTGTAACTATTCATAATCATGCTGAAAACATATGGTTAGTCACATTTTTGAGGACCTTTGGAAGAGGAAGGCCCCCAATAGTAGCCCCTCACAGTATTAATTTGTTTCCTTGTAATAAATTTAGACTGCGACGTGAACGAAGGCCTTTAGCCGAAGGTCTGAAAAAACACCTTCCCTTCGCTGGAATAGCGAACGAAACTGACTTGCCGGACCCACCAAATCGTGGAGCGCTAGGTATATAAATAGGAGCTCGTATTGAAAACGTTTCTTGTGCCATTTCAGTTGCTTACAGTGTACTCACAATTTTAAACTTTCTTGCTTTGTCGAGTTTTGATCGGATTTTAAGCTTCGGTATTTCAACAAGGTTTGATTTGATGGCCGACGAGAAGAAGACTGTCGACCCGGCGATGTCCGAGTTTTACGAAGCTATGGAGAGAACAAATGCAGAAAAGATTTCGCATGAGACACTAGCTGGGATATCTGAGGGTTCCAGTGATAGTGAAGACTTTGATGCAGAAAGTGAGAATGAGGGTGCCGAAGTTCGGCCCTGGAGACCAAGCCATGTTGTCTTCGGGAAATCCACGATCAAGCAGGGACAAATTGATGCAATTAGGGGAAGGTACTTCCGCGACATTTCTATTGTGAGGGCTGGAGGGGAGAATAATGTCCCTCTACCCAAAGCTGATGAGGTGGTCGTTTATAGAAGCTTCATGAAAGTAGGGCTTCGGTTCCCTCTCGATAAGATGCTGGTCGAAGTCCTGAAAACTTTCGAAATTTACCTTCATCAGCTTACTCCCGAAGCTATCATCAAGATGGGGATCTATATTTGGGCCATGAGGAGCCAATGGTTAGAACCAAATGCAAAATGCTTCTGCAAAATTCTTCTGCAACATGCATGAATTGTCTTATGAGATGAAGGCCACCGGAAAAGAGCAATATCACAACAACTTTGGTTGCTATGTGATGAGGACATCACCTGCAACATGAGTACGACTACACCAGCAACACCTCCACATCAAGCGCCACTTCCTTCATTAGCTGGGCCAATCACTCGGGCCCGTGCCAGAGAGCTTAACTTCGTCATGCTACTGAAGAATGAGGGCCCAGAAGAATAGACGACCAGCCCAACTGCGGCCCATAGTGGGCGACCTAGCGTTGCGTTTTCCCCCTTTGGTCGCCACTAGGGGCTGCGCCCCCTCTCTCTATTTATCCAGGAGCTGCGCCTCCTTTGTTCTTTGAGTTTTGTTTTACGTTAGCTTTAGCTACTCTCGAACACGCGCAAATCAGCGCTGTCTTCGTGTATTCAGAACTCCACCCTCGAGTAATAAATTAGATTGCTCGCATCTTTTTTCTTGTTCGTTCTTCGATTGCGCACAGGAAACGATCTTCGTGATCAGGCCGATCTCGCATCAACAAGGTCGGTAACCACAGGGAGTTGGTTCAGCGGTTGCATTGGCGCCTCAGGCTTGCTCGTCGTAGTCGGATCGCAAGGGTCATCTACCGCCAAATCAGAATTATCTCCACTCACCGAAATATCGGGCACCTCAGCTATATCAAGTGGTATCAGATTTCCAGGTTGATCGGTGAGTTTATCGAGTGTTTTTTTCTCCTACAGTCCACAAAACCACATCAAAATTCAAATTAGACCTTATCCCAGCACCCTTTTGAGCCACACACTTGCTTTCAATAATCTACATTGTTGAATTTGTGTGCTTTCGCGTCATTTGTTGTAGGTCGCATTGTGTTTTTTCACCATCCTTCTTTCTTCCACCATTCAACCCTAGCGCGCCGCCACCATCTCCCATTTGATCACGCCACAAACCGAGTCAACGCCGCTTTCTTGTTTTTTCCTTTGGTTACGTCAAAAAAAGAAC
The DNA here is from genome assembly GCA_029449295.1 of Zea luxurians. NCBI lineage: Eukaryota > Viridiplantae > Streptophyta > Magnoliopsida > Poales > Poaceae > Zea > Zea luxurians. The sequence continues at coordinate 37,118,885 of JAOPSE010000030.1, read as the reverse complement.
TAGAGAACAAACAATAAACAAAGGAGAAAGGATACAAAGCAGTTGTCTCATCTCGGTCATTTTAAACATAACTTGAGGTACCTTCCTTAAATCGGGCATAACTTTTCGTTCGGTTGTTCAAAAAATCTGAAATTTTTATAGGAGCTTGTTGACACCATTCTACGGCCTGTTTGGTTTCGATAAAATTATCAAAAAAATTCAGGAAAATAAAGAAAAAAATTCGTCAAAGCTCTTGCACGCTTTTGAGAGAACTTGCTCTTTTTCTGTAGACCATATCTGATCTCTGTTTTAGGTGAAACTTGGTGTAGATGCTATTTTGTTGCTTCTTGTGCTGAGAAAAATATCAAAAAATCATACAAAAAAGAAAACAAAATCACCTGTGATTCCTACTAGTGCCTTTTTGGCCTCGCTAGTACAATATTTATGGTACTGCCATTCTGCTAGTTCCATTGTTCTTTGTTCCAACTTGTTATGTCCTTTGCACTTGTGGCCAGCAATATAGTTTCGTGTTTTGCACTATAATTCAACTTTGCATTATTGTTTGATCGTGCTAATCCTTGACTTGAGTGTAGCCTACCCAGAACTCCACATATTTCTACGACGAGCAGGTTTCTGTTTCTCCAGGCAATCGCTCATCCAATCTTTCACCAGTTCTACCTATTGGTTGCAGTTCACCCCCGTGGCTTGGTAAGAACGGATAAGAACTTGATAACAACATTCCATTGAGCGAGTTGTCACCATCATTCCCCTGTTGTCGTTGGTTTTTCTCTTTTTGGTGTTTTGGTGTTTGCGCTAACTATGGCAGGAGCACACGACACGGTGGATGTCCAGTTGCAGGAAGTAAGGGGACAAGTTGATGGACTTGATGCTGACATTAGGATGATGCATGAACAACTTGATTCAACGGTCACTTCGACGACCTCACTTTTCAACCAGCTTGACCTTGCTCAAACGGCGACTCGCACCACACTCGACACCATCCTGGCATGCCTTGATGCGTTGACCACAAAGATGGAGCAGGACTACGATGGTGACACTGAGCAGGACGATGGAGATCGCCGTGGTCGTGCGTGTCGTGTGGTTCGTCATCCCCCTAATGACTTATTTGCTAAGATTAAATTTAAAATTCCATCTTTTAATGGTAAATATGATCCTGCTGCATATCTTGATTGGGAATTGGAGGTAGAACAAAAAATTTTATGCCATGATATTCCTGCTAATAACCAAGTGAAGGCTGCCATTAGTGAATTTACTGATTTTGCTTTAATTTGGTGGCTTGAGTATAAAAAAAACTTCCCATTAATAGTGTCACTACTTGGACCCAATTAAAAACTGCCATGCGCCACAGATTTGTTCCTTCCTATTATGCCCGTGATTTGCTTAACAAAATGCAGCGTTTTCAACAAGGTTCACAATCTGTTGAGGAATATTACTAGGAGTTACAAAAGGGTATGCTTCGTTGTGGTTTGGTTGAGTCGGATGATGCTGCTATGGCGCGTTTTCATGGTGGTTTGAACAGGGAAATTCAGGATATACTTGATTATAAGGATTATTTTGATATAACCACATTGTTTGAATATGCTTGCAAAGCTGAACGTGAAGTGCAGGGACGACGATCAAAGACATATACTAACTCTTTTGTAGGCCGGGGTTCGACACACAGCTCAACTCCTTCCAGCCCTGCACCTTCTACCCCTAGCACTACACCGCACATAGGGACAGCCAAGCCAGCGGCGCCCCTGCCAAAGGTGCTGTTTCTTCCACAGGACGTACACGGGATATTCAGTGCCATCGTTGCAGAGGGTTTGGGCACATGATTCGGGACTGCCCAAACAAGCGTACCTTGCTTATACGTGACAATGGTGAGTACTCTTTAGCCAGTGATTCTGAGGAAACTAGTCATGCTATGATTTCCACTAACCATGCAGAAAATGAGGACGTCCATGTTGATCCCATCGATGCCGATAGGTATGAGAGTCTTGTTGTGCAGCGTGTTCTCAGCACACAGGATTCCCAGGCCGAAAAAAATCAGTGACACACTCTATTCCATACCAAGGGCGTTGTGCACGAACGGTCGATTCGCATCATCATCGATAGTGGCAGCTGCAACAATTTGGCAAGTACAGCTTTGGTAGAGAAATTATCCTTGCCCACTCGCGCACACCCACATCCGTATCACATTCAATGGCTTAATGATGGTGGTAAAATATAGGTAACACATTCGGTACGTGTCCCCTTTTCGCTGGGTTCTTATTCTGATTATGCTGATTGCGATGTTATTCCTATGGAAGCATGCTCTTTGTTATTGGGTCGACCTTGGCAATATGATACTGATAGTTTACATCATGGTCGTTCAAATCATTATTCTTTCATGTTTAAAGGCCAAAAAATAATTATACATCCAATGACCCCTGACCAAATTTTGAAAAATGATCTTACTAGGGCTGCTAAAACTGCACAACAAGTCAAATCGACATCAGCCGCACCTATTAAATATGAAATCAAGTTGCACTCTCCTGTTTTACTTGCTACACGTGCTGATTTTAATGATCTCCATGAAGCTCACATGCCCTGTTATGCACTTGTATGCTCGTGCATGCTTGTTCCGCTTGATGATGCACCATCTTTGGATATACCCCCATCTGTTGTTAACCTTTTGCAGGAGTATGCTGATTTTTTTTCCTATGGACTTACCACCGGGTCTTCCTCCGCTCCGTGGCATTAAGCATCAGATCGATCTCATCACCGGCGCTTCTCTTCCGAACCGCGCCCCGTACCGTACAAATCCAGATGAGACAAAGGAGATCCAGCACCAGGTGCAGACGCTGCTTGATAAAGGTTACATTCATGAGTCTCTTAGCCCTTGCTCGGTTTCTGTTTTACTCGTTCCAAAGAAAGATGGGTCATGGCGTATCTGCGTAGATTGTCGTGCTATTAATAACATCATAGTTCGTTATCAATATCCTATTCCATGCCTTGATGATATGTTAGATGAGCTTAGTGGTGCCGTTATTTTCTCTAAGGTTGATTTGCGTAGCTGTTACCATCAGATTAGAATGAAACTCGGTGATGAATGGAAAATGGCTTTTAAAATGAAATTTGGTTTATATGAATGGTTGGTTACGCCATTTGGATTGAATAATGTTCCCAGCACCTTTATGCGTTTAATGAACGAAGTTCTACGGGCCTTCATAGGTTTGTTTGTTGTTGTTTATTTCGATGATATCCTTATTTACAACAAGTCTATAGACGAGCATTTAGAACATTTGCGTGTTGTTTTTGATGCTTTGTGTGTTGCTCGCTTGTTTGGTAACATGGAAAAGTGCACATTTTGCATGCAACGTGTCTCGTTTCTTGGTTATGTGGTTACTCCGCAGGGCATTGAGGTGGATAGCAGCAAGGTTGAAGCCATTCAGGACTAGCCTACACCAACGACAGTCACCCAAATTCGGAGTTTTCTTGGACTTGCAGGATTTTACCGCCGTTTTGTGCGTGATTTTAGCTCCATCGCTGCCCCTTTGCACGAACTCACAGAGAAAGGTGTGTCTTTTGCTTGGGACCCCCCACAAGAAGAGGCGTTCAACACTTTGAAAGATAAGTTAACCCATGCTCCAATCTTACAATTTCCTGGCTTTCAGAAAGTGGTTGAACTTGAATGTGATGCTAGTGGTATTGGGTTAGGTGTTGTTTTGTTACAAGAAGGAAAATCGGTTGCTTATTTTAGTGAAAAATTAAGCGGTGCTAGCTTGAGATATTCTACTTATGATAAGGAACTTTATGCTTTAATTCGCACTTTGCATACATGGCAGCACTACCTTTGGCCTCGTGAGTTTATAATTCATTCTGATCATGAGGCTTTAAAACATATTTATACCCAAACAAATCTGAACCGTCGTCATGCTAGTTGGATAGAATTCATCGAGTCCTTTCTTTACATCATTAAACACAAGAACAGGAAGGAAAACGTCATTGCTGATGCGTTGTCCCGTAGATATACCATGCTTTCTGTAACACCCCTGGTGTTATTGCAACTAAAACTTGAGCATGGCATCATAAACATTGGCATTGCATATGTTTGACACACCTAGAGTGCATTCACTAGGTAAAAATTTCAAACAAGTTGTATTGTTCTAGTATTTTGCAAATAGCACCCTGGATAGGGGACTTAACCCTAAAGAGGGATTAAAGGGGTAAGACATAACCCAAATTGAGAAAACCTAAAAGCCTTAGGGGAATAGTCATAAAATGTTCCCAAGAATAAAGTTGAATCACATTTATACCCCTGGGATACCAGAAACCCTAATTGGAACCCTGGAAAACCCTAAAACCAAGCCCTAGGGACCTATGTGCAAAATTAGTCCCCTTTTGGACTAAAGTGCAAAAACCAAGTTAAATAAGTATATTAAGTCATTTGGGTCACTCATATGTGAATTTACAAGCCAAACCCCGAGTTTTGGACCTAATTGCAAAATAGACCTCAATTGAGTTCTAACCTAATTCTCAAAAACAGTGTTATGGGCTCAACCGTTGAGCTTTGTAACTTTTTAATCATAGGGTTTTTGCCCTAGGTCACCACATCAAAGTTGTAGACCAAACTAAGGAGAACAACTTTGTTTAAGGGTGTGAGCATAGTTGTTAAGAGAAATATGGAGATAATCATGCTCAAAATATGGCTGTTAGGCTGTTAAGGTCTGAATTTTCAGACTAACAGTGGACTGAACATCAACTTCAAGCTCAATTCTGAGCATGATCTAGTGCTCAACAAAGTTTAATCCCTATAGCCGAATTGTAGATGGTATATAGCTCTACAACTTTGCTATAGGTCACTGGATGTGTTGCCATTTGAAAATTAGAAAAAAAAGGTGGCTTAAACTTGCTCTGTCAGTTCATCTGACTGAAATCGCCATGGTACAGTTGCCTGCTCGGATTCAGAACACCTCACCGCCGTCGATCACTCCTCCGCCGCGATTCGTGTCGCCGGCGTTAGGATTCGCGCCCGGAGTGGGTGGATAACGTCGCGAGGATCTTTGCCGCCGGTGAGCTGGAGGTCACTCCGGTGACTCACCGTCACCTTCTCCTTGCTATTTTACGGCTGAGCAGATAAGCTCGTCGGTGAACTGCCGTCGCACGGCCTGGTGCCACATATCCGGGGACCCCCACCGCATCGCTGTGACTCCCTCTAGCTTCCCGTCGACCACCGGACTTACTGCCATGACATTGAACACGTATTCATCGCACCAGCATTCTTCTTCACCTCCGGCCGCCACCGCGCCATCATCGATTCAAGCGCCACCGCCCCTGGAATCTATAAATTGAGCCCACCGTTAGCTCCACAACCTCATCACGCATCACACCGTCTAGTATCGCTCCCAATCTTGCAACCGTGTGCTCCAATTTCAAGTTTCCCCTAATTCTGTTCTGAAACACTGCAGGATCGAGCTCACCGCGGCCAGCCCCTTTCCGGTCAGTTCACCCCTCTCTATCCCTCGTATAAGCACCCTCATAGCTCTGCGATGCTTGCCGACTAATGCAATTGCGCTAGGAACTCACCAATCGCCGGGAACACGACTGTCAAGCCGCGATGCTCACGGCCGCCGTGGCCAGAGCTTATTAGTTAGTCTTTGGTAAAATCAGGTTAGGGGAAATGCTCGGGCTAGGACCAATTTGATGTCCGCTACTCGGGAACCCTAGCCGTTGCTCCATTCGGCCGGTGCAGGCGCTCGCCGGAGCTCGGCTGGGCGTGAACGCCGTCGGGGACTTCACCGTGCAATGGAATAGAAGGTGGAGGTCCTATTTGTAATCTGTCAGCGACACATAGGAATAGTAATAGAAGCCAGTTTTGATTAGCCAAACCCCGAGGACCTCGGTGCAAAGTCAGCCAGGGCGCGGGCGCACGCGCGCGCTTTTTCCCTCTGGGTTGGGCCGACTGGGCTGGAACTGGCCCAGTTCTGTTCAGCCTTTTCCTTTTTCTTTTTCAATAAAGCTTTGAAAATCTATAGAAAATTGTAGAAAAATCCTAAAATTGTGAAACCAATTTTCCTAGGCTTCTTATTTTCCCTAGGATTTAATAAAAATAGTTTTATGATTTTTAGGTTAAATAAGGAATTTTAAGGCATTTAAAGTAGTTTAAGGTAATGGTTCTGGATTTTTAGAAAATAAATGGTAATTCCAAAAATGTCCAAACTTTTTATATGAGTCCTATACATTATTTAGAAGCCTTGGGTAGAGTTTGGATTGATTTGGACCTTGTTTGATAACTAGAACCCAAAACCTCCCCCCTGCTCTATGAACTCCTTTACTGACTCCGGAAACCCTAAGTTCTCGGAGTTCCGTGAAGGAAAGTTGTATTCAAGACTTTAGATAATAAGTGTCTATTATCTTTGCACTCTCATGAGCATTACATGGCATTCATTCTTATACATATATGTGGTTATGTTTAGAAAACGAAGAAGAAGTTGAAGTGAGTGAAGAAAAGGCACCACCACCTTCGGACTCTCAGGCAGGATCTTGTCTTTATTTTGACATCTGCGGGCCTAAGCCAGACTCACCTACTAACGAAGGCAAGCCCCGGTGCATTTGCCACCTCCTTGTGTTTTAAAAATCTTGTTCACTTGCTTAATGCATTAGGTGATAGGAGTTGATTGCTAAAACAATTCCTGCATTACCTTCCTTGAACTTCATTACCTTCCTTGATCACCTGTTTTACAAAAGATTTTTGATGCTTAGCATTGCTTTAGAAAAACAAAATGCTTTGTTTTTACGAAAGTTGATATGGCAAAAGTGGGTGGGATGTTTTCAAAAATAAAACTTGATGGTGGATCCATCAGGGCCATGATGGGTTCAACATCGGAAAAGATGTACCTCTGTCAGGTACCAAGTTTTGGGTTTAAATGATTAAGCTGAGACCGGGCGGGTGACTTGCATGAGAAAGAGAGTCTCGGTGTAGTGTCTCCGTCTGAGTCAATTAAGGACTGTCTCGATGTAGGCCTGCTGACTGAGGACCCTTTAACTGGTGACATGCCTCGTCATGGGTAAGCCTTGCCTCGGGCAGACTAAGGCCAGAATAAGATAACACGAAATGGGCGTGGAGCGGTGGCGAGAGTAGCGTGTACCCTCCGTAGCAAGAGGCTGGACGGTGGTGTATCTGTGCTCTCGGTTTGCGTGAACCTGATCTGGTCTTAAGAAACCCGATGGCGGGTTGACATATGCAAGGGTTAAGTGCTACATATGTCGTGTGATTGGAGATCCTCACCTGAGTATAATCGATTCGGATCGCCGTACCTTCGCGGTTATGAGGACTTGGTCACTGACTTACACGTAGCAATCCAGTGAAGATGAAGGAAGAATTAAGAACTTGGCTAGTTCAGGATAAGTGTTTGAACTAGGTTAGAAAGAACTCTAGATGTAGGTAAGTTTACCTAACTTGACAATAAAACTGGATTTTTAAGGATCCACTTTTAGTAAGCATTTATGCAACAATAGAGTCATTGATCTTGAGATACCTTACCTTGACTCCCTTATAACCAGCATATCCTTGAGAGTCTTTTCTTTAGTCGGGTAAGACTTGCTGAGTAATTCCATACTCAGGGTTTATTCCCTCGTTGTTTTTAGGTGAAGGAAGTAGCAGATTTCTGTTGCTTCTGTACCAAGGTGGTTCCTCAGGAGGAAAAGCAAGAGTAAAGATGCGGGAGGACTTGGTCCTCCATAGGAAAACTTTTATGTAAAACTTAACGGGAGGAGTTTTTGCCTCCCTTGGTTATGTAATAATACTACCCTGCACTCGTTTATATTTCTGGTCTGTAATAAACAACTTGATCTTACTTTTTAATAAATGTAAGTTTATGTAATCACTTCCGCATTTCGATATCTTCGATGTTCTGTAATGTCTGCAAGACGGGTAAAACGTTCCTGGAAAGGTAAGAAAAGATACCGAACTTGTCAAGTGGTTCAGGAACATCTACAGGGTTGTCTGATGTCTGTTAGACAAGGACAACTGTAGGTGGGCCTAATGACTTGGGAGATTCCGTCACAGTTGGTATCGGAGCGTAGCCCTTCTTCGCAGATATTATGAGGCATTTCAAGAGGATTTTCTAAAAACTCACCTAGAAAAATTTCTTCTATTCTTATCCCCCATATCTGAAGAATCTTTATGAAAGACCAGATAGGAGGAGTGCAATGTATAGAAGGTATGAATCAACTAAGGTTGATTCTGTAATTACACATGCATCATGCTAAGAATTATACTAATGAAATTTTTTCCCCTAGAGAAATGCCGCCGTGCACGAGGAAGACCGCACGTAAGTCAACCGGCCCAATTGGAGTACCTCATCATCAACTTGCCCCGCGGGATGAGGATAGTAGTAGCGGAAGCAACGATCCAATTGGGGATCTCGAAGCCCGCGTAAATCAGCTTCAAACGGAACTGCAACGCAGGACCAGTATGTGGGTCGCGGATGGCGATAGGATAAACGAATTAAGGAGTTATATCCGCCGTCTGCAGGATCAGATTGCTGATCGGGATTTAGCGCTCGACTGGGCGGTACAGTCTCGTTCAGTGGCTTGGGCTAAGGCAGCAAAGGCTCGAGCTCGAGTCAAGGAACTGAGTTCTGCCATTGACAACCTGCAGGCGTATTGCAATACCCTACATGAGGAAGTCCATGTACTGTATTCGCAATCTACATCCCAGTGCCCCTATGGATCCTGTCGGGTCGGAAGCCGGACCCTCGCACGTTGCGGGAGAAGCACTTGGTGGTGAGCTAGACATTTTTAAACCCCCTCCTTCTATGAGGCTGGTCGATGAATGGTTCCCACACCCGACGACGAGGCTGCCAAGAACAACCAGAAGCGGGAATAGTAGTATGGTTGTAGAAATAGAAGTAGTGTATTGTAGGTTGTATTATTATAGGTAATGCTATTGTATACTGGGTAATGTATCCTGTTGTAAAATCGAGTCTATACATTACTCTTTTTGGTAATGTAAATTGGATGGTTTTGTCTTTGGCATATTATATTTGTGTTCAAATGTTTGTTGCCACAGATGCCGTCCAAGACCCGATCCCAGGATGCAGCTGGACCCTCTAGTGGAAGGGAATCGACTCCAAATCCACCTCCTGTTCCTCCCACATTGGCTGAGGCGATTGCCGCCTTAGTGAACGCGACCGCTGATAATACCCGCTTTCTGAGAGAAATGGCGGGCCAACAGTTCCAGCAGCAAGGTGGGCGGGGTTATCAACAGGGCCCCCGCGAAACTTCTTACCTGGACTTCTCAGAGACACGTCCACCCTTGTTTGTTAAGGCTGAAGATCCGTTAGAAGCCGATAAATGGCTTCGAGTTATTGAACAAAAATTTGGACTTCTGCGTTGTTCGGAGACCCAGAAGCCTTTATTTGCAACTCAGCAACTACGCGGCCCTGCCAGCACTTGGTGGGGAAATTTCGTGGCCGTTCAACCGGCCAATCATCAAATAACCTGGGAAGAATTCAAAGTGGCCTTTCGCGAGCATTATATACCCGAAGGTGTTCTACATATGAAGCAAGAAGAATTCATGAAGCTAAAGCAAGGAGGGGATACTGTTAATCAGTATCTCAATAAGTTCAATCATCTGTCACAATATGCAATCGATCAAGTAAATACTGATTTGAAAAAGAAGAATTGTTTTATGAGAGGTCTAAATGATCGACTGCAGAGAAAAATGGCAACCTGCATAGATCTTACGTATGAAAGAGCTAGTCAGTACAGCCCTGGTGGTGGAAGCAAAGTATGTAGGTGTCGGAAATCTAAGGGATTTGGAGGTGATAGGCCTAGTCAGGGCCCGGTAAAGAGGCAACGGTTTATTCTCCGGCCTTCTAACCAGAATCGTTCACATGCACCATCCTTCCCTTTCAAGCAGCCAATAATTATTCGTCCCAACAATGCCCCCACTGCCCCAAGTCAGCCGGGTGCCCCAGGCACTCGATTCCCTGCTTTGCCCAGCTCTTCAACCGGATGTTTCAATTGTGGCAAGTCTGGGCATTTCATCAAAGATTGCCCCTATCCCAAGCAAAACCAGTCGAATAATCAGCAAGGATCGGGGAATTCATCTCAAAGCAAGGGAAACATTAAGGGCAAAAATATCAAGAAGACGGGACGCGTATATTATACACAAGTGGTCACTACACCGGACGGAGAGCCGGTAATGATGGGTATGTTCCGCGTGGCCAATCATCCTGCAGTCATTCTTTTTGATTCTGGTGCTTCACATACGTTCATTAGCAAGAAATTTGTGGAGCAACATCACATTTCATGCCATGAATCAAAAGAGGGGTTTAAAATACACTCACCTGGGGGACAAATCTTTACTAGAGAAGTGGCCTATCAAGTGCCCGTATCATTGGCCGGACGGGACTTTCCTACCAATATGATCGTTCTGAAAGGCCAAGACATAGATGTTATTTTGGGTATGAATTGGTTGGCCAAGCATAAAGCAACACTCAATACTGATCAAAGAACCATCAGGTTGAGTCATAATCAAGAAGAAATTCTTTTGCCCATCCCCATTCCAAACAAAACTACTGGCAGAGTTTATGAAGTCATGGTACCGGAAATCAAGGATATTTCAGTAGTATGCGAGTTTCCCTATGTCTTTCCCGAGGATTTGCCGGGATTGCCACCTGAAAGGGATGTAGAGTTTGTAATTGAGTTAAAGCCCAGTACGACTCACATTTCTCGAAGATCGTACCGTATGCCTCCGAATGAGTTGGCAGAATTGAAGATTCAATTACAAGATCTACTAGAGAAAGGATTCATCCGGCCAAGCTCGTCACCTTGGGGTTGTCCAGCCATATTCGTCAAGAAGAAGGATCAAACCTTACGGATGTGCGTGGATTATCGACCCCTGAATGAGGTCACTATCAAGAACAAGTACCCTCTTCCGAGGATTGACATTCTGTTTGATCAACTAACCGGGGCAAGGGTATTCTCCAAAATTGATCTCAGGTCGGGCTATCATCAGATCCGTATTCGGCCCGAGGATATACCAAAAACCGCATTCACTACGCGGTATGGGTTGTTTGAATATCTGGTAATGTCGTTCGGGTTAACAAATGCTCCGGCCCACTTCACATATTTGATGAACTCGATATTCATGCCCGATCTAGACAAGTTTGTGGTGGTCTTCATTGGCGATATTCTAATATATTCCAAGAATGAAGAGGAGCATGCTCAACATTTACGGATCGTGATAACGCGCCTGAGGGAACATCAGTTATATGCCAAGTTCAGCAAATGCGCGTTTTGGCTGGAGGAAATTTAGTTTTTGGGACATGTTTTATCTGCCAGAGGGATTGCGGTAGACCCCTAGCAAAGTCAAGGACATTTTGGAGTGGAAACCCCCAACCACTGTTCATCAAGTCCGAAGTTTCCTTGGACTGGCGGGATATTACCGCAGATTCATACCAGATTTTTCTAAGCTTGTGAAGCCAATCACAAGTTTATTGAAGAATGATATTAAATTCAATTGGTGTTCTAAGTGTAATGAAGCTTTTGAACAATTGAAGACATTATTAATCACTGCTCCGGTATTGGCTCAACCGGATATCACCAAACCCTTTGATGTATATTGTGATGCATCAGGCAGTGGGCTCGGCTGTGTATTAATGCAAGAAGGCCGAGTAATTGCATATGCTTCAAGGCAGTTACGCCGACATGAGGAGCATTACCCAACTCATGATCTGGAGCTAGCTGCTGTGGTTCATGCCTTGAAGATTTGGCGTCACTATCTGCTAGGAAATATCTGTCATATTTATACAGATCATAAAAGCTTGAAGTATATCTTCACCCAGTCAGAATTGAATATGAGACAAAGGTGATGGCTTGAGCTTATTAAGGACTATGAACTGGAAATTCATTATCACCCAGGCAAAGCCAATGTTGTGGCAGATGCATTGAGCCGTAAGGTTTCCTGTCACTGTCTTATGGTGAAGACCTCTGGCAATACCTTGTGTCAGGAGATGGAGAAGCTAAACTTGGGAATGGTCCAACAAGGAACCCTGAGCCAGCTAAAGCTTGAGTCAGTCATCTTGTAGAGGATAATTGATGCTCAAAGGGATAATGCGGGTATGAAACACATTCGTGAGAAGATAATGGCTGGAAAAGCCAAATGTTTCAAAGAAGATGATCAAGGTATTGTATGGTTTAATAACCGCATAGTGGTGCCAAAGAATGAAGAGGTCCGCCAGCAAATCCTTGATGAAGCGCATCTTAGTCGTTATTCTATTCATCCTGGAAGCACTAAGATGTACCAAGACTTGAAGCAACATTATTGGTGGACAAAAATGAAGATCGAGATTGAACGCTATGTGGCTAGATGTGACACCTGCAGATGTGTCAAGGCCATACACTTGAAAGCTGCCGGTCCATTACAGTCTCTACCAATACCGACATGGAAATGGGAAGACATAAGTATGGACTTCATTGTGGGATTGCCCAGGACTGCAAAAGGGTATGATTCTATCTGGGTTATTGTTGATCGGCTTACAAAAATTGCTCATTTTCTACCCGTCAAGACAGTGCACCCAGTTGCTGTTTATGCCCAATTGTATATTGCTCGTATCCTCAGTTTGCACGGGATTCCGAAGACTATAGTGTCAGATCGTGGACCTCAATTCATATCCAAATTCTGGGAAGAACTTCATAAGTCCCTGGGTACCAAATTGCTCCACAGTTCGGCCTATCATCCACAAACCTAGTGGGCAAACTGAGAGGGTTAATCAAATACTTGAAGATATGTTGCGAGCATGTGTTCAGGACTTCTCACAAAAACGGGATGAATGTTTGCCTTTAGCGGAGTTTTCATATAATAATAGCTATCAAGAAGTATCAAAATGGCACCCTTCGAAGCTTTATATGGACGACGATGTCGTACTCCACTAAATTGGTCTGAACCAGGGGAAAGGTACTTTTTCAGGCCTGATATGGTGAAAGAAACCGAAGAAAAGGTTCAGAAAATTATTCATAATATGAAGAAAGCACAAGCTCGTCAGAAGAATTATGCCGACAAACGGCAAATGCCCTTATATTTTCTTGAAGGAGACTATGTCTACCTGAAGGTTTCACCAATGAAGGGTGTATCGCGTTTCGGGATAAAAGGAAAGCTTGCACCCAGGTACATTGGTCCATTCCCTATACTTGAAAGATATGGGCCAGTGGCATATCGACTTCAATTACTCGAAACTTTGTCTGCTATACATAATGTGTTTCATGTGTCACAATTGAAGAAGTGTCTTCGGGTTCCGAATCGAACCATTGAAGTAACAGATGTTGTCCTTGAACCGGACTTGACATACTCTGAGCACCCTATTCGAGTCTTGGATCAAAAGGACAGGGTTACCCGGAGAAAAACTCTCAAGTTCTATAAGATATAGTGGAACCAACATTCTGAAGAAGAGGCTACATGGGAAACTCAAGACTTTTTAGATAAGAATTTCCCAGGCTTTTTAGCCTCATGTAATTTGTAAAGTGTGTACAGTTATTGTAATAAAGGAGTGAACCCCACACCACCCCCTGCCTTGTACCAGAAATAAAGAAATAAGAATGTGACACATTTCCTTTTCCATTACTCACCCTAGGATTTTTAATCTCGGGACGAGATTCTTTTATGGTGGGAAGGATGTAACACCCCTGGTGTTACTGCAACTAAAACTTGAGCATGGCATCATAAACATTAGCATTGCATATGTTTGACACACCTAGAGTGCATTCACTAGGTAAAAATTTCAAACAAGTTGTATTGTTCTAGTATTTTGCAAATAGGACCCTGGATAGGGGACTTAACCCTAAAGAGGGATTAAAGGGGTAAGACATAACCCAAATTGAGAAAACCTAAAAGCCTTAGGGGAATTGTCATAAAATGTTCCCAATAATAAAGTTGAATCACATTTATACCCCTGGGATACCAGAAACCCTAATTGGAACCCTAGAAAACCCTAAAACCAAGCCCTAGGGACCTATGTGCAAAATTAGTCCCCTTTTGGACTAAAGTGCAAAAACCAAGTTAAATAAGTATCTTAAGTCATTTGGGTCACTCATATGTGAGTTTACAAGCCAAACCCTGAGTTTTGGACCTAATTGCAAAATAGACCTCAATTGAGTTCTAACCTAAGTCTGAAAACAGTGTTATGGGCTCAACTTTTGAGCTTTGTAACTTTTTAATCATAGGGTTTTTGCCCTAGGTCACCACATCAAAGTTGTAGACCAAACTAATTAGAACAACTTTGTTTAAGGGTGTGAGCATAGTTGTTAAGAGAAATCTGTAGATAATCATGCTCAAAATATGGCTGTCAGGCTGTTAAGGTCTGAATTTTCAGACTAACAGTGGACTGACATCAACTTCAAGCTCAATTCTGAGCATGATCCAGTGCTCAACTATGTTTAATCCCTATAGTCGAATTGTAGATGGTATATAGCTCTACAACTTTGCTATAGGTCACTGGATGTGTTGCCATTTGAAAATCAGAAAAAAGGTGGCTTAAACTTGCTCTGTCAGTTCATCCGACTGAAATCGCCATGGTACAGTTGTCTGCTCAGATTCAGAACACCTCACCGCCGTCGATCACTCCTCTGCCGCGATTCGTGTCGCTGGCGTTAGGATTCGCGCCCGGAGTGGGTGGATAACGTCGCGAGGTGAAATATCTTTGCCGCCGGTGAGCTGGAGGTCACTCCGGTGACTCACCATCACCTTCTCCTTGCTGTTTTACGGCTGAGCAGATAAGCTCGCCGGTGAACTGCCGCCGCACGGCCTGGTGCCACGTATCCGGGGACCCCCACCGCATCGCTGTGACTCCCTCTAGCTTCCCGTCGACCACCGGACTTACTGCCATGACATTGAACACGTATTCATCGCACCAGCATTCTTCTTCACCTCGGGCCGCCACCGCGCCATCATCGATTCAAGCGCCACCACCCCTGGAATCTATAAATTGAGCCCACCGTTAGCTCCGCAACCTCATCACGCATCACACCGTCTAGTATCGCTCCCAATCTTGCAACCGTGTGCTCCAATTTCATGTTTCCCCTAATTCTGTTCTGAAACACCGCAGGATCGAGCTCACCGCGGCCAGCTCCTTTCCGGTCAGTTCACCCCTCTCTATCCCTCGTTTAAGCACCCTCATAGCTCTGCGATGCTTGCCGACTCATGCAATTGCGCTAGGAACTCACCAATCGCCGGGAATATGACTGTCAAGCTGCGATGCTCACGGCCGCCGTGGCCAGAGCTTATTAGTTAGTCGTTGGTAAAATCAGGTTAGGAGAAATGCTCGGGCTAGGTCCAATTTGATGTCCGCTGCTCGGGAACCCTAGCCGTTGCTCCATTCGGCCGGTGCAGGTGCTCGCCGGACCTCGGCTGGGCGTGAACGCCGTCGGGGACTTCACCGTGCAAGGGAATAGAAGGTGGAGGTCCTATTTGTAATCTATCAGCGACACATAGGAATAGTAATAGAAGCCAGTTTTGATTATCCAAACCCCGAGGACCTCGGTGCAAAGTCGCCAGGGCGCGGGCGCACGCGCGCGCTTTTCCCCTCTGGGTTTGGCCGACTGGGCTGGAACTGGCCCAGTTCTGTTCAGCCTTTTCCTTTTTCTTTTTCAATAAAGCTTTGAAAATCTATAGAAAATGGTAGAAAAATCCTAAAATTGTGAAACCAATTTTCCTAGGCTTCTTATTTTCCCTAGGATTTAATAAAAATAGTTTTATGATTTTTTGGTTAAATAAGGAATTTTAAGGCATTTAAAGTAGTTTAAGGTACTGGTTTTGGATTTTTAGAAAATAAATGGTAATTCCAAAAATGTCCAAACTTTTTATATGAGTCCTATACATTATTTAGAAGCCTTGGGTAGAGTTTGGATTGATTTGGACCTTGTTTGATAACTAGAACCCAAAACCTCCCCCCTGCTCTATGAACTCCTTTACTGACTCCGGAAACCCTAAGTTCTCGGAGTTCCGTGAAGGAAAGTTGTATTCAAGACTTTAGATAATAAGTGTCTATTATCTTTGCACTCTCATGAGCATTACATGGCATTCATTGTTATACATATATGTGGTTATGTTTAGAAAACGAAGAAGAAGTTGAAGTGAGTAAAGAAAAGGCACCACCACCTTCGGACTCTCAGGCAGGATCATGTCTTTATTTTGACATCTGCGGGCCTGAGCCAGACTCACCTACTAACGAAGGCAAGCCCCAGTGCATTTGCCACCTCCTTGTGTTTTAAAAATCTTGTTCACTTGCTTAATGCATTAGGTGATAGGAGTTGATTGCTAAAACAATTCCTGCATTACCTTCCTTGAACTTGATTACCTTCCTTGATCACCTGTTTTACAAAAGATTTTTGATGCTTAGCATTGCTTTAGAAAAACAAAATGCTTTGTTTTTACGAAAGTTGATATGGCAAAAGTGGGTGGGATGTTTTCGAAAATAAAACTTGATGGTGGATCCATAAGGGCCATGATGGGTTCAACATCGGAAAAGATGTACCTCTGTCAGGTACCAAGTTTTGGGTTTAAATGATTAAGCTGAGACCTGGGCGGGTGACTTGCACGAGAAAGAGAGTCTCGGTGTAGTGTCTCCGTCTGAGTCAATGAAGGACCGTCTCGATGTAGACCTGCTGACCGAGGACCCTTTAACTGGTCACATGCCTCGTCATGGGTAAGCCTTGCCTCGGGCAAACTAAGGCCAGAATAAGATAACACGAAATGGGCGTGGAGCGGTGGCGAGAGTAGCGTGTACCCTCCGTAGCAAGAGGTTGGACGGTGGTGTATCTGTGCTCTCAGTTTGCGTGAACCTGATCTGGTCTTAAGAAACCCGGTGGCGGGTTAACATATGCAAGGGTTAAGTGCTACATACGTCGTGTGATTGGAGATCCTCAGCTAAGTATAATCGATTCGGATCGCCGTACCTTCGCGGTTATGAAGACTTGGTCACTGACTTACACGTAGCAATCCAGTGAAGATGAAGGAAGAATTAAGAACTTGGCTAGTTCAGGATAAGTGTTTGAACTAGGTTAGAAAGAACTCTAGATGTAGGTAAGTTTACCTAACTTGACAATAAAACTGGATTTTTAAGGATCCACTTTTAGTAAGAATTTATGCAACAATAGAGTCATTGATCTTGAGATACCTTACCTTGACTCCCTTATAACCAGCATATTCTTGAGAGTCTTTTCTTTAGTCGGGTAAGACTTGCTGAGTAATTCCATACTCAGGGTTTATTCCCTCGTTGTTTTTAGGTGAGGAAGTAGCAGATTTTTGTTGCTTCTGTACCAAGGTGGTTCCTCAGGAGGAAAAGCAAGAGTAAAGATGCGGGAGGACTTGGTCCTCCATAGGAAAACTTTTATGTAAAACTTAACGGGAGGAGTTTTTGCCTCCCTTGGTTATGTAATAATACTACCCTGCACTCGTTTATATTTCTGGTCTGTAATAAACAACTTGATCTTACTTTTTAATAAATGTAAGTTTATGTAATCACTTCCTGCATTTCGATATCTCCGATGTTCTGTAATGTCTGCAAGACGGGTAAAACGTTCCTGGAAAGGTAAGAAAAGATACCGAACTTGTCAAGTGGTTTAAGAACATCTACAGGGTTGTCTGATGTCTGTTAGACAAGGACAACTGTAGGTGGGCCTAATGACTTGGGAGATTCCGTCACAATTTCACAGTTAGAATTTAGAATCTTTGGCTTGCAAACTGTGAAAGATCAATATGTGGATGATACTTGTCGGGGACCATAATTAGGGGTACCCTCAAGACGCCTAATTCTCAGCTGGTAACCCCCATCAGCATAAAGCTGCAGAGGCCTGATGGGTGCGATTAAGTCAGGGATCAGTCCATACGAGCGACTCGATCACGCCTCGCCCGAGCCTAGCCTCGGGCAAGGGCAGCCGACCCTGAGGTGTTTCCGTCTCGCCCGAGGCCCCCTTTTTTACAGCAGACGCATCTCCGGCTCGCCCGAGGCCTTGCCTTCGTTAAGAAGCAACCCTGACTAAATCGCCGCGCCGACCGACCAAGTCACAGGGGCATTTAACGCAAAGGTAGCCTGGCACCTTTATTCTGACGCGCGCCCCCTGGCAGAGCCGAAGTGACCGCCGTCACTTCGCCGCTCCACTGACCGGTCTGACAAAAGGACAGCGCCGCCTGCGCCGTCCCGACTGCGGTGCCACTTGACAGAGTGAGACTGACAGGCAGCCAGGCCTTGCCAAAGGCGCCATAGGAAGCTCCGCCCGACCCAGGGCTCGGACTCGGGCTAAGGCCCCGGAAGACGGTGAACTCCGCTCCGCCCGACCCAGGGCTCGGACTCGGGCTAAGGCCCCGGAAGACGGCGAACTCCGCTCCGCCCGACCCAGGGCTCGGACTCGGGCTAAGGCCCCGGAAGACGGCGAACTCCGCTCCGCCCGACCCAGGGCTCGGACTCGGGCTAAGGCCCCGGAAGACGGCGAACTCCGCTCCGCCCGACCCAGGGCTCGGACTCGGGCTAAGGCCCCGGAAGACGGCGAACTCCGCTTCGCCCGACCCCTGGGGTCGGACTCTGTCCTGGCCTCTGCCGAACGACCTCCGCCTCGCCCGACCCAGGAGCTCGGGCTCGACCTCGGCCATGGAAGACAGACTCGACCTCAGGCTTCGGAGGAGCCTCCACGTCGACCGACCTAGGGCACAAGTCCGCCACGTCAACAGGAAGCGCCATCATCACCCTACCCCGAGCCGACTTGGGCCGCAGAGAACAAGACCGACGTCCCATCTGGCTAGCTCCGCCAGATAGGCAATGATGGCGCCCCGCTAGGCCCATGACGACGGCGGCTCTCAGCTCCCTTACGGAAGCAGGGGGACGTCAGCAAGAGCCCAGCTGTTCCGACAGCTGTCCCTCCGCCAGGCTCCGTTACTCCTCCGACAGCCACGACACCACACCAGCTGGGTGCCAAGTTCTCTCCGGCTGCCACATTGGCATGTACCTAGGGCGCTAGCTCTCCCCCGCTAGACACGTAGCACTCTGCTACACCCCCATTGTACACCTGGATCCTCTCCTTACGCCTATAAAAGGAAGGACCAGGGCCTTCTTAGGGAAGGTTGGCCCCGCAGGAACGAGGGCAGGGGCAGGCGCTCTCTTGGGGACGCTCGCTTCCCTCACCCGCGTGGACGCTTGTAACCCCCTACTGCAAGCGCACCCGACCTGGGCGCGGGACGAACACGAAGGCCGCGGGATCTCCACCTCCCTCACGACTCGGCTCCGGCCACCTCGCTTTTCCCCCCTTCGCGCTCGCCCACTCGCTCGACCCATCTGGGCTGGGGCACGCGGCACACTCACTCGTCGGCTTAGGGACCCCCCGGTCTCGAAACGCCGACAGTTGGCGTGCCAGGTAGGGGCCTGCTGCGTGTTGACGAGCAGTTTCCCGTCAAGCTCCAGATGGGCAGTCTCCAACGACCTCTCCAACCCAGGACGGTGCTCCGTTTCGGGAGCCTCGAGTTCATGACTTTCGGCGGCAGCTACGACATGATACTCCTTCCACCGCCGCGCGACGGCGACAATGGTGGCCGACAGCCCGCCCGCCGGTGGCAGAATCGACGACGTCTTCCCCGCGTGGGGGAAGAACAACATTCGAGCTCGCCCCATCCTCTCCCTCGCCATCGGAGGAGGAGGCGGGGCAACCTAGGGCCGAGCGGGAGGCTGCGCTGCGTCGGCTGTCGAGCGAATCGACATCCCCAGCGCCCCAACGGAGGACGCGTCGGGCGTCACCCTCGCGTTTGAGGCGAAGGCGAGCACCGTCCCCCCGCAACACGCCAACCCCGAGCAAGTGGACTGACGCCAGCACGCTCACGGAGGGCCTGCAGGACGTCGTACTCGTACCCAGGACGACGGCGCGATCAGTCCCCGGTGTGACTTCGTCGCTCCTCGTCGACCAAAAGGTACCGACTGATTCCCATCCTTCGTCATTTCGACTCGACCTCAACCCGCCTAGCGACCTCGCTCTAGGCGGGCGCTCACGTTGAGGCGAGTGCAACCTCTCTTGGGTTTCGTGTGCGGTCGCCTTGGGACCGATTGACGGGCGTCTCGACCTACGGGCCCTCTGGGTCCGAGGAAGATGACGACCCCAGCATCTGCTGGGATTTCTCTGGATCTGGCAACCCCAGTGCCATGCGGGACTTCATGACCGCATGCAACTACTGCCTCTCCGACTGTTCCGACGGCAGCCGCAGCCTTGACGACAAGGACTGCGGCCCGAGCCGCTGAATGTTTCCACGTCGAGCTAGGGGATCCCTCCGGAGGCAACCGTCTCGGCATGCCGGAGGATGGTGATCTCCCTAGGCCAGTGCCTCGCGCCGACATCCCGCGGGAGCTAGCTGTGGTCCCCGTTCCGGCGGGGGGTCACGACCCACAGCTCGAGCAAGTCCGCGGGGCGCAGGCCGGGCTCGACGAGGGGGCAGGAGCGCTCGAGTCGATCCGCCGGGACGTCGGGCAGGTATGGGCGGGCCAGCCCCCGGCCAGAGAAATACGTCACCTGCCTCAGGGTCTCCAGCACCGCATCGCCAACGATGCCAGGGACAGGCCGCCACCCGCATCCAGCAGGGACCGGTCAGGACCTGGCAGCCGCAGCGATGCTCCTCCGCGCGATGCCGGAGTCATCAACCACCGAGGGCCGGCGAATCCAGGGAGAGCTCAAGCATCTCCTGGAAGGCGCTGCGGCCCGTCGGGCCGAGAGCTCTGCCTCCCGAAGGCAGGGGTAGCCCTCGGAACCTCGTGCCGCGACTTCCCGACTCATGCGGGAAGCCTCGGCCTACACCGGGCGCACGCGCAACACCGCGCCTGCGGCCCCGGGCCACCTCGGCGACGAGCACCCTCATCGCGACCGTCGGGCCCGCCTCGACGAAAGGGTGCGCCGAGGCTATCACCCCAGGCGTGGGGGACGCTACGACAGCGGGGAGGATCGGAGTCCCTCACCCGAACCACCCGGTCCGCAGGTCTTCAGCCGGGCCATTCGGCGGGCGCCGTTTCCGGCCCGATTCCGACCCCCGACTACTATCACAAAGTACTCGGGGGAAACAAGACCGGAATTGTGGCTCGCTGGACTACCGCCTGGCCTGTCAACTGGGTGGAACGGACGATGACAACCTCATCATCCGCAACCTCCCCCTGTTCCTCTCCGACACTGCTCGCGCTTGGTTGGAGCACCTGCCTCCGGGGCAGATTTCCAACTGGGAGGATTTGGTCCAAGATTTCGCCGGCAACTTCTAGGGCACGTACGTGCGCCCTGGGAATTCCTAGGGACCTCCGAAGCTGCCGGCAACAGCCGGGAGAGTCTCTTCGGGACTACATCCGGCGGTTCTCGAAGCAGCGCACCGAGCTACCCAACATCACCGACTCAGATGTCATCGGCGCAGTTCCTTGCCGGCACCACTTGCCGTGACCTGGTGAGCAAGTTGGGTCGCAAGACCCCCACCAGGGCGAGCGAGCTGATGGACATCGCCACCAAGTTCGCCTCTGGCCAGGAGGCGGTCGAGGCCATCTTCCGAAAGGACAAGCAGCCCCAGGGCCGCCCGTCGGAGGATGCTCCCGAGGCGTCTACTCCGCGCGGCGCCAAGAAGAAAGGCAAGAAGAAGTCGCAAGCAAAACGCGACGCCGCCGACGCAGACCTTGTCGCCGCCGCCGAGTACAAGAACCCTCAGAAGCCCCCCGGAGGTGCCAACCTCTTCGACAAGATGCTCAAGGAGACGTGCACTTACCATCAGGGGCCCGTCAAGCACACCCTCGAGGAGTGCGTCATGCTTCGGCGCCACTTCCACAAGGCCGGGCCACCCGCAGAGGGTGGCAGGGCCCGCGACGACGACAAAAAGGAAGATCACCAAGCAGGAGAGTTCCCCGAGGTCCACGATTGCTTCATGATCTGCGGAGGGCATGCGGCGAATGCCTCGGCTCGGTATCAGTAAGCGAGAGCGTCGGGAGGTCTGCTCGGTGAAGGTGGCGGCGCCAGTCTACCTAGACTGGTCCGACAAGCCCATCACTTTCGACCAAGATGACCACCCCGACCACGTGCCGAGCCCGGGGAAGTACCCGCTCGTCGTCGACCCCATCATCGGCGACTGTTAGGCTCACCAAGGTCCTGATGGATGGGGGCAGCTGCCTCAATATCATCTACGCCGAGACCCTCAGGCTCCTGCGCGTCGATCTGTCCTCCGTACGAGCAGGCGCTGCGCCCTTCCACGGGATCATTCCTGGGAAGCGCGTCCAGCCCCTCGGACGGCTCGACCTTCCTGTCTGCTTCGGAACACCCTCCAACTTCCGAAGGGAGACTTTGACGTTCGAGGTGGTCGGGTTCCGAGGAACCTACCACGCAGTATTGGGGAGGCCATGCTACGCGAAGTTCATGGCCATCCCCAACTACACCTACCTGAAGCTCAAGATGCCGGGCCCCAACGGGGTCATCACCGTCGGCCCCACGTACAAACACGCGTTCGAATGCGATGTGGAGTGCGTGGAGTACGCCGAGGCCCTCGCCGAGTCCGAGGCCCTCATCGCCGACCTGGAAAACCTCTCCCGAGAGGTGCCGGACGTGAAGCGACACGCCGGCAACTTCGAGCCAGCGGAGACGGTTAAGGCCGTCCCTCTCGACCCCAGTGGCGACACCTCCAAGCAGATCCGGATCGGTTCCGGGCTCGACCCCAAATAGGAAGCAGTGCTCGTCGACTTTCTCCGCGCAAACGCCGACGTCTTTGCGTGGAGTCCCTCGGACATGCCCGGCATACCGAGGGATGTCGCCGAGCACTCGCTGGATATTCGGGCCGGGGCCCGACCGGTCAGGCAGCCTCTGCGCCGATTCGACGAGGAAAGGCGCAGGGTGATAGGCGAGGAGATCCACAAGCTGATGGCAGCAGGGTTCATCAAAGAGGTATTCCATCCCGAATGGCTTGCCAACCCTGTGCTTGTGAGGAAGAAAGGGGGGAAATGGCGGATGTGTGTAGACTACACTGGTCTCAACAAAGCATGTCCGAAGGTTCCCTAGCCCTCTACCTCGCATCGATCAAATCGTGGATTCCACTGCTGGGTGCGAAACCCTGTCTTTCCTTGATGCCTACTCAGGGTATCATCAAATCAAGATGAAAGAGTCCGACCAGCTCGCGACTTCTTTCATCACGCCCTTCGGCATGTACTGCCATGTCACCATGCCGTTCGGTTTGAGGAACGCGGGTGCAACGTACCAGCGGTGCATGAACCATGTGTTCGGCGAACACATCGGTCGCACGGTCGAGGCCTACGTCGATGACATCGTAGTCAAGACAAGGAAAGCCTCCGACCTTCTCTCCGACCTTGAAGTGACATTCCGGTGTCTCAAGGCAAAGGGCGTCAAGCTCAATCCCGAGAAGTGTGTCTTCGGGGTGCCCCGAGGCATGCTCCTGGGATTCATCGTCTCCGAGCGGGGCATCGAAGCCAACCCGGAGAAGATCGCAGCCATCACCAGCATGGGGCCCATCAAGGACATAAAAGGCGTACAGAGGGTCATGGGATGTCTCGCAACCTTGAGCCGTTTCATCTCGCGCCTCGGCGAAAGAGGCCTGCCTCTGTACCGTCTCTTAAGGAAGGCCGAGTGCTTCACTTGGACCCCCGAGGCCGAGGAAGCTCTCGGGAACCTGAAGGCGCTCCTCACCCAGGCGCCCGTCTTGGTACCCCCAGCTGATGGAGAAGCCCTCTTGGTCTACTGTCGCCGCTACCACTCAGGTGGTTAGCGCCGCGATCGTGGTCGAAAGGCAAGAAGAGGGGCATGCATTGCCCATTCAGAGGCTAGTTTACTTCGTCAGCGAGGTGCTGTCCGAAACCAAGATCCGCTACCCACAAGTTCAGAAGCTGCTGTATGCAGTGATCCTGACGAGGCGAAAGTTGCGACATTACTTCGAGTCTCATCCGGTAACTGTGGTCTCATCCTTCCCCCTGGGGGAGATCATCCAGTGCCGAGAGGCCTCGGGACGGATCGCAAAGTGGGCGGTGGAAATCATGGGCGAGACAATCTCGTTCGCCCCTCGAAAGGCCATCAAGTCCCAGGTACTGGCGGACTTCGTAGCCGAATGGGTCGACACACAGTTGCCGACGGCTCCGATCCAACCGGAGCTCTGGACCATGTTTTTCGACGGGTCGCTGATGAAGACGGGAGCCGGCGTGGGCCTGCTCTTCGTCTCGCCCCTCGGGAAACACCTGCGCTACGTGCTGCGCCTCCATTTCCCGGCGTCCAACAATGTGGCTGAGTACGAAGCTCTGATCAACAGGATTGCGAATCGCCATCGAGCTAGGGGTCCGACGCCTCGACGCTCGCGGCGACTCGCAGCTCGTCATCGACCAGGTCATGAAGAACTCCCACTGCCGCGACCCAAAGATGGAGGCCTACTGTGATGAGGTTCGACGCCTGGAAGACAAGTTCTACTGGGCTCGAGCTTAACCACATCGCCCGGCGCTACAACGAAACTGCGGACGAGCTGGCAAAGATAGCCTCGGGGCGAACGACGGTTCCCCCGGACGTCTTCTCCCGGGATCTGCACCAACCCTCCGTCAAGATCAGCGACACGCCCGAGCCCGAGGCGCCCTCGGCCCCGTCCGAGGTAACCTCGGCCCAGCCCGAGCCAGTCCTCGGTTCAGCCCGAGGAACCCTCGGCTCCCGAGGGCGAGGCGCTGCGCATCGAGGAGGAGCGGAGCGGGTCATGCCTGATCAAGATTGGCAGGCCCCGTACCTGCAATATCTCCGCCAAGGAGAGCTACCCCTCGACCAGGCCGAGGCACGGCGGGTAGCGCGACGCGCTAAGTCAGTTCGTCTTGCTGGGCGATGAGAAGGAGCTCTACCACCGCAGCCCCTCGGGCATCCTCCAGCGGTGCATCTCCATCGCCGAAGGTCAGGAACTCCTGCAAGAGATACACTCGGGGGCTTGCGGCCATCATGCAGCGCCTCGAGCCCTCGTCGGGAACGCTTTCCGGCAAGGCTTCTACTGGCCGACGGCGGTGGCTGACGCCACTAGAATTGTCCGCACCTGCGAAGGGTGTCAATTCTATGCAAAGCAGACCCACCTGCCCGCTCAGGCTCTGCAGACGATACCCATCACCTGGCCCTTCGCTGTGTGGGGTCTGGACCTCGTCGGCCCTCTGCAGAAGACGCCCTGGGGCTACACGCACCTGCTGGTCACCGTCGACAAGTTCTCCAAGTGGATCGAGGTCCGACCCCTGAACAGCATCAAGTCCGAGCAGGCGGTGGCGTTCTTCACCAACATCATCCATCGCTTCGGGGTCCCAAACTCCATCATCACCAACAACGGCACCCAGTTCACCGGCAGAAAATTCTTGGATTTTTGCGAGGATCACCACATCCGGGTGGACTGGGCTGCCGTAGCTCATCCCATGTCGAATGGGCAAGTAGAGCGTGCCAACGACATGATTCTACAAGGGCTCAAGCCTCGGATTTACAATGACCTCAACAAGTTCGACAAGCGATGGATGAAGGAACTCCCCTCGGTGGTCTGGAGCCTGAGGACGACGCCGAGCCGAGCCACGGGTTTCACGCCGTTCTTCCTGGTCTACGGGGCCGAGGCCGTCTTGCCCACTGACCTGGAATACGGCTCCCCAAGGACGAGGGCCTACGACGAGCAAAACAACCAAGCCAGCCGAGAAGACTCGCTGGACCAGCTGGAAGAGGCTCGGGACAGGGCCTTACTACACTCGGCGCGGTATCAGCAGTCCCTGCGACGCTACCACGCCCGAGGGGTCCGACCCCGAGACCTCCAGGTGGGCGACCTGGTGCTTCGACTGCGGCAAGACGCCCGAGGGAGGCACAAGCTCACGCCCCCCTAGGGAGGGGCCATTCGTCATCGCCAAAGTTCTGAAGCCCGGAACGTACAAGCTAGCCAACTGTCAAGGCGAGGTCTACGGCAACTGCTTGGAACATCCAACAGCTACGTCGCTTCTACCCTTAAGATGTTTCCAAGTTATTCATATACCCCGCATCCACGCAAAGTTTGGTCAACAAGGAAGGGTCGGCCTCGCCTCGGCAAAGCCCGACCCTCCCTCGGGGGCTAAAAGGGGGGAAACCCCCTCTGCGTCAAAGTTTTCCTCGAAAAAAAAATCTCTTTTACCAGAATATCTTTCGTGCTTTTTGACTACTTCGAAAAGTGGGTCCTGGAAACGACGGAGTACACGTAAGCAGTCAAGGCTGACCGAGCCGAGGGACTCCTACGCCTCCGGGATACGGATACCTCACTCATCACCTTCTGCGATAAGTAACTCGCGTTCGGATAAAGTGACTCCACGGATCGAACAAGTCTTTACGTTCGGAAGCCCTTCTGCCGAAGCGATCCTTCGAGCCTTCTCGACCGAGTCGGTGACAGGGCCTCATGGACGGTTGAAAGTACGCGTAAGCGGCAAGGCCGACCGAGCCGAGGGACTCCTACGCCTCCGGGATACGGATACCTCACTCATCACCTTCCGCGAGAAGCAACTCTCGCTCGCACAAACATCCCTGTTACCGACAAAAAGTCCAGATACTCGAAACAAGAGGAAAAGAGACGCAGCTTTACAACGCAGCGAGGGTGTGTGTTCTGGCCTCGACGGCCGCACAAGGCACACGCTACAAGACGATCTGGTCCTGCAGGCTCGGGTCTTGACGTCGGAAGAGGGCAGCAGCACCCTCGGCATCGACGGCACCTTCAGCAAGGCCCGACCTAGCCTCGGACGGCGATGGGGTCCGAGGCTCTCCGCTCTGAAGGGCGACGTCATCACCACGCCCGGGCTATCGCTGCCTGGGACTTCTCCGGGAATCCGGCCCAAGAAGGCGGCTCGGCCGGCCACCTCCGGGGCCTCGGCCAACCACCTTCCGAGGGCGCCGGCCCAGTCCGAAAGCCTCGGCTGATCAACTCCGGCGTCGATCCGGCCAACGGACAACCCGGCTAGGCTCCGGCCAACCAGACGACAGCCCCCCGCTCCGGATGGCCGAACTGCAGCAGCGCAGGCCTCAGGGTAGGCGCCGCTGCAATCTCGCCCTCGCCCACGCCGACGCTCGAGGGGCGAGGACAAGTACAAAGGGCCGGAGGCCCGAAGCGTGGATGGTGGCGGTAATCCCGTCGGCAACGGGGACTTCTCGAGCCGCCTCCGCCTCGGCACCGACAGCAGGAGCCATCAGCCTACCGGCAGATCCCCACTCAAGTCCTCCCAGATGAGTGGGGCACCGGCCTCCGCGTAAAGGCGCCGCCCCGGTGCAAAGGCAGGACCACCCCAGAAGACGAACGCTGCCCTAGCAGCGCGCGGCGTCTAGGGTGGTCCTCCCGTGTACACGGCGCGGCAGCCGCCCCCCAACAGAAGGGGCCGCCGGGAGCCAAGCCAGCGGACCCGACACTGCTGGAGGTGACGACGCCCGCCGTCGATCCACCCTGCGTTGTCAAAGTCCGGGCCGCCCGCAGGGCCAGTGAGCGCCCTCTCCCTCGAATGTAGCGGGAGAGGATGACCCACGAACCCGTGCGGGAGGTAGAGCGCCGGCTCAGCCCGGCACCCACCCCAGCGAGGATGATGAACATCCTTGAAGCTGAGGGTGGGACCAAGATCGCAGCCCGGTTTGCTCCTCCCCACCCAGGAGCTGGTGGTCACCGTCTCGGGAGACCCTCAGCGGAGGGGAGCAACCGGGCTGCCTGATGAAAATCCTTGAAGCCGAACGATGGCTGAAAGGTACCAACTCCCACGGAGTTGCGTTCCTCCAACGATGAGGCGAAAAGACGGCGGTTTCCCCCATCCGGGGGCTTGGAAGGTGGAAAAACACAGTGCATAAGGGAGAAAGAAGACGTGGTCGCCTTGCGGAAGGGGTCGCCCTCCTTTTAAAGGCGACTCTCCCAGCTTGCGCCCCCAACCGTCATGGGCTGAGTCTTCTCCAACACGCCTCCAAAGCCCTCCCCTGCGGCGCGGGGGCTGGGTCCCACATGTCATGCAGACCGGCTCCGAGCGGAAGAAGCCAAACCGCCGCGCACGGCGCACGCAACCACCCAGCGGTTACAAGTGACCCTCCACTTTTGCCCAGGCCAACGGGCGAAAGGGGCAGGCAGCCATGCAGGCGGCATGCAACCGCGCCAAGTGGACGCGCCTCTCCGACTCTTGACATGCCAGCACGGAGGCCCAAGCCCACGCGTCGCGCGACCGGCGCGCCGGATGCTGCATGCAAGCAACTGTACCACTTGCGCCACCACCTGCACCTCCTCGATGGCGGAACCGATACCGCGACCCGAGGCGACCCAGCGCGCGACCCAGCAGCGCCAGCCTGACGCAGCGGTCAAACGCGGTCAAAAGTGGGCCGGCAGTAATGACGGTGGCAGGCACGCGGGAGCAGCGGTCACGCCGTCAGCCAAGTTCACGTCCCATCCGGAGGCAGCGAGAGAGCCCCCTCTCACGGCGTGAAGACGACGCGCCCGTGACCCGTTCCTCGAACGGCTCGCGCACGCGCAACGGCAGCCTCGCCAACTACTCGCCCCATCGCATTAACTCCACGGCTGGACAGGCGGCGCTTCTGGCAGGAGCAGCTGGCGACGCTTCGCCTTCGCCAAAACAACCGCGCCAAAAAAGGTACGCCGCGTCGTTCAATTTCGTATCCTTTTTCCTTTTTCCTCTTTCTCTATCTCTTGCAACAGGGACCAGGAAAGGGGATACCCCTAAAGGGATCCTTCCCCGTGAAGGAACTAGGCTCCGAGCCTCCTTACTGATCAGGGGTTCGAAGGCTGGCCCCCCGAAGGGTTCAACAGCCGCCTCAGATCGCGTGGGCCCGACACCCACTACTGGTCAGAGGTTCGAAGGTCGGCCCCCCGAAAGGTTCCACGGCCGCCTCAGGCTACTCAGGCTCCGCGCCCATTACTGATCAGGGGTTCGAAGGCTGGCCCCCCGAAGGGTTCACAGTTGCCTCAGACACCGAGCGAGGGATGACCAGGGGTACGTTCGATACATAACCGAGGCTCGGGCTGCGCTCCCGAGGTACCCTAGGACATTTCCGAGACCAGCGGGAACGATTCTGTAACGGAATCCCATCGGAGGGAGGCATCGAGCCCTCGGACCCCGTCGCCAGGGGACCGGGTCCGGCAGATCACCCGCAGGTACTCTTGGGCGTGCCTCCGGGCCCCTAGCCGACCCCCAACGAACGGGGCACGGACGTCCACTCGGATTACCCGCCTGCAGCTCACCGGAGACACCATGTTCGGTGCCCATCGAGGGTAACATGGCGCTCTCCCCCCCTCCTCCTTGCGGAAAGGCGACGTAGGGGCGTATGTAAAAAAGCCGAGTCTGTCCCTGATCGCCCTCTCGCCCTGTGTGGAGGCTCAGGGGGCTGCTCTCGCAAACCCGGCTCCGGCCAAACCGTTGACAGCGTCAACATACCAGCCCGAGAACTTGGGCCCCGACAGTGCACCCGGGCTACGGCCAGTTCGCATGAGGGAACCACCAGACCAGCCGAAGCATTACGCAAGGCATTAAGACCTCGAAGGAGTGAAACCACTCCTCCGAGACCTCGGGGGCTACACCCGGCGGGTGCGCTCGCGCGCACCCACCAGAACAAAATGCAACCGAGAAAGGCTGGTCCCCTTGCAAAAAAGTGCGACGAAAGCCTCCAAGCGAGTGCTAACACTCCCTTCGAGGCTCGGGGGCTACTGTCGGGGACCATAATTAGGGGTACCCTCAAGACGCCTAATTCTCAGCTGGTAACCCCCATCAGCATAAAGCTGCAGAGGCCTGATGGGTGCGATTAAGTCAGGGATCAGTCCATACGAGCGACTCGATCACGCCTCGCCCGAGCCTAGCCTCGGGCAAGGGCAGCCGACCCTGAGGTGTTTCCGTCTCGCCCGAGGCCCCCTTTTTTACGGCAGACGCATCTCCGGCTCGCCCGAGGCCTTTCCTTCGTTAAGAATCAACCCTGACTAAATCGCCACGCCGACCGACCAAGTCACAGGGGCATTTAACGCAAAGGTAGCCTGGCACCTTTATCCTGACGCGCGCCCCCTGGCAGAGCCGAAGTGACCGCCGTCACTTCGCCGCTCCACTGACCGGTCTGACAAAAGGACAGCGCCGCCTGCGCCGTCCCGACTGCGGTGCCACTTGACAGAGTGAGACTGACAGGCAGCCAGGCCTTGCCAAAGGCGCCATAGGAAGCTACGCCCGACCTAGGGCTCGGACTCGGGCTAAGGCCCCGGAAGACGGTGAACTCCGCTCCGCCCGACCCAGGGCTCCGACTCGGGCTAAGGCCCCGGAAGACGGTGAACTCCGCTCCGCCCGACCCAGGGCTCGGACTCGGGCTAAGGCCCCGGAAGACGGCGAACTCCGCTCCGCCCGACCCAGGGCTCGGACTCGGGCTAAGGCCCCGGAAGACGGCGAACTCCGCTCCGCCCGACCCAGGGCTCGGACTCAGGCTAAGGCCCCGGAAGACGGCGAACTCCGCTCCGCCCGACCCAGGGCTCGGACTCGGGCTAAGGCCCCGGAAGACGGCGAACTCCGCTTCGCCCGACCCCTGGGGTCGGACTCCGCCCTGGCCTCTGCCGAACGACCTCCGCCTCGCCCGACCCAGGAGCTCGGGCTCGGCCTCGGCCATGGAAGACAGACTCGACCTCGGCTTCAGAGGAGCCTCCACGTCGCCCGACCTAGGGCACAAGTCCGCCACGTCAACAGGAAGCACCATCATCACCCTACCCCGAGCCGACTTGGGCCGCAGAGAACAAGACCGACGTCCCATCTGGCTAGCTCCGCCAGATAGGCAATGATGGCGCCCCGCTAGGCCCATGACGACGGTGGCTCTCAGCTCACTTACGGAAGCAGGGGGACGTCAGCAAGAGCCCAGCTGTTCTGACAGCTGTCCCTCCGCCAGGCTCCGTTACTCCTCCGACAGCCACGACACCACACCAGCTGGGTGCCAAGTTCTCTCCGGCTGCCACATTGGCATGTACCTAGGGCGCTAGCTCTCCCCCGCTAGACACGTAGCACTCTGCTGCACCCCCATTGTACACCTGGATCCTCTCCTTACGCCTATAAAAGGAAGGACCAGGGCCTTCTTAGGGAAGGTTGGCCCCGCGGGAACGAGGGTAGGGGCAGGCGCTCTCTTGGGGCCGCTCGCTTCCCTCACCCGCGTGGACGCTTGTAACCCCCTACTGCAAGCGCACCCGACCTGGGCGCGGGACGAACACGAAGGTCGCGGGATCTCCACCTCCCTCACGACTCGGCTCCGGCCACCTCGCTTTTCCCCCCTTCGCGCTCGCCCACGCGCTCGACCCATCTGGGCTGGGGCACGCGGCACACTCACTCGTCGGCTTAGGGACCCCCCGGTCTCGAAACGCCGACAATACTGATTTTAAAGATTTCTATATACATTGTAAGGATGGCAAACCCTAGGGAAAATTTCACATATAGGATGGATTTTTGTTCCGCGCTAACAAGCTGTGTATTCCAGCAAGCTCGGTTCGTCTTTTGTTGCTGCAGGAAGCTCATGGAGGCGGTCTCATGGGGCACTTTGGCGTTTACAAGACACATGAGGTGGTGGCCGCACACTTCTTTTGGCCTCGGATGCGCCGTGATGTTGAGCGTCTTGTTGCACGTTGCACTACTTGCCAGAAATCTATGTCACGTTTGGGCAACCATGGTTTGTATATGCCTTTGCCTATCCCTTCTTCTCCTTGGCTTGATATTTCTATGGACTTTGTTTTGGGCTTGCCTAGAACTAAGAAGGGGAGGGATAGTATTTTTGTGGTTGTTGATAGATTCTCTAAAATGGCTCACTTTATACCTTGTCATAAAACTGATGATGCTAGCATTGTTGCTGAATTGTTCTTTAGAGAAATTATTCGCTTACATGGTATTCTAAAAACAATAGTCTCTGATCGCGATGCTAAGTTTCTAAGCCATTTTTGGAGATGTCTTTGGAATAAATTGGGAACTAAATTGCTGTTTAGCACTACTTGTCACCCTCAGACTGATGGACAAACTGAGGTAGTAAATAGAACTTTATCTACCATGCTTAGGCCACGCATTCTTCTACAAAGATGTGCCCTTTCCAGATTGTTTATGGTTACATCCCTAGGGCACCTATTGATTTGATTTCACTTAATGCTGCAAACGCCCCACATGTAGATGCTGCTGCACATATTGAACAAATGATTACCATACATGAACAAACGAAACAGAACATTGCTTCTACTAATGCAAAAAATCAGGTTGCTGATAGTAAAGGAAGAAAACTTGTTACTTTTGAGCCAGGTGATATGGTTTGGTTGCACTTGAGATAGGATTGGTTTCCTACTTTGTGTCGTTCTAAATTAATGCCTCGTGCTGCTGGTCCTTTTAAGGTGCTAACAAAGATTAATGATAATGCTTATATCCTTGACCTGCTTGCAGAATTTGGTGTTTCCACTAGTTTTAATGTTGCAGATTTGAAATCTTATATGGCCGAGGATGAGGAGTTGCCGTCAAGGACGACTTCACTTCAAGAAGGGGAGGATGATGAGGACATCACCTGCAACATGAGTACGACTACACGAACAACACCTCCACATCAAGCGCCACTTCCTTCATTAGTTGGGCCAATCACTTAGGCCCGTGCCAGAGATCTTAACTTTGTCATGCTACTGAAGAATGAGGGCCCAGAAGAATAGACGACCAGCCCAACTGCGGCTCATAGTGGGCGACCTAGGGTTGTGTTTTCCCCCTTTGGCCGCCACTAGCGGTTGCGCCGCCTCTCTCTATTTATCCAGGAGCTACACCTCCTTTGTTCTTGGAGTTTTGTTTTACGTTAGTTTTAGCTACTCTCGAACACACGCAAATCAGCGCTGTCTTCATGTATTCAGAACTCTACCCTCGAGTAATAAATTAGATTGCTCGCATCTTTTTTCTTGTCCGTTCTTCGATTGCGCACAGGAAATGATCTTCGTGATTAGGCCAATCTCGCATCAGCAAGGTCGGTAACAACAGGGAGTTGGTTCAGCGATTGTATTGTCGCCTCGAGCTTGCTCGTCGTAGTCGGATCGCAAGGGTCATCTTCCGCCAAATCGGAATTATCTCCACTCACCGAAAGATCGAGCACCTCAGCTATATCAACTGTCGTCCCTCCCTGCCACCAAACTCAGCTCCATCACCATCCTGGGTGCTCTCAAGAGGGTCGACCCGGCGCTTGTGCAAGAAATTTTCATGGACAACGTCGTTAGCGCAACCTCGGCTAGGCTCTGGCAAGGCAGGCAGCTCTTGGCACCGGCTTGCCCAACTCTGTGCCATGTACCACCGTCAACAAAGTTTGCTCCTCGAGAATGAAGGCTGTCATGTTTGCGGCTCAAGGTGTTGGAACTTGCTCTCAGTTGCAAGGGGATCCAACAAGGGTGAATAGTGACGTCAACAGGGCACTCGCGCTAGATGGCAAAAGCTCTGTTAATCTGCCCTCTCACGAGCACTGTGCAGGGGTATTTATAGGTACCTGAGAGCGCAGCGCCTTGAGCTAAGGACGCATGTGCCCTCAGCTACCTAGGTTATCCCCAGAATATTCCCATAAAGCGGGGTTACAGACCGTAATTACAGGGATGCCTTTACAAATTAGGCCCGTAACGCACGACGGCCACGCGGGGCCCGTTGCGATGGGCCGGATCGCACGTGGGCCTCTGAGCTGGACGAGGCCGCACTGTGGGATGCCCTTCGTCGCCGGTCTTCATCTGGTGCGGACCAAGCGAAGGGTGTCCCTGCCTGTTTTGTTTCTGTTAGCTCAGCTGCTGCAGCGAAGGCTTCGAGCGAAGGGTGGCGCCTTTGCCTTCGCCCCAACATTTGCCCTCCGAGGGACCAGTTCGACAAAGTCACCTGGTGCCGAAGACGTCGCTAGATGGCGGAGACGCTGCCCTCGCTCGAAGTGGTTCCGCGGGGGTTTTTGATGTGACCGTTGATTGACGCCTACTGTTGGATTGCGGGTTTCCCGAAGCGCCGCGCCCTGTTGGATTGCGGGTTTCCCGAAGAGCCGCGCCCTGCCTATAAAAGGGGGCGGGGGTCGGCGCTTTTTGAACTTCACCTTCCGCGCTCCGCGAAAACCCTAGCCGCCCTTTCCGCTGTCTTGCTGCTCGTCTGCCCGCCGTGCTCTTGTTCGCCGGAGATCTGGCTCGAGTGAAGCAGACCGCCCACCGCCGCCGACGGTACGTAGCGATGCCGTCCTCGTCTTCTTCCGCTGCCGGTACACCGCCGACCGTTCCCTCGCCGCCGGCCGCCGCCTCGTCTGAGGAGACGCTGAGTAGTTTAATGGCGGAGGAGTTGCGCGCCGGCGATTCTGTTGATTTTGGCGTATCGCGGATGTCGTCGGTCCGCGTGCAAGATATGCAGCGGTTGGGTTACTTCGGCGGTGGAGTTGCTCGAGTCCCGGGGACGGAGGAAGTCCCTGAGCCGGAGGGCGAGTTGGTTGTTTTCGAGGCGTTCTTCGCCGCCGGACTCCGCTTGCCTGCGCACCGTTTTGTTGGCGAAGTCCTGCGCAGGTTCAACGTTCAAATACATCAGCTGACACCGAATGCCATAGTGGCTCTGTCGAAGTATGTCTGGGCGACGACTTCGTACGGCGGACAGCCATCGGTCGAAGTTTTTGCGAAGTATTATTGTTTGCACTGGCAGAAGAGGATGATTGGAGACGAAGTTGCTCAGTTTGGGTCCTGCACATTCACGCCGAAGACCGGCAAAACCACGATGCAGGTAGTCGAGTTGGTTCCTTGCGCCCGCAACAAGTGGGGCAACTGGAATGAATTTTGGTTTTACGTTGCTGAGGGTACTGTCGAAGGCCATGAAGGACTCCCCATGTCCGAGATGTGTTCTCATTTTTACTCAGTGTACCCGCCCTTTGAAGTGGCGGAGGAGGATGTGGACGAAGGGGCCCTTCGGTGCGCCGCCGGCCTGAGCAGTGGGCGCGACTTGGTTGAAGAATTTGTGGCGTACGGGGTATGGCCCTTGGCGCATGGCTGGGCGTTGGGCGAAGTGTGCCCTCGCCAGATGCCTTTCCATGGCGGAAGAGTGGTGCGGAGTCCCGCCTTCGCCCTGAATCTGCAAAACCGTGATCCGGTCGCTTTTGTGCGTGAGGCGGAGGATGGGGCGGTGCGGCTTGTTGGACGTTACGTGCCGAGGACAGAGGGCCAGCGCAACTAGGATATCCGCGGGTCGAATGACCGTTTGAACAGGGTTTTTGAATTAAATCAATTGCCATATGACGGCTACCCTGTTCAAGACGATGCGGACCGCCGTGGGAAGAAGCCGGCGGTGGGGACTGGAGACGACCCTGCGCCGGCGGCCGCCCCATCCTCTAAAAAGAGAAAATTAGGTACTGCTATGGGAGGACTTGGGGTTTCTGATGGTTTTGCTAGAGAGTTGATGAGGACGTGCGCGGCCCCGGGGGAAAGGATGTCTTCGCCCGAGCTCCGGGAGTCTTCGGCTCGGATGCTGAGGGTTACCAGGGGTTGTTGGCCTAGGAATGTTCCTATCCCCCGCGCGGCTGGCGAGGACTTTTTTACATCTCGCATGGTTCGTGAATGGAGGGTTTTTCCTTACGGGCGGAATGTTGCTGCTGTTGTGTCAGCAGTGATGGACAAGGATCGCCAGGGAGCCGTACAGAAGCGCCAGGCGGCTGTCAGGCTCGTTGAAGCCAGGCCGAAGAGGCAGTGGGAGGCTGCGAAGGCTGCGGCCCCCGGCGGAGGCCGGCCGCCGCTGGCGGCGAAGTCGGGCGTCCCTGCATCTAGCAAGGCGCCGGAGGCTCGAAATCGGCGAAGGCGGTGCCGCCGTCCAGCAGAGTGGCGGAGGTCGCGAAGGCGGCCCGAGCGTTGCCGTTGTCGGGCAAACGTGTCGCCGACTTCGCCACCGATATTAGTGTGGACGACTATCTCGGTGGTAAGTCGTTGGCTCTATTTATTTATTAATTATTTTTTTTAATTTATTCGTTGATACGTCGCAGGGTCGGGCGAAGGCCAACTTGCTATGGTTGCGCCTGCCGCGGCGACCACGACGGCTACCGCAGTGCCGAAGGCGAAGGGCGGGGCTCTTAGCGCCGGGGGCGAGGTGTCGGCCCTCGCAGTTGTCATGGATGAGGCGGGCACTGTGGCCCGCCGGCTGAAGGAGGTGACGGAGGCGCTAAGTCAGGTCCGCTGAGCTGGACTCCGTCCCCTTTTTTTTAACGGCTTGCTGGGGCCGCGGTCTTACGATTGCTCTGCAGGTGGCTGACTTCGCCAGCCGCACTGCGTCGGGGGCCCTCACGGCAGATGTGGTTGCCGAAGTCGAGAGACTTCGGACACAACATGCTGACGTCGTCCGTGAAAAATCGGTCGCCGACAGCAAGTGTCGTAAGCTGGCGGACAAGGTGGCCACCCTGGAGGAAGAGAAGGCTGCCCTCCGGTGCCAGCTGGCGGGGGAAAGGAGGGAGACCAACGAGGCCCTTGTCAAGGTGCAAGCTGCGCAGGCGGAGGCCAACCTGGCACGGGCGGAGGGCAATCTTGCCAGGGAGCACGCGGAGCAGCTGCAGGAGCGGCTCACCGCCCTGGAGAGCCGCGTGGACAGGGCCGAGGCCGCATCACGCGCGGAGGTAGAGCGGACGCGCCAACTGCTTATAGATACATACCGTGGGCTGGGCGCGGGGACCGGTGATTTCGAAGTGCCGGACCGAGATCCCGGACTTCGCTGCCTGGAGTGGGTGCAGGAGGAGTTGCAGGCACTCCCCACTGTCGTGGAGGGGTTTATGGCGTATGCCTCCCTGGTCACCTGCGAGGGGGCGATGAATGCGCTCTCCCACGAAGGGTGCCGGCACTTTGAGGTCTTCGACCAAGGTGATGAAGATTTTGAGCAAGATATCTTTAAGGTTGAGGACCCCGTAGTGAAGGAATCCGCCGGAGCTATCTACGACCGGATGTGGAGTCCGCACGGTCGCGAGGTGGTCAGGGAGCGGGCCGAGACGACGAGGGCTCAAGTAACGTTTTCGTTTGTTTGGTGTTTGTTGGATGTAGGCTGTGTGTGTGTTTGATGAATTTTGTGTGTTTTGTCTTAGGCGACGCGCGGCGAGAGGGTCGACGACTTTGGGGCGTTGAACAGCATGCTGTCTGACCCGGAGCCGACCCCGGCGGAGGCCGTGTCTGGGGTCGCCCTGGAGCTGACCCTGGAGACTGCGGGAGACGCGTCGGGTGCCCCCGTATCCGCTGCAGCCGGCGAAGACCTGCCCCCAGAGGTCGCCGAAGGCGCGCCTGATGCCTCCACAGCTGCTGCGCCGAGTGCTGAAGATCCCGCAGCGGTGGCGGCGGAGACAACAGCGGAAGCAACGGCGGAGCCAACGGCGGAGGCTCCCGCAACGTCAGGGCCGTCGCAGGTGGCGTAGTGGGTGTAGAGGGTTGGGGAAATTTGTATATGTTGCTGAATTTTGGTTGCTGCGCAGGTTCAAGATTTTGGGCCTGCGCACACAACCGCTACTACTAAATTTTTGGCGGCTTCGACCGCGGAAGATGGTAATGAATGTGGTGGATCTGCATCTGGGTTTTTTGATTGTGCTGACTCTGGGAGCTCGGTTGAGTGGACTGAGGAGTCGTCGGAGGAGGACTTGGACTACTTTGCAGCCTTGGATGTGGCTGCGGCGGAGGCTTCGCCGCACGTCGCGGACGCAGGAGATGTGCCAGGTCCTAGCACCGGGCGACGACGACGAAGGGCGGTTGCGAAACGTAGAGTTAGTGGGGCGGAGGGGGCTCGGCTTCGTGTGAGTGGGGCTGGTCGGCAGGAACTGTTGTCTTTGCCGGCCGCCGTGAATACAGGTGAAGGGGAACTGCGAAGTCTCTTTGTGGGTGAGGAGCTTAGGATAATGTTATTTAATTATAGGGAGATGGGAATTATTCCTAAGGTTGAGCCGATGTAGAGTGTGGTGCCCTCGCTTGTATATGTAGAGGCTTGTATGATGAAGTTGTGTGCCCTCGCTTGTATATGTGTGCGAAGGCGTTGTGGACTTTGTCTGGTTTGTTTTGTTGTGCTGTGCTGGTGTGATTATAGTTGGTCTTGGCGCGGACGGTTTGATGTTGTCGTTTCTGCCTTTGTTGTGTTGGTCCGGTTGCACCCTTAGGTGTCTTCTGCACGGACAGTCTTTGCGGTAGGCTTCGGTGCTAGTCCGGCTGCACCCTTAGGCGACTTCTGCGCGGATAGTCATCGCGGTAGACTTTGGTTTTTTCGCACTTGTTGTGCTTAGTCCGGCTGCACCCTTGGGCGACTTCTGCGCGGATAGTCTTCGCGATAGACTTTGGTTTTTTCGCACTTGTTGTGCTTAGTCCGGCTGCACCCTTAGGCGACTTCTGCGCGGATAGCCTTCGCGATAGACTTCGATTTTTTCGCACTTGTTGTGCTAGTCCGGCTGCACCCTTAGGCGACTTCTGCGCGGATAGCCTTCGCGATAGACTTCGATTTTTTCGCACTTGTTGTGCTAGTCCGGCTGCACCCTTAGGCGACTTCTGCGCGGATAGTCTTCGCGATAGACTTCGATTTTTTCGCACTTGTTGTGCTAGTTTGGCTGCACCCTTAGGCGACTTCTGCGCGGATTTGTCGCACGCGAGGGTGGCTAGCGCTTAGCCTCGCGGTGACCTCGTGTTGGTCGAATGTCGAAGACCGTCGTCGCGGTCTTTTTTCGACGCATGTTTTTGCGGGGGATTTTTCACACATATATTACATGGCTCCGCCTCGTTAAAAACCTCACCCCCCGGGAGGAAAAGAGTGCGGGCTGGTACAAGATTGTTTTGGCGAATTGCAAGGGCGACATCAGCCCTGATGAGTCAAACAAAAAATTTGCGGAGGTTGTCGATGTTCCAGGAGTGCTCCAGGTCCTCACCGTTTGGCGTTGTGAGCCTGTAAGCGTTGGGGGAAGCTTTTGTCTTGACTATAAAGGGGCCCTCCCACCTGGGCTCCAGCTTGCCCCTGGACTCCGTCCGAGCTGTTCGGACGAGTACGAGGTCCCCCTCGCTGAACTCCCTCGGGATGACTGAGTGGTCACGCCATGCTTTGGTCTGGGCTTGGTATTTGTTTAGGGCCTGTAGGGCGAGGACTCGGTCTCCGTCAATGAGATCCTTTGAAGTTGGCTCGTCCACGTCGGGGACGGCTGACGGAACTGTTCGCGGGGACCCATGCTTTATTTCTTGCGGGGTCATGGCCTCCGATCCATATAGAAGGCGGAAGGGAGTAAACCCGGTCGCCCTGCACTCAGTTGTGTTTAGTGCCCAGACTGCCTCAGGTAACAAATCAGTCCATCTGCCCTTTTTTCGTCAAGGAGCATTTTCTTGACAGCTGTGAAGATTTTCCCGTTGGCGCGTTCCACGACCCCGTTGGACTGCGGATGATAGACTGAGGCGAAGGCAAGCTTGGTGCCAATGGAAAAACAAAAATCCTTGAAGTCTTGGTTGTCAAACTGCTTGTCGTTGTCAACTGTTAGTTCGGACGGTACTCCGAAGCGGCAAACAATGTTCTGCCAGAAGAATTTTTGGGCAGTCTTTGATGTTATTGTAGAAACAGTCCGCGCCTCGATCCATTTGGTGAAGTACTCGACAGCGACGAAGGCGAACTTAAGGTTCCCCAGAGCGGTGGGCAGGGGCCCGACAATGTCCAGGCCCCAGCGCTGGAGAGGCCATGTATGGGCGATCAGCTTTGTATACTGCGAGGGGCTGCCTGACCGAGGAGAAAACTTCTGGCAGGCTTCGCAGGACCGTGTGACCCGATTTGCGGCGCAGATCATTGCGGGCCAGTAAAAGCCCTGGCGGATCACCTTAGCAGCTAGGGCCCTTGGCCCTGCGTGTGAGCCGCACGTGCCACTGTGGACTTCACGTAGGATCTGCATGCCTTCGGCTTCGGTGACGCACTTAAGCATTGGCTGACTGACCCCTTTTTTGTAGAGTTGGCCTTCAATCAGTGCGAAGTCTCGGCTTCGATGTCTGAGGCGCTTGGCCTCACTGATGTCGGTTGGATGATAATACCCCTGTAGGAACAAGGGTTATTGGTGCCCGCCAGTCTTCGGTCATGATAAGGTTGACTATGCGGTGGCCCTCGCTGTCATTGGTTATTTGGAGCCCTTCGGGGCTCCGGACGGCTGGCGTGCCGATGACATGAAAGAACACGTCGGAGGGCAGAGTTTCGCCCCTGGCGGCAGCCTTGGCCAATGCGTCGGCCTCTTCATTCTTGGCCCGATCCACATGCTGCAAGGTGAACCCCTTGAATTGCCTCTCGAGACTTCGGATGGCCACGAGGTACTGCATGAGCGCGGGGTCCTTTGCTGCGTAGTCTTTCTCGACTTGGCCGGCAACTACCTTGGAGTCTGTTTTGATGATGCAGGTGGTGACTCCGAGGGCCCTTAGCTTGCGGAGGCCGAGGATGACTGCTTCGTATTCTGCTATATTATTTGTGCATCTGTCGGAGTCCAGATTGAAGCTGAGTCGTGCTGCATATCTGTGCTTGACCCCGACTGGTGAGGTGATGACTGCAGCGACGCCTGCCCCCGCATGGCACCATGCGCCGTCGCAGTGGATCGTCCAAATCTTCTCTGCGGACGGGTCTGGCTGTGTTGTTGGCCCAGTCCAGTCGACGACGAAGTCTGCCAGGACTTGAGACTTGATAGCTGTCCTGGGCTCGAAAGCAGATGTGGTAGCCGGAGAGTTCGGTCGCCCACTTGGCAATCCTCACCGATGCCTCCGGGTTTCTGAATAATTCGCCGAGTCCCCTGTTTGAGGTGACTCGGACCTTGAATGCTTCGAAGTAATGGCGCAGTTTGCGCGATGACATGACGACTGCGTAGGCAATCTTCTCCAGCTCTGTCATGTTGCACTTGGACGGTGTCAGCACCTCGGAGACATAGTACACGGGGCACTGCCGGACCACGCCCTCGACAGTCTGCTCCTGCACTAGTGCCGCGCTGACCGCATGTGGCGAAGCCGCGACGTAGAGCAGCAGGGGGAGCGAGGGGTCGGGGCTGGTAAGGACGGCCAACTCTGTCAGGTACTGTTTTAATGAGGCGAAGGCCGCCGCCTGCTCTAGTCCCCAGGCGAAGTCTTTTGTACCACGGAGTGTCTTGAGGAAGGGGAGACTTCGCTCGGCGGACCTGGAGATGAATCTGTTGAGAGCGGCAAATCTGCCTGTCAGGCGCTGGACGTCCCTGACGGACTGCGGAGGCGTCATGTCTAAGATGGCCTGAATCTTGGTTGGGTTGGCCTCGATGCCACAGTGGTGTGATACCAGGTAGCCCAATATTTTGCCTTGGCGAACGCCGAAGACACACTTTTCCGGGTTTAGGAGGAGTTGTGCGTCTCGCATGTTCGCGAATGTTTCGGCGAGGTCGGCGAGGTGGTCCTCCTTGCTCTTGCTGGCGACGACAATGTCGTCTACATATGT
The DNA here is from genome assembly GCA_029449295.1 of Zea luxurians. Classification (NCBI taxonomy): domain Eukaryota; kingdom Viridiplantae; phylum Streptophyta; class Magnoliopsida; order Poales; family Poaceae; genus Zea; species Zea luxurians. The sequence goes on along the minus strand of JAOPSE010000030.1, from coordinate 37,077,510 downwards.
GAATATGTTTCTGCCAACTTGCCCTTCGAGCACTGTTTTGGTAAGCCTAGAGAAGGTGGACCCGGCGTTCTTGAGTCCCTCCGGCATTCTGATGAAGCAATATGTGCCGAAGGGTGTTATAAAGCTGGTGCTAGCCTTGTCTTCTTCCTTCATGTATATCTGGTGGTAACCGGAGAAGCAATCGAGGAGGGACATGACCTCGCATCCGGCCGCGCTGTCGACTATTTTGTCGATCTGCGGCAACGGGAAATTGTCCTTTGGGCAGGCTTTATTGAGACTGGTGAAGTCGATGCACATTCGCCACTTCCCGCTCTTTTTTTGCACCATCACGACATTGGAGAGCCATGTGGGGTAAGCCACCGGCTCGATGAATTTGGCTTCCAGGAGGCGGTGCACTTCTGCCTTGGCGGCCTCCGTCTTCTCGTCGGACATCTTGCGAAGCCGCTGCTTTTTCGGCCGTACCGAAGGGTCGATTCCTAGACTGTGCTCAATTATTGAACGGCTAACCCCGACCAGATCGAGGGCCGACCAGGCGAAGGCATCTTTGTTCTTGGACAGGCAGCAGAGGAGCTTCTCTTCTTCATGCGAAGTAAGGTCTTCGCTGATAACGACTGTCTGCCTGGGCGTGGCCTGGTCGAGGGGGACAGTCTTGGTCCCGTCGTTGCTCTGCAGCTGTGCCTTGTCGTGCTGCTTATTGGTTGGGCTGGCAGGCGCGGGGACCTCGCGTTGGGCCGTGAGGCAGTGCACGTTTCTTTGACCAGGCACGAAGTCCCGCTCTATGTTGCGCGCAGTCTGTTGATTGCCGAAGACTGTGATGACGCCTAACGGACCTGGTATCTTCATACATAGGTACAGTCCGTGAATGGCTGCTTCGAACTTATTGATGGAGCCCCGGCCCATGATGGCATTGTAAGGATATACCATGTCCACAATGTCAAAGGTTATTTGCTCGCTTCGGGCATTGGGTGCTACACCGAAGGAGAGAGGCAGCTCTATTTTGCCGACGGGGAAGGTGCCCTTGCCGCCGAAGCCATACAACGGGTTGTCCGAAGGCTTAAGCAGGCTGTGGCTTATGCCCATGCGATCGAAGGCGTGGAGGAAGATGATGTCCGCCTGACTGCCGTTGTCAACTAGGACCTTGTGCAGGTCCCATCCTGCCACGCTGCAATTGATAACCATGGCATCACAGTGGGGGGCGCTGCGCAGGTCGACGTCCCGTGCGTCGAAGGTTAGCGGTATGTGGGACCACTTGGTCTGCACGACTGGGCCCATGACGGCGACATGGTTGATGTTGCGGTAGTGGTCCTGCTTCTGCCGCTTGGTGTCGAAGTCAGTGCTGGACCCCCCAGTTATCATGTGGATGACTCCGCGATATGGTTGATCGGCGAAGTCTTCCTGCTTTGGGGCATGGGGGATGTTTTGATGTTGCTGGTGTGGTGGTGGGGGTGGAGGAGGTACGATTTGTACTTCCTGATGGTGTTGGTAAGCAGTGGTGCGGTGGATGCGGGGCGGGAGCGTGGATATATGGTGGAGGGGGTTGCTGGTAATTGTGCGCGACAATTCTGGGGTTGTCGGCTGGCTGCGCCCGTGCCATTCTGTCTCTGGTAGCCTTCGTTTCGGGGCAGTCTTTGGTTTGGTGGGCGCAATCTTCGCCATGGAAGAGGCAGTAGAATCGGCGCGGCGGCTGCGCACGCCCTCGGCCCCTACCACGAGTGCCATTTCCGCGGCCCTGGGGGGGATATTCCTGGTGACGAGGGGGGTCAGCAGCGGGATGCTAGGTTGGCGATGTTGTGCACTTGCTGCTGATTGCGGCCGTCTCGACCGGAGTCTGGCTGCGGAGTCCTTGTCCACATGCGGCTGGACTGTGGAGCATCTTTCGGCTTCCTTTGGGACTCAATCTTGCACTGGTGGAGCTCTTCGGATCTGGCGTACTTTTCAAACAGCTGATATAACTCCTGGAGGTTCTTTGGCGGATCTCTGATGCAGTGGTTGTAAAGGACGCCGGCGCGAAGGCCACTGATAGCATAGTGGATGGCAATCTGGTCATCGACTGAGGGTAGCTGTGATTTGAGTGTTAAAAATTTGCGGTAATACTCCCTCAGAGTCTCCTTTTCCAGTTGCTTGCAGAGCGAGAGTTCGGCCAGGGCGTCAGTGTCTGGGCGGTACCCTTGGAAGTTGAGCAGGAACTTGTCCCGGAGACTTCTCCCAGAATCAATGGACAGCGGAGGCAGCCTAGGTGAACCAGGTGAGTGCTGGGCCCTCGAGGGCGATGATGAAAGACTTCGCCATTGTGGCGTCGTCCCCTACGGAAGATGCAACGGCAACCTGATAACTCATTATGTATTGAGCCGGGTCGGTGCTGCCGTTGTACTTGGGATAGGTCCCTGCCCGGAAGTTAGCTGGCCAAGGCGTCACTTGCAGGTGTGGCGCCAGGGGACTTCGCTCATCGAGATAGTTGACCCCTTGGAATGGCGCGGCGTGCGGGAAGGTGTGGTCGCGTTGGGGGAAACGCGGGTCCTCCGGTTGCGCGCGGTGTTGCAGGGGTGGCCCATGCTGTAGGCCGAGGTGGCCTTCGCGCATGTCTTCGAGTTGAGCGCGCTGCTGGAGGGGTGACTCGTGCTGCAGGCCGAGGTGGTCCTTCGCGCTGCATCAGCGCAATCTCCCGCTCGAGTTCCTGGGCCTTCTGCTCTTCGTCGCGTATCATTTGCCGCACTTTGGCTAGTGCAGACACACGCTGGCGCTTGGCCTCCAGTACCTCCTTCTCCCTCTGGAGATTGCGGTTCTTGAGGCACAGGGCGCGCAGCTGTAGCTGTTCTTCTGCTGAGACGCCGAGGACTTCACCGTCCTCGGTGAGGTCCGCGCCCTCCGGTGGTGCGAAGCCTGAGGGTGGCTGTGGTTGTCCCTCGGGGTCGCAAGTGCGGAGGGTGTCGTCTTCGCAGGCGCGAGGAACATCGTCTTCAGTGGCCTCTTGGTGGGTGGATTGGGTGAGGGCGAGGGCCTTGCCCTTTCTTGCGGCGAGCAGTGCTGCCTTCGCAGCCTCGTCAGCCTTCGGGTTAGCTCTCTTGGGTGCCATCGCGGGTGGTTTTCTCGTAGCACGAACGGTGGGCGCCAAATGTTGGAACTTGCTCTCAGTTGCAAGGGGATCCAACAAGGGTGAATAGTGACGTCAACAGGGCACTCGCGCTAGATGGCAAAAGCTCTGTTAATCTGCCCTCTCACGGGCACTGTGCAAGGGTATTTATAGGTACCTGAGAGCGCAGCGCCTTGAGCTAATGACGCATGTGCCCTCAGCTACCTAGGTTATCCCTAGAATATTCCCATAAAGCGGGGTTACAGACCGTAATTACAGGGATGCCTTTACAAATTAGGCCCGTAACGCACGACGGCCACGCGGGGCCCATTGCGATGGGCCGGATCGCACGTGGGCCTCTGAGCTGGACGAGGCCGCACTGTGGGATGCCCTTCGTCGCCGGTCTTCGTCTGGTGCGGAACAAGCGAAGGGTGTCCCTGCCTGTTTTGTTTCTGTTAGCTCAGCTGCTGCAGCGAAGGCTTCGAGCGAAGGGTGGCGCCTTTGCCTTCGCCCCAACACAAGGTATTCAGCTGGGGATAGAGAAGATAGTGATGTTCTGTGCGTCGCTTATCCGCTGCTCGACAAAATGCCCAATCGGGAGGTGATAGCTTTGTGTGCCGTCGAGTCGTCAAACTCGTTCCTCCCCTGCTCAACTTCGTCTTCGTCCTTCTGGTGGCCGTCGTCAGTATGGTGCTTGACTACGCTCCACTATCTCGTTGCACTGGCTGTTGACCTTGTTGGTCCTCTCCGTGTCAAACCAGCAAGTTCCGCCATCGTCACTCAGCTGCACGCCTCCACTTCGCCAAGTCCCACGTAGCCGTGCTATTCCCTCGTCATTGTCCGTTCCTATTTTTCCCCTGTCATATGCCATCTTGCCATGACACGTGTCGTCGTCTTTGATCTCAGTAGCTCTTCCGATACGCACCAGGCCGTGTTGCGCCTCCTCATGATTAGCACCATTTGGGGCCATGAGGATGGTTGATCTCGACATTGCTTCACATGACTGTTTTAGATGAGGCTTGTGGGGTGGCAAGTTGCTGTGGTGAATGGTTTTCACCCTCTCGTCGTGTTCGTGATCATCGTCAATCGTCGCTAGTTTGAGAGAAATCATCGGAAGGTGCGAAGAAGGAAGCGAAGCTGCACAACACTCATCAGATGTTTGACAACAAGCCCGAGTCAGGACTAATCAGCATTCTTACGAGTATTGAGTCACGTTTGATGCTGATAAGCTGAATTTATTTGCTTAGTAATTTTAGTGCTTTGCCGGTAGGCGCTATCGGCATTTCATGCGAGGAATTTCAGTTGTATAGTGAAGTTAGTGCTATGCTTTCATAGTCATGATATTCTTTGTTAATGACCAATTAAATACCCTAGATAAATATTAATTATCACTTGAAATGAGTAGAACTGAATAGTATCAACAAGTTTGTTCTAGCAAAAATATTGTTATTCGTTAATTCTTAGAATAGTATGCTGCCTTGTTAAATGGATATGCTACTCTTGGATAGGTTAAAGTTTAGTTGCTCTGGTTCATGACCGTTGTGTTAGAACGTCAAAAATATCGACATTTAGTATTTTCGTACTAGATTTGCGATGTCTTGCTATAGGTAGTTAATTCGCTGCCGTGTAGCATTATTTAGTTTTGTGCTATTCCTGTTTATATGCATTCATGTGCATTATGCAAATCATTAAGGTGCACTTATTAATCACGAGATGTGGAGGACAAGAGCCAAGTCGACCCCAAGATGACGTAGCGGGTGGATTACTTCGCATGGTGAAGCTGATGGACTAACTTGAAGATGGTTAAATCAAGCAAGTGCTCGGCCGAGGGATACTCGCCAAGTGGTCGCCACCTAACAAACACTAACGTAGTGTTATCTAGGCAAGCCCTGGTGCATTTGCCACCTCCTTACTGTTTTAAAATCTTTTATCACCTTGTTTGATGCATTAGGTGATAGGAGTTGTGTGCTAAACAATTGATGCATTTCCTTCCTTGGAAAATTGATTAGCCTTCCTTGATACCCTTTTTGAAAAGAATTTTATGATGCTTAGCCTTGCTTTAGCAAACTAAAATGTTTTGTTTTAAAACAAAAGTGATGCTTCAGTGGGTGGGAATGTTTTCAAAAAGAAAATACTTATGATGGTGGATCCATCACGGCCGTGATGGGTTCAACATCAGAAAAGATGTACCTCTGCTAGGTACCAAACTTTGGGTTGAAAATAATAAAGCGAAGACCGTGCGGTTGACTTGCACGAGAAGAGAGTTTCGGTGTAGTGTCTCCGTCTGAGTCGATTAAGGATCGTCTCGATGTAGGCTTGATGATTGAGGACCTTTTAACTAGTCACATGCCTCATCATGGGTAAGCTTTGCCTCGGGCAGACTAATACCAGAATAAGATAACACGCAATGGGAGTGGAGAGATGGCGAGAGTAGCATGTACCCTCTGTGGCAAGAGGCTGGACAGTGGTGTATCTGTGCTCTCGGTTGGCGTGAACCTGATCTGGTCTTAAGAACCCCGGTGGCGAGTTGACATATGCAAGGGTTAAGTGCTACATATGCCGTGTGATTGGAGATCCCTAGCTGGGTATTAATCGATTCGGATCGCCGTTACTTCTCGGACATGAAGACTTGGTCACTGACTTACACGTAGCAATCCAGTGAACTAAAGGGTTGATAAAAAGATGGCTAGTATAGGCCAAGTGATTGAACTAGTATAGAAAGAAATCTAGATGTAGGTAACTTTACTTAACCTGACAAGTAAAAGAATGGATTTTAAGGATCCACTCATAGTAAGCTTTTATGCAAAACAGAGTCCTTGATTCTTGATAAGCCGTACCTTGAATCCCTTTTTGAAACCAGCATACCCTTGAGAGTCTTTTCTTTAGTAGGGTAAGTGTTGCTGAGTACTTGCGTACTTAGGGTTTTATTCGCATTGTTGCTGCAGGTTACGAGTCACTTTGTTGTGATTGGTGTTAAGTGCCGGTGGGCACGACCTTCTTATAAGTCTAAGTACTTCTTCTATACTTCTTATTGAGGATGGTCACTTAAGCTAGCATATATTTTAAAACTATAAATAATTTATAACAGTTCAAAGTTATTTCTTTGAATCACCTTTGTAATCACTCCGATCATGTACATCGTAAAACATGATGTAACTTGTAAAATTTGGTAATAAGATTTCCGCTGCAAAATGTTGGTGTGTGATTTGCGTTTACTTAATCCGGCGGTCCTGGTTGTAAGTGGTTTATCCGAGGTCCTTGGGGCACTCGGACAGATCCTGTTAAGTTATCTGGTGCACATGCATAGCCGTCTGAGGTCTTTGAGACAAGGACAGGTGCATGTGGGCCCAATAACTTGGGAGGTTCTGCCACATCAACCGTCCCCATCGATCCCCCGTTCGCGGCTAGGACTCGCCGCCTTGGCATACAATGCTCCACTGACCCCGGCTGCCACCGTGCAGTGACCGCACTTGTACCCACCATAGCTAGCATGGGAGACCCAGTCTCAGGACGAGTGAGGGGTAAAGTCCGCTGTGGGGGATAGATATCCCTCGGGTCCACTAAAAGAGTAAAGGACCTCACGAAAGGCCCAAGGGCCCAATAAATCGTAAGGTCATTCTTTCGTGGGCCTGGGGAGAAACAACCAGCAAAGCAGAACGACATGAGGCCGGATTGGTGCAAACCCGGACGGCCCACAGCGTCGAGCGAATGACCGCAACAGAGATCCGACTCTCCCGCGCTGGAGCCTCCATGCAACGAAGCCATGCGAGGATAAGTCGGCGAGGGTTACGTAGGGATAATCTCAAGAGGTTCACTATCTTTTAGCTATTTGTTGTTATCTTATCCACGTGTACTGCCCCACGGTCGAGTATATAAGGCCTAGGGGGCACCCCTTCAGAACGATCGACCCTTTACTTAGCCACCCACATCAACTCTCTGTATTCTCAATCCAGAGAGCTCTCTTGTAACCACATTCACCAAGCATACTCACCAGGACGTAGGGTGTTACGCATCTCTAAGCGGCCCGAACCTGTAAACCTTGTCCACTGTCCCTCGTGCGATCGGCACGAACCATTCTGCTACAGTTGTCGACACCGTCCTACTCCTAAAACACCTTGAGGGGCAACCCCGGGTGTGCGGTCGGACCTAAAACACCGACAGCTGGCACGCCAGGTAGGGGGTGTGTCGACGATCCAAGCTAGCTCAATGGCCGTCACCTTCTACAGCAAGATCACCCTGCGTCCCGGATCCGTATTCTTCTTCGGAACAATCTCATCTGTAGCGGATAAAGAAGGAATTCTGCACCGTATCGCGGATCCACCGGAAAAGAAGTCTCCCCCAACGAACTCCGAAAATACCAGAGAAGCACAACCTCCAGCTTTCCGGAAGAAGATCGTCTCCGGAAAGTCGGGGGCCTGAGGGCTCGCTGACCCGGAGAACTCCGCTGCCTACCTCTCCGACAAAAGAGTGGACACAGATCGCAAGGAAGAAGGTAACCGGGGAGAAGCGAGTCGCTCGTTTCCAGTTCCCCATGCCTCAAAGGAGAACGGGAAGAAGGTCACCACGACAGCAGCACCATTCTACCCCGACGTCCTCTTCATCGGGAGAGTGGAGTCGCCTTTCGTCTCCGACGACGAGCCGACCGTACCCGGGGAAGAACCGCCTCAACGAGAGTCCCAACGACGGAGGAACCGGCGCAGGAACGTTCGACGACATCATGCGGCCGGAGAGCGGAATCCGGAGCAGCCTGTCTCGCGAGACGAGGTCTCGGAGATAGGAGAAACTCCGGAAGAACGCGTCTTCAGAGAACGAAGGAACTCCCGACGACGTGATCGCTGACGAGCTCAGGAACAGGCTGAGCAAGATGCAAGGCAGCGCCGGGAGAATCCATTCTTCGGGCGCAACCTGAATCCCGACTTCGCCCGAGCTATGAACACGCCGAGCGAAGTCGGAGGGGTATTGGCTCGGATAGCTGATGGACTTCCTCGGACTCCTGACGCCGAGGGCTACCGACGACTGTTCACCCAGGTGGCCAACCATCTTCTACCGCTTGCTCACCCGCCGAACGATCTACGACATGCCATCAACAGTCGCCGAGACACGTGAAGCTCCATCAATGCTTCGCGCGAGCGGCGGCATGAGAACGAGATTCACCGTCGGGAGGAGTACGACTAGGGATCATGGCATCCCGACTCAGAGCCAAGCCACCGGAACTAAGTCGGCAACGGCCTCAACTGGCGGAACCACCCGGGGATGGTCGAGGAACCACAATCACAACTCCCCTCCCCGGGACGGACATCGTCCCCGACGACAGGAGGACACGTGCGGAGTGTCCGCTCTTACTCCGCGCCTTAGGGCCATCCAATGGCCTCCCAACTTCAAGGTATCCAATGTAGACAAATATGAACCTAAGCAGGATCCAGGGGGTTGGCTAGCCGTCTACACCACCGCTGCTCGAGCTGCCAGGGCGTCCGAAGACGTGATGACCGCGTACTTACCCATTGTCTTTGGGCAAGACACGCTGCAATGGCTGCGACATCTACCCCGACACTACATCGACGTCTGGGGCGACTTCAGTCGACGCTTCATCACCAATTTCCAGTCCCTCTCCGACAAGCCGGCGCAACCGTGGGACCTCAAATCCATCAAGCGCCGGGGGGACGAGACTCTCCGGCCGTACCTCAAAAGGTTTCAGACCATGAGAAATCGTATCTCCGAGGTCACGGAGGCGGCCGTGATCGAGGACTTCTATAGAGGATCCAATGACTCGGCTTTCGTCCGAGCCATACTACAGAAGGCACCGACTACCTCCGAGGAGCTGTTCCGAGAAGCCGACCTCTACATCACCGCCGACGAGTGGGCCTAGGACCTCATCGGAGGAGCAAAGCCCGCACCGGCAGCACCACGACGCGACACGAAACCAGCAACCCGACAAACGATGGGAGAAGAGGCCTCGCGAAGAAGTGCACGCCGCCGGACCACCTGCCTCTCGCGCCCGAGGAGGACCTCGTGGAGGCGAACGCACGTTGGACGACATCCTCGACGCCCAGTGCCCGTACCACAAGGACATGCGCCACACTCTTCGTAACTGCCGAGACTTCAAGCATTCCGTCGGACACGGCCGACCCTTCCAACCTCTACCTCCTCCTCCGCCAAGGGGAGGACCAGATGAACCACGACAACCCCATCAGCAGGAGGAGGGAGGAGGAGGAGCTTTCCCACGCGTTGACAGGGAGGTCAACGTCATCTTCGGCGGACACGGATCGCAGGAGAACAGAAGACAACAAAAGCTCAACGATCGCCAGATACTGGTGGCGACCACCGGCCCTCCCGCCCCATACCGGTGGTTGGAGCACCCGATCACCTTCACTCGGGCAGATCAATGGCTCAACTTCGACCATCCGGGCAAATACCCTCTTCTCGTCGATCCGGTGATCCGAGAGAGCCGGGTGAAGAAGGTGTTAGTGGATGGGGGGAGCAGCATCAACGTCACCTTCCCCCGGACACTCCAAGGCTTGGGAGTTCACCTCAAAGAGCTCCACGAGTCGGACACTCCTTTCTTCGGCATCGTGCCGACAGAAGGGGAATACCCGCTGGGCCACATCTACATGCCAGTCACCTTCGGAACTCCGGAGAACTACAGAACCGAGTTCCTGAGGTTTGAAGTGGCGAACTTCGACTGCGGGTACAACGCCATCATCGGGAGGCCTGGATTGGCCAAGTTCATGGCCATTCCGCATTACACATACATGATACTGAAGATGCCAGGACCGCAAGGGATCATAACTGTGCGAGCCGACTTCCAAGGCGTCGCAGAGTGTTTCCGAGTGGCTATTCAAGCAGCCCTCACCGCCAAGCCATCGACGGTTCCTTCCACACTGGCGAACTCTAAGCCTGAGGAGGACCTCATAGTACCGGCAAGCGAAGCTCAGACCGCGACCTCTATGCGGCCGACTGAAGAAACCAAGAGAATCAACCTGGGGTTCGCTGATGAGCGCAAGACGGCTATCATCAGCTCCAGCTTGGATGACAAATAGGAAAGCGCGCTCGTCCGGTTTCTGCAAGATAACCGAGATGTATTCGCATGGCAACCTGCGGATATGCCGGGAGTCCCAAGAGAACTGGCCGAGCACAAACTGAAGGTCTATCCCCAGGCAAGGCCGATTCGGCAAAAACTACGTCGTTTCACGCCCGACAAGAGAGAGGCCATTCGCACCGAGTTAGCTCGCTTGGTTGCGGCTGGATTTATTAGAGAAGTGTTACATCCCGAGTGGTTAGCCAACCCTGTTCTTGTACTCAAAAAGAATAAAGTGGATTGGCGCATGTGTGTTGATTATACTGATCTCAACAAACACTGTCCGAAGGATCCTTTCGGGCTCCCGAGGATAGATCAGGTGGTGGACTCCACCGCTGGATGTTCTATGCTGTCTTTCCTGGATTGCTATTCTGGATACCATCAGATTAGTCTGGCAAAGGAAGATGAAGAAAAAACGGCATTCATTACTCCTGTTTGGTGCTTTCTGTTATACCTCCATGCCGTTTGGCCTCAAAAACACTGGAGCAACTTACCAGAGAGCCATTCAAACATGCTTAGCCGATCACTAGGGCAAGCGTGTGGAGGCCTACGTGGATGAAGTGGTAATCAAAACACAGGACTCAAAAAACTTCATCGAAGACTTACAACTGGTTTTCAATAGTCTGAGGCGGTATAGATGGAAGCTTAATCCCGAGAAATGTGTTTTTGGGGTACCAGCAGGAAAGTTGCTCGGGTTTATCGTCAGCCACCAGGGAATTGAGGCTAATCCAGATAAGATTGAAGCTATCATGAAGATGGAAGCACCTCGATCGCAAAAGAAGGTTCAACGACTTACTGGATGTATGGCAGCTCTGAGCAGATTTATATCCAGGCTAGGAGAAAAAGGTTTGCCATTTTACAAGTTACTCAAGAAGGTGGATAAGTTTCAATGGACTTCAGAAGCACAAGAAGCTCTAGATGCTCTGAAAAAATTCTTGACAACACCACCAGTACTGAAACCACCCCGGCGAGCTACGTCAACTCAACCAGCTGAAGATTTGCTACTGTATATCTCTTGCACGACTCACGTGTTAAGCACCGCGCTGGTAGTCGAGCGAGTAGAAGAAGGACATGCCTATCCAGTACAACATCCTGTTTACTTCATTAGTGAAGTCCTAGGCCCCTCAAAGAAAAAGTACCCTCAAGTTCAGAAGCTATTATACGCAGTACTTCTAACTGCCCGCAAGCTGCGTCACTACTTTGACGACCACAAAGTCATAGTAGTTACAAGTTTTCAAATAGGGGATATTCTTCACAACAAGGAAGCCATCGGTCGAATAGCCAAGTGGGCTTGTGAGCTGGGATCTCATGACATCGAGTTCTGACCTCGCACTGCCATCAAAACTCAAGCACTGGTTGATTTCGTATCAGAGTGGACCGAACAACAAGTACCAGACAACCCGGAGACTGCAGAAGTATGGCGAATGTATTTTGATGGCTCACTGAAGCTGCAGGGAGCAGGAGCAGGGATTCTCTTCACTGCACCTGGAGGCGAACACCTCAAGTACGCCCTCCAGATGCTATTCCCGGCCTCCAACAATGCAGCCGAGTATGAAGCTTTGATCCATGGATTGAACATTGCCATATCGTTGGGCGTCAAAAGATTAATGGTATACGGAGACTCTCTGGTAGTCATCAGCCAGATAAACAAGGAGTGGGATTGCTCAAGCGATTCAATGGGAAAATACTGCACTGCCGTCCGAAAGCTGGAAGATAAATTCGAGGGTCTGGAATTTCATCATGTAGAAAGAGATCGGAACACAGCAGCCGATGTACTGTCCAAGCTAGGGTCCAGTCGAACTCAGGTCCCACACGGAGTTTTCGTGCAAGAAATTCTGCAGCCGAGTATCTCAATGGATCAAACAGAAGAGTGCAACATCATAGATCAACCCGAGTCAGACCCTTATGACTGGAGAAGGCCGATCATTAAGTATATAAAGAATGAAGAAGAACCAGACGACAAGAATTCGGCAGAGCGCATTGCAAGACAGTCGGCTCACTATACACTTATTGGGGAGACATTATACAGAAGGGGTGCATCAGGCGTCCTCATGAGGTGCATTCTCCCGTCCACTGGGAAGCAACTTCTGGAGGAGGTCCATGCTGGGCAATGTGGAATACATGCAGCCTCCAGAACACTAGTCGGGAAGGTCTTCAGGTCAGGATTCTATTGGCCAACAGCAAAGAACGATGCAGCCGAGTTAGTTCAGAGGTGCGAAGCCTGCCAATACTTGTCAAAGCAACAACACATGCCAGCACAGCAACTGCAGACCATACCAGTAACTTGGCCTTTCGCATGCTGGGGACTGGATATGATTGGACCTTTCAAGAAAGCTCAAGGGGGATACACTCATGTATTGGTAGCAATTGACAAATTCACTAAATGGATAGAGTTCAAGCCCATTGCCTCTTTAACCTCTGCTAAGGCTGTGGAATTCATACAAGACATAATATTCAGATTCGGGATACCAAACAACATCATAACTGATTTAGGATCCAACTTCACAAGTTCAGAATTCTTTGACTTCTGCGAGCAAAAGAGCATTCAGATCAAGTATGCATCTGTAGCCCATCCAAGAGCCAACGGGCAGGTTGAGCGAGCCAACGGGATGATATTGGAGGCACTCAACAAAAAGGTCTTCGATAAGAATGAAAAATTCGCAGGAAAGTGGATAAGGGAATTGCCCTATGTCGTTTGGAGCCTAAGAACCCAACCTAGCCGAGCCTTGCATGGAAACACTCCTTTCTTCATGGTCTATGGGTCGGAGGCAGTGCTACCTGCTGATCTCAAGTTTGGGGCGCCAAGGTTGATCTTCGAAAGCATAGCAGAAGCTGAGGCCACCAGGCTGGAGGACATAGATGTACTTGAGGAAGAACGGCTAAACGCAGTAATCCAATCAGCAAGGTACCAGCAGACTCTAAGGCGCTATCACGACAAGGCTGTGCGACAACGATTCTTCTCAGCAGGAGATCTCGTCCTCCGCCGAATTCTAACGGGGGAGGGACGACACAAGTTATCACCCTTATGGGAAGGGCCCTTCGTGGTAGCAGAAGTCACTCGGCCCGGATCGTATCGCCTCACTCAGATGGATGGCACAGAAGTTGGGAACTCCTGGAACATAGAACACCTCAGAAAGTTTTATCCCTAGCTGTATCTCAAAACTGCTGGGATGATGATGTACTCTGTAAAGTGGAAATATGTCATCAATAAAAAAGAGGTTTCAAGGATACTCAGTTCATTTACGATTGACTTGCACGCTTACTTAACTCAGGGTGACCACTATGCCCTACTAACGGAGCAATCGACTTAAGTCGGCGACGACTTAAGGCGGTGCAACATGCTCACGCTTACTTAACTCAGGGTGACCACTATGCCCTACTAACGGAGCAATCGACTTAAGTCGGCGACGACTTAAGGCGGTGCAACATGCTCACGCTTACTTAACTCAGGGTGACCACTATGCCCTACTAACGGAGCAATCGACTTAAGTCGGCGACGACTTAAGGCGGTGCAACATGCTCACGCTTACTTAACTCAGGGTGACCACTATGCCCTACTAACGGAGCAATCGACTTAAGTCGGCGACGACTTAAGGCGGTGCAACATGCTCACGCTTACTTAACTCAGGGTGACCACTATGCCCTACTAACGGAGCAATCGACTTAAGTCGGTGACGACTTAAGGCGGTGCAACATGCTCACGCTTACTTAACTCAGGGTGACCACTATGCCCTACTAACGGAGCAATCGACTTAAGTCGGCGACGACTTAAGGCAGTGCAACATGCTCACGCTTACTTAACTCAGGGTGACCACTATGCCCTACTAACGGAGCAATCGACTTAAGTCGGCGACGATTTAAGGCAGTGCAACATGCTCACGCCTACTTAACTCAGGGTGACCACTATGCCCTACTAATGGAGCCATCGGCTAAAAGTCAGTGGCGATTTAAGCCGATGCAACATGCCTTTACAATTCAGGGGATGACTTCCATATCCCACAAACGAATTTCATTATCATCATGCGTCATTTCATTACTATAAATTTACGAACTGATGAATTCTGATACAATAAGAAAGTCATTATATCATTCGAGTGCTGAACTAATGTCCTCTGACAAATACTCGATTATGCTAACCGCACACTCAAAGCACGCAAAAGTTTTTCTTTATTTTGCAAAGTCTTTCTCAGGAGCGACCGACGAAGAAGGGCGACTCGAGGAATCAGGGGCAGCATTCACATCAGCTCTTATGTCTTCAGGAACAACTACGCCGGGTCTCCTCATCAATATTCGTCCTGCCCGAATAGCCTTATCCATGGCTCTGTCGCGCTGGGCCTTGAGAGTAACAGAAGTTTCTTCAGCGACTTTAGCAGCCAGTCGAGCAGTCTCTAACTCCTCGCAATGGATTTTTTGGAAGCTCGGAGTTCTTTGATAATAGCATCCTTTGCCAATATCAACTGCTTGAGCCGGGTTACCTCATCCATGGATTCCTGCAGCTTACAACGTTGGAGGTCTAATTCTTCCATGGTGAAGCGGTGACTTCTCTCCAAGATAGTCAGCGAATTGCTAGAATCACGATACAACCTGTCAAGATTGTCACGAGAAGCAGCAAGGATACGCTTTTCTTCCTGCGAGCAAAAGTCAGCTCCTTCAAAAACCAAGCAAGTAATAGGAGCACAACAAGGCAAGGCACAGTTTTGTATATTACCTTTTCAGAATCAAGCTGAGCATGAAGGGAAGAATTCAGGGCATTGGCGTCATCCAAGGCAGCAGAGACTTGACCCAGTTCAATTTGGCCCTGAGAGTACTTCTCCTCAAAGTCAGTGCACCGCTGAGCCAATTCAGCCAGATCTCGGGAGTGTTTTTCCTCAAGAATTGAAATCTACCGGGTCACTCCTAATGAGAGATAATCAAACAAAATGGGGACAGAAGGTAAGGCAGTCCACAGCGAAGGCAGAGAGAAGCAAAAAATCACTAACCAGCGTTGGATGCCTCCAATTCAGAGACGCGACGTTGAAGTGACACTGGATTCCAACATGCAAGAGATGAAGCTACCTCTGGGGTGGAAGCACCCTGAAGCCTCAGCTGGCTAGCCATCCCATCCACCAAAGCCTGATGAGGAAAACAGACGAGTGTGACGAAAGCAGTTTAGGCAATGTAAAAGTCAAGTTAAAATACATCACAGTACCTAGAGGTTGGAGAAGAACGAAGGGATCCCCAAATCAGGAGAGATTAGTTGATAAGCAGATGTAAGACCACCACCCGGAGCAGTTTGCAACGAATCAGCAGAGATCAACTCAGTACCTTCAACAGAGCCCAACACTCGGTCAGCAGGGGCGCTGCCCTCTAAAGCGACTCCCTGATCCAAATTCTGGGCTACCACCATATAGCCAGAGTGTGGAGGAGATCCCGCGTGAACGTCCATGGAGGTACAGGAAGGAGACCCTGCTCGGGCATCCTCGGGGGCTGGGTCATAGTTGGCACTGCCCATTTGAGCCGGATCATCCCCGGCAGCACCCTCGGGGGCTGGGCAGTGGCTTACACTCTCCACCCGAGCTAAGTCATCCCCGGTGACACCCTCGGGGGCTGGGCATGTGACAGCACCAATCTTGAGGTCCAAGCTCTCTGCAGTAACCACTTCTAAGGTTGATGGGCCCTCATCTACCTCCATAGGACCAGGACGATTCAAGTCAGTCTCCCGGCCCTCAAGATCGCGCTCTAAGGTCAACGAGGCACGGGATGACCTCAACCCAGCATCGGGCACGTCAGCACAAGCCTCCATTACACCATCATCCACTGGCTCCGATAACAAGTCCTCTGGGACCATATCCTCAAGAGTTTGATCAAAGTTGGCCAGAGACAGTTCTTGTAGACCAATGAGGGCAGACAAAGCAGGAGAGGGAACTCCACTACTCTCACCACTGGCGATGAACTGCCGACTGTTCTTTCGAGTCAAAGGAACCTCATTCTCTTCCCCCTCATCATCCACACCGACAACACAAGCAGCACCCCCATTGGGATCAGCAACAGGTGGAGTACCCACATTGGGATCAGTAGCAGTTTGGGTACACCCATTGGGGTCAGCGTCAGTAAGTCCAGTCGCAGGCACTTCTTCAGCAGCAGGAACTGAGGTACCAGCGTCCTCATCAAAACTGGATACTCGCCGGAGGCGTCTTCTTTTCTTCTTTTGCTCATCAGCAGAAGGCTCAGGCTGATTGGTTCGGCTAGGGCGCCTCGGGCGAGTACTGACAGGTTTCTGAACATCCAAAGTTGTATCAACCTCGGGGAGGGGCACCACTGCCAATGTACCAGCAGGAGCAGCGTCGGAAGAATCTTCAGCTAGCAGATCAAGCATGGCATTTATATCTGCATCACTAGGGTTCAGGGGCACCTCAAAATGGACTTGCCGTTCGTCATCAGGAATCTCCCCAAGCGAAGCAACCAAAGCACTGACTTCTTCAGCAGAGGGTCGCACTCTAAGGCCCAAATTGCCATCAGTCACAGGTGGATTTGACATGAAAAGGGTGAAGGCTTTGGGAGGAGGCAAGTTCCAGGCCGAGTACGCCACTGGAGCACCAACATTGGACACCTTGCCCCTGAGAATCATTTCAAGTCGGCTCACCAAGTCTGCAGAAGGGATTCTCCTGTTGGTAACCCGAGTTGAGTCGGCTAGCCCTCGATACAGATAAGCTGGGTAGGCCCTATCTTTGAGTGGCTGAATGTTCTTGAAAACAAAGTCAGTGACCACAGCTTCAGCAGTTAGACCTCTCTCTTTCAGCAGTCCAACTTCAGCTAGCAACACACCCGCCTCAGCTACCTCCTCATCTGTGGGAGACTCGGTCCAGCTTGGGGTGCGAACGTCTGGCTGTCTTCCCGACCGGGAGGGGAGAGAATTTCCATAATTATCAACTATGAACCACTCTAGACGCCACCCCTTAATACTGTCTTTAAGGGGAATCTCAAGATACTCAGTCTTCCGCCCGCTGCGCATCTCCAAACTGGCACCTCCGACCAACTGATGTTGTCCCCCGGCCATCCCAGGGCGACAATGATACAGGTATTTCCATAAGCCGAAATGCGGCAGCACGCCAAGAAAGGCTTCGCATAAGTGAACGAAGATGGAGATTTGCAGAATTGAGTTAGGGTTCAGATGGGTCAGGTTAATGTGGTAGAAATCAAGGAGACTGCAGAAAAAGGGAGAGATGGGAAGGCCAAGGCCGCGGAGAAGAAAAGGGGCGTAAACTACAGACTCGTGGGTATCCTCTGTCGGGACAGTAGTCCCGTGGCAAATCCGCCAAGAACAGAGTTCCCGCGGAGGAAGAACCCCGATGGACACGAGGTGGAGGAGTTCAGCTTCGGAAATGATGGACATGTGGTTACCTGCAAAAGGCAACTGGCTGTTGGGATCGATTGGAGGAATCACCACAGCAGACGAGCTCGCGGTCTTCCTCTTGGGCGCCATCTCGATTCTACCAGCGAGTAGAGTGGAGGCGAGCGGCAGAGAGGATTCGGAAGCGGGAATGCAAGAACTAGGGCACGGAAAGCAAAGGCGGCTAAAAGCGCAGCTCTTATGGGATATTCTCGAGCCAGATACAGTTTCAAAAAGTGCCCAGTCATCACCCGACGGTTATTTCCAAAACCAGCGTGCCACGTGGTCACCCGGCAGTTATCCCCAGAACAGCGATGCGCCACCTCATCACTCGGCCACCATCCTCAAAGTGGCTCGGGCGGCCTGCCGTCACTCGGCGTTGCTTCTAAAACGCTGATTTCGTATTCAGTTGCTCGGCATTACTTCTAAAATGCCGACGTCGACCTCCAGTCACTCGGCGTTGCCTCTAAAACGCTGATTTCGTATTCAGTCGCTCGGCATTACTTCTAAAATGCCGACGTCGACCTCCAGTCACTCGGCGTTGCCTCTAAAACGCTGATTTCGTATTCAGTCGCTCGGCATTACTTCTAAAATGACGACGTCGACCTCCAGTCACTCGGCGTTACCTCTAAAACGCTGACTTCGTATTCAGTCGCTCGACATTACTTCTAAAATGACGACGTCGACCTCCAGTCATTCGGCGTTGCCTCTAAAACGCTGTTTTCATGT
The DNA here is from genome assembly GCA_029449295.1 of Zea luxurians. Lineage (NCBI taxonomy): Eukaryota > Viridiplantae > Streptophyta > Magnoliopsida > Poales > Poaceae > Zea > Zea luxurians. The sequence goes on along the minus strand of JAOPSE010000030.1, from coordinate 37,059,267 downwards.
TCAGTTGCTTGGCATTACTTCTAAAATGCCGATGCCGACCTCCAGTCACTCGATGTTGCTTCTAAAACGTTGATATCATATTCAGTCACTCGGCGTTGCCTCTAAAACGCTGATACAATGATCAGTTGCTCGGCGTTGCTTCTAAAAACGCTGACACAATCTTCAGTTACTCGGCAGTTACTTCTACAAGCGCCGACACCACCTACAAAGTTACTCGGCAACCATTTCAGAAAACATCAGTTCAATGCCCGAGTATTTCACTTACTCTTTCAAAGGAATTAGACTCACAAGTAAGCAGGACAATCATCAAAAGAGAAGCCAAACGTCATTCTTTCATTCAAAGGGAAGTTAATAAACTTACAAATCAACCCTTCGCGAGTTGATACTCCCCTACTATTACTACATTAAATTACTACTACTACACTACGCTATACTACTCTACATTACTACTACATTATTCTAACTATACTATACTATACTAATATCTAAGAAGACCAGTGGCGTCTAGCCACTGGCCCTGCCCCTGCTGCCACCGCTGCCCTTGGTGCTGCCCTTGCTGCTGCCGCCTTTGGTGCTGCCCCTGTTGCCGCCACCATCACCGTCCCTGCCGCCGCTGCCCCTGCCGCTGCCGCTGCCGTCGCCGTCGCCACCGTCGTCGTCGTCGTCGTCGTCGTCCTCGTCCTCGCCGCCGCCGTCCGAGTCCTCCTCATCCGAGGAGTACTCCGACTCATCCGAGCCCTCGAGCCCGGAGTGCTCGACGGCCCGGATGTATGTCCAGACTTCCGCGGCTATCCCCTGGGAGTCGTCCGAGTCATCGGACGACGCCGGGGGAGAGACAGGAGCCGAAGATCCCTCGGACTCGGAGGAGAACTCCTCCTCCAAGTATTCCGAGTCACCGAAATCCTCCGATGGAGGAGTCGGTTCGCGCTTGCGCTTGTTACTCTTGCCCATGGCGGAAGCAGACGGGAGAGAAGAGAAGGAAGCAGTAAAGAACAGCGAGGAGATGTGAAAAAACCAGAAAGGCAACGACGTTATTTATAAAGGGAGAAGGCAACCGCTCACCTCCAACCGCGGTCACTGAACAGTCGCAAAGCATTCAATAAGCACTTCCACCCGTCTGAAGACACGTCAGGCGGCTGACGCCGTTTCATGCAACTCCACACCCATTGGGACTCCAGTCAACAGCGCAAAGGATAAGATTACACTCGCCGTCACATCACATTACTACTCAGAAGCAGCCGGCTAAAACACTCAGCGTACCAAGACGTCCCTTGCCCACACCCATTGGGGGGGGGACGCCCAGGAATTATCAGTATATTTTTCAAAATGGTCACATCTGTGCAGGGCACGCAGTGAATGCCTCAAGACAAAAATGAGATATCAATGAGAGTTAGAGGGAAGCCAAATATAGCCAGTAGAGTGCAAAATATGGTCGACAGAAACGACTTGAAGACTAGACAGAGAACGTCCATCAAATGTCCAATCAGTCACAGAGCAAATAAATTGCACTACCTAGCAAGATATGGATGGATTGCGAACTCGGCTGCAAAAGACAAAATACATGCTGACCTCTGAAGCATAATATTGATGACATAGCGCGGATGACATCATGCCAACTTTTTTACAAGCAGAAAGGATAATGTTCAGCAAAAGGACACAAAAGGAAGACCTTCGAGTGGATTATCCTCAAAAATCCACTTGAAGGTCGGGGGCTACACCCATTGGGTGCACCTCTGGTGCACCCCATGGATGATCATTCCAAGCCGAGATAGTGCCGATTTATAAAGCGTGGGACAAGATTAAAAAAGCCAACCCTCAACCAAAATGAATGAACACAAATGGAAATAATCTCTACTGAAGACCTTCGAGTAGATTATTTTCTAAAATCTACTCGAAGCTCGGGGGCTACACCCATTGGGTGCACCTCCGGTGCACCCAATGAAGTTCAGAATCCTACAAATTGGAATGCCGACCTCTAAGGCACAGGCACGAAACTAGGTTTTGGTCAACGAGTGATCGGAGCAGGAGAAGACAACGGGAAGCCATCTTTCTTCAAATTACCTGCAAGCTGGACCTGGGATCTTCGGGTTGATTACCTCTAAATTAACCCAAAGATCGGGGGCTTGTGGGGTATAGATATCCCCCGGGTCCACTAAAAGAGTAAAGGACCTCACGAAAGGCCCAAGGGCCCAATAAATCGTAAGGTCATTCTTTCGTGGGCCTAGGGAGAAACAACCAGCAAAGCAGAACGACATGAGGCTGGATTGGTGCAAACCCGGACGGCCCACAGCGTCGAGCGAATGACCGCAACAGAGATCCGACTCTCCCGCGCTGGAGCCTCCATGCAACGAAGCCATGCGAGGATAAGTCGGCGAGGGTTACGTAGGGATAATCTCAAGAGGTTCACTATCTTTTAGCTACTTGTTGTTATCTTATCCACGTGTACTGCCCCACGGTCGAGTATATAAGGCCTAGGGGGCACCCCTTCAGAACGATCGACCCTTTACTTAGCCACCCACGTCAACTCTCTGTATTCTCAATCCAGAGAGCTCTCTTGTAACCACATTCACCAAGCATACTCACCAGGACGTAGGGTGTTACGCATCTCTAAGCGGCCCGAACCTGTAAACCTTGTCCACTGTCCCTCGTGCGATCGGCACGAACCATTTTGCTACAGTTGTCGACACCGTCCTACTCCTAAAACACCTTGAGGGGCAACCCCAGGTGTGCGGTCGGACCCAAAACACCGACATCCGCGCCTGGCTTCACTCAGGTACTAGGTTTATCGGTTACAATATTTCCCGATATGTGCTTAGTACATTCAAATGCTTGACTCAGGTATCCACAAATTAATCCTTAATTCCATTTCCGTTTCATAGACAAGGCATCCATCCTGGATCCAATTCATAGACCATCATAGATCTTGTTATCAAGATGAATACAATCAATGCCTGACCTCACACGAGTGCTAGAAAAATCACTCGACTTCTACCGAGATCCTGATTAACGAAGCAACTACTCGAACTAGCATACTATTATCCATCTCAAAAAGGAATCCTGAGTTCATGCAACTAAGGGTTTCAAGCAACTCCTACACTTAAGTGCACATTACAAGCCTACAAACATTAAGTGTAGTGAAGTAGCATATATAAATTGGTTATGCATAAAACCGGGGCTTGCCTTCAAATGTTGGGGCTGCGGGAAGATCCTCTGTGGTAGGCTCGGGAGCTGGCTCCTGGACTTCCTCTTGGACAGCTCCTTGCTCGGGAATGAGCACGTACTCTCCGTCAGCGAGGTTGCAATCTAATGAATCCAATGAGTGAGATATATGTATGCCATGATATGCAATGTAGTAGTAATAAGAACGATTAAATTGATAAGGTAAAGTCTAATCTTACTACTAGAATTCTAGTGGTATACTTAGCCATTTAAGGTCAAGTATGGTCAAGTTTTAAATGGTCAGATTATTTGGGCATCCCACTGGTTTTCTTTAAGTGTCTTAGTGAAAGTCTATCATGATCCTTGCTGAATTCATTGAGGGTGAGATTTATTATTATTCTTACCAAATCTCTCTTTTCCCTTTTTTATGCTTTTTAAAGTGGGTTTGAACTACAACATAGCTTTATAAATTTCCAAAAATTCTGTAAAAATTACAGTAATTGTCCACTGGTGTATAATTCGTAGTCTCAAAAATTGAGGCTTAAAATGTAAGGATTTACTCTTGTCGGCGTTTCGACCCCGGGGGGTCCCTGGACCGACGAGTAAATTGTCGCTGCGTGTCCTAGCCCAGATGGGTCGGCGCGAGACGGACACACAAGGGGGGAAAACAGTAAGGGGAACCACGGCCTCGTGTTGTCCTGCGCCCAGGGTGGATGCGCTTGCAGTAGGGGGTTACAATCGTTCGCGAGGGAGAAAGAGAGAGAGAGCCGGTGCGTTAGCCCATCCTCCCGCGCGGCCACCCTTTTTTGTACGAGGGCCCTGGACCTTCCTTTTATAGACGTAAGGAGAGGGTCCAGGTGTACAACAGGGGGTGTAGCAGTGTGCTAACGTGTCTAGCAAAGGGGAGCCAGAGCCACATGTACATGCCGACGTGGCTGTCGAAGAGGTGTTGGAGCCCTATTCATGTGGCATCGTGGCCGTCGGAGGAGCGCTTGAGCCCTGTAGAAGTACAGCTGTCGGAGCTGTCGGATCCTTGCTTACGTCTCCTTGCTTCTGTAGGGGGCTGAGAACCGCCGTCGTCATGGAGCATGCGGGGTGCCATCATTACTAGTTTTACCGGGGCGAGCCAGATGGGACGCCGGTCTTGTTCCCCGTAGCCTGAGCTAGCTAGGGGTAGGGTAATGATGTACCCCCTGCGACGTGGTCGGTCCGAGCCCAAGGTTGGGTGAGGCGGTGGCTCTTCCGAGGTCGAGGCTGAGTCCGAGCCCGGGGGTCGGGCGAGGCGGAGACCGTCGTCCGAGGTCGAGGTTGAGTCCGAGCCCTCGGGTCGGGCGAGGCGGAGACCGTCTTCCGGAGTCGAGGTTGAGTTCGAGCCCTGGGGTCGGGCGAGGCGGAGATCGTCTTCCAGAGTCGAGGTTGAGTCCGAGCCCTGAGGTCGGGTGAGACGGAGCTTTCTATGGCGCCCGAGGCTGGACTTGGCTGCTGTCAGCCTCACCCTGGCAGGTGGCACAGCAGTCGGAGCAGCGCAGGCGACGCTGTTTTCCTATCAGGTCAGTCAGTGGAGGGGCGAAGTGACTGCAGTCACTTCGGCCTTGTCGACTGGAGAGCGTGCGTTAGGATAAGGTGTCAGGCGATCCTTGCATTGAATGCTCCTGCAATACGATCGGTTGGCGTGGCGATCTGGCCAAGGTTGCTTCTCCGTGAATCCTGCCCGAGCTGGGCCTCGGGCAAGTCGAAGGTGTGCCCGTTGTTTGAGGAGACCCTCGGGCGAGGCGTGAATCTGCCTTGGTCTACCGTTCCTACCCGAGGCTCGACTCGGGCGAGGCGAGATCATGTCCCTTAAGTGGACGGAGCCTTGACCGGAATTGCGCCCATCAGGCCTCTTTGCAGCTTTGTGCTGATGGGGGTTACCAGCTGAGATTAGGAGTCTTGGGGGTACCCCTAATTACAGTCCCCGACAACTCTGTACAAAAATATTAAGTTTTAGGGCACAGGGGGGTGCTTTGAACTACAACTCTCTTCTAACAGTGGATTATTCCCTATGTCTTATTTTTGCTGGCATGTAGGTGCAATAATATGACTTTGTACCAAGTTTTAGCCACTGATACCTATTGGTCATTTTAACCTGATTTTCTAAAGTTTTTGGCCATAGGGGTTGTTGGGCACCGTAATTAGGGGTACCCCCAAGACTCCTAATCTCAGCTGGTAACCCCCATCAGCACAAAGCTGCAAAGGCCTGATGGGCGCAATTCAGGTCAAGGCTCCGTCCACTCAAGGGACACGATCTCGCCTCGCCCGAGGCCCAGCTCGGGAAGGCTTCGCGGAGAAGCAACCTTGGCCAGATCGCCATGCCAACCGACCGTATCGCAGGAGCATTCAATGCAAGGATCGCCTGACACCTTATCCTGACGCACGCTCTCCAGTCAACAAGGCCGAAGTGACCGCAGTCAGTTCGCCCCTCCACTGACTGACCTAACAGGAAAACAGCGCCGCCTACGCTGCTCCGACTGCTGTGCCACCTGCCAGGGTGAGGCTGACAGCAGCCAAGTCCAGCCTCGGGCTCCATAGGAAGCTCCGCTTCGCCTGACCCCAGGGCTTGGACTCAACCTCGACTCTGGAAGACGGTCTACGCCTCGCCCGACCCCAGGGCTCGGACTCAACCTCGACTCCGGAAGACGGTCTCCACCTCGCCCGACCGTAGGGCTCGGACTCAACCTCGACTCCGGAAGACGGTCTCTGCCTCGCCCGACCCTAGGGCTCGGACTCAACCTCGACTCTGGATGACGATCTCCGCCTCGCCTGACCCCAGGGCTCGGACTCAACCTCGACCTCGGACGACGGTCTCCGCCTCGCCCGACCCCCGGGCTCGGACTCAGCCTCGACCTCGGAGGAGCCACCGCCTTGCCCGACCCTGGGCTCGGACCGACCACGTCGCAGGGGGGTACATCATTACCCTACCCCTAGCTAGCTCAGGCTACGGGGAACAAGACCGGCGTCCCATCTGGCTTGCCCCAGTAAAACAAGTAATGATGGCACCCCGCGTGCTCCATGACGACGGCGGTTCTCAGCCCCCTACGGAAGCAAGGGGACGTTAGCAAGGCCCCGTCAGCCCCAACAGCTGTACTTCTACAGAGCTCAAGTGCTCCTCCGACGGCCACGACGCCACATGAACAGGGCTCCAACACCTCTTCGATAGCCACGTCGGCATGTACATAGGGCTCTGGCTCCCCTCTGCCAGACACGTTAGCACACTGCTACACCCCCCGTTGTACACCTGGACCCTCTCCTTACGTCTATAAAAGGAAGGTCCAGGGCCCTCATACGAAAGGGTGGTCGCACGGGAGGATGGGCTGACGCACCGGCTCTCTCTCTCTTTCTCCCTCGCGAACGCTTGTAACCCCCTACTGCAAGTGCATCCGCCCTGGGCGCAGGACAACACGAGACCGCGGTTGCCCTTACTGTTTTCCCCCCTTGTGTCTCCATCTCGCGCCGACCCATCTGGGCTGGGACATGCAGCGACAATTTACTCGTCGGTCCAGGGACCCCCCGAGGTCGAAACACCGACAGTTGGCGCGCCAGGTAGGGGCCTGCTGCGTGTTGACGAACAGCTTCCCGTCAAGCTCCAGATGGGTAGCCTCCAGCAACCTCTCCAACCCAGGACAATTCTCCGTTTTGGGAGTCTTGAGTTCATGTCCCTCGACGGCAGCTACGACATGATACTCCTTCCTTCGCCGCGCGACAAAGACAATGGTGGCCGTCAGCCCGCCCGCCAGCGGCGGAATCGACGCCGTCTTTCCCATGTGATTGAAGAACAGCATCCGGGTCTGTCCCGTCACCTTCCCCGTCGATGGAGGAGGAGGCGGGGCAACCATGGCCAAGCAGGAGGCGGCGCCTCGTCGGCTGTCGAGCGAGTCGACGGTGCCGGCGCCCCAGCGAGGGACACGTCGGGCGTTGACCTCGCGTCTGAGACGAAGACGAGCGTCGTTTCCCCGCAACACACCAACCCCAAGCAGACGAACGATGCCAGCACGCTCGCAAAGGACTTGCTGGGCGTTAGCCTCGTACCTGAGATAACGGTGCAGTCCGTCCTCGACTCGACTTTGTCACCATCGGTCGATCAAGAGGTACCGTCCATTTCCCATCCTGTGCCTTTTAGATTCAGCTTCGACCCACCAAGCAACCCCGCTTCGGTGGACGCTTTCATAAAGGCATATCCAAACCTTCCGGGGTACCATATGTGGTCAACCTGGGACAGATTGACGGCCGTCTCGACCTACGGGCCCCCGGGTTCCGAGGAAGATGACGAGCCCGACTCTGGTTGGGATTTCTCCGGACTCGATAACCCAAGTGCCATGCGGGACTTCATGGCCGCATGCGACTACTGCCTCTCCGATTGCTCCGATGGTAGCCACAGCAACGGCGATGAGGACTGTGGCCCAAGTCGCGAATGTTTCCACGTCGATATAGGGGCTCTCGACGAAGGCAACCACCTTGGTATGCCGGAGAACGGCGATCCCCCTAGGCCTGCGCCTCGCGTTGACATCCTTCGGGAGCTAGCTGTGGTCCCAGTCCCTGTGGGGGGTCAGGATGCACAGCTCGAGCAAATCCGCGAGATGCAGGCCAGGCTCGACAAGGAAGCAGGGCAACTTGTGCAGCTCCGGCAGAACATCGGGCAGGAGTGGGCAGGTCGAGCACCAGCCGGGGAAGCGCGTCATCTAGCCCAGGACGTCCAGCACCGCATCACCGACGATGCCAGGACAAGGCTGCCCCCGACTTCCAGTGGGGTCGGCCAGAACCTGGCTGCAGCAGCAATACTACTCCGAGCGATGTCGGAACCATCCATCACCGAGGGGCGGCGTATCCAGGGAGAGCTCAAGAATCTCCTCGAGGATGCTGCGGTCCGACGGGCTGAAAGCTCTGCCTCCCGAAGGCAGGGATACCCCCCGGAGCATCGCGCTGCGACTTCCCGATTCATGCGGGAAGCCTCGGTCCACACCGGGCGCACGCGGGACACAGCCCCTGCGGCCCCTGGGTCGCCTCGGCAACGAGCACCACCGCCGCGATCGTCGAGCCCGCCTCGACGAGAAGGTGCGCCGAGGCTACCACCCTAGGCGTGGGGGACGCTACGACAGAGAGGAGGATCGAAGCCCTTCGCCCGAACCACCCGGTCCGCAAGCTTTCAGCCAAGCCATACGACGGGCACCGTTCTCGACCCGGTTCCGAATCCCGACTGCCATCACCAAGTACTCGGGGGAGACAAGGCCGGAATTGTGGCTCGCGGACTACAGGCTGGCCTGCCAGCTAGGTGGAACAGACGATGACAACCTCATCATCCGCATCCTCCCCCTGTTCCTCTCCGACGCCGCCCGAGCCTGGCTGGAGCATCTGCCTCCTGCGCAGATCTCCAACTGGGACGACCTGGTCAAAGCCTTCGCCAGCAACTTCCAGGGCACATACTGTGCGCCCTGGGAACTCCTGGGATCTCCGAAGCTGCCGCCAGCAGCCGGGAGAATCCCTGCGAGACTACATCCGGTGATTTTCGAAGCAGCGCACCGAGCTGCCCAACATCACTGACTCGGATGTCATCGGCGCGTTCCTCGCCGGCACCACTTGCCGCGACCTGGTGAGCAAGCTGGGTCGCAAGACTCCCACCAGGGCGAGCGAGCTGATGGACATCGCCACCAAGTTTGCCTCTGGTCAGGAGGCGGTCGAAGCCATCTTCCAGAAGGACAAGCAGCCTTAGGGGCGCCAGCCGGATGACGTCCCTGAGGCGTCCGCTCAGCACGGCGCAAAGAAGAAGGGCAAGAAGAAGTCGCAAGCGAAACGCGACGCCGCCGACGCAGACCTTGTCGCCGCCGCCGAGCACAGGAACCCTCGAAAGCCTCCTGGAGGCACCAACCTGTTCGATAAGATGCTCAAGGAGTCGTGCCCCTATCATCAGGGTCCCGTCAAGCACACCCTTGAGGAGTGTGTCATGCTTCAGTGCTACTTCCACAAGGTCGGGCCCCCAGCGGAAGGTGGCAGGGCCCCCGACAACGACAAGAAGGAGGGTCACAAGGCAGAGGAGTTCCCCGAGGTCCACGACTGCTTCATGATCTACGGTGGGCAAGTGGCGAACGCCTCGGCTCGGCACCGCAAGCAAGAGCGCCGGGAGGTCTGTTCGTTGAAGGTGGCGGCGCCAGTCTACCTAGACTGGTCCGACAAGCCCATCACCTTCGACCAGGGTGACCACCCCGACCGCGTGTCGAGCCCGGGGAAGTACCCGCTCGTTGTTGAACCTGTCATCGGCAACGTTAGGCTCACCAAGGTCCTCATGGACGGAGGCAGCAGCCTCAACATCATCTACGCCGACACCCTCGGGCTCCTGCAGATCGATCTGTCCTCGATCCGGGCCGGTGCGGCGCCCTTTCACGGGATCATTCCCGGGAAGCGTGTCCAGCCCCTTGGACAACTCGATATGCCCGTCTGCTTCGGGACTCCCTCCAACTTCTGAAAGGAAACCCTCATGTTCGAGGTGGTCGGGTTCCGAGGAACTTACCACGCAGTGCTGGGGAGACCATGCTATGCCAAGTTCATGGCCGTCCCCAACTACACCTACCTCAAGCTCAAGATGTCAGGCCCCAACGGGGTCATCACCGTCGGCCCCACGTACCGACACGCGTACGAATGCGACGTGGAGTGCGTGGAGTACGCCGAGGCCCTCATCGCCGACCTGGAAAACCTCTCCAAGGAGGCACCAGATGCGAAGCGCCACGCCGGCAACTTCGAGCCAGCTGAGGCGGTTAAGTCCGTCCCTCTCGACCCCAGCAACGACACCTCCAAGCAGATCCGGATCGGCTCCGAGCTCGACCCCAAATAGGAAGCAGTGCTCGTCGACTTTCTCCGCGCAAACGCTGAGGTTTTTGCGTGGAGTCCCTCGGACATGCCTAGCATACCGAGGGATTTCGCCGAGCACTCACTGGATATCCGAGCTAGAGCCCGACCCGTGAAGCAGCCTCTACGCCGATTCGATGAAGAAAAGCGCAGAGCCATAGGCGAGGAGATCCACAAGCTGATGGCTGCAGGGTTCATCAAAGAGGTATTCCATCCCGAATGGCTAGCCAACCCTGTGCTTGTGAAAAAGAAAGGAGGGAAATGGCGGATGTGTGTAGACTACACTGGTCTAAACAAAGCATGTCCAAAAGTTCCCTACCCCCTGCCTCGCATCGATCAAATCGTGGATTCCACTGCTGGGTGTGAAACCCTGTCGTTCCTCGATGCCTACTCAGGGTATCACCAAATCAGGATGAAAGAGTCCGACCAGCTCGCGACTTCTTTCATCACACCTTTTGGCATGTACTGCTACATTACTATGCCATTCGGTTTGAGGAATGCAGGTGCGACATAACAAAGGTGCATGAACCACGTGTTCGGGGAGCACATTGGTCGAACGGTCGAGGCTTACGTCGATGACATCATAGTCAAGACGAGGACAGCCTCCGACCTCCTCTCCGACCTTGAAACGACATTCAAGTGTCTCAAGGCGAAAGGCGTAAAACTCAATCCCGAGAAGTGTGTCTTCGGAGTCCCCCGAGGCATGCTCCTGGGGTTCATCGTCTCCAAGCGGGGCATCGAGGCCAACCCGGAGAAAATCGCGGCCATCACCAACATGGGGCCCATCAAGGACTTGAAAGGAGTACAGAGGGTCATGGGATGCCTTGCTGCTCTGAGCCGCTTCATCTCGCGCCTCGGCGAAAGAGGCCTACCCCTGTACCGCCTCTTGAGGAAGACCGAGCGCTTCACTTGGACCCCTGAGGCCGAGGAAGCCCTTAGGAACCTAAAGGACGCTCCTTACAAGCGCGCCCATCTTGGTGCCCCCCGCGGCCGGAGAAGCCCTCTTGATCTACGTCGCCGCTACCACTCAGTGGTTGAGAGACGAGAAGAAGGGCACGCATTGCCCGTCCAGAGGCCGGTCTACTTCATCAATGAGGTACTGTCCGAAACCAAAATCCGCTACCCGCAAATTCAGAAGCTACTGTATGCGGTAATTCTGACGCGGCGAAAGTTGCGACACTACTTCGAGTCTCATCTGGTGACTGTGGTGTCATCCTTCCCCCTGGGGGAGATCATCCAGTGCCGAGAGGCCTCGGGTAGGATTGCAAGGCAGTGGAGATCATGGGCGAGACAATCTCGTTCGCCCCTCGGAAGGCCATCAAGTCCCAAGTCTTGGCGGACTTTGTGGCTGAATGGGTCGACACCCAGCTTCCAGCAGCTCCGATCCAACCGGAACTCTGGACCATGTATTTCGATGGGTCGCTGATGAAAATAGGAGCGGGCGTGGGCCTGCTCTTCATCTCACCCCTCAAGAAGCACCTCCGTTACGTGCTGTGCCTCCATTTCCCGGCGTCCAACAACGTGGCCGATTACGAGGCTCTGGTTAACGGGTTGCGCATCGCCATCGAGCTAGGGGTCCGGCGCCTCGACGCTCGTGGCGACTCGCAGCTTGTCATCGACCAAGTCATGAAGAACTCCCATTGCCGCGACCCGAAGATGGAAGCCTACTGCGACGAGGTTCGGCGTCTGGAAGACAAGTTCTATGGGCTCGAGCTCAACCACGTCGCTCGACGATACAAAGAGACTGCAGACGAGCTGGCTAAGATAGCCTGGGCGGACAACGGTTCCTCCGGACGTCTTCTCCCAAGACCTACATCAACCCTCCGTCAAGACCGACGACACGCCCGAGCCCGAGAAGGCCTCGGCTCTACCCGAGGCACCCTCGGCTCAGCCCGAGGCGCCATCAGCTCAGCCCGAGGCAGCCTCGGCCCCGCCCGAGGCACCCTCGGCCCCCGAGGGTGAGGCACTGCACGTCGAGGAAGAGCGGAATGGGGTCACGCCTAATCGAAATTGGCAGACCCCATACCTGCAATATCTCCACCGAGGAGAGCTACCCCTCGACAGAGCCGAAGCTCAGCGACTGGCGCGGCGCGCCAAGTCGTTCGTCTTACTGGGTGACGGAAAGGAGCTCTACCACCGCAGCCCCTCAGGCATCCTCCAGCAGTGCATATCCATCGCCGAAGGACAGGAGCTATTGCAAGAAATACACTCTAGGGCTTGCGGTCACCACGCAGCGCCTCAAGCCCTCGTTGGAAACGCCTTCTGACAAGGTTTCTACTGGCCAACCGCGGTGGCCGACGCCACTAGGATTGTCCGCACCTGCCAAGGGTATCAATTCTACGCAAGGCAGACCCACCTGCCCGCTCAGGCTCTACAAACAATACCCATCACCTGGCCCTGTGTGGGGTCTGGACCTTGTCGGTCCCTTGCAGAAGGCACCTAGGGGCTTCACGCACCTGCTGGTCGCCATCGACAAATTCTCCAAGTGGATTGAGGTCCGACCCCTAAACAGCATCAGGTCTGAACAGGCGGTGGCGTTCTTCATCAACATCATCCATCGCTTCGGGGTCCCGAACTCCATCATCACCGACAACGGCACCCAGTTCATCGGTAGGAAGTTCCTGGACTTCTGCGAGGACCACCACATCCGGGTGGACTGGGCCGCCGTAGCTCACCCCATGACGAATGGGCAGGTAGAGCGTGCCAACGTCATGATTCTACAGGGACTCAAGCTGAGGATCTACAACTACCTCAACATGTTTGGCAGGCGGTGGATGAAGGAACTCCCCTCGATGGTCTGGAGTCTGAGGACGACGCCAAGCCGAGCCACGGGCTTCACGCCGTTTTTTCTAGTCTATGGGGCTGAGGCTATCTTGCCCACAGACTTAGAATACGGCTCCCCGAGGACGAGGGCATATGACGCCCGAAGCAACCAGACAAACCGAGAAGAGTCACTGGACCAGCTGGAAGAGGCTCGGGACATGGCCTTACTACACTCGGCGTGGTATCAGCTGTCCCTGCGACTCTACCACGCCCGAGGGGTTCGGTCCCGAGACCTCCAGCTGGGCGACTTGGTGCTTCGGCTACGACAAGACGCCCGAGGGCGCCATAAGCTCACGCCTCCTTGGGAAGGGCCATTCATCATCGCCAAGATTCTGAAGCCCGAAACATACAAGCTGGCCAATAGTCAAGGCGAGGTCTACAGCAACGCTTGGAACATCCGACAGCTACGTCGCTTCTACCCTTAAGATGTTTTTGAGTCGTTCGTGTACCTCGTTTACATACACAAACAAAGTCTAACCATCAAGGAAGGGTCAGTCTTGCCTCGGCAAAGCCCGACCCTCCCTCGGGGGCTAGAAGGGGGAACCCCCTCTGCGTCAAAATTTTCCTTGAAAAAGTCTTTCGCCAAAACGACTTTCATGTTTCCCGGCTATACAAGTAACAGAACCCGAGAAACAAATAAGAGTGCATGTAAGCGGCAAGGCCGACCGAGCCGAGGGACTCCTACGCCTCCGGGATACGGATACCTCACTCATCACCTACCGCGAAAAATAACTCTTACTTGGGTAAGCGATCCTGCTACTGACGAACAAGTCCGGATACACGAAACAGGAGGAAAAGAGACACAGCTTTATATCACGACGACAAAGTGTTCAGGCCTCGGCGGCCGCGAAGGACACATACATATTCAGAATAAACTGCTCCAGCAAAATCAGGCATCGCCCGGGGGAGAAGCTGCACCCTCGGCTTCGTTTCCACCCTCAGCAAGATCTGCCCCGCCCTCGAAAGGCGGCGCAAGCGGAAGGATCTCCACCTCGAAGGTGGACGCCAACACCACGCTTGGGCCCGCAGCAGCCGCGTCAAGCCTCTGAACTTCGGCCAGGGCAGCTTCGTCTTCGTCGGGAAGGCAGTACCCCTCGCTGACCCGCTCCAGATCCACATCATAGTGGGAAGCGAGCACAGCGAAGGCCAGCCTAACGCCGTGATGCAGCGCCTCGCGGAGTCTGCCGCGCGCGTGGTCACCCAAGGCCTGTAGGCGACTCTGAGGGGAGCTTCCCGAGGGGACATCGTCAAGGCCAAAGATCTGGCAGAAGGCCGAGATAGCCTCGGACATGGCCACACGGTCGGCCTCCTTCTGCTCAGCCGCCTGGGCAAGTGCCTTGGCAGACTCGTTGAGGGCAGACTCGTGCTCTGCAAACAGCCAAAGCAGAAGTCTTCAAACGCAAGTTGAAGAATGAAGCAGCAACAAAATCTCAAAACAGCCAAGACATACCTTCAGCCCGGGCACGCTGCTCCGAGGCTGCGGCTTGGGAGGACTGAGTAGACCCGACGACCACGGCCAGGTCCGCCGCAAGGGCTCCAGCCCGAGCGGACGCCTCGGCTAGCTGGCCCCCAAGGGCCTTAGCCTGGCTTTCAGCCTCGGCGGCCCAGCCCCGAGATTGTTCCCTGCTCACCGATGACCTGGCCAAGCTCCAACTGCCGCCGCTGCTCGTCCACGCATGCTGCCGCTGCCTCTGCCCCCAGCTCGTCGCAGAGCAACCGAAGGTCCGCCGCCTCGGCGCTCCGTTGGGAGAGGCGCTCGGTAGCCTCGGCAAGCACGATCCTTAGAAACCGCAGCGAACCCCAGACGTCGGCCTCGCGGTGTATGAACGATGACTTGGCAGTGCTCAGATCCGTCAGATCCTGAGGAAGGGAAGCGGGGCGTCACAAAGAATGCCTTGATCATGTGAAAGGTATGCCTGAAATCCTTACCTGGAGGATCCTGGGAACGTCCCTAGAAAGGACCTCCAGGGTTGATCGAAGCGACCCCACCGTTGCCTCGGCACACTCACGAAGCTCATCCCAAGACTGCTCCTCTTGCTCATCGTCAAGAACGAAGAGGGGTTTCGATGCACCATGGGCCCAGAACCGGAGCGACTAAAGCCTCTCGTTGGGACTGTGCCGCGCGAGGACGAGGTCACCGCTCCCTAGGACGGGCTGCGGTTCTGCGCCCCACTCCTCCAAGGCATCGGCACCCCCTGCAGTCGGCGCATTGGGAACCTCCTCGGCTAAGGGGGCAGTTTTCCGATCGCCGGCCTCGAGTAGAGGCGCCTCGGCCATCTCAGCATCGGCGGCGATGGGTGGCTCCACGGCCAGAGCGGCAATAGCCTCGGCAGAAGCCGGTGCCAGCGCCGACAACACGTCTGGTGGGCTCGAGGCCGCGGCCGCGCCAGCAGTCCCCCTCGACACGACGGCCGCCTCGACGGAGGGGTCGGCCTTAGGAGCTTGCCCCATGGCAACTTGTGCCGCCTGAACCCCCTGCTCAGGGGCACCTTGTGTAGAGGCTAGCCTACCGGCGAGGCCCGGTGCGGCACCTGCTGTAGAAGCTGGCGCCGTTTTAAGGGCCTTCCGGGGAGCCAGACCGGTCGAACCGTGCCTCCGTTTGCTGGGAAGAAAGGGAAGAGCAGGATCAGGACACACAAAGAAGGAGCCGGGACAGAGGTATCCTGAGATACTTACCCACTCCTAGGCCACGACCAATCGTGCCTGCGGGGAGGCCCCTCGAGCCTCGGTCCCCGCGGGCACCACCAAGGTTTGCCCCGCTGCCGGCTTCGGCACCATCCCTGCCTCGGGCGCCCGGGGCACCGAAGGGACGGTCCGCCCAGGCGCGGACATGGCGACCTGAGGATCAGCCTCCTCTGCTGCCTGCATAGGCAACGGTTCTTGGGGAACAGGCGGGACGGCCTGACTCCCTGGGGTCACCTCAACTACCTTGGCCAAGGGGTCAAGTATCCCTCGGCCTACCCCTGTTCTTCGGATCGGGACCCTGATGTCCCGGCCCCGGATACCGACGGCGCCGGCCCACTCGGGGGCTAGCTCGACGAACCCTGGCCCAGCCTCAGATCCGGGATGAGGCCAAGGCGGGCGGCCATGTCATCATCTTCATCGTCATCGTCGTCGTCGTCATCGTCAGGCGTCTCCGGCGACGGCTCCCTCGGGAGCCTGTCCCTCTCCTGCCGCCGACGACGCTTCTCCAAGGTGTCTCGAGCCCGCATCCGCTCGCGGGCCTGAGCCTTCTTCGCATCCTTCTTCTCCTTCTTCTTCTACGCAGCAACCATACGCACGGCTCGGTCCACCGCGTCCGCTAGGACCGGTGGCAGGGAAGGCTTGTGAGACCCCAGCTCCTAGAGACAGGACGAAAGGTCTCGACTGTGAGAACCAAGGGCAATCTGACACAAGAAAGAAGATGGAGCGGACACTCACCAGGGACATGCACCCGCGCTCGGGACGCATCGGGAGCTGGGTGAGGGCGCCGGTGTCTAGCCTCCCTACCGTGCTGGCTACCCGCCTGTGGAGGTCATCGGCGGGGAGGGGGACCGAGGACGCCTGCGAACCCTCCAAGTCGACCCCCGGCGTCATCTCCGAAAGCAGCAACCGCCGCTCCGTCAAGGGGAGCACCCTCCGGCGATGGATGGCGGCAACCACCCCCGTGGCGGTAAGCCCTCCATCCCGCAGCTCCTGCAAGGCCTCCAGAAGGGGCTGGAGGTTCTTCTGTCTCTCGCGCGGAGCCCCATAGCGCCAGTTGCTGCCGACGGTGGTCACCACTCGTTGAGAAAACGATGGGAGCCTCCCATCATCATTCCGGAGGTAAAACCACCGGCGCTGCCACCCCTTGTTCGAAGACACAAGGATGGCGGGGATGTACTGTTGCGCGCGCGCCTGCCTCAACTGGAGGATGCAGCCACCGGCTCGCACCGCCATGCGGACTCTCTTCTCCCCCGTCGTCGAGGCAAAAGGCTCCGCAGAGAAGAGGTGGGTCCACAGATCCCAGTGGGGGTCAATCCCCAAAAATGCTTCGCAAACCGCCGCGAAGATGGTTGCTTGCGCGATGGAGTTGGTGTTGAGATTGTGCAGCTCCACCCCATAGAAATGCAGAATCGCCCGCATGAAACGACTTGCTGGCACTCCGAACCCTCGCTCATGGAAAGAGACGAAACTCAGCACATACCCCGACGGCGGGGACGGGGCGGCTCCGCTCGGAGGAGCCATCCACTCCGGCTGCGGGTCACTGGAGAGGGGATGAAGCAAGCCGTCGGCAACAAGGGCCTCCAGATCGTCCGCCGTGACGGTGGAGAAAGGCCACGGGTTGCGCGGCGGAACGACGGTTACCTGGTCGACCATCACCAAGCGAAGAAGGTGGCAGGCGGAGCGGGCAAGGTGCGAGGTTTTCTTTCTCTGGCTATTCCCTCAGGTTGCAGAAACCTAAGCAGAGGCGAGCAGCAGAGCAAAGAACCACCACCAGTCCCTCTTCCGAATATATAAAAGCCCAGGCAAGACCCGTTCAACACTCCGCCCGAACCCGCCGCGAAATCCAAAACTCGAAGGCGAAACGCTCGTTCCTCGAACGGCTCGCGCATGCACAACGACTGCCCCCGCGAACCACTCGTCTCGTCGCATTAACTCTGCGGCAGGGCAGGCGAAACCTTTGGCAGGCGAAGCGGGTGACTGCTTCACCTCCGCCATAATTGTCACACCCGGTTTTAAAGGACAAAGCCGGGTGCATCTCATACATGCGCCAAAGAAGACAACATATATAATAACTGTGTTTGTACTGTTAACAAGTAATAAGTTTAAGGATATCTATGTTTTTTTATATTTTTTATATCATTTCTCTTTTTCTTATTTTCCAAACCCTATTTTCATAATTAGGGTTTAATTCTACTTCTAATAATTATTATATTATTATCATTAACATTATTATTTTACTTAATGCACAAACATATAAACTCCAATATGATGCATTTTCTTTTATTTAGTGTCTTTGGTTTTAATTGATCACTCTCAACATGTATGCTCTTTTTATGATGCAAATGAGGCTCAGGAAATTGAGGAGATCTCTCTATTATTCTTTGTATACAACTTGAGTGTTACAAATCCTACCCCCCTTAAATATAATCTCGTCCTCGAGATTTAAGAAGATCTAGGAAAAAGGTGGGGAAAATCTATACGAAGCTCTTCTTCTCTTTCCCAGGTTGCTTCATCCTCACCGTGGTGGCTCCATTGAACTTTGCACATCTTTATAACCTTATTCCTTGTGACACGAGTCAGTGTATCCAGAATCTTGATGGAGTACTCAGCATAAGTCAGATCCTCTTGAACACTAAGGTCCTCCATTGGCAACCGCTCTTCAGGTACCGTGAGACATTTTTTCAGCTGAGATACATGAAAGACATCATGAACATCCGCAAGATGATCCGGTAACTCCAATTGATACGCAACCTCTCCCACTCGCTTTAAGATTAAGAAGGGTCCAATAAAGCGAGGGGACAACTTTCCTTTGACTTTGAATCTTCTCATACCCCGGAGTGGTGACACCTTCAAATAAACATAATCTCCCTCTTTAAACTCAAGCAGTCTTATTTGCTGAACTTGTTCCTCTGCTTCTTGTATAATCTCAGGCCCAAACAACTGCCTTTCACCAGTTTGATCCCAATACAGTGGAGTCCGACACTTTCTGCCATACAAAGCCTCAAACGGTGACATCTTCAAACTGGCCTGATAGCTATTATTATAGGAGAACTCTGCATACGACAAACTCTTATTCCCAACTACCACAATGCTTAAGGGCACAAGCTCTTAACATATCCTCTAGAACTTGGTTGGTCCTCTCAGTCTGTCCATCAGTCTGTGGATGGTAAGCCGAACTAAAATTTAATCTTGTATCCAAGGACTCGTGCAACTTCTTCCAATATCGAGAGGTAAACTGTGATCCTCGATCAGACACGATCTTCTTTGGCA
Organism: Zea luxurians; assembly: GCA_029449295.1. NCBI lineage: Eukaryota > Viridiplantae > Streptophyta > Magnoliopsida > Poales > Poaceae > Zea > Zea luxurians. The sequence continues at coordinate 37,040,457 of JAOPSE010000030.1, read as the reverse complement.
CACCATGTAGGCAGACAATCCGTCCCATGTACAACTCTGCTAACTTGGCTCCTGAATACGTGGTCTTAACTGGAATAAAGTGGGCTACTTTAGTTAGCCTGTCCACAATCACCCATATAGAATCATATCCAGCAGACATGCGGGGTAATCCAACAATGAAGTCCATGCCAATCTCTTCCCATTTCCACTCAGGTATCTTCAGTGGATGCAGTAGTCCGGCTGGCCTCTGGTGTTCAGCCTTAACTCTTTGGCATACATCGCACATAGCCACATGGGCAGCCACATCTCTCTTTAATCCATACCACCAATATTTTTGCTTCAAATCCTGATACATCTTAGTACTCCTAGGGTGGATAGAATAAACTGAGTCATGTGCTTCCTTCAATATAGTTTCCCGAAGACTATCAGTATCGGGAACATAGATCCGATTTTTGAACCATATCGTGCCTTGCTCATCCTCCATGAACTCTGGGCCTCTACCCTCCATTATTCAGATCCTTGATCTCCTGAATCTTAGCATCACCAACCTGACCTTTACGAATTTCTTGCTCCAAGGTAGGTTCCAATTCAATGGTAATTCCTTCTATATGTGTAACAATTCCCAGGTTGAGTCTCTCAAAATCTTTTGCTAATTCACCAGGTAGCTGGACAACGAAAGCGGAGTGAACATGCTCCTTCCGACTCAAGGCATCTGCAACCAAATTCGCCTTGCCTGGGTGATAGTGAATCTCCAAATCATAATCCTTAATGAGCTCCAACCAACGGCGTTGCCTAAGGTTGAGATCCTTCTGAGTGAATATGTACTTCAAACTCTTATGATCCGTATATACTTGGCACTTAGTTCCCATGATGTAGTGTCTCCAAATCTTAAGTGCATGCACAACTGCAGCTAGTTCCAAGTCATGAGTGGGGTAGTTCAGTTCATGCTTCCGCAACTGACGAGATGCATAGGCGATCACATGACCTTCTTGCATAAGCACGCATCCCAATCCTTGGCCACATGCATCACAATAAATGTCAAATCCCTTCTGCAGATCTGGCATAACCAATACTGGTGGTGACATCAATCTCTCCTTCAATTGATCAAAGCTTTCTTGGCATTTCTCATCCCACTTGAATTCTCTTCCTTTCTCCAAAAGCGATGTCATAGGCTTGGCAATCTTAGAGAACCCTTCAATAAATCTCCGATAATATCCTGCAAGTCCCAAGAAACTCCGAACCTCAGTAACTGTTGTGGGCACTCTCCACTCCATTATCTCCTTCACTTTAGTAGGATCCACTGCTATTCCTCCATTAGAAATAATATGACCAAGGAATGGCACCTTGTCAATCCAAAACTCGCACTTGCTGAACTTAGCGTAGAGTTGATTATCTCACAGCTTTTGTAGCACCAACCTTAGATGTTGTTCATGATCACTTTCATTCTTAGAATAGATAAGAATATCGTTGATAAACACCACGACGAATCTGTACAAATACTCCATAAACACCTTATTCATCAAATTCATGAAATAAGCCGGTGCATTGGTTAATCCAAATGACATAACGGTAAACTCATATAATCCATATCGGGTTGAGAAAGTCGTCTTAGGAATATCTGATGGTCTAATCTTCATCTGATGGTATCCTGATCGGAGATCAATCTTCGAGAATACCCTGGCTCCTCTCATCTGATCAAACAAATCCTCAATACGGGGTAATGGATACTTGTTCTTCACAGTAACATCATTAAGTGATCTATAGTCCACACACATCCGTTGCGATCCATCCTTCTTCTGCACAAATAACACCGGTGCTCCCCAAGGTGAGGAACTCGGACGAATGTACCCAGCCTCTTGTAACTCAGTTAACTGCTTCTTAAGCTCCTTCAGTTCTTCTATAGCCATCCTGTATGGACGCTTAGAAATAAGGGCAGTTCCAGGTAAAAGATCAATCACAAACTCAACTTCCCTATCTGGTGGCATCCCTGGTAACTCCTCTGGAAAGACATCCGGAAAATCTCTAACCACCCGAATGTTGTCTCCAACAAACTCCTCTGGTATAAAGAACATTGCACGCATGGATGAGGAGGTTACTGCAATATTAACTTGAAATCTTTCTCCTTTAGTGGTAGTGAGTTCTACGGTACCTCTACCACATGCTATAACGACCTTTGCCTTTCTTAGCCATGACATACCAAGGATCAGATCTATACTGCTTGACTCTAATATTATAGCAGTAGCTCCAAATTCTCTACCATAATGGTCAATGTCAATCTACGTGTCATTTGATTCGCCTCAACAGGCCCTTTAGGTGTAATTACTATCATAGGTTTTCTCATATTTAGCAGTGGTATTTCATTTGTGTTGGCATATCTAGCAGACATGAATGAATGTGTAGCACCAGAATCAAATAATATGGTTGTAGGAATTGCATTAACATAAAACATACCAAGTACAATGTCCCCACCATCCGGAGTAGCATCAACGCTGACTTGATTAACCTTGGCAATAGAATATCCCTTGCCAGATCCTGGAGTTTGCTGCCTGTTCTGAACTGGAGTAGTAGCAATTCTCTATGGGCAGACATTTGCATAATGACCAGTCTTCCCACACTTGAAACAAGTAGTGCCTAGACTCTGTCCTGAAAACTTCGTTGGGGTGCCAGTGGGGGTAGCCTGTCGAGGAGGTGGAGTCCTCAGTGGTGATTGCTGAACTGGGCGCTGGCCTCCGCCAGTGCGAACTGGTGTACCCTGAGGTGAAATGTAGCGAGGATGAACACTGCTGCTTCCTTGTCCTTGAGATATAGCCTTTCTCTTCAAATCTCCCAGCTGAACACGCTTGTGTTCAATAGCCAGGGCCTTATCAAGCAGCCTCTGAAATGATGGAAATGTGTGTGCCACTAGAGCATACTGCAGGGGTCCATTAAGTCCTTCAATAAAATGCTCCTGCTTCCTCTCATCTTCCGCAACTTCATCCGGAGCATATCTCGACAGCTGAATAAATTTGTCTCTGTACTCGCTGACCGACATATTGCCTTGCTTCAATGACAGAAACTCCTTCTTCTTAATCTTTATCATACCGACTGGAATATGGTAGTTCCTGAACTGTGTACTGAACTCTGCCCAAGTAATAGTATCAGCAGCATCATGGGCAGCAGTATAAGAATCCCACCAGTCAGCAGCAGGACCCGTCAGACGACCTGAGGCATAAAGAATTTTCTCCCGGTCTGAGCATTGGGCGATGTTGAGCATCTTCTCAATTGACTTCAACCAATCATCTGCGTCAAGTGGATCTGGCGAACTGGCGAAGGTCGGTGGCTTATGACTCATAAATTCCCGTTGCTTATCACGAGGTGGAACTGGTGGTGGTGGTGGCAATGGCACTTGTTGTTGTTGCTGCTGTCGTTGAAGTTGTTGTTGTAGCTGTTGTTGTTGCGCCCTTCTCTCCTGGCGTATCTCCTCTCTCTCCTGGCGCAACTCCTGGCGTATATCTTCTCTTTCCTGACGCATCTCCTGGCGTTCTTGCTGCATCTGGGCACGCATATCAGCCATAGTGTCTGCCATTTGCTGCATCACCGCCATCTGAGCAGCCATCAGTGGATCAACTCCGCCTGGTGGAGGATTAGGAGGATTCATCTCTGCTGGCTGTGGCTGAGGTTGTCTATATATCCTTCGAGTGTGTCGATTAGGAGGCAAATCAATTCCACCACCCCTCCTGGTATTGACCATCTGAGTTAGATACATATGGTAAGAGAGAGCAGCAGACAAGGCAGTAATTACGAATCGTGTTACTTTGGGGGATTTATTAGCTAAGCAGATTAATGTTTTACCTACCATAGCTAATTCATTACCTCATGGTGCTACATACTAAGATGTCCATATACAATACTTCAATCAATCAAAGAAGCAAATCAGACATTTTTCATCAGAACAATCAAACAACATTTTTGAATATAGAAAATAGTTTTGGTTTGGTCTTAGGCCTCCTTTCTCTTAAAAATGTCATAGGGGTAGGGATTCCAAGGTGTGAAATCCATCTTGTCTCAGAGTAGAAAAGGTAAGAATGGTCAGAGTAGAACAGTAGAAGGTGAGACAGGATCAAGATAAGTGTAGAAAGAATCAGAGTAAGGTGAGTGTAGTATGAATCAAAATGAGATGAGTAGGTAAGGGTTTGTCCATTCTATCTAGGTTTCGTCCTACAGTCAACATTTCCTCTGATACCACTTCTGTCACACCCGGTTTTAAAGGACAAAGCCGGGTGCATCTCATACATGCGCCAAAGAAGACAACATATATAATAACAGAGTGTATAGAGATAAATGTCACAAAATATCAGAGTATTTATTACATAGCGGAAGACTTATTACAAAAGAATAAATATAAAACGAACTAAGGATCGTTGGCGCCAAAGTCAACTGAGAAACGCCACCTAGATCAAGTCGAATGCCTCAGTATTAGGCGGCTCCTCTTCGACCACATGTTCTTCTCCTGTGGGGGGTGTGAGACAGCAAAAGTGAGCTCACATACGTTCATAGCTCAACAAGTCGTGGGGAATAATGTGGCATGAACTCACCAAAGGTGGGAGTTCATGTAGTGTATGGCTGATCAATGAAATAAAGGCTGAAGCTGAGCATTGCTTTTATAAGTTGGTCAAAATTTTATTAGCAATTACTAAGTGTAAGTAAATACCAAACCTTAATAATAATAAAGAAAAGTAATAGTAAAATAATCCCAAATGCGATGCAAATGTCAAATTAAATTTAAGTTCCATAATTACTCATGTGAGGGTCCGAGCCGCTCATGACCGTGAGCACGGCTAGTATACTAGTTTTACACTCTGCAGAGGTTGCGCATCTTTACCCACAAGTCATGTTACCCATCTGCCAAGAGACGGTCAATCCCATACACCTCTACCGAGGAGGCGAGGCAGGGTAACACTACGAGGCCTTTACAAAGTTCCACTAGCTTCAGAAATCCCGTTACAGTTTATAGGAAGCTCCAGTGCAGGAATCCCTCGCCTGACCGCCATCGCAGCAAAATCAACCCAAGGACCTCCCTACACTGACCACTCCCCTACTGCCCTTGCCCCTTTTGGGTAAGGAAGACCTCCACTAGCTTTCCTAGTTAATCAGCCAAGGGCGTCCCATTAAACCCTTGTGGTAGCACTGTTTTCCCGGGTGGTCGCTCCATGTTCCCATTAATTTAATGATCTTAACATGAACAGTAATAATAACATGATAATAACAGAATAATCATGAATAGTGTATCTCCATACCCAATCCACATAAAGCAATAGCAGGTACTACCCAAAAATATTTCAGGGGTGAACAAGGTATAAAGATAACCAAAACTGGGGTAACCTAAAGGATCCCATCAAAATTAACCTATGCAGATCATTAAAATTAATAAGAACATGGCTGGGAAAAGTAAGTGATCAAGGGCACAACTTGCCTTCAATGAGCTCCTGCTCAGCTACTTCTACTTGTTGAACCTCAGATTCGACAGTGGCTTGCTCGTCTACTCGCATCAACACAATACATACATAATACAGCAAAAATTAACATTACACCAAACATGTAAATAAAATACACAGTAAAAATCTACACATTAAAATGAAATCATAGGAACTGGAATCACTAAATTTGGAGTTATAGAATTCAAGTTATGAATTTCCTAAGATTTAATGTGATTAAAATAGGATTAGATGAGAAATTAATTTTCTTAATGTTTTCATGTAGAAACAGAGACACTAAATGGTAGAGAATATTATTACAAAATTTTAGAAATTAGAATGGTGTAATTTGGAGTTCATATGAGTTTTCTATGGAATAAACAAGTTCTAGGAGTTGTTTTTGTATTAAAAATACATTTCCTAATTTATTTAATCTGATTTTCCTTTCCCTGGATTGCGCCTCAATATTCAGAAAGGTTAAGGGCTCAGGCGTAAGAAAACCCCAGACTCAGAGGGCTGCAGCATTGGACGGCGGGTTGATAACACGAAACCCCAGGGTTTATTTTACAAATCCTGTGGCCGAAGGGGTACGGGAGGATCGCAGTCGCTCGATTAGATTTAAATGGCCCGGATTAAATCACGACTCAAGTGAACCGGTGCGCGATCCCAACCGCTGGATCCCCCATCAACGGCCGTGAGCTCACCAGCGCGGGATTGAATCCCACGCCTAGGAACTCTGATCGACGGTCACGATTGAGTCCCCCGTTGAGCGACAGCACCAGATGAATCTTAGCCGTCCAGTGGCCATCCAAAGGTGGGCCGGTTGTCTTCCCTATCCGCACCCAATCGCGGCGGCGCGCTGCTCTACATGGCGGGATCCTACCGGCGCCCACCAAATTCGACCGCCCCGGTCACTAAGCTCGAGCAAGAACGTGTGGAAAATAAAATTGGTGGCTAGGCGATTCACCGAGGAGATGTCTCATCGAGAGTGATCACGACGGGAAGGCTGGCCACGTGCAGGGGGGGTCACCGCGGCGTCCCACGGTTTCCAGCGAGCGATTAACGGACTCCCAGATCGCCACGCACACCAATTGCGAGGGCAACACTCCGCCAGACCTTCCTCCCTTCGCTCGGGTTGTTTCAAGAGCCCCGGTGGTCTACGCGCGACGAGCTAGTCTACGGCGGCGTCTAACACCGGAAACCACCGTGGTTTGCTCGGTAAGCAGAGAACGCCAGGCAAGGTCGTGGGGGGAAAAGGCTTTATGCTGCTGAGAGGTCGCGACCACGCGGCATCGTGGCCCGAGCGGGTTTCTCGGTGAGTCGTTGTGGACTCGGGGAACGCGCGGCGCAGCTCCACGGAAATCGCCATGGCTGTTGGGATAGTGGATGAGAACGGCACTGACACCATGGTCCCATTGGCAGTGTACGCGGTGTGCATCAGAGATAGCCACAGTGTGGGTCCACCGGTCAGTGCAACGGCGCGCGCGTGGGAGTGCTGGTACAGTGGGCCGCGCGGGGTGTTTCGGTATGTGGGCTGAAATGGTGTAGTCCGGCCCAGGTTAGTTTTGTTTTATTCTTTTCTTTTCCATTTCTTTTTCTCCATTTTTAAATCCAATTGAATTCAAGTTTGAATTCAAACTTGATGGCTCATTATTTACACTGTGTTTGTACTGTTAACAGTAATAAGTTTAAGGATATCTATGTTTTTTATATTTTTTATATCATTTCTCTTTTTCTTATTTTCCAAACCCTATTTTCATAATTAGGGTTTAATTCTACTTCTAATAATTATTATATTATTATCATTAACATTATTATTTTACTTAATGCACAAACATATAAACTCCAATATGATGCATTTTCTTTTATTTAGTGTCTTTGGTTTTAATTGATCACTCTCAACATGTATGCTCTTTTTATGATGCAAATGAGGCACAGGAAATTAAGGAGATCTCTCTATTATTCTTTGTATACAACTTGAGTGTTACAATAATGACCGCGTCAAAAAAGGTACGCCACGTCGTTCAATTTCATATCCTTTTTCGCTTCCCCTTTCTCTCTCTTGCTACAGGGACCGGGAAAGGGGATACTCCGAAAGGGATCCTTCTCCACGAAGGAAGCGGGCCCTGAGCCCTCCTACTGATCAGAGGTTCGAAGGCTGGCCCCCTGGAAGGGTTCGATAGCCACCTCAGAGCACTCGGGCTCCGCGTCCACTACTGGTCAGAGGTTCGAAGGTTGGCCCCTCGGAAGGGTTCAACAGCCGCCTCAGGCCACTCGGGCTCCGCGCCCACTACTGATCAGGGGTTCGCAGGCTGGCCTCTCGAAGGGTTCGACAGCTGCCCCAGAACATGCAGAGCGAGGGATGACTCTGGGTACGTCCGATACATGGCCGAGGCTCGGGCTACGCTCCCGAGGTACCCTAGGACATTTCCGAGACCAGCAGGAGCGATTCTTTAACAGAATCCCATCAGAGGGAGGCATCAAGCCCTCGAACCCTATCGAACGGGACCGGGTCCGGCAAATCACCTGCAGGTACTTTTGGAGCGCGCCTCTGGGCCACTAGCCGACCCTTATCGAACGGGGCACGGGCATCCACTCGGATCACCCGTTAGCAACTCACCGGAGACACCATGTTCGGCGCCCTCCAAGGGCAACATGGCGCTTTCCCCCTCCTCCTTGCGGAAAGGCGACGAAGGGGCGTAAGAAAAAGCCGAGTCAGTCCTTGACCGCCCTCTCGCCCTGTGCAGAGGCTCGGGGGCTGCTCTCGCAAACCCGGCTCCGGCCCAACCGTTGACAGCGTCAACATACCGGCCCGAAAACTCAGAACCTGACTATGCACCCGGGCAACGACCAGTTCACATGAGGGAACAACCAGACCGGCCGAGGCATCACGAAAGGCATTAAGACCTTGAAGGAGTCAAACCACTCCTCCGAGGCCTCGGGGGCTACACCCGGCGGGTGGCTCGCGCGCACCCACCGGAACGAAATGCAACCAAGAAAGGCCGATCCCCTTGCAAAAAAGTGCGACAAAGCCTCCAAGCGAGTACCCACACTCCCTTTGAGGCTCGGGGGCTACTGTCGGGGACCGTAATTAGGGGTACCCCCAAGACTCCTAATCTCAGCTGGTAACCCCCATCAGCACAAAGCTGCAAAGGCCTGATGGGCGCAATTCAGGTCAAGGCTCCGTCCACTCAAGGGACACGATCTCGCCTCGCCCGAGGCCCAGCTCGGGAAGGCTTCGCGGAGAAGCAACCTTGGCCAGATCGCCATGCCAACCGACCGTATCGCAGGAGCATTCAATGCAAGGATCGCCTGACACCTTGTCCTGACGCACGCTCTCCAGTCAACAAGGCCGAAGTGACCGCAGTCACTTCGCCCCTCCAATGACTGACCTGACAGGAAAATAGCGCCACCTACGCTGCTCCGACTGCTGTGCCACCAGCCAGGGTGAGGCTGACAGTAGCCAAGTCCAGCCTCGGGCTCCATAGGAAGCTCCGCTTCGCCCGACCCCAGGGCTTGGACTCAACCTCGACTCCGGAAGACGGTCTACGCCTCGCCCGACCCCAGGGCTCGGACTCAACCTCGACTCCAGAAGATGGGCTCTGCCTCGCCTGACCCTAGGGCTCGGACTCAACCTCGACTCCAGAAGACGGTCTCTGCCTCACCCGACCCTAGGGCTCGGACTCAACCTCGACTTCGGACGACGATCTCCGCCTCGCCTGACCCCAGGGCTCGGACTCAACCTCGACCTCGGACGACGGTTTCCGCCTCGCCCGACCCTCGGGCTCGGACTCAGCCTCGACCTCGGAGGAGCCACCACCTCACCCGACCCTGGGCTCGGACCGACCACGTCGCAGGGGGGTACATCATTGCCCTACCCCTAGCTAGCTCAGGCTACGAGGAACAAGACCAGCGTCCCATCTGGCTTGCCTCGGTAAAACAAGTAATGATGGCACCCTGCGTGCTCCATGACGACGGCGGTTCTCAGCCCCCTACGGAAGCAAGGGGAGGTTAGCAAGGCCCCGTCAGCCCCAACAACTGTACTTCTATAGGGCTTAAGCGCTCCTCCGACGGCCACGACGCCACATGAACAGGGCTCCAACACCTCTTCGACAGCCACATCGGTATGTACATAGGGCTCTGGCTCCCCTCTGCTAGACACTGTTAGCACACTACTACACCCCCCGTTGTACACCTGGACCCTCTCCTTACGTCTATAAAAGGAAGGTCCAGGGCCCTCGTACGAAAGGGTGGCCGCGCGGGAGGATGGGCTGACGCACTGGCTCTTTCTCTCTTTCTCCCTCGCGAACGCTTGTAACCCCCTACTGCAAGCACATTCGCCCTGGGCGCAGGACAACACGAGGCCGCGGTTCCCCTTACTGTTTTCACCCCTTGTGTCTCCGTCTCGCGCCGACCCATCTGGGCTGGGACACGCAGCGACAATTTACTCGTCGGTCCAGGGACCCCCCGGGGTCGAAACGCCGACAGGGGTGCTTTCTACTACCACTATACTTGAAAAAGGTCAGACAACAGATTTCCTAATTTTTCTATTTTCTTCTTTGCACAAGAGAATCATTCTAGAATATGGCAACTTTTTGCTTAGGGGAAAGGGGGGTAGAAATTCTTGGAATATATGGCCTTTTTCATGGCATAGGGGGTAATGTGTGTTACCTTACATTTTTAATTGAGTTTTACATTTTTCTCTGGTGGTTTACATCATAAGTATTTGGGTAAAAATTTGTTTGCCCACTGTTGCACATTTTTAAGCTTTCTCATGATTTATTTAAGCATGGGCTAATTTCAAGATTTAATTGTTCAACTCACTTATTGTGATGGGTTGGGGTGTTTATCATTTTTGTAGTGGTGTTCTAGCAGTTAGGAGTCTACTGAATTTTTCTTGCCATTTTTGCAATGGTCCTTATATTTTTTAATCATGGCTTCTCTTGATGTCTTAGTTCCTAATAAAATGAATATCCTTGGACTAGCTCTGGTCTAGGGTTCTCTGTATTTTTCCTATGTTCTTTATCACTTATGTCTACTAGGAAAATATGTTCATCCTATGGTTATTATTTTCTAGCACCTTTCTTATTTTTCTATGGTTTGGGCATAAATAGTTTTTAACGGACATTCTTGGGTTATTCTTGTATACTAGGGTGTTTGGTATTTTTAAACAGTGAGGATGTTGGGTATGTACCTCTACAAATTTTCTTCAGCCTAGTATAGAAGTATTTCTATTTTTCTTTGGTTTAATATGGTTTGGGTATTTTCCTAAATTAAATCAAAACTCTAGAAAGTATTGTAGAAACCATGGGGTTTACTATTTTTGCTTGGTAGTTTATAATATGTAGGTTCTAGCAAAATTTGTTTGATCAAATTTGGTTGAATATAACTCAAGTTATGAATTTTCCAAGTTCTCTGCTCATTTGAAAAGAATAAACATAAAGGAATTAAAGGAAAATGACTTTGCATCGGGGTCCCTAGGCTTATTCCTATCTGAGTCGTTTAAACCGTGCCCATTAAGAACTATTCACAGGTGTCACTGACTTAACACTAAACCCCCTGGCTTTTTACCCCCTCTAACTCGTGCTCCTCCCTTGCCTGAACAGTAACTGAGGAGGAAAAAGTGGTGGCGCGGCTTACCGGCGATGGTAGAGGTCCGATGAAGGGTCGGGTGAGGTCCGGAGGACTATGGCGATCACGTCGAGGTGCGGGTCATCGGCGGTGGTGACCGGAGGTGGGCTGGCCGCGTGTGCAAGCGGTCGGAATCGCTGGCGGTGCGTGATCCAGCTTGCTCATGGTGGTAGAGTCAAATCAAGGTGCTCGGGGAGCTTCATGGGAGGTCAGTGATGATGTGGGTGCAAGGTATTGGAGAATGGCTCACCGTGTGACCCGATCCACGCGCGATGGCGGTCGGCCGAAGTCCGGCGATGTCGCGCTCGCTTCTCCGGTGAGGCAATGCCTCGGCTCAAGCTTGGGAAAGGTTCACCGCCTCTCGGGGAAGCAGTCCAGGGGTTAGGGCGAGGCTGGGGGTTGACGGGAAGGGCTGGCCACGGCGGCCGTGCTCGGGCAGTGATGGCGGGCGGTGGATAGCTCGCTGGAGTTGGAGTTTCTGCTCGGGGCGTGAGGCAAACTGAAGAGTGGACTACTGCGCATCAGGGGCACTTATAGGCGCCCTCGGGCATGGTTGGGCGCAGGCGCAGGGGACAAAAGATGACCGTGCGCGACGCACGCGCAGAGGGCAGCCAGTGCGCGACCGAGCGCTTGAGCACGCGATCGAACATGTGGAGGTGTGTTTCTGCCCGAGTTCAAATGCCTGTTGGTTGACCTAAACCTGCATAGCTTGCCAAGGATCCTATGTATCGTATCTTCACCGTGCCAAGGGCTCTCTGCCTTGTGTGAGTCCCGAGTGAAGATATGGCCTGGGTGAGAAGATATTGTAGTGTGAAGTCAGCTCAACCTGCACTGTTCAAATCGAGACAAACTCATGCCAAATCATGTCAAACGATTTTGGGTTGATTTCAAACTTCACCAGAGTGTTCCTGGGGTATTTTGGCACCACTTTGATATTTGGACTTCATGGATTCGAGTTTTGGAAAATAGAGAACACATCTGAACTTTGGAAAGGGGTTTACAATTCAGATTTCTGAATTTTCCATAGAGGCTTTACTTCTTGGGTTGTTTTAGGGATTTTAAAAAATCCAAATGGTCAATCTTCCTAACTACATTTTGTAGTGTATTTAGTGCACTATAACTTTGTTAATTGGTCCATATTAAGATTTTGCATTTTTCCCAAGTCTTTTCTCTAATTTCCCTTTCGTGCTTAATGGCCAATTTGAATGGTGTTAGGGTTTTGGATGTTTTTCTCACTTGGGGTGCATGATGTGCTTAGTGTATGATTCTTGAGCTGTAGACTTTGCTTAGGCTTTAATCCTTTAAGTTTGGTGCCTCTTGCATTATTAGAGCCACATGTGATAATGGTCACAAGTTGGGGTACTGGGAAAAAACCCTAAGTAACACTGGGGTGTTACAGCCTTCCCCCCTTAAAGGAATCTTGTCCCGAGATTCGGGTTGGAGTACTCCGGGGTGAAGAGAAGGTTATGGCTTGCTTGTGTGTTGTGGGTTTGTTTATTAAGGTGCTCTAGTAAACTGCTCTTCGAATGTCATCCTCTTTGCAATTTCAGAAGGAAGTCCTTCTCGAGTTGGTTCTATAGCTTACACAGTTTATGTTAAGATCATCCTTCTTATATTTAGATTCAAAGGGCAGGGGGAGGGGCTGGGTCATGGTTACGTACTGATTCCCTTAGGTAGACAATCAGGGTAGTTCGATCATAGAAATTCCTCAGTCTCCCACGTAGCTTCTTCCTCTGAGTGATTGCTCCATTGTATCTTATACATTTTGATCGACTTCGCACGAGTTGATCTTTCTTTGCAATCCAGAACCTTGGAAGGGTACTCTTGATATGATAGATCTGGCTCTATCTCCACTTCTGGTTCTGCTATAACCTCGGTTGGCAAATAGATGCACTTCTTCAATTGGGATACATGGAACACATTGTGGATGACAAACATTTTCAGAGGTAGCTTCAATTTGTATGCCACTGGTCCACATGCTTCCACGATCCCATAAGGTCCAATGTAGCGAGGGGCTAACTTGCCTTTGATCCCAAACCTTTGCACTCCTTTGGTGGGTGATACTTTCAGATATACAAAATCTCCCACTTCAAACTGGAGGGGTTTTCTTCTCTTGTCATGGTAGCTCTTCATGCCTGGCCTGAGCAGCTTCTAGATTCTTCCTGGCCAGTTTGACTTTCCTTTTGGTTTCAATCACTAGGTCAGGTCCAAAAATTTCTCTTTCTCGAGGCTGAGACCAGTTGAGGGGTGTTCGACACCTCCTTCCATATAGGGCTTCGAAGGTGCCATCTTTAGGCTGGATTGATAACTATTGTTATAAGCAAACTCTGCCAAAGAGAGGTACTTATCCCAGTTCTTCCGCAATCGATCACACAAGCCCTTAGCATATCTTCAAGAATTTGATTTACTCTTTCGGTCTGACCATCAGCTTGGGGGTGGTAAGCTGAACTCCTTATTAGCTTGGTTCCCAAAGACTCTTGCAATTGCTCCCAAAATCTGACAACGAATTGGGCTCCTCGGTCGGAGACAATTGTCCGGGGTAACCCGTGCAAACACACAATTCGGTCAATATACAATTCTGCATACTTCTGATCCTTATCGGTGGTGTGCACTAGAAGAAAATGTTCTACTTTCGTCAATCGGTCCACAATGACCCAAATCGAATCATGATGCCAAGAGGTGTTGGGCAGAACCACAATGAAATCCATGCTGATGTCATCCTATTTCCACGAAGGTATTGGTAGGGGTTGTAAGGCACCAGCCGATTTTAAGTGGCTTGCCTTTATCCTCTGACATGTGTCACATTCTGATACATATTTGGGCTATTTCCCTCTTCATTCTGGTCCACCAATATAGGGGCTTCATATTATGGTACATCTTGGTGCTTCCTGGGTGCATGGAGAATTTGGAGAGATGAGCCTCATCCAAGTTTTTCTTCTTGAGGTCTTTATTTTTAGGAACCACCAATCTGTCTTCAAACCATAGTATCCCTTTGTTGTCTTGGCGAAAACACTTATACTTCTCCGCTTTCTAATGAAGATTCTCCTTAATGATTTGCATTCCCTTATCGCTGAGTTGGGCCATAATAATCTGATCTTGCAAGGTTGGCTCAACAGAAATGTGAGACAAGGTACTAGAAGGAATTACTTCGATCTTCATCTTGCTCAACTCGTCACACAGGGTATTGATGCGAGAATCCATCATCATACAATTGCATTGTGACTTCCGACTCAAGGCATCATCTACCACATTGGCTTTCCCCGGGTGGTAGTCTACTTCCAAGTCGTAGTCCTTGATCAATTCTAGCCATCTCCTCTGTCTCATGTTGAGATCAGCCTGAGTAAAGATGTACTTGAGGCTCTTGTGATCTGTATAGATGTTGCAATGGGTTCCATCAAGTAGTGCCTCCACATTTTTAATGCATGAACCACGACTGCCAACTCTAAGTCAAGAGTAGAATAATTTTGCTCATGAGGCTTGAGTGCTCTCGATGCGTAGGCGATGACTCGGTTGTCTTGCATCAAAACACAACCCAGTCCGGTGCCAGAGGCATCACAATACACATCAAATGGCTTGTTGTTGTCGGGTTGCGCTAACACTGGTGCTGTGGTCAGATGTTGCCTCAAGGTGTGGAAAGCATCTTCACATTTCTAACCCCATTCGAATTTTGCTCTCTTCTTCAACAATTCAGTCACGGGCTTCGCAATTTGAGAGAAATCAGGAATGAATCGTCGATAATAACCGGCCAATCCAAGAAAACTTCGAATCTGACAGACAGTTGTTGGCGGCTTCCAATTCATCACCTCTTGCACTTTATTTGGATCAACAACTATTCCTTCCTAAGAGATAGTGTGACCCAAGAATTTGATTTTTTTTAGCCAAAAATCACATTTAGATAGTTTGGCATAAAGACGATGCTCTCTCAGACGTTGGAGCACTACATGCAAATGACCGGCATGCTCTTCTTCATTCCTTGAGTACACCAAGATATCATCGATGAAAACCACAACGAACTTGTCCAGTTCAGGCATGAAGACTGAATTCATCAGATACATGAAGTATGCTGGCGCATTAGTTAACCCAAACAACATCACCAAATACTCATACAGTTCGTATCTGGTTGAGAAGGCAGTCTTTGGAATATCACATGCTCGTATCTTGATCTGATGATAGCCGGAGCGAAGGTCTATCTTGGAAAACACTTTGGCCCCGACCAGTTGATCGAAAAGAACATCAATACGAGGCAAAGGATAATCGTTTTTGATAGTCACCGCATTGAGTGGGCAGTAATCTATGCATAGTCTCAAGCTTTCATCCTTCTTCTTCACAAACAAGGCTGGACATCCCCAGTGAAGTACTTGGGTGGATGAAACCCTTGTCCAACAACTCTTACATCTCTTTCTTCAATTCTGCCAATTCAGCGGGTGGCATCCGGTAAGGCCTCTTGGAAATAGGTGACGTTCCCGGATGCAATTCGATGGCAAATTCAATATCCCGATTTGGCGGCATTCCTGGCAACTCATCAGGAAAAACATCTGCATACTCACAGACCACTGGAATTTTCTTGAAGGGTAACTCTATCATAGCAAAAGCACATGACCGAGTGATTTCTTGACTGGGCAGAAATAAGGTGAATTTCCCATAGATTGGGGATTGGATTTCAACGATGCGGTTGGCTACATCTAGCACCACATGGTGCTGGGTCATCCAATTGGCTCCAAAAATAATATCCACATTTTCCAATCCTAGAATAAGGAGGGTGGTTTTGACAATGCTGCTTCCTAGCTGAATAGGCACACATTGATTTAATTGATTTGTTGCAACCTTGCCTCCCAGTGTTGCGATCATAAAAGACCCTCAGGTATGACAGAAAGGCAATTGACATTTGGCACTGAACTTCTGGCTAATGAAGCTATGTGATGCACCAGAATCAAACAGAATTAATGCAGGTTGATTAAAAACAGAAAAGGTACCAGTCATGACGGGTGCTCCTTCAGGTAGCTCCTCTAGAGTAGTAAAATTGAGCTTCCCTTGTCTGACTTGCACCTTCTACTTTCTTCCTCTGTCTTGGTTTGGTCTGCCTCGGCTGATTCCTCGGGCAATTCTTGGCATAATGGCCCACATTGTCACATGTGAAGCATTTGTTTCCATTCCCTTAGCGGAATTGCTGCTGTTGCTGCTACTACTGGGGTTGATTGTTCCTTGGGACGGGAGCTAGAAAATGATTGGGTGCTTGCTGCTGCTGAGGCGGCCTGATAACCCATCTTCCTGCCTGCAGCTGAAATCATCTGCTCTGATTGTTGGAGACAATCCTGAACCTCTAGGGTGGAGCTAAGGGTCCTAACATTGGTGCTTTTCGCTTCTTCTCTGCCCAGGTGAGCTACAATACAATCTTCCTGTGATATGGCTAGGTTGACTAATGCATTGAAGCTGTTAGCCCGAACAGTGTTCAGACGCTCACGCAACATGGCGTTGAGGCCTCTGCGAAAGCGGTCTCTCTTCTTCTCATCAGAATCTGCATGATACCCCGCGTACTGGTACAGGTCGTTGAAGGCCTAGGCATACTGTAACATAGTGTGGGTTCCCTGAGTTAATGCCAGAAATTCATTCAGTTTGTGATTGTGAACCAAAATCCCTGCTGGAATATGGTGTCCCCTGAAAGCAGTCTTGAATTCCTCCCATGTCACTTCATGATCAGCAGGTAACATGGCACGAAAATGGTCCCACCATATCCGAGCAGGTCCGCGAAGCTGCTGTGCGGCAAAGCGAGTCTTGGTGTCATCAGGGCAAGCTTATGTGAGGAGGGGAAACTTGGATTCACAACCCTTAGCCACACATCGGCGTCTAGCGGATCCTCTACCTTGGTGAACAGGGGCGGCTGCATGCTCAGGAACTCTTGATAGGTTGCCGCGGCCAGAGGACACTGCGGTTGGCCTCCACCATACTTCTGAGGGTGGGGCTTGCGCAGTAATAGCTGCCGCAGAATCTCATTCTGCTAGGCCATCAGCTCCTGCACCATGGGAGCTCGAGGAGGTGGTGGAGGAACTTGCTCGTTCTACCCGCGACACTACCTAGCTACCATCTGAAAACAGAAATTGTCGCCATTGTTATCCCAATCCATGATTCCGAACAATATTCTTTATATCATACAGAAAAGAAATGTCATAACATAACATTAAATCGGATGAAGATAACATGATTGCATTCATTTTCCTTGCTCATAAAAGTTTCTCCCTGGATTACAACAATTTAGGGGAAAGTACCCACAAGCCTAGTCCAAAATCTGGTGCCAAACTAAGCTCGTGTGGGTTTCTATCCTCCTAATGCGTCAAACTAACCCATCAACCCTGAGTAGTAGAGGCGACACTGGATGCGGGTGAAGGGGGCATCCCTGGAGGGAGTCGCATTAGGACCAGGGGCTGGTTCTAATTCCTCCGGAGACTCCTCTCCCTCGTTTTCGGCCTCGTTTGCCTCCATATCCTGGTGGTGCATCTCCAGGTGGTCGTTAGCTTCCTCAAGCTCCTCCTGCACATCATGGAGCTGGTTCTCTAGGACATCAATGGTGTTATCCCGGATTCTCCACCTGCTGCTCTAGGGTTGCGATGCGCTGGCTCAACTGTTCCACCTATAGGTCTTTCTCCACCAATTCTGAAGACAAGTCGACCACGAAGTCCTCTCGGCTATCGAGGGTGAGCTTATTGGTCTGAGCAAGGTTAGTGAGGAGTGCCATGGCATCGCTTTGCAGGGTGTGGAGGTGGTACGGTGCGCTCATGCACTGAACAGTGATCCTCCCAACTTGGTTGGGATGCATGGCCCACACATCCTTCACGTGGCTCACTCGGTTGCACCACATGGTGTCATCCCTCTTCTCAGCGAGGAAGAGTCCTATTGGGTGCATCACCATCTCCAAGGGATGGTAGCTGCAGAAAGTTGTTCAGGGTCTTCATAGCTGCAGCCTCGGTGGTCTCGTCCGACCTGAATCCAATAGTCTCAGAGTCAAAGGAACGCTAACCCGGCTGTAGGGGGCGAGACTCCAGAGTCAGCCAGACTCGGCAATGTGGCACCCGATGCTCCTCGTATAGCTGCACCGTGTATAGGGGGGGTGTAGGGTAACTGGCGGAGCTGAGCACCTCCCACAAGATGGAAGGGAAACCCTTGTGGGAAAGGAAATCAGAACTGAAACGAGTGTCTCCTCTGTTAGCGGGGGTGGGCGAAGTCATCTGTGAAAGAGGATTAGACGTAACGTTACAGTAGTGGGAAGGAAAACATGTGCCCGGGTTGTTAAAAGGAGGTGGGTTAGATTAGATTCTTCTTCTTATGTTATTCATTATTAATCCTATTTGCTACATTCACGCTTGGATGCATTTTCCTTGACTTCTAACCTTTTCATGTTTTATGATGCATGCATGCTGGAAAGAACGTCTCCTCACCGATCAGAAGAGTGCTTGTAAGGCATCCTTACAATCCTAAGGCTGGCCTATATGGCCTACTTAATTAGCCATCTGTTTTCCCCACTATTCCTAAGGCCTTTTGTCCTAGGTCTAGCGTTCTAGTCCTGACGATTCCAACAATGGTTTCTAAGCAAATTTTATTTTTGAAAAGTTGGTATTCACAACTTATTGATTTCTCTGTGGTGGTATTCGCTCAGATACCAGCTGTGGCAGAACCGCCCGAATTATTCCAGCTTAAGTGCTCAAGTCACGCCTTAGAGGCAGCAACACACTTAAATTGGAATAACCTGTTAGTCCCTTAGATCTAGTCTGATAAAGCCACTTCCCCGGGATGGAATACCACTAGCTCACTCGAAGGTGAGTCACATAGAGAATACAATAAAGCATGAAACCACAAATTAAGGTACTAGAGTTATTACATAAATCAGAGTTCTAAATGAAAGGGAAACAAGTTCATAAATAAAGTGCAGCGGATAATCGATAACGTCGAATGTTGAGGAATAGGGCAAGGCCTAGCCCACTACTCCTCCTGATCCTCTCCTGCCGGAGCAGCATCCCACTCGACCATCCAACCCCGTGGCAGGGTGGAAGGCCAAGTCACACCATCAACCATGTCCTGTAGCATACCTGCAAAAATTGTGCCATAAGCAAGGCTGAGTATACTAATACAAAGCTAGACTTACCCTGTGTGAAGAGTCTACTCCTCTACCTCTAGATCATGCAACTGTTTGGCTGAGGGGTTTGGTTTGCCAAAAGCACTAGCTGAGTCTAAAATCAATTTTAGCTTTTACAAGTCTAACATCATTAATTTAACTAGGTTTGCTCCTTTCTAAGCATACATGGTAACAATCATTTAGCACAATCAACATGTTATCTCAAGTAAAACCTCATTCCTCTTTTTACTCAATGCAGTACAAGGGGTCAAGCAGTCTCATTAGCTGCGAGAAGCAGACGATTCGAATCAAGTTTTTAACCTTGCAAGGTAAACCTAAACACACGACATGTAGGGGCATTCTATCCCCACACACGTCAACCGTCCCCATCGATCCCCCGTTCGTGGCCAGGACTCACCGCCTTGGCATACAATGCTCCACTGACCTCGGCTGCCACCATGCAGTGACCGCACTTGTATCCACCATAGCTAGCATGGGAGACCCAGTCTCAGGATGAGTGAGGGGTAAAGTCCGCGCCCGGCTTCACTCAGGTACTAGGTTTACCGGTTACCATATTTCCTGACATGTGCTTAGTACATTCAAACGCTTGACTCAGGTATCCACACATTAATCCTTAATTCCATTTCCGTCTCATAGACAAGGCATCCACCCTAGATCCAAGTCCATAGACCATCATAGATCCCGTTATCAAGATGAATACAATCAATGCCTGACCTCGTGCGAGTGCTAGAAAAATCACTCGACTCCTACCGAGATCCTGATTTGCAAAGCAACTACTTGACCTAGCATACTGGTATCCATCTCAAAAAAGAATCCTGAGTTCATGCATCTAAGGGTTTCAAGCAACTCCTACACTTAAGTGTACATTACAAGCCTACAAACATTAAGTGTAGTAAAGTAGCATATATAAATTGGTTATGCGTAAAACCGGGGCTTGCCTTCAAATGCTAGGGCTGCAGGAAGATCCTCTGTGGCAGGCTCGGGAGCTGGCTCTTGGACATCCTCTTGGACAACTCCTTGCTCGGGAATGAGCACGTACTCTTCGTCAGCGAGGTTGCAATCTAATGAATGCAATGAGTGAGATATATGTATGTCATGATATGCAATGTAGTAGTAATAAGAATGATTAAATTGATAAGGTAAAGTCTAATCTTACTACTGGAATTCTAGTGGTATACTTAGCCATTTTAGGTCAAGTATGGTCAAGTTTTAAATGGTCAGATTATTTGGGCATCCCACTGGTTTCTTTTAGTGTCTTAGTGAAAGTCTATCATGATCCTTGCTGAATTCATTGAGGGTGAGATTTATTATTATTCTTACCAAATCTCTCTTTTCCCTTTTTTTATGCTTTTTAAAGTGGGTTTGAACTACAACAAAGCTTTATATATTTCCAAAAGTTCTGTAAAATAGTAGTTTCCCACTGATGTATAATTCTCAGTCTCAAAAATTGATGCTTAAAATGTTAAGGGTTCACTCTGTACAAAAATATTAAGTTTTAGGGCAGAGGGGGTGCTTTGAACTACAACTCTCTTCTAATAGTGGATTATTCCCTAAGACTTATTTTTGCTGGCATGTAGGTGCAATAATATGACTTTCTACCAAGTTTTAGTCACTGATACCTATTGGTCATTTTATCATGATTTTCTAAAGTTTTTGGCCATAGGGGTGCTTTCTACTACCACTATACTTGAAAAATGTCAGACAACAGATTTCCTAATTTATCTATTTTCTTTTTTGCGCAACAGCAATCATTCTAAAATTTGGTAACTTTTTGCTTAGGAGAAAGGGGGTAGAAATTCTTGGAATATATGGCCTTTTTCATGGCATAGGGGGTAATGTGTGTTACCCTACATTTTTAATTCAGTTTTACATTTTTCTCTGGTGGTTTACATCATAAGTATTTGGGTAAAAATTTGTTTGCCCACTGTTGCACATTTTTAGGTTTTCTCATGATTTATTTAAGCATGGGCCAATTTCAAGTTTTAATTGTTCAACTCACTTATTGTGATGGGTTGGGGTGTTTATCATTTTTGTAGTGGTGTTCTAGCAATTAGGAATCTACTGAATATTTCTTGCCATTTTTGTAACACCCCTAGGTGTTACGATTACTAAAACTCTGACATGTCATCATAAGCATTTGCATTAACTTGCTTGATACACCTAGAATGCATTCACTATGTCAACAATTTGCAAAATTGTGATGTTTTGTATTGAGTGTAAGACTTAGTATTAGGGCTTTGCTTGAGCTAAGTAGGTGAGAATCATCTCTTAGGTGAGTGACCAGTTGACTTGGAGCCTTAAGTACTGAAGGTAAACTTAGAAGCTAGAGTAACTTTACTTTTGAAGTGTAAATCAAGTGGAAGGATTCGCTTGAGGAGAGGGATCAGCTTCAAAACTCTAAATTGAGCCCAAGAGTGAAATGGTGCATAAACAAAGCAACTCCAAAAACAAGGGCCTTTTTGGCCATGAGTTCTGAGTACCAAAGTTGGATCTTATATTAAGGAGTAACTTTGCTTTTAGTGGTGG
This sequence comes from Zea luxurians, assembly GCA_029449295.1. Taxonomy (NCBI): domain Eukaryota; kingdom Viridiplantae; phylum Streptophyta; class Magnoliopsida; order Poales; family Poaceae; genus Zea; species Zea luxurians. Next base: position 37,018,743 of record JAOPSE010000030.1, on the reverse strand, counting down.
ATCAAAGTTGAGATGCGGTTTGGAGAAATAGTAGTCACATTCGAAACTCTAAATTAGTCCCAAATGTGGAATTTAAAATCCATTGAGAATTTGTCAAAAGTCCATATATCAAAGTTGTGGAGCTTGGAAAAGTGAACAATTTTCATATTTGGAGCTCTCCAAGTGATGTGGGAGAATTTGAAGTAATTTGCAAAAGTTCAGATTTGAGTCTGTTGGAATCAGCCCAAAACAGTTTTGTTTATCTGTTTTTGAACCCCTGTAACTTTTAATCCATGAGTATTTTGGAAACAGTTGTTATAACAAACCTGTAGAGTAACTATAGGAGAACAATGTTTATGAAATGTGGTAGCCCTAAAACCATATGAAACTAGGAGAAAAACTGGTCCAAGCACGAGCTGATAGAAATTGTGGTTTTCAAACTTAGTGCAATAACCTGAATCTGAATTTTAGTGTTGTGAGTGCAGTTTTGGAGCTTCTTTGTGCCTAATCCATAAGGTTTTAGACTGTGGGTTCTATACAAGAATTTAAGACAATATATTGGTGAACAAATCTCTTTGAGAAGGTTTGGCTTGGGGATGCATGGAAAATAGAGTGAAAGCTGTCCAAAAATGGGCTGTCAGTTTGCACTGACTGAATTTTTGTTCAGATTAGCTGAAAATTGAATTGCAGCAGGTTGCTCAGTTTGGAGCTCTTCTATGACCAATTCATGAGGTTTTGGACTAAACATTTTATAGCTAAGTCAAATACCAGATGATAGTGAACAAGTTTTATGAGAGGAGTAGAGCTTGCTATTGTGTAAAATGTGCAGAAAATGTGGCTCAAAATTGGAATTGTCAATTTATTTGGGCTGAATTTTGTTCTGTCTCTGAAATCTGAATTTCAGTGTAGAATGCCTAGTTTGGAGTTGTTTTGTGATCAATATGAGTGGTTTTAGACTGTAGTTTCTATAGAAAACTTGGAGATCATAAGTTAGTGAGCAAGTTTTCTTAAGGAGATTTTGCTTAGTGGTGCACCAAATTTGGAGAGAACTGGGTCTAAATTTGTGCTGTCAGTTAACTGAAACTGCGTTTTCAGTATTTTTCACCTCACTTTGGATAATTATAACCCTTGATCTGTGCATTTTCGGTTTTGGACTGCTGTAACAAATATGCACGGATATACTTGATGAATAAATTTGGCTAGGAGAAGTCGACCTAGTGTTGTTTAAAGTTGGGAGAAAATTTGTGCTCCAAGTTGGGCTAGAAGGCAATTGGATGTTGAGTGTATTTCAGCTAGCTAAATCTGGGATCGGCTTAGGACTGAAGATGAGATATCCTCTCTCTGCTGTACCCCATGTGTGTTCAGTTGGAGATAAGGATGGAGTACGTGATTGAGGGTCTAGAGGCCTCAGCCCCTGCTGCAAATATCCCAGTTTTGGACTGTTTTGTGGGCTGTGAGCAATGAAGCGTTATCTGCTAGCTCATTACTAGAGTGAATCAGACAAGGTTGGATATTTGTGTTGAGTTTGTGAGCTGGCCTGGTATTTGTGCTTGTTGGCCACGTGTGCTCTCCCATGAGGTGCTGGCACCCTTGGGGCCCTTCTTCACCAAGATATGGCTGAGCTCGATGCCTCTGTCCTCTTATCCTGTGTACTGCAGAGCTTGGTCCAGTGGAGCTTTTCCTTGCCCTCGAGTTCTAGCCAATGTTCCTCACGAGATCGAGGTAGTTCCTGTGTTCAAACCAGTGTTAGCTCCTCTTCTCAGTCACTAGGTTGTTCTGCCTTTGTGCTGCGCCTGCCAACCCTATTGTCTGGTGACCACACCCCCCGAAACCTCCCACCTTGCTGTGGCCAAAGCGTTCCAGTGAGTTGCATGCCCGTGTGGTCTTCGTTCCGTGGTCTGCAAAGGTCAGTGAAGCATTGGTATTGTTGCTGTGTAAAAAAATTGGATAAAACGTCTCAAAACTTTCACTGACAGGTATATGGTTTCAGTCAGCTGAAACAGAATTTTATTTGTTCTCAACCCATTTTTGGAGCACTATAACTCTTGATCCATGATTCTTTGACCTAAGGCTATTGCAGCAAACTTGTATAGATATGTGTGGTAAACAAATTTTATTAGTCAATGTTGGCCTATTATTGTTTGGAATTGTGAGGAGTAATGGAGTTACAGGTGGGGGTTTAGTTTGGTGTAGAGTTCAGTTTCAGAATCTAAAACGTAATTCAGTTTGCTGAATTTTTAGAAACCGTGAATTCCTCTCAGTTTTGAACCCTTCTAAGTCTCAATTCTTGAATGTTTTGGTGGATGATCATTGCAGTAAACTTGAAGATCTAATATTGGGGAGCAATTTCTTTTAAGAAGGATCTCCCTATCCTTGCTTTGAATTGAGAGAAAAGATTATTCCAAGTTGCTCTGTTAGGTAGAGGGTGCTGAATTTAGTTCAGTTAGCTGAATTGTGTAGTTTCGTGGAGTTCCAACTTTGGAGCTCTCTAACCTGAAAGTCTGTTGAGTTTTAGCTAGTATCCTTTAAAGTAAAGTTGGAGAGTGATCATAGAAGAGCAACTCCTAGTAAGAAAGTGTATCAAGCCAGCATAGGGAGATGAGAGAAAATCTATTGGAACTTCTAGGATTGTAATTTGATGTGGTTTTTAGTCAAGAAATTCGGGTGGCCAGCGCCATCGTTCTGCGTTTGTGTAGAGTATTGAAGTTCAGTAAATAGCTCCCTAGTAGGTATGGCTTGTGGTGATAGCTTGTAATTGTAATTTTGTAGTGCTTCGTAATACTTTCCTTGCTAGTAGCATATACACAGGCATTCATAATCATGGCATTTCATGTAGAGTACCAAGAAGAAGTGATTTGTGAAGAAGGACCCTGTTACAGTTCGAGCTTGTTCCAGTTCTACTGATCCAGTGGTGGATTCCATCTAACTGCTTATCGTAATAGAAGATATCAGATTTCCTCCTGTAGTAAGGCAAGCCCCGGTGCATTTGCCACCTCCTTGCTATTTTAAAATCTTTCTCACTTGATTGATGCATTAGGTGATAGGAGTTGTGTGCTAAACCGTTGATGCATTTCCTTCCTTGAAATTGATTACCCTTCCTTGATACCCGTTTTGAAAAGAATTTTATGATGCTTAGCCTTGCTTTAGCAAACAAAAATGTTTTCTTTTAAAACAAAAGTGATGCTTCAGTGGGTGGGAAGTTTTCAAAAATAAAACTTGATGGTGGATCCATCACGGCCGGGATGGGTTCAACGTCGGAAAAAATGTACCTCTGCCAGGTACCAAACTTTGGGTTGAAAATAATAAAGCTGAGATCGGGCGGTTGACTTGCACGAGAAAGGAGTCTCGGTGTAGTGTCTCCGTCTGAATCGATTAAGGACCGCACCGATTGTTGGCCTGCTGATCTAGGACCCTTTAACTGGCCACATACCTCACCATGGGTCAGCCTGAACCCGGCTATTCCATACGTGAAAAGATACCACGCACTAGGCGTGGGAGATGGTGGGAGTAGCAGTTATCCTCCTGGCAAGAGGCTGGATGGTAGGGTAATGTGCTCCCGGGTAGCGCAGACCTGTTCATGTAGTGGAGGATCCGTGGGAATGGTTGACATATGCAAGGGTTAAGTGCTACATATGTCGTGTGGTTGGAGATCCCCAGCTGGGTATTAATCGATTCAGATTGCCGTACTTCTCGGATATGAAGACTGGATCACTGCCCTGCATCGTAGTTTAATAAGTGAAACATGATTGTGGTTTGGTTAAAAGGAAGCTAGTATAGGACAAGTGAATGCTCTAGATTAGTCAAATCTAGATTTAGGAAAAATAATTAACTTGTGAAGTAAAAGTTTGGCATAAGGATTCACTACTAGTAAGCTCTTCTGCAAAATGAGTCTTTGAAATTTGACAAGCCTTACCTTGATTCCCAACAAGCCAGCATATTCTTGGGAGTCTTTTCTTTAGTCGGGTAAGTCTTGCTGAGTAATTGCGTACTCAGGGTTTTATCCCTTGTTGTTTTTGTAGGAGAAGTTTTATTCCCTTATCTTTGGGTTAGTTACTTCATGTGGAGGACTTGAAGCTTAGAAGGTTTTTATATATATCTCTTCTGGAAAGGCTTCACCCTTCCAATTATTGTAGTTAAGTTATGCCCTTCGAGTACTATCAGGACTTGTAATAAATACATCGCTTTCTACCATGTAAAACTTGAGTTCTGGAATGTAAAGTGTACTTTGTGAAAGTCTTCCGCTCTATCTCCAATGTGTGTGTATCAAATGTGATTACTGTAATATACCTGTTATGTGGGAGATCCTTGGGATGATGAGTTCCAGTTGGCGAACTCGATAGCCTTGTTAAGTTACTCGGTACACGTGCACATCCATCTGAGGCCATTAAGGCAAGGATTGGTGCATGTGGGCCTGATAACTTGGGAGGGCTGTCACATCGTGGTATCGGAGCGATCCCCCGTTAGCATGGATATTAAAGTAATCCTTTGATAAACTTCAAAATAATTTTGAGTCTAAATGATTTTTATAAACTTAAGAATCTATAATCAAGGCCTGATAGTAGAAGTGCAAATAATATGTGGTTAAAACTAAGGACTATCAGGTGGCTTAGTTTAAGATGCTAACCACTAACCCACAACCTGGGAAGGTTAATGCATACATGTGTAATGTTATTTTAGTGCCATTTAGTTTTTAATGGATCGACGCTCAGGTAAGGTGAGTTGTGAGAGCATGACCGAACAAACGTCGGTCTAGGGGAGTGCTTAATTGTGGCACTGGACTATATACATGTTACATATATGTATATATGAAGGTTGCATTGTAGAGTAATTATTTTTCTAGGAATTCAGTACCCCATGTATGTGTATGGGTATACAAACATGGGAATACTGAAAAGTGTAATGTACTTGTAACGACGCACCTACGCGCAGGTAAGAAAGTAAGTTACCACAATGGGCTGTCCTGTGGTTAAAAGTGTGGCAGCGGCGCCTATGCGTGGCTCAACGCTTAATGAGGAGCTGGCCTCCATGTAGAAATATATGGAGTATAAACTGTGACCAAATGTGTGAATTGCATCATGGGGTTTGGGCTATAATGGAATTTTTGCAGGTACACTGACTAAACTCTAGGAAATTACGACTAGTTAACTCCGGAGTGAGTAGGTATGCCACCGCCATTGAGCGTGCAAGCCACTATATGCTGGCAAGATTGTGAGGACGAATAGGACGAGCATGCATCATGACATATAACTTTAAGTTAAACCCCCTATGTAGTAGTTTTAGTACGTGTTTTGTCTACCCTGTTCATGCTACCTATCTTTGCCTTTCTATGCTACCTTTCCTTGTTTTTAAGCCTGGAAGCCAAGTTTAGTTGGTGGGCAGAATACCTTGCGCTGCAGCCAGAAGGACGTTAAGTTCTCGGGTTGAGTTCTGTGAGGTATTTCGGGGACGTCATGTTCTAGAAGCCCCTATTTAAATAAAGTTCAAAGTGTTTTTGGATCTAAAGAAAGGTGAAGAAGCGAGTGTAATGGACTATTTGAGAGGTTTACTCGCCTATCCTAGTATGTTTTGGATTTTGTGGATACTAGTGAGAGGAAAAGGGTAATACTTCCTACGTGGTTTTAATGTGAAACTTTAGCTCCTGATGACAACTAGTTCGACTGAAGGTTATAATAAGGTGGTTAGTCAAGCTATTCTAGGAGATAATAAGGTTCATCTACATCAGGAGTTTAAGTGAAAGAAGTAAAGAATATGCCCGATGTTAAGAAGTTTCTAGAGGTGTTCCCCAAGAATTTGCTTGGTTTACCTCCGGAAAGGGTCGTGGAATTTGCGATCGAGTTGCAGTCCGGAACTCCCATTTACCCTGGAAGTAGTAAGATGAACCAATATTTGGAACAAAGATTTTGGTGGACCTCTGGCTTATAAGGTGCAGCTGCTAGAGAATCTTGCAACAGTGCCCAACATATTCCACGTGTATCAGTTGAAGAGGTTTCTTCAAGTCCCCGAACATGTTCTTGAGAGGTCAAATGGAAATCTTCAACCTGATTTAACCTACTCGAGTATTCCAAAAAGGTTTTGGATCAAAAGGATTGGGTCACTCGAAGAAAAGTTATCGAGTTTTACGAGATACAGTGGAACTAACACCCGGAAGATATAGTCATGTAGTAGTCAGAGAAGTATTTGGAAAAGTATATTCCTGAGTTCCTAGTGTCTTGTAAACCCTAGGTTTGTATAAGTTGTCTTTGGTATAAACCAATGGGGCACAGCCCCTGCCTTGTAGGAGTAACTAGGAAATAAACCGGTGACGCATTTCCTTTTCTATTACTTGACCTAGAATTTTAATCTCGGGACGAGATTCCTTTTAGGAGGGAAGGCTGTAACACCCCTGGTGTTACGATTACTAAAACTCTGACATGTCATCATAAGCATTTGCATTAACTTGCTTGATACACCTAGAATGCATTCACTATGTCAACAATTTGCAAAATTGTGATGTTTTGTATTGAGTGTAGGACTTAGTATTAGGGCTTTGCTTGAGCTAAGTAGGTGAGAATCGTCTCTTAGGCGAGTGACCAGTTGACTTGGAGGCTTAAGTACTGAAGGTAAACTTAGAAGCTAGAGTAACTTTACTTTTGAAGTGTAAATCAAGTGGAAGGATCGCTTGAGGAGAGGGATCAGCTTCAAAACTCTAAATTGAGCCCAAGAGTGAAATGGTGCATAAACAAAGCAACTCCAAAAACAAGGGCCTTTTTGGCCATGAGTTCTGAGTACCAAAGTTGGATCTTATATTAAGGAGTAACTTTGCTTTTAGTGGTGGATCAAAGTTGAGATGTGGTTTGGAGAAATAGTAGTCACATTCGAAACTCTAAATTAGTCCCAAATGTGGAATTTAAAATCCATTGAGAATTTGTCAAAAGTCCATATATCAAAGTTGTGGATCTTGGAAAAGTGAACAATTTTCATATTTGGAGCTCTCCAAGTGATGTGGGAGAATTTGAAGTAATTTGCAAAAGTTCAGATTTGAGTCTGTTGGAATCAGCCCAAAACAGTTTTGTTTATCTGTTTTTGAACCCCTGTAACTTTTAATCCATGAGTATTTTGGAAACAGTTGTTATAACAAACCTGTAGAGTAACTATAGGAGAACAATGTTTATGAAATGTGGTAGCCCTAAAACCATATGAAACTAGGATAAAAACTGGTCCAAGCACAAGCTGATAGAAATTGTGGTTTTCAGACTTAGTGCAATAACCTGAATCTGAATTTTAGTGTTGTGAGTGCAGTTTTGGAGCTTCTTTGTGCCTAATCCATAAGGTTTTAAACTATGGGTTCTATACAAGAATTGAAGACAATATATTGGTGAACAAATCTCTTTGAGAAGGTTTGGCTTGGGGATGCATGGAAAATAGAGTGAAAGCTGTCCAAAAATGGGCTGTCAGTTTGCACTGACTGAATTTTTGTTCAGATTAGCTGAAAATTGAATTGCAGCAGGTTGCTCAGTTTGGAGCTCTTCTGTAACCAATTCATGAGGTGTTGGACTAAACATTTTATAGCAAAGTCAAATACCAGATGATAGTGAACAAGTTTTATGAGAGGAGTAGAGCTTGCTATTGTGTAAAATGTGGAGAAAATGTGGCTCAAAATTGGATTGTCAATTTATTTGGGCTGAATTTTGTTCTGTCTCTGAAATCTGAATTTCAGTGTAGAATGCCTAGTTTGGAGTTGTTTTGTGATCAATATGAGTGGTTTTAGACTGTAGTTTCTATAGAAAACTTGGAGATCATAAGTTAGTGAGCAAGTTTTCTTAAGGAGATTTTGCTTAGTGGTGCACCAAATTTGGAGAGAACTGGGTCTAAATTTGTGCTGTCAGTTAACTGAAACTGCGTTTTTAGTATTTTTCACCTCACTTTGGATAATTATAACCCTTGATCTGTGCATTTTCGGTTTTGGACTACTGCAACAAATATGCACGGATATACTTGATGAATAAATTTGGCTAGGAGAAGTCGACCTAGTGTTGTTTAAAGTTGGGAGAAAATTTGTGCTCCAAGTTGGGCTAGAAGGCAATTGGATGTTGAGTGTATTTCAGCTAGCTAAATCTGGGATTGGCTTAGGACTGAAGATGAGATATCCTCTCTCTGCTGTACCCCATGTGTGTTCAGTTGGAGATAAGGATGGAGTACGTGATTGAGGGTCTAGAGGCCTCAGCCCCTCCTGCAAATATCCCAGTTTTGGACTATTTTTGTGGGCTGTGAGCAATGAAGCGTTATCTGCTAGCTCATTACTAGAGTGAACCAGACAAGGTTGATATTTGTGTTGAGTTTGTGAGCTGGCCTGGTATTTGTGCTTGTTGGCCACGTGTGCTCTCCCATGAGGTGCTGGCACCCTTGGGGCCCTTCTTCAGCAAGATATGGCTGAGCTCGATGCCTCTGTCCTCTTATCCTGTGTACTGCAGAGCTTGGTCCAGTGGAGCTTTTCCTTGCCCTCGAGTTCTAGCCAGTGTTCCTCACGAGATCGAGGTAGTTCCTGTGTTCAAACCAGTGTTAGCTCCTCTTCTCAGTCACTAGGTTGTTCTGCCTTTGTGCTGCGCCTGCCAACCCTATTGTCTGGTGACCACACCCCCCGAAACCTCCCACCTTGCTGTGGCCAAAGCGTTCCAGTGAGTTGCATGCCCGTGTGGTCTTCGTTCCGTGGTCTTCAAAGGTCAGTGAAGCATTGGTATTGCTGCTGTGTAAAAAAATTGGATAAAACGTCTCAAAACTTTCACTGACAGGTATATGGTTTCAGTCAGCTGAAACAGAATTTTATGTGTTCTCAACCCATTTTTGGAGCACTATAACTCTTGATCCATGATTCTTTGACCTAAGGCTGCTGCAGCAAACTTGTACAGATATGTGTGGTAAACAAATTTTATTAGTCAAGGTTGGCCTATTATTGTTTGGAATTGTGAGGAGTAATGGAGTTACAGGTGGGGGTTTAGTTTGGTGTAGAGTTCAGTTTCAGAATCTAAAACGTAATTCAGTTTGCTGAATTTTTAGAAACCGTGAATTCCTCTCAGTTTTGAACCCTTCTAAGTCTCAATTCTTGAAGTTTTGGTGGATGATCATTGCAGTAAACTTGAAGATCTAATATTGGGGAGCAATTTCTTTTAAGAAGGATCTCCCTATCCTTGCTTTGAATTGAGAGAAAAGATTATTCCAAGTTGCTCTGTTAGGTAGAGGGTGCTGAATTTAGTTCAGTTAGCTGAATTGTGTAGTTTCGTGGAGTTCCAACTTTGGAGCTCTCTAACCTGAAGCCTGTTGAGTTTTAGCTAGTATCCTTTAAAGTAAAGTTGGAGAGTGATTATAGAAGAGCAACTCCTAGTAAGAAAGTGTATCAAGCCAGCATAGGGAGATGAGAGAAAATCTGATTGGAACTTCTTGGATTATAATTTGATGTGGTTTTTAGTCAAGAAATTCGGGTGGCCAGCGCCATCGTTCTGCGTTTGTGTAGAGTATTGAAGTTCAGTAAATAGCTCCCTGGTAGTTATGGCTTGTGGTGATAGCTTGTAATTGTAATTTTGTAGTGCTTCGTAATACTTTCCTTGCTAGTAGCATATACACAGGCATTCATAATCATGGCATTTCATGTAGAGTACCAAGAAGAAGTGATTTGTGAAGAAGGAGCCTGTTCCAGTTCGAGCTTGTTCCAGTTCACTGGTGGTGGATTCCATCTAACTGCTTATCGTAATAGAAGATATCAGATTTCCTCCTGTAGTATGGCAAGCCCCGGTGCATTTGCCACCTCCTTGCTTTTTTTAAATCTTTCTCACTTGATTGATGCATTAGGTGATAGGAGTTGTGTGCTAAACCATTGATGCATTTCCTTCCTTGAAATTGATTACCCTTTCTTGATACCCGTTTTGAAAAGAATTTTATGATGCTTAGCCTTGCTTTAGCAAACAAAAATGTTTTCTTTTAAAACAAAAGTGATGCTTCAGTGGGTGGGACGTTTTCAAAAATAAAACTTGATGGTGGATCCATCACGGCCAGGATGGGTTCAACGTCGGAAAAGATGTACCTCTGCCAGGTACCAAACTTTGGGTTGAAAATAATAAAGCTGAAATTGGGCGGTTGACTTGCACGAGAAAGGAGTCTCGGTGTAGTGTCTCCGTTTGAGTCGATTAAGGACCGTACCGATTGTTGGCCTGCTGATCTAGGACCCTTTAACTAGCCACATACCTCACCATGGGTAAGCCTGAACCCGGCTATTCCATACGTGAAAAGACAACCGCGCACTGGGCGTGGGAGATGGTGGGAGTAGCAGTTATCCTCCTGGCAAGAGGCTGGATGGTAGGGTAATGTGCTCTCGGGTAGCGCGGACCTGTTCATGTAGTGGAGGATCCGTGGGAATGGTTGACATATGCAAGGGTTAAGTGCTACATATGTCGTGTGGTTGGAGATCCCCAGCTGGGTATTAATCGATTCGGATCGTCGTACTTCTCGGATATGAAGACTGGATCACTGCCCTGCATCATAGTTTAATAAGTGAAACATGATTGTGGTTTGGTTAAAAGGAAGCTAGTATAGGACAAGTGAATGCTCTAGATTAGGCAAATCTAGATTCAGGAAAAATAATTAACTTGTGAAGTAAAAGTTTGGCATAAGGATTCACTACTAGTAAGCTCTTCTGCAAAATGAGTCTTTTAAATTTGACAAGCCTTACCTTGATTCCCAACAAGCCAGCATATCCTTGAGAGTCTTTTCTTTAGTCGGGTAAGTCTTGCTGAGTAATTGCGTACTCAGGGTTTTATCCCTTGTTGTTTTTGTAGGAGAAGTTTTATTCTCTTATCTTTGGGTTAGTTACTTCATGTGGAGGACTTGAAGCTTAGAAGGTTTTTATATATATCACTTATGGAAAGGCTTCACCCTTCCAATTATTGTAGTTAAGTTATGCCCTTCGAGTACTATCAGGACTTGTAATAAATACATCGCTTTCTACCCTGTAAAACTTGAGTTCTAGAATGTAAAGTGTACTTTGTGAAAGTCTTCCGCTCTATCTCCAATGTGTGTGTATCAAATGTGATTACTGTAATATACATGTTATGTGGGAGATCCTTGGGATGATGAGTTCCAGTTGGCGAACTCGATAGCCTTGTTAAGTTACCCGGTACACGTGCACATCCATCTGAGGCCATTAAGGCAAGGATTGGTGCATGTGAGCCTGATAATTTGGGAGGGCTGTCACAATTTTTGCAATGGTCCTTATATTTTTAATCATGGCTTCTCTTGATTTCTTATGGCCTAATAAAATGAATAACCTTGGACTAGCTCTGGTCTAGGATTCTCTGTATTTTTCCTATGTTCTTTATCACTTAAGTCTACTAGGAAAATATGTTCATTCTCTGGTTATTATTTTCCATCACCTTTCTTATTTTTCTAAGGTTTGGGCAGAAATAGTTTTTAATGGACATTCTTGGGTTATTCTTGTATACTGGGGTGTTTGGTATTTTTAAATAGTGTGTGTGTTGGGTATGTACGTCTACAAATTTTCTTTAGCCTAGTATAGAAGTATTTCTATTTTTCTTTGGTTTAATAAGGTTTGGGTATTTTCCTAAATTAAATCAAAACTCTATAAAGTATTGCAAAAACCATGGGGTTTAGTATTTTTGCTTGGTAGTTTATAATATGTAGGTCTAGCAAAATTTGTTTGATCAAATTTGGTTGAATATAACTCAAGTTATGAATTTTCCAAGTTCTCTGCTCATTTGAAAAGAATAAACATAAAAGGTTAAAGGAAAATGACTTTGCATCGGGATCCCTGGGCTTATTCCTATCTGAGTCGTTTAAACCGTGCCCTTGAAGAACTATTCACAGGTGTCACTGACTTAGCACTAAACCCCCTGGCTTTTTACCCATCTAACCTGCGCTCCTCCCTCGCCTGAACAGTAACCGAGGAGGAAAAAGCGGTGGTGCGGCTTACTGGTGACGGTAGAGGTCCGGCGAAGGGTCGGGTGAGGTCCAGGGGTCTCTAGCGATCACGTTGAGGTGCGGGTCATCGGTGGTGGTGACCAGAGGTGGGCTGGCCGCATGCACAGGCGGTCAGGCTCGCCGACGGTGCGTGCTCCGGCCTGCTCACTGCGGTAGAGTCAAATCAAGGTGCTCGGGGAGCTTCATGGGAGGTCAGTGTTGATGTGGGTGCAAGGAATTGGAGAATGGCTCACTGTGTGACCCGGTCCACGCGTGGTAGCGGTCGGCCGAAGTCCGAAGATGTCGCGCTCGCTTCTCCGGTGAGGCAATGCCTCGACTCAAGCTTGGGAAAGCTTCACCGCCTCTCGAGGAAGCCATCCAGGGGTTAGGGTGAGGCTGGGGGTCGACGGGAAGGGTTGGCCACGGCGGCCATGCTCGGGCAGTGATGGTGGGTGGTGGAGAGCTCGCCGGAGTTGGAGTTTCTGCTCGGAGCGAGAGGCGAAGTGAAGAGTGGACTGCTGCGCACAAGGGGCACTTATAGGCGCCCTCGGGCATGGCTGGGCGCAGGCGCGGGGGACAGGAGCCGACCGTGCGCGGCGCACGCGAAGAGGGCAGCCAGTGTGAGGCCGAGCGGTTGAGCACGCGATCGAACACATGGAGGTGTGTTTCTGCCCGAGTTCAAATGCCTGTTGGTCGACCTAAACGTGCATATCTTGCCAAGTATCCTGTGTATCGTCTCTTCATCGTGCCAACGGCTCTCTGCCTTGTGTGAGTCCCGAGTGAAGATATGGCCTGGGTGAGAAGATATTGTGATGTGAAGTCAGCTCTGTCTACACTGTTCAAACCGAGACAAAACACATGCCAAATCGTGTCAAACGATTTTGGGTTGATTTCAAACTTTGCCAGAGTGTTCCTGGGGTATTTTGGCGCCACTTTGATATTTGGACTTTGTGGATTCGAGTTTTGGAAAATAGAGAACACATCTGAACTTTGGAAAGGGGTTTAAAATTCAGAATTCTGAATTTGTAAATTTTCCATAGAGGCTTTACTTCATGGACAGTTTTGGGGATTTTGAAAAATCCAAATGATCAATCTTCCTTACTACATTTTTTAGTGTATTTAGTGCACTATAACTTTGTTAATTGGTCCACATTAAGATTTTGCATTTTTCCCAAGTCTTTTCTCTAATTTCCCTTTTGTGCTCAATGGCCAATTTGAATGGTGTTAGGGTTTTAGATGTTTTTCTCACTTGGGGTGCATGATGTGCTTAGTGTATGATTCTTGAGCTGAAAAAGACATTGCTTAGGCTTTAATCCTTTAAGTATGGTGCTTCTTGCATTATTAGAGCCACATGTGATAATGGTCACAAGTTGGGGTACAGGGAAAAAACCCTAAGTAACACTGGGGTGTTACATTAAGAATGTTCATAATTTCGAAGTTACTACTCCCAAAATTAATATAATTTTTAGACTAAAATAAAAGATACCAAGATAAACTAAATTATCCTTGGATTGAAATTATATAGAAGAATTATGATTAAACTACTTCTTAATATATAATCTACAATATAAATTATTTTTCCCTAAAATTCATGAGATGTGAACTATTCTCTATTTCATGATTGGAATCATGTATAAAAAAACTAAAATAAAATATATATATATAATATAAATAGTTTTGCATTCGTGTTGGTGTTTTATTTGTGCATCTAAAGTTAAAATGTTTGGAATTCAAACTTGAGTTTGATTTGGTTTTTTTTTAAAAAATAGAAATCAGTAAAATGAGAGAAAAAAGAAGACCTCAACCTGTGCCACTTGGGCCACCACTTTGTCGGTCCATTCCCCAGCGCCTCTCTTTCCCTATACTTGCTGGACCGGTCACCGATAGGGGCCGTGTGCTAGTCCCTCTATAAACGCATGGGCCAAACGTTGCGCCGCTGACATGCAGGCCCTGCGCGTCTGTCTCTCGCGTGCGTGACCCGCCAATGCCTCGGGTCCCTATCGCGTGGGGCCGTGGTTTCAGGGCGTGTTTTCCCCAAGGAATACGCCAATAGAAACTGAATCCCGCTTTAGCCGCCATGGACGAACTCTTTGCGGGAGCTGGCATAGCCGTCATAGATCCGCGCAGACCTCGAGCGCGTTTACCGGAGATTAGCTACCTACCTGGACTCTTGGGATTGGACTCCGCTACGATACTATAAACCCGGGGCCACACACTCCCCCATCCAGCCGAGCATGACAGCGAACCTGAAAGCTCCAGCGCCTCATCGGAGAGAGAGAGAGAGATGTGATAGTCGTGGTCGGTTCCCGTCGTGTCCGCCGGTCCGGCCGTGGGGACCAACCTAGGGGAAAGCTCAGAGCTCAGGAGGGAAGTACAGTGGCACCTGCGGCCGCGAGGATCACCGGTCCCGTCGCAATTCCTCGCCGGTGCGGGGGTGTTGCCACAAACCTGCATCCTGCCATGGGCGGACACCGTCAAAACCTAATGCTCCAGTATGGTACCACTACTAGCTTTGCCCTCTGCTGCTCCTTGCAATGCTCTATGCCGTATGTGTGATAGTGTTGGGGGTCGTCAAGGTGGCTTTCGCCGGTGGGTCGCAGCAGCAGTGGGCGAACGGTGCCGCCTTGGGCCGGAGGTAGAAGATAGAGTTTGGATCATCGATTGGCTAACGAACGATTGAGATTAGAACGAGAATACCATTTTGACCTAATCAATTTGGGTCGTCCGATTGTAATCCTGTGATTTGAATTCGATCTCATGTAAGTTAAACCACGACCGTCGATCAAATATCCGTCGGCCACAAATGCTTAACAGTTGGCTGTAAATGATGATCTGATCATGTTCGCTTGATTTTGATCAAAGGTCCGATATTGATGGATACCCCTTCGGCCGCACCTTTTGCTAAAGAGTCCTCGGTTTCTTAAACAATCAACCCGCCATCCTACTGAATGCAAAAGTACTTACATATCAGTCCATTTCATTTTAGATAGCACCCAGACTTTTCTAAAAATATTAGCCATGGTCCATTGGTGTCATTTAATTGTAAAATTAAATCAGGAAATTGATTTTTATTACCAAGGTAATCCTAAAACTTAGAAAATGCATAACTAATTCATTTTAAATCCTTTTAATCCATTCCAATTGTATTAGTCTCATAATAATATTATTCATCACCTAGTAACTTTATTTTGTTATGAAACATAAACTGAAATTGTGTACTTAATTTCTTTTGTACACCACTATTAAGTCTATAGAAATCCGTAACTTTTTAACCGTAACTCTGATTTGACCCGATCGAATTGCGTTAGATTCATAATAATATCATCTATACAGTATGACACTAACATTTATCGCACCCCATACTTTTATTATTAGAAATCTGTCTAGCCTATGTTTAATAGATTAACTCCTCCAATCAAAGTTAACCTATCCATAATTATAATTTGATTAAAAATATGATATCTAGTTAAGCTACAACTAATATTGAGGTTGAGTTAATTATTTATAGAATAGTCTCTCATATGATATACACTAAACAATTTATAATATAATTTAATATTTAAACCACATAGATCTACCATAAATCCTAATTCTTTAACCATAACTCTGCTTTTAGTGGTTTGCGAATCCACGATCTCGTAGCTTCACGTAGATCATTATTATTCAGTTTGTACTTATGTTTGATGTGATGTTAATTTTGCCTATGCCATGTTTGTTTGTATTGTTACGGCTAGCAGCGAGGTTACGAGTCACCTGAAGAGCGAGTTGGTACCTGGAATCTCAAGTCCCACACAAGTTGTGCCCTTGATCACTTCTTTTTACCCAATCATGTTCTTATTAATCATAATGATCTGCATAGGTTAACTTTGATGGGACCCATTAGATTACCCTAGTTTGACTATCTTTATACCTTGATTACGACTGAATTTTTGGGTAGTACCTGCTATTGCTTTATATGGTTTTAGGTATAGAGATACACATTATTCATGATTATACTTTTATTATCAGTTGTTATTTACTGTTCATGATAAGATCATTATGTTAATTGGAACATGGAGAACCACCCGGGAAAACAGTGCTACCATAAGGGTGGTATGGGACGCCCTTGGCTGACTAATTAGGAAAGCTAGTGGAGGACTATCTTACCCGAAAAGGGCAAGGGCAGTAGGGGAGTGGTCAGTGTAGGGAGGCCCTTGGGCTGATTTTGCTGCGATGGCGGTCAGGCGAGGGGGCCCTGCATTGGATCTTCCTAGAAACTGTAGCGAGTTTTCTAAAGCAAGTGGATCTTTGTAAAGGCCTCGTAGTGTTACCCTGCCTCACTTCCTTGGTAGAGGTGTATGGGAAGTCGCGATCCCTTGGTAGATGGGTAACATGACTTGTGGGTAAAGATGCGCAACCTCTGCAGAGTGTAAAACTGGTATACTAGCCGTGCTCATGGTCATGAGCAGCTTAGACACTCATATGATTAACTTATGGAATTAAATTCAATTTGTCATTTGCATCGCATTGGGATTTATTATTATTTTGACTTACTATTACTATGGTTTGGTATATACATACACTTAGCAACTGCTAATAAAATTTTGACCAACTTTAAAAGCAATGCTCAGCTTTAACCATCCTATTTGGTAAGCCTTACAGTTCATATGAGCTCCCACCTTTGGCGAGTTCATGCACATTATTCCCCACAACTTGTTGAGCGATGAATGTGTGTGAGCTCACTCTTGCTTTCTCACACCCCCTACAGGTCAAGAACATGTACCGCAGGATGAGGCACATGGAGGATGCTGTGACGAGTTCGTGAGAGGTCTAGGCCGTCGTCTCACAGTCAACTTTGGGTTGCTAGATCGTTGTCTACTTATGATGTAATTATTTATTTATTTTGTACAGAACTCCTATTATATAGTAAAGATGTGACATTCGTTTCTGTACCACTATTCATCATATGTGTGAGACTTGGTCCCAGCACACCTGATATTTATTTCGCACCAGGGTCTTGGTGCCCTCGAAACCTGGGTGTCACAGCGAGAGAGGGATTACAATCCAGCGTGAATAGTACGGTGGTACTGTTCACCTATTTATAGGCACGTGACACAACCCATGTAAAAATACATTTTTGACCTTAATACTTGCTCATAACCGTAGCCTAAATCACTAGGGATTAGCTAGTATTTTCCTCTTCGACTCAACATTATGCTTGATCTTTGTCACCGCTTTAAACCAAAGCTATTACGCTTTGACCATAACTTCGACGCTCATTGTTGTCGTTCTCGGGTTATACCTTCGTCTTGAAGGCCTTCGACAGAGGAGAGAGCTTTTATCATGAACCGCAGCTTTTGTAGTAATCAATATTATGTTAAAAACAATTGATTAGTTGTGTTTTTAGGACATTCGGAAGAGGAAGGCCCCCAACAGAAGTATCAAGAGCTTTTAGTGATCGCTAGTTTAAGAAGGTTTGCTGATGTGTACCATTGTTTGCTTAATCATAGATGCTATCTATTGCCCATCACTGTTTGATTTGAAATATTCTTGTTTCCTTACATTAACCTGCAATTTTCTTCATAAAGCGGACATTCAAATCAAAAGCATTGAGTAATATTGAAACCTAGTTATTTGCTTGTGACTATTCTGAATCTGATTGGTAGAGTTCATATGGATCATTTCTCTCTTTTGTTTATTGATGCAGCTTTCTGAAGTTATGGTGAGAAGCAGCATGAATCCTACTGTTAGTGATCAAGCAATCTGCTTGGATCTCATTGTTAAATCGAGAGGCATCGCTGCTGCCAAGAGGTACGTTTTGGACCTCCTAGAAACTTCCAAGACTTATTTTAGATATGACACTCTTCTCAATTCTTACTGCAAAGTTTTGATGATTGAGAAGGCCGAGTCCCTTATGGAGAAAATGAAGGAGCTCAATTTCCTTTCATATTTTATAAGAGAAAGGTGGAGCATAGGAGGAACTAAATACCTAGAGTATGTGTTGACTGGTATACATTCATGGGATTATAAAAAGAGGGAGTCATGAAAAAATTAGACGCTAAAAGCAGTGATATAGTTGTTTATTTGGCAAAGTTTGGTTGAGTAGAAAAGGCCATCTACCTATTTAGGAGAAAATAACACATACTCTGTTCAGAGATTGGGTTTCTAGCTGAATAGTTGTATGAAAGTATACATTTGTATGGCTTGACTTCGTATTACACAAGGAGAGACTAGCCACTCTATAAATATAAAAGGTGATGACTGATTGCCAACACAGTTAAATTTACCAAACAAGTTACTTTTTTGTTTATCTTGTCTTCTAATCTACTATTGTGGTACGATGTATGCTTCAGTTGAAGAGTAAATTGTTGACTTCATGCCATGGCATGCTAGGCACGATGTAGTGAATGAGCACTTTTTAATTGTTGTTCCTTGTTGTGAAGTAATTGTGAGTGTTTGTCCCATGAGTTCAGTTTCAATATTCTTTCTTAAGATAATTTGCTTATAATTTTTAATTATATTTTGGTATTCTTATCATCCATCCTGATTGCAAGCTGGTTGTTAGCCATGATGACTATAGCTTAACTTCTAAGCTGCCAAGGGAGAGAACTTCTGTTGTAACTGTACTAAGAAACCCAGTTGATCATGTATTTAGCACATATGAGTTCTTAGTTGAAGTTGTAGCTAGATTTCTTGTGCATCCAAACTTAACTTCTGTGAAGTTAATGAGTACCCGTGTGTTAACACATTGTTGTGTTGTCCAAACTTTGGATATCTGTCCTTGGAAGTACTTGGTTCCATGTATGAGGAAAGATCTGTTTTCCAAGGTATGCCTATTACTTCAGTAGTTCAGTTTACCCTTTGGTTTAAATTTGCACTTTATAGAATTATACTGGCAAAAAATAATAGTTATCTTTTTTCATAGCAATTTCCTAGTACATATTGTCCTGTCAAACTGACCAATTTATATGTTCACTGTTCAGTGATTTTGTTGCAAATCTGTACCAGTATTGTGTTATGTCTCATGTGTATTTATACGTTATAATGTTATATCTTCTCGCACAAGCAGAACTGTAGTAAACATCTGTCTGCCCCTGATTTTCTTAGCCAGCTTTAAAAAAATCTGGTTTGATAATTTTTTATGTGTACTCATGTTACCTTGGCAGATTACTGGTTAATGAACAACTCATACTTTGATGGAGCACATGAGGTTCGACATTGTGTCAGGAAGCATTCAGATCTTGGGTTGTATTGTGCTTCAAGTAGCTAAGGTATATAATTAATGTCATGAAGGATTGTTTTCTCTTAATCCCATATTGTGTGAGATAGTAAATATATGTCCAGAAAACAACTTACGTGCAGGACTCGCAAATCCCTCACCAAGCAAACTGCTAGAAAACTTTTTAGAGCTAGAGATGATGAAGATGATAGTGCTTGTTGGGGGCTTGTTCTCAAATGCTATGAATTAAGAACAAGACAACATAAAAGTGTTAAATGTTGAACTCCTTCGTCCTTAAAAACAGTATATCCCTTCGGGTATAATGAATCTCGGACGAAGGTTACGAAAGAAAAGACCTTCGTTAGATTGATAAACGGTTAAACAAAGCAACCATATATATATATATATATATATATATATATATATATATATATAATGTGCGAGTAATAATACCAGCATTATCATCGATATATTTCCCTTATTAAATTTATAAAAACGAATTAAAAATGTACCTTCAGATAGATGTAAAGTAAAGGTACAAACGTGATGCGAAAAAACGTATGCCAAGTCAGCGTGAACAGTACAGGAGTAATGTTCACCTATTTATAGGCACGGGACGCAGCCCGTGTAAAATTACATTGATGCCCTTTACATTTATCAATAACTACAATAATTCTTCGAGGTCCAATTTGGCTTTTCATCTTTAAGTCGGTTCCTCTTTTCTGTTATTGTGCCGAAGTCTTTCTGCACATAGCTTCGTGATCGTCTTATCCTTCGTCATGATCGTTTTTCATTCCAGTCAAGCTTCGTCTTAACCATACTCTTGTATATTCGCGACCTGACTCCGAAGGTGCCTGTTCCGAAGGTGCCTGTTCACATATTACACTTGGAAAATATTGTCAAATTATGCTTTTGAGGACCTTCGGGAGCCGAAGGCCCCCAATAGTAGCCCCTCGCAATATCAATTTATTGTAAAGATAAATTCATATTGCGACATGGACGAAGGCTTTAAGCCGAAGGTCCGAAAAAAACACCTTCCTTTTGCTAGAATAGCAACAGTCATTGACAAGCGGGGCCCTCCAGTTTTCGACATACTGGGTGTATAAATACAAGCTCACCATGAGTTTATTTGGCACGCCCTTTTGCCACCTGCTTTTTACTCACCCAGCTTTTAGCCTGCGCGCGACATCATTTGCTCGGTCTTAAATTTTTAAGCTTCGGTTTCAAGTCTGGTTTGCCAGCATTCGCGAAAATGTCTGAGGAAAAGATAGTTGCTGGTGCTTCAAAGCTAAGCCTTTCGGAGGAAATGCACCTGGGTTTTCTTGAGTCAATGTCGAAGACCAATACGGAAAAGATTGTCAAGGAAACTTTGGAGGGTTTATCTGAAGATACTGGCGACAGTGATAGTTATGATGTGGATAGTGGTGGAGAGGACTCCGAAGATCGCCCTTGGCGGCCTAGTCACTCAAACTTCGGAAAATCAACTATGAAGCAGAGTCACCTTGAAAATATGAGGGGGAGATATTTCCGAGATATATCCATCGTGAGGGCAGATGACGGAGAAAAAACTACGCCGACCCCCGAAGATAATGAAGTTGTGGTCTTCCGAAGCTTTTTAAAGGCTGGGCTACGATTCCCTCTAAGTAGGTTTGTGGTAGAAGTTCTGAAAATATATCAAATTTACCTTCATCAACTTACCCCTGAGGCAGTGATAAGATTGGGAATCTTCGTCTGGGCCGTGAGGAGCCAGGGCCTGGAGCCAAGTGCAAAAAGCTTTTGCAATATACACGAGCTAGTATATGAGACGAAACCCTGGGGTAAGGAGCAATATCATAATAATTTTGGTTGCTATAGCTTCGGTGCCCGCTCTGGGTCAAGCTGTCCCGTGCCAACCTTTCGGAAGAGATGGCCCAGGGAATGGATGAAGGAATGGTTCTATGTGAAGAACGATTTGAAGGTTCGGGAAGATATCAAAGATATCATCATGCGCCCTATCTGGCAGCGCTTCGGACTCCGGAAACCAAAGGTAGAAATGGACGAAGCAGCTGAAGAATGTTAGAGGGCCTTCGGCGTAGTCTGTTCTTTTATTGGGACCAGGGATTTAATGCAAGAGCACATTGCCTTCAGAGTGTGGCCACTTGCAGATAACTGGGAAATGCCGAAGGAGACCGTTAAAGAAACTGACGAGGGTGGACTAATCAGGCTGAAATATACATTCAAGTACGGAGATAAGTTTATTGAACCGGATGATGATTGGCTGAAAAGCATTGAAAATGTAAGTGATGAATTGCTTGGGGCATACTCAAAGGCCGAAAACACTGCATTATCAGCGGCTTTCGGAGGCCGAAAGAAGAAGAGACTCAACCGAGTATTTGATGCAATTGGGTTTATCTATCCCGACTACTATTATCCAATGCGAGGTCAAAAGAGAAAAAATACTTCTCCTGCAAAGGACACTACTTCGGCTGCTCCCGAGGAGCCAACACCGAAGAGGAAGAAAGTAAAAGTGTTCACACATCCTCCACGCTGTATTGAGCCGGCCATAGTGCCCAAGTTTATTGGCGAGGCCTCTTCGGCCATAGTGCCCGAAGCCAGAGAACCAACTACAGCGCCAAAATCCGAAGAAATGGCCGAAGCACCAGCAATAGAAAAAACAGGAGAAGAGAGAACTGAAGAAAGAAAAACACTAGATGTTTTAAGTCCTTCATCAAAAGTTGAGGCAGCTAAAAACCAGAAGGGGCCAGCAGCGACCCCGAAAAGAAAAAGGATGGTTAATGTGCTGGATGTTCTGGAGACAATTAAATCTTCAAGCACAACTCCAAAGAAAACTGTTGAAGTGTCTACTGAAGCCTTTGCTGCTGAAACTTCGAAGCAGCAATTTGAAACTGAAGCTGGGCCTTTGGAATCCACCAAGATACAACCTTTGGAGGTCGAAAAAATGTCAAAGGCAAGTTTAGAAACTGAAAAAGCAAAAATAACAGAGCCGATTCTGACTAAGGAAATTGGCACTGCCACCCCCGAAGCATCTTCCAAAACACATGATTATATTGTGCGACATGCTTCGGGGAAGAAACTATCTGAAGAAGAGATTTTTGAAGCCAATCACTATGCCCGAGAACTGAAGTATCCTAGGGGGGCCGTAGTGTTCAATGGGACAAACGAAGATGATTTTCTGTACTGTCTCCCAGACAATAAAGAATTATCCGTGTGCCGGGAGATGGCTAGAAGCATGGGGTTCCCGAAACTCGAAGCTGGCCTTTGCGCCATGACAAAGGACGATCTTGCGGATAGCCTGGCATACAATAGTCTGAAGGTACAAAAATTATGAATTTTGAAGTTTATGAATTTTGAATTAGTTTTTTGCTCTTATGTTAACTCATTCATTCTTTTGAATTGGGCTTAATACTCAGCAATGCCTTAAGGGCTCAGAAGAATGCCGAAGATGAGAGCTGCGCCATTGCTCTCAACAACCTTCGAACAGAGGTTATCAGGCTAAGAAACGAAGCCTCGGAGAAGGACAGAGTTCTGCTTACATTAGTGGAAAAAATGAAGGAAGACGAAGCTAACTCTAAAACTCAAGCCGAAGCTCAGAAGCGTGAAATCGAAGATCTTCGTAAACAACTAGCCCGAGCCAAAGAAGAACGCATTCTTGAAGAAACAAGACGAGAATTAAGCGATCAATGGGCAGATCATTTGGAAGTAAATGTTAAAGAGCTTCGTGCTTCGAAGAAGAGGTGCTACGATAAATCCATAGAATGTGTTAAGAAAGTAAAAACCAGCTTCGCCAGCGTTGGCGCGTTCTCAAGTGAAGAAAATTTCACAAGAGGAAATCCAGAAGGCCCGATTGAATGGATTAGTCGCGAAGCTGATGTCTTCGACGAAATCTTGAATAGTCGCGGGGACATTTGTGCTTTTTCGGGCGCCAGGGGAATTGTTACCATTTTAGAGAAGAAAGGGTGCGAGCATGTGAAATCTTTGGCGCAGTCTGAAGCTACTTTATCCTCTGAAGATATCACAGACCCTTCAGCCGAAGCAAGCCAGGTTGGTGGAAAATTTTTCACTGACATTTGGGACAATGGCGGCCGAAAAATGGCTCAAGAGATCATTCAAAGAAGTGAAAAAGGCATCCATGATGCCAGGGAGGTAGCGAGAGCTGCTGAAAAAAACACAGGGCTCGAAGGGCAAATAGGTATTAATTAGTGATTTTTATTTTGTTGTAATTCTTGATTTTGAACTTTATTCATAGTTTGTAATAGTAATATAGCCGTGTCCTCTCCTCCCTCAGAACCCGCTGAGGCATCTGCGGACCCTCCCCCGAAGGGAGACGACGAAATTAGACAAATGGCCGAAGCCATCATGGACGAAGTTGTCAATCAGCTGCTAAACGAAGCTGCAGAAGTAGTTCTTAGGGAAGATTAAATGCTATTGTAAAAATGCTTGGAACATGACAAATTTAAAACTTTGTAACTTTGAATGTAATATATAATCTATTTACGGTTCAATTCTTTACGATGCATGAAATTTTTTCATACATACCGCTTTTTGAGCCTTCGGCGAAAAAACACCTTCCCTTCTTTTCATGCTTTGTAAATAAGATCTTTTATGTGTCACAAGAGTTGCCATATTTCTTTGATGAAGAATCTCTGAACTTCATGAAAACATTCTTTGAATCCATAAAAAAGTCTTAAGTTGCCTCTCAAATGCAGCTACACTTCTTCTCAATTTAACTTGTGCCTTGGCACGATTTTCTCTTTTTCAAAACATTCTTCGAAGATCAATGCTGTGTCCCCTTCCTGTTCTCCATGCAAAATGATGGATGATGCTTATGTTATGCAAAATGATGTAATGATGTTATGTTATGCAAAATGACATTTATGCTGAAAATACACATATCCCTGCCATAGAGCACACAATCTTTTTATCTCAGCATTGACTTTTCGCTGTAAGCCTCCCTTAGGAGCTTCTTCGCTTTTTACTTTCAGCGGAATCAGCGTTTATTTTTCGCTGTAAGCCTCCCTTAGGAGCTTCTTCGCCTTTTACTTTCAGCGGAATCAGCGTTTATTTTTCGCTGTAAGCTCTGCATTCGCTTTGGAACGACTTTCGAGCAGAAAACTTACACTGCGCTCCCTTAGGAATGACTTTTTATTATTTCAAAAAAGTTACGGCTCATTCCTTAGAACAAGTTTTCAATAATCTGAAGGTTCTCCGTGCCTCCATAAATTCTTGTGCTTCGGTAACTCAAGCCTTTGGAGGAGATATATTTTCATTATGATAATACGGTAAACTGTTACAAGGATATGAGAAACAATAAAAAACACTTAAACTCCCCATAATTGTTCTTTACTGTGAAGAAAATAAAACTGAACGTGAAAGCATAAAAAACTGCTGTGGGAGTAGGATATTTTGTCAGTAAATGTGCTTTGACTCTGGTACAGTGCTATTGACTGTGCGAGCTTCGGATTCTTCTCTGAAGTCCCTCTAGGGGTGAGAGTGCTGGCTCCCTTCTGGCTGCGGAGCTCGTTGTATTGGTGGTGGCGGTGGAAGCTGTTGCCAGGAAGCTTGGGGTTGGCTTGCCGAAGCAACAGAGGCTGCAGGGTGATTGCCTACATATTCTGGAATATAAGGCGAATGATACGAAGCAGTATGCATAACCTGCTTCGGCTGGCTCTGTTGTGCTGCAGCCTCTGCTAGCTCCTTTTGCTTTTGAATGGTAACATGACACATTCTGGTAGTATGGCCCTTGCCTTCACCGCAGAATAAGCAGTAAATTTTTCTTGGTTGATCTCCAAATCTTCCCCCGAAGCCCCTGGCGCCTCTGCCTCTTGGCGCTTGCGGCCGAAAAGAGCTTTGCTGTTGCCCCGAAGCTTGCTGTTGCCCCGAAGCTTGCGAGGAATACTGTGACCTTTGCTGCTGACTCCCTTTGTCATCATTTTGAGTAGAATTGTGAATTGACCTGACATGCCTCGGATAAAACCTTCCTCCGAAGCCCCTGGTCATTTCAGAAAACCTGAGAGCTTCCTCCCTTCTTTGGCAAAAATCATTGTCAGCTTGAATATACTCGTCCATCTTCTGGAGCAGCTTCTCCAAAGTTTGAGGAGGTTTCCTGGCAAAGTACTGAGCTGAAGGTCCTGGCCGAAGCCCCTTAATCATGGCCTCAATGACAATTTCATTGGGCATTGTTGGTGCCTGTGCCCTCAGACGTAGAAACCTTCGGACATATGCCTGAAGGTACTCTTTGTGATCCTGGGTGCACTGGAATAAAGCTTGAGCAGTGACTGGCTTCGTCTGAAAACCTTGGAAGCTGGTTATCAACATATCCTTTAGCTTTTGCCATGAGGTGATTGTTCCTGGCCTAAGGGAGGAGTACCAGGTTTGTGCAACGCTCCTGACAGCCATGACGAAGGACTTTGCCATGACCGCTGTGTTGCCACCATACGAAAACATAGTTGCCTCATAACTCATCAAGAATTGCTTCGGGTCTGAATGACCGTCATACATAGGGAGCTGAGGTGGCTTATAAGACTGTGGCCAAGGTGTAGCCTGCAATTCTGTTGACAGAGGAGAAGTGTCATCAAAAGCAAAATTTCCATGATGGAAATCTTCATACCAGTCATCCTCGTTGTAGAAACCCTCTTGATGAAGCTCTCTGCGCGGGGGCCTTTGATTCTGGTCATCTTGAGCGAGATGTCGAAGCTCTTCAGAGGCTTCATCTATCTGCTTTTGAAGATCAGCTAGACGAGCCATCTTCTCCTTCTTTCGTTGAACCTGTTGATGGAGCATCTCCATTTTTTGTATTTCTTGGTCCAAGTCGTCTTCCGGAGGCGTTGGACTGATGGCCTTCCTCTTCTGGCTTCGGGCCTCCCTAAGAGAGACGACATCCTGATTGGGGTCCAGCGGCTGCAGAGTGGCAGCCCTTGTCGTTGAAGCTTTTTTCGGCGGCATGACGAAGGTGACGCTTGCCGAAGGTTTTCAAAACCCAAAAAGTGGAAGTGAGTTCACCGGAGGTGGGCGCCAATGTTGGGGGCTTGTTCTCAAATGCTATGAATTAAGAACAAGACAACATAAAATTGTTAAATGTCGAACTCCTTCGTCCTTAAAAACAGTATATCCCTTCGGGTATAATGAATCTCGGACGAAGGTTACGAAAGAAAAGACCTTCGTTAGATTGATAAACGGTTAAACAAAGCAACCATATATATATATATATATAATGTGCGAGTAATAATACCATCATTATCATCGATATATTTCCCTTATTAAATTTATAAAAACGAATTACAAATGTACCTTCAGATAGATGTAAAGTAAAGGTACAAACGTGATGCGAAAAAGCGTATGCCAAGTCAGCGTGAACAGTACAGGAGTACTATTCACCTATTTATAGGCACGGGACGCAGCCCGTGTAAAATTACATTGATGCCCTTTACATTTATCAATAACTACAGTAATTCTTCGAGGTCCAATTTGGCTTTTCATCTTTAAGTCGGTTCCTCTTTTCTGTTATTGTGCCGAAGTCTTTCTGCACATAGCTTCGTGATCGTCTTATCCTTCGTCATGATCGTTTTTCGTTCCAGTCAACCTTCGTCTTAACCATACTCTTGTATATTCGCGACCTGACTCCGAAGGTGCCTGTTCCGAAAGTGCCTGTTCACATATTACACTTGGAAAATATTGTCAAATTATGCTTTTGAGGACCTTCGGGAGCCGAAGGCCCCCAACAGTGCTGATGCCGACACAAATGATCAGGTTGTACCTCGGTAACTCCACTTTCTTCCCAGCCCTTTAGAGATGATATGACCATCTTTGTTCGGCTATTTTCCTAGCACTGGTCTATACTGCAGATCAATGCATAAAAAGCTGCCTTAGAAAAACATAGTTTGAAGGATAAAACTGAAGATTAGTAATGACAACTTAAACGGTCATCATAGCTAATGCACATCTTAGCTACCAAAAACATGTTTATCCATCTAGAAACCTTTTCCCCTTCTCACTGCCCTATGATTACCAGGTTTGAGAATTCTTTTTCCAATAGAATTTGTAGGCTACAATAATCTGGCTCAAAGAATGTGAATTCATTTCCCTTTGTACTAAAGAATCACAAATAACTGTACGTACTCCTAAACATGAATAAGTGCAATCATTTTGTATAAATTAAATCATGTGTCATTCTGTGCAAAAGATACTAATAGTACCACCACTACCATGTTCTACTTCAACATCAAACTTCAGAAAAGATTAAGAGGTCAATGTTTTTAAATGAATGGACCTTTTTATAGGCTGTTTGCAAATACAGGTATGTAGAAACTCTAAATTTTATGTGCATTAGCTTCCCATGGTTTAGAAAACAATAACTATATTGACCAAAAGTTAAGAGACACTTCCCTCATGGTATGCGGTCTTACAATCCAAACATCAAGATAGTTGTCCACATTGTTGGACCAATTCACATTGGCAAATTAACTTAACTACCCTCTCTCAAGACCAGAGGTAGCTAAGTAATAACTAAACTCCCAGGACACTGCCTCCAAAAGGGACAGATGTCAGATAACCAAGTAGTCAGAATTCAGCTAACCTTGGCAGGTGGTGCAGTCCTATTATGAACTTGACAAGAGCTTCGACCTAGGCATTTTTCAGCCGAGTGGCTTCACACCAACCTCAAGGACCTCGACGTCAAAGTACTTGACTATAGCGATCTCTGTTCGACCTGTGAATTATTATTTGTGCAACATGTAACTTGCAATTTGATAGTCAAACACAATATTACTAGCTTTTGATTGCCATTTTAGTAACGATATCTATGGTTAGACTTATCTGACTAATAATCTATTGGAGTCTTTTCATTAAAGGAACCTATGATGTCTAAGAAGAAATTAGTCACCTTAATTTTGGATAAGTGGTTAATGTGACAGGAAATAATCTTCACAATCAGTGCTGCTCAGAATATTTAGGCTTGTTTGGCACTATGTTAGACTTACCATGATTAGAAACAAAATGTTAAAACCTATATTCGCAAATTTAACTACAACGACTGGATTTACTTAACAGTTAGTTCTCGTTCTATTTTCTTTGTCCCATCATTGAGAAGTAGCATGTCACACTTCATTTTGTATGTGCCTTGAGAAATTTGAAGGACTGGTAATTCTTTTCATTAGCAGCTGCATCCTCATTTATCTCCTTTTGTCATTTACAAGTGGTATTTTGAATATGCATACAATATTACACATTTTTCATCTTAAGAAAGAGATGTTAATCATGCCTTGAGTATAATGTTTTAGATTTTACACTGATATTTGTATTCTGACATCTCTTTGTTTCTTTATGTTAGACTTAGCCAGCCTTGTAAACATTACAGCGATAAAGACAATAGTTCAGTGTGCGGACAAGTTGATTGCTCAGTAGGAGTTTGCCAATGATAGTGTTATCAAGGGAACTAAAAGGAGGGTAGTGTCCATCTGATGAATGAGAAAGGCATGTTTGTGTTCGTTAACTTACCTTTTGATCAAGTAAGGGCAAGTAGTCGCAACATATGGTTGCCATAAATACCTTTTAGATGTTAGAGACATACCATACCGTGCCACCACAACTCATTCCATATCCATCTGTCCTTCATCATTGCTTGCACGAATTTAGCGCTTGCATTTGGTAGAGCCATAGCCTAGTTACTGTGCATTATATATTTATAGGAATCCGTATTTATTTGCAGTGCAGATTTTAGAATTTCAATGGTGCTGATTGCCAAGCAGTAAAAAGAGTCGTAGCCTCCTCCTGCCGCGAGGTATGTCCCCACCCCTTACCCACCTCCTTGCTCTATTGCGTATGTTTTTTATCTTGCCCCCTTTTATTCAATTGTTTTTCGGTTAGTCTAAAATAGTACAATTCATGGAGATATTTTTGTTGCTTTCAACTCAGCTACGTCCGGTTGACTGATGTTAACGCCATGAATCGAGTAACATTTTATGCCCATGCGAATGCTTCAATGCCCCATTTGGGTCTTGTGGGCAAATGATCGGATGGTGCATAACTTCGATGTAGCTTATTTGATTAGCTTATAATGGAACACTGGGAAGACTTTGATCCACCACAGTGTAACACCCAAGGTGTTACCCAAGGCCCTAGCCTAATGAGCACACTTTTGGCATCTTACCCTATATGCTAAATTTTTGGAAGTGAAGGCACTAAAAGCTTAGAAGCATGGTTAAGCCAAGTATTGATCATCATAAGAAAGGAACCCTAGCCTTCATACAATTTTCACCCATAAACAAGGTTCTAAAACCCTAATTCCCCTCTTAAGCCATTAAACCCTAACCATGGGATTAAAGGGGAAAGAGTGGGCAAATGGCCAAATCACAAAAGGGAACCTTTACCAAAGATGAAGTATATTAGCAAATCTACAAAATGTATTAAGAGAAGTATTACAAAAAGGCCCAACAAAAACCCCAAAACAATTCACCAAGTGGGGAGCACACTAGAGCCATTCAAAATTCTCTAAGTCCCCAAAACCAACCCTAGCCCAAAGATCAAATGTGTTCACCCTTGTGCTGGCACCAAAACCACATAATAACAAAAAGTGGCCAAATTACCCAAGGCACATCCCTGAAAAATTTGAATTCAAACCAAGGTTGTTTGACATGGTTTGACATTAGTTTTGTCGCTCGTGAACAGTGCAGACAAACAAGACTTGGCACCCACATATCTTGCAAACTAGGGCAGATCTTCCATGGGAACTTACACAAACTAGCTAGCCCTAGGTGGCAAGAAGAGATCTTGCACAAGACATTTGGTGAGATCCGCATGCTTTGGAGCTTTGCAGGCGCAAGAACTCGGGTAGATGAACATGGCCACGTGTTCGACGCGCCCTGGCGACGCCAGAGCACGCCCTCAGCGCTCCGCCAACGCGCGCAGCCCCACGCCGTGCCAACCCCGCGTCCACGCCCGCGCCCGCGGTTATAAAAGCCATCCCAGCCTCGACCGTACACCCCCGCGCGTCCTGACCCAGCCCGGTCACAAGTTCGCCGGTGTTTGCCCAGAGAGCGAAGTGCCAGCGGCCGTGCAAGCCACGACCACCGAAGATCGACCAAACCAGCCACTCCCTGTCCCGTTCGACCCTCAGGTTAGCTTCTACGGACCTCAGTGAAGGTCCCCAAGCTGCGGATTGAACTATACCTCACCGGAGACGCCGGATCGACGTCGCCGGACTTCAACCGGCCGCCGTCGCACGTAGACCGAGCTCCACGGTAAGCCACTCGTCGATTCCTTGCACCTGTTGCATTCTTAGCATCCCGTGAAGCTTCTTATGCCACTTGATTGAGCCCTACTACCGTGAGTAGGCCGGAGCACACGCCGCCGACGAGCCTGACCGCCTGCGCACACGGTCAGACCTATCCCGGCCATCACCGTCAACGACCCGCACCTCGACGTGACCGCCAGGACCTCCCGGATCTCACCCGTGTAACACCCCAGGTGTTACCATGGCTAGGGCACATCTATGCACTAATGGCTGTGATCACATGTGGAAGAAACTTAAGGAGAAGAGTATAAGAACCTTGGGGGATTGGTTTTAACCAAGAGATGTGAATGACCACAAGCATTACCCAAGTTGTGTGCACTTATCACCTTGGACAAGAAGGGAGTAAACCCTAGACCTCTCTTGAACCCTATCTCCTAACCATCTTGGCTAAAGGGGAGAGATTAAGCAAAGATGCAAATCATGACCAAACCTTTGGCACAAAGTTAAGTAACTTATTAATCTACAATTATAGAGAGGAAAACATTGCTAAAAGACCCCTTAAGAAACCCCAAATCCCTTCCATAAGTAGAGAAAGAGCTAGAGCTCTCTAATTCTCTCTAAGTCAAAAACTACACCTAATCTAAAGATCCACCATGTTCACCTTGATGATGGCACCAAAACCACCTAAGTTCTATACCAAAAATGTGGCATACCACCTAGGGCACCCCCTGGAAAAAGTTGAGACCGAGACCTTGACATTTGACATGTCTTGGCATCACTTTTGTCGCGCAGAGGACAGGGAGACAAGCCAGATTTGGCGTCTGCATATCTTCTTACCTAGGGCTTATCTTCCCTTGGAACTCACATACAAGAGATAGCCATAGGTTCGCACGTATGCGATCTCAGCAAGCTTTTGAACATGGGCAGAAGAACACCTCCACGTGTTCGACACGCTCTGCACGCGCCAGAGCACGCCCGTGCCCGACCCCGCGTGCCCCACGCTGCGCTGAGCCGTGCCTGTGTCTCTTCCTTGCGCCCACGCCTATAAATCACCCTCAGGCATCGACCGTACTCATCCGCGCACTCTTGAGCTCACCGGAGCCCAAACCCACCGGCGTTTGCCCGTGCACGGCGTGTCCGCGGCCACCCGATCTCCCTGCCACTGTAGACCGGCCAACCAAGCCCTTCCCAACCCCGTCCGACCCTCGGAGAAGACTGTGCACCCCTCGGTGAAGCTCCCCGAGTGAGGAATCGAAGTTTGCTTCGCCGAAGAGACCAGTCCACGGTCACCGGACTCCACCCGACCGCCCGCGAGCGTAGACCGGGTAATCCTCTGCTCCATTCCTCGATTCCTTGTGCACACGGCCTCTACGTCACCCTGTGAAGCTCACCGTGCCATTGATTTGGACCAGGCCACCATGGTTTGGCCGGCACACCCGCCGCCGACGAGAGCACCCGCCTGCGTACATGGACCGAGCGATTCCGGCCACCCCCGCCGTCGAGCCATACATCGTTGTGACCGCCAGAGCCTCCCGGAGCCAACCTCGCCCCTCGTCAGACCTCTCTCGCCGCTGGTAAGCCGCGCCGCCCTTTTCTTTCCCGCGGGTACTGTTTGCATTAGGGAAAGGACCTCGGGGAAGAAGAAGGAAAGGTCGGGGGGATTTTTGAACTGTAAGTGACTCAGAGAAATAGTAGCGCGGGAGTATAACTGAGAGAGTTAGTTTGGAAGTAACCCGTGGACTTCGATGCAAAGTGGTTTTCCCGGAAACCTTTAATTAAATCTGATTTAAAATTGAAACAGCACTTGAATAATTCATATCTTCTGTTTTATTCATCCAAATTGAGTCAACCCAATTTTGTCAGATCTTAAATAATATAAACTACTTAAGAAAAATATAAAACCCCTATGTGCTACAGAAAACTTTAGGGTTCTGATTTAAATACTGATTTAGACAACAACTAAATAATAGGAAGAAAAATAGTTGCACTATTTAACTGAGATTAAGAAAATTTGGAGAAGTACATGACCATCTACTGACCTATTTAAAAATGCTAAACCCCTCTGTACACCCCATTAAGGTAGATTTTGCCATTTATTTTACATTATGCTTAAGGTTAAAGAAAATAGGAAAGGTGATTTAAATAAAGAACCAGGGAGCCCCCATATTTTTGTTAGTATACTTATTCAGTGTAGTTTACTAGAAAAATTGATTATACCATGGTTTAGTATAAAATAAATAGGATACCTTTTATTTTGAGAAAACAAGGAAAACTTAGGAAAAACCCTAGAAAAATAACCCCAAGGCAAAAACACCCCAAACCTTGGGATAACTAATAAGTTGTTACTAGGAACATAAGAAAAATTTGAAGTATGTTGTTTGATATTTTTCAAATAACAAGTTAGTTATAAGCACCTTTTTGGCATAAAACTTTAGAAAATCACAAATCAATAACCACCAATTAACCTTCTGTGATTTTTGGCACAGAAGCTTATTATTACTGATAGATGCCAACAAAAATAACCCTTATGGCAGAACCCACTCCTAGTTGAGAGTTGTAGTACAAAATGACCCATTTACACAACTTTTGTTATTTTTGTCTAAAGCAAAGCATTTTCTTTTTGAACCTCAAAATTCTTAGAATAAGCTATAGTGACCAATGGCAAGCCACTGTAATTGTTACAAAATTTTTAGAAAAAGTTAATTCACTGTTGTAGATCAAACCTACACTAGAATTCATGAATAGAAAATAAAGAAAGGGAAAATGAATAAGGGAGGAGACACAGGCACGGCTCAGCGACCGTACTCATCCGCGCACTCTTGAGCTCACCGGAGCCCAAACCCACCGGCGTTTGCCCGTGCACGGCGTGTCCGCGGCCACCCGATCTCCCTGCCACTGTAGACCGGCCAACCAAGCCCTTCCCAACCCCGTCCGACCCTCGGAGAAGACTGTGCACCCCTCGGTGAAGCTCCCCGAGTGAGGAATCGAAGTTTGCTTCGCCGAAGAGACCAGTCCACGGTCACCGGACTCCACCCGACCGCCCGCGAGCGTAGACCGGGTAATCCTCTGCTCCATTCCTCGATTCCTTGTGCACACGGCCTCTACGTCACCCTGTGAAGCTCACCGTGCCATTGATTTGGACCAGGCCACCATGGTTTGGCCGGCACACCCGCCGCCGACGAGAGCACCCGCCTGCGTACATGGACCGAGCGATTCCGGCCACCCCCGCCGTCGAGCCATACATCGTTGTGACCGCCAGAGCCTCCCGGAGCCAACCCCGCCCCTCGTCAGACCTCTCTCGCCGCTGGTAAGCCGCGCCGCCCTTTTCTTTCCTGCGGGTACTGTTTGCATTAGGGAAAGGACCTCGGGGAAGAAGAAGGAAAGGTCGGGGGGATTTTTGAACTGTAAGTGACTCAGAGAAATAGTAGCGCGGGAGTATAACTGAGAGAGTTAGTTTGGAAGTAACCCGTGGACTTCGATGCAAAGTGGTTTTCCCGGAAACCTTTAATTAAATCTGATTTAAAATTGAAACAGCACTTGAATAATTCATATCTTCTGTTTTATTCATCCAAATTGAGTCAACCCAATTTTGTCAGATCTTAAATAATATAAACTACTTAAGAAAAATATAAAACCCCTATGTGCTACAGAAAACTTTAGGGTTCTGATTTAAATACTGATTTAGACAACAACTAAATAATAGGAAGAAAAATAGTTGCACTATTTAACTGAGATTAAGAAAATTTGGAGAAGTACATGACCATCTACTGACCTATTTAAAAATGCTAAACCCCTCTGTACACCCCATTAAGGTAGATTTTGCCATTTATTTTACATTATGCTTAAGGTTAAAGAAAATAGGAAAGGTGATTTAAATAAAGAACCAGGGAGCCCCCATATTTTTGTTAGTATACTTATTCAGTGTAGTTTACTAGAAAAATTGATTATACCATGGTTTAGTATAAAATAAATAGGATACCTTTTATTTTGAGAAAACAAGGAAAACTTAGGAAAAACCCTAGAAAAATAACCCCAAGGCAAAAACACCCCAAACCTTGGGATAACTAATAAGTTGTTACTAGGAACATAAGAAAAATTTGAAGTATGTTGTTTGATATTTTTCAAATAACAAGTTAGTTATAAGCACCTTTTTGGCATAAAACTTTAGAAAATCACAAATCAATAACCACCAATTAACCTTCTGTGATTTTTGGCACAGAAGCTTATTATTACTGATAGATGCCAACAAAAATAACCCTTATGGCAGAACCCACTCCTAGTTGAGAGTTGTAGTACAAAATGACCCATTTACACAACTTTTGTTATTTTTGTCTAAAGCAAAGCATTTTCTTTTTGAACCTCAAAATTCTTAGAATAAGCTATAGTGATCAATGGCAAGCCACTGTAATTGTTACAAAATTTTTAGAAAAAGTTAATTCACTGTTGTAGATCAAACCTACACTAGAATTCATGAATAGAAAATAAAGAAAGGGAAAATGAATAAGGGAAATTAGTGTCATCCTAATACCCTTTGAAATTGTCCACTGAAAAATATAAGGGAAATACACATCCACTATGCCTAACCTTAACAAAGCCTAAACCTAGAGTGATAAGCATAAACTACTAAAAGCCACGTATGACCAAGAAACCCTAAGTTACGAATTAACTTAGTTCTTCTTCCTTTAGCATAATGTTATTAAAACCTGCATAGTCATGACATACATATTCATTGCATTTCGATAGACTGTAACCTCGCTGACGGAGAGTACGTCCTCGTGCTGGAGCAAGTAGCTGCTCAGGAGGTAGCCCCGGATCCAGCACCAGAGCCTGCACCAGAGGATCTACCTGCCCCAGCTTTGGAAGGCAAGCCCCGGTTTTATGCATAACCTGTTCTATATGATATTTTACTACACTTAATGTTTGTAGGCTTGTATTGTGCACTTATGTAATACTCCAATTTGTATACACAGAATAATGGGGTGATGTCCTCATTTTATGTGCCTTAATTGCATCATGAAAAGAGCATGCATATAATTAAGAGTGAAACAAATGATACTAAAATAAAACAAAGTGCATTATGTTGGAGTTTTATATGTTTGTGCATTAAATAAATAATAATAATAAAAATAATAATAAGGATAATAAGATAATAATTACTAGAAGATGGATTAAACCCTAAATTGAAATTAGAGTTTGGAAATGAGAAAAAGAGAAAGGATACAGATAAATAAATAAAATATATAAATAAATATTTTCAGACTTGGTATTGTGATTGCACAAATTTAGTCGAGAATGAAGAGCCACAAAGTTTGAAATTAAATTGGAATTTAACTTGAGATTCAAATAAAAGGAAAATAGAATGGGGAAAGAAAAAAAAAGAAAAAGGAAAGAAAAGGCGCATGGGCTCATTGTGGCCACTCGGCCCACCTAACCAAAACCCCACGCGTCGGCCCAAAACCGAATTCAACCGCGCGGCCTGCTTACCGCAGCCCTCGCGCGTCGCTGGCACTGACAATCGGGGTCCAACCGGTCAGCTCCGCGCGCGCGTGCCTGCTCCTTTTCACCTCAATGCCACGCGGGCCCCCTCACTCGGTCGTCTTCCTCGCGAGAAAATCGCTGGGCGGAGCCAACGGCCCGAGTGTTGGGGACTTGTTCTCAAATGCTTCGGATTAAGAACAAGGCAACATAAAAAGTGTTAAACGTTAAGGCCCTTCGTCCTATCGAACATTATTCCCCTTCGGGAATAATGAGCTCCGGACGAAGGTCATAAGAGACATACCTTCGTAAATTCAACAGGTAATAACGAAGGATTCATATAAAACATGGAATGTAAATCATAGAATCGTTTCTATTTTATTAACACAAAGAAATAGAAATGATTACAAATTACAAATGTACCTTCGGTCCTGAGAGAAGGTAAAAGGTACAAGCGTGACGCAAATGCCAATGCCAAGTCAGCGTGAACAGTACGGGAGTACTGTTCATCTATTTATAGGCGCGGGACGCAGCCCACGTAAAATTACATCCATGTCCATTACATTTGTTAATGGCTTATGGAAATTTGTCAAGGCCCACGCAGTCTTTTCATCTTTAAGTCGGTTCCCCCCTCTGCTGTCGCGACGAAGCTTCCCTGCGCACAGCTTCGGCTGCGCTCGTCCTTCGTCTAGTTCAGGCTTCGTCCTGGCCGTGCTTCATATTCATAGTTCTGAGTCCAAAAATACCTGTTCACATAATCCACTTGGAAAACATTGTCAAATCATGTTTTTGAGGACCTTCGGAGGACGAAGGCCCCTAACAGTAGCCCCTCGCAATATTAATTTGTTAATAATAAATTCAGATTGCGATATGGACGAAGGCCTTGAGCCGAAGGTCCGAAAAAACACCTTCCCTTTGCTAGAATAGCAACATTCACTGACAGGCGGGGCCTTTAAATTTTTAACGCCCTGGGCGTATAAATAAGATCGCACCGCAAACTCATTTGGTACGCACACTTGCCTTTTGCTTCGGCCCACTAAAATTTTTAGCTCTTATGCACTAAGATTTGCTGGTCTTTTTGATTTTGGAGCTTCGGCCTCGGGAACAATTTTTTAGCGTTTCCGAAGATGTCTGAAGGCAAGAAGATCCCTGCTGAGACGAAGCTGAGTCTCGAGGAGGAGAAGAATCTGGGGTTCCTGATAGCGATGGCAGAGACCAATACAGAGAAAATCACCAAAGAGATTCTCGAAGGTCTGTCCGAAGATACTGGTGACAGCGACAGCTATGATGTAGAAAGTGGTGAAGAAGAGGCCGAAGATCGTCCATGGCGGCCAAGTCACACGGTTTTCGGGAAAACCACTATCAAGCAGAGCCATATTGATAATATGAGGGGGCGGTATTTTCGAGATATATCTATTGTGAGGGTTGACGCTGGAGAAAAAACTTCTCCCACCCCCGAAGAAGATGAAGTTGTGATTTTCCGAAGCTTTCTCAAGGCTGGGCTTCGATTCCCCCTGAGCAACTTTGTTGTCGAGGTACTGAAAACATTTCAAGTCTACCTTCATCAACTTATTCCCGAAGCTATCATAAGAATGGGGATATTTGTCTGGGCTGCAAAAAGTCAAGGTGTAGAACCAAATGCTAAGAGTTTTTGCAACATTCATGAATTATTATACGAAACAAAGCCCTGGGGAAAAGAACAATATCACAACAATTTTGGGTGTTACAGCTTCGGAGCCCGCTCCGGGTCAAGCTGCCCTGTGCCGACCTTTCGGAAGAGGTGGCCCGGAGCCTGGATGACAGAGTGGTTTTATGTGAAGAATGATTTAACAGCACAAGAAAATGTTAAAAGTATTATTATGTGCCCCATCTGGCAACGCTTCGGACTACGAAGGCCGAAGGTTGAAATGGACGAAGCAGCCGAGGAGTGCCAAAGAGCCTTCGGTGTGGTCTGCTCTTTCATTGGGACAAGGGACTTGGTCCAAGAGCACATTGCCTTCAGGGTATGGCCACTTACAGAAAAATGGGAAATGCCGAAGGAAACTATTAAAGAGTCCGACGAAGGCGGACTAGTTAGACTGAAATTCACGTTCAAATATGCAGATAAATTTGTTGAACCTGATGATGACTGGCTGAAAAGCATTGAAACTTTAAGTGATGAACTACTTGGGGCATATTCGAAGGCCGAAAATACTGCACTATCAGCAGCCTTCGGAGGCCGAAAAAAGAAGAGACTCAACCGGGTGTTTGACGCAATCGGGTTCTTCTACCCCGATTATCGTTATCCCATTCGAGGGCAGAAGAGGAAAAACACAACCTCTGCAAAAGAAGAAGCTGCAACTGCTCCTAGCGAGCCAGAACCGAAAGGAAAAAGGTTGAAGGTCCTCACACACCGGCCACGCCACATTGAACCAGCTTCGGTGCCTGAGTTCACCGGAGAAACTTCTTCGGCCGCCGAAGCTGAACAGCCAACCTTGCTGCCAGAAATTGCAGAGATGGCCGCAGCGCCATCCACAGAAAAAATGGAAGAAGCAAAAAATCCGACTAAGGAAAAAGCATCAGAAGTTTTGAGTCCTGTAGCAAATGTCGAAACAGCAAAAATCCAAAAGGGTCCAACGGTGACCCCAAAAAGGAAAAGAATGGTAAACGTACTAGATGTCTTGGAGACAATTAAGTCTTCAAGCACAACTCCAAAAAAGAGTGTTGAAGTTGCTGAAGCTTCTACTGAAGCTTCGACGCAACAGGCTGAAGCTGAAGCTGGGCCTTCGGAGCCCTTGAAGGAGCAAACTTTGGAAGCCGAAGCAATAAAAATACCAGAACCAATTTTAGTTGAAGAAACTAACACTGCCATCCCCGAAGCGCCTGCCAGCATATGTGATTACATCATTCGACATGCTTCGGGGAAAAAATTATCTGAAGAAGAAACTCATGAAGCTAACCATTATGCGAGGGAGCTAAAATATCCGAAGGGGGCAGTGATATTCAATGGGACAAACGAAGATGATTTCCTGTACTGCCTCCCAGACAATAAAGAATTATCCGTCTGCCGAGAGATGGCCAGGAGTATTGGTTTCCCGAAGCTTGAATCTGGATTAAGCGCCATGACGAAAGAAGATCTCGCAGACAGTCTTGCGTACAACAGCCTGAAGGTATGGGAATTAAACGCTTGAAAACCCCCCCCTTTTTTTTTACGCAACTCATTCCTTTTTTCTTATATGAATTCTTTTTCGTATAGGGCCTGATCCTAAGCAACGCACTAAGAGCCCAAAAGAGCGCCAAAGATGAAAGCTACGAAATTGCATTTAATAATTTACGCTCCGAAGTTATCAAACTGAGAAACGAAGCTTTGGAAAAGGATAAAATCCTGCTTACACTGGTAGATAAAGTGAAGAAAGACGAAGCTGCTTCAAAGGCCCAGGCCGAAGCTCAAAAACGTGAGATTAAAGACCTTCAGAAACAGCTGGCTAGGGCTAAAGAGGAGCGCGTACTTGAGGAAACGAAACGAGAACTTAGTGATCATATGGTCAATAAATTGGAATTAAGAGTTAAAGAGCTTCGCGCATCTCAGGGGAAATGCTATGTCAAATCTGTAGAATGCGTGAATAAAATTAAAACCAGCTTCGCCAGCGTGGGCGCCTTCTCCAGCGAAGAGAATTTCTCTCGAGGCAATCCCGAAGGTCCACTGGAATGGATTAGTCACGAAGCAGAGGCCTTCGAGGAGATCCTGAGCAGTCGCGGCGACATCTGCGCTTTCTCGGGCGCCAGAGGAATTGCTTCTGTCTTAGAGAAGAAAGGTTGCGGGCATGTAAAATTTTTAGCTCAGTCCGAAGCTGCCTTATCTTCCGAAGACATCAAGGACCCCTCGGCCGAAGCAAGCGTGGTTGGCGGCAAATTCTTTACTGATATCTGGAACGACGGCGGCCGAGGAATGGCGCAAGAAATCATCCAAAGGAGCGAAAAAGGTATCCATGACGCCAGGAAAGTGGCAGAAGCTGCCGAACGAAGTACAGAGCCCGAAAGGCAGTTAGGTACCAATTAGTCGCTTTTATTGTGTTGTAATTTTTATGTCAAACTTTGCTCAAGGTTTGTAAAGGTAATGAAGAAATGTTCTCTTCCCTCAGAAATTGCTGGATCGACTGCCGACCCCCACACAAAAGGGGATGAAGAAATTAAAGAAATGGCCGAAACTATCTTGGACAAGGTTGTTGACCAACTTCTAAATGAGGCCGCCGAAGCAGTATTGAGAGAAGATTAGATGCTATTTGGAAAAAACATTTAAAGTGTAATCTATGTAACACTTTGTACATTTGAATGTAATATACAAGTCTCTTTTCATTATTGAATTCTTTACGATGCATGAAACTTTAAATACATACCATTTTTGAGCCTTCGGCGAAAAAACACCTTCCCTTCTTTTCATGCTTCGTGAAGAAGACATTCTTCGTTAAAATTATTCTGATGAATCCCATCCATGTTTCGTGGAAACATTCTCTGAAGCTATACTCCGAAGCTATACAACTTCGGTATTGATCTGATAAAGCCTGCCCATGTTTCGTAAAAATATTCTCCGAAGCTGTATTCCGAAGCTATACAATTTCGAAGTCACTTTCTCAAAGCATCCTTTCGAAGGTTGAGAGTATCCCCTTCTCTTGCCAAATGCAATATGATGTATGATGCTTATGCTATGCAAAATGATGTGATGATGTTATGTTATGCATGTGACATTTGTTCCGAAGATACACATAAAATATATTCGTAAGCTCTGCATTCCCTTAGGAACGTCTTTGGAGCTTCTTCGTCTTTTACTTAGACGGTATCAGCGTTGACTTTTCGCTGTAAGCCTCCCTTAGGAGCTTCTTCGCCTTTTACTTAGGCGGTATCAGCGTTGACTTTTTGCTGTAAGCCTCCCTTAGGAGCTTCTTCGCCTTTTACTTAGGCGGTATCAGCGTTGACTTTTCGCTGTAGGCTCTGCATTCCTTTAGGAACGACTTCTGAGCAGAAAACTTACTCTGCGCTCCCTTTGGAACGGCTTTTTGTGACTTCATAAACTTACTCTGCGTTCCTTAGAACGACTTTCTGTTGCTCCGAAGGATTTTTAATCCGAAGGTCCTCCTTGGTAACGGAAAAAGTTTTAGGCTTCAGCAACTTAAGCTTGTGGAGCAAATAGATTTTCTTTGTGGGAAACAACGAAATTATTACGTGAAAACTATCAATGTTTCTTGCTTCACAGAAAATAAAACTGAATAGAAAAGACTGCTATCAAAGGTAGGATATGTCAATAAATGTGCTTCGACTCTGGCACAGTGCTGTTGACTGTGCGAGCTTCGGATTGTTCTCTGAAGTCCCTCTGATGTGGAGCGTATTGACTCCCTTCTGGCTGTTGACCTTGCTGCAATGGAGGTGGAGGCGGAAGCTGTTGCCAGGAAGCTTGAGGTTGACTTGCCGAAGCTACAGAAGCTGCAGGGTGGTTGTCTATGTATTGTGGGATATAAGGCGGATGATACGAAGCAGTATGCATGACCTGTTTCGGCTGAGCTTGTTGAGATGCAGCTTCGGCTATTTCCTTTTGCTTCTGGATTGTAATATGGCACGCCCTAGTGGTATGGCCCTTGCCTTCTCCGCAGAACAAGCAAAACAGTCTCCTTGGCTGATCTCCGAATCTTCCGCCGAAGCCCCTGGCGCCTCTGCCTCTTGGAGCTGGTGGCCGGAAGGAAGTTTGTTGTTGCCCCGAAGCCAGTGAGGAGCATTGCGGTCTGTTCTGACTCCCCTTATCATCATTCTGAGTGTTGTGGATGGAACGGACATGTCTCGGGTAGTATCTTCCTCCGAAGCCCCTGGTCATTTCAGAAAATCTGAAGGCCTCCTCCCTTCTTTGACGAAAATCATTGTCAGCACGAATGTACTCATCCATCTTTTGGAGCAATTTCTCCAAGGTCTGAGGAGGCTTTCTAGCAAAATATTGAGCTGCAGGCCCAGGACGAAGCCCCTTGATCATGGCTTCGATAACAATTTCATTGGGCACCGTTGGTGCCTGCGCCCTCAATCGTAAAAACCTTCGGACATACGCCTGAAGGTACTCTTCGTGATCCTGAATACACTGGAACAGGGCTTGAGCTGTGACCGGCTTCGTCTGAAATCCTTGAAAGCTGGTCAGTAACATATCCTTCAGCTTCTGCCATGAAGTTATTGTTCCTGGCCGAAGGGAGGAATACCAGGTCTGAGCAACATTCCTGACGGCCATGACGAAAGACTTCGCCATGACTGCAGCATTGCCCCCGTACGAAGACACTGTTGCTTCGTAGCTCATCAAAAATTGCTTCGGGTCGGAGTGACCATCAAACATGGGAAGCTGGGGTGGCTTATAGGATGGAGGCCAAGGTGTAGCCTGCAGCTCAGCAGACAGAGGAGAAGCATCATCAAAAACAAAATTTCCCTGATGGAAATTATCATACCAGTCATCTTCGTTGACGAAGCCCTCCTGATGAAGGTCTTTCTGATGAGGCCTTCTGTTCTGCTCATCGTGAGTAAGATGGCGAACTTCCTCAGAGGCTTCGTCTATCTGCCTTTGCAACTCAGCTAGGCGGGCCATCTTCTCCTTCTTCCTTTGTACTTGTTGGTGTAGCATCTCCATATCCCTGATTTCTTGGTCTAGCTCTTCTTCCTGAAGTGTCGGGCTGACGGCCTTTCTCTTCTGGCTTCGGGCCTCCCGAAGAGAGACGGTCTCCTGGTTGTGGTCCAGCGGTTGTAGTGCTGCAGCCCCAGCCGCTGAAGCTTTCTTCGGCGCCATAGCGAAGGTCTATAGCTTCCGAAGGTGTTCACAAAACTCGAAGTGGAAGTAGGTTCACCGGAGGTGGGCGCCAATGTTGGGGACTTGTTCTCAAATGCTTCGGATTAAGAACAAGGCAACATAAAAAGTGTTAAACGTTAAGGCCCTTCGTCCTATCGAACTTCGGGAATAATGAGCTCCGGACGAAGGTCATAAGAGACATACCTTCGTAAATTCAACAGGTAATAACGAAGGATTCATATAAAACATGGAATGTAAATCATAGAATCGTTTCTATTTTATTATTACAAAGAAATAGAAATGATTACAAATTACAAATGTACCTTCGGTCCTGAGAGAAGGTAAAAGGTACAAGCGTGACGCAAATGCCAATGCCAAGTCAGCGTGAACAGTACGGGAGTACTGTTCATCTATTTATAGGCGCGGGACGCAGCCCACGTAAAATTACATCCATGTCCATTACATTTGTTAATGGCTTATGGAAATTTGTCAAGGCCCACGCAGTCTTTTCATCTTTAAGTCGGTTCCCCCCTCTGCTGTCGCGACGAAGCTTCCCTGCGCACAGCTTCGGCTGCGCTCGTCCTTCGTCTAGTTCAGGCTTCGTCCTGGCCGTGCTTCATATTCATAGTTCTGAGTCCAAAAATACCTGTTCACATAATCCACTTGGAAAACATTGTCAAATCATGTTTTTGAGGACCTTCGGAGGACGAAGGCCCCCAACACCGAGCGCATCGCGCGGGCTCTCCTCCCCTATACTCCGCGCCAGCTCCCCACGCCTCCGAGTTTGCCGGCCCTTGAAGATAAAAGCATACCACGCCGTGCCGCCTCTCGTGCTCAACCGATTAGAACCCGACGCGTGAGATTTAGTGCGTGCAGCGGTGGTGAGAAGCCCGCCGCCGTGATTGCCCTCACCCACACCGCGACTGGTCCTCTGCGCTAGAACCTGGGTACCTGCTTGGCGCGGTGAAGCTTCGGCCGCCGCCAATTTTCCCCGCCTGTGTCCTGCGCAAGCTCAATTCGTCGCCGTGAATTCCTCCTCTGCCGTGCGCCACGGACAGATCTCTCGGTGCGTCGAGAGCTGGTGAGTTTTCCCCTATTCGGTTATGTACATTTCCCTGTACGTGTAGGCGGTTATGATTGAGGTTGGCGCTCTAGGGTCGGCGGTTGTCCTCGCCGGAGGGTGGTCGGGCGCCGCGGCTCTGTTCGCCGTGGTTCGCCGCGGGGGAGGGAGATAGTGTTTTTGCCGCTGATCTGTTCACGAACGGCCATGATTAGATCAAGGGTACCCTTACGCGTGGACCGTAGATCTGCAATCCTATGGATACGATGCGATCTCGGTTATTTTGGATCCAAGCCGTAGATATAGGATCCAGCGGCTATTGTTGAATACCGGTTCAGAGTTATAACCTTCTAATCTGGGCCATGTGGTTTAGATCCAACGGCTCGGGTTCACCTGTACCCCTTCGCTGTGGCAATTTTTCTAAAGAGACCCCAGGGATAGGCATAATAAACCCGCCGTCGAGTGGAACTGTTCCCTGAGTCTAGGTTATTTTGCGCAGAGACCCTTGAGTTTTCTGGATTTTGTGGCCCAGTCCAGAGAACATATGAATTAGGTAAATAAATACAGAAATTGATTTTCAATGTATAAATAAGTGCTAAAACTTGTAAAATTCATAGAAATTTCATTTTTAGTCCAAATTGAGTCATTCCAGTTTCTAAAATTTTGTAATAATATTCTCTACCATTTAGTGTCTCTGTTTTGACATGAAAACAGTTAGAAAATGAATTTATCATTTAATCATATTTCAAGCACATTAAATCTTAGGAAATTCATATCTTAAAATCTATAACTCCAAATTTAGTGATTCCAATTCCTATGATCTCATTTTAATGTATAGATTTTTACTGTATATTTTATTTACATGTTTGGTGCAATGT
Organism: Zea luxurians; assembly: GCA_029449295.1. Classification (NCBI taxonomy): domain Eukaryota; kingdom Viridiplantae; phylum Streptophyta; class Magnoliopsida; order Poales; family Poaceae; genus Zea; species Zea luxurians. The sequence goes on along the minus strand of JAOPSE010000030.1, from coordinate 36,974,196 downwards.
TAATTTTTGCTATACTATGTATGTATTGTGTTGATGCGAGTAGACGAGCAAGCCACTGTGGAAACTGAGGTTCAACAGGTAGAGATAGCTGAGCAGGAGCTCATTGAAGGCAAGTTGTGCCCTTGATCACTTACTTTTCCTAGCCATGTTCTTATTAATTTTAATGATCTGCATAGATTAATTTTGATGGGATCCTTTATGTTACCCCAGTTGTGATTACCTCTATACCTTGTTCACCCCTGGAATATTTTTGGGTAGTACTTGCTATTGCTTTATGTGGATTGGGTATGGAGATGCACTATTCATGATTATTCAGTTATTATCTTGTTATTATTACTGTTCATGTTAAGATCATTAAATTAATGGGAACATGGAGCGACCACCCGGGAAAACAGTGCTACCACAAGGGTTTAATGGGACGCCCTTGGCTGATTAACTAGGAAAGCTAGGGGAGGGCTACCTTACCCGAAAGGGGCAAGGGCAGTAGGGGAGTTGTCAGTGTAGGGAGGTCCTTGTTTGATTTTGCTGCGATGGCGGTCAGGCAAGAACCCTGCACTGGAGCTTCCTATAAACTGTAGCAGGTAGTCTGAAGCTAGTGGAACTTTGTAAAGGCCTCGTAGTGTTACCCTGCCTCGCTTCCTTGGTAGAGGTGTATGGGATTCATGACCCCTTGGCAGATGGGTAACACGGCTTGTGGGTAAAGATGCGCAACCTCTGCAGAGTGTAAAACTAGTATACTAGCCGTGCTCACGGTCATGAGCGGCTCGGACCCTCACATGGTTAATTATGGAACTTAAATTCAATTTTGACATTGGCATCGCATTTGGGATTATTTTACTATTAATTGTCTTTATTATTATTAAGGTTTGGTATTTACTTACACTTAGTAATTGCTAATAAAATTTTGACCAACTTATAAAAGCAATGCTCAGCCTCAGCCTTTACTTCATTGATTAGCCTTACACTACATGAACTCCCACCTTTGGTGAGTTCATGCCACATTATTTCCCCACGACTTGTTGAGCTATGAACGTATGTGAGCTCACTCTTGCTGTCTCACACCCCCCCACAGGAGAAGAACAGGTGGTCGAAGAGGAGCCGCCTAACACTGAGGAGTTCGACTTGATCTAGGTGGCGTTTCTCAGTCGACATTGGCGCCGACGATCCTTAGTTCGTTTTATATTTATTCTTTTATTTTGTAATAAGTCTTCCTCTATGTAATAAGTACTCTGATGTTATTGTGACATTTATCTCTATACACTCTGTTATTATATATGTTGTCTTCTTGGCGCATGTATGAGATGCACCCGGCTTTGTTCCTTAAATCCGAGTGTTACAGAAGTGGCATCAGAGGAAATGTTGACTATAGGACGAAACTTAGATAGAAATGGACAACCCTTACCTACTTATCTTACTCTGATTCTTTCTATACTTATCTTGATCCTGTCTCACCTTCTACTGTTCTACTCTGATCATTCTTACCTCTTCTACCCTGAGACAAGATGGATTTCACACCTTGGAATCCCTACCCCTATGACATTTTAAGAGATAGGAGGCCTAAGACCAAATCAAAACTATTTTTTTTGTATTTAAGAATGTTGGTTGATTGTTCTGATGATCAGTGCCTGATTTGCTTCTTTGATTGATTGAAATAGTATAGATGGACATCTTAGTATGTGCCAGCATAAGGTAATAAATTAGCTATAGTAGGTGAAATATTAATCTGCTTAGCTAATAAATCCCCCAAAATAACCTGATTTGTAAGTACCTGCCTTGGCTACTATTTTCTTACCATATGTATCTAACTCAGATGGTCAATACCTGTAACACCCCGGGATCCACAAACACCCCAGAATGCTACTAAACTACACATCTAACATTCATATATAAAATTTCGACAGTGTCTCCTTTGAAAATTGCATAAACGGGGAAGCAACAAAGTATAAATAGATATCATGATAAGAAAACATAATAGACATTAATAATCTGCTAGCAATGGGAAGACGACCATAACGACATGAACTGAATTAACCAGTGCGCATGACTAGTTAAAAACAAACATCCTTTGACAAGAAGTTTCTAATTAAATCATGACTGCGCCTGGGCAGCGTTATTATGAGTGTGAAGGTGTATGTGCTGCTACTTCCCACTCCCCTTGATGAGCAACAAGCACCTGCATTGAGTAATGCAACAGTGAGATGAAACATCTCAGCAAGCTAATTGTTTTGACGAGATATTTAAACCACATTGAATTAATCAACATTTTAAAAGAATCACAATCAAGATCAGAAATACTTGTAGATATAGAACTCAGTAGTCACAATATTACCAATACCATCTCATTTCCTCGAACAACCACAATAGGTTGTATAACACTTCCCTGCATCAACAATACCTGCAAATATCACTTCAATGTATGCATAGGAATGCAATGTGTAGGTCATCTATCTTCATACCTCTGAGGGTATAAAACCACATCATCTGCAAATATCACTTCAATGTATGCATATGAATGCAATGCATATGTCCTCTGCCTTCATACCTCTAAGGGTATGAAGCTGCATCGTACCCCTTCTCGGGCAACGTACGATGCTAAGTTGTACCGGTACGGTCGGACCATAGGTCACGACAAAACTTCAGATGCAAATGAGTCATGCAATGTATATGGCATGCTGCATTTATCAATAAATTTCACTTCCTTTAGATACAATACAAACCTCAAATAATACTTTATCTGTCTTCAGATACAATGCAATCCTCAAATAATACTTCGTATGCCTTTAGATACAATGCAAACCTCAAATAAGACTTCATCTGCCTTCAGGGGTGTGAATTAATCTCATGGGTCATACTTGAACCATAATAATCATCAATATATGATAGAGCATCAACATAATACCATCAAGTAAAACATCATCATAGAGTTCAATTATGAAAGAATCCAATAATTCTGCATATTAGAGTGTAGGTGATAGAAATAACAGGTCAAAACGATAGCAACCACCGCTACATTCACTTGCCTTCATCGAAGAAGAAAAATGTACTAGGCATGATCTGGAGTGTAGCCACCTGCTAGCGGGCATAAAACTTAGTACAAGTATTTCACAAACATTTGCCAACAATCAACAAAACACTCCTACACTTGAAACCAAGACATAGTGGAAAGACTCCCACCCTGAACCACATGCTATACAGCAGCAGCGCTGTTTGTTAATTTTGTATCTTTAAAATTAAAACATTGGTGATATCAAACAAATACTCTAAGAGTATCTACACAAAACAATCTACAACTTCGGTATTCAATGAATAATTAAATTCTGCCATCAATATATTCTAAAACATCTGACAAGATAACTGACTGAATCTGTTTTAGACAGCAGCCTAGTTAACTTAAAAACTCGATATCTCCCAAACTACTGAACCAAAAATTATAAAATTCTGCCGGAAGTAAGAACTTTTATCCCTCTACAAAAGTCTCCACAGTTGGAAGAGCCAATTCGGCCATTTACTAGATGAAACCCACCAGTGAACAGACCCACTCATTTTTGTGAGGCAAACAGGAACAGCCACAGTAAAACAAACGTAACTAGAGTTTTATAAATCATATGAATACACTCTTTAACAATCTGGAAAGCTTATGAAATTATCTACAACTTCTTTTACCAACCCACAGTTTAATTCTATTGATAAAATTGCCTAACTCTTAAGAGAACAGATTCTGCACAGAATTATGAGACTGAAAAACTGCTATAATCAAACTGCAATAACTTTCTGTTCTGATGTCCGATTGAGGTGTTCTTCGAGGTCACGGAAAGATCTACAAATTATCTACGACTCATATATAGACTTTTTATTTTTTTGAGGCCACTAAGACCACGGAAAACTGACATGAACAGAAACTGTTGAATCTGCCATTCTGCAGAAATTAAATTCGAGATCAAAACCTAACCCCACATCTAATCCAACCTCTAATCCTTCAATCCACATGATCCACAACCTCCAAAAGCATATAATTATAGGGAGGAACAAGGATCCTATCCTTATCTAGGGTTTCCCCAAGAAAATCTGCAAGAGATGGGGGTAGAACATCTCCTTGATCCTCTCTTCCTCTTCAATCCATCTTGCTCCTCCTCTTCTCGATCCTTGCTGCGTGGGGGGGAGATCTAGAGGGAGGAGGAAGTAGTGGAGGGTGGCTGCAAGGGGAAGGGGGAGGGGCGGCCAAGGGTGGGGAAAAGGGGGGGTTGGCGGCCAAGAAAAGGGAAAAATAGGGGGGGCGACCACTAGGGTTTTGTGGGAGAAAGAAACGACGCCTCAGATGTCTCTTGACTTTGCATCCAATGGCCCACAACTCTTTCCCCACATCCACGCACCGAAGATAAACCTTTGGCAACATTTTTTTTGGGATATTACACTCTACCCCCCTTAAAAAGAATTCGTCCTCGAATTCGACCACTCCAAGCAAAACACCCAAGGTACCCCATATAGCACCACCATTTGAAACATGGGTCCATTATTGGTCTTAATTAACACAAGAACTTCTACTTTGGACTAATTGTCTAAGGAAACTACACAACCTGACATCAAGGATGAACCAACATGTAATGAAGCTCAAACCAAGTCATAGATGCAATCAACACTACGATTTCACAACATCGAATTTGGATGCAGCCATACATCAGCATCAATGTCTTAAAACGACACTCTTTTATGAAGGGGTAATATGCACTAAGCACAACTTTTACCAACTTCAACAATTCATTTTAATTCAATGGTGAAACATCCACACCAGATGAATGTATAAGAAGATCAAACACCTCACCTCACAACACCACGAAACAAGTAGTTCTATTGAAACAAAACTCCTAATCTTCCTAAACCTTGTTCTTGCCATAATGAAAAGATAATCATGTAATCTAACATACTTTGCACTCCACCAAAAGGGAGAAAATCTATAGAACTAATGGAGAAATAAAGCCGACAAGAAGCCAATAAAATCTTGCGCGGCACAGTTCATCGAAGAAATGTCAAAAACTCTACATAGAGCACTGACAGCTCAACAACAACACAATACTTGCTTAACCCATGTCACTATACTTCATTCAACATCTCAACTAAGAAAAATATCCAACTACTAAAGTTAACCTACACATAATATGAGTCTTCATCTATTGTGGTTCAGAAACTTACATCTCATTCTATCATATGATGCACTCAGAGTACCAGACATAAAGGGCCAATACTAACCCCGTAATCCTTCACACATTTGGCAAACATCCCAAGCTGATGTAAAAACCACATCATTTAGGAATATGTGAATAACCACACACAACCAACTCTAGGCTAGGCAATGACTTCATTCAAACCAATAGATAAGTGGTCAAACAATGGCTCCACAAACATGCATCGGGAAGAGAACCATCAAATCCTCAACGTATTAATACATAATCAATGGATCAAGAAAAATCAAAGATTTATTCTACAATTATCATGACTAACATGCAACCACTTTAAACCACATCTAGGCTTTGTGGCTACTAAAACACACGATAGAAGAGAGACATGTAAGCCATTCTGGCTATGTAAAGACTTCCCCCAAAATCCATATACAAGTACCAATATTCATTTCTTTCAGAACTAGTTTCTCAACATAAACAATCATTCTTTGCAAAGATAGTTGGAGCTATCCACCAACCGCTCAACAACTTAAATTCAAATTGATGATTACCTTGTACCCCAAAACACGCAATTCACACTCCTCTTAGAAACATCCTCAGTCAAGCATATATAACAATATTATTGTAATAAAACTCAACCATGAAAAACATAGTGAAAACAACATAGGCATACTTGTATATCACAAGCATAATAACAACTTCATTCTCACAAATGACCAGCGATATCTACCGCATTAATAAAACGATATCAAAATTTCAGAAATAAATTATATCAAGCATTAAGCCATAAACAACTTACCACATCACCGTAAAGGAATCGGGAGGGGTGAAATTATTGTCATCTGCACTTCAAAGTCACTAATATATATCAAAGATACTTGAACCCATACCCTTCCTATATGTGCAAGTGTGTCAAATTTATCTTCAAATTGCCAAGAATCTAAAGCCTAAGCTTTGATACCAACTGTAACACCCCGGGATCCACAAACACCCCAGAATGCTACTAAACTACACATCTAACATTCATATATAAAATTTCGACAGTGTCTCCTTTGAAAATTGCATAAACGGGGAAGCAACAAAGTATAAATAGATATCATGATAAGAAAACATAATAGACATTAATAATCTGCTAGCAATGGGAAGACGACCATAACGACATGAACTGAATTAACCAGTGCGCATGACTAGTTAAAAACAAACATCCTTTGACAAGAAGTTTCTAATTAAATCATGACTGCGCCTGGGCAGCGTTATTATGAGTGTGAAGGTGTATGTGCTGCTACTTCCCACTCCCCTTGATGAGCAACAAGCACCTGCATTGAGTAATGCAACAGTGAGATGAAACATCTCAGCAAGCTAATTGTTTTGACGAGATATTTAAACCACATTGAATTAATCAACATTTTAAAAGAATCACAATCAAGATCAGAAATACTTGTAGATATAGAACTCAGTAGTCACAATATTACCAATACCATCTCATTTCCTCGAACAACCACAATAGGTTGTATAACACTTCCCTGCATCAACAATACCTGCAAATATCACTTCAATGTATGCATAGGAATGCAATGTGTAGGTCATCTATCTTCATACCTCTGAGGGTATAAAACCACATCATCTGCAAATATCACTTCAATGTATGCATATGAATGCAATGCATATGTCCTCTGCCTTCATACCTCTAAGGGTATGAAGCTGCATCGTACCCCTTCTCGGGCAACGTACGATGCTAAGTTGTACCGGTACGGTCGGACCATAGGTCACGACAAAACTTCAGATGCAAATGAGTCATGCAATGTATATGGCATGCTGCATTTATCAATAAATTTCACTTCCTTTAGATACAATACAAACCTCAAATAATACTTTATCTGTCTTCAGATACAATGCAATCCTCAAATAATACTTCGTATGCCTTTAGATACAATGCAAACCTCAAATAAGACTTCATCTGCCTTCAGGAGTGTGAATTAATCTCATGGGTCATACTTGAACCATAATAATCATCAATATATGATAGAGCATCAACATAATACCATCAAGTAAAACATCATCATAGAGTTCAATTATGAAAGAATCCAATAATTCTGCATATTAGAGTGTAGGTGATAGAAATAACAGGTCAAAACGATAGCAACCACCGCTACATTCACTTGCCTTCATCGAAGAAGAAAAATGTACTAGGCATGATCTGGAGTGTAGCCACCTGCTAGCGGGCATAAAACTTAGTACAAGTATTTCACAAACATTTGCCAACAATCAACAAAACACTCCTACACTTGAAACCAAGACATAGTGGAAAGACTCCCACCCTGAACCACATGCTATACAGCAGCAGCGCTGTTTGTTAATTTTGTATCTTTAAAATTAAAACATTGGTTGTTGGGGACTTGTTCTCAAATGCTTCGGATTAAGAACAAGGCAACATAAAAAGTGTTAGACGTTAAGGCCCTTCGTCCTATGGAACATTATGCCCCTTCGGGAATAATGAGTTCCGGACGAAGGTCACAAGAGACATACCTTCGTGAATTCAACAAGTACTAACGAAGGATTCATATAAAATATGAGATGTAAATCATAGAATCATTTCTATTTTATTAACACAAAGAAATAGAAATGATTACGAATTACAAATGTACCTTCGGTCCTGAGAGAAGGTAAAAAGTACAAACGTGACGCAAATGCCAATGCTCAGTCAGCGTGAACAGTACGGGAGTACTGTTCATCTATTTATAGACACGGGACGCAGCCCACGTAAAATTACATCCATGTCCATTACATTTGTTAATGGTTTATGAAAATCTGTCGAGGCCCCCGAAGTCTTTTCATCTTTAAGTCGGTTCCCCATTATGTCATCGCGCCGAAGCTTCCCTGCGCATAACTTCGGCTTCCCTCGACCTTCGTCTGGTTCAGGCTTCGTCCTGGTCGTGCTTTATATCCATAATTCTGAATCCGAAAATATCTGTTCACATAATCCACTTGGAAAACATTGTCAAATCATGTTTTTGAGGACCTTCGGAAGACGAAGGCCCCCAACAGTAGCCCCTCGCAATATTAATTTGTAAATGATAAATTTAGATTGCGATATGGACGAAGGCCTTGAGCCGAAGGTCCGAAAAAACACCTTTCCTTTTGCTAGAATAGCAACATTCACTGACAAGCGGGGCCTTCCAATTTCCAACGCCCTAGGCGTATAAATAAGATCACATCGCGAACTCATTTGGTACGCACACTTGCCCTTTTGCTTCGGCCCAGTAAAATTTTTAGCGCTTGTTCATTAAGATTTGCTGTTCTTTTTGATTTCGAAGCTTCGGCCTCGGGAACAATTTTTTAGCGTTCCCGAAGATGTCTGAAGGCAAGAAGACCCCTGCTGAGACGAAGCTGAAGATCCCTGCTGAGACGAAGCTGAGTCTCGAGGAGGAGAAGAATCTGGGGTTCCTGATAGCGATGGCCGAGACCAATACAGAGAAAATCACGAAGGAGATTCTCGAAGGTCTGTCCGAAGATACTGATGACAGCGACAGCTATGATGTGGAAAGTGGTGGGGAAGAGGCCGAAGATCGACCGTGGCGACCAAGTCACACAGTTTTTGGGAAAACGACCATCAAGCAGAGTCACATTGATAATATGAGGGGGCGATATTTCCGAGACATATCTATTGTGAGGGCTGATGCCGGGGAAAAGACTTCTCCCACCCCCGAAGAGGATGAAGTTGTGATTTTCCGAAGCTTCCTCAGGGCTGGACTTCGATTCCCCCTGAGCAGTTTTGTTGTTGAGGTACTGAAAACATTCCAAGTCTACCTTCATCAACTCACTCCCGAAGCCATTATAAGAATGGGGATTTTTGTCTGGGCTGTGAGAAGCCAAGGTTTGGAACCGAACGCTAAAAGCTTCTGCAACATTCATGAGTTATTATACGAGACGAAGCCCTGGGGAAAAGAGCAATACCACAACAACTTTGGGTGCTACAGCTTCGGCGCCCGCTCCGGGTCAAGCTGCCCTGTGCCGACCTTTCGGAAGAGATGGCCCGGAGCCTGGATGACTGAATGGTTTTATGTAAAGAATGATCTAACAGCTCAAGAGAATGTGAAGAGTATTATTATGCACCCAATCTGGCAACGCTTCGGTCTCCGAAGGCCGAAGGTCGAAATGGACGAAGCCGCCGAAGAATGCCAAAGAGCCTTCGGAGTGGTTTGCTTGTTTATTGGGACAAGAGACTTGGTCCAAGAACACATTGCCTTCAGGGTATGGCCACTTGCAGAAAAGTGGGAAATGCCGAAGGAAACCATCAAAGAGTCCGACGAAGGCGGACTAGTCAGATTAAAGTACACATTCAAATATGCAGATAAATTTATTGAACCTGATGATGATTGGCTGAAAAGCATTGAAACATTAAGTGATGAATTACTTGGGGCATATTCGAAGGCTGAAAATACCGCACTATCAGCAGCCTTCGGAGGCCGAAAAAAGAAGAGACTCAATCGAGTGTTTGATGCAATTGGGTTCTTCTACCCTGATTATCGTTATCCCATCCGAAGGCAAAAAAGGAAAAACATAACCCCTGAAAAAGAAGAAGCAGGAACTGCTCCTAGTGAGCCAGAACCGAAAGGAAAAAGGTTGAAGGTCCTCACACATCGACCACGCCATATTGAACCAGCTTCGGTGCCTGAGTTCACTGGAGAAACTTCTTCGGCCGCCGAAGCTGAACAGCCAACCTTGCTGCCAGAAATTGCAGAGATGGCCGAAGCACCATCGACAGAAAAAATGGAAGAAGCAAAAAATCCGACTAAAGAAAAAGCATCAGAAATTTTGAGTCCTGTAGTAAATGTCGAAGCAGCAAAAATCCAAAAGGGTCCAATGGTGACTCCAAAAAGGAAGAGAATGGTAAATGTACTAGATGTCTTGGAGACAATTAAGTCTTCAAGCACAACTCCAAAAAAGAGTGTTGAAATTGCTGAAGCTTCTTCTGAAGCTCCGACGCAACAAGCTGAAGTTGAAGCTGGGCCTTCAGAGCCCTTCAGGGAGCAAACTTTGGAAACCGAAACAATAAAAATACCAGAACCGATTTTAATTGAAGAGACTGACACTGCCATCCCCGAAGCGCCTGCCAGCATGTGTGATTACATCATACGACATGCTTCGGGGAAAAAACTATCTGAAGAAGAAACTCACGAAGCTAACCATTATGCAAAGGAGCTAAAATATCCAAAGGGGGCAGTAATATTCAATGGGACAAATGAAGATGATTTCTTATACTGCCTTCCTGACAACAAAGAGCTCTCTGTCTGCCGAGAGATGGCCAGGAGTATTGGTTTCCCGAAGCTTGAATCTGGATTAAGCGCCATGACGAAAGAAGATCTCGCAGACAGTCTTGCGTACAACAGCCTGAAGGTACGGGAATTTAACGCTTGAAAAGAAAACTCCCTTATAATTTTTTACGCAACTCATTCCTTTTTTCTTATATGAATTTTTTTTATAGGGCTTGATCCTAAGCAACGCGCTAAGAGCGCAAAAGAGCGCCGAAGATGAAAGTTATGAAATTGCGTTTAATAATTTACGCTCTGAAGTTATCAAACTGAGAAACGAAGCTTTGGAAAAAGATAAAATTCTGCTTACACTGGTAGATAAAGTGAAAAAAGACGAAGCTGATTCAAAGGCCCAAGCCGAAGCTCAAAAACGCGAGATAAAAGATCTTCAGAAGCAGCTGGCTAGAGCTAAAGAGGAGCGCGCGCTTGAGGAAACGAAACGAGAACTTAGTGATTTTATGGTCAGCAAATTGGAATCAAGAATTAAGGAGCTTCGCACATCTCAGGGGAAATGCTATGTTAAATCTATAGAATGCGTGAATAAAATTAAAACCAGCTTTGCTAGCGTCGGCGCCTTTTCCAGCGAAGAGAATTTTTCTCGAGGCAATCCCGAAGATCCGCTGGAATGGATTAGCCACGAAGCAGAGGCCTTCGAAGAGATTCTGAACAGCCGCGGCGACATATGCGCTTTTTCGGGCGCCAGAGGAATTGCTTCTGTCTTGGAGAAGAAAGGTTGCGGGCATGTTAAATTCTTAGCTCAGTCTGAAGCTACCTTATCTTCCGAAGATATTAAGGACCCCTCGGCCGAAGCAAGCGTGGTTGGTGGCAAATTTTTTACTGATATTTGGAACAACGGCGGCCGAGAAATGGCGCAAGAGATCATCCAAAGAAGCGAAAAAGGCATTCATGATGCTAGAAAAGTAGCAGAAGCCACCGAAAGGAGTACGGAGCCCGAAAGACAATTAGGTACCAATTAGTCATTCTTGTTGCATTGTAATTTTCATTTCAAACTCTGCACATAGTTTGCAATAGTGATGAAGAAATGTTCTCTTCCCTCAGAAGCTGCTGGGTCAACTGCCGACCCCCATACAAAAGGAGATGAAGAAATCAAACAAATGGCCGAAGCTATCATAAACAAAGTTGTTGATCAACTTCTAAATGAAGTCACCGAAGCAGTGCTAAGAGAGGACTAGATGCTATTAGAAGAAACATTTAAATTGTGATCTATGTAATATTTTGTACATTTGGATGTAACATATAAGTTTCTTTCCATTGTTCAATTCTTTACGATGCATGAAACTGTACATACATACCATTTTTGAGCCTTCGGCGAAAAAACACCTTCCCTTCTTTTCATGCTTCGTGAAGAAAACATTCTTTGTTAAAATTATTCTGATAAGACACATCCATGCTTCGTAAAAGCACTCTCCGAAGCTAAACAATTTTGATATTGCTCTGATGAAGCTCATCCATGCTTCGTAAAAACATCCTCCGAAGCTATTTTCCGAAGATCATCATCATATTCCCTCGTGACTTTACACGATTTGCACTTTCTCAAATCATTCTTTCGAAGGTTAATACTGTGTGCCCTTCTTTTGCCGTATGCAACATGATGTATGATGCTTATGCTATGCGAAATGATGTGATGATGCTATGTTATGCAAATGACGTCTGTTCCGAAGATACACACAAAACACATTCGTAAGCTCTGCATTCCCTTAGGAACGTCTTTGGAGCTTCTTCGTCTTTTACTTAGACGACCTCAGCGTTGACTTTTCGCTGTAAGCCTCCCTTAGGAGCTTCTTCGCCCTTTACTTAGGCGGTATCAGCGTTGACTTTTCGCTGTAAGCCTCCCTTAGGAGCTTCTTCGCCCTTTACTTAGGCGGAATCAGCGTTGACTTTTCGCTGTAGGCTCTGCATTCCTTTAGGAACGACTTCTGAGCAGAAAACTTACACTACGCTCCCTTTGGAACGGCTTTTTGTGACTTCACAAACTTACTCTGCGTTCCTTAGAACGACTTTCTGTTATTCCGAAGGATTTTTAATTCGAAGGTCCTCCTTGATAACGGAAAAAATTTTAAGCTTCAGCAACTTAGGCTTGTGGAGCAAATAGATCTTCCTTGTGGAAAACAACGAAATTATTACATGGAAACTATCAATGTTTTTTGCTTCACAGAAAATAAAACTGAATAGGAAAGACTGCTATCAAAGGTAGGATATGTGTCAATAAATGTGCTTCGACTCTGGCACAGTGCTGTTGACTGTGCGAGCTTCGGACTGCTCTCTGAAGTCCCTCTGATGTGGAGCATATTGACTCCCTTCTGGCTGTTGACCTTGCTGCAATGGAGGTGGGGGCGGAAGCTGTTGCCAGGAAGCTTGAGGTTGACTTGCCGAAGCTACAGAAGCTGCAGGGTGGTTGTCTATGTATTGTGGGACATAAGGCGGATGATACGAAGCAGTATGCATGACCTGCTTCGGCTGAGCTTGCTGAGATGCAGCTTCGGCAATTTCCTTTTGCTTCTGGATTGTAATATGGCACGACCTAGTGGTATGGCCCTTGCCTTCTCCACAGAACAAGCAAAACAGTCTCCTTGGCTGATCTCCGAATCTTCCGCCGAAGCCCCTGGCGCCTCTGCCTCTTGGAGCTGGTGGCCGGAAGGAAGTTTGTTGTTGCCCCGAAGCCTGTGATGAGCATTGCGGTCTGTTCTGACTCCCCTTATCATCATTCTGAGTGTTGTGGATAGAACGGACATGTCTCGGGTAGTATCTTCCTCCGAAGCCCCTGGTCATTTCAGAAAATCTGAAGGCCTCCTCCCTTCTTTGCCGAAAGTCATTGTCTGCACGAATGTACTCATCCATCTTTTGGAGCAATTTCTCCAAGGTCTGAGGAGGCTTTCTAGCAAAGTATTGAGCTGCAGGCCCAGGACGAAGCCCCTTGATCATGGCTTCGATAACAATTTCATTGGGCACCGTTGGTGCCTGCGCCCTCAATCGTAAAAACCTTCGGACATACGCCTGAAGGTACTCTTCGTGATCCTGAATACACTGGAACAGGGCTTGAGCTGTGACCGGCTTCGTCTGAAATCCTTGAAAGCTGGTCAGTAACATATCCTTCAGCTTCTGCCATGAAGTTATTGTTCCTGGCCGAAGGGAGGAATACCAGGTCTGAGCAACATTCCTGACGGCCATGACGAAAGACTTCGCCATGACTGCAGCATTGCCCCCGTATGAAGACACCGTTGCTTCGTAGCTCATCAAGAATTGCTTCGGGTCGGAGTGACCATCAAACATGGGGAGCTGGGGTGGCTTATAGGATGGAGGCCAAGGTGTAGCCTGCAGCTCAGCAGACAGAGGAGAAGCATCATCAAAAACAAAATTTCCCTGATGGAAATTATCATACCAGTCATCTTCGTTGACGAAGCCCTCCTGATGAAGGTCTTTCTGATGAGGCCTTCTGTTCTGCTCATCGTGAGTAAGATGGCGGACTTCCTCAGAGGCTTCGTCTATCTGCCTTTGCAACTCAGCTAGGCGGGCCATCTTCTCCTTCTTCCTTTGTACTTGTTGGTGTAGCATCTCCATATCCCTGATTTCTTGGTCTAGCTCTTCTTCCTGAAGTGTCGGGCTGACAGCCTTTCTCTTCTGGCTTCGGGCCTCCCGAAGAGAGACGGTCTCCTGGTTGTGGTCCAGCGGTTGCAGTGCTGAAGCCCCAGTCGCTGAAGCTTTCTTCGGCGCCATAGCTTCCGAAGGTGTTCAAAAAAGCTCGAAGTGGAAGTGAGTTCACCGGAGGTGGGCGCCAATGTTGGGGACTTGTTCTCAAATGCTTCGGATTAAGAACAAGGCAACATAAAAAGTGTTAGACGTTAAGGCCCTTCGTCCTATGGAACATTATGCCCCTTCGGGAATAATGAGTTCCGGACGAAGGTCACAAGAGACATACCTTCGTGAATTCAACAAGTACTAACGAAGGATTCATATAAAATATGAGATGTAAATCATAGAATCATTTCTATTTTATTAACACAAAGAAATAGAAATGATTACGAATTACAAATGTACCTTCGGTCCTGAGAGAAGGTAAAAAGTACAAACGTGACGCAAATGCCAATGCTCAGTCAGCGTGAACAGTACGGGAGTACTGTTCATCTATTTATAGACGCGGGACGCAGCCCACGTAAAATTACATCCATGTCCATTACATTTGTTAATGGTTTATGAAAATCTGTCGAGGCCCCCGAAGTCTTTTCATCTTTAAGTCGGTTCCCCATTATGTCATCGCGCCGAAGCTTCCCTGCGCATAACTTCGGCTTCCCTCGACCTTCGTCTGGTTCAGGCTTCGTCCTGGTCGTGCTTTATATCCATAATTCTGAATCCGAAAATATCTGTTCACATAATCCACTTGGAAAACATTGTCAAATCATGTTTTTGAGGACCTTCGGAAGACGAAGGCCCCCAACATTGGTGATATCAAACAAATACTCTAAGAGTATCTACACAAAACAATCTACAACTTCGGTATTCAATGAATAATTAAATTCTGCCATCAATATATTCTAAAACATCTGACAAGATAACTGACTGAATCTGTTTTAGACAGCAGCCTAGTTAACTTAAAAACTCGATATCTCCCAAACTACTGAACCAAAAATTATAAAATTCTGCCGGAAGTAAGAACTTTTATCCCTCTACAAAAGTCTCCACAGTTGGAAGAGCCAATTCGGCCATTTACTAGATGAAACCCACCAGTGAACAGACCCACTCATTTTTGTGAGGCAAACAGGAACAGCCACAGTAAAACAAACGTAACTGGAGTTTTATAAATCATATGAATACACTCTTTAACAATCTGGAAAGCTTATGAAATTATCTACAACTTCTTTTACCAACCCACAGTTTAATTCTATTGATAAAATTGCCTAACTCTTAAGAGAACAGATTCTGCACAGAATTATGAGACTGAAAAACTGCTATAATCAAACTGCAATAACTTTCTGTTCTGATGTCCGATTGAGGTGTTCTTCGAGGTCACGGAAAGATCTACAAATTATCTACGACTCATATATAGACTTTTTATTTTTTTGAGGCCACTAAGACCACGGAAAACTGACATGAACAGAAACTGTTGAATCTGCCATTCTGCAGAAATTAAATTCGAGATCAAAACCTAACCCCACATCTAATCCAACCTCTAATCCTTCAATCCACATGATCCACAACCTCCAAAAGCATATAATTATAGGGAGGAACAAGGATCCTATCCTTATCTAGGGTTTCCCCAAGAAAATCTGCAAGAGATGGGGGTAGAACATCTCCTTGATCCTCTCTTCCTCTTCAATCCATCTTGCTCCTCCTCTTCTCGATCCTTGCTGCGTGGGGGGGGAGACCTAGAGGGAGGAGGAAGTAGTGGAGGGTGGCTGCAAGGGGAAGGGGGAGGGGCGGCCAAGGGTGGGGAAAAGGGGGGGTTGGCGGCCAAGAAAAGGGAAAAATAGGGGGGGCGACCACTAGGGTTTTGTGGGAGAAAGAAACGACGCCTCAGATGTCTCTTGACTTTGCATCCAATGGCCCACAACTCTTTCCCCACATCCACGCACCGAAGATAAACCTTTGGCAACATTTTTTTTGGGATATTACAATACCAGGCGGGGTGGTGGAATTGATTTGCCTCCTAATCAACACACTCGGAGAATATACAGACAACCTCAGCCACAGCCTGCAGGGATGAATCCTCCTAATCCTCCACCAGGCGGAGTTGACCCACTGGTTGCTGCTCAGATGGCGGTGATGCAGCAAATGGAGGACACTATGGCTGATATGCGTGCCCAGATGCAGCAAGAATGCCAGGAAATGCGTTAGGAAAGAGAGGATATACGCCAGGAGTTGCGCCAGGAGAGAGATGAGATACGCCAAGAAAGGAGGGTGCAACAACAGCAGCTACAACAGCAACTTCAACAACAGCAGCAACAGCAAGAAGTGCCATTGCCTCCCCCACCACCACCAGTTCCACCTCGTGATAAGCACCGGGAGTTTATGAGTCATAAGCCACCGACCTTCGCCAGCTCGCCAGATCCACTTGATGCAGACGATTGGTTGAAGTCAATTGAGAAGATGATGAATATTGCACAATGCACTGACCGGGAGAAGGTTTTATATGCTTCTGGACGTCTGACTGGTCCTGCTGCTGACTGGTGGGATTCATATACTGCTGCCCACGATGCTGCTGATACTATTACCTAGGCAGAGTTCAATACACAATTCAGGAACTACCATATTCCAGCTGGTATGATAAAGATCAAGAAGAAGGAGTTTCTGTCATTAAAGCAAGGCAACATGTCAGTCAGCGAGTACAGAGACAAATTTATTCAGCTGTCGAGATATGCTCCGGAGGAAGTTGCTGAGGATGAGAGGAAACAGGAGCACTTTATTGAAGGACTTAATGGACCCATGCAGTATGCACTGGTTGCACACACCTTTCCATCATTTCAGAGGCTACTGGATAAGGCTCTTGCTATTGAACACAAGCGTGTTCAACTGGGCGATTTGAAGAGGAAGGCTATCTCACAGGGACAGGGTAGCAGCAGTGTTCGTCCTCGCTACAGTTCATCACAGGGTACACCGACTCGACCAGGAGGACCGCGCCCAGTTCAGCAATCACCACTAAGGACTCCACCTCCTCGACAGGCTACTCACACTGGCACCCCGACGAAGTTTGCAGGACAGAGTCCAGGCACTACGTGTTTCAAGTGTGGGAAGACCAGTCATTATGCAAATGTCTGCCCACAGAGGATTGCTACTACTCCAGCTCAGAACAAGCAACAGACCCCTGGCAAGGGATATTCTATAGCCAGGGTGAATCAAGTCAGCGTTGATGATACTCCTGATGGTGGAGACCTCGTAATTGGTATGTTTTATGTTAATGCAATTCCTGCAACCATATTATTTGATTTTGGTGCTACACATTCATTCATGTCTGCTAGATATGCCAACACAAATGAAATACCACTGCTAAATATGAGAAAACCAATGATAGTAATTACACCTAAAGGGCCTGTTGAGGCGAATCAAATGACACGTAGATTGACATTGACCATTATGAGTAGAGAATTTGGAGCTACTGCTATAATATTAGAGTCAAGCAGTATAGATCTGATCCTTGGTATGTCATGGCTAAGAAAGGCAAAGGCCGTTATAGCATGTGGTAGAGGTACCGTAGAGCTCACTAGCACTAAAGGAGAAAGATTTCAAGTTAATATTGCAGTAACCTCCTCATCCATGCGTGCAATGTTCTTTATGCCTGGGAGTTTGTTGGTGACAACATCCGGGTGGTTAGGGATTTTCCGGATGTCTTTCCAGAGGAGTTACCAGGAATGGCACCTGATAGAGAAGTTGAGTTTGTTATTGATCTCTTACCTGGAACCGCTCCTATTTCTAAACGGCCCTATAGAATGTCTGTAGAAGAACTGAAGGAGCTTAAGAAGCAGTTAACTGAGTTACAAGAAGCGGGGTACATTCGTCCGAGTTCCTCACCTTGGGGAGCACCGGTGTTATTTGTGCAGAAGAAGGATGGATCACAAAGAATGTGTGTGGATTATAGGTCACTTAATGATGTTACTGTGAAGAACAAGTATCCGTTGCCCCGTATTGAGGATTTATTTGATCAGATGAGAGGTGCTAGAGTATTCTCGAAGATTGATCTCCGATTCGGTTACCATCAGATGAGGATTAGACCATCGGATATTCCCAAGACAGCATTCTCGACTCGATATGGATTATATGAGTTTACTGTTATGTCATTTGGATTAACCAATGCACCGGCTTATTTCATGAATTTGATGAACAAAGTGTTTATGGAGTATTTGGACAGATTCGTCGTGGTGTTCATCGATGATATTCTGACCTATTCTAGGAATGAAAGTGATCATGAACAACATTTAAGGTTGGTGCTATAGAAGCTGCGAGATAATCAACTCTACGCTAAGTTCAGCAAGTGTGAGTTTTGGATTGACAAGGTGCCATTCCTTGGTCATATTATTTCTAATGGAGGAATAGCAGTGGATCCTGCTAAAGTGAAGGAGATTATGGAGTGGAGAGTGCCCACTACAGTTACGGAGATTCGGAGCTTTTTGGGACTCGCAGGATATTATCGGAGATTCATTGAAGGGTTCTCTAAGATTGCCAAACCTGTGACCTCACTTTTGGAGAAAGGAAGAGAATTCAAGTGGGATGAGAAATGCCAAGAGAGCTTTGATCAATTGAAGGAGAGACTAATATCGCCACCAGTATTGATTATGCCAGACCTACAGAAGGGATTTGACATTTATTGTGATGCATGTGGCCAAGGACTTGGATGTGTGCTCATGCAAGAAGGACATGTGATTGCCTATGCATCTCGTCACTTGCGGAAGCATGAACTGAACTACCCCACTCATGACTTGGAAATGGCTGCAGTTGTGCATGCACTTAAGATTTGGAGACACTACATTATGGGAACTAAGTGCCAAGTATACACGGATCATAAGAGTTTGAAGTATATATTCACTCAGAAGGATCTCAATCTTAGGCAACGCCGTTGGTTGGAGCTCATTAAGGATTATGACTTGGAGATTCACTATCACCCAGGCAAGGCGAATTTGGTTGCAAATGCCTTGAGTCGGAAGGAGCATGTTCACTCCGCTTTCGTTGTCCAGCTACCTGATGAATTAGCAAAAGACTTTGAGAGGCTTAACCTGGGAATTGTTACACATACAGAAGGAGTGACTATTGAATTGGGACCTACCTTGGAGCAAGAAATTCGTAAAGGCCAGATTGGTGATGCCAAAATCCAGGAGATCAAGGATCTGATAACAGAGGGTAGAGGCCCGGAGTTCACCGAGGATGAGCAAGGCACGATATGGTTCAAGAATCGGATCTGTGTTCCCGAAATTGATAGTCTTCGGGAAACTATATTGAAGGAAGCACATGACTCAGTTTATTCTATCCACCCTGGGAGCACTAAGATGTATCAGGATTTGAAGCAAAAGTATTGGTGGTATGGTTTAAAGAGAGATGTGGCTGCACATGTGGCTATGTGCGATGTATGCCAAAGAGTTAAAGCTGAACACCAGAGGCCAGCCGGACTACTGCATCCACTGAAGATACCTGAGTGGAAATGGGAAGAGATTGGCATGGACTTCATTGTTGGATTACCCCGCACGTCTGCTGGATATGATTCAATATGGGTGATTGTGGACAGGCTAACTAAAGTAGCCCACTTTATTCCGGTGAAGACCACTTATTCAGGAGCCAAGTTGGCAGAGTTGTACATGTCACGGATTGTATGTCTACATGGTGTGCCAAAGAAGATTGTGTTAGACCGGGGATCACAATTTACCTCCCGATATTGGAAGAAGTTGCACGAGTCATTGGATACGAGATTGAATTTTAGTTCGGCTTACCACCCACAGACTGATGGGCAGACAGAGAGGACTAACCAAGTGTTAGAAGATATGTTAAGAGCTTGTGCCCTTAAGCATGGTGGTAGTTGGGATAAAAGTCTACCGTATGCAGAGTTCTCTTATAATAATAGCTATCAGGCCAGTTTGAAGATGTCACCGTTTGAGGCCTTATATGGCAGAAAGTGCAGGACTCCGCTGTATTGGGATCAAACTGGTGAAAGGCAGTTGTTTGGGCCTGAGATTATACAGGAAGCAGAGGAACAAGTTCAGCAAATAAGGGAGAATTTGAGAACTGCACAATCCAGGCAGAAGAGTTATGCTGACACCCGGAGAAGACTGCTTGAGTTTAAAGAGGGTGATTATGTCTATTTGAAGGTGTCACCACTCTGGGGCATGAGAAGATTTAAAGTGAAAGGAAAGTTGTCCCCTCGCTTTATTGGACCCTTCTTAATCTTAAAGCGAGTGGGAGAGGTTGCATACCAATTGAAGTTACCGGATCATCTTGCGGATGTTCATGATGTCTTTCATGTATCTCAGCTGAAGAAATGTCTCAGGGTGCCTGAAGAACAGTTACCAATGGAAGACCTTAGTGTTCAGGAGGATTTGACTTATGCTGAGTACCCCATCAAGATTCTGGATACTTTGACTCGAGTTACGAGGAATAAGGTTATAAAGATGTGCAAAGTGCAATGGAGTCACCATGGCGAAGATGAAGCAACTTGGGAAAGAGAAGAAGAGCTTCGTATAGATTTTCCCCACCTTTTTCCCTAGATCTTCCTAAATCTCGAGGACGAGATTATTTTTAAGGGGGGTAGGATTTGTAATACTCCAATTTGTATACACAGAATAATGGGGTGATGTCCTCATTTTATGTGCCTTAATTGCATCATGAAAAGAGCATGCATATAATTAAGAGTGAAACAAATGATACTAAAATAAAACAAGGTGCATTATGTTGGAGTTTTATATGTTTGTGCATTAAATAAAATAATAATAATAAAAATAATAATAAGGATAATAAGATAATAATTACTAGAAGATGGATTAAACCCTAAATTGAAATTAGAGTTTGGAAATGAGAAAAAGAGAAAGGATACAGATAAATAAATAAAATATATAAATAAACATTTTCAGACTTGGTATTGTGATTGCACAAATTTAGTCGAGAATGAAGAGCCACAAAGTTTGAAATTAAATTGGAATTTAACTTGAGATTCAAATAAAAGGAAAATAGAATGGGGAAAGAAAAAAAAGAAAAAGGAAAGAAAAGGCGCATGGGCTCATTGTGGCCACTCGGCCCACCTAACCAAAACCCCACGCGTCGGCCCAAAACCGAATTCCACCGCGCGGCCCGCTTACCGCAGCCCTCGCGCGTCGCTGGCACTGACAATCGGGGTCCAACCGGTCAGCTCCGCGCGCGCGTGCCTGCTCCTTTTCACCTCAATGCCACGCGGGCCCCCTCACTCAGTCGTCTTCCTCGCGAGAAAATCGCTGGGCGGAGCCAACGGCCCGAGCGCATCGCGTGGGCTCTCCTCCCCTATACTCCGCGCCAGCTCCCCATGCCTCCAAGTTTGCCGGCCCTTGAAGATAAAAGCATACCACGCCGTGCCGCCTCTCGTGCTCAACCGATTAGAACCCGACGCGTGAGATTTAGTGCGTGCGGCAGTGGTGAGAAGCCCGCCGCCGTGATTGCCCTCACCCACACCGCGACTGGTCCTCTGCGCTAGAACCTGGGTACCTGCTTGGCGCGGCGAAGCTTCGGCCGCCGTCAATTTTCCCCGCCGGTGTCCTGCGCAAGCTCAATTCGTCGCCGTGAATTCCTCCTCCGCCGTGCGCCACGGACAGATCTTTCGGTGCGTCGAGAGCTGGTGAGTTTTCCCCTATTCGGTTATGTACATTTCCCTGTACGTGTAGACGGTTATGATTGAGGTTGGCGCTCTAGGGTCGGCGGTTGTCCTCGCCGGAGGGTGGTCGGGCGCCGCGGCTCTGTTCGCCGTGGTTCGCCGTGGGGGAGGGAGATAGTGTTTTTGCCGCCGATCTGTTCACGAACGGCCATGATTAGATCAAGGGTACCCTTACGCGTGGACCGTAGATCTGCAATCCTATGGATACGATGCGATCTCGGTTATTTTGGATCCAAGCCGTAGATATAGGATCCAGCGGCTATTGTTGAATACCGGTTCAGAGTTATAACCTTCTAATCTGGGCCATGTGGTTTAGATCCAACGGCCCGGGTTCACCTGTACCCCTTCGCTGTGGCAATTTTTCTAAAGAGACCCCAGGGATAGGCATAATAAACCCGCCGTCGAGTGGAACTGTTCCCTGAGTCTAGGTTATTTTGCGCAGAGACCCTTGAGTTTTCTGGATTTTGTGGCCTAGTCCAGAGAACATATGAATTAGGTAAATAAATACAGAAATTGATTTTCAATGTATAAATAAGTGCTAAAACTTGTAAAATTCATAGAAATTTCATTTTTAGTCCAAATTGAGTCATTCCAGTTTCTAAAATTTTGTAATAATATTCTCTACCATTTAGTGTCTCTGTTTTGACATGAAAACAGTTAGAAAATGAATTTATCATTTAATCATATTTCAAGCACATTAAATCTTAGGAAATTCATATCTTAAAATCTATAACTCCAAATTTAGTGATTCCAATTCCTATGATCTCATTTTAATGTATAAATTTTTACTGTATATTTTATTTACATGTTTGGTGCAATGTTAATTTTTGCTATACTATGTATGTATTGTGTTGATGCGAGTAGACGAGCAAGCCACTGTGGAAACTGAGGTTCAACAGATAGAGATAGCTGAGCAGGAGCTCATTGAAGGCAAGTTGTGCCCTTGATCACTTACTTTTCCCAGCCATGTTCTTATTAATTTTAATGATCTGCATAGGTTAATTTTGATGGGATCCTTTATGTTACCCCAGTTGTGATTACCTCTATACCTTGTTCACCCCTAGAATATTTTTGGGTAGTACTTGCTATTGCTTTATGTGGATTGGGTATGGAGATGCACTATTCATGATTATTCAGTTATTATCTTGTTATTATTACTGTTCATGTTAAGATCATTAAATTAATAGGAACATGGAGCGACCACCCGGGAAAACAGTGCTACCACAAGGGTTTAATGGGACGCCCTTGGCTGATTAACTAGGAAAGCTAGGGGAGGGCTACCTTACCCGAAAGGGGCAAGGGCAGTAGGGGAGTGGTCAGTGTAGGGAGGTCCTTGTTTGATTTTGCTGCGATGGCGGTCAGGCAAGAACCCTGCAATGGAGCTTCCTATAAACTGTAGCGGGTAGTCTGAAGCTAGTGGAACTTTGTAAAGGCCTCGTAGTGTTACCCTGCCTCGCTTCCTTGGTAGAGGTGTATGGGATTCATGACCCCTTGGCAGATGGGTAACACGGCTTGTGGGTAAAGATGCGCAACCTCTGCAGAGTGTAACACTAGTATACTAGCCGTGCTCACGGTCATGAGCGGCTCGGACCCTCACATGGTTAATTATGGAACTTAAATTCAATTTTGACATTGGCATCGCATTTGGGATTATTTTACTATTAATGTTCTTTATTATTATTAAGGTTTGGTATTTACTTACACTTAGTAATTGCTAATAAAATTTTGACCAACTTATAAAAGCAATGCTCAGCCTCAGCCTTTACTTCATTGATTAGCCTTACACTACATGAACTCCCACCTTTGGTGAGTTCATGCCACATTATTTCCCCACGACTTGTTGAGCTATGAACGTATGTGAGCTCACTCTTGCTGTCTCACACCCCCCCACAGGAGAAGAACAGGTGGTCGAAGAGGAGCCGCCTAACACTGAGGAGTTCGACTTGATCTAGGTGGCGTTTCTCAGTCGACATTGGCGCCGACGATCCTTAGTTCGTTTTATATTTATTCTTTTATTTTGTAATAATTCTTCCGCTATGTAATAAGTACTCTGATGTTATTGTGACATTTATCTCTATACACTCTGTTATTATATATGTTGTCTTCTTGGCGCATGTATGAGATGCACCCGGCTTTGTTCCTTAAATCCGGGTGTTACAGAAGTGGTATCAGAGGAAATGTTGACTGTAGGACGAAACTTAGATAGAAATGGACAACCCTTACCTACTTATCTTACTCTGATTCTTTCTATACTTATCTTGATCCTGTCTCACCTTCTACTGTTCTACTCTGATCATTCTTACCTCTTCTACCCTGAGACAAGATGGATTTCACACCTTGGAATCCCTACCCCTATGACATTTTAAGAGATAGGAGGCCTAAGACCAAATCAAAACTATTTTTTTTGTATTTAAGAATGTTGGTTGATTGTTCTGATGATCAGTGCCTGATTTGCTTCTTTGATTGATTGAAATAGTATAGATGGACATCTTAGTATGTGCCAGCATAAGGTAATAAATTAGCTATAGTAGGTGAAATATTAATCTGCTTAGCTAATAAATCCCCCAAAATAACCTGATTTGTAAGTACCTGCCTTGGCTACTATTTTCTTGCCATATGTATCTAACTCAGATGGTCAATACCAGGCGGGGTGGTGGAATTGATTTGCCTCCTAATCAACACACTCGGAGAATATACAGACAACCTCAGCCACAGCCTGCAGGGATGAATCCTCCTAATCCTCCACCAGGCGGAGTTGACCCACTGGTTGCTGCTCAGATGGCGGTGATGCAGCAAATGGAGGACACTATGGCTGATATGCGTGCCCAGATGCAGCAAGAATGCCAGGAAATGCGTCAGGAAAGAGAGGATATACGCCAGGAGTTGCGCCAGGAGAGAGATGAGATACGCCAAGAAAGGAGGGTGCAACAACAGCAGCTACAACAGCAACTTCAACAACAGCAGCAACAGCAAGAAGTGCCATTGCCTCCCCCACCACCACCAGTTCCACCTCGTGATAAGCACCGGGAGTTTATGAGTCATAAGCCACCGACCTTCGCCAGCTCGCCAGATCCACTTGATGCAGACGATTGGTTGAAGTCAATTGAGAAGATGCTGAATATTGCACAATGCACTGACCGGGAGAAGGTTTTATATGCTTCTGGACGTCTGACTGGTCCTGCTGCTGACTGGTGGGATTCATATACTGCTGCCCACGATGCTGCTGATACTATTACCTGGGCAGAGTTCAATACACAATTCAGGAACTACCATATTCCAGCTGGTATGATAAAGATCAAGAAGAAGGAGTTTCTGTCATTAAAGCAAGGCAACATGTCAGTCAGCGAGTACAGAGACAAATTTATTCAGCTGTCGAGATATGCTCCGGAGGAAGTTGCTGAGGATGAGAGGAAACAGGAGCACTTTATTGAAGGACTTAATGGACCCTTGCAGTATGCACTGGTTGCACACACCTTTCCATCATTTCAGAGGCTACTGGATAAGGCTCTTGCTATTGAACACAAGCGTGTTCAACTAGGTGATTTGAAGAGGAAGGCTATCTCACAGGGACAGGGTAGCAGCAGTGTTCGTCCTCGCTACAGTTCACCACAGGGTACACCGACTCGACCAGGAGGACCGCGCCCAGTTCAGCAATCACCACTAAGGACTCCACCTCCTCGACAGGCTACTCCCACTGGCACCCCGACGAAGTTTGCAGGACAGAGTCCAGGCACTACGTGTTTCAAGTGTGGGAAGACCGGTCATTATGCAAATGTCTGCCCACAGAGGATTGCTACTACTCCAGCTCAGAACAAGCAACAGACCCCTGGCAAGGGATATTCCATAGCCAGGGTGAATCAAGTCAGCGTTGATGATACTCCTGATGGTGGAGACCTCGTAATTGGTATGTTTTATGTTAATGCAATTCCTGCAACCATATTATTTGATTCTGGTGCTACACATTCATTCATGTCTGCTAGATATGCCAACACAAATGAAATACCACTGCTAAATATGAGAAAACCAATGATAGTAATTACACCTAAAGGGCCTGTTGAGGCGAATCAAATGACACGTAGATTGACATTGACCATTATGGGTAGAGAATTTGGAGCTACTGCTATAATATTAGAGTCAAGCAGTATAGATCTGATCCTTGGTATGTCATGGCTAAGAAAGGCAAAGGCCGTTATAGCATGTGGTAGAGGTACCGTAGAGCTCACTACCACTAAAGGAGAAAGATTTCAAGTTAATATTGCAGTAACCTCCTCATCCATGCGTGCAATGTTCTTTATGCCTGAGGAGTTTGTTGGTAACAACATCCGGGTGGTTAGGGATTTTTCGGATGTCTTTCCAGAGGAGTTACCAGGAATGCCACCTGATAGAGAAGTTGAGTTTGTTATTGATCTCTTACCTGGAACCGCCCCTATTTCTAAACGGCCCTATAGAATGTCTGTAGAAGAACTGAAGGAGCTTAAGAAGCAGTTAACTGAGTTACAAGAAGCGGGGTACATTCGTCCGAGTTCCTCACCTTGGGGAGCACCGGTGTTATTTGTGCAGAAGAAGGATGGATCACAAAGAATGTGTGTGGATTATAGGTCACTTAATGATGTTACTATGAAGAACAAGTATCCGTTGCCCCGTATTGAGGATTTATTTGATCAGATGAGAGGTGCTAGAGTATTCTCGAAGATTGATCTCCGATCCGGTTACCATCAGATGAGGATTAGACCATCGGATATTCCCAAGACAGCATTCTCGACTCGATATGGATTATATGAGTTTACTGTTATGTCATTTGGATTAACCAATGCACCGGCTTATTTCATGAATTTGATGAACAAAGTGTTTATGGAGTATTTGGACAGATTCGTCGTGGTGTTCATCGATGATATTCTTATCTATTCTAGGAATGAAAGTGATCATGAACAACATTTAAGGTTGGTGCTACAGAAGCTGCGAGATAATCAACTCTACGCTAAGTTCAGCAAGTGTGAGTTTTGGATTGACAAGGTGCCATTCCTTGGTCATATTATTTCTAATGGAGGAATAGCAGTGGATCCTGCTAAAGTGAAGGAGATTATGGAGTGGAGAGTGCCCACTACAGTTACGGAGATTCGGAGCTTTTTGGGACTCGCAGGATATTATCGGAGATTCATTGAAGGGTTCTCTAAGATTGCCAAACCTGTGACCTCACTTTTGGAGAAAGGAAGAGAATTCAAGTGGGATGAGAAATGCCAAGAGAGCTTTGATCAATTGAAGGAGAGACTAATGTCGCCACCAGTATTGATTATGCCAGACCTAGAGAAGGGATTTGACATTTATTGTGATGCATGTGGCCAAGGACTTGGATGTGTGCTCATGCAAGAAGGACATGTGATTGCCTATGCATCTCGTCAGTTGCGGAAGCATGAACTGAACTACCCCACTCATGACTTGGAATTGGCTGCAGTTGTGCATGCACTTAAGATTTGGAGACACTACATTATGGGAACTAAGTGCCAAGTATACACGGATCATAAGAGTTTGAAATATATATTCACTCAGAAGGATCTCAATCTTAGGCAACGCCGTTGGTTGGAGCTCATTAAGGATTATGACTTGGAGATTCACTATCACCCAGGCAAGGCGAATTTGGTTGCAGATGCCTTGAGTCGGAAGGAGCATGTTCACTCTGCTTTCGTTGTCCAGCTACCTGATGAATTAGCAAAAGACTTTGAGAGGCTCAACCTGGGATTGTTACACATACGAAAGGAGTGACTATTGAATTGGGACCTACCTTGGAGCAAGAAATTCGTAAAGGCCAGATTGGTGATGCCAAAATCCAGGAGATCAAGGATCTGATAACAGAGGGTAGAGGCCCGGAGTTCACCGAGGATGAGCAAGGCACGATATGGTTCAGGAATCGGATCTGTGTTCCCGAAATTGATAGTCTTCGGGAAACTATATTGAAGGAAGCACATGACTCAGTTTATTCTATCCACCCTGGGAGCACTAAGATGTATCAGGATTTGAAACAAAAGTATTGGTGGTATGGTTTAAAGAGAGATGTGGCTGCACATGTGGCTATGTGCGATGTATGCCAAAGAGTTAAAGCTGAACACCAGAGGCCAGCCGGACTACTGCATCCACTGAAGATACCTGAGTGGAAATGGGAAGAGATTGGCATGGACTTCATTGTTGGATTACCCCGCACGTCTGCTGGATATGATTCTATATGGGTGATTGTGGACAGGCTAACTAAAGTAGCCCACTTTATTCCGGTGAAGACCACTTATTCAGGAGCCAAGTTGGCAGAGTTGTACATGTCACGGATTGTATGTCTACATGGTGTGCCAAAGAAGATTGTGTCAGACCGGGGATCACAATTTACCTCCCGATATTGGAAGAAGTTGCACGAGTCATTGGATACGAGATTGAATTTTAGTTCGGCTTACCACCCACAGACTGATGGGCAGACAGAGAGGACTAACCAAGTGTTAGAAGATATGTTAAGAGCTTGTGCCCTTAAGCATGGTGGTAGTTGGGATAAAAGTCTACCGTATGCAGAGTTCTCTTATAATAATAGCTATCAGGCCAGTTCGAAGATGTCACCGTTTGAGGCCTTATATGGCAGAAAGTGCAGGACTCCGCTGTATTGGGATCAAACTGGTGAAAGGCAGTTGTTTGGGCCTGAGATTATACAGGAAGCAGAGGAACAAGTTCAGCAAATAAGGGAGAATTTGAGAACTGCACAATCCAGGCAGAAGAGTTATGCTGACACCCGGAGAAGACTGCTTGAGTTTAAAGAGGGTGATTATGTCTATTTGAAGGTGTCACCACTCCGGGGCATGAGAAGATTTAAAGTGTAAGGAAAGTTGTCCCCTCGCTTTATTGGACCCTTCTTAATCTTAAAGCGAGTGGGAGAGGTTGCATACCAATTGAAGTTACCGGATCATCTTGCGGATGTTCATGATGTCTTTCATGTATCTCAGCTGAAGAAATGTCTCAGGGTGCCTGAAGAACAGTTACCAATGGAAGACCTTAGTGTTCAGGAGGATTTGACTTATGCTGAGTACCCCATCAAGATTCTGGATACTTTGACTCGAGTTACGAGGAATAAGGTTATAAAGATGTGCAAAGTGCAATGGAGTCACCATGGCGAAGATGAAGCAACTTGGGAAAGAGAAGAAGAGCTTCGTATAGATTTTCCCCACCTTTTTCCCTAGATCTTCCTAAATCTCGAGGACGAGATTATTTTTAAGGGGGGTAGGATTTGTAATACTCCAATTTGTATACACAGAATAATGGGGTGATGTCCTCATTTTATGTGCCTTAATTGCATCATGAAAAGAGCATGCATATAATTAAGAGTGAAACAAATGATACTAAAATAAAACAAGGTGCATTATGTTGGAGTTTTATATGTTTGTGCATTAAATAAAATAATAATAATAAAAATAATAATAAGGATAATAAGATAATAATTACTAGAAGATGGATTAAACCCTAAATTGAAATTAGAGTTTTGAAATGAGAAAAAGAGAAAGGATACAGATAAATAAATAAAATATATAAATAAATATTTTCAGACTTGGTATTGTGATTGCACAAATTTAGTCGAGAATGAAGAGCCACAAAGTTTGAAATTAAATTGGAATTTAACTTGAGATTCAAATAAAAGGAAAATAGAATGGGGAAAGAAAAAAAAGAAAAAGGAAAGAAAAGGCGCATGGGCTCATTGTGGCCACTCGGCCCACCTAACCAAAACCCCACGCGTCGGCCCAAAACCGAATTCCACCGCGTGGCCCGCTTACCGCAGCCCTCGCGCGTCGCTGGCACTGACAATCGGGGTCCAACCGGTCAGCTCCACGCGCGCGTGCCTGCTCCTTTTCACCTCAATGCCACGCGGGCCCCCTCACTCAGTCGTCTTCCTCGCGAGAAAATCGCTGGGCGGAGCCAACGGCCCGAGCGCATCGTGCGGGCTCTCCTCCCCTATACTCCGCGCCAGCTCCCCACGCCTCCGAGTTTGCCGGCCCTTGAAGATAAAAGCATACCACGCTGTGCCGCCTCTCATGCTCAACCGATTAGAACCCGACGCGTGAGATTTAGTGCGTGCGACGGTGGTGAGAAGCCCGCCACCGTGATTGCCCTCACCCACACCGCGACTGGTCCTTTGCGCTAGAACCTAGGTACCTGCTTGGCGCGGCGAAGCTTCGGCCGCCGTCAATTTTCCCCGCCGGTGTCCTGCGCAAGCTCAATTCGTCGCCGTGAATTCCTCCTCCGCCGTGCGCCACGGACAGATCTCTCGGTGCGTCGAGAGCTGGTGAGTTTTCCCCTATTCGGTTATGTACATTTCCCTGTACGTGTAGGCGGTTATGATTAAGGTTGGCGCTCTAGGGTCGGCGGTTGTCCTCGCCGGAGGGTGGTCGGGCGCCGCGGCTCTGTTCGCCGTGGTTCGCCGCGGGGGAGGGAGATAGTGTTTTTGCCGCCGATCTGTTCACGAACGGCCATGATTAGATCAAGGGTACCCTTACGCGTGGACCGTAGATCTGCAATCCTATGGATACGATGCGATCTCGGTTATTTTGGATCCAAGCCGTAGATATAGGATCCAGCGGCTATTGTTGAATACCGGTTCAGAGTTATAACCTTCTAATCTGGGCCATGTGGTTTAGATCCAACGGCCCGGGTTCACCTGTGCCCCTTCGCTGTGGCAATTTTTCTAAAGAGACCCCAGGGATAGGCATAATAAACCCGCCGTCCAGTGGAACTGTTCCCTGAGTCTAGGTTATTTTGCGCAGAGACCCTTGAGTTTTCTGGATTTTGTGGCCCAGTCCAGAGAACATATGAATTAGGTAAATAAATACAGAAATTGATTTTCAATGTATAAATAAGTGCTAAAACTTGTAAAATTCATAGAAATTTCATTTTTAGTCCAAATTGAGTCATTCCAGTTTCTAAAATTTTGTAATAATATTCTCTACCATTTAGTGTCTCTGTTTTGACATGAAAACAGTTAGAAAATGAATTTATCATTTAATCATATTTCAAGCACATTAAATCTTAGGAAATTCATATCTTAAAATCTATAACTCCAAATTTAGTGATTCCAATTCCTATGATCTCATTTTAATGTATAGATTTTTACTGTATATTTTATTTACATGTTTGGTGCAATGTTAATTTTTGCTATACTATGTATGTATTGTGTTGATGCGAGTAGACGAGCAAGCCATTGTGGAAACTGAGGTTCAACAGGTAGAGATAGCTGAGCAGGAGCTCATTGAAGGCAAGTTGTGCCCTTGATCACTTACTTTTCCCAGCCATGTTCTTATTAATTTTAATGATCTGCATAGGTTAATTTTGATGGGATCCTTTATGTTACCCCAGTTGTGATTACCTCTATACCTTGTTCACCCCTAGAATATTTTTGGGTAGTACTTGCTATTGCTTTATGTGGATTGGGTATGGAGATGCACTATTCATGATTATTCAGTTATTATCTTGTTATTATTACTGTTCATGTTAAGATCATTAAATTAATGGGAACATGGAGCGACCACCCGGGAAAACAGTGCTACCACAAGGGTTTAATGGGACGCCCTTGGCTGATTAACTAGGAAAGCTAGGGGAGGGCTACCTTACCCGAAAGGGGCAAGGGCAGTAGGGGAGTGGTCAGTGTAGGGAGGTCCTTGTTTGATTTTGCTGCGATGGCGGTCAGGCAAGAACCCTGCACTGGAGCTTCCTATAAACTGTAGCGGGTAGTCTGAAGCTAGTGGAACTTTGTAAAGGCCTCGTAGTGTTACCCTGCCTCGCTTCCTTGGTAGAGGTGTATGGGATTCATGACCCCTTGGCAGATGGGTAACACGGCTTATGGGTAAAGATGCGCAACCTCTGCAGAGTGTAAAACTAGTATACTAGCCGTGCTCACGGTCATGAGCGGCTCGGACCCTCACATGGTTAATTATGGAACTTAAATTCAATTTTGACATTGGCATCGCATTTGGGATTATTTTACTATTAATGTTCTTTATTATTATTAAGGTTTGGTATTTACTTACACTTAGTAATTGCTAATAAAATTTTGACCAACTTATAAAAGCAATGCTCAGCCTCAGCCTTTACTTCATTGATTAGCCTTACACTACATGAACTCCCACCTTTGGTGAGTTCATGCCACATTATTTCCCCACGACTTGTTGAGCTATGAACGTATGTGAGCTCACTCTTGCTGTCTCACACCCCCCCCCACAGGAGAAGAACAGGTGGTCGAAGAGGAGCCGCCTAACACTGAGGAGTTCGACTTGATCTAGGTGGCGTTTCTCAGTCGACATTGGCGCCGACGATCCTTAGTTCGTTTTATATTTATTCTTTTATTTTATAATAAGTCTTCCGCTATGTAATAAGTACTCTGATGTTATTGTGACATTTATCTCTATACACTCTGTTATTATATATGTTGTCTTCTTGGCGCATGTATGAGATGCACCCGGCTTTGTTCCTTAAATCCGGGTGTTACAACTTAAGTGTAGGAGTTGTTTGAAACCCTAGTTGCATGATCTCAGGAATCCCATTGAGATGACTACTAGTATGCTAAGCCGAGTAGCAGCTTTATTAATTAGGGATTTCGGTAGAAGTCGAGTGATTTTTCTAGCACTCGCGCGAGGTCAGGAATTGGCTGTATCCACTTTCTTATCATAATGATGTTGGTTTGTGGGCAACAATCCATGGGGATTGGTTGTCTATGGGATAAAAATTGGAATAAGGATTAAGGTGTGGTTGATGTGCACCCGTTGGGTGATTGCCCGATCTTTCGATGAGAGGGTGTGGAATAACTCGATTGGGGGAGGAGACGACGTTCACGGCCCGACTACAGCCTTCCAAAGACGCTGCGCCTTAGCAACCGATACACCACCTCCTATGGCTGTCACGATCTTGTGGAGCGTGACACCCTGGCCACTAGGGCACTCGTCCTGCAAGCAATCGAAGAACTAGCAAGAACAAGTAGAACAAGTACTGAATTACCAGATCTAAATGTAGGTTTAAAAATCAAACTCCAATATGGTGGGGTTCCGAAGACAAGAAGACGGGCGGCTGAACTAGCACGCGCGCTTGCAAGCAAGTAGCGAGAGCTAAACTTGATCTAAACAAAACCCGCCGTTCTTGGTGGCGGCTAGGGGGTTTATAAACATGGGAGGACGACCACAAGGGTATTGGGGTCGTGCTGCAACCCTAGGATGCGTCCCTAATGGACCTAACTTGATACACGACCCATTGGGCCAAAATAGGGTGGCGCAGCACCATGGGCAGAAAAGGCAGGAAATGTCTCGGTAAGAAAACAATGATTACGGCGGCCTCAGAATAGATATGACTATAATTCCGGATCCATATGAATGTAGACTTGATAAGCTTTCCATGTTGTGCTTGAACATTCCAATCCGAGCCCGCATCTGACCGTGGTGACCGTCACAAGTTGGTGTTCTTCTGCAGTTCGAATCCAGCATGTTCAAATCCTTTTCCCTTTCGGTCTTCTCCCTGATTCCTAAGCAAAACAAGAGTGCACGGGTCTCCATGGTCTAAATATGATGGACATGAACTCAAGAGTGTAATCACCTGATGGTTGAGTTGACGAGCACGAGCGCGAGTAATGGGACCAGAAATTGGTACTTGTATTGGTATAGATGCATCAGTAGTGTGGATGTCTTCATCAGTGGTACCGTGTGTCAAGCGTTTGAACGTACTAAGCACATGCTGAGAAATATGGTAAATCGGTAAGCCTAGTGAACCTGCCAGTGGACTTTACCCCTCATGCGACCTGAGACGTGGTCTCCCATTCCGGTTATGGTGGGTACAAGTGCGGTCACTGCATGACGGCAGTCGGGGTCAGTGAGGCATTGTACGCCAAGGCGGTGAGCCCTGATCTACTGCCAGGGAATCGATGGGGACGGTTGATGTGTGTGGGGACAGAGTGCCTCGCCACGTCGCGTGTTTAGGTTTACCTTGCAAGGTTTAAAAACTCGATTCGAATCGTCTGCTTCTCGCAGCTAATGAGACTGCTTGATCCATGCTCTACATTGAGTAACAAGTGGAAATATGATGAGTTGATACAAGATGTTGATTGCTAAAAATGTTTGCTACTATGTATGAGTAGATAGTATATATTTAGCCTTAAGAGAGTCACAATTTAATTTGCAAAGTTAAAACTTGATTTAGAAACTCAGCTAGTGCTTTTGGCACCCAAACCCCACAGCCAAACAGCTGCATGTCTAGAGGTAGAGGAGTAGACTCCTCACACCGGGTAAGTCTAGCTGAATATTAGTATACTCAGCCTTGCTTGTGGCATAATTTTTACAGGTTCTCTGGAGGACATGGTTGCTGGAGTGACTTGGCCGTCCATCTTGCCACCGGGTTGGAGTGTCAAGTGGGACCCCGCCTCGGCTGAGGAGGAGCATGAGGAGTGATGGGACAGGCTTCCCCATCCCTCCATTTATCTATCGTTAGATTTATTCCGCTGCACTTCGAACAATGATGACTACTTCTACAAAACTCCGATGGTGATGTAATAATTTAATACTCCTTAATGTATGGTTTTATGCTTTATTGTATTTGCTCTATGACTCACCTTCGAGTGAGATTGTGGTACTTGATCCTATCAGTGGCCTCGTCGGACTAGATCCGATGGATTGACGGGTTATCCCCATTTAAGTGTGGTCTAGCCTCTAAGGCGGGACTTAGGCACTTAAATTGGAATAATTCGGGCAGTTCCGCCACAGCTGGTATCGGAGCTTGTACCACCACAGAGGAATCAATAAAATATAAATACCATCCTTTTCCAAAGTAAAACTTGATAGAAACAATGTTGGGCAGATCGTAGGACGATCAGGATAGACCTAGGACGTGAAGCCTTAGGATGATAGAGGGGTAGCTAGGTGGCTAAGTGATTAAGCCCTACGGGCTACTATAAGGGATGGGAGTCCTTCCCTATTCCCTTTATATTGATGTAAGGTCGTTCAGGACGAGCATGCATGCATTCTTAAATAAACAGATAGATAATTGAGTAAAGACTTTAATGCAAAATGATGACCAACTAAGTACCCCAGTACCATTGTTATATTTAGAGAGAGGCTGAGTTGTGTTTCCCTTTCTTTTTATAATTCTTTTCTTTTACTTACGCTT
Source organism: Zea luxurians (assembly GCA_029449295.1). NCBI lineage: Eukaryota > Viridiplantae > Streptophyta > Magnoliopsida > Poales > Poaceae > Zea > Zea luxurians. The sequence goes on along the minus strand of JAOPSE010000030.1, from coordinate 36,939,220 downwards.
AACCGTACACAGATGACTTCCCACGAATCCTCAGACAGCGGGAATGCACTGACCCACACTGACGGGCTTGCACGAGAGGGCTTTCCCCGCATTTTGTGGGAGGTACTTCAGGGGGCCGGGTACACGACACCTCCTCAGTACACGGTGCAACAGTTCGAGAAGCACCGAGTGCCCCGTTGTAGGGTGAGGATGACCTTGGAGCCTCATCCCCTGCAGCCAGGCTGGCGTTCGCTGGACTCTGAGTCCTTTGGATACTGGGCTGAGGACACAATCGAGGCGATTGCTCTGCACGGGTTGACCACTTTCTGCGGATTCCATCCCTTGGAGCTGTCCACCCACCCCATTGGCTTGTTCCCTACTAAGAAGGAGGACGACCCAATGTGGAAGGATCGGGTGGAGCATGCCAAGGACATCTGGGCTCTCTACCCAGGCCAGACTGCTCACTTGACGGTACGATGCATGAATGCCCTGTATCGTCTGCAAGTGATGCGTGGTGAGGCAATGTCCCATTTGATGGCATTGTTGGAGGCAACTAAGATCACCCTGGACAACAGAGAGGAGCTTGTGGTTGACTTGTCCCAGGAGATGGTGGAAAAGGACTTACAAGTGGAGCAGTTGTCAGATGAGATCCAAGAGTTGGAGGAATTAGTGGGGACAAGGGAGAACACCATCGAGGTTTTCGAGGATCAGCTTATCAACACCCAGCAGCAGCATGCCGAGGCTAATGAGCACCTGGATATGCATCACCAGGAGATCCAGGATGTGGAGGCTAACGAGGACGTCGACATTGAGGGAGGGGAGGAGCCTGCTTCTAGTGTGGACACTGCTGGCTCAGGGAGGCCACCTTCCCCCGAGTCGAGTGTTGCCTCGTTCGCTCACTAGGTATCAGGGGTAGAGCTAGAAGTCGGTAACCTCGAGGCTAGCTTAGCTTTTGCACCCTTGGGGTACTAGGCTAGATAGAGTTGAGTCTTTTGGGCCATTGATGTAATCATGATAAACTCTTTTGGAAGCATGGTTGATGGATGCTCTCAGTTTTAAATTGGGAAGAAAAGTTTATGCCTTTTTAAATCTTTTATGTCTATGTCGGAATCTATCAATTCGCCTTTTGACTCTTTCACCGCGATTAAACCTTAAACTTGAAGATGTGTTATTGAGATATATGTGATTTTTCAGATGGCCGGGAGAGCGCGTCGTGGACAAAATGAGCGCATTCCTCCACCACCGCCACCGCCTCCCACTCTGCAGGAGGTAATGGCCCAGTAGAATGAGATCTTGAGGTAGCTAGCTCAGCGCCAGCCACCACCTCAGCACTATGGTGGTGGAGATCATCAGCGTCACCCCGCAGTAGCCACTTACCAGGAGTTCCTCAGTACTCAGCCGCCGTTGTTCACTAGGGCAGAGGACCCACTTGATGCTGATGTATGGCTGAGGGTAGTGGAATCTAAATTCCCACTACTCAATGGAGTTCGTTCCGAAGTGACTAAGGTCAGGTTCGCCACCCAGCAGCTTCGCGGACCCGCGCGAACATGGTGGGACCACTATCTTGCTATGCAACTAGTGGACCATAAAGTGGATTGGAGAGAGTTCAAGGCAGCTTTCAGGGGACACCATATCCCAGCTGGCATTATGGACCGTAAGCTCAACGAGTTTCTGGCACTTACTCAGGGCAACAGGACAGTGTTGCAGTATGCTCAGGCTTTTAATGATCTGTGTCAGTATGCCGGGTATCATGCAGATACGGACGAGAAGAAGAGAGACAGGTTCAGAAGGGGGCTCAGCACTAAGCTCCGTGACCGTCTCAACACCGTCAGGGCCAACAGCTACAATGAGTTGGCCAACATCGCCATCTTCTAGGAGGACTGTATCATAGCTCGTCAGGCAGAGAAGAAGAGGAAGACCCCTGTGGTAGGACCTTCAGCTCAGCCACAGCGTTTCAGGATTGTGTCTGACACTCAAAACAGGGGACCTCAGCAGCAGCAAGAGCGTTGGGTGATCCAACCACAGCAGCAGCAGCAGGCACCCAACCGTACCCAGTTTCCAGCTCAGAGGAACAATCAGCAGCAGCAGCAGTATCGCCAGGCAAATGACAACAGGTGTTTCACATGTGGCAACACCGGGCATTATGCCAAGAATTGCCCCAGAAACCAGCAGAGGCAGGGGCAGAATGTTAATCAGAATCAAGGCAAGAGACAGAAGGTGCAAGTGAGGCAGGGCAAGCTGAACTTTACCACCATGGCTGATATTCTAGAGGGAGCACCCGTCATGACTGGTATCTTTACAGTTTTGAATTGTCCTGCTATTATTCTTTTTGATTCTGGTGCATCACATAGCTTTATTAGTGCCAAATTTAGTGCCAAGTGTCAATTGCCCTTTCATCACACTAATGGGGGTATCACAATTTCAACACTAGGAGGCAGGATTGCCACTAATCAAATCAGCAGGCATGTGCCCATAAAGTTTGGTAGTCTAATAATTAAAACCACCCTCCTCATATTGGGTTTGGATAGCGTGGATATCATATTGGGAACTGACTGGCTAACAAGGCATCGGGCAGTTATTGATATTGCAGCTAGGGCCATTGAGGTGCATTCACCGACTTGTGGAGAAACCACACTATATTTGCCCGACCAGGGTTGTACCCGTTCTTGTGCCTTCGTTATGATAGAATCCCCAGTGGAAAAGATTCCAGTAGTCTGTGACTACCCAGATGTTTTTCCGGATGAATTGCCAGGAATGCCACCTGACAGAGACATTGAGTTTGCAATTGAATTGGAACCCGGGACTGCTCCTATCTCCAAGAGACCTTATAGGATGCCTCCCGCGGAACTGGCAGAACTGAAGAAGCAACTGCAAGAATTGTTGGACAAGGGGTTCATTCGCCCAAGTACATCACCTTGGGGATGCCCTGCTTTATTTGTGAAGAAGGAGGATGAGAGTTTGAGAATGTGTGTTGACTATCGCCCTCTCAATGCGGTGACCATCAAAAACAAATACCCACTGCCCCGCATCGATGTTCTGTTTGATCAGTTGGTGGGAGCCAAGGTATTCTCCAAGATAGATCTCCGCTCGGGTTACCATCGGATCAAGATCCGTGCTAGTGATATTCCCAAGACGGCCTTCTCTACCAGATATGGGCTCTATGAGTTTTTTGGTAATGTCTTTTGGGTTGACCAATGCCCCGGCTTATTTTATGTACCTGATGAACTCAGTATTCATGCCAGAGTTGGACAAATTCGTGGTCGTTTTCATTGACGATATTCTGGTGTATTCCAAGAACGAAGCCGAGCACACCAAACATTTGCATACTGTACTTCAGAGGTTGCGTGACCATCAGTTGTATGCCAAGTTGTCCAAATGTGAGTTCTGGCCGAAGGAAATTAAATTCTTAGGTCACACAATTTCTCAGGATGGGATATCTGTTGATCCTGAGAAGGTGCAAGAGGTGATGGATTGGAAGCCCCCGACTACAGTGAGGCAAATTCGGAGTTTTCTAGGATTGGCAGGGTATTATCGACGATTTATTCCGGATTTCTCCAGAATTGCCAAGCCAATGACTGAGTTATTGAAGAAGGGAGCCAAATATGATTGGAGCCAGAAGTGCGAAGATGCTTTTCATACACTGAGGCAGCATTTGACAACAGCCCCAGTGCTGGCTCAACCTGATAACACCAAGCCCTTCGAAGTCTATTGTGATGCTTCTGGTACAGGATTGGGATGTGTATTAATGCAAGACAACAGAGTAATTGCTTATGCCTCCCGAGCACTCAGACCCGACGAGCAGAACTACCCTACACAAGATCTGGAGTTAGAAGCCGTGGTTCATGCTCTCAAAATATGGAGACACTACTTGATGGGAGCTCACTGTAACATTTACACTGATCACAAGATCCTCAAATACATTTTCACTCAGGCAGATCTGAACATGAGGCAGAGGAGATGGTTAGAATTAATCAAGGACTATGATTTGGAGGTGCATTACCATCCCGGCAAGGCCAATGTTGTGGCAGATGCCTTGAGCAGGAAGGCCCAGTGCAATTGTATGAGCATGGATGCGAGGGTTACCACCCTGTGCGATGAATTGTGCAAGCTGAACCTGGAAGTTGTTTCTTCAGGTGATTTCAACTATATCTCGGTGGAGCCCACCCTGCAAGAGCAAATAATCCAGGCACAAATTGGAGATAAGGGTGTTCAGGTTATCAAAGGCATGATCAAGCAGAAGGCAGAGAAATACAAGTGTTTTCGTCAGGATAGCAAGGGAATTCTATGGTTTGGAGACCGATTGGTTGTTCCTAAGGACCCGGAGCTCAGAAAGAAGATATTGGATGAAGCTCACCTTTCTAAATTCTCCATGCACCCCGGCAGCAACAAGATGTACCATGATCTCAGATCCTTATACTGGTGGACCAGAATGTAGAGGAAAATTGCCAAGTACATATCCGAGTGTGGCACCTGCCAGAGGATCAAAGCCAGTCATTTGAAGGCAGCAGGCCCTTTGCAACCCCTTCCCATACCATCTTGGAAATGGGAGGACATTTGCATGGACTTTATCGTGGGATTGCCCAATACCTCCCGGCACCACGATTCCATTTGGGTCATTGTGGATAGATTGACCAAGTCAGCTCATTTCTTACCAGTGCACACCACCCATAGGACGGAGAAGTATGCGGATATCTACATCGACCAGATAGTTCGTTTGCATGGTGTACCAAGGACTATAGTCTCAGACAGAGGAGCACCATTTGTGGCACGATTTTGGGAGCAATTGCAGGAATCACTTGGGACCCATGTAATACGAAGCTCAGCATACCATCCTCAAACGGATGGCCAGACCGAAAGGGTAAATCAGATTTTGGAAGACATGTTGAGGGCATGTGTGCTACATTATGGAAAGGATTGAGACAAGTGTCTTTCGTTGGCAGAGTTTTCTTATAATAACAGTTACCAGTCTAGCCTGAAGATGGCACCTTTTGAGGCCTTATACGGGAGAAGATGTAGAACCCCGTTGAATTGGTCTCAAGCAGGAGAGAGGGAAATATTTGGGCCAGGTTTGGTACTGGAAGCAGAGGAAAAGGTCAGAGTCATCAAAAAGAACTTAGAAGCTGCTCAGGCCAGGCAAAAGAGCTATCATGACAAGAGAAGGAAGCCCCTACAGTTTGAAGCGGGAGACCATGTTTATCTTAAGGTGTCACCCACTAAAGGTGTCCAGAGATTTGGGATCAAGGGCAAGTTAGCTCCTCGCTACATTGGACCCTACGAGATCAAGGAGACTTGTGGACCTGTAGCATATCAATTGAAGTTGCCACCCAGCATGTCAGCTATTCATGATGTGTTCCATGTATCTCAGCTGTGTAAATGTGTCCGCTTACCCACTGAAGTGCTACCTGAGCCAGAAATTGAGATAGATCCAGACTTGTCCTATCAAGAGTACCCCGTCAAGGTATTGGATCAGAAAGAGAGATCAACGCGGGCAAGATCGATCAGAATGTATAAAGTTCAGTGGAGTCACCATTCCGTGGAAGAAGCCACATGGGAGACTGAGGATTTCCTACGCTCTCGCTTCCCTGACTTTCTGCCCAAAGGAGTCGGTACGTAACCCCAACACCCCACCCCCACCTACCCTTTGAATCCAAATATAAGAAAAATCTAGATGATCAGGGTAGTCTAAGTTGTGGTTTTAACTTAAAAGGACTTCCTTCTGAAGTTGCAAAGGGGATGACATTCGAAGAACAGTTAACTAGAGAAACTTGAAGAAAAGCAGAAACCACACACCAGCACACCTTCATGGCACCCTCTAGAGGACTCTACCTAAAATCTCGGGACGAGATTCCTTTAAGGGGGGAGGGCTGTAACACCCCAGGTGTTACCATGGCTAGGGCACATCTATGCACTAATGGCTGTGATCACATGTGGAAGAAACTTAAGGAGAAGAGTATAAGAACCTTGGGGGATTGGTTTTAACCAAGAGATGTGAATGACCACAAGCATTACCCAAGTTGTGTGCACTTATCACCTTGGACAAGAAGGGAGTAAAACCTAGACCTCTCTTGAACCCTATCTCCTAAACATCTTGGCTAAAGGGGAGAGATTAAGCAAAGATGCAAATCATGACCAAACCTTTGGCACAAAGTTAAGTAACTTATTAATCTACAATTATAGAGAGGAAAACATTGCTAAAAGACCCCTTAAGAAACCCCAAATCCCTTCCATAAGTAGAGAAAGAGCTAGAGCTCTCTAATTCTCTCTAAGTCAAAAACTACACCTAATCTAAAGATCCACCGTGTTCACCTTGATGATGGCACCAAAACCACCTATGTTCTATACCAAAAATGTGGCATACCACCTATGGCACCCCCTGGAAAAAGTTGAGACCGAGACCTTGACATTTGACATGTCTTGGCATCACTTTTGTCGCGCAGCGGACAGGGAGACAAGCCAGATTTGGCGTCCGCATATCTTCTGACCTAGGGCTTATCTTCCCTTGGAACTCACATACAAGAGATAGTCATAGGTGCCCGGAAGAGATCTGCGCCGGATTTTTGCCAAGATTCGCACGTATGCGATCTCAGCAAGCTTTTGAACATGGGCAGAAGAACACCTCCACGTGTTCGACGCGCTCTGCGCGCGCCAGAGCACGCCCGCGCCCGACCTCGTGTGCCCCGCACCGCGTTGAGCCGTGCCTGTGTCTCCTCCTCACGCCCGCGCCTATAAATCACCCTCAGGCATCGACCGTACCCATCCGCGCACTCTCAACCTCACCGGAGCCCAAACCCACCGGCGTTTGCTCGTGCACGGCGTGTCCGCGGCCGCCCGATCTCCCTGCCACCATAGACTGGCCAACCAAGCCCTTCCCAACCCCGTCCGACCCTCGGAGAAGACTGTGCACCCCTCGGTGAAGCTCCCCGAGCGAGGAATCGAAGTTTGCTTCACCGGAGAGACCAGTCCACGGTCGCCGGACTCCACCCGACCGCCGGCGAGCGCAGACCGGGTAATCCTTTTCTCCATTCCTCGATTCCTTGTGCACACGGCCTCTACGTCACCCCGTGAAGCTCACCGTGCCATTGATTTGGACCAGGCCGCCGTGGTTTGGCCGGCACACCAGCCGCCGACGAGAGCACCCGCCTGCGTACGTGGACCGAGCGATTCCGGCCACCCCCGCCGTCGAGCCGTACATCGTTGTGACCGCCAGAGCCTCCAGGAGCCAACCCCGCCCCTCGCCGGACCTCTCTCGCCGCCGGTAAGCCGCGCCGCCCTTTTCTTTCCCGCGGGTACTGTTTGCATTAGGGGAAGGACCTCGGGGAAGAAGAAGGAAAGGTCGGGGGGATTTTTGAACTGTCAGTGACTCAGAGAAATAGTAGCGCGGGGGTATAACTGAGAGAGTTAGTTTGGAAGTAACCCGAGGACTTTGATGCAAAGTGGTTTTCCAGGAAACCTTTAATTAAATCTGATTTAAAATTGAAACAACACTTGAATAATTCATATCTTCTGTTTTATTCATCCAAATTGAGTCAAACCATTTTTGTCAGATCTTAAATAATATAAACTACTTAAGAAAAATATAAAACCCCTATGTGCTACAGAAAACTTTAGGGTTCTGATTTAAATACTAATTTAGCCAAAAGCTAAATAATAGGAAGAAAAATAGTTGCACTATTTAACTGAGATTAAGAAAAATTGGAGAAGTACATGACCATCTACTGACCTATTTAAAAATGCTAAACCCCTCTGTACACCCCATTAAGGTAGATTTTGCCATTTATTTTACATTATGCTTAAGGTTAAAGAAAATAGGAAAGGTGATTTAAATAAAGAACCAGGGAGCCCCCATATTTTTGTTAGTATACTTATTCAGTGTAGTTTACTAGAAAAATTGATTATACCATGGTTTAGTATAAAATAAATAGGATACCTTTTATTTTGAGAAAACAAGGAAAACTTAGGAAAAACCCTAGAAAAATAACCCCAAGGCAAAAACACCCCAAACCTTGGTATAACTAATAAGTTGTTACTAGGAACATAAGAAACATTTGAAGTGTGTTGTTTGATAGTTTTCAAATAACAAGTTAGTTATAAGCACCTTTTTGGCATAAAACTTTAGAAAATCACAAATAAATAACCACCAATTAACCTTCTGTGATTTTTGGCACAGAAGCTTATTATTACTGATAGATGCCAACAAAAATAACCCTTAGGGCAGAACCCACTCCTAGTTGAGAGTTGTAGTACAAAATGACCCATTTACACAACTTTTGTTATTTTGTCTAAAGCATAGCCTTTTTCTTTTTGAACCTCAAAATTCCTAGAATAAGCTATAGTGACCAATGGCAAGCCACTGTAATTTTTACAAAATTTTTAGAAAAAGTTAATTCACTGTTGTAGATCAAACCTACACTAGAATTCATGAATAGAAAATAAAGAAAGGGAAAATGAATAAGGGAATTAGTGTCATCCTAATACCCTTTGAAATTGTCCAATGAAAAATATAAGGGAAATACACATCCACTATGCCTAACCTTAACAAAGCCTAAACCTAGAGTGATAAGCATAAACTACTAAAAGCCACGTATGACCAAGACACCGTAAGTTACGAATTAACTTAGTTCTTCTTCCTTTAGCATAATGTTATTAAATCCTGCATAATCATGACATACATATTCATTGCATTTTGATAGACTGTAACCTCGCTGACGGAGAGTACGTCCTCGTGCCGGAGCAAGGAGCTGCTCAGGAGGTAGCCCCGGATCCAACACTAGATCCTGCACTAGAGGATCTGCCTGCCCTAGCTTTGGAAGGCAAGCCCCGGTTTTATGCATAACCTGTTCTATATGATATTTTACTACACTTAATGTTTGTAGGCTTGTATTGTGCACTTAAGTGTAGGAGTTGTTTGAAACCCTAGTTCCATGATCTCAGGAATCCCATTGAGATGACTACTAGTATGCTAAGCCGAGTAGCTGCTTTATTAATTATGGATTTTGGTAGAAGTCAAGTGATTTTTCTAGCACTCGCGCGAGGTCAGGAATTGGCTGTATCCACTTTCTTATCATAATGATGTTGGTTTGTGGGCAACAATCCATGGGGATTGGTTGTCTACGGGATAAAAATTGGAATAAGGATTAAGGTGTGGTACCGTGTGTCAAGCGTTTGAACGTACTAAGCACATGCCGAGAAATATGGTAAATCGGTAAGCCTATTACCTGAGTGAACCTGCCAGTGGACTTTGCCCCTCACGTGACCTGAGACGTGGTCTCCCATTCCGGTTATGGTGGGTACAAGTGCGGTCACTGCACGATGACAGTCGGGGTCAGTGAGGCATTATACGCCAAGGCGGTGAGCCCTGATCTCCTGCCAGGGAATCAATGGGGACAGTTGATGTGTGTGGGGACGGAGTGCCTCGCCACGTCGTGTGTTTAGGTTTACCTTGCAAGGTTTAAAAACTCGATTCGAATCGTCTGCTTCTCGCAGCTAATGAGACTGCTTGATCCATGCTGCTACATTGAGTAACAAGTGGAAATATGATGAGTTGATATAAGATGTTGATTGCTAAAAATGTTTGCTACTATGTATGAGTAGATAGTACATATTTAGCCTTAAGAGAGTCACACTTAAATTTGCAAAGTTAAAACTTGATTTAGAAACTCAGCTAGTGCTTTTGGCAACCAAACCCCACAGCCAAACAGCTGCATGTCTAGAGGTAGAGAAGTAGACTCCTCACACGGGGTAAGTCTAGCTGAGTATTAGTATACTCAGCCTTGCTTGTGGCATAATTTTTATAGGTTCTCTGGAGGACATGGTTGCTGGAGTGACTTGGCCGTCCATCTTGCCACCGGGTTGGACTGTCGAGTGGGACCCCGCCTCGGCTAAGGAGGAGCATGAGGAGTGATGGGACAGGCTTCCCCATCCCTCCATTTATCTATCGTTAGTTTTATTCCGCTGCACTTCGAACAATGATGACTACTTCTGCAAAACTCCGATGGTGATGTAATAATTTAATACTCCTTAATGTATGGTTTTATGCTTTATTGTATTTGCTCTGTGACTCACCTTCGAGTGAGATTGTGGTACTTGATCCTGTCAGTGGCCTCGTCGGACTAGATCCGAGGGATTGACGGGTTATCCCCATTTAAGTGTGGTCTAGCCTCTAAGGCGGGACTTAGGCACTTATGTCGGAATAATTCGGGCAGTTCCGCCACAACCCAGCCCTTCACCGGACCTCCCTCGCCGCCGGTAAGCCGTGCCACCCTTTTTCCTCTCCGCGGTTACTGTTACAAGGGGGAAGGAGCCCAAGTAAAAAGAAGGAAAGGCCAGGGGTTTTTGCGTAGTCAGCGACTCAGAGGAATAGTTCCACAGGGGTACGGTTTAAAGGATTAGTTAAGGGAAACCCCAGGGGCCTCGGCGCAAACTGATTTTCCTTAAACCCTTTTAAACATTATTCTTTTAAATGCATACAGAGCTTACAAAATTCATAAATCCAATTTTATCCATCCAAATTTGGTCAAACTAATTTTGCTAGGTTCTAAATCTTATGAACTACTTAGGAAAAATACTAAACACCCTAAGTACTACAAGATTTTTTAAGTTTTGATTTAAATAAGTATACTGCCTAAAACTAAATAAATAGAAAATAAATAGAAATACTTTTGGACTAAGGGTAAGAAAAATTAGAGGCAAGCCCAACTACTAACTACCCTGTTTAAAAATGATAAACTTCTCATTACACCAGAGTAAAGAGGAATTAACCACAAAAACTTACTTTGGTACAAACCTTAAGAAAATGGAAAAGGGAGTTTAAAATAAGAACCAGAGGACAACCACATTTTTCCTAGCTTATTTTGGTAACATAGTTCACTAGAAAATTTTGTTGTGCCCTCTGTTAGTACAAAAGAAATGCACCACATTTTATTTCATGAAAACAATGAAAACTTAGAAAAATCCTAGAAAAATAACCCTAAGGAGAACTCACCCCAATCCTTGGGATAGCTAATAATATGCTAGTATGAATCTAGGAAAAATATAAGTTTTGTTGTTTGACATTTTTCAAATAACAAGTTAGTTATAAGTACATTTTTGACATTAAACTTTAGAAAATCACAACTAAATACCCATTAGGTCACTTTCTGTGATTTTTGGCACAAAGACCTATTATCACCCATGAATCTTGGCAAATATAAATTTTAGTCCAGAAACCTCATCTAAATCAGAGCTATAGTACAAAGTGACTATCTACCCATCACTTTTGTTATTTTTGCACAAGGATTATCTGAATTAATTCTAACCTCAAATTTTTAGAATAAACTATATAGATCAATGTTTATCCACTGTAATTTTTGTAACATTTTTGGAAAATTCTAAATTGCCATGGTAGTTCAAAAGCACTTAATAATAAGCATAATAGAAAGAAAAAGGGAAATTGTGGGAGAAATTAATGATGTACAACTATATCCTCCTAAGAGTCCAAATAAAATATAAAGGAGGTGACTAAAAGTTTTAAGTTCACTCAAGACCCTAAGATGAGTGTATGGAACCCTTAACACACCCTCCGACAAAGAAAACCCTAGTGTACCCACTATTTTTCATAATTGTTTCACCATAAATAGTACTTACAAATTGCTATATCATTAATATGTATATATCTTATTCACTTCATTCGATAGATTGTAATCTCGCTGACGGAGAGTACATCCTCATTCCGGAGCAAGGAGCTGCTCAGGAGGTAGTCCAGGAGCCAGCACCAGAGCCTGCCATCGAGGATCTACCTGCCCCAGCTTTGGAAGGCAAGCCCAAGTTTTATACATAACCATTATATATATGCTATTTTACTTCACTTAATGCTTGTAGGCTTGTACCGTGCACTTAAGTGTTGGAGTTGTTTGAAATCCTAGCTGCATGAACTCAGGATTCCCTTGAGATGGATACTAGTATGCTAGGTCGAGTAGCTGCTTTACTAATTAGGGATCTTGGTAAAAGTCGAGTGATTTTTCTAGCACTCGCGCGAGGTCAGGAATTGGTTATATCCATTTTTATATCGTAATGATGATGGTCTGTGGGCAATGATCCATGGGGATGCGTTGTCTACAAGACGGAAATTGGAATAAGATTAAGGTGTGGTACCGTGTGTCAAGCGTTTGAACGTACTAAGCACATGTTGAGAAATATGGTAAATCGGTAAGCCTAGTACTTGAGTGAACCTGCTCGCGGATTGATCTCCTCACGCGACCTGAGACGTGGTCTCCCATTTCGGTTATGGTGGGTACAAGTGCGGTCACTGCACGACGGCAGTCGGGGTCAGTGGGGCATTGTACGCCAAGGCAGTGGGCCTCTTTCTATTGTCAGAGAATCGATGGGGATGGTTGATGTGTGTGGGGGCGGAGTGCCTCGCCACGTCGTGTGTTTAGGTTTACCTTGCAAGGTTTAAAAACTCGATTCGAATCGTCTGCTTCTCGCAAAAGATGGACCTGAGACTGCTTGATCCATGCTACTATATTGAGTAATAAGTGGAAATGAGTTGACTGGCAAAAGTTGTTGATTGTTAAATGCTTGATACCATGTATGATTAGCTAGGTACACATTTAGTATTAAGAGAATCACTGATGTGCACCCGTTGGGTGAATGCCTGATCTTTTGATGAGAGGCTATGGAATAACTCGATTGGTGGAGGAGACGATGTTCATGGCCTGACTACAGCCTTCCAAAGACATTGTGCCTTAGCAACCGATACACCACCTCCTATGGCTGTCACGATCTTGTGGAGCGTGACATCCGGCCACTAGGGCACTCGTCCTGCAAGCAATCGAAGAACTAGCAAGAACAAGTACTGAATTACCAGATGTAAATGTAGGTTTCAAAATCAAACTCCAATATGGTGGGGTTCCGAAGACAAGAAGACGGGAGGCTGAACCAGCACGCTCGCTTACAAGCAAGTAGCAAGAGCTAAACTTGATCTAAACAAAACCTGCTGTTCTTGGTGGTGGCTAGGAGGTTTATAAACATGGGAGGACGACCACAAGGGTATTGGGGTCGTGCTGCAACTCTAGGATGCGTCCCTAATGGACCCAACTCCATACACGACCCATTGGGCCAAAATAGGGTGACGCAGCACCATGGGCAGAAACGGTAGGAAATGTATTGGTAAGGAAACAATGATTACGCCGGCCTCAGAATAGATATGACTATAATTCCGGATCCATATGAAAGTAGACTTGATAAGCTTTCCATGTTGTGCTTGAACATTCCGATCCGTGCCAGCATGTGACCGTGGTGACCGTCACAAGTTGGTGTTCTTCTGCAGTCCGAATCCAGCATGTTCAAATCCTTTTCCCTTTCGGTCTTCCCCCTGGTTCCTAAGCAAAACAAGACTTCACGGGTCTCCATGGTCTAAATATGATGGACATGAACTCAAGAGTGCAATCACGTGATGGTTGAGTTGACGAGCACGAGCACGAGTAATGGGACCAGAAATTGGTACTTGTATTGGCATAGATGTATCAGTAGTGTGGATGTCTTCATCATTCTCCCCTTCTTGCATTTGAGTTGTCGTCGACTCAAGCTCAACTTCCTCTCCCAAGTAGGGCTTTAAATCTGCAATGTTAAATGTGGGGCTAACCCCAAAGTCTGTAGGCAGATCTAGCCTATATGCATTGTCGTTAATTTTCTCTAGCACTTTAAACGGTCCATCGGCTCGAGGCAACAATTTAGATTTCGCAATTCAGGAAACCTTTCCTTTCTCAAATGCAACCAAACTAAATCTCCAGGTTCAAAATTTAATTCCTTTCTACCTTTATCACTAGCAAACTTATATCTAGCATTCATAAGCTCTATGTTTTCTTTAGTAGTTTCATGCAGTTTTAACATCAATTCAACACACCTAGTAGCATCAAAATTTAGTTTTTCAGAAGATGGCAAAGGCACTAAATCAATAGGAGCACGAGGCAACAAACCATAAACAATCTGAAATGGGCACATCTTTGTAGTAGAATGCAATGATCGATTATAAGCAAATTCAACATGAGGCAAAGAGTCCTCCCACATCTTAATATTCTTCTTTAGAACAACCCTTAACATAGTAGACAAAGTTCTATTTACAACTTCAGTTTGACCATCAGTTTGGGGATGACATGTAGTAGAAAATAAAAGCTTAGTCCCCAATTTTGCCCACAAAGTCCTCCAAAAATGACTAAGAAATTTAGCATCACGATCAGAAACGATTGTGTTGGGCACACCATGTAAGCGAACAATTTCACGAAAGAACAAATCAGAAATATGAGTAGCATCGTCATTTTTATGACATGGTATGAAATGTGCCATCTTAGAAAATCTATCAACAACTACAAACACACTATCACGTCCCTTCCTAGTCCTAGGCAATCCCAGCACAAAATCCATAGAAATATCTTCCTAAGGAGCACTACGAACGGGTAGAGGCAAATACAAACCGTGTGGATTTAACCGTGACTTCGCCTTTTGACATGTCGTGCAACGAGCAACCAATCTCGCCACATCTCTTCTCATCTTGGGCCAAAAGAAATGACCAGCAAGTATGTCCTCCGTTTTCTTTGCTCCAAAATGTCCCATTAAGCCACCTCCATGTGCTTCCTGTAACAACAACAAACGAACGGAGCTAGCTAGAATGCATAACTTGTTAGCTCTAAACACAAACCCATCACTAACGATATATTTGTTCCATCCTTTCCCATCTTTACAATGTAGCAACACATCTTTAAAATCAACATCATGAACATATTGGTCTTTAATCATCTCTAATCCAAAGATTTTGTAGTCAAGTTGATTCAGCAAAGTATATCTCCTAGACAAAGTGTCAGTAATGATATTCTCTTCTCCTTTCTTGTGCTTAATAACATAAGGAAAAGATTCGATAAATTCAACCCACTTAGCATGTATACGATTCAGTTTTCCTTGACTACGAATACGTTTCAAAGATTCATGATCAGAGTGAATAACAAACTCTTTGGGCCACAAATAATGTTGCCATGTTTCCAATGTTCGCACAAGAGCATATAATTCCTTATCATAAGTAGAATAATTTAGAACAGACCCACTCAATTTTTCACTAAAATATGCAATAGGTTTGCCTTCTTGTAACAAAACACCACGCAATCCAATTCCACTAGCATCACATTCAAGCTCAAAAGTCTTATTAAAATCAGGAAGTTGGAGGAGAGGTGCATGTGTCAACTTATCTTTCAGCACGTTGAAAGAGTGCTCTTGTACTTTGCCCCAACTAAAATGCACTCCCTTCTTCCTAAGCTCATTCAAAGGTGCAGCAATAGTACTAAAGTCCTTCACAAAATGGTGATAGAAGCCAGCAAGTCCTAGGAAACTCCGCACCTGTGTGATCGTCTTTGGCATAGGCCATCCATGTATCGCTTCTACCTTGGCTTGATCAACCTCAATTCCCTGTGGAGTCACAACATAGCCAAGAAACGACACTCGATCGGTGCAAAATGTGCACTTCTCAAGGCTACCAAATAAATGTGCATCTCGTAAAGCATTAAAAACAGCACGCATGTGATCAACATGTTCATCCATAGATTTGTTGTAGATCAATATGTCATCAAAGTATACTACCACAAATTTTCCAATGAAGGCACGCAAAACCTCGTTCATTGATCTCATGAAAGTGCTAGGTGCATTAGTTAACCTGAAAGGCATGACTAACCACTCATACAATCCGAACTTAGTTTTGAAAGCAGTTTTCCATTCATCTCCCAATTTCATACGAATCTGGTGGTACCCACTATGCAAATCAACTTTAGAAAACACGATAGCACCACTCAATTCATCAAGCATATCATCTAAACGTGAAATAGGGTGTCGATACCGTATGGTGATATTATTAATAGCTCTACAATAAACACACATACGCCATGTTCCATCTTTTTTAGGCACTAAAATAACCGGAACAGCACACGGACTAAGAGACTCACACACGTAACCTTTGTCGAGTAGTTCTTGCACTTGTCGCTGAATTTCTTTTGTTTCCTCCGGATTTGTCCTATATGGCGCACGATTTGGTAAAGATGCACCAGGAATAAGATCAATTTGGTGCTCAATCCCTCGTATAGGTGGCAGCCCCTCTGGTATCTCACTTGGAAATACATCAGAATACTCCTGCAAAATGTTAGCAACAATAGGAGGCAAAGAATGATGCATATCTTGAATTGAAATCAAAGCATCCTTGCATACCAAGGCGTAGGCAACAGAAGTGGAAGCAAATAATTCATTAACATCAGATTTTGTCGCAAGCAAGCAATGTCCTTTCAATTTTATCCCATCTTTGTTATTACCGCTTTAATATTCTTGTTGTTCTCAGTTTTAGCTTTGGTAGCTTTAGCAACATCATCACGCACAATAGCCTCAGGGGACATGGGAAGCAAAATAATTTTCTTATCATGGTGTATGAGAGAATATTGATTTGATCTACCATGATGCATACAATCTGAATCAAATTGCCATGGTCTACCTAGCAGAATATTACAAGCATCCATAGGCACAACGTCACAGTCAATAACATCATGATATGAACCAATAGCAAAATTAATTTGTACCAGCTTGGTTACCTTGACCTTACCACTATTGTTAAGCCATTGAATGTGATATGGATGCGGGTGTAGTTTGGTCGTAAGTGCAAGATTCTCCACCATGTCGATGCTAGCCAAGTTGTTGCAGCTACCTCCATCAATGATCAAACTACATGAACGCACCTTGATGACACACTTTGTTTGAAACAACGTATGTCGCTGATTCTGCTCTGCCTTCTCCATTTGTGCACTAAGCACACACTGTAGAATGAGGCTCTCATAATGCTCTGCATCATCTGCACCAATCTGTTCTTCAGGTGGTTCCTTAGTGCCTGCATCATCAGCCGCAAGCAAAGCAAGTGTAGCTTCATCCAAATCACTAGGAGAGAAATACCCACCATCGTCTTTTACCACCAAAACACGCTGATTAGGACAATCACGTTGCACGTGTCCATAGCCCTTGCATCGATAACATAGAACATCTATTGTTCTACCTGTGGAGGCTACTGAAGAGGCACTACCTGCTGGTTTCTGGGCAGATTTGGTTGCTGAATTTATGGAAGATGCACGTGGTTTGTCACTAGAGGAAGGTGATGGTGCTGGTCGACTCGGCGAGGGAGTTGGTGCTGGTGTACGGCCGGTCATGGATGTAGTCGTGCGCTGCTGCCATGGTGTAGATTTTCCTGCAGAAACATTAGACCTTGCACTAGCACGTCATCCCTGCACTTCCCTTTCAGCTTTGCAAGCAAGATGAAACAATCGGGTTACGTTAGCATAATCTTTATAAGCAAGGATGTCTTGAATTTCCCTATTTAACCCGCCCAAAAATCTAGCCATAGCAGATTCCTCACCCTCCTCTACGTTACAACGTATCATACCCATTTGTAATTCCTGATAATAATCTTCTACACTTTTACTACCATGTCTCAATTGTTGCAACTTGTTTAACATATCACGTGCATAATAAGAAGGAACAAATCTAGCCCGCATGACCCATTTCAATGCATCCCAAGTTTGTGGCATGTTATTAGGATTCTTCTTACCATGTTCTATCCACCAAACAGAAGCAAATTCAGTAAACTCACTAGTAGCAGCTCTAACACGCGCATTCTCAGGAAATTCATGACATGCAAACTTTTGATCAACCGCAATCTCCCAAGTAATGTAAGCATCAGGGTCATATTTACCATCAAAAGGAGGTATCTTAAATTTAACCTTACTAAAAGCATCATCATTACCATGTACCTCACGTCGGCGAAAACCATCCATACCTCTGCAGTTAGTACGTAGTCGCCGGCGATTAGGTGTTTCTTGGTCATCTTGTTCAGTATCAGCAACATAGTAATCCCAGTTACCTTTGGCGCCCTCATCATGCCCACCATTGGTATTAGCATGCATCTCATCAAATTGGCTCAAGAGTGCGACAAGGCTCTTGTAATATGAGCAACTGTCATTTCCACATTTGCAAGTTTGGTGTTTGTGTCGATCTGTGTGGCTTCCAATTGCCCCATCTTTTCATTCGTCACCTGCAAGTCATTATCAAGACCTTCCGTGTGCGTCTTCACCAGCCTTACAAAGTGTTGTATGATGCCCTTGGTGCGAGGAGAGTGTGGCATATTACGAGAAGCATCATCAACCTCCAATCCTGCCATGGTTAGATGAACAGAGGCAACAAGATAAAAAAGTGAAGGAATAAAAACTCTACAACTATTAGGATGTAGCGACTGCAAGGCGCTCACTCTCAACTTGCTACACAAGCTCTTACCAATTCTTACCTTGCTCAACAGGAGGGGTCAGCAACCAACAAGTCTACAACCATGGAATAAGTGTATTGGTGCCGCAGCAACACGACCTATCAAACTGTAGTCGAAATATGTAGAGTTGTAGGCAGGCTGAAGCAAGGAATACACTAGTACCATGTTAGTTACAAAAGCAAGCTGAATAATCGTTCAACAGTGGTACTATGCTGGTCCTAGGCTAAACCATGCTAGAGACGTGAGCCTAGGCACAAATGTAGTCACTGAAAAAGAACAACTAGCACATCACAAAGAGAAACAACAGATTTAGAGATTCAGCCCCCTTCTTTCTTCTTCTTTTCCTTTTTTTATTTTTTTCTTCTTCTTTTTTTGCTGGGGCCTGGAGCCTTTTTTTACTATGACAACCCAAACAGTAAGGATATTGCTAACAACCCCTTTGAAATCAGATTTAACAAATATTGTTAATATAGAAGGTCCAGAAATCTCTATGATGATTGCGGAGCGCTCAGAATGAATTTTGAGGCAGGGTCAGATCCGTTGGAAAGAAGATAAGATAAGCTTTCTAGATTGTATTTAAACTTCCAAATCCGATATGAGATGTATCCATGGTGGTAAAAACGAGTCAGAGATGTTTTTAATGATGGTGGATCTCGTGGTGACCAAAACGTGCTAGAACTCAAAACTCTAAAAGAATAAACTAAGTACCAGCAACTCGACACAACCGATGCAACCGAAAACTCAACAAGCCCTAGCTAAGTAGTACTAGTAAAGGCTCAATGGTCTATAGGATTGCGATAAAACTAATCTACTATTTTTTGGCTTTTTCTGGACTATAGGAGATAAGAAAATAGCAAAGAAAAGTAAATCTCTCACCAATAAACCTTGCTCTAATTACCAACTGATGTGCACCCGTTGGGTGAATGCCCGATCTTTCGATGAGAGGGTATGGAATAACTCGATTGGTGGAGGAGACGACGTTCATGGCCCGACTACAACCTTCCAAAGACGCTGCGCCTTAGCAACCGATACACCACCTCCTATGGCTGTCACGATCTTGTGGAACGTGACACCCGGCCACTAGGGCACTCGTCCTGCAAGCAATCGACGAACTAGCAAGAACAAGTAGAGCAAGTACTGAATTACCGGATGTAAATGTTGGTTTCAAAATCAAACTCCAATATGGTGGGGTTCCGAAGACAAGAAGACGGGCGGCTGAACCAGCACGCGCGCTTACAAGCAAGTAGCAAGAGCTAAACTTGATCTAAACAAAACCCGTTGTTCTTGGTGGTGGCTAGGAGATTTATAAACATGGGAGGACGACCACAAGGGTATTGGGGTCATGCTGCAACCCTAGGATACGTCCCTAATGGACCCAACTCGATACACGACCCATTGGGCCAAAATAGGGTGACACACTCATGTTTTTACTCGATCTCACACCGTTCTTGATTATCTTGTGTATCTATTCAAGGATACTATGTAGTTTAGGTGCTTGCAACACTTAAATTGTCTTCTTTTGTCTCAAACATTGTTTGATTTTAGTAGTTTGGTATTGTTCGTTGTAGTTGAACCGCTCACATGAACGGTTGAAGTGCATGCTCAATATCATACACGTCTTTACTCAAACGTGTTTGTTAAAATCCTTGAACATTGATCTCCTCGCTCACCATATGTTCTCCTTTTTATCTTAAGGATGGTGCATTGTAGGAACCCGTCAGTAGTTGAATCTGACTCTGATGATGATCAAGAAATTCGTGAAGAAACTCCTCCGCGTTCCAGATCCAAGCGCGGGCGAGGATCCGGAAATGTGATGCAAGGTGGTGAGGCCTCAGGGTCTCATGGTGCTCGCGGTCGAACGGCCCGGAATCCCTTCGGTCGGTCTCGACCCACGACCAATCCACAGGCATGGGAGCCAACTAGCGATGATGACGGAGGCAAGGATGATGAAGTTGATCTCCCCTCTACCAACGCTCCCATTATCGAGGGGTTCGTTCTTCACAGGGCGGAGGCTCGTCGATCTGCAAATGAGCCTGTCACAGATTTCACTGCCAGCAGAGGGTCTGCCCTTCTCCAGGACATCCGATTCCAAAACCCTACATTACGTATTTGTGATGCTAGGATCGATGGTAATCGGTTCTAGACCCTCCAACATGTCGATTTTTACAATTCTGTGATTCTTCCCAAGAAGCATCAGCCTATTCTGCATCAGAGATATATTAACTGGGAAGGATGTGAAGCAATTGGTGATCTAGAGATGACACAGGCTTTGAGGGCCTGTGAGAGGAAGAGGATGAAGAACATTACGACATTCCAATATGATTGGAATGATGAAGTTATTGCTCAGTTCTATTCTACCCTTTAGATCAAGCTGGCTGATGAGGAAAGTCCTTATAACTTTCCTTATCTCAATTTCTATATTGAAGGCAGCTGGTATAAGGTGAGCTATCAGAGGTTTGCTCACATCCTTGGATTTTCTGATGGCGATATTTCTAGGGACAAGATTAAGATTCATGACTTTCGTCCTCCCACCAAGGATGAAGCCAGAGATCTTCATATCTCTGAGACTGATAAATATTGGGAGTCAACCAATCTGCATAAGTTCTACAGATACATTAACTTTCTCTGCAGAATGACTCTCATTCCAAAAGGAGGTAACCAAATGAATATCCTGGGAGAGAGCAAGGTCTTGCTCTCATTTATGAAGCTAAATAGTTCAGAAAGTATCAATGTATTTGACATGATTTGGCAAGAAATCATTCATGCTGCCTGCTTCCCTCTCAAGGGATGTCTTCACGCCCCCTTCATCATGAAGATGATTGAAGTGGTGACTCAGTTTCGCTTTGACAAAGGAACAAGACATCTCTCGTACACCCCCTTCTGGATTGATCCAAACAATCCAGCAGGGCGTCTGAGGAAAGCTCCCTCCAGCTCTCGTGGACCTGCTGCTGCCAGCCCCTCACGTCCATCTCCTGGTCGCGGATCTCCCACACCACATGGTCGTGGTCGTGGTCGTGGTCGAGGTCGAGGTCGTGGTCGCGGGGTGGGTGCTCGTCTAGCCCATGGTATTGCAGCATTCTTTTCCATGTGCAGGAACATATCTTCTGATGTGCATGAGCTGGCTAGGGGTCAGCGGGAGACTGACGACAACCTCCGTCGTCAAGCTTCTTCCATGGGTATGCCATTTGCTCCCCGCTCGCCTGATGTGCCTATTCATCTTCCGCCACCAGAAATCAATGAATGGCACCAGCAGGCCTATGGGGTGACCTTTATGTCAGCTGAAGATGAAGAAGACAAAGAATATTTTGATGATCGTGAGCAGTTTGTTTTGCCTCCCCCCAAGGGGATCCGGGTCAATCCTCTTCATATCCTCCTCCCCAGGATCCTTCAGGAAGCTATCCTCCCCTAGCTCAGCCTAGGGAAGAAAACTTTGCGGCGAACTTGGCAACTCAATTCTTTGATCCGCATCCTCCTTAGTGGTGATTTGTGGCTGGTGGTTTTCTCCTTTTTTGGTGCTAGTTGCCAAA
This sequence comes from Zea luxurians, assembly GCA_029449295.1. Classification (NCBI taxonomy): domain Eukaryota; kingdom Viridiplantae; phylum Streptophyta; class Magnoliopsida; order Poales; family Poaceae; genus Zea; species Zea luxurians. Next base: position 36,917,404 of record JAOPSE010000030.1, on the reverse strand, counting down.
AAGGGGAGAAGGATTCTCATCTTGGCAGCACTTTTAATTTATGTAATGAACACTTGGTCTGTAATAATTTTATTCGCCTGACTATCGTGATGCATGTGGTGATGGCCTAGAGCCACAAACATTTTAATGATGTGATGACCATATTGTAATAGCCAGTACCATTTCATATCTTATGCTATAAATGATGGACTTGTTTGTGTAATGCTATTCGTTTTATCATCACATCTTATATAATTCTGTTGCATCCCTCAGTTTTTGTGTATTGTGTTGGTTGTTCACTCTCTCCAAATATGTTGCAAATTGACATATCAAGTCAATATGAATATCACAAAACTCATGCACATATTTAGGGGGAGCTACACATACACAAGTACTTATATCTCGCCAGTGTTCTTACTTTTTAATTTTTATCTCTACTCTAGTTTGTTTTGGCATCAATCACCAAAATCGGGGAGATTGTAAATGCAATCAACCCTAATTGAGAGTTTTGGTGATTAAATGACAAAACAAACAGAGATTCTAACAAGTTTGCTCATAGCATGTACACAGTTATTCTACAGACAGGAGAAGCACAGATCTTATGAGTATGCAAATGTAAAGCATAGCGGATTTAAATTCTACATCATATGGCGTGCTCCAAGTGCTTGGAAACAACGACAGTATTCATTTTGTAATTCTTGAGTTATAGAAATCAGTCGTTCAATTAAGAGGGATCCGCAATAAGTTAAGTAAGTTATGCAATGAGCTCAATTCAAATTCCTTCAAATCATCTAAGAGAACACTTTTCTAAATCATGAATGCCCTTTGAAAAACCACTCTTACTCCCCACAAAAGTTCCACCATGGTTCACTTCAGATTTGTCAAAACTTGCTCTTCAGTTTCAAAAATCGGTTCAACCGGACCTGAAACCGGTTCAACCGGTTTCTGGATTGTTTCTCTACCACCTCTGTTCTGACCAGTCTGACAGTCAAAAGTTGTTAGAAAAGTCGTGTGCAGATATTTTTGAAAACCGGTTCAACCGGATTTGGGCCCGGCTCAACCGATTTTGAGATCGGTCAAGTCTCCGGCTGAGTAGATCAATGAACCGAGAACCCCTTGGTGGAAACCGGTTCAACCAGTTTTCGGTCCTTTTCTCCCAACGGCTGCCAGCTTTTGGGGGATCCTTTAAATACCCCCCACACTCTCTCTCTTCATTCACTTCTGCCCTTCCACGAATTCTTGGCTGACCAACTTCCAAACAAAGGCATTCATTTCACCTCTCACACCCGAAATCGCATCCCCTTCAATCGTTTGAAGGATCCTTGGTGTAAGGTGAAGTCGATCTAACACACTATTGATTTCATCTTGATTCTCCCATTCTCTTCTTTCTCGAGCTCATTGCAAACTTAAACTTGTGTGGATTTGTTACTCTTGGAACCTTGTGTTCCTTGATGGTTAGAGGTTGCTTGGGAGTCTCCAAATTTGTGGACGACCCCAAGAAGTTTGTATCACCCGCTCTTTGAGCAAATTTGAAAAGAGATTGCCTTGACCTTGGTGGTCGGCTTATGGAGGATTAGGGTTGGAAAAGACCCAGCCCTTTGTGGGCTCCTCAACGAGGAGTAGGACACCTTTGTGGTGGTTACCGAACCTCGGGTTAAATCGTGTGTTCTTGCGTGTTCTTGATAAGCACTTTAATTGGTTGGTTAGTTCATATTCGGTTATATTGTGTGCAAATTGTGTGAAAACAATTCACACCAATTTGTCAATCTATTTGAGTGGATTTTCTCTAGGGCAAGACTTTAGCATAATCTCTAACTACTTCATCACATTTGTTTAACTGTTTATCTAATCTAAGTTGAGCAGGTTCAAAATTGTTCAGTTGTAAACAAAATCAACTGAACCGGTTTGCACCAGTGCAACTTAAATTTGACACAATTTCGAAGTTTTTAGTGGAAAATTTCAGGTGTAGCCTATTCACCCCCCTCTAGGCTACTTTCATCATCACTGTCACCGGTATGTTCAGACAGGCCTTCTAGGATCTCCTTAGTAATCTTCTCTGTATTTGATTTCGCCATTGACTCAATAAACCCAGCTATGTAAGGATTTGCAGCCTTCTTCTCTTCAAAGAGCTTCTCCTCTTCAGTCAACTTCGTCTCAGCAACAACCTTCTTATCTTGAGACATTTTTCCTTCGGAAATGACGAAAATGTGTCTTTCAAACCAAAGCTTAGAAAGCTTTAGAAACTAGCAAGCGTTAGTGAACAAGAGCTATAAAATTGAGAAAACAAAGCAAATGGCACAAGCAGCGTACCAAATGTGGTTGGTGCAAGTTCTTATTTATACGCTCGGCACGCCCCAAATTAGGAGGGTCCCGTCTGTCATTGACTGTTGCTATTCTAGCAAAGGGAATGTGTTTTTTCGGACCTTCGGCTTAAGGCCTTCATACATGTCGCAGTTTGAATTCGTTATCTTAAACAAATTAATACTGCGAGGGGCTACTGTTGGGGGCCTTCATCCTCCGAAGGTCCTCAAAAACGTAATTTAACAATGTCTTCCAAGCATGGCTTATGGACAGGTACCTTCAGACTTAGGTTAAAAGCATACATGATGAAAAGAGCATGACCGTGACGAAGGTTGAAATTGCTCCGAAGCTACACGCAGGGGAGCTTCGACTAAATGGCGGAAAAAGGAACCGACTTAAAGGGGAAAAGGCTGTTTAGTCCCCATAGATTTGTATATAAGTCAATAATAAATGTAAAGGGCATGGATGTAATTTCTCACAGGCTTTGTCCTGTGCCTATAAATAGATGAACAGTACCCTCGTACTGTTCACGCTGACTAGTACTTGCTCGTGCGTCACGCTTGTATTTTTACCTTCTGTCAAGCCGAAGGTACATTTGTAATTCAATATTATTTCTATTTTTCCATGATAATAAAATGGGAATGAGTTGATAACGTTTATATAATTGCTCATGTTATCTCTTACATTTCATATGCTTCTCCTTTTATTAACGTATACTGCGATGATGAAGGTATGTCCTTCTTGACCTTCGTCTAAAGATCTTTATATCCTAAGGGAAATAATGTTTCGAAGGACGAAGGGCATTAACATTTAATATTTTTGTGTTGCCTTGTTCTTAACTCATAGCATTTGAGAACAAGTCCCCAACAGATATGATGCAAAAAATGATGCTAATGCTGAAGACACACACCAACGCTGAAACACACAATCTCTGCGTCCCCTTGGGAACAATCAAAATCTCTTTGCCGTTTATTTTTCGGCTTCACCGCTTATTTTTCAATGTAAGTTCTGCATCCCCTTAGTAATGTCTTTTGAACTTCTTCGCCTTCTATTTTGGTGGTATTTTTTGCTTTGACTTTTCGCGCTTCTCCTTATATTTCGGCGGTATTTGGCTCTGCATTCCCTTTGGAACGACTTTTGAGCAGAAAACTTACACTGCGCTCCCTTAGGAACGACTTTTTGTAGCTTCGGCAAACTTACACTGCGCTCCTTAGAAGCGACTTTTTTGTAGCTTCGGTGAAACTTGCACTGCGATTTTTAGCTCTGCATTCCCTTAGGAACGTCTTTTGAGCTTCAACAATTTTTAAGCTTCGTAAGTCTGGGAAGAAGATATATTTCATTTTGACAGGAGCGAAGCTATTACAAGAAATTAAAAGTAGGTTTACATTGATTGTTCCTTATTGAAAACAAAATGGCAATGAACATAAAAATGTTTCAGAGGTAGGATATCTCTCAATAGATGTGCTTTGATTCTGGCACAGTACTGTTGACTGTGCGAGCTTCAGATTCCTCCCTAAATTCCCGTTGATGTTGAGAGTGCTGGCACCCTTCTGGCTGCTGGCTCCGGGAGTTAGTCAGTTGTAGTGGTGGCGGAGGCGGGAGTTGTGGCCAGGAAGCCTATGAATGGCTAGCCGAAGCGATAGAAGCTGGAGGATGATTGTTCACATACTCTGGTATGTAAGGAGAGTGACATGAAGCAGTGTGCAAGACCTGCTTCGGCTGATTCTGCCGAGCTTCGGCTTCTGCTATCTCTTTTTGTTTCTGAATGGTGACGTGGCATATTCTTGTAGTATGGCCCTTGTCCTCACCATAGAATAAGTAGTAGATCTTTCTAGGCTGATCCCCAAATCTTCCTCTGAAGCCCCTGGTGCCTCTGCCTCTTGGAGCTAGTGGCCAGAAAGAGCTTTGCTCTTGCCCTGAAGATTGTGAGGTATATTGTGACCTCTGAGACTGACTTCCTTTGTCGTCACTCTGAGTGGAGTTATGGATTGACCTGACGTGCCTCAGAAGGATTCTTCCTCCGAAGCCCCTTGTCATTTCGGAGAATCTGTAAGCTTCTTCCCTTCTTTGGCGAAAATCATTGTCAGCTCGTATGTACTCATCCATCGTCTGAAGCAGCTTCTCCAAAGTTTGTGGAGGCTTCCTGGCGAAATATTGGGCAGTAGGTCCTGGACGAAGACCCTTGATCATTGCCTCAATGACAATCTCATTGGGCACTGTAGGCGCTTGTGCCCTCAATCGCAAGAACCTTTGTACATATGCCTGAAGGTATTCTTCGTGATCTTGTGTACATTGGAACAGAGCCTAAGCTATGACTGCTTCGTTTGAAAGCCTTGGAAGCTAGTAACCAACATGTCCTTCAGCTTCTGCCACGACGTGATAGTCCCTGGCCGAAGAGAAGAATACCATGTTTGGGCTACATTCCGGACTGCCATGACGAAGGACTTCGCCATGACTGCAGTGTTGCCCCCATACGAAGATATAGTTGCTTCATAACTCATCAAAAACTGCTTTGGATCTGAGTGCCCATCCTACATGGGGAGCTAAGGTGGCTTGTATGATTGGGGGCCATGGAGTAGCCTGCAGTTCTACTGCCAAGGGAGAAGCATCATCAAAAGTAAAGGCATCATGATTAAAATCATCATACTATGCATCCTCGTTGAATAGGCCTTCTTGACAAAGCTCTCTATGTTGGGGCCTTCGATCTTGTTCATCTTGAACAAGATGACGCACTTCTTCAGTGGCTTCGTCGATCTTCCTTTGAAGGTCAGCCAGTCGCGCCATCTTCTCCTTCTTCCATTGTACTTGCTGATGGATGATCTCCATATTCCTGATCTCTTGGTCCAACTCCCCCTCCTGGAGTGTTGGACTAGTGGCTTTCCTCTTCTGGCTTCGAGCCTCTCGAAGAGAAAGAGTTTCTTGGTTTGGGTCCAGCGGCTGCAGTGCAGCGGTTCCTGGTGCTGAAGCTTTCTTCGGCGGCATGACGAAGGTCAGTGCTTGCCGAAGGTGGTCGAAAAGGGTTCACCAGAGGTGGGCACCAATGTTGGGGACTTGTTCTCAAATGCTATGAGTTAAGAACAAGGCAACGCAAAAATATTAAATGTTAATGCCCTTCGTCCTTCGAAACATTATTTCTCTTAGGATATAATGATCTTCAGACGAAGGTCATGAAGGACATACCTTCATCATCGCAGTATATGTAAATAAAAGGAGAAGCATATGAAATGTAAGAGATAACATGAGCAATTATATAACGTTATCAACTCATTCCCATTTTATTATCATGGAAAAATAGAAATAATATTGAATTACAAATGTACCTTCGGCTTGACAGATGGTAAAAATACAAGCGTGACGCACGAGCATGTACCAATCAGCGTCAACAGTACGGAGGTACTGTTCATCTATTTATAGGCATAGGACACATCCTATGAGAAATTACATCCATGCCCTTTACATTTATTATTGACTTATATACAAATCTACGGGGACTAAACAACCTTTTCCCCTTTAAGTCGGTTCCTTTTTCTGCCATTTAGTCGAAGCTCCCCTACGCATAGCTTTGGAGCAATTTCAACCTTCGTCACGGTCATGCTCTTTTCATCGTGTATGCTTTTAACCTGAGTCCGAAGGTACCTGTCCATAAGCCATGCTTTGAAGAAATTGTTAAATTATGTTTTTGAGGACCTTCGGAGGACGAAGGCCCCCAACAGCGATGAATGGGAAGTCGCGATCCCTTTGCAAATGGGTAACATGACTTGTAGGTAAAGATGTGCAACCTCTGGAGTGTAAAACCGGTATATCAGTCGTGCTCATGGTCATGAGCGGCTCAGACACACACATGATTAACTTATGGAAGTAAAATTAATCTGTCATTTGGATTGCATTGTGGGTTTTATTATTAATTTTGATCTATTATTTAATTGGGTTGGTATCTATTTATACTTAGTTACTGCTAATAAAACATTGACCAACTTTAAAAGCAATACTCAGCTTTACCCATCTTTTTTTGGTAAGCCTTACACTTAACATGAGCCCCAACCATAAGTGAGCTCATGCACATTATTCCCCACAACTTGTTGAGCGATGAACGTATGTGAGCTTTTGTCATACCCGGTTTTAGAAGGCAAACAGACTACGAACCATGTACATGCCAGGATTAGAAACTCACGTACACAGTGATTACATAATTTAAAATCATCACACATTGCTTAAAATAATAGCAGAAATAAGTAATTTATTACATCACGATGTCCAAGACATCCATAGAGTCATTAAGTTAATTCATAATCAAAGTGCTGAACAAAACACAGTAAGATAAGGCCTTCACAGGCAGCTGACTGGGGGTTTGCCACTTATCTAATCTAGAACTCGTCGAAGTCCTGAAACACCTGAAAGTCCTGCACGTTACCTTCATCTTCTCCTAAGCACTGGCTGCAATGGGGACAACCTAGGGTTTGGTGTTTTAAAGCAAGGGTGAGTACATATCAACGTACTCAGCAAATGTCCCATTTGGCTAAAGTGGACAAGCTGTATGTCGGGTGAAGCTTAAAGTAGTTGCTTTTAGTTGGTCAAGTATTTATTACTAGTAGAAAGCCAAGTTTTATCAATAATCCCAAGTTATTACCCAAGTGGCACTCCCTCCAAAAGGAAACACCAAATACCGTAAAGATAGTCATCATCATTAAGCATCATCATAAAAGAAGAATCCAGAGTAACTATAATCAAAGGAGCTCCCAAGGCTGCTCATAATCGTGAGCACGACTAATATACCAGTTTCTAACACTCTGCAGAGGTCGCACACTTTACCCACGAGTCGTGATCCCTTTCCAGCCTGGGTTTGCAAACCCTGATCTTCACTACCGAGGTGAATGGCCAGGAATACACTACGTAGCCTTTACCAAAATTCCCCTATTGTGTAGTTGCCCGTTAGGTTTCGCCAATGGTACAAACACAATACTCCTCCCTAAGATGGGTGACTAACAAAACCAAATCGAATGAACCTTGGCACCCATCCTTAGCAGAAAGCACTATGCCTCGGCCCCCATTGATGGCACAACGGTGACACCAACTACACCCCCAAGTTCCTCCTATTAATTAGCTAAGGGCGTCCCATTCCACCCTCATGGTTGTACTATTTTTCCGGGTGGTCATCCAACGAACAGGTCCTTACGGAGAGGTACTCGAGAAACAGCTCGAGTCCCTAAAGTATCACATGTTCATCATCATAAATCAAGATATCATCAACGTATCATAAATGTTCTCATCATGTTCATTGATTAAAGTAAAGCAGTAGCATAATACCAATCATAATAACCCATTCCCAAAGGGTAAACAATGATAGGAAAAACAGAACACTAGTCAATCCTTAGGTTGATCAAGGTATGCAGAATAACAAATTATAAAGTAAGTAGGACATAATGGGTCAGAGGACACTTGCCTTCACTAGGTTGCTGCTCAGGGAAGTCTCCTGCAACACACACGAAAACCTCGAACTACTCGTTATCTACGCAAAACAATCATTCATTCAACACACTTGGGGAATGACAAAGGAACAGTACACCAAACATATGCAACAGAGTAAACACAGGTTCAATAGAAAGGTAAAGACACAAAAGTGCAATCTAGGTTTTGGGGTAAATCACTATGTTTAAGGGTCTACTATTCTCCAACTACTGTCTACCTCAGTAGATTAACTAGCTAACTATGTCTATCTTAGTGAATTACTTATTTATATAAAGTTATTCCAGAGATGGGATTACATTAAATGGGATAAGGATCTACAAATTTAGGAACATGAATATTCACAATGGTTCTACCTTTTAGTTTAACTTTAATAAATAATCTATCACTTTAAAATCAACCTAGAGACTAGACACAAAATTGAGACATGAAAACAGTGAATGACTATAATTTAAACAGATAGAGAATAACATTATGAACATTTTGCAATTTGAACCACCCAATTTGGAGTTGATATGCAAAAGATATGAAATTTACATGTTTTAGAATTCAAAACACTAAATTAAACCTATTTCTATGATTAAAATAAAGTCCAGGGGCCTCTCTGCAAAAAACCAAGGGCATGGGCGCAAGAAAACAGGACGACGGGTTTATTCTCGGAAACCCGAGGGATTCATTAACAAAATAACCGAGCAAAGGGGTATGGGGCGTTCCTGACCATCAGATCACAGATCAACGACCGAGATTAGATCCGAGGGCGAGCGCGCGCGGCGGCGCGAGCGAGCGCTGATAGGTGGGCTAGAGCAGACTGTGGCCTAGGCAAGGGCAGGCTGATCAGTGGGGCCCAGGGGCAGGGGCACGTGCTTGAACTGGTATCCGGGGATCCAGACCATTGGATTGGGAGCGGGCAGTTGAGATCGGGCGCAAGGGGGTTAACGGTGCCGGCCGACGTTGCTTCGTCCACGGCGGTGAAGTCGCCGGAGCCGAGGCAGGCACGGCCCCGGGGATCTAAGGTCGACGGAGTTGGTGTAAAACCCAAAATTGGTATGAAAAAGAAAATATAATAAAATGAATAAATAAATAAATTTATAAGAGGGTGTTTTGGGGGATTGCTTGGTTTCCTTTTTATTTTTTTTCTCTTTGCATACTCAACTAATGGCATTAAATTATGCAAATAACCAATAGATAAATAAAGAAATATGCATATCATGCTGAAGAATTTGTTGTGATGCATTTTATTGAAACAAAGATATCATAACTTAAAGTTGACCTCAAATCTTAAATAAAAATATAAAATAAGAAAAGAGAAAGAAAATTTTATTAAAGTCATTTACTATCGCTAGAATTAAATAATGAGAAGAAGAATAAATAATAAATAAGTAAATTACAAAATGTAAAGTATTATTCAGGTGAGAATTGAGAACTCAAAGTTCAAACATGAATTCAAATTTAGTTTTGAATTTGAAAATAAAAGGGAAAAGAGAAGAGAAAAGAATACACATTATAAGATAACAATAATAAATAAATAAAACTATTGCAAACAGTGAGAGTTATATTCACATTAGAATTGTATTTAATATTTGGAAACCTGAAATTTAAAAAACAGGAATTTAAAATTTAGTTTGAAACCTTAGATTTGGAAATGGAAAAGAGAGAATAAAAGCAAAGGAAGTACCCTACCTACGCGGGCCAGAATTCGCGATCGGCCCATTGCCTTCATCTTTCCTCGTGGCCCAACTCCCTCCGCGGCCCAACCTATGATGACCCCGCGCGCTCACCGACATGTTGGGCCCCCGAGTCAGCCGCTTGGCGTGTTCCTCTTTCAGCTCGTGTCACCACCGCTTGGGCTCGAGTCGTGAGGGCCTCCGTCCCCAACAGAATCGCACGCGTCCTATAGGTCTCCTCCGCGTCGCCATGGTCTACGCCGCGATTCTCTCCGGGAAGTTGGTAGCTAGCCCCAGCTCTCGCCCCTATATAAGGCGCCCTCCGTGGAAATCTCCCGGTACCGGCCGCGTGCGCATCCTCAACGCGGCTTGATCATGAGTCACCGCTGCTGCGAGCGTTTTCCAGTTGACTGTCTCAACGCCGGGGGGTTCCTCCTTTCCGTCTCCGGTCCGCTAGTGGGGTGTATTGCGTGCGGGTAGACAAGTCGCAAGTCTTCCAAGCATCGCTAGGCGGGAAGACCTCCGGGTTGAACCGTAATCGCTCGTCGGTGTGTGCATCGGCTTCACACCCACGCCTCGCCGTGGATCAGTCGCTGCGCGTCGTCTCTTTAGGTCTGACCTGTCCCTGCCTACTCACTATAGCTCGGTTAAGGTGTTGACCATGAATAACCTAAGTTCTGTGCCCGGGACCACGAGATTGCGTTTCTCCAGTGATGGCTCTACCGTGGTCGACCATGCGCCATCGACCGTAGTGCGTGAGGTTGGGGATGAGAGTCTCGGTAGCCGTGGGATTCGATTTGAACAAGCTGTGATTAGAAGTTGGGGATTGGCTGGTGCTAGCCGTTGATCTCCGCGTAGACAGCCATGATTAAATGACACATAACCCCCTTCACGCGATTGATTCTGGCCGTTGATCTCGGGATCGATGGCTCGGGTGAGTTGGTTGGTTTGGATCTAATTGAAGCCATCCGAAATAGATCCAACGACCCACAGTTGCCGATACCCTTTCAGTCCGAATCTTTTTGCATAAGAGACCCCACTGTTGTATTAAAACAACCCGCAGTCCATGTCAGGTTAAGGAACTAACAAATTGGTCCTCGGATTTTACAAAACAGCCCTTATACTCTCTGGATTTTTGACCCGCAGCCCAGCAGTAAATAATAAGGGAATAAATTAGTGTAGAAAATGATTTTTAACATAAAAATAAATCTAGAAAATTATTTAATTCATAGAAAATCCATTTTAACTCCTTTTGGATCCATTCTAGTTGCACTAATTTTATATTATTATTGTCTATCAACTAGCAACTCTGTTTATTCATAAAACATAGACTAAAATTATTCATTTGACTTCGTCCATATCAACCACTTAATAACTTAGGAAATTCATAATTTCTTTGTTCTAACTCTGAATTGACGCAGTAACAACATTTATTGTACCATGTTTCATTATTTTATAATTAGATCTTTATTTAACTTATGTTGGTTAGTCTTGTTAAACTGCCCATCATTATAATCCACTAAAATATGATCTATGGTCAATTTATAATTTAGATTAAAGTTGAATTAATTATTCATAGAATATTCTCTCTTATGGTGTATATTAATCAGTTTATAACATAGTTTAATAATTAAATCACATAGATCTTCCATAAATCACAACTCCTTAACCATAATTCCGATTTTAGTGGTTCTCAATCCCACGACCTTGTAGCAATGTGTAGATTATTATTATATAGTTTTCTCTTATGTTTGGTGTGATGTCAATTTTGCCTATACCATGTTTATTTGTATTGCTACGTCTAGCGCGAGGTTACGAGTCACCTGAAGAGCAAGTTGGTACCTGGAATCTCAAGTCCTAAGCAAGTTGTGCTCTTGATCACTTCTTTTTACCCAGTCATGTTCTTATTAATCATAATGATCTGCATAGGTTAATTTTGATGGGACCCAATAGGTTACCCTAGTTTAACTATCTTTATACCTTGTTTACCACTGAATTTTTGGGTAGTACCTGCTATTGCTTTATGTGGTTTTGGGTATAGAGATATACATTATTCATGATCACACTTTTTTATTAGTTTGTTATTTACTGTTCATGATAAGATCATTATGTTAATTGGAACATGGAGAACCACCTCGGAAAACAGTGCTACCACAAGGGTGGTATGGGACACCCTTGGATGACTAATTAGGAAAGCTAGTGGCGGACTACCTTACCCGAAAGGGGCAAGGACAGTAGGGGAGTTGGTCAGTGTGGGGAGGCCCTTGGGTTGATTTTGCTGCGATGGCGGTCAGGCGAGGGGTCCTTGCATTGAAGCTTCCTAGAAACTGTAGCGAGTTTTTTGAAGCTAGTGGAACTTTGTAAAGGCCTCGTAGTGTTACCCTGCCTCGCCTCCTCGGTAGAGGTGTATGGGAAGTCGCGATCCCTTGGCAGATGAGTAACATGACTTGTGGGTAAAGATGCGCAACCTCTGCAGAGAGTAAATCTGGTATACTAGCCATGCTCATGGTCATGAGCAGCTCAAACACTCACATGATTAATTTATGGAACTAAATTCAATTTGTCATATGCATTGCATTGCGGGTGTTGTTATCACTTTTGTTCTATTACTTAATTTGGTTGGTATTTACTTATACTTAGTAATTGCTAATAAAATTTTGACCATCTATAAAAGCAATGCTCAGCTTCAACCATCCTCTTTGGTAAGCCTTACACTTCACATGAGCTCCCACCTTTGGTGAGTTTATGCACATTATTCCCCACAACTTGTTGAGCGATGAACGTATGTGAGCTCACTCTTGTTGTCTCACACCCCCCATAGGTCAAGAAAAGGTACCACAGGAGGAGGCGCATTGAGGATGTTGTGATGAGTTCGTGAGAGGTCTAGGCCGTCATCTCCCAGTCAACTTTGGGTTGTTGGATCGTTGTCTCCTTATGATGTAATTATTAATTTATTTTGTACATAACTCCTATTATAAAGTAAAGATGTGACATTCGTTTCTGTACCACTATTCATCATATGTGTGAGACTTGTTCTCAACACACCTGGTGTTTATTTCGCGCCCAGGTCTTGGTGCTCCGAAACTCGGGTGTGTCAGAAGTGGTATTAGAGGAATGTTAACTGTACGACGAAACCTACATAGAACTGGACAACCATTGTCTACTTACCTTTGCTACTCTGATTCGTTTCTAAACTTTTCTTAATCTTTTCTCATCTATTTCCGCTTTACTCTGATTATTCTTACCTTTTCCTTCTAAAGACAAATGTGGCTTTCACACTTTGAAATCCTGTGCCTAAAGTGATCTTTAAGACTAGGAGACCTACTCTTAGGAACAAAATCAAAACTATTTCTGTAAATATTTAATATTTGTATGCTTGAATGTTTGTTCTTATGATACATGTCTGATTTGGATCTTTGATTGAGTGTGATGGGTTGTGGAGTAATGTCCATAATTGCATCTGCATATACAACTAGACATAAGGGAAAATATTTATAAAATAAACAACACAAAATATTCCCTATTAAAAATATATCTAGTTTAATCGATCCATCTTATCTTAAAAGATCCTCTCTTATCTTAATAAATTCAACTTATCTTGAAAAGATTTAATCTTATCCTAATGGATCTAACTGACCTCAAAAGATTCTAACTTATCCTTATGGATTCATCTTGCCCTAGTAAGCATAATTATTCCACACTAGTGTAACAACCATGATCTAATCCAAAGTAATTAGATATTATCTAGTCTAACCTAGTCATACCGATCTAATCTAGATCCCATCTAATCTAATATGATCCAATCTAAAGTGAGTTATTAACACGTTAGTTAATCTGGTGATATGGGTTGGACACTGCTTCTACAAACATAAGCTAACCTAAATTAATGTCTTATACCAACTCTTCCGTGAACAGCAACATAACCTACACCACAGGCTGCCTAGTCCATTTCTTCCAAAAGCAAAGTAAAACTCTGTTCAAACCTACCTACCTCGTGTACCCAGACTATCCTAACTATATGTCCTTAACTTGGATGGCAACTCCAAGAAGAAAGGCCAAAAAAGACCAACCACGTCAAAGAAGGATAAGCATCAACTCAAGTCTTCAAAGGTCAAGTTGAATCGCCAGCGGAATCAAGATCCACAGTTCAGGATGAAGTCTTTCCTTATTATGCTCTTCCTTGCCACAACCTACACTTGCCATAACTGTACCTCATCTAACATAATAGATGGCTAGACATATATATATATATATATATCCATATTTTCCAAATCATCTACTAGTAAGTATATAAAAAAACTTGAAACAAAACTTTTGATTCCTAAACCAAATGAGAAACTAAATTTCAAACCAAACTGGTTGCATCCCTTTTTCTTACAAATCTCGAGGACGAGATTTCTGTTAAGGGGGTAGGATTTGTAAAGCCCAAAATTGGTATAAAAAATAAAATATAATAAAATGAATAAATAAATAAATAAATTTATAAGAGGGTGTTTTGGGGATTCCTTGGTTTCCTTTTTATTTTTTCCCTTTGCATACTCAACTAATGGCATTAAATTAAGCTAATAACCAATAGATAAATAAAGATATATGCATATCATGCTAAAGAATTTGTTGTGATGCATTTTATTGAAACAAAGATATCAGAACTTAAAGTTGACCTCAAATCTTAAATAAAAATATAAAATAAGAAAAGAGAAAGAAAATTTTATTAAAGTTATTTACTATCGCTAGAATTAAATAATGAGAAGAAGAATAAATAATAAATAAGTAAATTACAAGATGTAAAGTATTATTTAGGTGAGAATTGAGAACTCAAAGTTCAAACATGAATTTAAATTTAGTTTTGAATTTGAAAATAAAAGGGAAAAGAGAAGAGAAAAGAATACACATTATAAGATAACAATAATAAATAAATAATATTATTGCAAACAGTGAGAGTTATATTCACATTAGAATTGTATTTAATATTTGGAAACCTAAAATTTAAAAAAAACAGGAATTTAAAAGTTAGTTTGATACCTTAGATTTGGAAATGGAAAAGAAAGAATAAAAGAAAAGTAAGTGCTCTACCTACGCAGGCCAGAACTCACGGTCGGCCCATTGCCTTCATCTTGCCCCGCGACCCAACCTATGATGACCTGATGAGGACATCACTATGAGTACGACTACACCAGCAGCACCTCCACATCAAGCGCCACTTCCTTCATTAGCTGGGCCAATCACTCGGGCCTGTGCTAGAGATCTTAACTTTGTCATGCTACTAAAGAATGAGGGCCCAGAAGAATAGACGACCAGCCCAACTGCGGCCCATAGTGGACGACCTAGGGTTGGCCACCCTTAGGGGCTGCGCCCCCTCTCTCTATTTATATAGGAGATGCGCCTCCTTTGTTCGGCGAGTTTTGTTTTACATCTAGCTTTAGCTACCCCCAGAACACGCACAAATATGTGCTGTCCTCTTTGATTCAGAACTCCACCTCGAGTGATATTAAGATTGCTCGCATCTTTTTCTTGTTCGTTCTTCGATTGCGCACAGGAAACGATCTTCGTGATCAGGCCGATCTCGCATCAGCAAGGTCGGTAACCATTGGAAGTTGGTTCAGCGATTGCATTGGCGCTTCGGGATCGCTCGTCGTAGTCAGATCGTGAGGGTCTACTTCCACCAAATCGGAATTATCTCCACTCACCGAAAGATCGGGCACTCCAGCTCTATCAAGTGGTATTAGATTTCCAGGTTGATCGGTGAGTTTATCGAGTGTTTTTTTTTCTCCTATAGTCCACAAAACCACATAAAAATTCAGGTTAGACCTTATACCAGCACCCTTTTGAGCCTCGCACCTTCTTTCAATAATCTGCATTGTTGAATTTGTGTACTTTCGCGTCATTTGTTGCTGGTCGCATTGTGTTTTTTCTCACCATCCTTCATTCTTCCTTGTTTTTCTCCTTCGGTTACATCAAACCCTAGCGCGCCGCAACCATCTTCCTTGTTTTTCTCCTTCGGTTACATCAAACCCTAGCGCGCCGAAACCATCTTTCTTGTTTCTCTCCTTCGGTTACATCAAACTGAGTCAACGCCACAAACCGAGTCAACGCCGCTTCCTTATTTTTCTCCTTCGGTTACGTAAAAAAAACAGAAAAAAAACAAACCGAGTCAACGCCGCTTCCTTGTTTTTCTCCTTCGGTTTCGTCAAAAAAAAACAGAAACAAAAAAAAGAAAACGAAGGAGAAAGGATACAAAGCGGTTGTCTCATCTCGGTCGTTTTAAACATACCTTCCTTAAACCGGACATAACTTTTCGCTCGGATTGTTCAAAAAATCTGAAATTTTTACAGGAGCTTGTTGACACCATTCTGAGGCCGGCCAAACTCACCTTCGGTCTGTTTGGGTTTCGACAAAATTGTCAAAAAAATTCAGGAAAATAAAGAAAACAATTCGTCAAAGTTCTCGCACGCTTTTCAGAGACCTTCTTGATTTTCTGTAGACCACATCTAAACTCTGTTTTAGGTGAAGTTTCGTGTAGCTCCTAGTTTGTTGCTCCTTGTGCTGAGAAAAATATCAAAAAAATCATACAAAAAAGAAAAAAAAAATCACCTGTGATTCCTACTGGTGCCTTTTTGGCCTCGCTAGTACAATATTTACGGTACTGCCATTCTGCTAGTTCCATCCGTCCTTTGCACTTGTGGCCAGCAATATAGTTTCGTGTTTTGCACTATAATTCAACTTTGCATTATTGTTTGATCGTGCTAATCCTTGACTTGAGTGCAGCCTACCCAAAACTCCACATATTTCTACGACGAGGAGGTTTCTGTTTCTCCAGGCAATCGCTCATCCAATCTTTCACCAGTTCCACCTGTTGGATTGCAGTTCACCACTGTGGCTTGGTAAGAATGGATAAGAACTTGATAACAGCATTCCAGTGAGCGAGTTGTCACCATCATTTCCCTGTTGTCGTCGGTTTTTTCTCCTTTTGTTGTTTTGGTGTTTGCGCTAACTATGGCAGGAGCACACAACACGGTGGATGCCCAGTTGCTGGAAGTAAGGGGACAAGTTGATGGACTTGCTGCTGACATTAGGACGATGCATGAACTGCTTGATTCAACTGGTCACTTTGACGACCGAGCGTTTCAACCAGCTTGACCTTGCTCAAACGGCGACTCGCACCACACTCGACACCATCCTGGCACGCCTTGATGCATTGACCACAAAGATGGAGCAGGACTACGGCGGTGACACTGAGCAGAACGATGGAGATCGCCGTGGTCGTGCACGCTGTGTGGTTCGTCATCCCCCTAATGACTTATTTTCTAAGATTAAATTTAAAATTCCACCTTTTAATGGCAAATATGATCCTGCTGCATATCTTGATTGGGTGTTAGAGGTTGAACAAAAATTTTCATGCCATGATATTGCTGCACATTCTCAGGTTAAAGCTGCTATTAGTGAATTTACTGATTTTGCTTTAATTTGGTGGCGTGAGTACAAAATGAAACATTCCACTGCCATTCCAACCACTTGGGATCAGTTGAAAGCTGCGATGCGACATCGATTTGTGCCTTCGTATTATGCTCGTGATTTGCTTAATAAAATGCAGCGTTTTCAGCAAGGTTCTCAATCTGTTGAGGACTATTTCCAGGAGTTACAAAAAGGTATGATTCGTTGTGGGATATTGGAGGACAACGACGCTGCTATGGCACGTTTTCGTGGTGGTTTAAACCACGAAATCTAGGATATACTTGATTATAAGGAATATTATGATATGACTACTTTATTTGAATATGCTTGCAAAGCTGAACGTGAAGTGCAGGAACGCCGCTCGAAGACATATTCTAACCCTTTTGCAGGACGAAGCTCGACATCCACCTCAGCACCAGTTCCCCCTGCGCCATCCACGTCCACCACTACTCCACGCAAGAAGACGACCAAACCAGCCAGCACTGCCCCACCCACAGGTCGTACACGGGATATTCAGTGTCATCGCTGTAGAGGATTTGGACCATGTGATTCGAGACTGCCCAAACAAGCGCACTTTGCTCATTCGTGACGATGGTGAGTACTCTTCCGCTAGTGATTCTGAAGAAATTGAACATGCACTACTTGCCACTAACCATGCAGCTCAGGCGGATGTACATGTCAACCCGGGCGACGTTGATAGGTATGAAAGTCTTGTTGTGCAGCGTGTTCTTAGTACACAGGTCGCTTTGCCCGAGAAGAATCAGCGACACACTCTGTTCCATACAAAGGGTGTTGTGCAGGAGCGGTCAATTCACATCATTATCGACAGCGGCAGTTGCAACAATTTGGCGAGTACCATGTTGGTCGAAAAGTTGTTGTTACCCACTCGTAAGCATCCGAACCCATATCACATTCAATGGCTTAATGATGGTGGTAAAATAAAAATCACGCGTTCCGTGCGTGTTCCTTTCTCCATGGGTGCTTATTCTGATTTTGTTGATTGTGATGTTATTCCCATGGAAGCATGCTCTTTGTTACTTGGTCGACCTTGGCAATATGATACTGATAGCTTGCATCATGGTCGTTCGAATCATTATTCTTTCATTTTTAAGGGTCAGAAAATAATTATACATCCAATGACACCTGAACAAATTGTTAAAGATGATCTTGCCCGAGCTGCTATAACTGTTAAACAACTTGATCCATCGCCCTCTGTTCCTTCTGAAATCAAGTTGAAGGCTCCTGTTTTACTTGCTACACGTGCTGATTTTGATGATCTACACGATGCTCATTTGCCATGCTATGCACTTGTATGCTCTAGTGTCCTCATTTCACTTGATGATGCACCATCTTTGGCTATTCCCCCTATGGTTTCTAACCTTTTGCAGGAGTACGCTGATGTCTTTCCCAAAGACTTACCACCGGGTCTCCCACCGCTTCGTGGCATTGAGCACCAGATCGACCTCATCCCCGGCGCACAGCTTCCGAACCGCGCACCGTACCGTATAAATCCGGATGAGACGAAGGAGATTCAGCGCCAGGTACAGGCGTTGCTTGACAAGGGATACATTCGTGAGTCTCTTAGCCCTTGCTCTGTTCCTGTGTTACTTGTTCCCAAGAAAGATGGGTCATGGCGTATGTGTGTAGACTGTCGTGCTATTAATAACATCACTATTCGTTATCGATATCCTATACCACGCCTTGATGATATGCTAGATGAGCTTAGTGGTGCCATTATTTTCACTAAGATTGATTTGCGTAGTGGTTACCACCAGATTAGAATGAAACTGGGTGATGAATGGAAAACGACTTTTAAAATGAAATTTGGTTTATATGAATGGTTGGTTATGCCGTTTGGATTGACTAATGCTCCCAACACTTTTATGCGAGTGATGAATGAAGTTCTGAGACCCTTCATAGGATTGTTTGTGGTTGTTTATTTTGATGATATCCTTATTTTCAGCAAATCTAAGAAAGAGCATTTGGAACATTTAAGTGCTGTTTTTGATGCATTGCATGCTGCCCAGTTATTATCTAACATGGAAAAATGCATCTTTTGCACACGACGTGTCTCGTTTCTTGGTTATGTTGTTACTCCACAGGGCATTGAGGTGGATAGCAGCAAGATTGCTGCCATTCGGGAGTGGCCTACACCAACTACGGTCACACAAATTCGGAGCTGTCTTGGACTTGCCGGTTTCTACCTCAGATTTGTTCGTGATTTTAGCTCCATTGCAGCGCCTCTACATGAGCTTACAAAGAAAGATGTGCCCTTTGCTTGGAGTGATTCGCAGGAGGAAGCGTTCAGCACTTTGAAAGATAAGTTAACCCAAGCTCCCCTATTGCAATTGCCTGATTTTAATAAAGTGTTTGAGCTTGAATGCGATGCTAGCGGTATTGGGCTAGGTGCTGTTTTGTTACAAGAAGGAAAACCATGTTGCTTATTTTAGTGAAAAATTAAGCGGTGCTAGTCTGAAATATTCTACTTATGATAAGGAGCTTTACGCGTTAGTGCGCACTTTGCATACATGGTAGCACTATCTTTGGCATCGTGAGTTCATAATTCATTCTGATCATGAGGCTTTAAAACATATTCGTACCCAAACAAATCTGAACCGTCGTCATGCTAAATGGGTAGAATTCATTGAGTCTTTTCCTTACATTATTAAACACAAGAATGGGAAGGACAATGTTATTGCTGATGCTTTGTCTCGTCGCTATACCATGCTGTCACAGTTAGATTTTAAAATATTTGGTTTGCACACTGTGAAAGATCAATATGTTGATGATGCTGATTTTAAAGATGCTTTCGGCCATTGTATTAATGGGAAACCATGGGGCAAATTTCACATGCAGGATGGGTTCCTGTTTCACGCTAACAAGATGTGTGTTCCAGCTAGCTCGGTTCGTCTTTTGTTGTTACAGGAAGCGCATGGAGGCGGTCTCATGGGGCACTTTGGCGTCTACAAGACACATGAGGTGTTGGCTGCCCACTTCTTTTGGCCTCGGATGCGCGCTGATGTTGAGCGCCTTGTTGCACGCTGCACTACTTGTCAGAAAGCTAAGTCACGGTTGAACAACCATGGTTTGTATATGCCTTTGCCTGTTCCTACTTCACCTTGGATTGATATTTCGATGGATTTTATTTTGGGATTGCCTAGAACTAAGAAGGGGAGGGATAGCATTTTTGTGGTTGTTGATCGATTCTCCAAAATGGCTCATTTCATACCTTGTCATAAGACTGATGATGCTAGCAATGTTGCTGAATTGTTTTTTAGAGAGTTTATTCGTTTGCACGGTATTCCCAATACAATAGTCTCGGATCGTGATGCTAAGTTTCTCATTCATTTTTGGAGATCTCTGTGGAATAAATTGGGAACTAAATTGCTGTTTAGCACCACTTGTCACCCTCAGACTGATGGTCAAACTGAGGTAGTTAATCGAACTTTGTCTACCATGCTTAGGGCTGTTTTAGGCAAAAATTTGAAACGTTGGGAGGATTGCTTGCCTCATGTTGAGTTTGCTTATAATCATGCAACACATTCTTCTACAAAGATGTGCCCTTTTCAAATTGTTTATGGTTACATTCCTAGGGCGCCTATTGCTTTGTTTTCGCTTGATGGTGCGGACGCCCCACACATAGATGTTGTTGCACATGTTGAACAAATGATTAACCTCCATGAACAAACTCAACAAAACATTGCTGCTACTAATGCAAAAAATCAGGTTGCTGGTAGTAAAGGAAGAAAACTTGTTACTTTTGAGCCAGGTGATATGGTTTGGTTGCACTTGACAAAGGATCGGTTTCCTACTTTGCACCGTTCTAAATTAATGCCTCGTGTTGCTGGTCCTTTTAAGGTGCTAACAAAGATTAATGATAATGCTTATATCCTTGACCTGCCTGCGGAATTTGGTGTTTCCACTAGTTTTAATGTTGCAGATTTGAAACCATATATGGCCGAGGATGAGGAGTTGCCGTCGAGGACGACTTCACTTCAAGAAGGGGAGGATGATGAGGACATCACTATGAGTACGACTACACCAGCAGCACCTCCACATCAAGCGCCACTTCCTTCATTAGCTGGGCCAATCACTCGGGCCCGTGCCAAATATCTTAACTTTGTCATGCTACTAAAGAATGAGGGCCCAGAAGAATAGACGACCAGCCCAACTGCGGCCCATAGTGGACGACCTAGGGTTGGCCGCCCCTAGGGGCTGCGCCCCCTCTCTCTATTTATATAGGAGCTGCGCCTCCTTTGTTCGACGAGTTTTGTTTTACATCTAGCTTTAGCTACCCCCAGAACACGAACAAATACGTGCTTGTCCTCTGTGATTCAGAACTCCACCTCGAGTGATATTAAGATTGCTCGCATCTTTTTCTTGTTCGTTCTTCGATTGCGCACAGGAAACGATCTTCGTGATCAGGCCGATCTCGCATCAGCAAGGTCGGTAACCATTGGAAGTTGGTTCAGCGATTGCACTGGCGCTTCGGGATCGCTCGTCGTAGTCGGATCGTGAGGGTCTACTTCCACCAAATCAGAATTATCTCCACTCACCGAAAGATCGGGCACTCCAGCTCTATCATGACCCCAGGCGCTCACCGACATGTGGGCCCCCGGGTCAGCCGCTTGACGCGTTCCACTCTTAGCTCGTGTCACCGCCGCTTGGGCCCGAGCCATCATGGCCTCTGTCCCCAACAGAATCACGCGCGTCCTGTAGATCTCCTTCGCGTCACCATGGTCTTCGCCGCGATTCTCTCCGGGAAGTTGGTAGCTAGTCGCGACTCTCGCCCCTATATAAGGTGCCCTCTGTGGAGATCTCCCGGTACCGACTGCGTGCACAACCTCAACACAGCTTGACCGTGAGTCGCCGCTGCCGCGAGCGTTTTCCGGTTGACTATCTCAATGTCGGCGGGTTCCTCCTTTGCGTCTTCGGTCCGCAGTGAGGTGTATTGTGTGCGAGCGGACAAGTCGCAAGTCTTTCAAGCATCGCTAGGCGGGGAGACCTTCGGGGTGAACCGAAATCACTCGTCGTTGTGTGCATCGGCTTCACACTCGCGCCTCGCCGTTGATCGGTCGCTACGCATCGTCTCTGTAGGTATGAGATGTCCTTGCCTACTCACCATAGCTCGGTTAAGGTTTTGATCACGAATAACCTATGTTCTGTGGTTGGGAGCGTGGGATTGCGTTTCTACGGTGATGGCTTTGCCATGGTTGATCATGCGCCACCGACCGTAGTGCGTGAGGGAAGGATGAGAGTCTCGGTAGCCATGGGATCCGATTTGAACAGCTCTGATTAGAAGTTGGGGATCGACTGGTGCTAGCTGTTGATCTCCGTGTAGACAGCCAAGATTAAATGACACATAACCCCCTTCGCGCGATTGATTCTGACCGTTGATCTCGAGATCGATGGCTCGGGTGAGTTGGTTGTTTGGATCTAATCGAAGCCATCCGAAATAGATCCAACGGTCCATAGTTGCCGATACCCCTTCGTCCGAATCTTTTTGTATAAGAGACCCCACTGTTGTATTAAAACAACCTGTAGTCCATGCTAGGTTAAGGAACTAATAGTTTGGTCCTCGCATTTTACAAAACAGCCCTTATACTCTTTGGAACCCGCAGCCCAGCAGTAAATAATAAGGGAATAAACTAGTGTAGAAAATGATTTTTAAGATAAAAATAAATCCAGAAACTTATTTAATTCATAGTAAATCCATTTTAACTAGCAACTCTGTTTATTCATAAAACATAGATTAAAATTATTCATTTGACTTCGTCCGTATCAACTGATGTAGCTGAGGTGCCCGATCTTTCGGCGAGTAGAGATAATTCCGATTTGGCGGAAGTTGACCCTTGCGATCCGACTACTGACGAGCAAGCCCGAGGCGCCAATGCAATCGCTGAACCAACTCCCTGTGGTTACCGACCTTGCTGATGCGAGATCGGCCTGATCACGAAGTCGTTTCCTGTGCGCAATCGAAGAACGAACAAGAAAAAGATGCGAGCAATCTAATCTATTACTCGAGGGTGGAGTTCTGAATACACTGAAGACAGCGCAGATTTGCGCGTGTTCGAGAGTAGCTAAAGCTAATGTAAAACAAAACTCCAAAATAAAGGAGGCACAGCTCCTGGATAAATAGAGAGGGGGCGCAGCCCCTAGGGGCGGCCAACCCTAGGTCGTCCATTATGGGCCGCAGTTGGGCTGGTCGTCTATTCTTCCGGGCCTTCGTTCTTTAACAGCATGATGTAGTTCAATTCTCTTGCACGGGCCCGAGTCACTAGCCCAGGTGGAAGGGGTGGCGCCTGGACTAGGGGAAGATGGTGCCTGGGCTAGAGAAGGTGCTGCTGGTGTAGATGTGCTCGTGTTGGTGTTGATGTCCTCATCATCCTCCCCTTCTTGAACTGAAGTCGTCCTCGACGACAACTCCTCATCTTCTCCCGCATACGGTTTCAAATCTGCAACATTAAAACTAGTGGAAACACCAAACTCCGCAGGCAGGTCAAGGATATAAGCATTATCATTAATCTTGGTTAGTATCTTAAAAGGACCAGCAGCACGAGGCATCAATTTAGAACGACGCAAAGTAGGAAAACGATCCTTTCTCAAATGCAACCAAACCATATCACCAGGTTCAAAAGTAACTAGTTTCCGGCCTTTACTACCAGTAATCTGATATTTAGCATTAGCAGCAGCAATGTTTTGTTGAGTTTGTTAATGGAGATTAATCATTTGTTCAACATGTGCAACAACATCTATGTGTGGGGCGTCCGCAGCATCAAGCGAAAACAAAGCAATAGGCGCCCTAGGAATGTAACCATAAACAATTTGAAAAGGGCACATCTTTGTAGAAGAATGTGTTGCATGATTATAAGCAAACTCAACATGAGGCAAGCAATCCTCCCAACGTTTCAAATTTTTGTCTAAAATAGCCCTAAGCATGGTAGACAAAGTTCGATTAACTACCTCAGTTTGACCATCAGTCTGAGGGTGACAAGTGGTGCTAAACAGCAATTTAGTTCCCAATTTATTCCACAGAGATCTCCAAAAATGACTCAGAAACTTAGCATCACAATCCGAGACTATTGTATTGGGAATACCGTGCAAACGAATAATCTCTCTAAAAAACAATTCAGCAACATTGCTAGCATCATCAGTCTTATGACAAGGTATGAAATGAGCCATTTTGGAGAATCGATCAACAACCACAAAAATGCTATCCCTCCCCTTCTTAGTTTTAGGCAATCCCAAAACAAAATCCATCGAAATATCAATCCAAGGGGAAGTAGGAACAGGCAAAGGCATATACAAACCATGGTTATTCAACCGTGACTTAGCTTTCTGACAAGTAGTGCAGCGTGCAATAAGGCGCTCAACATCAGCGCGCATCCGAGGCCAAAAGAAGATGGGCAGCCAACACCTCATGTGTCTTGTAGATGCCAAAGTGCCCCATGAGACCACCTCCATGTGCTTCCTGTAACAACAAAAGACGAACCGAGCTAGCTGGAACACACAGCTTGTTAGCGCGAAACAGGAACCCATCCTGTATGTGAAATTTGCCCCATGGTTTCCCATTAATACAATGGCCGAAAGCATCTTTAAAATCAGCATCATCAACATATTGATCTTTCACAGTGTGCAAACCAAAGATTTTAAAATCTAACTGTGACAGCATGGTATAGCGTCGAGACAAAGCATCAGCAATAACATTGTCCTTCCCGTTCTTGTGTTTAATAATGTAAGGAAAGGACTCAATGAATTCTACCCATTTAGCATGACGACGGTTCAGATTTGTTTGGGTACGAATATGTTTTAAAGCCTCATGATCAGAATGGATTATGAACTCACGATGCCAAAGATAGTGCTGCCATGTATGCAAAGTGCGCACTAAAGCGTAAAGCTCCTTATTATAAGTAGAATATTTCAGACTAGCACCGCTTAATTTTTCACTAAAATAAGCAACTAGTTTTCCTTCTTGTAACAAAACAGCACCTAGCCCAATACAGCTAGCATCGCATTCAAGCTCAAACACTTTATTAAAATCAGGCAATTGCAATAGGGGAGCTTGGGTTAACTTATCTTTCAAAGTGCTGAACGCTTCCTCCTGTGAATCACTCCAAGCAAATGGCACATCTTTCTTTGTAAGCTCATGTAGAGGCGCTGCAATGGAGCTAAAATCACGAACAAATCTGCGGTAGAAACCGGCAAGTCCAAGAAAGCTCCGAATTTGTGTGACCGTCGTTGGTGTAGGCCACTCCCGAATGGCAGCAATCTTGCTGCTATCCACCTCAATGCCCTGTGGAGTAACAACATAACCACGAAACGAGACACGTCGTGTACAAAAGATGCATTTTTCCATGTTAGCAAATAACTGGGCAGCACGCAATGCATCAAAAACAGCACTTAAATGTTCCAAATGCTCTTTCTTAGATTTGCTGTAAATAAGGATATCATCAAAATAAACAACCACAAACAATCCTATGAAGGTCCTTAGAACTTCATTCATCACTCGCATAAAAGTGCTGGGAGCATTAGTCAATCCAAACGGCATAACCAACCATTCATATAAACCAAATTTCGTTTTAAAAGCTGTTTTTCATTCATCACCCAGTTTCATTCTAATCTGATGGTAACCACTACGCAAATCAATCTTAGTGAAAATAATGGCACCACTAAGCTCATCTAGCATATCATCAAGGTGTGGTATAGGATATCGATAACGAATAGTGATGTTATTAATAGCACGACAGTCTACACACATACGCCATGACCCATCTTTCTTGGGAACAAGTAACACAGGAACAGAGCAAGGGCTAAGAGACTCACGAATGTATCCCTTGTCAAGCAACGCCTGTACCTGGCGCTGAATCTCCTTCAGTCTCATCCGGATTTGTACGGTATGGTGCGCGGTTCGGAAGCTGTGCGCCGGGAATGAGGTCGATCTAGTGCTCAATGCCACGAAGTGGTGGGAGACCCGGTGGTAAGTCTTTGGGAAAGACATCAGGGTACTCCTGCAAAAGGTTAGCAACCCTAGGGGGAATAGCCAAAGATGGTGCATCATCAAGTGAAATGAGGACACTAGAGCATATAAGTGCATAGCATGGCAAATGAGCACCGTGTAGATCATCAAAAATCAGCACGTGTAGCAAGTAAAACAGGAGCCTTCAACTTGATTTCAGAAGGAACAGAGGGCGATGGATCAAGTTGTTTAGCAGTTATAGCAGCTCGGGCAAGATCATCTTTAACAATTTGTTCAGGTGTCATTGGATGTATAATTATTTTCTGACCCTTAAAAATGAAAGAATAATGATTCAAACGACCATGATGCAAGCTATCAGTATCATATTGCCAAGGTCGACCAAGTAACAAAGAGCATGCTTCCATGGGAATAACATCACAATCAACAAAATCAGAATAAGCACCCATGGAGAAAGGAACGCGCATGGAACGTGTGATTTTTATTTTACCACCATCATTAAGCCATTGAATGTGATATGGGTTTGGATGCTTACGAGTGGGTAACGATAACTTTTCGACCAGCATGGTACTCGCCAAATTGTTGCAACTGCCGCTGTCAATAATGATGCGAATTGACCGCTCCTGCACAACACCCTTTGTATGGAACAGAGTGTGTCGCTGATTCTTCTCGGGCAAAGCGACCTGTGTACTGAGAACACGCTGCACAACAAGACTTTCATACCTATCAGCGTCGCCCGGGTTGACATGTACCTCCGCCTTAGCTGCATGGTCAGTGGCAAGTAGTGCATGTTCAATTTCTTCAGAATCACCAGCGGAAGAGTACTCACCATCGTCACGAATGAGCAAAGTGCGCTTGTTTGGGCAGTCCCGAATCACATGGCCAAATCCTCTACAGCGATGACACTGAATATCCCGTGTACGACCTGTGGGTGGGGCAGTGCTGGCTGGTTTGGTCGTCTTCTCGCGTGGAGTAGTGGTGGACGTGGATGGCGCAGGGGGAACTGGTGCTGAGGTGGATGTCGAGCTTTGTCCTGCAAAAGGATTAGAATATGGCTTCGAGCGGCGTCCCTGCACTTCACGTTCAGCTTTGCAAGCATATTCAAATAAAGTAGTCATATCATAATATTCCTTATAATCAAGTATATCTTGGATTTCGCGGTTTAAACCACCACGAAAACGTGCCATAGCAGCGTCGTTGTCCTCCAATATCCCACAACGAATCATACCTTTTTGTAACTCCTAGAAATAGTCCTCAACAGATTGAGAACCTTGCTGAAAACGCTGCATTTTATTAAGCAAATCACGAGCATAATACGAAGGCACAAATCGATGTCGCATCGCAGCTTTCAACTGATCCCAAGTGGTTGGAATGGTAGTGGGATGTTTTATTTTAAACTCACGCCACCAAATTAAAGCAAAATCAGTAAATTCACTAATAGCAGCTTTAACCTGAGAATGTGCAGCAATATCATGGCATGAAAATTTTTGTTCAACCTCTAACTCCCAATCAAGATATGCAGCAGGATCATATTTGCCATTAAAAGGTGGAATTTTAAATTTAATCTTAGAAAATAAGTCATTAGGGGGATGACGAACCACACGGCGTGCACGACCACGGCGATCTCCATCGTCCCACTCAGTGTCACCGCCGTAGTCCTGCTCCATCTTTGTGGTCAACGCATCAAGGCGTGCCAGGATGGTGTCGAGTGTGGTGCGAGTCGCCGTTTGAGCAAGGTCAAGCTGGTTGAAACGCTCGGTCGTCGAAGTGACCGTTGAATCAAGCCGTTCATGCATCGTCCTAATGTCATCAGCAAGTCCATCAACTTGTCCTCTTACTTCCAGCAACTGGGCATCCACCGTGTCATGTGCTCCTGCCATAGTTAGCGCAAACACCAAAACACCAAAAAAAAACCAACGACAAAAACAGGGGTGTACTGCTCACAAGGCGCTCACACTAGTGCTGTTATCAAATTCTTATCCGTTCTTACCAAGCCACAGTGGTGAACTGCAACCAACAGGTGGAACCAGGTGAAAGATTGGATGAGCGATTGCCTGGAGAAACAGAAACCTTCTCGTCGTAGAAATATGTGGAGTTCTGGGTAGGCTGCACTCAAGTCAAGGATTAGCACGACCAAACAATAATGCAAAGTTGAATTATAGTGCAAAACACGAAACTATATTGCTGGCCACAAGTGCAAAGGACGGATGGAACTAGCAGAATGGCAGTACCGTAAATATTGTACTAGCGAGGCCACTAGTAGGAATCACAAGTGATTTTGTTTTTCTTTTTTGTATGATTTTTTTGATATTTTTCTCAGCACAAGAAGCAACAAAATAGGAGCTACACGAAGTTTCACCTAAAACAGAGTTCAGATGTGGTCTACAGAAAATCAGGAAGTTCTCTGAAAAGCGTGCGAGAACTTTGACGAATTTTTTTCTTTATTTTCCTGAATTTTTTGACAATTTTGTCGAAGCCCAAACAGCCGTAGGTGAGTTTGGCCGGCCTCAGAATTGTGTCAACTAGCTCCTGTAAAAATTTCAGATTTTTTGGACACCCGAGCAAAAAGTTATGCCCGGTTTAAGGAAGGTACCTCAAGTTATGTTTTCAAACGACCGGGATGAAACAACCGTATCCTTTCTCCTTCGTTGTTTTTTGTTTCTGTTTTTTTTTAACGTAACCGAAGGAGAAAAACAAGGAAACGATGTTGACTCGGTTTGTTTTTTTTCTGTTTTTTTCGTAACCGAAGGAGAAAAACAAGGAAACGGTCCGTTGACTCGGTTTATTTTTTTCTGTTTTTTTTACGTAACCGAAGGAGAAAAACAAGGAAACAATGTTGACTCGGTTTGTGGCGTGATCAAAGGGGAGATGGTGGCGGTGCTAGGGTTTGAATGGTGGAAGAACACAATGCAACCAGCAACAAATGACGTGAAAGCACACAAATTCAACAATGCAGATTATTGAAAGAAAGTGCGAGGCTCAAAAGGGTGCTGGGATAAGGTCTAACCTGAATTTTTATGTGGTTTTGTGGACTATAGGAAAAAAACACTCGATAAACTCACAGATCAACCTGGAAATCTGATACCAATTGATGTAGCTGAGGTGCCCGATGTTTCGGCGAGTAGAGATAATTCCGATTTGGCGGAAGTTGACCCTTGCGATCCGACTACGACGAGCAAGCCCGAGGCGCTAATGCAATCGCTGAACCAACTCCCTGTGGTTACCGACCTTGCTGATGCGAGATCGGCCTGATCACGAAGATTGTTTCCTGTGCGCAATCGAAGAACGAACTAGAAAAAGATGCGAGCAATCTAATCTATTACTCGAGGGTGGAGTTCTGAATACACGAAGACAGCGCAGATTTGCACGTGTTCGAGAGTAGCTAAAGCTAATGTAAAACAAAACTCCAAAATAAAGGAGGCGCAGCTCCTGGATAAATAGAGAGGGGGCGCAGCCCCTAGGGGCGGCCAACCCTAGGTCGTCCATTATGGGCCGCAGTTGGGCTGGTCGTCTATTCTTCCGGGCCTTCGTTCTTTAACAGCATGATGTAGTTCAATTCTCTTGCACGGGCCCGAGTCACTGGCCCAGGTGGAAGGTGCTGCTGGTGTAGATGTGCTCGTGTTGGTGTTGATGTCCTCATCATCAACCACTTAAGAACTTAGGAAATTCATAATTTCTTTGTTCTAACTCTGAATTGACTCGTTCTAGTTGCGTTGGCTTCGTATAAATATTTACTACGCAGTAACAACATTTATTGTACCATGTCTCATTCTTTTATAATTAGATCTTTATTTAACTTATGTTGGTTAGTCTTGTTAAACTTTCCATCATTATAATCTACTAAAATATGATCTATGGTCAATTTATAATTTAGATTAAAGTTGAATTAATTATTCATAGAATATTCTCTCATATGGTGTATATTAATTAATTTATAACATAGTTTAATAATTAAATCACATAGATCTTCCATAAATCACAACTCCTTAACCATAATTCTGATTTTAGTGGTTCTCGATCCCACAACATCGTAGCAACGTTTAGATTATTATTATTATATAGTTTGCTCTTATGTTTGGTGTGATGTTAATTTTGCCTATACTATGTTTGTTTGTATTGCTACGACTAGCGCGAGGTTACGAGTCACCTGAACAGCAAGTTGGTACCTGGAATCTCAAGTCTCAGGCAAGTTGTGCCCTTGATCACTTCTTTTTACGCAGTCATGTTCTTATTAATCATAATGATATGCATATGTTAATTTTGATGGGACCCAATAGGTTACCCTAGTTTGACTATCTTTATACCTTGTTTACCACTGAATTTTTGGGTAGTACCTGCTATTGCTTTATGTGGTTTTGGGTATAGAGATATACATTATTCATGATCACACTTTTATTATCAGTTTGTTATTTACTATTCATGATAAGATCATTATGTTAATTGGAACATGGAGAACCACCTGGAAGAACAGTGCTACCATAAGGGTGGTATGGGACGCCCTTGGCTGACTAATTAGGAAAGCTAGTGGAGGACTACCTTACCCAAAAGGGTCAAGGGCAGTAGGGGAGTGGTTAGTGTGGGGAGACCCTTGGGTAGATTTTGCTGCGATGGCGGTCAGGCGAGGGGTCCCAGCATTGGAGCTTCCTAGAAACTGTAGCGGGTTTTTTGAAGCTAGTGGAACTTTGTAAAGGCTCGTAGTGTTACCCTTCCTCACCTCCTCGGTAGAGGTGTATGGGAAGTCGCGATCCCTTGGCAGATGGGTAACATGACTTGTGGGTAAATATGCGCAACCTCTGCAGAGAGTAAAACTGGTATACTAGCCGTGCTCACGGTCATGAGCAGCTCGGACACTCACATGATTAATTTATGGAAGTAAATTCAATTTGTCATATGCATTGCATTGTGGGTGTTGTTATCACTTTTGTTCTATTACTTAATTGGGTTGGTATTTACTTATACTTAGTAATTGCTAATAAAATTTTGACCAACTTTAAAAGTAATGCTCAGCTTCTACCATCCTCTTTTGTAAGCCTTACACTTCACATGAGCTCCCACCTTTGGCGAGTTCATGCACATTATTCCCCACAATTTGTTGAGCGATGAACGTATGTGAGCTCACTCTTGTTGTCTCACACCCCCATAGGTCAAGAACAGGTACTGCAGGAGGAGGCACATTGAGGATGTTGTGATGAGTTCGTGAGAGGTCTAGGTCATCGTCTCCCAGTCAACTTTGGGTTGCTGGATCGTTGTCTCCTTATGATGTAATTCTTTATTTATTTTGCACAGAACTCTTATTATATAGTAAATATGTGACATTCGTTTCTATACCACTATTCGTTATATGTCTAAGACTTGGTTCCAGCACACCTGGTGTTTATTTCGCGCCTAGGTCTTGGTGCCCCGAAACCCGGGTGTGACAGTTGGCTAGGATCGGTGAGGAGGGCCCAGCGAACTCAATGGTGGGGTTCAGGCCGTGAGAACAAGACTGAGAACGAGTGAATGGCGGGAGGTGTGCTACGGGCGGGTCGGGGCTACTTTGGTGAGCAATCACGGCCATAGGGAAGGGGAATTGGGAACGCCTAGGCTAGTGCCAGCTCCGGTGAGGGAGGGGAACACCTAGAGCCAAAACGTGGGCATGGGGCGGGGCTGAATCGACTTGACGCTGCACGGGTGCGTTAAACCGATGAGGTAGAGTTTCGGCGAGCAAACTATTATGACAAGGCAAAATCGAGATAGACAGAGCACGGGAAAAGGTTCGTCACCTCGGGACGGCGCTTGGGGAGGCTCGGCGCGGCGTCTGGAGTTCGAGTGGCCGGCACGGTGGGCGCGCTTCTCCGGCGATCTGGCAGCGGTGATTGAGCATGAGAGAGATTAAGAGTGGGCGAAATGGGGCAGGGGAGGGAGAGCGGGTGCGGGCGAGGCTCAAAAGGGAGCTGGGGGTGTGGGTAGGCGATGTGGCCAGCTTCTCGGCGTGCGTGCGAGTCAGCAGTGGTTGCGGGAGGACAGAGCTGACTGGGGCCCACGGCGCAAGGCATGGGGGCTCGCGGGGGAAACGGTTCGGCGCTGACAGGCCGGGCCCGCTGTGTAGAGGGAGAGCGGGGCCACGCGCGCTGTGGCAAGTGGCGCCGATAAGTCAGGCCCACCTGGCAGAGGAAGAGAGGGGCCTAGTGGGCCGAATGGCCGAGGGGGAGGGTTGGCTGGGCTGCTTTAATTTTTCCTTTTTCTTTTCAATTTCTAATTCCTTTTCTTTTTATTTTTTCTCTTTTGAATTCAAATGCAACCAAACCACAAATTCAAATTTAAATATTTCAAACATGTGAATCAACCAAAAACAAAGTTTAAGCTCAGCATGATGCAACAATTCATGTCTTCCCTAGGTTTTAATATACTAAAGAAATAATACATCTCTCAAATAAATAAACAAACTCTATTAAAAGGAAGAGAAAGGAAATCTATAGAGAGAGGAAAATAGGTAACACTTGAATTTGGTAGATATTAGAGAAAAAAATTTATACCCCCAAATTTAGGGTGTTACAAACCTATCCCCCTTAAAAAGAATCTCGCTCTCGAGATTCAGGGTCAGTTAGCAAAGAGCTCAGGATATTTGGCTTTCATATCATCCTCTCTTTCCTATGTTGCTTCTTCCTCTAAATGGTGGCCCGATTTGACTTTGCACATCCTGATTGTGCTTCTTTAAGTGACTCTTCTGCTGTCTCTAGAATCTGAGTTGGCAATTGCTCTTCTGGCACTCGCAAACACTTCTTTAGCTGAGACACATGGAACACATTATGCACTGGTGATAGACTTTCTAGTAGGCTGAGTTGGTATGCCACTTCTCCACGTCTCGCCAAAATCTGGTACGGTCTGATGTATCGATGTGCTAGTTGGCCCTTGACTCCGAACCTTCTGACTCCTCTGATCGATGACAACTTTAGGTAAACATAATCTCCCACTTCAAAACTCAACTCTCTTCTTCTAGTGTCGGCATAACTTCGCTATCTGGACTGGGCTATCTTTAGGTTCTCTCAATCCATTCTGATATTCTCTTCGCCTTCAAGAAAAATATCTAGGCCGAATACCTGCCTTTCGCTGGGTTGGTCCTAGTGCAACGGAGTTCGATAATTCCTTCCATAGAGTGCTTGGAATGGTGACATATGCAAACTAGCCTGATGGCTATTGTTGTAGGAGAATTCTACATAAGGTATCATCTTATCCTAACCTGCCTTATCCTGCAAAGCATAGGCTCTCAACATATCTTCTAGGATTTGGTTGGTTCTTTCAGTCTGGTCATCTGTCTGCGGGTGATAAACTGAACTGAAATTCAGATGCGTTCCCAAGGCTCCATGCAACTGTTGCCAAAAGTGAGAAGTAAACTGGGTTCCCCGGTCGGACACTATCTTCTTCGGAACACCATGCAAGCATACAATCCGGGACATGTATAACTCTGCCAACACTGCACTACTATAGCTAGTCTTGACTGGTATAAAATGAGCTGCCTTGGTCAAGGGGTCCACGACTATCCAGATGGAGTCATAATCGGCTCAAGTGCGATGCAAATCGACTATAAAGTACACCCCAATCTCATCCCACTTCCATTGAGGGATCTGTAACGGTTGCAACAAACCTACGGGCCTTTGATGCTCTGCTTTTTTAATTCTCTGACAACTGTCGCATATGGCAACATACTCTGTGATCTCCCTTTTCATACCGTACCACCAGAATCTTTTCTTCAGGTCTTGGTACATCTTGTCGCTGCCAAGGTGTATGGAATAAGCTGTTTCATGGGCTTCCTTGAGAATCAGATCCTGATTCGACTTGATGTTGGGAACACACAACCTATCTTTGAACCATACTACGCCTTCCCCGTCTTCCTGGAAGTCTTTGCCTTTCCCATCTAGGACCAGCTACCGAATCTCATTGATCTGCTCATCGTTTTTCTGCCCATCTTTGATATCTCGCTCTAGAGTGGGTTTCAGCTCAACTGTCACTCCCTAGGTGCTGTTTGGAAATCCGAGACTTAGCCTATCAAATTCCTTTGGTAGTTGATAGGCATCGGGCGAGCAGCCAGCATGTTGACTTGGTTCTTTCTGCTCAAAGCATCTGCACCTATATTAGCTTTGCTTGGGTGATAATGTATCTCCAGTTCAAAGTCTTTGATCAACTCCAGCCATCTTCGCTGCCTCATGTTTAGCTCTGACTGGGTGAATATATACTTAAGACTCTTGTGGTCCATGTAAACATCACACTTTTGCCCATATAAATAGTGCCTCTAGGTCTTCAATGCATGAACCACTGCTGCCAATTAATTCTAGGTCGTGTGTGGGGTAATTCCTCTCATGAATCTTTAGTTGTCGGGACGAGTACGCCACCACTCTCCCATCTTGCATTAGCACACATCCCAGACTAGTATACGAGGCATAACAATACACTGAGAATGGCTTATGAACATTAGGTAGAATAAACATCGTTGCTGTAGTCAACTTCTTTTTCAATGCTTCAAAAGACTCTTAGCACTCTGGGGTCCACTTGAACTCAACTTTCTTCACCAGCAAGGTTATCGTTGGTCTGGCAATCTTGGAGAAACCTTCATTGGAAGGACGATAATATCCGGCCATTCCAATGAAACTGTGGCGGAACCGCCCAAATTATTCCAACTTAAGTGCCTAAGTCCCGCCTTAAAGGCTAGACCACACTTAAATAGGAATAAATCGTCAGTCCCTCGGATCTAGTCCGACGAGGCCACTTATCCAGGATCGAATACCACTAGCTCACACGAAGGTGAGGCACAGAGAAATACAATAAAACATAATACCACAAATTTAATAAGTATCATCAGTGATTACATTATCGGAGTTTCAGAAATAATAACCATAAATTTTAATGCAGCGGAAATAACTAACAGAGGAAACCGAGTAACATGGCGAAGCCTGGCCATGCTACTCCTCCTGGTCCTCTCCTGCGGAAGCAGTAACCCACTCGACCGTCTATCCCGGTGGCAGGGATGGAGGCCAAGTCACACCAGCAACCAATCATCCTAAGGAGTACCTGCAAAATTGTGCCACAAGCAAGGCTGAGTATACTAATAATCAGCTAGACTTACCCGGTGTGAGGAGTCTACTCCTCTACCTCTAGACATGAAGCTGTTTGGCTGAGGGGTTTGGTTTGCCAAAAGCACTAGCTGAGTTTCTAAATCATGTTTTACCTTTGTCAAATTTAAGTGTGACTCTCTTAAGGCTAAATGTGTACTATCTACTCATACATAGTACCAAACATTTTAGCAATCAACATCTTGTATCAACTCATCCTATTTCCACTTGTTACTCAATGTAGCAGCATGGATCAAGCAGTCTCATTAGCTGCGAGAAGTAGACGATTCGAATCGAGTTTTTATCCTTGCAAGGTAAACCTAAACACACGACATGGCGAGGCACTCCATCCCCACACACATCAACCGTCCCCATCGATTCCCTGGCAACAGAAAGGGGCTCACCGCCTTGGCGTACAATGCCCCACTGACCCCGACTGCCGTCGTGCAGTGACCGCACTTGTACCCACCATAACCGGAATGGGAGACCACATCTCAGGTCGCGTGAGGAGGGCAATCTGCGGGCAGGTTCACTCAGGTACTAGGCTTACCGATTTACCATATTTCTCGGTATGTGTTTAGTACGTTCAAACGCTTGACACACGGTACCACACCTTAATACTTATTCATATTTTTATCCCGTAGACAACCAATCCCCATGGATTGTTGCCTACAAACCAATCTCATTATGGTATGAAAGTGAGTACAACAAATTCCTGACCTCGCGCGAGTGCTAGAAAAATCACTCGACTTCTACCGAGATCCTATTTAATAAAGCAGCTACTCGTCTTAGCATACTAGTATTCATCTCAATGGGGTTCCTGAGATCATGCAACTAGGGTTTCAAACAACTCCTACACTTAATGTGCACAATACATGCCTACAAATATAAAGTATAGTAAAATAGCATAAATAACAGGTTATGCATAAAACCGGGGCTTGCCTTTAATTTAACACTTAGATAGTGTTTGCTGGGGTGGCACTCGCTTGGCGAGCATCCACTGGTTATGTCCATCCTTCCTTGGGTCGTCCACCGACTGCACCTTGTGGTTGGCACCACATCACTTGCACGATCGTCTCTCGGTCTAAATGAGATGCAAGATGCATATGTATGAATATAATGAAAAATATCACAAGATACTGCAAGTACATGATAGCGAACTAAGCATTAATTAGTAAAACACTGCAACGACTATACGCACGCGCTAGCTATTCGTACGTTATCAACGTTCATCATTAACACCATTAACAAGACGACCACATTTTGTATATTTACACAACACAACTACGACATCACAAGTACATGCATTTATTTAATTTGCTATGACTTTTCCTTAGTTCTTCTATTTATCACACAAAAGCATCACCGACCACAGAAGTCCAACCAAGACAACGTAAGTTTGAATACGACATAGACATTACTAACTACGGAACTCCTATATCGCAATCACTAGAGAAAGGAATATATAAAACAAGACACACATATCATCTCTAGCTTAACCATGGCAAGTCTACATTACTTAAGAGCAAACCAAACATTTTTAGCGACAAGGGTGAACTAAACAATCAAAAGCGCACTAGCAGAATTTTTGGACAGCAATACAGCAGCCACTTGTTTCAGTCATAACTCACAAGATATTTAACCAAAAATAGTAAACTAGAACTTTCTAGAAAGCTTAAAAAGTTATTTACAACTTTGGTATTGTCATCACAACATGATTAAACACTTAGCAAGGTCAAAAGGTGTTAACACACCAGCGCTGTCCAGATTTGGACAGATTCAGACTTGTGACTTTAAAAATTCATAACTGAAGATTCAGGCATCCAAACAAATTGATCCTAGACTTTATGGAAAGGTAATAAAATTGTCTACAATTTATTTTTAAACATCTTAAGGCGATTCAGTATTTAACTAAGGATAACAGACACTAGAAGACCTTGCTGTCCAGAACTGGGCAGATTCAGTCTCCATATTTGAAACATTCATAACATAAGCTTCAGACCACCAAAAATAGTGATCCAAGACTTTTTGGAAAGCTTGGCAAAAGTACTACATAACTTTTATAATCACCAAGAATTGATTCTATGTTGAACTGAATCAAACAATTCAGTTTTCGAAATCTGTTCTGTCAGTGGACAGAATACAGCAACCAAGTTGTAAAATTCATAACTCTCAAACCGTCAGGCCTTTAGTTATGAAATTTTAACACAAGCAAGATAAGAAAAGTATCTACAACTTTCTTATAATCTACAAGAACTGATTCAAACATTAACTTAAGCAAACAGTACAGTCTCTGAAATCTGTACAGAAATTGGACAGATTCAGTTACTGAATTTGTAAAAAGCATAACTCCTAAACTGTCAGACCTATGGCTGTCAAATTTTAACACCAGCAAGATAATAAGGTTATCTACTACTTTTCTATAGCACATATCTACAGAAAACACAATTTAGTTCATCAAACATACAGCACACCAAAAACAGTACGTGCAGCCCAAAACAGCAATCAATACATTTCAGCTTCTATACAATTCAAGAATTAGTCGTGTTCTAGAGACTTGAATTATTCTAACACTTCACCATTGATTAGAGTTAAATTAGTCAAATTAGGACCATCAAGTTGACTCATAAATTTTATCCAAGCCATTTCGTGCTCTAGATTTACCATACTCAATTAACCACGCGTTCTCCACGAAAATCAACATCGAAGCGCTTTTCACCCAATAATGTGCATTTAACTTAGACCTCCCATGAGCACTACTAATATTCATCCACGACCATAATCATACGCATTTAGACTTCAAAAGCAATTCACCGTGACTACGAGCTTATCCAAACCCATCTATTAATTCGGCTAACTAGCGCAACAACATAGGCCACTATACATCCTACACGCCGGCTCGCCTCTTATTATCGAAATCTGAGACTCACATATATAACAAACACTTAACGAAATCGAATCCTATTTAACATGAGTTGGATAATCACAGTAGAAGACTTAGCGAACCATTTAGACATTGCAACTCAAAACATGGGTGGGAGCAAGTTAATTAATGTTTCTTAACCTTTTCTCAACTTAAACTGCACAACACACAAGTCACTGAAAACATCATATTTTAGGAGGTCTAACATAGAGGCATTAACACCTGGCATAAAACTCCAGTAAGACTACATTCGCTACTGAAGGGCCAAAAGCACTTATTTGCATATCTTATCGGATTGTTCTTCAATTTTAACAAGGACTGACTTATGAACGCTACTCGCTTCCAATAATTATTGGGCTGCGATAACGCTCATATAAGACCTCTAATCGATCAACAAGATATTTATTTATCCAAAGGGGCATGGAATGCAATATTTGACAAGGCAAGGCATCGACTCGCCATACCACAGAAAGCATGACGACACCGACAGATGCTATCAACTAATCGTTTTTTTTAAAATATTAAACTTACTTCTCGCTTGCCACTACATCACTCCTTAATCACATAACCATCACGAGCCTCCTTCACACGATTATATAATAGCGACCTAAACGTCGTGTTACACAATACATACATCTTTCCTCGCCGCGAGTATAACCACATTACGGCATATACCCGCATACCTCAATCAATTATTTTACGCCACCACTACTACAATACACCACAGCACACACGTACATACTTGTCCCCACTGCCTTCTCATGCCCAATTTTTGCACAATTATATGACAACGTTTATCGACTAGACAAGTGAAACACTATCCGATCATTCGCACATCTCGCCTTTAAAACACGAATCACATGTCACATAATTTATATTTTGCAACCCACGCTATCCTACGCCATGATGAATACATAAGATATAACTAACCTAAACTAACCCCTTAGCCGGCAACGGAAGTCATCGAGCATGCTTTAGGCTTTGTTAAATTTTGCCGCACAAACACAATATTTCACGACGAAGCATTTTAACAATCAAATAATACATCCACGACAAATCCCTACGATGTACAAAATAACTATCGCAGCCACATATGTATCCAATCTAACACAAAATAACACATCGGCTCACCATATCAAACCTCGGTCGGGGTTGTTGCACATGTGGCGCGAAGACGAACGCGTCGTCGCGCATGGGAGACCGAAGCGAAGCCGAAGGGCGTGGCTCGCTGCTGCGATTTGTCGAGCACCCACGCGCGAGGCGAAGGAGCATGCTGCTGAGGGGCAATGCTCGGTGAGGCTTGTTGCAGGGATTTGGACTGCGCTTAGGCAAGGACAATGGCGGTGCTGCGGAGTAGAGGATAGAGCGAGCGAGGGCCACTGCCGGGGCACTGCGCAGGGCTGCTGCCGGGCGGGGTAGCGGTGCGGGTCTGCGCAGAGGGGCGCCGAGCACATGGTGAGGAGGAGCTGGGCTCCCTGCTGCTGCGCGAGGAAGAAAGAAAAAAAAAGAATAGGGGTGCTGCCCCGATGGTGCCGACATCGAGATGAACCGAGGGAAGCGCTGCTCGGCGAGGAAGCTCAGGGAGGAGGAAGAAGAGGGCCTGCTCGCCAAGGGAGAGAGAGGTCGAGCTACCGCTGGCCGTGGAATAGGGGAGGACGGGGAAAATTACAGGGGCACCATGGACAGGGACGCCATGGGCTGCTGGAGAAATCAGGGCGCCCTCCATGGGAAGTGGAGCTCGCGCCCATGGAGCTCCTGCGCGCAGGTAAGAAAAAGCTCTTTGCTGCCGAACGCCGTGGATAAGGGGGGCGCTCCCATGGGGGCCCTGCTCCCGCGATGGCGTGCTGCTGCATCCCAGGGAGCCGAGGGGGAAGAAGGGCGCTGTTGCTGGGCAGGAGGCCGGCTGAAGCAGAGGTGGCGTTGGGGAAGAAGACCCCTGTCCCAGCCGCTTGCCAAGAGAAACAAGGAGGGTGCCGCGCCATGGCTGGCCGAGGGAGGAAGGGAGAGCTTGCTGGCGGCTGTTGGTGCCGTGAGCAGCGAGGAAGAAGAAGGCAGGGAGTATAGCTGGTGGCGGCTAGGGAAAAATGGAGGGTGGGAGTGCAAAATAGCCCAAGTGCAAGGGAAGGGCACCCCTATTTATAGAAGATGGCTAGGGTTAGAGTTTCCTTAGTGGGCCAAATGGGCTAGGTTGGGCTGGCCCAAACACGTTATCGGGCTGCGCTAATTTACTTTCCGGAATAAAAATGCTCTCGCGGAGTTCGTCGCTACGGAGAAACAGAGCGAAAAGAGTTTGGACGAACGGAAGGTTGAGCGATTAATTCGGTCGAGAGTCTAATTTGATTTAGCTCGAAAATAATTATCTACGCGTGAATCGAAAATAAATCGTCCTGAGATTCGATCGGCTTTGGATTTTTAGTCGGAGAAGGCGAATCGTGATATTTAAAAATTGCTGTCGATACGGGGTTTTGAGTTTGGTCCAAACATGAGATACTTGGCCGAGTCGAGTAAGAATTTATTAGAGGACGACATATTGAACATTCCGTTTGAAAGTACGGACTTGGATAAAATAGTCGGACATCGATCGAAGTTCGAGGAATTGGACTCGGGCTCAGATCAAATAAAAGTCGTCGAGAGTTTGATTTAAAGAGCTTCAGATGAGATTTATAAATCGAGATTGACCATCGAGTTTGCATTCGTTCCGAGAATAGAAGTTTTAACACGCTCCAAAATTGGTTGTTTCTCGCGATCGAATAACTCCGAATTCGGTGAACTTCCATGAGAAAGCCTGATAGACAGAGATAGACACGATCGGGAAAAAGAAATTTTCACTGAGCATCCGAGATTAGGATAATTCTTCCGACATAACCCGAAACTGACACCTGGGGTGTCACAGCCTTCCCCCCTTAAAAGAATCTCGTCCTGAGATTCGAATGAGGATCTTTAAGGGTGGAGAAGCATGTAACTCCCAGGCTGAAGATAGATGCAAATTCATGAGAGGGTATTTGACAATATACTGAAGACAGGTTTGGATAGAATATCGCGAAATATTGAGATAAAATGCAGCGATCATTCTAAGAGTGTGTCCACAAAAGATAGCACATCAGTATAGTCTCGTAATGGATCACGACTATTAACCATGATACGCCGTGCCGAGCAGCTCAACCATGTGTGCGTGCCCACAGGAGGCTCTCGGTTTCATCGCGGCACCATCGGTTGTTAGTCATGACATCATTACCAAATGCAACCAACAAAGAATTCACATATCACAGATAGATGGAGCCCATGAGAGTATGGCTCGGAAAAATAAGATCATGACAGGAGTTGAAACATAGATTTTTGGCAAAAGAGCATCACATGAGAATTTTCTTCAACTCAGAGAACTATTTTATGATCAACATGGAGATTATCAGATCAGATATTAGCACGAGATTTGATATGAGGATGAACCGACCATGAGATCAAAATAGATTGTTGAGCTTTTAGAGACATGAGAGAACCAAGGACAACAATCAAATCCATTGAACCAAATGGATATGCCATTTAGAGATAAGTTGATAAAACAAGCGTCATGATCCTCGGAGAAGGGGGTATGAGAATGACCAGAAATGAGAGATTTAGGCAAGATCAACATTCAATACTTGAGAACGGGTTATAGCAGATAACCAGATAACGGGGCAGAATCATTAAGGGATCTAGAGATTCGGATGATAAAGCCACAACATGATTCACAAGGAAAGAGAGTACTAGATCCAGGTGAAAAGAGAGGTCGTCAACAAGATCAGCTGGATGATCAACAGGAATGCTATGAAGTTTTGGATTAAGGATTTACGGAAAGAAACATGGCTGGCATCTGGTTTGCGCAACTAGATCCAACAACAAATTTTTTTTGACACAACAAGTGCACAAGGAGACTTGGGTTGGTCTTGCGATCAAGCTATGGGGGTTTACAAGTTGTGTAGGTGTAAATTCAAGTGTAAAACACACAAGGGCTAGAAACACCAA
Organism: Zea luxurians; assembly: GCA_029449295.1. NCBI lineage: Eukaryota > Viridiplantae > Streptophyta > Magnoliopsida > Poales > Poaceae > Zea > Zea luxurians. Next base: position 36,875,560 of record JAOPSE010000030.1, on the reverse strand, counting down.
AACAAGCACATGAAATTTTTTTAAAAGGTTTTACTTGCTAACCACAAGGTTGTTTGGAGTGGGGGTCCTATTGGCTAGTTATGGGCAAAAAGGTTGAACAACTACAACATTCCCTAGATAGCAAGACAAGAGAAGCACATAACACAACCTAGTCAAGACTATCATGGCACATAGGATAAGACAATTTTTTTTTGCAGTTCATAGCATTACATCACATTATTCACAAGTTCATATTATTGGAATAGAGGTGAGAGAAGCATGTTGATGCACAAGAAACAATTATGCGACAATCATGATGCATGCTCATTCCTAGTCGTCTTCTCAGACCTAACTAATTTTTCGGATGCTTGCTATAGCATCCTTATTAATAGTAGTAGTAGCCTTTATGGCCTAAATAACTAGCCACCTAGCTACCCATCTATTTCCTAAGGCTTCACGTCCTAGGTCTATCCTTATCGTCCTGATATCTATCCAACTTTGGTTTCTAAGCAAGTTTTACTTTAGAAAAGGTTGGTAATCATGACTTATTGACTTCTCTGTACTGGTATACCAGCTGTGGCGGAACCGCCCGAATTATTCCAACTTAAGTGCCTAAGTCCTGCCTTAAAGGCTAGACCACACTTAAATAGGAATAAATCGTCAGTCCCTCGGATTTAGTCCGACGAGGCCACTTATCCAGGATCGAATACCACTAGCTCACACGAAGGTGAGGCACAGAGAAATACAATAAAACATAATACCACAAATTTAATAAGTATCATCTGTGATTACATTATCGGAGTTTCAGAAATAATAACCATAAATTTTAATGCAGCGGAAATAACTAACGGAGGAAACCGAGTAACATGGCGAAGCCTGGCCATGCTACTCCTCCTGGTCCTCTCCTGCGGAAGCAGTAACCCACTCGACCGTCTATCCCGGTGGCAGGGATGGAGGCCAAGTCACACCAGCAACCAATCATCCTAAGGAGTACCTGCAAAATTGTGCCACAAGCAAGGCTGAGTATACTAATACTCAGCTAGACTTACCCGGTGTGAGGAGTCTACTCCTCTACCTCTAGACATGCAGCTGTTTGGCTGAGGGGTTTGGTTTGCCAAAAGCACTAGCTGAGTTTCTAAATCAAGTTTTAACTTTGTCAAATTTAAGTGTGACTCTCTTAATGCTAAATGTGTACTATCTACTCATATATAGTAGCAAACATTTTAGCAATCAACATCTTGTATCAACTCATCCTATTTCCACTTGTTACTCAATGTAGCAGCATGGATCAAGCAGTCTCATTAGCTGCGAGAAGCAGACGATTCGAATCGAGTTTTTATCCTTGCAAGGTAAACTTAAACACACGACATGGCGAGGCACTCCGTCCCCACACACATCAACCGTCCCCATCGATTCCCTGGCAACAGAAAGGGGCTCACCGCCTTGGTGTACAATGCCCCACTGACCCCGACTGCCGTCGTGCAGTGACCGCACTTGTACCCACCATAACCGGAATGGGAGACCACGTCTCAGGTCGCGTGAGGAGGGCAATCTGCGGGCAGGTTCACTCAGGTACTAGGCTTACCGATTTACCATATTTCTCGGTATGTGTTTAGTACGTTCAAACGCTTGACACACGGTACCACACCTTAATCCTTATTCAAATCCCGTAGACAACCAATCCCCATGGATTGTTGCCCACAAACCAACCTCATTATGGTATGAAAGTGAGTACAACAAATTCCTGACCTCGCGCGAGTGCTAGAAAAATCACTCGACTTCTACCGAGATCCTATTTAATAAAGCAGCTACTCGTCTTAGCATACTAGTATTCATCTCAATGGGGTTCCTGAGATCATGCAACTAGGGTTTCAAACAACTCCTACACTTATGTGCACAATACATGCCTACAAACATTAAGTGTAGTAAAATAGCATAAATAACAGGTTATGCATAAAACCGGGGCTTGCCTTTAATTTAACACTTAGATAGTGTTTGCTGGGGTGGCACTCGCTTGGCGAGCATCCACTGGTTATGTCCATCCTTCCTTGGGTCGTCCACCGACTGCACCTTGTGGTTGGCACCACATCACTTGCACGATCGTCTCTCGGTCTAAATGAGATGCAAGATGCATATGTATGAATATAATGAAAAATATCACAAGATACTGCAAGTACATGATAGCGAACTAAGCATTAATTAGTAAAACACTGCAACGACTATACGCACGCGCTAGCTATTTGTACGATATCAACGTTCATCATTAACACCATTAACAAGACGACCACATTTTGTATATTTACACAACACAACTACTGACATCACAAGTACATGCATTTATTTAATTTGCTATGACTTTTCCTTAGTTCTTCTATTTATCACACAAAAGCATCACCGACCACAGAAGTCCAACCAAGACAACGTAAGTTTGAATACGACATAGACATTACTAACTACGGAACTCCTATATCGCAATCACTAGAGAAAGGAATATATAAAACAAGACACACATATCATCTCTAGCTTAACCATGGCAAGTCTACATTACTTAAGAGCAAACCAAACATTTTTAGCGACAAGGGTGAACTAAACAATCAAAAGCGCACTAGCAGAATTTTTGGACAGCAATACAGCAGCCACTTGTTTCAGTCATAACTCACAAGATATTTAACCAAAAATAGTAAACTAGAACTTTCTAGAAAGCTTAAAAAGTTATTTACAACTTTGGTATTGTCATCACAACATGATTAAACACTTAGCAAGGTCAAAAGGTGTTAACACACCAGCGCTGTCCAGATTTGGACAGATTCAGACTTGTGACTTTAAAAATTCATAACTGAAGATTCAGGCATCCAAACAAATTGATCCTAGACTTTCTGGAAAGGTAATAAAATTGTCTACAATTTATTTATAAACATCTTAAGGCGATTCAGTATTTAACTAAGGATAACAGACACTAGAAGACCTTGCTGTCCAGAACTGGGCAGATTCAGTCTCCATATTTGAAACATTCATAACTTAAGCTTCAGACCACCAAAAATAGTGATCCAAGACTTTTTGGAAAGCTTGGCAAAAGTACTACATAACTTTTATAATCACCAAGAATTGATTCTATGTTGAACTGAATCAAACAATTCAGTTTTCGAAATCTGTTCTGTTAGTGGACAGAATACAGCAACCAAGTTGTAAAATTCATAACTCTCAAACCGTCAGGCCTTTAGTTATGAAATTTTAACACAAGCAAGATAAGAAAAGCATCTACAACTTTCTTATAATCTACAAGGACTGATTCAAACATTAACTTAAGCAAACAATACAGTCTCTGAAATCTGTACAGAAATTGGACAGATTCCGTTACTGAATTTGTAAAAAGCATAACTCCTAAACTGTCAGACCTATAGCACATATCTACAGAAAACACAATTTAGTTCATAACTCCTAAACTGAATTTTAACACCAGCAAGATAATAAGGTTATCTACTACTTTTCTATAGCACATATCTACAGAAAACACAATTTAGTTCATCAAACATACAGCACACCGAAAACAGTACGTGCAGCCCAAAACAGCAATCAATACATTTCAGCTTCTATACAATTCAAGAATTAGTCGTGTTCTAGAGACTTGAATTATTCTAACACTTCACCGTTGATTAGAGTTAAATTAGTCAAATTAGGACCATCAAGTTGACTCATAAATTTTATCCAAGCCATTTCGTGCTCTAGATTTACCATACTCAATTAACCACGCGTTCTCCACGAAAATCAACATCGAAGCGCTTTTCACCCAATAATGTGCATTTAACTTAGACCTCCCATGAGCACTACTAATCTTCATCCACGACCATAATCATACGCATTTAGACTTCAAAAGCAATTCACCGTGACTACGAGCTTACCCAAACCCATCTATTAATTTGGCTAACTAGCGCAACAACATAGGCCACTATACATCCTACACGCCGGCTCGCCTCTTATTATCGAAATCTGAGACTCACATATATAACAAACACTTAACTGAAATCGAATCCTATTTAACATGAGTTGGCTAATCACAGTAGAAGATTTAGCGAACCATTTAGACATTGCAACTCAAAACATGGGTGGGAGCAAGTTAATTAATGTTTCTTAACCTTTTCTCAACTTAAACTGCACAACACACAAGTCACTGAAAACATCATATTTTAGGAGGTCTAACATAGAGGCATTAACACCTGGCATAAAACTCCGTAAGACTACATTCGCTACTGAAGGGCCGAAAGCACTTATGTGCATATCTTATCGGATTGTTCTTCAATTTTAACAAGGACCGACTTATGAACGCTACTCGCTTCCAATAATTATTGGGCTGCGATAACGCTCATATAAGACCTCTAATCGATCAACAAGATATTTATTTATCCAAAGGGGCATGGAATGCAATATTTGACAAGGCAAGGCATCAACCCGCCATACCACAGAAAGCATGACGACACCGACAGATGCTATCAACTAATCGTTTTTTTTAAAATATTAAACTTACTTCTCGCTTGCCACTACAACACTCCTTAATCACATAACCATCACGAGCCTCCTTCACACGATTATATAATAGCGACCTAAACATCGTGTTACACAATACATACATCTTTCCTCGCCGCGAGTATAACCACATTACGGCATATACCCGCATACCTCAATCAATTATTTTACGCCACCACTACTAAAATACACCACAGCACACACGTACATACGTGTCCCCACTGCCTTCTCATGCCCAATTTTAGCACAATTATATGACAACGTTTATCGACTAGACAAGTGAAACACTATCCGATCATTCGCACATCTCGCCTTTAAAACACGAATCACATGTCACATAATTTATATTTTGAACCCACGCTATCCTACGCCACGATGAATACATAAGATATAACTAACCTAAACTAACCCCTTAGCCGGCTACGGAAGTCATCGAGCATGCTTTAGGCTTTGTTAAATTTTGCCGCGCAAACACAATATTTCACGACGAAGCATTTTAACAATCAAATAATACATCCGCGACAAATCCCTACGACTGTACAAAATAACTATCGCAGCCACATATGTATCCAATCTAACACAAAATAACACATCGGCTCACCATATCAAACCTCGGTCGGGGTTGCTGCACATGTGGCGTGAAGACGAACGCGTCGTCGCGCATGGGAGACCGAAGCGAAGCCGGAGGGCGTGGCTCGCTGCTGCGATTTGTCGAGCACCCACGCGTGAGGCGAAGGAGCATGCTGCTGAGGGGCAATGCTCGGCGAGGCTTGTTGCAGGGATTTGGACTGCGCTTAGGCAAGGACAATGGCGGTGCTGCGGAGTAGAGGACAGAGCGAGAGAGGGCCACTGCCGGGGCGCTGCACAGGGCTGCTGCCGGGCGGGGTAGTGGTGCGGGTCTGCGCAGAGGGGCGCCGAGCACATGGTGAGGAGGAGCTGGGCTCCCTGCTGCTGCGCGAGGAAGAAAGAAAAAAAAGAACAGGGGTGCTGCCCCGATGGTGCAGACATCGAGATGAACCGAGGGAAGCGCTGCTCGGCGAGGAAGCTCAGGGAGGAGGAAGAAGAGGGCCTGCTCGCCAAGGGAGAGAGAGGTCGAGCTGATGCTGGCCGTGGAATAGGGGAGGACGGGGAAAATTACAGGGGCGCCATGGACAGGGACACCATGGGCTGCTGGAGAAATCAGGGCATCCTCCATGGGAAGTGGAGCTCGCGCCCATGGAGCTCCTGCGCGCAGGGAAGAAAAAGCTCTTTGCTGCCGAACGCCGTGGATAAGGGGGGCGCTCCCATGGGGGCCCTACTCCCGCGATGGCGTGCTGCTGCATCCCAGGGAGCCGAGGGGGAAGAAGGGCGCTGTTGCTGGGCAGGAGGCCAGCTGAAGCAGAGGTGGCGTTGGGGAAGAAGACCCCTGTCCCAGCCGCTCGCCAAGAGAAACAGGGAGGGTGTCGCGCCATGGCTGGCCGAGGGAGGAAGGGAGAGCTTGCTGGCGGCTGTTGGTGCCGTGAGCAGCGAGGAAGAAGAAGGCAGGGAGTATAGCTGGTGGCGGCTAGGGAAAAAATGGAGGGTGGGAGTGCAAAATAGCCCAAGTGCATGGGAAGGGCACCCCTATTTATAGAAGATGGCTAGGGTTAGGGTTTCCTTAGTGGGCCAAATGGGCTGGGTTGGGCTGGCCCAAACACGTTACCGGGCTGCGCTAATTTATTTTCCGGAATAAAAATGCTCTCGCGGAGTTCATCGCTACGGAGAAACAGAGCGAAAAGAGTTCGGACGAACGGAAGGTTGAGCGATTAATTCGGTCGAGAGTCTAATTTGATTTCGCTCGAAAATAATTACCTACGCGTGATTCGAAAATAAATCGTCTTGAGATTCGATCGGCTTTGGATTTTTAGTCGGAGAAGGCGAATCGTGATATTTAAAAATTGCTGTCGATACGGGGTTTTGAGTTCGGTCCAGACATGAGATACTTGGTCGAGTCGAGTAAGAATTAATTAGAGGACGACATAATGAACATTCCGTTTGAAAGTACGGACTTGGATAAAATAGTCGGACATCGATCGAAGTTAGAGGAATTGGACTCGGGCTCAGATCAAATAAAAGTCATCGAGAGTTTGATTTAAAGAGCTTCAGATGAGATTTATAAATCGAGATTGACCATCGAGTTTGCATTCGTTCCGAGAATAGAAGTTTTAACACGCTCCAAAATTGGCTGTTTCTCGCGTTCGAATAACTCCGAATTCGGTGAACTTCCATGAGAAAGCCTGATAGACAGAGATAGACACGATCGGGAAATAGAAATTTTCACTGAGCATCCGAGATTAGGATAATTCTTCCGACATAACCCGAAACTGACACCTGGGGTGTCACAGCTCTTGATCCCACAGACATCTCTTGGTGTTTTCCAGTCCAAAATATCTACCACCTTCTTCAGATCCACATCTAGTCCATCTCAGTTTATGGTATGACCCAAGAACAGGACTTCACTGATCCAGAACTCGCATTTGCTTAGCATGGCATACAACTAACAATCTCGTAATCGTTGCAACACCATCCTCAAATGCTCTTCGTGCTCTTCCTCATTCTAAGAATACACGAGGATATCATCGATAAACACCACTACGAACTTGTCGAGATAGTCCATGAACACAGTATTCATCAATTAGATGAAGAAAGCTGGCGCATTCGTCAGACCGAAGGACATAGCTATGTACTCATAAAGCCCTGTACTTGGTGATGAATGTTGTCTTCGGTATGTCTGAAGGCCGGATCCTGAGATGATGATAACCTGACCTTAGATCTATCTTCGAGAACACACTAGATCCTCTCAGCTGGTCAAACTGATCTTCTATTCTGGGCAGGGGGTACTTGTTCTTAATAGTGACTTCATTCAGAGCTCGGTAATCTATGCACATCCTCTTCGTACCATCCTTCTTCTCCACAAACAAGGCAGCCCAAGGCGAGGTGCTGGGTCTGATGTAACCATTCTCCACCAACTCGTATATCTGCTTCTTTAGTTCCACCAATTCTGGCCCGGACACTCTATAAGATCTTTTAGAAATGAGGGCGGTGCCAGGGATAAGCTCTATGGCAAATTCAACTTTTCTTTCAGGTGGCATGCCTGGTAACTCCTCGAGGAACACATCTATGAATTCTGATACTAATTTGATGGCTTCAAGCGGATTGACCGCCTTTCTATGGGCAGTTATCTGGTGACCACTTCCTTTCCTTGGTTCAGACAAGACCAACTCCACCAACACTTCTTCTCCTGATAAGGACACCAACTTCACAGTCCTCTTATCAAAGCTAAGGCTTGCTTGCTACTTGGTCAACCAATTCATCCCTAGGATGACATCTATGTCTACATCTCGAGTACCCATTACTATCAGATCAGCAGGGAACTCTACCCCCTTATTTGAACTCGTGCATTTGGGCAAAATTTATCTGTTTGGGTCCTCCCATCAATTGAACTAACCCTCATAGGCGGGTACATGGGTGCTACTGGCATGTTGTGTGTTTCTACCCATGATGCAGTCATAAAAGAATGCATGGCTCCAGTATCAAAGAACACATTTGCAGAATGAGATTCGACTGAGAACGTACCTAGTGCCACTCCTGGGTTCTCCTAAACTGTGTCGGCCTCCAGGTGTTTCACCTTTCCAAACTGAGCACGCGGCTGTCCACGGTTGTTTGCTCCTTGCTAGGGTGTATTCTGTCTTGCTAGGGCATTAGGAGCTGACTGTTGTTGAGCTGCTTTCTTTGGGCAATTTGACACCCGGTGGCCTTTTTCTCCACAGTGGAAACATCCTTGGCCTCCTCGTTGCGCTGGGGCTGTCTGACTGTTCTGATTGGTTGTTAGGGCAGGAAGGCAAGGTGCCTGGTTGTTCTATCTCTGGTACTGACCACCTCCTGGTTGGTTGTGCTGGAGGTACTGCTACTGCTGCTGCTAAGGGAACTGCCTTTGGAACTGCTATTGATGCGGACGCTAGTTCTGGTGCTGGTATCCCTGAGGGTGGCTCTGCTAGAACTATTGGGGTGGATTGCTTGACAAACGGGGATGGCTGCTGCTCCCAGCCTGAGGTCCACTAACCTTTCACTTTCAGTCTTCCTTCTCCTTGCATTTCCCCTCAGTCATTATAGCTTTATCAATCAGATGCTAAAAGGTAGGGAAGGTATGGTTCATCAACTAGTAGTGCAGAGGCCCAACAAAACCTCTCAAGAACCTGTATTGGCTCTTGGCATCAGTGTTGACATCCTCGGGTGCATAGCGAGATAGTTGCAGAAATTTGTCCCTATACTCACTCACAGATAAGGGTCCTTGCTTCAGTGCCAGAAATTCTTCCTTCCTCACTATCATCAAACTCTCTGGAACGTGGTAACGGTGGAAGTTATCTCTGAACTCCTCCCAATTGATAACTTCAGGGTCAACATGGGTGGCGAGGTAGGACTCCCACTAGGACTGGGTTGCTCCCCTTAGCAGACGAGGACCATACATAACCTTATCTCTGTCATTGCATTGGGCGGTATGTAGCTCCCGCTCCACTGTGCGTAGCCAGTCTTCGGCATCCATGGGGTCTGTAGAGTGGGCAAACACAGGGGAATGAACTCTCATGAACTCCGCACGCTTGTCTCTTGGCATCTACAGCATCTGCACTTGCGGTTGAGGCTGAGGTTGTTGCTGCACATACTACATGGCTGCCAGAGTCTGCCTAATTGCTTGAACTACTTCACATCCTTGGATTTCTTGTGGAGACCATTTCTTGGTCAAAAATCCATAGGTGTTAGCCTTTGTCGGTACTATTGAAAATTGTCGTTCATGGCTATTTTCGACAAGAATGGGGGTTGTGTGGCCATTGATTATCGACCAGAGACTCATACACGTCACCCACATATGTTTCCTTGCCCTAGGTCACATTCTTGGATTTTTGGTGGAGACCATTTCTTGGTAAAAAAGTACACTGTTTTCAAGGTTTAAGAGTAGAGATGCTTATGGAGTTTTGCAAATTACTCCAAATTTCACCACAAAACATGAAAATCTCCAAATATAAAAGTTGCTTAGTTTTGTTACTCTATCACTTTGATATATACACTTTTGACAAAAAGTGCATAGAATTTGAAATCACCCTATAGGGCACTAATTAGGGTTTTGGGTTCCAAATTAGGGTTTTGAGTGTCTCTCGCTAAACCATTATTTCTTGAACATATCTCGCTAAACCATTATTTCTTGAACATATCTATCACCATAAAGTCACATGCTTCTAGTCCTTGGAGAGAGGCACTCCAACCTAGGGTTAAGAATCCCCTTTACCAGATCATACCATTCCACAAACATCACATCAAATGTTTTGTTTTAAAATTTTAGCCTAGTGGATGCATCTAGGTGTACCATACACAATGTAATGCCAGTGCATATGATGTCATCCCAAAGTTTCAGTTCTCGTAACATCATAGGTGTTACATCCTTCCCCTTAATAAAAGAATCTCGTCCCGAGATTTAAGGCTCCTGGGTAAGTAATGGAAAAGGAAGTGCGTCACAACTTTATTTCCTATTTTCTCTTACAAGGCAAAGGTTACAAGAAGCTAGAAACTTAGGAAAATGTTTTTCTAAGAAATCTTCAAATTCCCAAGTAGCCTGCTCTTCCATATGTTGGTTCCACTGTATCTTATAGAACTCGAATGTCCTTTTTTCGAGTAAATACAGATAATGACTCTGGTAGTTGAAGTCTGTATGCAACATGCCCACATCGTTTGAGAACAGGGAACAGACCAATGTATCAGGGTGCTAACTTTCCTTTAACCCTAAAATGATTAAATCCCTTCATTGGCGTTACTTTTAAGTACACGTGATCTCCGACTTGAAAAATTAATGGTCGGCGCCGTTTATCCGCATAGTTCTTCTGACATGCTTGAGCTTCTCTCAAGATGTGTCGTATGCGCTGAACCTTTTCTTCCATTTCTTTGACCAAATCAGGTCTAAAAAACCATCTTTCTCTAGGTTCTGACCAGTTCAAAGGTGTCCTACATCATCGACCATATAGAGCTTCAAATGGTGCCATTTTGATACTCTCTTGATAACTATTATTGTAGGAAAATTCTGCTAGAGGCAGACAATCATCCCTCTTTTGCGGAAATTTCAAAACACACGCTCGCAACTTATCTTCCAGGATTTGATTCACTCTTTATGTTTGTCCACTTGTCTAGGGTATGATAGGCCAAACCATGGAGCAATTTAGTACCCAAGGACATGTGTAATTTTTCCTAAAATTTGGATACAAATTGCAGTCCTCGGTTCGACACAATTGTCCTTGGCACCCCATGCAAACTCAAAATACGAGCAACATATAATTGAGCATAGGTAAGGACTAGGTAATATGTTTTGACTGGAAGAAAATGAGCTGTCTTTGTAAGCCGATCCACTATAACCCAAATAGAATCATATCCTTTGGATGTCCTAGGTAATCCGACAACAAAATCCATACTTATGTCATCCCATTTCCATGTTGGGACAAGCAATGATTGTAGGGGTCTAGTAGTCTTCATGTGCATCGCCTTTACCCATTGACAAGTGTTGCACTTTGCTACATAACGAGCAATTTCTATCTTCATTTTTGTCCACCGGTAATGTTGTTTTAAATCTTGATACATCTTGGTACTTCTTGGATGTATAGAATACCGACTGAGATGGGCTTCATCCAAGATTTGTTAACGAAGTTCAACATCCTTAGGCACCACTATACTGGTCCTCAAACCATAACACTCCTTGGTAATCCTTCCTAAAACAAGTGGCTTTACCTAGCTTCCATTTTCTCTTGAATTTGCTTCATACCCTTATCAATCTTCTAAGCATCAACAATCCTCTGTTGAAGGATAGACTCAAGCTTTAGCTGCATCAAAGTCCCTTGTTGCACTATACCCAAATTTAGTCTTCCCATTTCTTGGCATAAGGTAGTGTCAGACAACCTCACAGTGAGGCAATGGAAAGACGCTTTATGACTTAAGGCATCAGCCACTACATTAGATTTTCCCGGACGATAATGAATTTCTAAATCATAATACTTAATTAGCTCGAGCCATCTTCTTTGTCTCTTGTTCAACTCTGACTGGGTAAAAATGTACTTCAAACTCTTATGATTAGTATATATATGACAAACATTTCCCAGAAGATAATAATGCCAGATTTTAAGGGCATGAACCACTGCTGCTAATTCCAAATCATGCGTCGGGTAATGCTCCTCATGTCGACGTAGTTGTCTTGACGCATAAGCTATGACTCAGCCTTCTTGCATCAAAACACATCAGCACTCAATTTTGTGGATGCGCCTCCTCCCCCACTCTCAGTTTCTCTCGACGTTGAGGTTGTTCAGTGGTTTGTGCGCTGCGAGCGCGGCCGAGGGGACTCACCCAACTCATAGGCATAGGGAAAATGACCACCACCACCAGTTAGAGATAGGGAACCCTGGCGAAGACCGTGACAGAGAGAGCGGCATTTTCTATTGAGATCCGGTTGTGGCGGTGGAGCTGACGGGGATGGCCCACAGCTAGTGAGACAAGGATTGCGGGGGCGCGCGCGCTAAAGCGGAGGGTGCAACTGACGCATGGGCCTGGCTAATCACACGGATACAAGTGCCCAGCGTGCATAGATGAGCAGCTGACCCATGGGTCCCACTTAGCGGTGACCTAAGGATACGCCGGAGGAGCCCTGCGCTTGGCTGGGTCGGCATGGGGAGCTTGGAGGAAGTTAGGCCAAAAGGCTAGGGACTTGGCCCAAGCGGTCTTTTTCTTTTTTTCAATTTTAGCTTTCATTCAAATTCAATTTTGTTTTAAAATCAAACCTCAGTTATATGCACAATACAAACTCCAGCATGAGATGCATGAATTAAATATGTTCTCTCTTTTTTTGTCTATTAAATATTTATTCAAAGGAAGTATGTTTCACAAATATTTCACCATTAATACATTGATTAAAATAAATCCTAATTTTATTTCTCCAAGACCACTTAGTCTAATTCCATGTTTTATGGGTTTACAAATCCTACCACCCTTAAAAGAAATCTCGACCTAGAGATTAAGATGAACTAGAAAAAAGGTGGGGAAATTCTACTTGCATTTCTTCTTCCCTCTTCGAGGTAGCTTCGTCTTCTCTGTGATGACTCCATTGTACCTTTCACATTTTTTATCACCTTATTTCTGGTTACTCGAGTTAGGGTATCAAGTATCTTGATAGGATATTCGGTGTAGGTCAGATCACCCTACAGACTAAGTTCTTCCATAGGGTGTAGGTCAGATCACCCTGAGGCACTTCTTCAACCGTGACACATGCAACACATTTGCACGTCCGCCAAGTGAGTTGGTAACTCAAGTTGGTACGCCCTTACCCCAACTCGCTTTAGGATTTTGAAGGGTTTAATAAAGCGAGGGGATAACTTCCCTTTGATTTTAAATCTCCTCATATCCTGGATTGGTGTCACTTTTAGGTACACGTCATCACCTTCTTGAAACTCAAGCGGTCTCCTTCGGGTATCCACATATCTTTTCTGCCTCGACTGTGCTATCCTCAAGTTCTCTCTGATTATTCAAACCTGCTCCTCTGCTTCTTGAATAATTTATGGTCTGAAGAACTGTCTCTCACTAGTATGATCCCAATACAAAGGGGGTTCTACACTTCCTTCCATGTAAAGCTTCAAATGGGGACATGTTCAGACTGGCTTGATAACTGTTATTATAAGAGAACTCTAAATATGGTATACTCTTGTCCCAACTGCCATCATGCTTAAGAGCACAAGCTCTCAACATATCCTCTAACACCTGATTTGTCCTTTCAGTCTAGCCATCAGTTTGGGGATGATAGGCGAAGCTAAAATTCAGCTTTGTGTCCATACTAATACTCTTCCAAAATCTTGAGGTGAACTAGGGACCCCGATCAGAAACAATCTTCTTTGTTACCCCGTGTAGGCATACAATCTGAGACATATACAACTCTGCTAACTATGTGCCCTTATAGGTAGTCTTGACCTGAATAAAGTGAGCTACTTTGGTTAATCTATCCATGATCACACATATGGAATCATAACCTTTCGTGGTGCGAGGCAACCCAACTATGACGATTTCTTCCCACTTTCATTCAGATATCTTTAACAGGTGAAGCAACCCAGTTGGCCTATGATGTTCATCCTTTACTCTTTGACATACATCACATACGGCCACATGTGCAGCGACATCTCTTTTCAGATCGTACCACCAATACTTCTATTTTAGATCCTGATACATCTTGATACTTACAGGATGGATAGAATAGGCTAAGTCATGAGCTACCTTCAACATGGTTTCACGGAGACTATCAATCTCAGGAACACATGTCCTGTTCTTAAACTAGATTGTGCCTTGCTCATCTTCCGTGAAGTCTGGACCTCTTCCCTCTGCCATCAGATCTTTGATTTCTTGAATTTTAGCATCACCAGACTGACCTTTTCGTATTTCTTGCTCCAATGTTGGTTCCACTTCTACAGTAATTCCCTCTTCATGAGCAACTACACCTAGGTTGAGCCTTTCAAAGTCATCTGCCAACTCATCAGGTAACTAGGTAGCTATAGCTGCGTGGGTATGTTCCTTCCAACTTAAAGCATCTATAACTAGATTCACCTTGCTTGGATGGTAATGGATCTTCAAGTCATAATCCTTGATGAGCTCTAACCAACGACATTGCCTAAGGTTTAGATCTTTCTGGGTAAAGATATACTTCAAGGTCTTATGGTCAGTATAGATTTGGCACTTGGTCCCCATTATATAATGCCTCCAAAGCTTGAGAGCGTACACTATGGCAGCCAATTCTAAGTCATGAGTGGGGTAGTTTAGCTCATGCTTCCTCAACTGGCGACATGCATAGGCAATGACATGTCCTTCTTACATAAGAACACATCCCAAGCCCATGCGAGATGCATCACAATATATATCAAATCCCTTTTGTAGATCTGGCATTACTAGCACTGGAGGGGACATCAACTTAGATTTTAGTTGATTGAAACTGTACGGGCAGGCCTAGGTCCACTTGAATTCTTTCCCCTTCTCTAACAGTGAGGTCATTGACTTTGCTATTTTAGAGAATCTCTCAATGAAACGCCGGTAATAACCCGTGAGTCCTAGGAAACTCCGGATTATAGTGACTGAACTCAGAATCTTTCATCCCACTATCTCTTTTACTTTGGCCAGATCCACTGCTATTCCTCCATTGGAGATGATATGCCCAAGGAATGGTACTTCATCAAGCCAGAACTCACATTTGCAAAACTTAGCTTAGTTGGTTATCCCTCAAATTCTGCAACACTAACCGCAGATGTTCCTCATGTTCTCCATCATCCTTGGAATAAACCAGAATGTCGTCGATGAATACCTCGGCGAACTTATCAAGATATTCTGTAAACACCTTGTTCATCAGATTCATGAAGTAGGCTGGTGCATTAGTCAAGCCAAACAACATGATAGTGAACTCATATAGCCCATATTAGGTAGAGAAAGCTGCCTTGGGAATATCATAAGGCCTTATTTTCATTTGATGATAACCTGACCTGAGATCAATCTTAGATAATACCATGTCACCTCTCATTTGATCAAACAAATCTTTAATATGTGACAAGGGATATTTATTTTTAATGGTGATATCATTAAGATACCAGTAATCAACACACATCCTCTAGGACCCATCCTTTTTCTAAATAAATAGGACCGACGCTCCCCAAGGTGAGGAACTAGGGCAAATATACCACGACACCTGCAACTCTGTTAGCTGTTTCTTAAGTTCTTTTAATTCTTCCATAGACATTCTATAAGGTCTTTTAGAAATAGGAGCGGTCCTAGGTAAGAGATCAATAACGAACTCCACTTCCTTCTCTGGTGGCATTCTAGGTAACTCTTCTAGAAAACATTTGGGAATTCCCTAACCACACGGATATGTCTGCCCACAAATTTTCCATCTACTAGATAAATGGTGGGTTTGGTGGATGGGGATAAGATAATCATGACTTCGAACCTATCTCCGTCTAGACTAGTGAGTTCTATGGTTCCCTTAGCACAATGTATAACTGCTTTTGCTTTCCTCAACCATGACATGCCAAGGATTAGGTCTATACTGCTCTCTTCTAACAATATGGGTGTGACCAAATTCCCTCCCCATGATTGTTATTGTTAATCTGTTGCTCATAAGATTTGCTTCATTAGGCCCTTTGGGGTGATTACTACGATGGTTTTTTTGCATAGTGCAAAGAGGTAAATCATGTGAATTGACATAACGAGAAAAAATGAATGAATGTGTGATTCTAGAATCAAATAATATAGATGCGGGAACTGAATTAATAAGGAATGTACCAATGGCAATGTCAAAACCATTAGCGGTAGCCTCAGCAATGATCTCATTCACCCTAACATTACTAAATCCCTTGTTGTTAGCTGGAGTCTGATTCTGCTTGCAAGGATTACTGCCTCGAGCTAGAGTGTTGTGCTTCTCATAATTACATCATAAGAAGACAACGATCCAGCAACCATAGTTGACTGGGAGACGATGGCCTAGACCTCTCACGAATCATCATGGCATCCTTCATGCTCCGTATCTTGTGGTACCTGTCCTTGATCTAGGGGGGATGTGAGTACATGAAGGGCAAGTTGTGGGAAATAATATGCATGAGCTCACTTACAATGGGGCTCATGTGAAGTGTATGGCTTACCAAAGGAGATGGTTAAAGCTGAGTATTGCTTTTAAATTTGGTCAAAGTTTTATTAGCAGTTACTAGATATAAGTAGATACCATCCCAAATAAATAAGAGATCAAAATTAATAATAAACCCGCAATGCAATGCATATGACAAATTCAGTTTAGTTCTGTAAATTACTCATGTGAGGGTCTGAGCTGCTCATGACCGTGAGCACGGCTGCTATACCAGTTTTACACTCTGCAAAAGTTGCACATCTTTACCCACAAGTCGTGTTACCCATTTGCCAAGGGATCACGACTTCCCATTCATCTCTACAAGGCCATTACAAAGTTCCACTAGCTTCAGAAAACCTGCTACGGTTTCTGAGAAGGGCAATATAGGAATCCCTTGTCCGAAAAGCCATCGCAGTATGATCAACCCGAGAACCTCCCTATATCGTAACTCCTCTACTGTCCCTTGCCCCTTTCGGGTAAGGTAGTCCTCCACTAGCTTTCCTAATTAGTCAGCCAAGGGCATGCCATACCACCCTTGTGGTAACACTGTTTTCCTAGGTGGTCGCTCTATATTCCAATTGACACAATGATCTTGTCATGAACAATAATAATCCAACAATAATAGTGAAACAAGATCATAATTCAATAAACCATTAATCCCAAAACTAGGTAGAGCAAAAGCAATACTACCCAATAGTTCATTTGTTTGCAAGGTGTAGGATAAACAATAATAGGGAAGCCTATTAGGTCCCATCAAATTAACCTAAGCATGTCACCGTGATTAACATGAACATTATTAGGCAAAGAAGAGTGATCAAGGGCACAACTTGCCTGTGACTTGAGATTCCTAAGTACTTCTCCAAGCTAGTCTTCAAGTTTATCGTGACCTCACTGCTACTCGTAGCAATACATACAAATAGGCAAGGAGTACATAAACATAACAGTACACCGAACTTGAGAACAAACTATAGATCATGTGATAAAATATAACTAAGTTTACTCCACTTTTAATCTAGACCTCACAGGGATTAACTATGAAAACTGTCTCTGTGTTGCTTAATATAAATCATGTGATAAAATATAACTAAGTTTACTCCACTTTTAATCTAGACCAAATCATATTTTAGCCAAATTATATATGATCCAAATTAAAATACTATATCAACTTAGATTACTCAAGTTAATCAATAAGCATAAGTTAAACAAATTGGTTATTTATTTTTGAGAATATGTTGCATGGTAAAATAATGTTACAAAAGCCTAGAAAATATTATTACGAAGCTAATGCAACTAGAATGGACTAATTTGGAGTTAAAACAAGGGAGTTGTGAAATTTATAAGTTTATGGACATATAAGTATTCTTTTTATATCTAAAAGATTTTCCAGGGGATAAACTGCGAAACTCAGGTGTGGCGGAACCGCCTGAATTATTCCAACTTAAGTGCCTAAGTCCCACCTTAGAGGCTAGACCACATTTAAATAGGAATAACACGTCAGTCCCTCGGATCTAGTCCAACGAGGCCACTAACAGGATCAAGTACCACGTACTCACTCGATGGTGAGGCACAGAGCAAATACAATAAAGCGTAAAACCATACATTAAGGAGTATCAAATTTATTACATCATCATCGGAGTTTTAGCAAAAGTAGTGATCATTGTTTGGATTGCAGCGGAATAAAACTAACGATAAATGGAGGGATGGGGAAGCCTGTCCCGTCACTCCTCATGCTCCTCCTCAGCCGAGGTAGGGTGCCACTCGACTGTCCAACCCGGTGGCAAGATGGACAGCCAAGTCACTCCAGCAACCATGTCCTCCAGAGAACCTGTAAAATTGTGCCACAAGCAAGGCTGAGTATACTAATACTCAGCTAGACTTACCCGGTGTGAGGAGTCTACTCCTCTACCTCTAGACATGCAGCTGTTTGGCTGAGGGTTTGGTTGCCAAAATCGCTAGCTGAGTCTAAAATCAAGTTTTAGCTTTTTCAAGTTTTAGTGTCTCTCTTAAGACTAAATGTGTACTATCTAATCATTCATGGTATCAAGGAATTTAGCAATCAACATCTTTTGCCAAATCATCACATTTCCACTTGTTACTCAATGCAGTACAATGGATCAAGTAGTCTCATTAGCTGCGAGAAGCAGACGATTCGATTCGAGTTTTTATCCATGCAAGGTAAACCTAAACACACGACGTGGCGAGGCACTCCGTCCCCACACATATCAACCGTCCCCATCGATTCCCCTGTCAGTAGATCAGGGCTCACCGCCTTCGCGTACAATGCCTCACTGACCCCGACTACCGTCGTGCAGTGACCGCACTTGTACCCTCCATAACCGGAATGGGAGACCATGTCTCAGGTCGCGTGAGGGGTAAAGTCTGCTGCCAGGTTCAATCAGGTACTAGGCTTACCGATTTACCACATTTCTCGGCATGTGCTTAGTACGTTCAAACGCTTGACACAGGTATCCGCACGTTAATCCTTATTCCAATTCCATCTCGTAGACCACGCATCCCCATGGATCCATGTCCACTGACCAACATCAGTATGATATGAAAGTGGATACAACCAATTTCCTGACCTTGCGCGAGTGATAGAAAATCACTTGACTTCTACCGAGATCCCTAATTAGTAAAGCAGCTACTCGACCAAGCATACTAGTATCCATCTCAAAAGGTATCCTGAGTCATGCAACTAAGGTTCCAAACAACTCCTACACTTAAGTGCACAATACAAGCCTACAAACATTAAGTGCACTAAAATAGCATATAGAATAGTCTATGCAAAAAACCGGGGCTTGCCTTCCAAAGCTGGGGCAGGCAGTTCCTCGATGGCAGGTTCTGGTGTTGGATCCTGGGCTACCTCCTGAGCAACTCCTTGCTCCGGCACGAGGATGTACTCTCCATCCGCGAGGTTGCAATCTATCGAATGCAATGAATAAGAAATATGTATGCTATGATATGCATGATTTAGTAACCATTATGCTTAGTGAAGAAAAACTAAGTTAGTTGATGACTTAGGGTTTCCTTGTTATTAGAAGCTCTTATTGGTTTATGCTTATCAATTTAGGTTTGAGGTTTTGCTTAGAGGTAAACATAGTGGATTGAGATTTGGATTGCCCTTTAAAGGTCTATTAGGTATTCAAAGGTTTTGTTGTGTGGCAGAACTGCCCGAATTATTCCAACTTAAGTGCCTAAGCCCTGCCTTAGAGGCTAGACCACACTTAAATGGGAATAACCCGTCAATCCCTCGGATCTAGTCCGACACAGGCCACTGACAGGATCAAGTACCACAATCTCACTCGATGGTGAGTCACAGAGCAAATACAATAAAGCATAAAACCATGCATGTAAGAGTATTAAATTATTACATCATCATCATCGGAGTTTTTGCAAAAGTAACCATCATTGTTCGAAGTTCAAACTTACACTAGAATTCATAAATAGAAAATAAAGAAAGGGAAAATGAATAACGGAAATTAGTGTCATCCTAAAACCCTTTTTGAATTGTCCACTAAAATGTATAAAGGAAATACCAACCCACTATGCTTATCCTTAACAAAACCTAAACCTAGAGTGATAAGCATAAACCACTAAAAGCCACATATGACCAATGAACCCTAAGTTGCCAACTAACTTAGTTTTTCTTCCCTTAGCATAATGTTGTTAAATCCTGCAGAATCATGACATACATATTCATTGCATTTCGATAGACTGTAACCTCGCTGACGGAGAGTACGTCCTCGTGCCGGAGCAAGGAGCTGCTCAGGAGGTAGCCCCGGATCCAGCACTAGAGCCTGTGCCAGAGGATCTGCCTGCCCCCGCTTTGGAAGGCAAGCCCCGGTTTTATGCATAACCTGTTATTTATGCTATTTTACTATACTTAATGATTGTAGGATTGCATTGTGCACTTAAGTGTAGGAGTTGTTTGAAACCCTAGTTGCATGATCTCAGGAACCCCATTGAGATGAATACTAGTATGCTAAGTCGAGTAGCTGCTTTATTAATTAGGATCTCGGTAGAAGTCGAGTGATTTTTCTAGCACTCGCGCGAGGTCAGGAATTGGCTGTATCCACTTTCTTATCATATTGATGTTGGTTTGTGGGCAACAATCCATGGGGATTGGTTGTCTACAGGATAAAAATTGGAATAAGGATTAAGGTGTGGTACCGTGAGTCAAGCGTTTGAACGTACTAAGCACATGCCGAGAAATATGGTAAATCGGTAAGCCTAGTACCTGATTGAACCTGGCAGTGGACTTTACCCCTCACGTGACCTGAGACATGGTCTCCCATTCCGGTTATGGTGGGTACAAGTGCGGGCACTGCACGACGGCAGTCGGGGTCAGTAACGCATTGTACGCCAAGGCGGTGAGCCCTGATCTGCTGACGGGGAATCAATGGGGACGGTTGATGTGTGTGGGGACGGAGTGCCTCGCCACGTCGTGTGTTTAGGTTTACCTTGCAAGGATAAAAACTCAATTCGAATCGTCTGCTTCTCGCAGCTTATGAGACTGCTTGATCCATGCTGCTACATTGAGTAACAAGTGGAAATGTGATGAGTTGACAAAAGAGGTTGATTGCTAAAAATGTTTGATACCATGTATGAGTAGACAGTACACTTTTAGCCTTAAGAGAGTCACACTTAAATTTGACAAAGTTAAAACATTGACTTAGAAACTCAGCTAGTGCTTTTGGCAACCAAACCTCACACCCAAACAGCTGCATGTCTAGAGGTAGAGGAGTAGACTCCTCACACCGGGTAAGTCTAGCTGAGTATTAGTATACTCAGCCTTGCTTGTGGCATAATTTTACAGGTTCTCTGGAGGACATGGTTGCTGGAGTGACTTGGCCGTCCATCTTGCCACCGGGTTGGACTGTCGAGTGGGATCCTACCTCGGCTGAGGAGGAACATGAGGAGTGATGGGACAGGCTTCCCCATCTCTCTGTTTATTTACCGTTAGTTTTATTCCGTTGCACTTCGAACAAAGATGGTTACTTTTGCAAAAACTCCGATGATGATGATGTAATAATTTAATACTCTTACATGCATGGTTTTATGCTTTATTGTATTTGCTCTGTGACTCACCATCGAGTGAGATTGTGGTACTTGATCCTGTTAGTGGCCGTGTCGGACTAGATCCGAGGGATTGACGGGTTATTCCCATTTAAGTGTGGTCTAGCCTCTAAGGCAGGGCTTAGGCACTTAACTTGGAATAATTCGGGCAGTTCCGCCACATGTTGTTTAGGTTAGGGCAACATTAATCTCCACTACTAATTTCTCTTTTTATTGTCTTTTTATACTCTTAAGGGGGTTTGAACTACAACAGTGATTTCAATGTTTCCAAAAATTCTGTAAATATTACAGTGGGTGAATATTGGTCCCTGAGGTCTGTCCAATAAATTTGAGGTCAAAAATAAACTAGTACATGCCCTGGACAAAAATAACAAAAGTTGGGGCATAGGGGTCACTTTGCACTACAACTCTGATCTAGGTGTGGGTTCTGTACTAAGAGTTATTTTTTCTGGTATCTATGGGTAATAACATGCTTCTGTGCCAAAAATCATAAAGAGTTACTTAGTGATTATTCAGTTATGATTTTCTAAAGTTTAATGCCAAAAAGACACTTATAACTGACTTGCTATTTGAAAAATATCAAATAACAGAACTTGTATTTTTCTTAGGTTCTTCTTAGCACAAGAATAGTCATTCCTAAGGTAGGGGTATTTTCTCCTTAGGATTATTTTCTTATGACTTTTCAAAGTTTTCTCTGTTTTTCATGAATAATTGTGAGTGCAATTTCCTTTCACTGGACTATGGTTCAATAGATTTTTCTTGTGAACTACATAACTTAGGCATGCTAGGAAAAATATGGTTGCCCCCGGGTTTCCCTTTTTAATCCCCCTTTTTAATTTTCCTAAGTTTGAGCATAAACAAGTTTCAGTGAATAAACCTTCCTTAACCTTGTATAGTGGGGTGTTTATTAATTTTAAACAGTGTAACTACTAGGTTAGTGTCTCCACTATTTTTCTAAACTCTGGTCTAACAATATTTCTATTTTTCTCTCTAATATTAAGTTTTGGGCAGTTTTCTTATTTAATTTAAAACTCTAGAAAATATTACGGGAACTATGGGGTTTATCATTTTTGCCTGATAGTTTATATTTCACAAAGTCTGGCAAAATTGGTTTGACTAATTTTGGATGATTATTTTTCAAGTTATGCATTTATTAAGTTCTCTGAAATATTTAAACGAAAAGTAAATTCGAAAAGGAAAAGAAATACAGATTTGCGCTGAAGTGCCTGGGTTTTCTCCCCCTTTTCTCTCACAAAACAGCCCTCGGTCTACTATTTGCATGAGTCACTGACCTTGCACAAAACCTCCTGGACTCAGTCTAAATCTAACCCACGCTCCCTGGCTAACGGAAACAGTACCCGTGGTACAAATCACGGCGGCGAGGCTTACCGGCAGCAGTAGAGCTCCGGCGGGGTGGTCAGTGGCGTCAGGGAGGTCACGGTGGTCACGTCGGTGTGCGGGTCGGTGTCAGAGGTGGTCGGAGCTGTCCTGGACACAAGCGGAGGCGGCGGAGGTCATCGGCGGCTCCTGCTCCGGCCAAACCACGGCGGTAGGGTTCAATTAAAGTGCACGAGGAGCTCCACGGGGTGATGTAGAGGCCATGGGCGCAAGGAATTGAGAAATGGTGCAGAAGGTTACCCGGTCCACGTGCTCCGGCGGGTTCACGAACACCGACGAGCGCGATTACACTGTTCCGGTGGTGCTGGTCCTCGGCTCAAGCTCGGACAAGCTTCACAGCCTTCTGGGGAAACTATCCGAGGGCTTGGATTGAGCGGAGGTGGGCGGGAAAGGGGTTGGCCACGGTGGTTTCCCTCGGGCGGCTCTGGCGGGCCGCGGGGAAGTCACCGGAGCTGCGAGCGAGCTCGGGAGGGTTAGGCACGGTGCAGGGGAGGCAACGGGGAAGATGGTCGTGCACTAGGGTGGGCTTTATAGCCGTGGTGTGGGTGTGGGAACGGGGCGGCCAAGGGCGCGTGGGGGTTCGCGTGCGGGCGTGCTCTGGACACGCCCTCGAGTGTCAGCCCACGTCGAACACGTGGGGGTTTACTTCTGCCAGGGTTCAACGGCCGATTTGGTTGACTTAGCGTGCAGATCTTAGCAAAACCCCCATGTACGGTCTCTTCTCTGCACCAAATCCTACCTTTTTATGTGAGTTCCAAGCAAAGATATGGTCGGGGTAGAGAGATATGGGGGTGAGAAGTTGGCTCTGTCCGAGCTAGTCCACACCGAGACAAAAGCCATGCCAAGTTGTGTCAAATGGCTTAGGGTTGGGTTCAAACTTTTCCAGGGTGTTCTAGGGGTATTTGGGCGCCATTTTGTCAATTGGGCCATAAGGTTTTGAGTTTGGGAACAAGGTGAACATGTTTGATCTTTGAAAGAGGGTCGGTTTTGAACTTGAGAAAAACCTGATTTTTCCTTTATGTCTTTCTCTTTGGTGACCTTTTTGGGGTTTTTTTGAATTCTTTTTGGGGTCACTCTCATTCTATGTTTTGTAGGGTATTAAGTGTACTATAACTTTTATAATTAGTCCAAGTCATGACAATGTGATCTACATAGACTTTTTGCCATAATCCCCTCTAGGGCTCCATTTGCCTATAAGGGATTTGAATTAGGGCTTGAGTCATTCTCTTCTCTTTAGTGCATGATAAAGCCAAGGCATGACTTCTAAGATGGGTTACACCTACTTAGGATCTTGATCCCCAAGTTTGGTGTTTTTTGCTCAAACTAAACCACATGTGATGATGGGTTCAATAGTGTAGTCTTAAGTGAAAACCCTAAGTAACACCTGGGGTGTTACAGCCCTCCCCCCTTAAAGGAATCTCGTTCCGAGATTTTTTTTTGTAGGGTCCTTCAGAGGGCGTACCAAAAAGGTGTGCTAGGGCTCTAGTTAACTGCTCTTCGAATGTCATCCTCTTTGCAACTTCAGAAGGAAGTCCTTTTAAAGTCATTTTCAAAGCTTACAATACCTTTAACATCTAAGTTTTTCTTATATTTAGTTTCAAAGGGGAGGTGGGGTGGGGTTTTTGGGGTTACGTACCGATTCCTTTGGGCAGAAAGTCGGGGAAGTGAGATCGTATAAAATCCTCAGTCTCCCACGTAGCTTCTTCTACTGAATGGTGACTCCACTGAACCTTATACATTCTAATCGACCTTGCCCGCGTTGATCTCTCCTTTTGATCCAATACCTTGACGGGGTGCTCTTGATAGGACAAGTCTAGTTCTATCTCCAATTCTGGTTCAGGTAGCACTTCCGTGGGTAAACGGACACATTTCCGTAGTTAAGATACGTGGAACACATCATGAACTGCTAACATGTGGGGTGGCAACTTCAATTGATATGCTATGGGTCCACAATTTGCTTTGATCTCATAGGGCCCAATGTAGCGAGGAGCTAACTTGCCCTTGATTCCAAACCTCTGAACACCTTTGGTGGGTGACACCTAAAGGTAAACATGATCTCCCACTTCAAACTGTAGAGGCTTCCTCCTCTTGTCATGATAGCTCTTTTGCCTAGCCTGAGCAGCTTCTAGGTTCTTCTTAATAACTCTGACCTTTTCCTCTGCTTCAAGTACCAAGTCAGGTCCAAATATTTCCCTCTCTCCCGCTTGAGACCAATTTAGCGGTGTCCTACACCTTCTCCCATACAAGGCCTCGAAAGGTGCCATCTTTAGACTCGGACTGGTAGCTGTTGTTATATGAAAACTTGGCCAAGGAAAGGCACTTGTCCCAATTTTTACCATAGTGTAGCACACAGGCTCGCAACATGTCTTCGAGGATTTGATTCACTCTTTCTGTCTGACCATCTATCTGTGGATGGTATGCTGAGCTTATTGCATGGGTCCCAAGTGACTCTTGGAGCTGCTCCCAAAAGCGTGCCACAAACAGTGCTCCTCTGTCAGACACAATGGTCTTCGGAATTCCATGCAAACTGCACTATTTGATCAATATAGATTTCTGCATACTTCTCTATCTTATGGATGGTATGCACTGGCAAGAAATGAGCTGTCTTGGTCAAACTATCCATGATGACCCAAATAGAATCATGGTGTCGGGAGGTATTGGGCAATCCCACGATAAAATCCATGCAAATATCCTCCCATTTCCAAGATGGTATGGGAAGGGGCTATAAGGTGCCTGCTACCTTCAAATGGCTGGCCTTGACACTCTTGCAAGTGTCGCATTTAGATACATACTTAGCAATTTCCCTCTTCATTCTGGTCCACCAGTACAAAGATCTGAGGTCATGATACATCTTGTTACTGCCGGGGTGCATGGAGAATTTTGAAAGGTGAGCTTCATCCAATATTTTCTTTCTGAGCTCGGGGTTCTTGGAAACAACCAATCGGTCTCCAAACCATAGAATCCCTTTGCTGTCCTGACGGAAGCATTTGTATTTTTCCGCCTTCTATTCGATCATTTCCTTAATAACTTGAACACCCTTGTCACCAATCTGTGCCATGACTATTTGCTCATGTAAGGTGGGCTCTACTGAAATATAACTTAAAGCACCGGAGGAAACGACTTCTATGTTCAGCTTGCACAACTCATCACATAGGTTGGTGATTCTTGCATCCATATTCATACAATTGCACTGGGCTTTCCTGCTTAAGGCATCTGCCACAACATTGGCTTTGCCAGGATGGTAATGCACCTCCAAATCATAGTCTTTGATTAATTCTAACCATCTTCTCTGCCTCATATTAAGATCAGCCTGGGTGAAGATATATTTGAGACTCTTATGATCAGTGTAAATATTACAGTGAGCTCCCATCAAGTAATGTCTAAAAATCTTGAGAGCATGAACTACAGCTGCTAACTCCAGGTCATGTGTGGGGTAGTTTTGTTCATGGGGTCTGAGTGCTCGGGAGGCATAAGCAATGACTCCGCTGTCTTGCATCAAGACACATCCCAATCCAGTACCAGAAGCATCGTAATAAACCTCAAAGGGTATGGTGTTGTCAGGCTGAGCTAGCACGGGTGATGTTGTCAAATGCTGCCTAAGTGTATGAAAGGCATCCTCACATTTCAGGCTCCATTCATACTTGACTCCTTTCTTCAACAATTCAGTCATTGGCTTGGCAATCCTGGAGAAATCTGGAATAAATCGTCGATAATACCCTGCCAATCCTAGAAAACTACTGATCTGCCGTACTGTGGTAGGAGGTTTCCAATTCATCACTTCTTGTACCTTCTCAGGATCAACTGATATCCCATCCTGAGAAATTGTGTGACCCAAAAATTTAATTTCCCTCAGCCAGAAATCACATTTGGACAACTTGGCATATAGACGATGATCGCGCAGTCGCTGAAGCATGATGTGTAGATGCTCAGTATGCTTGTCTTCATTCTTGGAATAGACCAGAATATCATCAATGAAAACCACCACAAATTTGTCCAGCTCTGGCATAAAAACTGAGTTCATCAAATACATGAAATAAGCTGGGGCATTGGTCAGTCCGAAAGACATCACCAGGTACTCATAAAGCCCATATCTGGTAGAGAAGGCCGTCTTCGGAATATCACTGGCCCTGATCTTGATCTGATGGTAGCCCGAGCGAAGGTCTATCTTGGAGAATACTTTGGCTCCCACCAACTAATCAAACAACACATCAATGTGGGGCAATGGATACTTGTTCTTGATTGTTACCGCATTGAGAGGGCGGTAGTCGACACACAACCTCAAACTCTCATCTTTCTTCTTTACGAATAAGGCAGGACATCCCCATGGTGAAGTACTTGGGCGAATAAACACCTTGTCTAACAACTCTTGCAGTTGCCTTTTCAATTCCGCCAATTCTGCTGGAGGCATTCTATAAGGTCTCTTGGATATAGGTGCAGTTCCAGGTTGTAATTCAATCGCGAACTCTATGTCTCTGTCGGGTGGCATCCTTGGCAATTCATCAGGAAAAACATCTGGGTAGTCACAGACTACGGGGATTCTCTCAACCGGTGATTCTATCATGGTGAATGCACAGGAGCGGATACAACCCTGATCGGGCAAATATAATGTGGTTTCACCACACGTAGGGGAGTGAATCTCAATGGCCCTTGCTGCAACATCAATTATTGCCTGATGTCTTGTTAACCAGTCAGTTCCTAAAATGATATCCACACTATCCAATCCCAAAATGAGGAGGGTGGTTTTGATTATCAAACTACCAAACTTTATAGGTACATGCCTGTTGATTTGATAGGTGGCAACCCTGCCTCCTAGTGTAGAAATTGTAATACCCCCATTGGTGTGATGGAAAGGTAACTAGCATTTGGCACTAAATTTTGTACTGATAAAACTGTGTGATGCACCAGAATCAAAAAGAATGATTGTAGGATTATTCAAAACGGAGAAGATACCAGTCATGACCTGTGCTCCCTCCGGAATGTCAGCCATGGTGGTGAAGTTCAGCCTGCCTTGCCTCACTTGCACCTTCTACCTCTTGCCTTGATTCTGGTGGGAATTCTGCCCCTGCCTCTGCTGATTTCTGGGGCAATTCTTGGCATAATGATCGGTGTTACCACAAGTGAAACACCTGTTGTCATTGGCCTGACGGTACTGCTGCTATGGCTGATTTTTCCTCTAAACTGGGGACTGAGAGCGGTTGGGTGCTTGCTACTACTGCATGCTGCTGTGGTCGAATCACCCAACGTCCTTGCTGCTGCTGGGGTCCCCTGTTCTGAGTGTCAGATACAATCCTGAAGCGTTGAGGCTGAGATGAAGGTCCTGCCACTAGGGGTCTTCCTCTTCTTTTCTGCCTGACAGGCCGTGATGCAGTCCTCCTGAGATATGGCCATGTTGACTAACTCATTGTAACTGTTGGCCCTGACGATGTTGAGACGGTCGCGGAGCTTAGTGCTGAGCCCCCTCCTGAACCTGTCCTTCTTCTTCTCATCAGGGTCTGCGTGGTATCCGGCATATTGGCACAGGTCATTAAAGGCCTGAGCATACTGTAACACTGTCCGATTCCCCTGTGTAAGTGCCAAAAACTCATTGAGCTTGCGGTCCATAATGCCTGCCGGTATATGATGCCCCCTGAAAGCTGCCTTGAACTCTCTCCATTCCACCTCATGGTCAACTGGCTACATAGCAAGGAAGTGGTCCCACCATGTCCGCGCGGGTCCGTGAAGCTGCTGGGTGGCGAACCTGACCTTAGTCACATCTGAACAAACTCCATTGAGTAGTGGGAATTTGGATTCCACTACCCTCATCCATACATCAGCATCAAGTGGATCCTCTGCCCGAGTGAACAAAGGTGGCTGCGTACTGAGGAACTCCTGATAAGTGGCTGTCGCTGGGTGACGCTGATGATCACCACCACCATAATGCTGAGGTGGCGGCTGGCGCTGAGCCAACTGCCGCAAGATCTCATTCTGCTGAGCCATCAGCTCTTGCAGGGTAGGAGGCGGTGGTGGAGGAATGCGTTCATTCTGTCCACGACGCGCTCTTCCTGCCATCTGAAAAATCAAGAATGCTCTCCATATCATATTTCCGATGTCAAGGTTCATACGCGATGAAAGATTTGCAAGGGTAAAACCACTATATATTTTCTTGCATAAATCATAAAAAGATTCCACATGGCATAAAACTTTCCTTCATAAATTAAAACTGACATCATTCATCATCCATACTCCCCATAGAGTTTGCTAAGATTACATCAGTGACCGAAAAGACTCAACTCTATCTAGCCTAGTAACCCAAGGGTGCAAAAGCTAAGCTAGCTTCGAGGAGTTCTATCGCCACACACTTCTAACTCTATCCCGGACGACCTAGTGAGCGAACGAGGCAACGCTCGACTTGGGGGAAGGTGGTCTCCCTGAGCCAGCAGTGTCCAAGCTGGAGGTAGGCTCTGGCTCCTCTCCTCCCTCGATGTCGACATCCTCGTTGGCCTCCATATCCTGGAGCTCCTGGTGGTGCATATCCAAATGTTGGTTAGCTTCCGCAAGTTGTTGTTGAGTGTTGATGAGCTAATCCTCGAGAACCTCAATGGTGTTCTCCCTGGTTCCCACTAATTCCTCAAGCTCCTGGATCTCATTGGACATTGGTTCCACTTGTAGGTCCTTTTCCACCATCTCAGTGGACTAGGTCTACCACAAGTTCCTCTCTGTTATCCAAGGTAATCTTAGTAGCCTCCAATAATGCCATCAGATGAGACATTGCTTCTCCCCGTCTCACCTGCAGACGATACAGAGCATCCATGCATCGCACCGTCAAGTGCGCAGTCTGCCCTAGGGTAAAGAGCCCATATGTCCTTGGCATGCTCCACTCGGTCTTTCCACATTGGGTTGTCCTCCTTTTAAGCAGGGAATAAGCCAATGGGATTAGTAGACAGCTCCAAGGGGTGAAAACCACAAAAGGTCGTCAGCCCGTGGAGAGCAATGGCCTCGATAGTATCCTTAGCCCTGTATCCGAAAGACTCGGAGTCCAACGAAGCCAGCCTGGCTGTAAGGGGTGAGGCTCTAGGGTCATCCTCACCCTACAGCGGGGCACTCGGTGCTTCTCAAACTGCTGCACCGCGTACTGGGGAGGCGTCGTGTAACCGACTCCCTGAAGCACCTCCCATAGGATACAGGGGAAAACCCTCTCGTGTAAGTCCGTCCGTGTGGGACTGTGCGTTCCCTTCGTCTAAGGATCCGTGAGAAGTCATCTGTGTATGGTTAAGTGTAAGTGAAAAAGAAAAAGAATTATAAAACAAAAAGGGAATTAGGCTTGGCCTCTCGAAGGTTATGATAAGGTCACTAAACGTACTTAATCTGTCATTATCTTGTATTAAGAATTTTTACCTAATTATCAATAGTTTAAGTAAGAATGCATGCATGCTCGTCCTAGACGACCTTATTTCAACTTAGAGGGAATAGGGAAGAACTCCCATCCCTCATAGTAGCCTGTAGGGCTCACTCAAATAGCCACCTAGCTACCCCTCTATCATCCTAAGGCTTCACGTCCTAGGTCTATCCCGATCGTCCTACGATCTATCCAACATTTGTTTCTAACAAGTTTTACTTTTGAAAAGGATGGTATTTACAGTTTATTGATTCCTCTGTGGTGGTACGAGCTCCGATACCAGCTGTGACAGAACCGCTCGAATTATTCCAACTTAAGTGTCTAAGTCCCGCCTTAGAGGCTAGACCACACTTAAATAGAAATAACACGTCAGTCCCTCGGATCTAGTCCGACGAGGCCACTAACAGGATCAAGTACCACGTACTCACTCGATGGTGAGGCATAGAGCAAATACAATAAAGCGTAAAACCATACATTAAGGAGTATCAAATTTATTACATCATCATCGGAGTTTTAGCAAAAGTAGTGATCATTGTTCGGAATGCAGCGGAACTAAAACTAATGATAAATGGAGGGATGGGGAAGCCTGTCCCATCACTCCTCATGCTCCTCCTCAGCCGAGGTAGGGTCCCACTCGACTGTCCAACCCGGTGGCAAGATGGACGACCAAGTCACTCCAGCAACCATGTCCTCCAGAGAACCTGTAAAATTATGCCACAAGCAAGGCTGAGTATACTAATACTCAGCTAGACTTACCCGGTGTGAGGAGTCTACTCCTCTACCTCTAGACATGCAGCTGTTTGGCTGAGGGTTTGGTTGCCAAAAGCACTAGCTAAGTTTAAAATCAAGTTTTAGCTTTTTCAAGTTTTAGTGTGACTCTCTTAAGACTAAATGTGTACTATCTAATCATTCATGGTATTAAGCAATTTAGCAATCAACATCTTTTGCTAAATCATCACATTTCCACTTGTTACTCAATGCAGTATAATGGATCAAGCCGTCTCATTAGCTGTGAGAAGCAGACGATTCGAATCATGTTTTTATCCTTGCAAGGTAAACCTAAACACACGACGTGGCGAGGCACTCCGTCCCCGCACATATCAACCATCCCCATCGATTCCCCGTCAGCAGATCAGGGCTCACCGCCTTGGCGTACAATGCCTCATTGACCCCGACTTGCCGTCGTGCAGTGACCGCACTTGTACCCACCATAACCGGAATGGGAGACCACATCTCAGGTCGTGTGAGGGGTAAAGTCTGCTGCCAGGTTCAATCAGGTACAAGGCTTACCGATTTACCATATTTCTCGGCATGTGCTTAGTAGGTTCAAACGCTTGACACAGGTATTTGCATGTTAATCCTTATTCCAATTCCATCTCGTAGACCACGCATCCCCATGGATCCGTGTCCATAGACCAACACCAGTATGATATGAAAGTGGATACAACCAATTTCCAGACCTCGCGCGAGTGCTAGAAAATCACTCGACTTCTACCGAGATCCCTAATTAGTAAAGCAGCTACTCGACCTAGCATACTAGTATCCATCTCAAAAGGTATCCTGAGTCATGCAACTAAGGTTCCAAACAACTCCTACACTTAAGTGCACAGTACAAGCCTACAAACATTAAGTGCAGTAAAATAGCATATAGAATAGGATATGCATAATACCGGGGCTTGCCTTCCAAAGCTGGGGCAGGCAGATCCTCTATGGCAGGTTCTGGTGCTGGATCCTGGGCTACCTCCTGAGCAACTCATTGCTCCGGCACGAGGATGTACTCTCCGTCCGCGAGGTTGCAATCTATCGAATGCAATGAATAAGAAATATGTATGCTATGATATGCTGGATTTAGTAACCATTATGCTTAGTGAAGAAAAACTAAGTTAGTTGATGACTTAGGGTTTCCTTGTTATCAGAAGCTCTTAGTGGTTTATGCTTATCAATTTAGGTTTGAGGTTTTGCTTAGAGGTAAACATAGTGGATTGAGATTTGGATTGCCCTTTAAAGGTTCTATTAGGTATTCAAAGGTTTTGTTGTTTAGGTTAGGGCAACATTAATCTCCACTACTAATTTCTCTTTTTATTGTCTTTTTATGCTCTTAAGGGGGTTTGAACTACAACAGTGATTTCAAAATTTCCAAAAATTCTGTAAATATTACAGTGGGTGAATATTGGTCCCTGAAGTCTGTCCTATAAATTTGAGGTCAAAAATAAATAGAACATGCCCTGGACAAAAATAACAAAAGTTGGGGCAGAGGGGTCACTTTGCACTACAACTCTGATCTAGGTGTGGGTTCTGTACTAAAAGTTATTTTTGCTGGTATCTATGGGTAATAACATGCTTTTGTGCCAAAAATCATAAAGAGTTACTTAGTGATTATTCAGTTATGATTTTCTAAAGTTTAATGCCAAAAAGACACTTATAACTAACTTGCTATTTAAAAAATATCAAACAACAGAACTTTTATTTTTCTTAGGTTCTTCTTAGCACAAGAATAGTCATTCCTAAGGTAGGGGTGTTTTCTCCTTAGGATTATTTTCTTATGACTTTTCAAAGTTTTCTCTGTTTTTCATGAATAATTGTGAGTGCAATTTCCTTTCACTAGACTATGGTTCAATAGATTTGTCTTGTGAACTACATAACTTAGGCATGCTAGGAAAAATATGGTTGCCCCATGGTTTCCCTTTTTAATCCCCCTTTTTAATTTTCCTAAGTTTGAGCATAAACAAGTTTCAGTGAATAAACCTTCCTTAACCTTGTATACTGGGGTGTTTATTAATTTTAAATAGTGTATCTACTAGGTTAGTGTCTCCACTATTTTTCTTAACTCTGGTCTAACAATATTTCTATTTTTCCCTCTAATATTAAGTTTTGGGCAGTTTTCTTATTTAATTTAAAACTCTAGAAAATATTACAAGAACTATGGGGTTTATCATTTTTGCCTGATAGTTTATATTTCACAAAGTCTGGCAAAATTGGTTTGACTAATTTTGGATGATTATTTTTCAAGTTATGCATTTATTAAGTTCTCTGAAATATTTAAACGAAAAGTAAATTCGAAAAGGAAAAGAAATACAGATTTGCGCTGAAGTCCCATGGTTTTCTCCTGCTTTTCTCTCACAAAACAGCCCTCGGTCTACTATTTGCATGAGTCACTGACCTTGCACAAAACCCCCTGGACTCAGTCTAAATCTAACCCGCGCTCCCTGGCTAACGGAAACAGTACCCGTGGTACAAATCACGGCGGCGAGGCTTACCGGCGGCAGTAGAGCTCCGGCGGGGTGGTCAGTGGCGTCGGGGAGGTCACGACGGTCACGTCGGTGTGTGTGTCGGTGTCAGAGGTGGTCGGAGCTGTCCTAGCCACGAGCGCAGGCGAAGGAGGTCGTCGGTGGCTCCTGCTTCGGCCAAACCACGGCGGTAGGGTTCAATTAAAGTGCGCGAGGAGCTCCACGGGGTGATGTAGAGGCCATGGGCGCAAGGAATTGAGAAATGGTGCAGAAGGTTACCTGGTCCACGTGCTCCGGCGGGTTCACGAACTCCGACGAGCGCGATTAATTGTTCCGGTGGGGCTAGTCCTCGGCTCAAGCTTGGACAAGCTTCACGGCCTTCTAGGGAAGCTATCCGAGGGCTTGGATCGAGCGGAGGTGGGTAGGAAAGGGTTTGGCCACGGTGGTTGCCCTCGGGCGGCTCTGGCGGGTCGCGGGGAGGTCACCAGAGCTACTGGCGAGCTCGGGAGGGTTAGGCGCGGTGCGGGGGAGGCAACGGGGAAGATGGCCGTGCACTAGGGTGGGCTTTATAGCCGTGGTGCGGGTGTGGGCACGGGGCGGGCGAGGGCGCATGGGGGTTCGCGTGCGGGCGTGCTCTGGACGCGCCCTCGAGTGTTAGCCCACGTCGAACACGTGGGGGTTTACTTCTGCCAGGGTTCAACAGTCGATTTGGTTGACTTAGCGTGCAGATCTTAGCAAAACCCCTATGTACGGTCTCTTCTCTGCACCAAATCCTACCTTTTTGATGTGAGTTACAAGCAAAGATATGGTCAGGGTAGAGAGAGATATGGGGGGTGAGAAGTTGGCTCTGTCCGAGCTGTCCACACCGAGACAAAAGCCATGCCGAGTCGTGTCAAATGGCTTAGGGTTGGGTTCAAACTTTTCTAGGGTGTTCTAGGGGCATTTGGGCGCCATTTTGTCAATTGGGCCATAAGGTTTTGAGTATGGGAACAAGGTGATGTTTGATCTTTGAAAGAGGGTCGGTTTTTAACTTGAGAAAAACCTGATTTTTCCTTTATGTCTTTCTCTTTGGTGACCTTTTTGGGGTTTTTCTGAATTCTTTTTGGGGTCACTCTCTTTCTATGTTTTGTAGGGTATTAAGTGTACTATAACTTTTATAATTAGTCCAAGTCATGATAATGTGATCTACATAGACTTTTTGCCATAATCCCCTCTAGGGCTCCATTTGCCTATAAGGGATTTGAATTAGGGCTTGAGTCATTCTCTTCTCTTTAGTGCATGATAAGGCTAAGGCATGACTTCTAAGATGGGTTACACCTACTTAGGATCTTGATTCCTATGTTTGGTGTATTTTGCTCAAACTAAACCACATGTGATGATGGGTTCAATACTGTAGTCTTGAGTGAAAACCCTAAGTAACACCTGGGGTGTTACATCACGGACCTCGATGTGAATACTTTGAATAGGACAGAGGATGGCGGGTTGTTTTAAAGATTTTTTGGGGTTTCTTTTATAAATTTGCTTCAACGAAAGGGTATGGATATGTATTGGCCATTGGATTAAAAGCCCACGGCACAAATCAGTCAGATTTTATAACGAATCGGTATACCACCCCCACCCATGGATACTGAATCAATGGTCTACAATAGTCCACCCTTTGATCCAAGCCTATCCATCCAATTGAGCGCCTACGGTTCGGATTTTAAATAGTTGCACCCAACCCACAATACTCCGATCATGGATCAACGGTAAGGATCAAGGGCCCAACCAGTATCCGCTAGGTCTAATCCCGACCATTACTTTGCAAACCAACGGTCCGACACGTTCTTCTCACGCGACGAATACTAGGTAGTGACGCCGCCTGCATGCACAAGGTGACCACACCAGAGAACGATAATATGACGTTCCATACCCCCCCACGACCCTAGCTAAGCGCAAAAGAATGCGGTGACTAAGAGCATCACGAGGAGGTCATTCTTACCTTGCATTGCGCGGCGCAGAGCCCCTGCCCACGACACAGGATGTCCTGGCGGTAGAGACTCAACTCTGGCAACAAATTCCGCTACCACCCACTGATCCCAACCCTGTAAACACACAACAGAACGTTCCCAGTTCCTAGGCCAATCTTCTAGATTCTACGCCGAGGACGAAGCGACGGGATGGACACAAATCGGCAAGGGTGGTAACACGGTGAGGTGTTGCTTCTCTCCCCTGGCTACTGCGCTCTCGTTGATAGCAGTGAGATGAGAGGGGAGGATAGCAGGTGAGTATTTATTTCCCCTAGAGACCGGATGAGAGGGGGGTTGCTCCAATGGCCACCGGGATCTGTGGTGATGGCCACAGATTGAGCTCGGACAGCAACAGACTTCACCATGCGAATGATGGGAAGACTTGGCAACCCGGCCCCAAATGGCAGTGATACGCAGAGTGAAGCTGACTGTGGGGACCCACTTGTTGAATGGAGCCATGGTGTTGCAGCGCTTGAGACCGACTGCTGAACCGTGGGTCCCGCGCCGATGGCGCAACTGCGGCACGCGACCCTGCGCTGAGTGGCTGGCCAATGGACCCCACATGTCGGCGCCAACATGCGCAGTTGGGCCGGCTCAGCGAGAAGCTGAGATGAACTACACTTAATTAATTTTTTTTGTTCTAGCCCAGGTAGCTCTTCCTCTTTTCTTTTTCCATTTTCTTTATTTTCATTTGAAATTTCTGTTTTGTTTTAGTTTTAGATTTTAAAATTCAAAGTTGAGTTCAAGGTCTCAATTTAAATTTTATATGCACCACTCAAAACTTCAGCATGCCAATGCAAAGATTTTATTTTATATATATTAATGATTTTATTTAAGCAAAATGCTTTAACTATGCCACACACATATTGTTCACTTAATACAATATTATTTTGGATGCGGAGTTTGAGTAAAAGTCTTTCCAATATTCCATTACTTATTTAATGTAAGATAAAATGTTTTCTAATGTATAATCTCCTTTAAGAAATACTAGTGATTGTTTCAAAATTTATAGCAAAGTCCATATAATGATCTTTTTCATTTAATCCCTTTATTTAGAGTTAATATTTGTTTTGATCTTTGAAGGAATCCTTCTTTTAATAAATCCCTAAGTATGATTTTGGGCATTGCAAATTCTACCCCCTTAAAATAATCTCGTCCTCGAGATTAATAAGGAAAGAGATATAGTTAGTTTAGTTTTGTTTATAGTTTTAGTTTCTAGTTTTGAATTGGTTTCTATATTAAGAAGTTTTCTTATCTTTTACCATTAATTAGTGAGTGATTAGAAAAGTATTAGCATCCTTTCATGTCTAGCCAATAAGCAGGCAAGATGAGATTTGGTTCAAAGCGAGGATAGGTCCAGGTAAGAAAGGTTAGGGTAAGAAAAACTTTAAACTAAATGATGGATCTTGACTCATTTTGGAGACCTGGTGTGACTCTTATCCTTCCTTGACGAGGTTTATCTCTTTCTCCTTAAGTCTGAGTTAGGGACCTATGGTCTTGGTGTTAGATAGTATTATCTGAGTTGGGATAACAAATATGGGGTAGGTAGGATAAACAAAGTTTTACTTTGCTTTTGGAATAGATGGATTAGGCAACCTGTGATGTATGTTAGGCTGTTGTTCACAGACGAGTTGGTCTAAGACATTATTTTAGGTTAAGATATGTTTGTAGAAGCAGTGTCTAATCCATATCACCCATATTAACTAACCTGTTAAGTAACTCACATTGGATTAGATCAACTTAAGGTTAGACTTGGTTAGGTTAGATTAATCTATTAGATTACTTTAGATTAGATCGTATTAGATTAGATGGGATCTGAATTAGATTGGTATAACTAGATTAGACAAGATATGATCTAATTACTTTGGATTAGATCATAGTTGTTACTCTAGGGTGAAATGAGTAAAGGATAGGATGATAAGATAGAATCTTTTATGGGATGGATCTTGTTAGAATAGAATCTTTTAAGATGAGAGGAATCTATTGAGCTAGAAATTTATTTAATTGTAATATTATAAGTTATCTAGTTATCTTATAGACAATTTTTTGCCTATGCATATGCAGATGAAATTGTGGACATTACTCCACAACTCATCACACTCAATCAATGAGTCAATTCAAACAGTTATCATAAGAACAAGCATCCAAGCATATAGACACCTACAAAAGTAGTTTTGTTTTTGTTCTTAAGATTAGGTCGCCTATTCCTAGAGGGCACTTTAGATACATGATTTCAAAGAGTAAGAATAATCAGAGTAAAGTAGTAATAGATGAGAAAATATTAAGGAAATCTTAGAAAGAATATGAGTAGCAAAGGTAAGCAAGTAAGGGTTTTGTTTAGTTCTATCTAGGTTACATCCTACAGTCAACATTCTTCTGATACCACTTCTGTCACACCCGAATTTAGGAGGCAAACCCGGGCGTGAATCAAATGTGTGCTAGAATCAAGTCTCACACATATGATGACTCATGGTACATAAACGAATGTCACATATTTAATATATAATAGGAGTTCTATATAAAATAGCTATATAATTACATCATAAGAAGGCAACGATCCAGCAATCATAGTTGACTAGGAGACGAGGCCAAGACCTCTCATGAATCATCACAACATCCTTCATGCTCCTTATCTTGTGGTACCTGTCCTTGACCTAGGGGGGATGTGAGTACATCAAGGGTGAGCTCATATACGTTCATTGCTCAACAAGTTGTGGGAAATAATGTGCATGAGCTCACTTAAAATGGGGCTCATGTGAAGTGTAAGGCTTACCAAAGGAGATGGTTAAAGCTGAGCATTGATTTTAAATTTGGTCAAAGTTTTATTAGTAGTTACTGGGTATAAGTAGATACCATCCCAAATAAATAAGAGATCAAAATTAATAATAAACCCACAATTCAATGAATATGACAAATTAAGTTTAGTTCCATAAATTACCCATGTGAGGGTCCGAGCTGCTCATGACTATGGGCACGACTGATATACCAGTTTTACACTATGCAGAGGTTGCACATCTTTACCCACAAGTCATGTTACCCATTTTACAAGGGATCGCGACTTCCCATTCGTCTCTACCGAGGAGATGAGGCAGGGTAGCACTACGAGGCCTTAACAAAGTTCCACTAGCTTAAGAAAACTCGCTACGGTTTCTGAGAAGGGCAATATAGCAATCCCTCGTCCAAAAAAACATAGTAGCATGATCGACACGAGAACCTCCCTATACCATAGCTCCTGTACCACCCTTGCCCCTTTGGGGGTAATGTAGTCCTCCACTAGCTTTCCTAATTAGTCAGACAAGGGTATCCAATACCACCCTTGTGGTAGCACTATTTTCCCGGGTGGTCACTCCATGTTCCAATTAACACAATGATCTTGTCATGAACAATAATAAACCAGCAATAATAGTGAAACATGATAATAATTCAATAAATCATTAATCCCAAAACCATGTAGAGCAATAGCAATACTACTCAATAGTTCATTTGTTTGCAAGATGTAGGATAAACAATATTAGGGAAGCCTATTAGGTCCCATCAAATTAACCTGAGCATGTCACAGTGATTATCAGGAACGTTATTAGGCAAAGAAGAGTGATCAAGGGCACAACTTGCCTGTGACTTGAGATTCCCAGGTACTTCTCTAAGCTTGTCTTCAAGTTTCTCGTGACCTCACTGCTACTCATAGCAATACATACAAATAGGCAAGGAGTTCATAAACATAACAGTACACCAAACATGAGAACAAACAACGTAAGAGTATTCTATGCGATGCTACACGATCATGGGTTCAAGAACCATTAAAATCGGAGTTACGGTGAAAAAGATATGATTTTCTGAAATTTTAGGTGATTAACTATGAAAACTATGTCTTTGTGTTGCTTAACATAAATCATGTGATAAAATATAACTAAGTTTACTCCACTCTTAATCTGGACCAATTCATATTTTAGTCAAATTATATATGAACCAAATTAAAATACTATATCAACTTAGATTACCCAAGTTAATTAATAAGCATAGGTTAAACGAATTGGTTATTTATTTTTTAGAACATGTTGCATGGTAAAATAATGTTACAAAAGCAAAGGAAATATTATTACGAAGCTAATACAATTGGAACGGACTAATTCGAAGTTAAAATGAGGGTGTTGTGAAATTTACAAGTTTCTGGACATATAAGTATTATTTTTATATCTAAAATAGTTTCTAGGAGCTAAACTGCAAAACTCAGGGACCTCGATGTGAATACTTTCAATAGGACAGAGGACGACGAGTTGTTTTAAAGATTCTTTGGGTTTTCTTTTACAAATTTGCTTCAACGAAAGGGTATAGATATGTATTGTTTGTTGGATTAAAAGCCCACGACATAGATCGGTCGGATTTTATAACGAATCAGTATACCACCCCCACCCTTGGATCCTGAATCAATGGTACACAATAGTCCACCCTTTGATCCAAGCCTATCCATCCGATCGGGTGCCTACGGTTCGGATTTAAAATAGTTGTGCCCAACCCACAATACTCCAATCACATATCAATGGTATGGATCAAGGGCCCAACCGGTATCCTCCAGGTCTATTCCCGACCGTTCCTTTCCAAACCAACGGTACACGTTCTTCTCCCGCGACGGACACCAGGTGGCGGCGCCGCCCGCCCGCTAAGGGTGACCACACTGGAGAACGCTGATACGGCGTTCCATACTCCCCCACTACCCCCAGCTAAGTGCAAAAGAATGCGGTGACTAAGAACATCACGAGGAGGTCATTCTTACCTTGCATTGCACGACGCAGAGCCCCTGCAAACGACACAGGATGTCCCAGTGGTAGAGACTCAACTCCGCCGACAAATTCCTCTACCACCGACCGATCCCATTTGGTAAACCCACATCAGAATGTTCCCAGTTCCTAAGCCGATCTTCTAGACTCTACGCCGAGGACGGAGCGACGAGATCGACCCAGATCGACAAGGGTGGTAACACGGTGACAGCATTGCTTCTCTCCCTGTCTACGATGCTCTCACGGCTAGCGGTGAGATGAGAGGGGAGGATAGCAGGCGAGTATTTATTTCCCCCAAAGACCGGGCGAGATGGGGGTTGCTCCAACGGCCACCGGGATCTGCGGCGGCGACCACGGATTGAGCTTGGACAGCAACAAACTTCACCATACGAAGGATGGGAAGACCTGGCAACCTGGCCCCATACGGTGGTGATACGCAGAGTGAAGCTGACAATGGGGACCCACTTGTCAGATGGAGCCATGGTGTTGTAGCGCGCAAGACCGACTGCTAACCCATGGGTCCCGCCCGACGGCGCAACTGCGGCGTGCGACCATGCGTTGAGTGGTCGGCCAATGGGCCCCACATGTCGGCGCTAACATGTGCAGTTGGCTGGCTCAGTGAGAAGCTAAGATGGGCTGCACTTAATTAATTTTTTTGTTCCGGCTCAGGTAGCTCTTCCTCTTTTCTTTTTCTGTTTTCTTTATTTTCATTTGAAATTTCTATTTTGTTTTAGTTTTAGATTTTAAAATTTGAAGTGGAGTTTAAGGTCTCAATTAAAATTTTATATGAACCACTCAAAACTTCAGCGTGCCAATGCAAAGATTTTATTTTATATATATTAATGATATTATTTAAGCAAAATGCTTTTAACTATGCCACACACATATTGTTCACTTAAATACAATATTATTTTGGATGTGGAGTTTCAGAAAAAGTTTTTCCAATATTCTATTACTTATTTGATGTAAGATAAAATGTTTTCTAATGTATAATCTCCTTTAAGAAATACTAGTGTCTGTTTCAAAATTTATAGCAAAGTCCATATTATGATCTTTTTCATTTAATCCCTTTATTTACAGATAATATTTGTTTTGATCTTTGAAGGAATCCTTCTTTTAATAAATCCCTAAGTATTATTTTGGGTATTACAGATAAGGAGCATGAAGGATGCCGCGATAAGTTCGTGAGTGGTCTAGGCCGTCGTCTCCCAGTCAACTATGGTTGCGGAGGATCATTGTCTTCTTATGATGTAATTGTTTAACTATTTTGTACAGAACTCCTATTATATAGTAAAGATGTGACATTTGTTTATGTATCATGAGTCATCATATGGTTAGACTTAATACAAGCACACATTTGTTCATGCCCGGGTTTGCCCTTAAATCCGGGAGTGACAGAAATGGTATCAGAGGAATGTTGACTTTAGGATGTAACTTAGACAGAACACTGGATAACCCTTACCTACTTACCTTTGCTATTCTGATTCTTGTAAACTTTCCTCAATATTTTCTCATCTATTGCTGCTTTACTCTGATTACTTTTACCTTTTCTCTTCTATGAACAAAAGTGGATTTCACACTTTGAAATCCTATACCTAAAGTGACTCTTAGGAATAGGAGACCTACTCTTAGGAACAAAAACAAAACTATTTTGTAGGTATTTATACGCTTGAATGCTTGTCCTTATGATTCCTGTCTGATTTGGTTCTTTGATTGAATGTGATGAGTTGTGGAGTATGTCCACAATTGCATCTGCATATGCATATAGGCATAAAAACCTTATAGGATAATTAGACAACTTAGATATCCACCATTAAAATATATCTAGCTTAATAGATCTATCTCATTTTAAAAGATTCTAACTCATCCTAATAGATTCATCTTACCCTAATAGATCTATCTAATCTAAAGGAGTCTAATCTAGTCATATCCAGTCTAATCTAGATCCCATCTAAATTAATGTGATCTAATGTGAACTAATCTAGTATGGCTAATATGATCTAATCTAAAGTGAGTTACCTAACATGCTAGTTAATCAGATTAGACCCTACTCCTATAGACATGTTTTGACATAAATTTGTGCCTTAGATCAACTCGTCATACATAACAACTTAACCTACATAATAGGTTACATAACCTATCCGACCGATCTAGAAGAAAACAACCAAACTAGATTTTGACTAATCTCATTTAACTCATAGCCACCTATTAAACTAGCTACTCTACTGTCACACCCGGTTCTGGGGGCAAAACCGAATGCATAGCATATGTGGGCTACGATCCATTTTTCCACACATATGTTGACGTTACAAGTATAATATATTAAAAGACAATGCAATAAAGGTGTAAAGAGAGTAACTTTATTACATCATCTGAATCATTGTATCTTTAACAAGTATCAAAATCAAAGTAAGGCGGAAATAACATGGATAGTCTTCCACATGAAGGTGACTGGCGCATCGTAGACTCAAAACTCATCAACGTCATTAGTGAAGTCTTCAGCATCACCCTCTGATCAAAATATTAGCAAGGGTGACCTCACTTATGGTCGGGCTCAGCAGGTGGGGGAAAAATTAATGCAAGTTAACAAGGCAGGCTATGGATAAGCGGTAAGCATTTTAGTTGGTCAATATTTTATTAGCAACGCCTGTCTTACTAATAAGTGTGTATCCCAAGTATCCCAATTAATCAAAGGTATAAGATTATATCAAAAGCACTTAAGTGAAATCACTTAAGCAAACCATTGGTAGATCATCAGATCACGATTTATTTTCCGTCTTTAAGTTCAATTATCATGTGAGGGTCCAGGTTGCTCTTAACCGTGAGCACGACTAACATATCAGTTTTACACTCTGCAGAGGTGGTACAACTTTATCCACAAGCCATGTATCCCATCTAGCCTGGGTTGATCGGACCCGTAAACACTGCCGAGGTGAATGGCTAGGGATCCATTATGAGGCTTTCACAAAATATCCTTAGTACAAAGCCACCCGCTAAGGTTTCCACGTCAGTATTTATGGCCCTTTGGGTGAGGTAACTTAGCGAAGACTACCACCCCATGTTAACATGAGCTGCCATCAAACCACTGCCACCCCCTCTTGCCCATCTTTCAGGTAGGGTTGCTAAGCACTAAGTCTATAGAGCTAATTACCAAAGCCAGAGCCATTATAGCACTCGTGGATGCACTGTTATCCTGGGTGGTCACTCTATGTTCCATTTAACACAAAATGTTCTTATTTAACCATCGGGTTAACATCATAATAAAACTTCATTTCCGGAACATAGTATCATTAAAAGAGTGACATCATATTCATCAAGTTGAGCAATAGCAAACATTGCTAAGCAAGGCATTTATCCTAGGGTAATTCAAGGAATAGGGTTGGTAATTCTAGGAAATCCTTAATTAGGCAAATCCCATCAAATTATGCAATATATCCAAAAAGTAAACATTATTATATGCATTACTTGGGTACAAATAGAATATGCAGAGGGAGAATCCACTTGCTTTGCTCGAAAGTGTCCTATGGGTCGTCCTCGAACGAGTTTGGTTCGTCTACCACACAGTCAACTTCTAGCATCGATTTACGTGTCGTACATACAAAAGAATACGTACGCCAAATAAATAAACATACACCATTACAGGAGAATCATTCACCATTACATACACATTCATACATCACACAATTATACTCATAAATGCGTCTTAAAGCGTAAATAATTATTAATCCATTATGACTACTACTGCGAGTTATTATTGGTGAAAATCTGAGTAGGTGATTATGACACTAGTGTTATCTAGTATAATATTTATAAACCTGTATTGGAAACTTTATGGAAAATAATTGTTACTAATAATAGACTTTTGGATTTTATTCTTTTTCTTTCTAAAATAGAATTTATACGTATAGCTAAAAATGTTCATTTATAAATCTCCTAACATTAATATTCTAAGAATTAATGTAAATTATTAATTGGACTTTTAATAACA
This sequence comes from Zea luxurians, assembly GCA_029449295.1. NCBI lineage: Eukaryota > Viridiplantae > Streptophyta > Magnoliopsida > Poales > Poaceae > Zea > Zea luxurians. Next base: position 36,831,526 of record JAOPSE010000030.1, on the reverse strand, counting down.
TAATCATGGTTATTATGACATAAATAAGTATTTTACTAATTCTAAGTAATTAAGTGCTATACTTATGAATACATTTATCATGACTAGTAAAATCTATATTTTCATCTGGCCGAGAATACGTGGCCTAGTATTTCTTCTATTTTCTTATATCAATAAAATTATACTTAAACCACTACTAAAAAATATCGTTCATGTGCTAAAGCGAGATGTGGCGGAACCGCCCGAATTATTCCAACTTAAGTGCCTAAGTCCCACCTTAGAGGCTAGACCACACTTAAATAGGAATAAACTGTCAGTCCCTCGGATCTAGTTTGACAAGGCCACTAATTAATAGGATCAAGTACCACATACTCACTCGAAGGCGAGGCACAGAGAAAATACAATAAAGCATAAAACCATAATTTAAAGGAGTACTAAGTATTATTACATCATCATTGGAGTTTTTGTAAAAGTAGTGACCATTGTTCTCGATGTAGTGGAAATTAACTAACGGTAAAGAAAAGGGAGGATGGGGAAGCCTGGCCCATCACTCCTCATGCTCCTCTCCTGTTGAGGTGGGGTCCCACTCGACAGTCCAACCTGGTGGCAAGGTGGTCGGCCAAGTCACTCCAGCGACCATATCCTCCAGAGAACCTGTAAAAATTATGCCACAAGCAAGGCTGAGTATACTAATACTCAACTAGACTTACCTGGTGTGAGGAGTCTACTCTTCTACCTCTAGACCATGCAGCTGTTTGGCTGAGGGGTTTGGTTTGCCAAAAGCACTAGCTGAGTCTGAAATCAAGTTTTATCTTTTCGAGTTCTAGGATAATAATTTAATCTAGATGAGTACCTAGCTATTCATACAAGGTATCAAACATTTTATCAATCAACATGTTTTGTCATTCACCTCATTTTCCACTTATTACTCAATGCAGTACAATGGATCAAGCAGTCTCACTAGCTGCGAGAAACAGACGATTCGAATCGAGTTTTAACCTTGCAAGGTAAACCTAAACACACGACGTGGCGAGGCACTCCGTCCTCACACACACATCAATCGTCCCATCGATTCCCTAGCAACAGAAAGGGGCTCTCCGCCTTGGCGTACAATGCCTCACTGACCCCGACCACCGTCGTGCAGTGACCGCATTGTACCCACCATAACCAGAATGGGAGACTACGTCTCATGTCGCGTGAGGAGGGCAATCTGCGGGCAGGTTCACTCAGGTACTAGGCTTATCGATTTACCATATTTCTCGACATGTGTTTAGTACATTCGAACGCTTGACACATCCGCATGTTAATTCTTATTCCAATTTTGTCTCGTGGACCACGCATCCCTATGGAACCGTGTCCACAGACCATCAACATTCCGTTATCAAAATGGATACAACCAATTCCTGACCTCGCACGAGTGCTAGAAAAATCACATGACTTCTACCGAGATCCCTAATTAGTAAAGGAGCTACTCAACCTAGCATACTAGTATCCATCTCAAAAGGAATCCTGAGTTCATGCAACTAGGGTTTCAGACAACTCCTACACTTAAGTGCACAGTACAAGCCTACAAACATTAAGTGCAGTAAAATAGCATATATAACGGTTATGCATAAAACGTACCGGGGCTTGCCTTCGAAAGCTGGGACACGTAGATCCTCCGTAGCAGGCTCTGGTGCTTGCTCCTGGACTACCTCCTGAGCAACTCCTTGCTCCGGAATGAGGACGTACTCCCCATCAACGAGATTACAATCTATCGAATGCAATGAATAAAGTACATGTATGTTAATGAGATGCCAATTTAGTAAACACTATGTATGGTGAAACAATGTTAAAGCAGTGGGTAAACTAGGGTTTCTTAGTGTTTTATACTCACCTATTTTAGGGCCTTGAGTGAAATTAAGAATTTAATTCTCTCCATTATGTTTTATTGGAAACTTAGAGAGATCTAGTTGTATAATATTAATTCCTTTCACAATTCCCTTTTTATTTTCTATTTATGCTTTTTAAACTGAGCTTGAACTACCATAGTGATTTAGAATTTTTTAAAAAATGTTGCAAAAATTATAGTGGGTAAACATTGGTCTATGTAGTTTGTTCTACTAATTTGAGGTTAAAAATAATTAGGGTAAACTTTGGGGCAAAAATAACAAAAGTGAGGATAGATGGTCACTTTGCACTACAACTCTGATTTAGGTGGGGGTTCTGCACTAAAAAATATTTTTGTTAACATCTATAGTTAATAACATACCTCTGTGCCTGAAATCATAGAAGGTGACTTAATGGTTATTTAGTTGTGATTTTCTAAAGTTTAATGTCAAAAAGACACTTATAACTAACTTGTTATTTGAAAAATATCAAACAACAGAACTTGTATTTTTCCTAGATTCATACTAGCAAAATATTTGTTATCCCTAGGGTTGGGGTGGTTCCTCCTTAGGGTTAATTTTCTTTTATGTTCTTACTGTTTTTACTAAATAAAATGCGGTGCATTTTCTTTGTACTAACACAGGGTTCAACAAATTTTTCTTATGAACTATATCCTCTAAGAAAGCCAAGAAAAATGTGGTTGCCCTCTGGTTCTCATTTTAATACCTCTTTTTCATTTTCTTAAGGTTTGGATCAATACATGTTTTAATGGTTAGTCTCTCCTTATCCTAGTATAATGGGGAGTTTAACATTTTTAAACAGTGTATTTGCTAGCTAAGGACATCTCCAAATTTTATCAACTTTAGTCTTAAAGTATTTTATTTTCCATCTATTTATTTAGTTTTGGGCAGTATGCTTATTTAAATTAAAACTCTAAAAAGTATTGCAGGAATCAGGGTGTTTATTATTTTTGCTGAAAAGTTCATAATATTTAGGACCTAGGAACATTGGTTTGACCAAATTTGGTTGGATAAAACTCAAGTTATGAACTTTTTAAGTTCTCTACTTATTTAAAAACAATAAATCTTAAAGGTTTAAGGAAATCAACTTTGCACGGGGACCCCTGGGGTTTTCCTTAACCAAAATCTTAAATTCGTGCCCCTGGGAACTATTCACCGGAGTCACTGACATTTCCAATAACCCCCTGGCTTTTCCTTCTCTTAACCCGAGCTCCCTCCTCGCCGGAACAGTAGCCGCAGAGGGGAAAAACGGTGGTGTGGCTTACCAGCGGTAGGAGAGGTCCGGTGGAGGGCTGGGTGAGGTCCGGGAGTTCCTAGCAGTCACGTCGAGGGGCGGATCACAGGCGGCGATGGCCGGAATAGGGCTGGCCGCGTGCGTAGGCGGTCGGGCTCGTCGGCGACGCGTGCTCTGGCCTGCTCACGATGGTAGGGTTCAATTAAAACGCACGTGGAGCTTCACTGGAGGTCAAGGATGCTGTAGGCGCAAGGAATCGACGAGTGGCTTACCGTGCAGTGTGGTCTACGTGCGACGGTGGCCGGTCGATGTCCGGTGACGTCAATCTGGCGTCTCCGGCGAGGTGATGCTTGGTCTGCGAGTTCGGAGAGCTTCACTGAGCTTCGGGAAAGCTAGCCGAGGGATCTAACGGGGTGGAGGAGGGCTGGAGTGGCCGGTCTACGGTGGCCGGGGCTCGGGCGGCCGCATGGCACATCGTGCACAGGGTGAACGCCTGTGAACTGGCGCTCGGGTGGGGATGGGAGTGAGCAGGGGTGTACGGTCGAGGCCGGGGTTGGCTTTATAGTCGCGGGCGCGAGGCTGGTGCGGCGCGAGGCTGCGCGGGGCCGAGTGTCGGGGCATGCTCTGGCATTGCCAGGGCGCGTCGAACACGTCGCCGTATTATTCTACCGAAGTTCTTGCGCCTGCTGAGCAGCCAAACGTGCGAATCTTACCATATGACTTGTGTAAGATTTCTTCCCAGCACCTAGAGCTATCTAGTTCATGTGAGTTCCAAGGCGAGATCGGGTCTGGCTTGGAAGATATGGTGGCGCCAAGTCTTGTCTGTCTGCACTGTTCATATCACAACAAAACAAATGCCAAACCAGTGTCAAACAACCCTTGTTTGGTTCCAAACTTTTCAGGGGTGTGCCTTGGGTAGTTTGGCTTCTTTTTGTTATTTGGACCCTAAGGATTTGGCACCAGCAACTTAATGAACATCTCCAATCTTTGGAAGTGGGCTGATTTTTAACTTAGAGAAAAATTGGATTGCTCTAGGGTGCTCTCCACTTGGGTGCTTGATTTGGAGTTTTTGTGGGATCATTTTGTAATACCTCCCTTACTATATTTGGTAGATGTATTAATGTACTTCAACTTTGGTAAAGGGTTCAAGTCATGAATTGGTCATTTGCATAGTTTTCCCCTTAATCCAAATGCTTGGGGGTCTAATGGCTCAAGAGAGGGAACTAGGGTTTTAGAAACTTTTTCAAAGGTGAAGATACATGAAAAGCTAGGGTATCCCTCCCATCATGACCATCACTTAGTTAAGCCACGGTTTCTAAAGTTTTGGTGCCCTTTCTTTCCATCTAAATAGATGTGATAATAGGCAATAGTTGCATGCATTTAGCTAGGGCCTTGGGTAACACCTAGGGTGTTACAGCCCTCCCCCCTTAAAGGAATCTCGTCCCTGAGATTGGGTAGGGATCCTTTAGAGGGGTGCTAAGAAGGTGCGTGCCTGCGTAGTGTGGTTTCTTTTGTCAAGATTTTCTAGTAACCTGCTCTTCGAATGTCATCCTCTTTGCAACTTCAGAAGGAAGCCCTTCTAGATTTTAGCTCACAGCTTACTCAGTTCTTGTTAACTATATTTCTCTTATACTTAGATTCAAAGGACAGTTGGGAGGTTTGGATTTGGGTTATGTATAGATTCCTTTGGGCAGAAAATCGGGGTAGTGTGAGCGCAGAAAATCCTCAGTTTCCTAAGTAGCCTCCTCTTCGGAATGGTTGCTCTAGTGGATCTTATACATTTTGATTGACTTTGCTCGAGTTGACCTTTCCTTTTGGTCCAATACTTTGACGGGGTGCTCTTGATATGACAAGTCTGGTCCTATCTCTAAATTAGGTTCGGATAGCACTTCTGTTGGTAAGCGGACACACTTCTTCAGCTGAGATACATGGAACACATCATGAATTGCCGACATGTGAGGTGGCAGCCTTAACTGGTAGGCTACAGGTCCACAAGTCTCTTTGATCTCATAGGGCCCAATATAGCGAGGAGGTAATTTGCCCTTGATCCCAAATCTCTGAACATCTTTGGTGGGTGACACTGTGAGATACACATGATCCCCCACTTTGAATTGTAGAGGCTTCCTTCTTTTATCATGATAGCTCTTTTGCCTAGCCTCAGCAGCTTCCAAGTTCTTCTTAATGACTCTGACTTTATCCTCGGCTTCAAGCACTAGGTCAGGTCCAAATATTTCCCTTTCTCTAGCTTGTGACCAATTTAGCGGTGTTCTACACCTTCTCCCATACAAGGCCTCGAAGGGTGCCATCTTCAGGCTGGATTGGTAGCTGTTATTGTAAGAGAATTCTGCCAGAGAAAGATAGTTATCCCAATTTTTGCTATACTGTAACACACACGCTCTCAACATGTCCTAAAGAATCTGATTTACTCTTTTTCTTTGGCCATCTGTTTGAGGATGATATGCTGAGCTTCTTATCACATTGGTTCCAAGTGACTTCTGCAGCTGTTCCCAGAAACGTGCTACAAACAGTGCTCCTCTATCCGACACGATAGTCTTTAGGATTCCATGCAAGCGCACTATTTGGTCAATATAGATCTTTGTGTATTTTTCTGTCTTGTGGTATGCACAGGCAAGAAATGAGCTGTTTTTGTTAACCTATCCACAATGACCCAAATGGAATCGTGGTGCTGGGAGGTGTTGGGCAATCTCACAATGAAGTCCATGCTGACGTCCTCCCATTTCCAAGATGGTATAGGGAGTGGCTGCAAGGTACCTGCTACCTTCAAATAGCTTGCTTTAACCCTTTGACAAGTGTCGCACTCAGATACATACTTAGCAATTTCTCTCTTCATCCTGGTCCACCAATATAAAGATCTGAGATCATGATACATCTTGTTACTCCTAGGGTGCATGGAAAATTTGGAATGATAAGCTTCGTCCAAAATTTTCTTCCTGAGTTCTGGGTCATTGGGGACAACAAGTCGGTCTTCGAACCATAAAATACCCTTGCTGTCCTTACAAAAGCATTTATATTTATCCACCTTTTGATTAAGCATTTCCTTAACAACTTGAACGCCCTTGTCACCAGTCTGTGCCATGATTATCTGCTCTTGTAAGGTTGGCTCAACTGAGATATAATCCAAGGTACCTGGTGAAACCACTTCCATGTTCATCTTGCGCAGCTCATCGCACAAAGCGACGACCTTATAGTCCATGGTTATACAGTTGCACTAGGCTTTTCGACTCAAGGCATCTGCCACAACATTTGCCTTGCCCGGTTGGTAGTGTACTTCTAGATCATAATCCTTGATCATTTCTAACCATCTCTTCTGCCTCATATTAAGATCAGCCTGAGTGAAAATATACTTAAGACTCTTGTGGTTAGTAAAAATATTACAAAGAGCTCCCATTAAATAATGTCTCCAGATCTTTAGAGCATGAACTACTGCTGCTAACTCCAGATCATGTGTGGGATAATTCTGCTCATGAGGCCTGAGTGCTCTGGATGCGTAGGCAATAACTCGGTTGTCTTGCATCAAAGCACATCCTAGTCCAGTGCTTGAATCATCACAATACACATCAAATGATTTGGTGTTGTCAGGCTGTGCGAGCACGGGTGCTGTTGTAAGATGTCGCCTCAAGGTGTGAAAGGCATCTTCACATTTCTGACTCCATTCAAACTTCACTCCTTTCTTCAATAACTCGGTCATTGGTTTAGCAATCCTGGAGAAATCCGGAATGAATCGCCGATAGTACCCTACAAACCCAGGAAACTCCGAATCTGCCGAACGGTGGTAGGAGGCTTCCAATCCATCACTTCTTGTACTTTCTCAGGGTCAACTGCTATTCCATCTTGTGAAATGGTGTGACCCAAGAACTTGATCTCCCTTAGCCAGAAATCACACTTGGAGAATTTGGCGTACAAGCGATGATCGCGCAGTCGTTGAAGTACGGTGTGCAAGTGCTTTGTATGCTCGTCTTTGCTTTTTGACTATACCAGGATATCATCAATGAATACCACCACAAATTTGTCCAACTTTGGCATAAATACTGAATTCATCAATTACATGAAGTATGCCGGCGCATTGGTCAGCCCGAAAGACATTACCAAGTACTCATAAAGTCCGTATCTGGTAGAGAAAGCTGCCTTCAGAATATCGCTGGCCCTGATCTTGATTTGGTGATAGCCCGAGCGAAGGTCGATTTTGGAAAACACCTTGGCTTTGACCAATTGATCAAACAAAACATCAATGCAGGGTAAAGGATACTTGTTCTTAATAGTCACCGCATTGAGAGGGCGGTAATCAACACATAATCGCAAGCTCTCATCCTTTTTCTTTACGAACAAGGCCAGACATCCCCATGGTGAAGTACTTGGGCGAATGAACCCCTTGTCTAGCAACTCTTGTAATTGTTTCTTTAGTTCTGCCAATTCTGCTAGAGGCATCCTATATGGCCTTTTAGAAATAGGTGCGGTCCCCGGTTGCAATTCTATGGCAAACTCTATGTCCCTGTCGGGTGGCATCCCTAGCAATTTGTCTGGGAAGACATCAGGGTACTCACAGGCTACTAGAATCCTTTCCATAGGTGATTCTACCCTGGTGTGTGCACAAGAATGGGTACAACCTTGGTCAGGTAGGTACAAGGTGATTTCTCCACAAATTGGTGAGTGTATTTCAATGGCTCCTGCTGCGACATCAATCAACGCATGATGTCGGGATAACCAGTCAGTTCCCAAGATGATGTCCATGCTCTCCAACCCCATGATAAGGAGGGTGGTTCTAAATATAATACTACCCAGTTTTATTGGCATTTGTCGGTTGAGTTGATAGGTGGCAACCCTGCCTCCTGGTGTTGCAATCATAACGACCACATTTGTGTGATGAAAGACTAGCTGACATTTGGCACTAAATTTTGCGCTGATGAAGCTGTGTGATGCACCAGAATCAAAAAGAATGACTGTAGGGTAATTTATAATGGAAAAGATACCAGTCATGACAGGTGCTCCCTCCAGAATATCAGCCAGTGTGGTCAAGTTCAGCCTGCCCTGCTTCACTTGCACCCTCTGCATCTTGCCTTGATTTTGATTTGCATTCTGACCCTGCCTCTACTGGTTTCTGGGACAATTCTTGGCATAGTGTCCGGTGCTGCCACAAGTGAAACACCTATTGTCATTGCCTTGACGGTACTGCTGTTGTGGCTAGTTGTTGTTCCTCTGAGCTGGGAGTTGAGAGCGGTTGGGTGCCTGCTGCTGCTGCTACTGTGGTCGGATCACCCATCGCCCCTGCTGCTGCTGAGGTCCTCTGCCCTGAGTGTCATACACAATCCTGAAGCGCTGAGGCTGTGTAGATGGTCCTGCCATAGGGGTCTTTCTCTTCTTCTCTGCCTGGCGGGCTGTGATGCAATCCTCATGAGAGATGGCCATGTTGACCAACTCATTGTAGCTGTTGGCCCTTACTGTGTTGAGAAGGTCACGGAGGTTAGTGCTGAGGCCCCTCCTGAATCTGTCTCTCTTCTTTTCATCAGTGTCAGCGTGGTAGCCTGCGTACTAACACAGGTCATTGAAAGCTTGGGCGTACTGCACCACGGTATGACTCCCCTAAGTGAGTGCCAGAAATTCGTTGAGCTTGCAGTCCATGATGCCTGCTGGTATGTGATGCCCTCGGAATGCTGCTTTGAACTCCCCCACTCAACCACGTGGTCAGCCGGCTGCATGGCAAGGAAATGGTCCCACCATGTCCTAGCGGGCCCATGAAGCTGCTGGGCGGCGAAACGGACCTTGGCCGCATCTGAGCACTCTCCATTAAGTAGTGGGAACTTTGATTCCACCACCCTGAGCCAAACATCAGCATCGAGTGGATCTTCCACCCTGGTGAACAACGGCGGCTGAGTACTAAGAAACTCCTGGTAGGTGGCCGCTGTTAGGGCACGCTGGTGGTGATCACCACCACCATAGTGCTGAGGCGGTGGTTGACGCTGAGCGAGCTACCGCAGAATCTCATTGTACTGAGCCATCAGCTCCTGCATGGTAGGAGGCTGTGGTGGCGGTGGAGGAATGCGCTGTTCTGTCCACGGCAGCGCTCTTCCTGCCATCTGAAATTTGGGAGGTTCTATTATCATACTTAAAATCCGTGATTGCATACGATAAAAGAACTTAAACAACAAAGTTTGCAGGATTCCAAATTTTGCTTCGCTTTTCACCACTGGTACCAACAGGATAAATTTTGATTCATGAATTTAAAGGAACTAAAAACCATTCATCATTCATCTTGCCAAAAGAGTTTTTACCAGTTACAGCTGGTCCAAAAGACTCAAATTTCTAGCCTAGTACATCCAAAAGCTAGGCTAGTTTCGAGGAAAGCTACTGTACTTCTACCCTAACTCTAAAATCTAACGAGCATACGAGGCAACACTAGACTCGGGGGAAGGTGGTCTTCCTACACCAGCAGTGTCCAAGGTAGATGCAGGCTCCGACTCCTCTCCTCCCTCGATATCTACATCCTCATCGGCCCCTTCTGCCTCCATGTCCTCAATCTCTTGATGGTGCATATCCAAATGTTGGTTGGCTTCCTCAAGCTGTTGCTGGGTGGTCTGGAGCTGGTCTTCCAAAACCTCAATAGTATTCTCACTGGCTTCCACCTGATCCTCGAGCTCTTGTATGTCGTTGGCCATCTGCTCCACCTAGAGATCCTTCTCCACCAGCTTAGTGGACAAGTCGACAACAAGGTCCTCCCTGTTATCCAGGGTGATCTTGGTAGACTCCACTAGGCCCATAAGCTGGGACATCGCCTCTCCTCATAAGGCCTGCAGACGATACAGGGCACTCATGCACCGAATCGTCAGGTGAGCGGTATGTCCAGGGTAGAGAGCCCACACATCCTTGGCATGCTCAACCCGATCCTTCCACATCAGGTTGTCCTCCTTCTCAGCGAGGAACAAGCCAATGGGGTGGGTTCGACATCTCCAAGGGGTGAAATCCATAGAAGGTCGCCAGCACATGCAGAGCTGTGGACTCTATAGTGTCATCGGCCCTGATACTGAAAGACTCCGAGTCCAGGGAGCACCAACCGGGCTATAGAGGATGAGGCTCCAAGGTCATCCTCACCCTACAGCGGGGCACTCGGTGCTCCTCAAACAACTGCACCGCGTACTGGGGAGGTGTAGCTTAACCTGCTCCCTGCAGTACCTCCCACAAAATGCGGGGAAAGCCCTCTCGTGCGAGACCGTCTATGTGGGATTGTGGGTTCCCTTCGTTAGTGGGTACGTGAGAAGTCATCTATGCAAGGGCAAGTGTAAGCGAAAAGAAATAGAACCAAAAATAAAAAGAGTTGGTGCAAAAGTCTAGCAATTTTCTGCGGACTTGGCTTTTCTAGGGTTAAGTTGAGATCTTCGATATAGATTTTTAAATCTTGTCATAGATATCTCTTTATTTATGCAGCATATTGATAATGACAATTTACTCAGATGGTAAAATAAGAAAAATGATGCATGCATGCTCGTCCTAAGCGTCCTCACATCAACATAGGGGTACAGAATTCTCGTATCTATATTGTAGTAGCCTATACGACATATTTAAATAGCCACCTAGCTACCTATCTAATATCCTAAGGCTTCACATCCTAGGTCTAACCTTATCGTCCTAACCACTATCTAACTTGGTTTCTAAGCAAGTTTTACTTTTGAAAAGGTAGGTAAATATGATTTATCGATTTCTCAGAGGTGGTACAAGCTCCGATACCAGCTATGGCAGAACCGCCCGAATTATTCCAACTTAAGTGCCTAAGTCCCGCCTTAGAGGCTAGACCACACTTAAATAGGAATAAACCGTCAGTCCCTCGGATCTAGTTCGATAAGGCCACTAACAGGATCAAGTACCACTTACTCACTCGAAGGTGAGGCACAGAGAAAATACAATAAAGGATAAAACCATAATTTAAAGGAGTACTAAGTATTATTACATCATCATCAGAGTTTTTGCAGAAGTAGTGACCATTGTTCTCGATGTAGCGGAAATTAACTAACGGTAAAGAAAAGGGAGGATGGGGAAGCCTGGTCCATCACTCCTCATGCTCCTCTCCTGCTGAGGTGGGGTCCCACTCGACAGTCCAACATGGTGGCAAGGTGGTTGGCCAAGTCACTCCAGCGACCATATCCTCCAGAGAACATGTAAAAATTATGCAACAAGCAAGCCTGAGTATACTAATACTCAGCTAGACTTACCCGGTGTGAGGAGTCTACTCCTCTACCTCTAGACCATGCAACTGTTTGGCTGAGGGGTTTGGTTTGCGAAAAGCACTAGCTGAGTCTAAAATCAAGTTTTATCTTTTCAAGTTCTAGGATAATAATTTAAACTAAATGAGTACCTAGCTTTTCAGACATGGTATCAAACATTTTATCAATCAACATCTTTTGCCAGTCACCTCATTTCCACTTATTACTCAATGCAGTACAATGGATCAAGCAGTCTCACTAGCTGCGAGAACAGACGATTCGAATCGAGTTTTAACCTTGCAAGGTAAACCTAAACACACGACGTGGCGAGGCACTCCATCCCCACACACATCAACCGTCCCCATTCGATTCCCTGGCAACAGAAAGGGGCTCACCGCCTTGGCGTACAATGCCTCACTGACCCCGACCGCTGTTGTGTAGTGACCGCACTTGTACCCACCATAACCGGAATGGGAGACTACGTCTCAGGTCATGTGAGGAGGGCAATCTGCGGGCAGGTTCACTCAGATACTAGGCTTATCGATTTACCATATTTCTCGACATGTGTTTAGTACGTTCAAATGCTTGACACAGGTATCCGTGCGTTAATCCTTATTCCAATTTCATCTCGTGGACCACTCATCCCCATGGATCCATGTCCACAGACCATCATCATTCCGTTATCAAAATGGATACAACCAATTACTGACCTCGCGCGAGTGCTAGAAAAATCACTCGACTTCTACCGAGATCCCTAATTAGTAAAGCAGCTACTCGACCTAGCATACTAGTATCCATCTCAAAAGGAATACTGAGTTCATGCAACTAGGGTTTCAGACAACTCCTACACTTAAGTGTATAGTACAAGCCTACAAACATCAAGTGCAGTAAAATAGCATATATAACATTTATGCATAAAACCGGGGCTTGCCATCGAAAGCTGGGGCAGGTAGATCCTCCGTAGCAGGCTCTGGTGCTGGCTCTTGGACTACCTCCTGAGCAACTCCTTGCTCCGGAATGAGGACGTACTCCCCTTCAGCGAGATTACAATCTATCGAATGCAATGAATAAAGTACATTGTTGGGGGCCTTCGGCTTCCGAAGGTCCTCAAAAACATGATTTGACAATGTTTTCCGAGTGAAACATGTGAACAGGTATCTTCGGAGTCAGGTTGCGGGTATACAAGAGCATGGTTAAGACGAAGCTTGGCTGGGATGGAAAGCGACCACGACGAAGGATAAGACAATCACGAAGCTATGTGCAGAAAAGCTTCGGCATGACGGCAGAAAAGAGGAACCGACTTAAAGATGAAAAGCCAAATTAAACCTCGAAGAGTTGCTATAGAGTTATTGATATATGTAGAGGGCATCAATGTAATTTTACATGGGCTGCGTCCCAGTGCCTATAAATAGATGAACAGTACTCCCGTACTGTTCAGGCTGACTTGGCATACGCTTTTTACATCACATCTGTACCTTTACTTTTCATCAATCTGAAGGTACATTTATAATTTGTCTTTATGAATTTGGTAATAAAAATAAGTTGATGATAATATTCGTATCATTATTCATGTTTCATATTGTTGGGGGCCTTCGTCCTCCGAAGGTCCTCAAAAACATGATTTGACAATGTTTTCCAAGTGGATTGTGAACAGGTATCTTCGGACTCAGAATTATGAACAGGAAGTACGATCGGGACGAAGCCTGAACCAGACGAAGGACGAGCTGATTACCAAGCTCTACGAAGGATGGTGCACAGCCGAAGCTGTGCGCATGGGAAGCTTCGGCGCGATAGCGGAAAGGGGAACCGACTTAAAGATGAAAAGACTACGTGGGCCTTGACAGATTTCCATAAGTCATTAACAAATGTAATGGACATGGGTGTAATTTTACGTGGGCTGCGTCCCGCGTCTATAAATAGATGAACAGTATTCCCGTACTGTTCACGCTGACTTGGCATTTGCTTTTGCGTCACGCTTGTACTTTTTACCTTCTCTCAGGACCGAAGGTACATTTGTAATTTGAAATCATTTCTATTTTTCCATGTTAATAAAATAGAAATGATTTTATGTTGTTTATATTATATTTCGTGCTGTACATGAATCCTTCGTCATTTACTTGTTATATTTACGAAGGTATGTCCCTTATGACCTTCGTCCTAAACTCATTATTTCCCAAAGGGGCATAATGTTTCGAAGGACGAAGGACTTTAACATTTAACACTTTTTATGTTGCCTTGTTCTTAACTCTTAGCATTTGAGAACAAGTCTCCAACATTGGCGCCCACCTCCGGTGAACTCACTTCCACTTCGAGTTTTTTGAACACCTTCGGAAGCTGTAGACCTTCGCTATGGCACCGAAGAAAGCTTCAGCGGCTGGGGCTGCAGCACTGCAACCGCTGGACCACAACCAGGAGACCGTCTCTCTTCGGGAGGCCCGAAGCCAGAAGAGAAAGGCCGTCAGCCCAACGCTTCAGGAGGAAGAGCTAGACCAAGAAATCAGGGATATGGAGATGCTACATCAACAGGTGCAGAGGAAGAAGGAGAAGATGGCCCGGCTAGCTGAGTTGCAACGGCAGATAGACGAAGCCTCTGAGGAAGTTCGCCATCTTACTCATGATGAGCAAAACAGAAGGCCTCAGCAGAAAGACCTTCATCAGGAGGGCTTCGTCAACGAAGATGACTGGTATGACAATTTCCATCAGGGAAATTTTGTTTTCGATGATGCTTCTCCTTTGTCCGCTGAGCTGCAGGCTACACCTTGGCCTCCATCCTATAAGCCACCCCAGCTTCCCATGTTCGACGGCCACTCAGACCCGAAGCAGTTCTTAATGAGCTACGAAGCAACAGTGTCTTCGTATGGGGGCAATGCTGCAGTCATGGCGAAGTCTTTCGTTATGGCCGTCAGGAATGTTGCTCAGACCTGGTATTCCTCCCTTCGACCAGGAACGATCACCTCATGGCAGAAGCTGAAGGATATGTTGTTAACCAGCTTTCAAGGATTTCAGACGAAGCCGGTCACTGCTCAAGCCTTGTTTCAGTGCACTCAGGATCATGAAGAATACCTTCAGGCGTATGTCAGAAGGTTCTTGCGTTTGAGGGCACAGGCACCAACGGTGCCCAATGAAATTGTTATCGAAGCCATGATCAAGGGGCTTCGTCCTGGACCTGCAGCCCAATACTTTGCTAGGAAGCCTCCTCAGACTCTGGAGAAGCTACTCCAAAAGATGGACGAGTACATTCGTGCTGATAATGACTTTCGCCAAAGAAGGGAGGAGGCCTTCAGGTTTTCTGAGATGACCAGGGGCTTCGGGGGACGATTCTATCCGAGGCATGTCAGGTCCATCCACAACACTCAAAATGATGACAAGGGGAGTCAGCAGAACAGGCCGCAGTGCTCCTCACAGGCTTCGGGGCAACAGCAAACTTTCTTTCGGCCACCAGCTCCAAGAGGCAGAGGCGCCAGGGGCTTCGGCGGGAGATTTGGAGATCAACCAAGGAGGACTTTTTGCTTATTCTGTGGTGAGAACAAGGGCCATACCACCAGGATGTGCCATGTCACCATCCAGAAACAAAAGGAGCTAGCAGAAGCTGCAGCGCAACAGGGACAGCCGAAGCAGGTCATGCATACTGCTTCGTACCATCAGCCTTACATCCCGGAGTACGTGGGCAACCACCCTGCAGTTTCCGTAGCTTCGGCAAGTCAACCTCAAGCTTCATGGCAACAGCCCCCGCCTCCACCTCCGCTGCAACAAGGCCAACAGCCAGAAGGGAGCCAATATGTTCCGCACCAAAGGGATCTCAGAGAGCAATCTGAAGCCCGTACAGTCAATAGTACTGTGCCAGAGTCGAAGCACATTTATTGACAAATATCCTACTTTGATAGCAGTCTTTTCCGTTTTAAGTTCTGTTTTCTGTGTAATAAAGAACACTTCAGTTTTCATATAATAGTTTCGTGGTTCGGTTATCAGAAAAACCTATCTTCTCTACAGGCTTAAGTTGCTGAAGCTTAAAAATTTGCGGTAACAAGGAGGACCTTCGGATTATTAGAAATCCTTCGAAGCAACAAAAAGTCGTTCTAAGGAGCGCAGAGTAAGTTGCCGAAGTTACAAAAAGTCGTTCCAAAGGGAGCGCAGTGTAAGTTTTTTGCTCCAAAGACGTTCCTAAGGGAATGCAGAGCTTATACCGCCTAAGTAAAAGGCGAAGAAGCTCCAAAGACGTTCCTAAGGGAATGCAGAGCTTATACCGTCTAAGTAAAAGGCGAAGAAGCTCCAAAGACGTTCCTAAGGGAATGCAGAGCTTACGAATATATTTTGTGTGTATCTTTGGAACAAATGTCATTTGCATAACATAACATCATCACATCATTTTGCATAACATAAGCATCATACATCATGTTGCATTTGGCAAAAGAAGGGGACACAGTATCAACCTTCGAAAGGACGCTTTGAGAAAGTGAAAATTGTGTAAAGTCACGAGGGAATACAATGATAATCTTCGGAATACAGCTTCGGAGAATATTTTTACGAAGCATGGACGAGCTTCATCAGAGCAATATCGAAATTGTATAGCTTCGGAGAGTGTTTTCATGAAGCATGAACGTGTTTCATCAGAATAATTTTAACGGAGAATGTCTTCTTCACGAAGCATGAAAAGAAGGGAAGGTGTTTTTTCGCCGAAGGCTCAAAAATGGTATGTATGTAGAGTTTCATGCATCATAAAGAATTGAATAATGAAAAGAGACTTGTATATTACATTCAAATGTACAAAATGTTACATAGATCACACTTTAAATGTTTTTTCTAAATAGCATCTAGTCTTCTCTTAATACTGCTTCGGCGGCTTCATTTAGAAGTTGATCAACAACTTTATCCATGATAGCTTCGGCCATTTGTTTAATTTCGTCATCCCCTTTTGTGTGGGGGTCGGCAGTCGATCCAGCAGCTTCTGAGGGAAGAGAACATTTCTTTATTACTGTTACAAATCGGGAGCAAAGTTTGAAATAAAAATTACAACACAATAAGAACGACTAATTAATACCTAATTGCCTTTCGGGCTCTGTACTTCTTTCGGCAGCTTCTGCCACTTTCCTAGCATCATGGATGCCTTTTTCACTTCTTTGAATTATTTCTTGCGCCATTTCTCGGCCGCCATTGTCCCAGATATCAGTGAAGAATTTACCGCCAACCATGCTGGCTTCGGTCGAGGGATCTTTGATATCTTCAGAGGATAGGGCAGCTTCGGACTGAGCTAAAGATTTTATATGTTCACAACATTTTTTCTCCAAAACAGCAGCAATTCCTCTGGCGCCTGAAAAAGCGCAGATGTCACCGCGGCTGCTCAGGATTTCCTCGAAGGCTTCTGCTTCGTGATTGATCCAGTCCAGTGGGCCTTCGGGATTCCCTCTTGAAAAGTCCTCTTCACTAGAAAAGGCGCCAACGCTGGCGAAGCTGGATTTTATCTTTTTGACGCATTCTACAGATTTAACATAGCAATTCCTCTGAGATGCACGAAGCTCCTTAACACTTAATTCTAAATTATTGACCATATGATCACTAAGTTCTCGTTTTGTTTCCTCAAGCACGCGTTCCTCTTTAGCTCTAGCTAGCTGTTTCTGAAGATCTTTAATTTCACGTTTTTGGGCTTCGGCCTGGATCTTTGCAGCAGCTTCGTCCTTTTTTACCTTGTCTACTAGTGTAACCAGAATTTTGTCTTTTTCTAGAGCTTCGTTTCTCAGTTTTATAACTTCTGATCGTAGATTGTTGAATGCAATCTCATAACTCTCATCTTCGGCACTCTTTTGTGCTCTCAATGCGTTGCTCAAGATCAAACCCTATAAAAGAAAGAATCCATATAAGAATAAAGGAATGAATTACGTATTGTAAATTTTTTTTCAAAAGTCTAATTCCCAAACCTTCAGGCTATTATATGCAAGACTATCCGCGAGATCTTCCTTCGTCATGGCGCATAACCCAGCTTCGAGCTTCGGGAATCCCATACTTCTAGCCATCTCTCGGCAGACAGATAGTTCTTTATTATCAGGAAGGCAGTACAGGAAGTCATCTTCATTTGTCCCATTGAATACTACTGCTCCCTTCGGATACTTTAACTCTCTAGCATAGTGATTCGCTTCATAGGTCTCTTCTTCAGACAGTTTCTTCCCCGAAGCATGTCGCACGATGTAATCGCATATGCTGGAGGGAGCTTCGAGGGCGGCAGTGTCAGTTTCTTCAACCAAAGCTGGTTCTGATATTTTCTCGGATTGTTCCTTGGCGGGCTCTGAAGGCCCAGCTTCAGCTTCAGCTTGTTGTTTCGAAGCTTCAGTAGATGCTTCAGCGAGTTCAACAGACTCCTTTGCGGTTGTGCTTGAAGATTTAATTGTCTCCAAGACATCCAGTACGTTCACCATTCTTTTTCTTCTTGGGGTCACCAATGGGCCCTTTTGATTTTTTGTTGTTTCGACATTTGCTGAAGGACTTAAAATTTCTGATGTTTTTGGCCCTTCAATCTTCGGTTTTTCTATTGCTGAAGGCGCTTCAGTTTTCTCTTTTATCTTCGGCACCGGAGCTGGTTCTGTAGCTTCAGGGGCCAAAGCAACTTCACCAATAAATTCTGGCACTGTGGCCGGCTCAATAAAACGCGTTCGATGGGTGAGCACCTTAATCTTTTTCCTTTGAGGCGCTGGCTCACTAGTGGCACTCGTGGTAGCTTCTGTCGCAGGAGAAGCATTTTTCCTTTTGCGACCCAATACCGGATAGTGATAGTCAGGGTAGATAAACCCGACTGCGTCAAACACACGGTTGAGCCTTTTCTTTTTTCGGCCTCCGAAGGCTGCTGATAGCGCAGTGTTCTCGGCCTTCGAATATGCCCCAAGCAGTTCATCACTTAATGTCTCAATGCTTTTCAACCAGTCATCATCAGGTTCAACAAATTTATCTGCATATTTGAATGTGTATTTCAGCCTAACCAGTCCGCCTTCGTCGGACTCTTTAATGGTCTCCTTCGGCATTTCCCACTTTTCTGCGAGTGGCCATACCCTGAAGGCAATGTGCTCTTGGACCAAGTCCCTTGTCCCAATGAAAGAGCAGACTACGCCGAAGGCTCTTTGGCATTCCTCGGCTGCTTCGTCCGTTTCAACCTTCGGCCTTCGAAGTCCGAAGCGTTGCCAGATGGGGCGCATAATGATACTCTTGACATTTTCTTGCGCTGTTAAGTCATTCTTTACATAGAACCATTCAGTCATCCAGGCTCCGGGCCACCTCTTCCGAAAAGTTGGCACAGGGCGGCTTGACCCGGAGCGGGCACCGAAGCTGTAACACCCAAAATTGTTGTGATATTGTTCTTTTCCCCAGGGCTTCGTCTCGTATAATAACTCATGAATGTTGCAGAAGCTTTTAGCGTTTGGTTCCAAACCTTGGCTTCTCACAGCCCAGACAAACACCCCCATTCTTATGATGGCTTCGGGGGTAATTTGATGAAGGTAGACTTGAAATGTTTTCAGGACTTCAACAACAAATTTGCTTAGGGGGAATCGAAGCCCAGCCTTCAGAAAGCTTCGGAAGATTACGACTTCATCTTCTTCTGGGGTGGGAGAAGTCTTTTCTCCAGCGTCAGCCCTCACAATAGATATATCTCGAAAATACCGCCCCCTCATATTATCAATATGACTCTGCTTGATAGTGGTTTTCCCGAAAACCGTGTGACTTGGCCGCCATGGTCGATCTTCGGCCTCTTCCCCACCACTTTCTACATCATAGCTGTCGCTGTCACCAGTATCTTCGGATAAACCTTCAAGAATCTCCTTGGTGATTTTCTCCGTATTGGTCTCCGCCATCGCTATCAGGAACCCCAAATTCTTCTCTTCCTCGAGACTCATCTTCGTCTCAGCAGGGATCTTCTTACCTTCAGATATCTTCGGAAACGCTAAAAAACTGTTTTCAGGGCCGAAGCTTCGAAATCAAAAAGGTCACCAATCTTAATGCACAAGAGCTAAAAATTTAGTGGACCGAAGCAGATGGCAAGTGTGCGTACCAAATGAGTTGGCAGGTGTGATCTTATTTATACGCCCAGGGCGTTGAAAATTGAAAGGTCCCGCTTGTCAGTGAATGTTGCTATTCTAGCAAAGGGAAGGTGTTTTTTCGGACCTTCGGCTCAAGGCCTTCGTCCATATCGCAATCTGAATTTATCGTTAAACAAATTAATATTGCGAGGGGCTACTGTTGGGGGCCTTCGTCCTCCGAAGGTCCTCAAAAACATGATTTGACAATGTTTTCCAAGTGGATTGTGAACAGGTATCTTCGGACTCAGAATTATGAACAGGAAGTACGATCGGGACGAAGCCTGAACCAGACGAAGGACGAGCTGATTACCAAGCTCTACGAAGGATGGTGCACAGCCGAAGCTGTGCGCAGGGAAGCTTCGGCGCGATAGCGGAAAGGGGAACCGACTTAAAGATGAAAAGACTACGTGGGCCTTGACAGATTTCCATAAGTCATTAACAAATGTAATGGACATGGGTGTAATTTTACGTGGGCTGCGTCCCGCGTCTATAAATAGATGAACAGTATTCCCGTACTGTTCACGCTGACTTGGCATTTGCTTTTGCGTCACGCTTGTACTTTTTACCTTCTCTCAGGACCGAAGGTACATTTGTAATTTGAAATCATTTCTATTTTTCCATGTTAATAAAATAGAAATGATTTTATGTTGTTTATATTATATTTCGTGCTGTACATGAATCCTTCGTCATTTACTTGTTATATTTACGAAGGTATGTCCCTTATGACCTTCGTCCTAAACTCATTATTTCCCAAAGGGGCATAATGTTTCGAAGGACTGAAGGACTTTAACATTTAACACTTTTTATGTTGCCTTGTTCTTAACTCTTAGCATTTGAGAACAAGTCTCCAACACATATATGTGTTCTTTTTTACCATCTATCGATCTTACGAAGGTCTTTTCCTTCGTAACCTTCGTCCTGAATTCATTATATCCAAAAGGACAAAATGCTTATAAGGACGAAGGAATTTAACATTTAACACTTTTTATGTTGCCTTGTTCTTAACTCTTAGCATTTGAGAACAAGTCCCCAACATTGGCGCCCACCTCCAGGTGAACTCACGTCCATTTTTTGAGTTTTGAACACCTTCGGCAAGCATCACGGAATCAGGATGTCGTTTCTCTTAGGGAGGCCCGAAGCCAGAAGAGGAAGGCCACTAGTCCAACGCCTCCGGAAGACGACTTGGATCAAGAAATCCAAAATTTGGAGATGCTCCATCAGCAGGTCCAACGGAAGAAGGAAAAGATGGCTCGTCTAGCTGATCTTCAAAGGCAGATAGACAAAGCCTCTGAAGAGCTTCGACATCTTGCTCAAGATGACCAGAACCAAAGGCCCCCCGCGCAGAGAGCTTCATCAAGAGGGCTTCTACACCGAGGGCGACTGGTATGAAGATTTCCATCATGGAAATTTTGCCTTTGATGATACTTCTCCCCTGTCAACAGAACTGCAGGCTATACCTTGGCCACAGTCTTACAAGCCACCTCAGCTCCCCATGTACGACGGTCATTCGGACCCGAAGCAATTCTTGATGAGCTATGAAGCAACCATATCTTTGTATGGTGGCAACACGGCGGTCATGGCAAAGTCTTTCGTCATGGCTATCAGGAGTGTTGCACAAACCTGGTACTCCTCTCTTCGGCCAGGGACAATCACTTCATAGCAAAAGCTAAAGGACATGTTGATAACCAGCTTCCAAGGGTTTCAAACGAAGCCAGTTACTGCCCAAGCTTTATTCTAGTGCACTCCGGACCACGAAGAATATCTTCAAGCATATGTCCGAAGGTTTCTGCGTCTGAGGGCACAGGCACCAACAGTGCCCAATGAAATTGTCATTGAGGCAATGATCAAGGGGCTTCGGCTGGGACCTTCAGCTCAGTACTTTGCCAGAAAGCCTCGTCAAACTTTGGAGAAGTTGCTCCAGAAGATAGACGAGTATATTCGAGCTGACAACGATTTTCGCCAAAGAAGGGAGGAAGCATTCAGGTTCTCTGAAATGACCAGGGGCTTCGGAGGAAGATTCCATCCGAGGCACATCAGGTCAATTCACAATTCTACTCAAAGTGATGACAAAGGGAGTCAACAGCAAAGGCCACAGTGCTCCTCGCAAGCTTCGGGGCAACAGCAAAGCTCTTTCCGGCCGCCAGCGCTAAGGGGCAGAGGCGCCAGGGGCTTCGGGGGGAAGATTTGGAGATCAACCTAGAAAAATTTACTGCCTATTCTGTGGTGAAGGCAAGGGCCATACCACCAGGATGTGCCATGTTACCATCCAGAAGCAAAAGGAGCTAGCAGAAGCTACAGCGCAACAGAGCCAGCTGAAGCAGGTGATGCATACTGCTTGGTACCATTCGCCTTACATTCCAGAATATGTAGGCAATCACCCTGCAGCCTCTGTTGCTTCAGCAAGTCAACCCCAAGCATCTTGGCAACAGCTTCCACCGCCACCACCAATACAACGAGGTCCGTAGCCAGAAGGGAGTCAGCACTCTCACCCCCAGCGGGACTTCAGAGAGGAGTCCGAAGCTCGCACAGTCAATAGCACTGTGCCAGAGTCGAAGCACATTTACTGACAAAATATCCTACCTCGACAGCAGTTTTTTCGCATTTTCGCATTCAGTTTTACTTTCTTTTTAGTAAGAAACAATTATGGGAAGTTTAAGTGTCTTTTATCGTTTTTTCAATTTCTTGTAACAGTTTAGCTTATTATCATAATGACAATATATATCTTCTCCATAGGCTTGAGTTGCTGGAGCACAAGAATTTATGGTGGCACGGAGAACCTTCGAATTACCAAAAACTTGTTCTAAGGAACGCAGTGCAACTTCTTCGAAGTAGTAAAAAGTCGTTCCTAAGGGAGCGCAGCGTAAGTTTTCTGCTCAAAAGTCGTTCCGAAGGGAATGCAGAGCTTACAGCGAAAAATAAACGCTGATTCCGCTGAAAGTAAAAGGCGAAGAAGCTCCTAAGGGAGGCTTACAGCGAAAAATAAACGCTGATTCCGCTGAAGTAAAAGGCGAAGAAGCTCCTAAGGGAGGCTTACAGCGAAAAGTCAGCGCTGATATAAAAAGATTGTGTGCTCTATTGCAGGGATGTGTGTATCTTCGGCACAAATATCATTTTGCACAACATAACATCATCACATCATTTTGCATAACATAAGCATCATACATCATATCGCATGTGGAACAAGAAGGGGACACAGTATTGATCTTCGGAGAATGTTTTGAAAAAGAGAAAATCGAGCTAAGGCACAAGATAAATTGAGAAGAAGTGTAGCTTCATTAGAGAGACAACATAAAACTTTTTTTATAGCTTCGAAGAATGTTTTCACGAAGCTTGGACATTCTTCATCAGAGAAGTATGAAAATTCTTGTGATATATAAAAGATTTTTTTCACGAAGCATGAAAAGAAGGGAAGGTGTTTTTTCGCCGAAGGCTCAAAAAACGGTATGTATGCAAAATTTCATGCATCGTAAAGAATTGAACCATAAATGGATTATATATTGTATTCAAAGTTACAAAGTATTACACATGTCACATTCCAAATATTTTTACAATAGCATTTAATCTTCCCTAAGAACTACTTCTGTAGCTTCGTTTAGTAGTTGATCGACAACTTTGTCCATGATGGCTTCGACCATTTTTCTAATTTCGTCGTCCCCCTTTGGGTGGGGGCCCGGAGATGACTCAGCAGGTTCTGAGGGAGGAAAGGATACGGCTATATTACTATTACAAACCGCGAACAAAGTTTGAAATCAAAAATTACAACAGAATAAAAACCACTAGTTAATACTTATTTGCCCTTCGGGCTCTGCGCTTTTCTTAGCAGCCTCGGCTACCTTCCTAGCATCATGGATGCCTTTTTCGCTTTTTTGAATGATTTCTTGAGCCATTTCTCGGCCGCCATTGTTCCAAATGTCGGTGAAAAATTTTCCACCAACCAGGCTTGCTTCGGCTGAAGGGTCTTTAATATCTTCAGAGGATAAAGCAGCTTCGGATTGAGCTAAAGATTTCACATGCTCGCACCCTTTCCTCTCCAAAATAGTAACAATTCCCCTGGCGCCCGAAAAAGCACAAATGTCCCCGCGACTATTCAAGATTTCCTCGAAGGCCTCAGCTTCGTGACTGATCCATTCAATCGGGCCTTCTGGATTCCCCCTTGTGAAATTTTCTTCGCTAGAGAATGCGCCAACGCTGGCGAAGCTAGATTTTATCTTCTTAACACACTCTATGGATTTATCATAGCACCTTTTCTTGGAAGCACGAAGCTCTTCAACATTTATTTCTAAATGATTTGCCCATTGATCACTAAGTTCTCGTTTTGTTTCTTCAAGTATGCGTTCTTCTTTAGCTCGGGCTAATTGTTTCTGAAGATCTTCGATTTCGTGCTTCTGAGCTTCGGCTTGAGCTTTAGAACTAGCTTCGTCTTCCTTTATCTTATCCATCAATGTAAGCAGAATTTTGTCCTTTTACAAGGCTTCGTTTCTTAGCTTGATAACCTCTGTTCGAAGGTTATTGAGAGCAATAGTGCAGCTCTCATCTTCAGCATTCTTTTGTGCCCTTAAGGCATTGCTGAGTATTAAGCCCTATTCAAAAAAAGAATGGATTAACATAAGAACAAAAGACTAATTCAAAATTCATAAACTTCAAAATTCACAATTTTTGTACCTTCAGACTATTGTATGCAAGGCTATCTGCAAGATTGTCCTTCGTCATGGCACAGAGGCCAGCTTCAAGCTTCGGGAACCCCATGCTTCTAGCCATCTCGCGGCAGACGGATAATTCTTTGCTGTCTGGGAGACAGTATAGGAAGTCATCTTCGTCCGTCCCATTGAACACTAGGGTCCCCTTCGGATACTTTAGTTCTCGGGCATAGTGATTAGCTTCAAAAATCTCTTCTTCAGATAATTTCTTCCCCGAAGCATGTCGCACAATATAATCACGTATTTTGGAAGATGCTTCGGGGGCGGCAGTGTCAATTTCTTCAACCAAAATCGGCTCTGTCATTTTTGTTTTTTCGGCTTCCAAAGTTGCCTCTGTCATTTTTGTTTCTTCGGCTTCCAAAGGTTTTACCTTGGTGGGCTCTGAAGGCCCAGCTTCAGTTTCAAATTGTTGCTTCGAAGCTTCAGCAACAAAGGCTTCAGTAGACACTTCAGAGGTTTCAGCAGTTTTCTTCGGAGTTATGCTTGAAGATTTAATTGTCTCCAAAACATCCAGCACATTAACCATCCTTTTTCTCTTCGAGGTCGCTGCTGGACCCTTTTGGCTTTTTGCTGCCTCAATTTTTGTAGAAGGACTTAAAATTTCTAATGTTTTTGTTTCTTCAGTCCTCGGTTCTTCTGTTTTTTCTGTTGCTGGTACTTCGGCCATTTCTTCGATTTTTGGCACTGGAGTTGGTTCTCTAGCTTCGGTGGCTGAAGAGGTCTCACCAATAAACTCAGGCACTGTGGCCGGTTCAATATAACGTGGCCGGTGTATGAGAACCTTTACCTTTTTTTCTCTTTGGCGCTGGCTCACTAGGAGCAGCTGAACCAATTTTCTTTGCAGAAGAAGTATTCTTTCTGTTTTGACCCCGCGCTACGTAATGGTAGTCGGGGTAGACAAACCCAATTGCATCAAATACTCGATTAAGTCTATTCTTCTTTCGGCCTCTGAAGGCCGCTGATAATGCAGTATCTTCGGCCTTTGAGTACACTCCAAGCAATTCGTCACTTATGGCCTCAATACTCTTTAACCAGTCATCATCTGGCTCAACAAACTTATCTCTGTATTTGAATGTGTATTTTAGCCTAACTAGTCCACCTTCGTCAGGTTCCTTGACGGTCTCCTTTGGCATTTCCCACTTTTCTACAAGTGGCCATATTCTGAAGGCAATATGCTCTTGGACCAAATCCCTTGTCCCAATAAAAGAGCAAACCACGCCGAAGGCTCTCTAGGTATTCTTCGGCTGCTTCATTCATTTTTACCTTCGGCTTCCGGAGGCCGAAGCGTTGCCAAATAGGGCGCATCATGATACCCTTGATATCTTCACGTGATTTCAAGTCATTTTTCACATAAAACCATTCAGTCATCCAGTCGCCGGGCCACCTCTTTCGAAAGGTTTCCACAGGGCAGCTTGACCCAGACCGAGCGCCGAAGCTGTAGAAGCCGAAATTGTTGTGATACTGCTCTTTGCCCTAGGGTTTTGTCTCATACAATAACTCATGTATGTTGCAGAAGCTTTTTGCATTAGGTTCCACACCTTGGCTCCTCGCGGCCCACACAAAGATGTTCATCCTTATGATTGCTTCGGGGGTAAGTTGGTGAAGGTAGATTTCAAATGTCTTCAGTACTTCCACGACAAAACTGCTCAAGGGAAATCGTAATCCAGCTTTTAAGAAGCTTCGGAATATCACGACTTCATTTTCTTCGGGAGTCAGGCAAGTCTTCTCTCCTTCGTCAGCCCTCACAATAGACAAGTCCCGAAAATAATCTGCCCCTCATATTGACAAGATGATTTTCTTTAATACTCGAATTACCAAAAACTGCATGGCTTGGTCGCCAGGGTCGATCTTCGGAATCTTCACCGCCACTATCCACATCGTAACTTTCACTGTCGCCAGTATCTTCAGATAAACCCTCCAAAATCTCCCTGGTAATCTTCTCTGCATTAGTCTTTGACATTGATTCAAGAAAGCCCAGGTGCATCTCCTCAGAAAGGCTTAGCATTGAAACACCAACAACTTTCTTATCTTCAGACATCTTCGCAAATGCTGACAAAGCGCACTCAAAACCGAAGCTTAAAAATTTAAAACCAAGTAAGTGCTGTTGCGTGCGGGCTAAAAAGTTGGGTGAGTAAAAGCAGGTGGCAAGGGAGCGTGCCAAATAGGCTGGTGCTGAGCTCTTATTTATACAACTAGCACGTTGAAAACTGGAGGGTCTCGCTTGTCAATGACTGTTGCTATTCTAGCAGAAGGAAGGTGTTTTTTCGGACCTTCGGCTTAAAGCCTTCATCCATGTCGCAATATGAATTTATCATTACAGTAAATTAATATTGCGAGGGGCTACTGTTGGGGGCCTTCGGCTTCCGAAGGTCCTCAAAAACATGATTTGACAATGTTTTCCGAGTGAAACATGTGAACAGGTATCTTCGGAGTCAGGTTGTGGGTATACAAGAGCATGGTTAAGACGATGCTTGGCTAGGATGGAAAGCGACCACGATGAAGGATAAGACGATCACGAAGCTATGTGCAGAAAAGCTTCGGCATGACGGCAGAAAAGAGGAACCGACTTAAAGATGAAAAGCCAAATTAAACCTTGAAGAGTTGCTATAGAGTTATTGATATATGTAGAGGGCATCAATGTAATTTTACATGGGCTGCGTCCCGTGCCTATAAATAGATGAACAGTACTCCCGTACTTTTCAGGCTGACTTGGCATACGCTTTTTATATCATGTCTGTACCTTTACTTTTCATCAATCTGAAGGTTCATTTATAATTTGTCTTTATGAATTTGGTAATAAAAATAAGTTGATGATAATATTCGTATCATTATTCATGTTTCATATATGTGTTCTTTTTTACCATCTATCGATCTTACGAAGGTCTTTTCCTTCGTAACCTTCACTACAACCTTTTAGGCCTTCTGTGACATTGTGATTATGTCACTAACTAGTGTTTATTTGTCATAGATTGTATTTTGGTGACGCTATTATGACGAAAAGGTCATCGTCACAGAAGGTGCGTGTTAAATAGACTACAATGACGTTCATAAAAAAAGCGTCATAGATTTTATGACACACATTAGATTCGTCACTAAATCTATGACACTCTATTTTGTCATAAGTCGCTCTGAAAACGTCATAATTCATACTGACATGAATTGCCACATGGCTAATGGTGATGACGTGGGATGTGACACGGCAAAACCTTTATGACAAAAATATTTGTCATAGATTTGATCACGTGGCAAAATTATTGTGATGAAGAATTTCGTCATAAATTGGGATGCAGTGGCCACTAACGTGGCAAGTGATGCTGTAAAGCATTTGTGACACATATAATCGTCATCAAAAGAAACACATCGTATGAATTCATACCATCATGGAATATTACACATCACAACCAAAATATCATATTAATATGTTGAACACGAATATTTCATCCATTAGAGAATCATATAACATCAAAACATATATCTACAAATCCTTTAACTTCAATTCCAAAGAAAATCCTATAACTTCAACTCAAAGTACTAAATATTAAGCATATTGTTACTAGCTACTATAACAGCCATAAGGTTACAGATCCTATAGTAGTCAAGCAGACTTAAAGATGGACACGCTTGACCTCGATTGAAGCTTAATAGTTGATGATGGTGGTTGTTATTTTTTTGCATCGACCTCATCATACTACCAATGGTCTCCTGAAATGCCTATGCTGCTACATTAGGCCGAGCGACATGAGCCCCAGTCTGAGCTCAGATATGATCCCTGCGAAGAGCACGGGGAAGTATGAGATGCCCACACAATCACTATCAGTCAAACCACACAATGAGCAAATAGTAAATTTTGGACATCAGATGAATACCTCTCCAAAGGCAAGAACAAATGTCACTGACAATATTACAGCAAGAACATGATGAAACATCCTATCAAGAAATATAGGAAGTGCCTGCAAAGGCTGCAATGAGGTTAACATAAAATTCAATGGTTAAAATAGAATGTAGTGCAAAAGATATGAGAAAAAAAACAATATGTGACCTATGCCCTACCTATCAATGACTTTAGAATACAAAAATAAAAAGGAATAAGGTGTAAGAGTATCAACTAGTGAAAGAACACTCGTATGAGAAGTTTGATAGTAGATTTAGGACTTGGAAAATAATATTGATCAGATATACATACACCATACGATGTATTTGGACTAACACAAATTGAATGTGTTGAAGTTGGATGATGAAAGAAACTAGTAGCAACCGGGAGAAATAAGCTTATATAGTGGATGCAATAGGTTGTATTCTCAATCTTATCTAAACTTCATCAACTAGTTCCAAAATGTAAGATAAACATAAATAGGATTACAAAAAATCATGGTGACATGGTGCCAAAAAAGTTGAACACATACAACTTCAGAACCTTGTCCCTCTCTCCCAATAATGAGTTAAAAGGTCTAAGTGTTGATGCTAGGATAATTCATTAGAAGCTTCGAAATAATTCTGATATTACCATACATTCTTTTAGCAAATGAATTCAGTTCTAGAGTACAAAATAGTGTGATAATTGATATGATTACAATCCAAATATTCTACCTCCATGGCAGCAACATTATACAACAATAGGGTGACATGAAGCTAGTGCTGCTTTTGAACAACTAGAAGGATGACAGCTGCAGCAAACATGGTAAATAGTAAACCAAACATGAGGGACAGAAGAACCATTAGTCAAGGGTAAATACGACAATTGAGTTGGACTTCAATAAGGCAATAACAATAGACCACTGTAACTAAAAAGGGGATGCTAAAAGACTGCACCGAGGAAGATCCTTGGACCTATGCTTTGGCGTAGCAACAACACCGTAGCCCATTTGAGAACAACCAAGACATCACCGAGGTCGAGGCTTAGAGCAGTGGTTTGCCATGGGACAACCCATTAGATTTTTTTAATATAGCCTAATATGCTCACACAGAGAGTCAAACTCAAAACCTAAGGAGTGCTAGTTAGATAACCTAATCAACTCAGCTAGAGATCCTTTCGCACTGTAAAGATTACCAGGTAAGACAAAACCGAAAGTGCATGCTACCCTAGTAAACAAAAATGGTAGATCCAGGATACTCGAGTGATCAATTTTTATTATTATCCATTGCATTCTACTTCCACTTCCCACCTATCTGATGTATCATTTCATATATCACTGGAACGAGGTGAACCTTAGAAAATAATGAATCCCATCCATATTGTTTTTCCTTATTCCTGACTATACCCTTTTTTGTTTGTTCTACATCCCTTTTCAAACACTTCTACATGTAAATAATATGTCAATGTTGGTGTTACCATCAGATTGTATCCTCACTATCATTACCACCACCTACAAAATCTAGCAGACTTCTAATAGGGGCGAGAAAAAAATTCACCACATACACTAAAGACGCTCTAAAGTTCAAAATTGCAGAGGAATTTGAGAATCCAATAGAGTATATGATGCTCTCATCCCTATTACCTAATGTAACAAGCCACGACAGTGAGATCTCCACTACCAATATAACAAACCCACACATAGGGCAGTAACCAGATCGAGCACAACGAGGTAACAACAGAGAATATGTAGGGGTTCAGATTGGACCAACCTAAGCCTTCTTGGCGTCTGTGTTGCTATGTTGGAGGATCTCTAGCTCGACGAGGCCGAGCGACGAGCCCCAGTGTGAGCCCAAATATGATCCATGCGATGAGCACGAGGACATGCTGAATGGATCATCTGCAACCAGAGTTATTCCCTAAATAACTTATGGCCACAATGATACAACATTTTCACAAACAAACAAATATTCAATAAAGACAACTTGAAATGAATAAGTAGGTACATAATGTAGGAAATTCTCGAACTCCGCACAAGGAGCACATGCAGAACACATGAGAATTTGAAGCAAAAATGATAGAACAAACATAGAACATTCTCAAACTCTCACCACAATGCAACAAAATTTATGGAACACGAACAACCAGAGTATCCTCATCAGCCCAAGATACTACTCCCTCCATCCAAAATTCCCAATAGATCAGGACTCCCGAGAATTTTAGGAAAAAATAAGTGTACAAAGGGACTCTGAATAGGGAGCACATTCTATTTCACCTAATGCACAACTCACTAGACTTAAGAGTATTAAAAAACATTTAAAAGCACAACCATAGGGTTGTATGCATTGGGGCTTGCCTGGAAACCAACACTACATTAATGGAATCACACACTAGCTGATTAGGATAACATACCATTTGATCTAACGGATAAACATTATTAAATAGTATAAAATTTCATGAAACTACATTCACATCAACCTAAAGATCTAAAGCATAACAGATTCAGTAGAGGAAGAGTTCCATTCGTTCCTGGCAATCAATCTAATGACCAACAATACTAACAGTGCCACGAGATCAATCACTTCAATTTCACATATCACAGCTCAAAAAGGAGTACGGTAAGCAAGTTGCTTTTGCTAATAATAATATCCAATGCCTAATAAATGTCTGAAAGCAACTGTACAATATGACTAATAATTTAATAATGAATGTGGTCATACTGAGCGAGTAAGCCAAATTAAAATTAGAAGAAAACCAAGAACTAGACTAACGTTAGTATGGGCCCTAACAGAGAAATCATGGATTTTGGACAATACAAAATCCGACCACACCCATTCAAGTAAAATATCTTACTAGGAACCAATTGTTTTCAGAATTAGAAATAAAAAATGATCGTGAACCTACACACTCCTAGAGAATTATCAATCCATCAATCAACCAACGAACAAAAATAGAGAATTAGCCCACCAAGACTAAATTCGATATTTGCAAGAACAACGACGAAACCCTAGTTCACCCATTTTATCGAAAATCTAGCAGGCGTCGTGTTGGGGCTTGCTTCTCCACACATTCATGGGATTCCTATGCTCCAATTGCACACACGTACATGGTACACACATACATCAGCAAGGTACTAGCAAAAATTGTATTCACTGAGAACTAGCGAGACAACAGAGGGGAGTTGTGGATCACCACTTTAGAAACGGTGGCGGGGCTAGGCGATGAGGTTGGAGTTCGCAGGAGACAGGGCCTGGGCGAGCACGTCGCCGCGTAGGGACGTGGGGACTCAGTCGATGGCGAGGCAGAGCTAGAGCGAAGGCCGCCGCGGCCTGGGGAGGGAAGCGTGGAGGGCTGGGAGCGGCGTCCGGCGTGGTGAGCACAGGGAGGCAAGGAGACAGGCGAGCAGAGAGATGAGGCTAACGGCCGGTGTGGCGCCCAAGGCATGGCTACGACGGCATAGGTGATCACCACACCCATGGAGGAGCATGACGAGGAGATGAAGCAGGGACGATGACTGGGTCAGGCCGCGGCGAGGTCGGCCGGCACAGCGAGGGCGCACGACGGCGCAACCTAAAGCAGGTGCAATGAGCGAAGGCCGCCGCGGCCAGGGTAGGGAGGCGGGCGGGCGGGCGCGCTGCAGGGGGCGCTGGGCAATAGGAAGGGGCGGTGGCTTGGCGTGCTCACTGGTGGAGGGCGAAGAAATTGGCACAAGCGTGGAGAGAGGGCGTTCTTGAGGGATAGCCGGATAGGGCTATTGGAGGCGGTGGGGAAATAATTTGAGGGAGTATGGCGGCGGGGAAAAGAAAAAGATTGATTTTCCATTTTTTGAACAAAAGCAAACAAATTATCTTGGTGCTTAGATTAGGGTTTAAGCGAGATGTAAATGGACTGAACAAAAAGACATTGGCTACAATATTTTAGTCGACATCTGAATCAGTTAAAGTCAGACGAATTCCGTCCACTATCCAAACAATTGATTGGAGAACAATTTGATTAATAACTTTATGCCTTGTTTTTTGGATCTCGAGTGTGGTCCGAATTATAAAATTCAAACACTTTTCAAAATCACATGCACTGCTTCGGGTGATTATTAAATTCCACACTTCGTGAAACACCTGGGTGTTACACTGAGCACAAACATGGAGTATACATAGTTTCTTTTCTAAAATAGATTAAATATCTATGACAAATAGGCATTGACATTTGATATCATCACAACCATGATGTACAACTTGAAATGACGAAATCTTTTGAATGACAAATGCAAATTGTCACATGATATCGTCACAAATATGAATCCTAAAAAATCTATGACGTTTTCAATGACAATTGTTAGATTTTTGTCACTAAACTTAGTTATTTGCTACAAATCGTCATAAAGCAATCGATTTAATGACGAATTTATTTAATGTCATCATGCAAACGTCATAGAAGGTCATATGTGTTGTAGTGCTTCGTCCTGAATTCATTATATCCAAAAGGACATAATGCTTATAAGGACGAAGGAATTTAACATTTAACACTTTTTATGTTGCCTTGTTCTTAACTCTTAGCATTTGAGAACAAGTCCCCAACATACATGTATGTTAATGAGATGCCAATTTAGTAAACACTATGTATGGTGAAACAATGTTAAAGCAGTGGGTAAACTAGGGTTTCTTTACTGAATGGTGCTCTTAGTGTTTTATACTCACCTATTTTAGGGCCTTGAGTGAAATTAAGAATTTAATTCTCTCCTTTATGTTTTATTGGAAACTTAGAGAGATCTAGTTGTATAATATTAATTCCTTTCACAATTCCCTTTTTATTTTCTATTTATGCTTTTTAAAGTGAGCTTGAACTACCATAGTGATTTAGAATTTTCCAAAAAAATGTTGCAAAAATTATAGTGCGTAAACATTGGTTCTGTAGTTTGTTCTACAAATTTGAGGTTAAAAACAATTAGGATAAACTTTGGGGCAAAAATAACAAAAGTGAGGGTAGATGGTCACTTTGCACTACAACTCTGATTTAGGTGGGGTTCTGCACTAAAAATTATTTTTGTTAACATCCATAGTTAATAACATACCTCTGTGCCTGAAATCACAGAAGGTGACTTAATGGTTATTTAATTGTGATTTTCTGAAGTTTAATGTCAAAAAGACACTTATAACTAACTTGTCATTTAAAAAATATCAAACAACAAAACTTGTATTTTTCCTAGATTTATACTAGCATAATATTTGTTATCCCTAGGGTTGGTGTGGTTCCTCCTTAGGGATAATTATCTAGGATTTTTCTAAGTTCTTACTGTTTTTACTAAATAAAATGTGGTGCATTTTCTTTGTACTAACAGAGGGTTCAACAAATTTTTCTTATGAACTATATCCTCTAAGAAAGTCAAGAAAAATGTGGTTGCCCTCTGGTTCTCATTTTAATACCCCTTTTTCATTTTCTTAAGGTTTGAGTCAATACATGTTTTAATGGTTAATCTCTCCTTATCCTAGTATAATGGAGAGTTTAACATTTTTAAACAGTGTAGTTGCTAGCCAAGGACATCTCCAAAATTTATCAACTTTAGTCTTAAAGTATTTTATTTTCCCTCTGTTTATTTAGTTTTGGGCACTATGCTTATTTAAATTAAAACTCTAAAAAGTATTGTAGGAATCAGGGTGTTTATTATTTTTGCTGAATAGTTCATAATATTTAGGACCTAGGAAAATTAGTTTGACCACATTTGGTTGGATAAAACTCAAGTTATAAATTTTTCAAGTTCTCTACTTATTTAAAAAGAATAAATCATAAAGGTTTAAGGAAATCAACTTTGCGCCGGGACCCCTGGGGTTTTCCTTAACCAAAATCTTAAATCCGTGCCTCTGGGAACTATTCACTAGAGTCACTGAAATTTCCAATAACCCCCTGGCTTTTCCTTCTCTTAACCCGAGCTCCCTCCTCGCCAGAACAGTAGCCGCAGAGGGGAAAAACGGTGGTGCGGCTTACCGGCGGTAGGAGAGGTCCCGTGGAGGGCTGGGTGAGGTCCGGGAGTTCCTAGCGGTTACGTCGAGGGGCGGATCACCGGCGGCGATGGCCGGAATAGGGCTGGCCGCGTGCGCAGGCGGTCGGGCTCATCAGCGACACGTGCTTCAGCCTTCTCACGACGATAGGGTTCAATTAACACACACGAGGAGCTTCACTGGAGGTCAAGGATGGTGTAGGCGCAAGGAATCGACCAGTGGCTTACCATGCAGTGTGGTCTACGTGTGACGGCGGCCGGTCGAAGTCCGGCGACGTCAATCCGGTGTCTACAGTGAGGTGATGCTTGGTCTGCGGGGTTGGGAGTGAGCGGTGGTGTACTGTCGAGGCCGGGGTTGGCTTTATTGTCGCGGGCACGGGGCGCGCGGGGCCGAGCGTCGGGGCGGGGCATGCTCTGGCGTTGCCAGGGCACGTCATACACGTGGTCGTGTTATTCTGCCCAAGTTCTTGCGCCTGCTGAGCAGCCAAATGTGCGAATCTTGCCATATGACTTGTGTAAGATTTCTTCCCTGCACCTAGAGCTATCTAGTTCATGTGAGTTCCAAGGGGAGATCGGGTCTGTCTTGGAAGATATGGTGGCGCCAAGTCTTGTCTATCTGCACTGTTCATCTCGCGACAAAATAGATGCCAAACCATGTCAAACAACCCTGGTTTCGTTTCAAACTTTGCAGGGGTGTGCCTTGGGTAGTTTTGCTTCTTTTTGTTATTTGGATCCTAAGGATTTGGCGCCAGCAACTTAATGAACATCTCCAATCTTTGGAAGTGGGCTGATTTTTAACTTACAGAAAAATTGGATTGCTCTATGGTGCTCTCCACTTGGGTGCTTGATTTGGGGTTTTTGTGGGATCTATTTGTCATACCTCCCTTACTATATTTGGTAGATGTATTAATGTACTTCAACTTTGGTAAAGGGTTCAAGTCATGAATTGGTCATTTGTATAGTTTTCCCCTTAATCCAATGCTTGGGGGTCTAATGGCTCAAGAGGGGGAACTAGGGTTTTAGAATTTTTTTCAAAGGTGAAGATACATGAAAAGCTAGGGTATCCCTCCCATCATGACCATCACTTAGTTAAGCCATGGTTTCTAAAGTTTTGGTGCCCTTTCATCCCATCTAAACAAGTGTGATAATAGGCTATAGGTGTTACACGAGATTAATCGTAACCGTTTCTAGTATGAAAATCACCAAGTTAGTGACTAGTGTCATAATTTATTTTTGAAATATAAATTCATACACCTATATAAATATTGTTGTGAGGCTTGTTTACGATTATACGTATACATCAGAGAGTAGCACATAAGGTTTTTGGATCTCTTTTACATACATTTGTAATGCAGAAAATACAGAAATAATTTTCAGAAATTCGGAGGGCCAAAACGCAAAACAGCTTTCTTCTACCTTGAGTTCTTGCTCGTGTGCAGGGAGGGCTCGGCGAGCAGGGGAGGTCTCGACCCGGCAGGGAGCAGGGGAGGGGCTCAACTGGGGTGCGGGGCGTGGCTCCGGCGAGGCGAGGCGCGGGCAGTGGGGCACGGCTCGGACGAGCTCCGGCGACGACGGTTCGGCGAACGACGAGAGCGCGCGCGCGAGAGAGAGAGAGAGCGAGGGAATGAGAGCGAGCTCGGGGAGGGAGAGAGGAGCTCGGACTGGTCCTATTTATAGAGAGAGAGGAGGAGAGGGAGAGCCGGGGAGGGAGTAACGGCGCCGGCGTTCTTCAAACGCCATCAATGACGACCTTCAATGGGAGAGAACGTGGGGGAAGAGGGAGAAAAAACGGGCGTCCGTTTTCGGCTTGGGGAGGCAGATGGGCGCGGACCATGGCACGGTGCGGGCGTGCCAAGCAGCGGCGGCGCAGCCAGAGAGAGGAAGGGGAGGGACCATGGGCCCTGACGGGTGGGTCCCGCAAGTCAGTGGGAGAGACGGAGGAGGGGCTAGGGCGCGCGCATGATGGGCCTTTGTGGGCTGAAATGGCCTACACGGCTAGGGTTTCGTCCGTTTTTATTTTTTTCTTTTCTTTTCTATTTAAAAATATAAATAAATATATTTTGAAAAATTCTAGAAATCGTAATAATTATACCAAAATTATTTATAACTAAAATATTTATTTTTGGACCAATATTTCTATATTAATTAATTGAATTTTCAATATAAAAGAAATTCTACTAAACATCCAAAAATCAATAATGAGCAAACAAAATTATTCTAAATGTAAATAAAAATCAAACACTTGAAAGAAAATTCATTACCATATTTACCATTAATAATCTAGATGCATTATTTTTAGTTGATGGTTTTATAGTGTTACAAACCTACCCACTTAAAATAATCTCGTCCTCGAGATTAGGGAACTTCTGAGAATAATTGGGGGGAATTCTGCTCTGACTTCATCTCTCTTTCCCAAGTTGCCTCGTCTTCTGAATGGTGGCTCCACTAAACTTTACACATGTTGATAACTTTACTTCGTGTAATTCTACGAGATGTTTCCAAAATTCTGATGGGGTACTCCGAATAAGTCAAATCCTCCTTAACATTGAGTTCTTCCATAGGTAATTGTTCTTCCGGTACTCTTAAGCATTTCTTAAGTTGTGACACATGAAATACATCATGCACATCCGACAAACTATCGGGTAGCTCTAACTGGTACGCTACTTCACCTTTTCTTTCTAAAACCTTGAACGGGCCAATGTAGCGAGGGGATAGTTTACCCTTAAACTTAAATCTTTTCATGCCTCTCATCGGTGAAACTTTAAGGTATACGAAGTCTCCTACTTCAAAGATCAACTCTCTTCTTCTGTTGTCAGCATAGCTTTTCTGTCTCGACTGTGCTATTTTCAAATTCTCTTCGATAATAATCTGTACTTGCTTTTCTGCTTCTTAGAGAATTTCTGGACCAAATACTTGACTTTCTCCGGTCTGATTCCAATAAAGCGGTGTTCTACACTTTCGTCCATAAAGTGCTTCAAATGGTGCCATTTTTATACTTGCCTGGTAACTATTCTTATACGAGAATTCTGCATAAGGCAAACCTTTATCCTAGCTTCTACCATGCTTTAGAGCGCAAGCTCTTAGCATATCTTCCAACTCTTGGTTTGTTCTTTCCATTTGCCCATCGGTTTGCGGATGGTAAGCTGAACTAAAGTTTAGCTTGGTATCCATGGTCTCATGTAGTATTTTCCAAAAGCGTGAGGTAAATTGGGTTCATCGATCCGATAGATCTTTGTTGGTACTCCATGCAGACAAATAATTCTTGACATGTATAACTCTGCTAATTGGGCTACTGAGTAAGTTGTCTTCACAGGTATAAAGTGTGCCACTTTAGTCAACCTGTCCACTATAACCCATATTGAATCATAGCCATCCTGAGTACGGGGTAGTCCAACTATGAAATCCATACTAATTTCTTCCCATTTCCATTCCGGTACTTTGAGAGGTTGTAGCAATCCTGCTGGTCTTTAATGTTCGACTTTAACTCAGTTGACACATGTCACATAGTGCAACATGAGTAGCCATATCTCTTTTCAAACCATACCACCAATACTTTTCCTTTAGATCCTAGTACAGCTTAGTACTTCCAGGGTGAATAAAATAAGCTGAATCATGGGCTTCTCTTAAGATAAGTTGGCGTAGGTGCTCAATTTCTGGTACATAGATTCTCATTTTAAACCATATTGTGCCGTGTTCATCTTCTGTGAAATCTGGGGCTTTACCCAAACTGATTTGTGTCTTAATTTCTTTGATTTTCTCATGAGACTCTTGTCCTTTACGAATCTCTTGTTCCAAAGTAGATTCTGTCATAGAACCTCCCAAGGTATTAGGCCCACCTACAGATGTCCTTGTCCCAAGGACCTCGGACAACCCTGTAGATGCGCATAATCACTCGACAAGTTTGGTCATCTATATCATCATTATATCGCCTAAGAGCGCTTACCCATCACACAGACATTACACACGTAGCCAGAGTGACGAAATAGCGGAAGCAGATTACAATAACATAATTTACATTAATAAAATATATAGAGAGAGTATTTATTACAGTACAGGGTGTCTGAGTGCATAACATAATATTACATATCAGGGAGGTAAAACATCCTCCCACCAACAAGTTCACTGCTTTGCCTCCTCCTTTGGTACCACCTTCGAGTAGAAATAGTAAAACTCGGCTGTTTCATCACCTACAACAACATGGGTTCGAAAACCCTGAGTACGGAGTGTACTTTCGCAAGTCTTACCCAACAAAAGAAAAGACTCTCAAGAATATGCTGGTTTGTGGGATTCAAGGTAAAGCTGATCAAGAATCAAAGACTCTGTTTGCAGAAATGCTTACTAACAGTGGATCCTTAAAAATCTAGTTTTATTATTAGGTTAAGTCATTACTTGTATCTAGAGTTATTTCTATCCTAGTTCAAGCACTTGGCCTACACTAGCCATCTTTTATCACCCCTTGAGTTCACTGGATTGCTATGTGTAAGTCAGTGACCAATTCTTTATATCCGAGAAGTAACGGCGATCCAAATCGATTAATACCC
This sequence comes from Zea luxurians, assembly GCA_029449295.1. Classification (NCBI taxonomy): domain Eukaryota; kingdom Viridiplantae; phylum Streptophyta; class Magnoliopsida; order Poales; family Poaceae; genus Zea; species Zea luxurians. The sequence goes on along the minus strand of JAOPSE010000030.1, from coordinate 36,793,077 downwards.
AGTTGGGGATCTCCAACCACACGATATTAGTAGCACTTAACCCTTGCATATGTCAACTCACCACCGGGTTTCTCAAGACCAGAACGGGTTCACGCCAACTGAGAGCATAGGTACACCACCGTCCAGCCTCTTGCCACGGAGGGTACATGCTACTCTCGCCATCTCTCCACTCCCATTGTGTGGTGGCCTTTTTGGTATTGGTCCGACCGAGGCAAAGCTTATCCATGACGAGGCATGTGGCTAGTTAAAACGTCCTCGATAATCAAGCCTACATCGACATGGTCCTTAATCAACTCAGACGGAGACACTACACCGAGACTTCCTTCTCGTGCAAGTCACCCGCTCGGTCTCATCTTTATCATTTAAAACCTAAAGTTTGGTACCTGGAAGAGGTACATCTTTTCATATGTTGAACCCATCATGGCCATAATGGATTCACCATCATAAGCCTTTTCTTTGAAAAAATCACCATCCACTGTGAAGCATCAGCTTTTGTTTGAAAACAAAACATTTTGTTTTTCTAAAGCAAGGCTAAGCATCATAAAAATCATTTTTATAAAAGGGAATCAAGGAATGGTGATCAATTTTCCAAGGAAGGAAATGCATCAATTGTTTAGCACACAACTGCTATCACCTAATGCATCATATAAGGTGATAAAGATTTTAAAACAACAAGGAAAGGGGTAAATGCGCCGGGGCTTGCCTTGTGTTGTAGGAGGCTCAGGGTCTATCCCACAGATATCAAAGTAGAAGTTGTTCTCGACAGGTGGAATTTCAGCTTGCGGGGCAACTTCCTCTTTGACTACCATTTCTTCTTCGTTTTCTATACATAATAATACATATACATGAATGCTTATGTAATGCTATGAACATGCAGTTAATAGAAACACACTAAGTTGTATCTTGAATACAACCTTCCTTCACTGTACCCACTAGTTACTAGGGTTTCCTAGGTTAGTACTCTATTAGGGTTAGACACTTATATCCTAGGAAGCTAGTGTCTTAGGTTTGGGACCAAACAATGTACAAAGCATGCCAAACTTTACCCAAGGGCTTTAATTCTTAAATTAAGCTTACCAAAAAAGTTTTATTATTTTTGGAGCTACCAAGTTAGTTCTAAAATTCTAAAAGACTAGGTTTAGGCATCTTTAAATACCAAATAATTCCAGGTTTGGACTAAAAATCTTGAAACTATTTTTATTAAATACTAGATGAATTTAGGAGTCTAGTAAAATTGGTCCTATGATTTTATCATTTCTCTAGAATTTCCTATAAATTTCTAAGTCTGGCAGAAAAAAGAAAAAGGAAAATAATGAATAGTGCTAGGCTGAATCCAGCCCAAACCGGCCCACCAACAGGGGAAATCCGCGCCCGCGTTGGCCATCTTGCGCAGAGGTCCCCGGCTATTCGAAGAATCAGTAAAGAATCCCTACGCACTATTCCTTGTCTCACTGACAATCGCGCATCCACTCCTGGGTTTCTATTTCTTCTCCAACTCAGGCCCTAGCAATGGCGCACTCGCCCGCCGGCCATATCTTCACTAGAATCCGTCCAAAACGACGACGACTGCTGGTGCTAAGCATTGGATCACCACCCCCGAGCCCAAGCGAGTTCAGTCCATGCCCTAATTGAACTAATCCGGCCCTGGATTCTCCTACCCACGATGACAGCGAATACCGAGGACGAACCGAGGCGTTCTCGATGATTCAGTGTGGTCTAGTTTAATCAATCAAGCCTACGAACAACATGAGACTCAAGGGATGCTAGAACATGAAGCAGAGAAGTGCGAATCAACCTGTGGATGGCTGGCCACGGCGAGATGCTAACAGCGACGATTTTGACCGATTTGGGGGAAGAACAGAATTTGGGCGCAACGGTGGCTAATTGGAGGCAAAGGCTGGTGCTCTAGCTGTGTAACAACCTAGCGGAGCAAACGATGCACCCAATTTATAGCCTTCAAGAGCGGTGGCTCCAAATTTGGAAGAAGAAAGCTGGCAACCGGAGAGAGGGGTGAGTCACCGGCGAACGCTATCGTGGCATTTACAGGACAAGGACTTACGGCTATCACAGGCAAACCTTCATGGCTTGCGACGACGTGGTGAAATGATCGAGAGTGTGGCGTAACCACGAGAAGGCGCCACGGTAGCGACAGTCATGCGGCCACGTCGCCGATGCATGTGGGTACGGCGACAGGGCTAACAGTGGCCCAAGATCATCCATGCGCACGATCTTTTCACCGTTGACCATTATCCGCATGCCAAGGCGCACAAATCGCGACGTCAGTGAGGACCGCGACGCGGAGATCACCGGCGGTGAGATACACTGAATCTAATCTTGTTCAGTCCCTGTACCATCGTGATCGTTCATTAGAGCGCCTGACAGAGCAACTTGTAGTGCTTTGGTCTCAAATTTTTATGTGGCAACTCCCTAATTCGTCTGTAACAAAGTTAATCTCCTATCATCGAGCTTTGATTTTGTTACAACAACAATGGCCAATAATCCACTGGAACATACTTGAAATCGCTCCCAAAGTTTATCAGAGTTCACTGTTAGCCAAGTTCAGTCTTCAGTGGTGACTGACAGTCCAACTTCATGCTTATTTTTCTCCAATTTTTGTACAGCACCAATGCTTAGTCACTTAATCAAACCTGTACCCATAACATAGCTCTACAAGTTTGATGTATTGATCTAGAGAAAAATCTTCATGAATTAAGAAACACAAGGCTCCAAAGTCAGCTTAATCTCACTGAAATTTCAGAGTCAACCACATGGGTGTTCTTGGGACTTTTTGCAATTAATTCCAAATTGTTCCACATTACATGAAAATCCACCAATGTAAAAGTGTTTGGCTTTTGATGTTCTACCACTTTGATATATACACTTTGGTCCAAAAGTGTATAGAATTTGAAATAGGGCAAAAATTAGGGTTTCTAGGGTTCCTTTTAGGGTTTTGGGTGCTTTAGGGTTTTTGTGCCACTCAAATCCATCAAACTTTATCTCTTGTGAATATTTCCAATGGCTTTTGAGGTACTACTCAATTTGGCTTCATATTTACCCACATGCCCTAATCCCAAGGTTAAGTACCCTACCCTAGGGTTAAGAAGTACTTCAAGACATCACATCACATTTGAAGTTTTACCTAGTGGATGCATTCTAGGTGTAACAAACAAAACGAAATGTCAATTCATATGATGCCATGCTCAAGTTTTAGTGCGAGTAACACTAGGGGTGTTACATCCTTCCCCCCATAAAAGAATCTTGTCTCGAGATTTAAGGTCCTAGGGTATGTAATGGAAAAGGAAACACATCACATCTTTATTTCCTTATTTATCTTACAGAGCAGGGGGTGGTATGAGGTTTATTCTAACTTTACAATAAGGTATACAAATCTTTACAAGTTACATGAAGCTAAAAACCTAGGAAATTTTTTCTCCAAGAAATCTTGATTTTCCCAGGTAGCTTCATCTTCAGTGTGTTGGTTCCATTGTACCTTATAGAATTTGAGAGTCATCTTCCAAGTGATTCAGTCCTTTTGATCCAGAACTCGAATAAGATGTTCCGAATAAGTCAAGTCTGGTTCTAAAGTGACATCCACCACATCTATAGTTCGATCAGGAATCCAAAGGCACTTCTTTAACTAGGATACATGGAACACATTATGTACCGCAGATAATGATTCAGGCAGTTGAAGTGTGTATGCCACTTATCCGCATTGCTCAAGAATGGAAAACGGGCCAATATATCGCGGTGCCAACTTTCCTTTTACCCCGAACCGGTTAACACCCTTCATCAGTGATACTTTCAGGTATACATGATCCTTAACTTGAAAGACCAAAGGTCAACGTCGTTTATCCGCATAGCTTTTCTGACGAGCTTGAGCCTCTTTCAAGTGGTGTCTTATCCGTTGAACTTTGTCTTCCATTTTTTTAACCATGTCAGGCCTGAAAACCATCGTTCTCCCGGTTCAGACCAATTTAAGGGTGTTCGACATCGTCATCCATACAGTGCTTCAAACAGTGTCATTTTAATGCTTTCTTGATAGCTATTATTATAAGAAAACTCTGCCAATGGCAGAAAATCATCCCACTTATGTGGAAATTCCAAGACACATGCCCATTGTAACACCCCAGGTGTTTATATTTTGCTCGACAACGAGTATGGATTTAAGCACGTAATATTAGTGGATAAAACAGATGCTAAATTTTAATTATCTTCATCCATCGCGAATTTAAAATTGCACCTGTTCCGTCTATCGCGAGTTCGATATCATTTTTATTAATCCGGGCTCTTCCTAAATCTTCGTGATATTTGGAACATAGTTGTTCCGAGAATCGGTGCGTCCGGTGAATATTTAAAATCATCGCTCGCGTGAATACGAATTCGGAAGCCCGAACCACTTGGACGATTTTTATCCCGAACAAATTAATTTGAACTAAATGACTAAAATGTTCGGGGCAAAATAGTCTGTATCGCGCGAACTCGTGTGCGAGGTTAAGATCCAGTTTATCCGTCCGCACGCTGTTTTGACGAAGAAATCGCGTATGCATTAGCGGATCTGGTTTCGGCTAATTTCAGTCGAATCACGTAGAGCAGTAAAGTACTCGGGTTAATAACGAATGAAGTTTGTCTGATTTCGATCGACTCCAACACGACCTAAATATCAAAGCTGATGCTGCTTGATTCGGTCTGTTTGCTTTAGACCCTGATCCGAGTATTTGGTTAGCAAATGAATTTATCATAACTCAGTCCTTATGATTCTTGTCCCGGATAAACTAAACAGAACTCGACAACTGAAGTTTTGGGGTAAAATAATTTCGTCTTCGTCCGACAGTTGGGCAATTATATCTGAAAATTTAATCATCGCTAAAAAAAACTGCAGCCGTCGTTATCCTTTTCCTCCCTTTGATTTTTATCCAGCCAATCTTATCCATGCGACCGTTGTACGTGGTTGAAAAAAAACTGCCGCCGCTCTGGGACTTATCTTCTTCCCCAACCATCTCCTCTGGCGCTTGGCTTCCTGCTCGTCGGCTTCTCTTCCTCCACGCGCCAGGACCTCCCTCCGAGCTCGCGCTTAGTGGAACTCGATCCCTGCCGCGCGTTGCTCCAGCTTCTTCCGCGCCGTGTCGAGCTCGTCCTGACCTCTGATGTTCCTGTGCGTCGCGGGAGCTTGGACCGCACCCCTGGCTTCCTAGGGCGTGCGCCCCTCCCCTTCTGCTCTCTACTCCCTCGCGCATCCCTCTGCTCTGCTCGCGGCGCCCCTGCTTTTCTTGGCCGGAGCTTCCTCCTTTCCCAGCCATGGCAGTACCCGCCTCCCAGATCCCATGCCGTGCGTCCAGCGTCGCACTCCTCCTACCTCCCTTCCCGTGGACGCTTGCTGCAGGAGCTATTTCTCCCCTGCGCTCGCCCAAGATGGCCGGACTCGCCCATGGTGACTTCTTCCTGTCTATGATGTTCTATAGCCGCCATGGTAGTGCCTCCCTGTAGCAGTCCGGTGACCGGGCCATTCCCTTCCCAGCGCCATGGCTCTGCTCGACCCTTCTCCACCTTGTCGCAGCGCCCATCCTCGCCACCAACCCTGCTTGCCGTTGAATCCCTCTAGGCATCGACGTCGGCATATGCTCCTCTGCTACTCACCTGGATCGGGACCGTCGTGCTATCGGACTCCATTGTGCAGCCGGCGTTCGACGAAGAAAAATCGAGTCCAGGATTCTGACTCAGCCTCGACCCTGTCAGTCGTTGAAGGCCCTACTATCCCTGTGTTGTTCGTCGTCATCTTGCCCATGTCATAGCCGCAACTTCCTGTGTTACTCCCTAGTTCACGTCGTCGTCCAGCCCGGTAGCCGTATTCCATCGACGGTAAGGACCAGTTGTTCGTGCTTCGTTTGTTTCCTCGGCATCAGCTTACTAGATGATTAATGGTGTATTTTATGTATTATTGCGGAGGAGAGAAATCACCAGAATGTGTGGCGAAGAAGTGTTATCCAATACGACACCGCCAAGTACTCGACGAAATGTCCAAACTTGGGATCGTCGCTGTTTCTGTAGATTTCTGGTTGAGTTTAGTTATGGTGAGTTCATTCATTATTTCCGTCAACTAGACATATGGTAGGATTAAATAGAAGAATTGATTGCGATAATTCTTTTGTTTATTACTCGATGTAGAGATTAAGTTAGAAATACCAGTAAGGCGAGGTGTGCTTCGAGAAGTTTAGTTGCCGAATATATTCGAACTAGTTCTATTTTGTAGAATATAGTATTTCGGTGACGCGCAGGTTAAATTTAGTATTTTAAATGTCTAGACAATAATATTGTTAGTATTACTACTAACGAATTATAATTGTTTGATAAAATTAAATAGGTTCTTAGGAAACAAGGTGGTATAATTTATTAAGCGGGGAAATGATTTTAGCATTTAACCAATTAGCTAATGAGTTGTGTTTAAGCTGATTATGTTTAATGTATTGTTCGTAATGTTTGCGTTAGGTTCGTTTAATCCAGAGAAGCGCAATTATTGCGCGTAGTCGTATATTAATAACTAGTGTTTCCGTACAAAATTGTACAACGCCTCGCCGCTAAGTGTTTAATTCGCTATCGCATAGTATTGTTTAGGTTTGAAATATTCCGGTCTATATGCATTCATGTGCATAATGCATTTCATTCAGGTACGTGAATTAACCACGCGATGCGGAGAACCAAAACTGAGCCGACCACAAGATGGTGCTGATGAATGGAACTGGAGATGGACAGACGAAGCAAGTATCGGGACAAAAGATGGTCGTCAAATGATCGACGCCTAACAAACACTAACCTAGTGTTATCCAGGCAAGCCCCGGTGCATGCAACCCCTTCTTTGTGTTTTTAAATAATTTTCGCACACTTTAAGTCTAGTGAAATGTGCATTAGGTTTATAGGAGTTGCTTGAAACCCTTGATGCATTGCCTTCCTTGATATCCATACCTTATTAGATACTTCTGATGAAGTATCAAAATATGATTTACAAAATTGCTTAGCCTTGCTTAGAGGTAAATCTTGTGGATAGAGCTTGTCCTTTGCGTTGATGCCTAGCTCAGGGGTTATCCTGAGGAAGGATGGCTTCTACCTGCAAGAATATATTTTCATTAGGGAGCATGGTGGGATCTTACTGCAAAGTTCCCTGTGATGCTCGTTTCATCCTAAGGAACACAAACAATCCTAAGGATGGAAGTACTTAAATCGGCACTTGGGCTAGGAACAGGTGATGTTCTACCCAGGTTGATTAAGGATTGGATGCGTATGTAGGCTTGATGATCGAGGACCCTTTAACTGGTCACATGCCTCGTCATGGGTAAGCTTTGCCTCGGGCAGACTAAGGCCAGAATAAGATAACACGGAATGGGCGTGGAGCGGTGGCGAGAGTAGCGTGTACCCTCCGTGGCAAGAGGCTGGACGGTGGTGTATCTGTGCTCTCGGTTCGCGTGAACCTGATCTGGTCTTAAGAACCCCGGTGGCGGGTTGACATATGCAAGGGTTAAGTGCTACATATGTCGTGTGATTGGAGATCCTCAGCTGAGTATAATCGATTCGGATCGCCGTACCTTCGCGGTTATGAAGACTTGGTCACTGACCTACAACCTAAGTCAGGATGTGAACCTCATGAATAAAAATGATGTTGTATTGATGAGATGGAGAAATTAGACCAGATGCACACAGAGTCTATTAATATTTAATCTGGCGTTAAAATATTGAAAGTAAGGACTCACTTTAGTAAGCTATTTCTGCAAAAGTATCTAAGTTGATTCTTGCTAAAGCCTCTCCTTGATTCCCAAATCCAGCATACCCTTGAGAGTCTTTTCTTTAGTCGGGTAAGTCTTGCTGAGTAATTCCATACTCAGGGTTTTATTCCCTATTGTTTTTCAGGTTATAGTTTTGTGCTGCTGATGATGGTGTTTAAGTGCCGGTGGGCTCGGCCTTCTTATAAGTCTAAGTAACCCTTCTATACTTCTTAATGAGGATGGTCAGTTGAGCTAGCATATATTTCAAACTTATACTTTTGTATTCACTCCGATAAAACAATATAAAATTTTTATAACCTGTAAAATTTGGTAACAAGATTTCCGCAGCAAAAATGTTGTGTGTGTGATTTGTGTTACTTAATCCCGCGGTTCTGGTTGTAAGTGGTTTATCCGATGTCCTTGGGGCAATCGGACGGATCCTGTTAAGTTATCTGGTGCATATGCATAGCCGTCTGAGGTCTTTGAGACAAGGACAGGTGCATGTGGGCCCGATATCTTGGGAGGTTCTGCCACAGCTGGTATCGGAGCAGGATTAAGTATATACGGTCACATACGTATTTTTAAAACAAAGTTTTGGTATTGGAAAACCTATTTTCAACTAAACACATTGTTTGGTTTTGAAAAACAGATTTGAAAAACTATAATGCTAGCGACATCCTCTATTAAGCCCTAAATTAAGGACTATCAGGTGGCTTAGTTGAAAACCATAACCTGGGGTATTGCATACATGTGTATTGTTATTTTTGAGGCCATTCAGTTTTGAATGGATCGACGCTCAGGTAAGGTGAGATGTGAGAGCATGACCGAACAAACGTCGGTCTAGGGAAGTGCTTAATTGTAGCGCTTGATTATATACATGTTCTACATATGTATATATGAAGGCTGCGATGTGGAGTATTTACTTTTCTGGGAATTCAGTACCCCATGGATGTGTATGGGTATACAGACATGGGACTACTGAGAAGTGTAATGTACTTGTAACGACGCACCTACGCTCAGGTAAGAAGGTGAGTTACCATAATGAGTTGCCCTATGGTTAAAGTGTGGCAACGGCGCCTATGCCTGGCTCGGCGCTTAATGATGAGCTGGCCTCCATATAGCGATATATGGAGTATAACCTGTGATAAACTGTCATGCGTGAACTGCATCATTGGGAATTGGGTTGTGATGGATTTTTCTGCAGGTACACTAACCTCGAAAACGTATGTGTAGTTGACGACTAGCAAAATACCGTGAGAGTCGTAAGTATGCCACCGATATAGAACGTTATTGCCACAGTATGTTGGCAAAACTCATGAGTGTTGGGGACTTGTTCTCAAATGCTATGAATTAAGAACAAGGCAACACAGAAAGAAGTTAATGGTTAATGTCCTTCGTCCTCCGAAGCGTTATTTCCCTTAGGATATAACGATTTTGGACGAAGGTTATGAAGGACATACCTTCATCATCATAGTTTATATTGATAAAAGGAAAAGCATACGAAACATGAAAGAATACATAATTAATCATATAACATTATTAAGTGTCCCCATTATATGATTATGGAAGAATAAGAACAATATTGAATTACATTTGTACCTTCGATTTGGTGGAAGGCAAAAATACAAGCGTGACGCACGAGCGAATACAAGTCAGCGTGAACAGTACGGGGATACTGTTCATCTATTTATAGACACAGGACACAGCCCGTGAAGAATTACAATTATGCCCCTCATAAAAGTTTACGACATTGACTCAGACCTTTATGGATTGAAAGGTCATTCTATCTTTAAGTCGGTTTGTTATACCGAAGCTTCATGAAGAGGAACCTTCGGTCATCTCCTGCGGACAGCTTCCGCCGAAGCTGCTTCTTTCTACGGGACCTTCGGCGTGACGGAGCATGGCCCCCAACAGTAGCCCCTTTCGTGGCGCTAGATCGTTTTTCGTAACGAGCTTGATCCGTGGAAAAAGTCTCTTAAGCTTCGGGAAGCCGAAGGTCCAAAAAACACCTTCCCTGAGCTCGTTGTCGAGAAACGATTCAGTTTCTGAGCGCGTGGCAATCCCACCTTGCAGAGTTACTGTTTGGTCTCTGCGGTCCACCGCGCAGCGAGTGCAGGCGACTGTCCGCCTGGTGTAAAAATCCTGGCGTTTCGCCTTCTTACCTGCAGCACTATATAAACAGACGAGTAGGTGTGAAGTTACCACAGCATTCATTGCTATTTGCACTGTTTTGCTGCCAAAATTTTTAACCATCGCCGAAGCTTGATTCTTGGAATCGAACGAAGCTCCGACTTGAAGCTTGCTTCGTCAGAAGGAAAAACTTCGGAGGAAAAGAGTATTTAATTTCCACAAACTCAGAATTAAATGGCCAGAGTGCGATCTACCGCCAGGGTTGAGCGTGAAGGAGGCGAAGCTGAAGGTTCGGAGACTGTTCCCATCTCCGAAGCAATGCAACGATCTGGACTGGTAACTTCGGAAGAAATCCCCACTGTTGAAGCAGAACAAGCAACTGCCGAAGCAGAAGATGAGAACATTGAAGAAACTGATCCCGAAGATGATTATCGTATTGCCATGCCAAGTAAGCCTAGCCACTTGGACTTCAGAAAGTCGACCGTTTCGAAGGCTGATCTCTCCAAGATGGTAAAGTCGGGTTATTTCAGTGAAAGTCAGAAGAAGCTACTTCGCTTCGGGGGGGGGGGGGAAGAAACTACCTCGAAGCCAGAGAAGGATGAAATAGTCATTTTCAAGAGCTTTCTAAAAGCTGGGTTGAGATTCCCCCTTCATAGGATTATTGCAGATGTATTGAAGAAGTTTGGTATCTACTTTCATCAGTTGACTCCTAACGCTATCGTTAGGCTTAGTGTTTATATCTGGGCCCTCCGAAGCCAGGCGGTGGAACCGTTTGCCGACAGCTTTTATCGAGTTCATGAGCTGCATTACCAGACGAAGGCTAGAAAATATGGATTACATGATAACTTTGGTTGCTACAATTTTGCCTATCGGAAAACCACAAAGTTTCCTGTAATCAGCTACCGAAGCAAATGGCCGGCAGGTTGGAAATCAGAATGATTTTATGTGAAGGTTGACGAAGACAAAGAGAAGCTGGTACAAAGCCCTCTTGAATTGATCTTCGGAGAAACAAGACCACGATGCCAAATGTCATTAGAAGGTTCCACTTGGGCTGCACTGGCTGAGTTTAAAATTATTTCAGAGCATATCAGTACTAGGGACCTAGTTCAAGAGTTCTTGGCCTTCAGGGTTTTTCCTACTTTAAAAGAATGGCAAATGCCGAAGCTAGAGGGGGAGAAGAAAGAAGGGGAACTTGTGCGGTTACCTTACTATTACAAGTTTAAGAAATACTTTAAAAAACCTTGCCAAGAATGGCTGGACACAGTTGAAATAATGTGCAATGAAATTCTTGGGAATTACTCCAAAAAAGAAGACCAATTGATGACTGCGGCCTTCGGCACCCGTCCGAAGTGAAGGCTGAATCGAGTGCTGGACGCCCTAGGTTTTGAATACCCTGACTATGAAAATCTGAACAAAGGTGTCGGGGGCCAAAAAAGGAAAAGGGGAGCCGAAGCTTTAAATGAAGATGAGGAAGAACCACCAAAAAAGAAGAATATTCCGAAGAAGAAAATATCATCTCCGAAGCGAAAAGTATCTGACTGAAGAGGAGATTCCCGCATCACGCTCTGCCACTGACGTGGAAGAGATTTTAAAGGTAATGACTGAATCCCTGCCTGCGAAGCTAAGTCCATTGGGGCCTCAACTGACAAAGTTTTTTCAGAAGGAAAAGGAGTCCGAAAAAACGAAGAAAACAACTAAAACAAAGAGACAAAGAATCATCGCAGTGACAGAAGTCATTGACAAGACACCACCGAGAGCTTCAGCTCAAAAGATACCAGCGGCTGAAGAAATAACAAATATTGAAATCCCACCTTCGGAGGTCGCGGCTGCCGAAGCTACCTCGCCTGAAGGTTTGAACATGGAAAGCACAATTGAACATATCGACAAAATACTGCTAGACATGGCCACAGAAGAAGCTACTGCTGCCGCTGAAGAGGCCATGGCCGCAGTGTCTGGGAAAGAAAAGGAAATTGTTGACGAAGCTTCAGAGGACGAAGCCTTCATGTTCCAAAACTTGGTTGGAGAAGAATTGTCAAAAACCGAGATAGAAGAGCTTAAAGAGTATGCCAAATCCTGCGGATACAAACCAGGAGCATTCCTCTTCGGGGGTATTGACGATGAAAAATTAGACTGTATCCGGGATCAAACTGGAGCTAAGGTCATCGGTACTCTATCAAAGAGTATCGGTTTTCCGAAGCTGGAAATGGACATTAGCCGCTACCGACGACAACATATCGTTGGTAGTTTATTTTATTCCAATTTCAAGGTGAACTACTATTCCCTTGACTTTTATTGTTTTCAATAATGTAGACCTGTCTTAACGAAGGTTGTTTACGTGCAGAGTATGCTGCTGAGCAAGGCTTTGAAAATGCAGCAAGATCTGGAAGACAAAAAGAACGAGGTTATAATTGAAAATTTAGAGAGCAAAATAAAAGAGCAATTAGCTACTATTGAGAAAAAGAACTTTGAGCTTCAGGCAAATGAAGGCTTATTGGCAGAAGCCGAAGCTAAAATAGCGGAATTGAATACGAAGCTTCTCTGCCAATCTGAACAGTTTGAACTAGAAAAACAAGAACTAAATGCGAAACTTGAAGCCGAAGTCCAAGAAAATTCAGTTTTGAAAAAACTATTGGCGAGCCTTCAAGATAAATGTTTGGAATTTAGCAACAAATGTATTGAACGACTAAGAAAAATCTTCCACTCAGTTGGAGCTAGCAGTGAGAAATTCACCCCGTCAGCTGAAGATTTACCAAAGACCTTCGAACATATTGAAGGTGAAATTGATGAGCTTGACGAAGTTATAGTCGGGCACGGTGACTTCTGTGCCTGGGTAGCTTCTCGGGGTACAGCTGCTGCCTTCCTAAAAGCTGGCTGTGATCATGGAAAAATTGTCAATAGGCCGAACTTCACTTTATCACCATCAATCCTAGATGACATCCCTGATCTCGCCCGAAGTATTTCAAATAGATTTATAAAAATGATATGGACAAAAGGCGGGCGAGAGAAGGGTGGAGACAAAGCTCGGAGTCATCTTGAACCAGTAAGAAATCATACCTTGTGCTTACCTCTTCCTTCAAGCTCGATTTTGACTTACAACAACTTGATTCATGTAGGATAATGAAGCCGAAGTCGATGATTAGAAGAGTGACGCCGAAGCTGAAATCCCTTGAAGATTAAGTAGGAGTAGACTGTAGATAGACTAAGGAAACTTTTGAGATAACTTGTGTAAATGTAACTAAACTTGTCTTTTATGAGTTCTGTTCATACCTTGTATTATGCTCTTACCCTTCTATTAATGTATGTGAAATGCTTTGGTGCGGACGAAATTATCTTTTTTTGAGCCGAAGGCGAAAAAACACCTTCCCTTCTTTTCGTACACGGCAAAGCATAGAAAACAACATTTCCCTTTCTTCCGAAGCCCTCCTTTTTGTGCGCGAAGAAGCTCTTCTCTTATGCCGAAACAACCACTTATGCCATGATGATGATGATCCTATATATGCCTGAATGAATGTTTATGAATGCAAATGCTATGATGTAATGTGATGTGCGAATGAATGTCCAAACATATATCCGAAGCCATACCCTTAGCCATTATTTCCTTAGAAACAATCACACATCAGCTCTACATTCCCTTAGGAACGACTTTGGAGCTTCTTCGCCTTTTACTTTCGGCGGAATCGGCGTTGACTTTTTGCTGTAAGCTCTGCATTCCCTTAGGAACGACTTTGGAGCTTCTTCGCCTTTTACTTTCGGCGGAATCAGCGTTGACTTTTCGCTGTAAGCTCTGCATTCCCTTAGGAACGACTTTGGAGCTTCTTCGCTTGTTCAGTTTTCAGCACTCGATGGTGCGTTCTCAGCTTTTACATTTACATTCCTTGCGGGATTTTGCTCTTATAGAACTAAAAAGGAAATTACATATGATGGCCCCATTAAAAACCTTTCTCCCCCTTTAGAAAGGAAAAGGGTGCTATGAAAAAGAAAAAACATAAAAAAGTTACATCAAGTTACACATAATATCGCCGAAGCTCATCCGCATTCCAAGATCTTGGAATGTCGTTGCCGTCCATGTCCTTCAATCTGTATGAACCAGGTCTTGACGAAGATGCTACTAAGAAAGGTCGTTCCCATTTCAACTGTAACTTGTCCACTGTGTCTAGGGTTGGCCACTCTCCGAAGCACCAAGTGTCCCGGCTCAATATTCTTTAGCCGAACTTTTCTATCTCGCCATTTGACTGTTTCGGCCTGGTATTTATTGATATTCTCCACAGCTTGAAGCCTGATCCCTTCTAAAGCATCTTTTTCCACAAAACAAGCATCTTCAGGACCTGATTCTGTCGAAGCTACTACTCTTATTGATCCAGTTTTAGCTTCTTCCGGAGTTATTGCTTCGTCACCGAATAATAACTTGAATGGAGTAAAGCCTGTGGACCTTGATGTTGTTGTATTGTGGCTCCACACCACTTTGGTTAACTGATCTGGCCACTTTCCCCTGGGTTGATTGAAGATTAACTTCATTATTCCTGTCATTATAATGCCGTTGGCTCTTTCAACGAGCCCATTTGACTCCGGATGCCTGACTAATGCAAAATGGATCTTCGTACCAATTTGATCACAGAAATTTCTGAAAGCTTCGGAGTCGAATTGTGTTCCATTATCTACAGTGATGGCCTTCGGTACTCCGAAACGACAAACAATATTCTGCCATGAAAAACTTTTGGACAGTGGCCGAAGTTAGTGTGGCTAATGGCTTTGCCTCAATCCATTTAGAAAAATACTCCACAGCCACTATAACATATCTTAAATTCCCTTGAGCCGGTGGTAATGGACCTAACAAGTCAAGGCCCCACCTTTGCAATGGCCAGATGGGTTGTATGAGCTGTGTTAAAGACGAAGGTTGTTTTTGATCTCTTGCACATTTCTGACAGCCTTCGCACTTTTGAACTAATTCCGCTGCATCCGAAGCTGCCTTCGGCCAATAAAACCCTTGGCGGAAAACTTTTCCAAGTAACGGCCTAGATCCAATGTGAGATCCACACAGGCCTGCATGTATTTCTTTCATCAACTCTATACCTTCGGTTCTAGATAAACACTTGAGTAACGGAGCGCAAACTCCATGCTTGTACAACTCCCCTTCTATCATGACATATGGACGAGCTCTTGCCTCTATCCTCCTGTTATAAGCTTCGTCATCTGAAAGGAACTTACCCTGAAGGTAAGAGATGATCTCAGTTCTCCAATCTTCGCTATAAACAGGAGATATGTTGAGGACTGCTCTTTCAAGGAGTTCCACTGAAGGTGCCTTTATTGTTTCGAAAAACACATCCGAAGGTAAAGGCAGCCCCTGTGCTGCTGACTTAGCTAGCAAATCAGCATGCTCATTTTGTCCTCGAGGGATATTTTTGACAGAAAATCCTTCGAAGGAAGCTTCGATTCTTCGGACCGTGTCTAGATATTTTTCAAGCTTCGGATCTTTAGCCTTGCAACTCTTGTCGATATGACCCGAAACAACCTGAGAATCAGTTTTAAGGATGGCCCTTCTGATTCCCATTGCTTTTAATTTCCGAAGGCCCAAAAGCAGAGCTTCGTACTCAGTAATATTGTTTGTACAGCTAAAATCAAGTCTTGCTGCATAACAAGTTTTAACTTTGGATGGTGAGACCAACACAGCGGCTGCTCCTGCTCCGAAGGTTCCCCAAGAACCATCACAAAACACTGTCCACACTTCGGCATCCTTATTTGTTTCTTCATCTTGAGCCCCTGGCGTCCAATCGGCAATGAAATCTGCCAACGCTTGAGACTGGATCGAGGATCTATGCACATAATCAATGCAAAATTCATTGAGCTCTACAGCCCATTTTCCAATCCGTCCAGTAGCTTCTCTATTTCTCATAATATCCTTCAACGGCTGCGAAGAAGGAACAACAATATTGTATGCTTGAAAATAATGCCGAAGCTTCCTGGATGCCATCAAAACGGCATATAATACCTTCTCCAGTTCTGTATAGTTTTTCTTTGATACACTAAGGACTTCAGATACAAAATACACTGGAACCTGCTTCTTGACTTGGCCATCGAGCTTCTCCTGGACAAGTGCTGCACTTACTGCTGAGTGCGAAGCTGCCACGTATAACAACAAAGGAGCCCCTGGCATTGGTGGAGTTAATGTTGTTAAATCTATCAAATATTGCTTTAGCTCTTCAAAGGCTTTTTGTTGACTTGGTCCCCATTGAAAGACTTCAGCTGACTTCAGCACTTCGAAGAATGGTAAATTTCTTTCTGCTGATCTGGATATGAATCTATTGAGAGATGCCAGCCTCCCTGTCAATCTTTGGGCCCCCTTTCTTGTAGTTGGTGGCTCCATTCGAAGTATAGCTTCAATTTTACTTGGATTAGCTTCAATTCCCTTTGTTGAAACCAAGCATCCGAGAAATTTCCCCTTCTTTACTCCGAAGACACATTTTTCTGGATTCAGCTTTAAGCCAGCTTGTCTGAAACTGGCGAAGGTCTCCTGCAAATCAGCAATATGATTTTCCTATTTCGTGCTTTTTACAATGATGTCATCAACATAAGTTAGCACATTTCTGCCTATCTGAGACTGGAGGACCTTCGCAGTCATTCTACTGAAACTTCCTCCAGCGTTTTTGAGCCCCTCAGGCATCCGAAGATAGCAATATGTGCCACTTGGGGTTATGAAGCTAGTCTTCGGCTCATCTTCCTTCTTCATCCAGATTTGGTGATAGCCTGAGTAACAATCTAGCAGACTCATGAGCTCTGAAGAAGCTGCTGCATCAACTAAAGAGTCTATCCTTGGCAATGGGAATTCGTCCTTCGGACAAGCCTTGTTGAGATCTGTAAAATCGATACACATTCTCCACTTGCCATTGGCCTTCTTTACCATAACAGTGTTAGCTAGCCATTCTGGGTACTTTACTTCTCTGATAACTCCTGCGCTGAGGAGTCTTTTTACTTCATTACGAGCACCTTCGGCCTTATCATCAGACATTTTCCGAAGCCTCTGCTTTCTGGGTCTGAAGGATGGGTCAACATTGAGCGAGTGTTCAATAACATCCCGATTTACTCCACAGAGGTCATTAGCTGACCATGCAAAAACATCTTTGTTGTTGAACAAAAACCTTATCAAGGTTTTCTCCTGGTCTTCGGATAATTGAGAGCCCAACAACACCTTCTGCTCTGCTATGTCTTCACATAAGAGCATGGGCTTCGGCTGATCTGCTGAAGCTGCTTTCTCCCTTCTGAATTTGTACTGTTCACAAGCTTCAGCTCCATCTATGTTATGGATTGCTTTGGAGTCAGTCCAGCTTCCTTCGGCCCTTCTGGCAGCTTCCTGACTTCCATGAATAGCGATGGGTCCTTGATCCGAAGGTATCTTCATGCAAAGATAGGCAGGATGAAGGATTGCTTCGAAAGCATTGAGGGTGCCACGACCAATAATTGCATTGTAAGGGTATTCCATGTCAACAATGTCAAACACAACTTGCTCAGTTCTAGTGTTGTTGACGAACCCGAAGGTCACTGACATGGTGATCTTGCCCAGCGCTACAATCTTTCTTCCTCCGAAGCCACAGAGAGGGTGCGTAGCATCATGAATCTTATCTTCTGGCTCTTGCATTTGCCTGAAGGCCTTAGCAAATATGATATCAGCTGCACTGCCTGTATCAACCAAGACATTGTGAACCAGAAATCCTTTGATAACACAAGAGATAACCATGGCATCGTTGTGTGGGTAATCCTTGAGTTGAAGGTCCTCTTGGGAGAAGGTAATAGGAATGTGAGACCATCTCGACTTGATGAAGGGTCCTTGCACCCCAACATGTTGTACCCTTCTCTGCGCTTCCTTCTTCTGCTTCTTGTTGGCTGGCTCTGAACATGAACCGCCTGTTATCGGGAACAGCAGCTTCGGAGCCGAAGCAGCTCCAGCTTGATCGTTGAACGAAGCCATCAGCTCAAAAAAGTGGAAGTGAGTTCACCGGAGGTGGGCGCCAATGTTGGGGACTTGTTCTCAAATGCTATGAATTAAGAACAAGGCAACACAGAAAGAAGTTAATGGTTAATGTCCTTCGTCCTCCGAAGCGTTATTTCCCTTAGGATATAACGATTTTGGACGAAGGTTATGAAGGACATACCTTCATCATCATAGTTTATATTGATAAAAGGAAAAGCATACGAAACATGAAAGAATACATAATTAATCATATAACATTATTAAGTGTCCCCATTATATGATTATGGAAGAATAAGAACAATATTGAATTACATTTGTACCTTCGATTTGGTGGAAGGCAAAAATACAAGCGTGACGCACGAGCGAATACAAGTCAGCGTGAACAGTACGGGGATACTGTTCATCTATTTATAGACACAGGACACAGCCCGTGAAGAATTACAATTATGCCCCTCATAAAAGTTTACGACATTGACTCAGACCTTTATGGATTGAAAGGTCATTCTATCTTTAAGTCGGTTTGTTATACCGAAGCTTCATGAAGAGGAACCTTCGATCATCTCCTGCGGACAGCTTCCGCCGAAGCTGCTTCTTTCTACGGGACCTTCGGCGTGACGGAGCATGGCCCCCAACAGTGAGGACGCATAGGACGAGCATGCATCCTGATTGTTGCATCATGTTTGTCACCTATACACCCAAAATGCTTCTCTCATCCTTATTCCAGTAACCATTGATTGTAGATAATATGGTGTAATGTTGAATTATGAACTTCGATGAAATAGGTGTCCTCCATTCTTTAGGTGACCTCTTAGGGTGCTTTATGTGTGCTCTTGTGTTAATGTGCCGGTAGAAGATTGGTGACTTATTTGCCTAAACCCAAAATCAAGCCATGTTCTTATTTTAGTGAACTATGACCCAAATTTGAATTCTCCGTTATCACTCCCTGACCAAACTCACACAAATAAATGCTTAGATAATTTATTTATTGGACATAAAATGTACCTAAGCTTAAAACAAGAATCTCGAGTCATGTCTCCACCCTAAACCATATCCTTGTTCGATTTGTGCAAGCTGATGTCTTTATTCCAGTTTGCCTATTTTTAAAGGATTGCCATGTTACTTTGTCGACCTAACTTAGGAAAGATATGTTCGATCATTTTATTGAGTTTGATGCCTTTGGTTTCCTTATATCTATCAAAGGCATACCAACTTAATCCTATGATTGTTTTCCCTCCGTATCTAATCAAATAACAATCCTTGACCTTGTAATCTTTGCGATGGGCATAGAAATGTGCTTGGGGCTGAAATAACAGTCTCCCATCATACTCCCTTCATCAACCAATTTAGGTTATGGCCGTGTTTTGTTCATTTCATCAGGTCATAATCTATTTGGCTCTCTACTTGTAACCATTCTTACAGGTGGAGTATCTCCTTGTATATTGTCACCCTTGCCAAATTCATTTGTGTCGTGTGAGATTTCCTATTGGTTATGTTTGGTAATGGCGTTATGACTAAAACCGATGGTGCCGTGACGAAACCGAGGGCCTCCTGTGAATGTACACACATGGTTGCGCTACTTGGCACGCGCTGGTATCACAGTTAGTAGTCATAATCCATTATGAGACTATATCGATATGTTATCTTTGCACACATTGTTCTTACCACGTGAGATTCATTATTGGTGCCAGTTCGGTGATGGTGTCATGATTAATGACTTATGGTGCCGCAGCGAAACTGAGAGCCTCCTGTGAATGCGCACACAGGATTGTGCTACTCCTCGATGCTGGTATCAAGGTCTCTGGTCATGATCCATTGTGGAACTGCATTGATGTGTGATCTTCCATGGACCTTCCCTTGAAATAATTTCTATGTTGTTTGTCAAGTGATCAAGCAACATCTATCATCTCTGTTGGATCAAAAGGGCATACCCCTTTCATGTGTGGTCTCTTTTCCTTGATTTTGATGGTGACTTCACACATACACGTTCCCTTTGCATCCTTTGTGTAAAGGTGAAGCCTTGGAGCTTTTTAGTGTTGCAAGACAACCAATTAGTTCCCAAAGTGGAGATTTGTTTCCCCTGCTGCTGAAATGCAGGAATTTGTTCATTCGCTCTCTTATTTAATCCATGTATTCCCTAACCAAGTCGGTTCATCTTGTATAGAAGAAATGGATGAACAACCAGACCAAATGAATTTCTACCCAAATACATGATCTCCTATTAGCAAATGTGAACTCTCAACCCTTGGCTTACCGATGGTATTGAGAGGACATGCCCAATGTCAAAGGTAGTTCAACAAGTTGGTTTTACTAACTTGTAGCTACATTGTGAACAAAGGTTGAGTTTAGAGATCATTTTATCGAGTTGTCTAAACTCACTTTGGTTCAACCCACCCTGAAAGAAAGCACTTATAAGAATCAAGATTAAGTCGACCAATAACCACCTAGCCATTGCTCTAGTCGTGTCTCGATCGCCTCACGTGTGCTTTTCCAGCATGTGTGATCAAGTCGATCCATGATTAGTGCTCGATAAAATGGACTGATTGTAAAGTCTGTATCTATACATCCCTCCACTGGTGATTCTCTCGAATCTATACCATCTTTTGTGGACTTGAATTCTTGGGTTAGCCACATGTTAACTGCGACAGTATTCAACGTCCCCACTCGTCTCGTGTGCTACGAACTCACTGTGACCACTTGTTGGTAAACCTCTTTCTATGTGTTTTACCCAAGATGGTGCATCTGGTTCTGTTTGGGCAAAATCGCGTATTCACCGCTCACTCAACAGACTCAGATAGTACAGTGTCATCAAAGAAAACAAACTGCACACATGGAACCTTATGTGTTCTTTTGGCAGACGTCGTCTCTATTCGTTGACATTTCTAGATTACCCTAAGGCGATTCATGATCTGTCCACTAGAGAAATCACATCCTGAGACACTCGCCTTTAATTGGAAATGTCTCACGATTATCGCTGATATGGACATGGGTTACATGCTTCTCTACTCTTAGAAGTCTATCGTTCCGAATCTCGGGACGAGATTCTTTTAAGGGGGGAGGGCTGTAACACCCCAGGTGTTTATATTTTGCGCGACAACGAGTATGGATTTAAGCACGTAATATCAGTGGATAAAACAGATGCTAAATTTTAATTATCTTCGTCCATCGCGAATTTAAAATCGCATCTGTTCCGTCTATCGCGAGTTCGATATCATTTTTATTAATCCGGGCTCTTCCTAAATCTTCGTGATATTTGGAACATAGTTGTTCCGAGAATCGGTGCGTCCGGTGAATATTTAAAATCATCGCTCGCGTGAATACGAATTCGGAAGCCCAAACCACTTGGACGATTTTTATCTCGAACAAATTAATTTGAACTCAATGACTAATATGTTCGGGGCAAAATAGTCTGTATCGCGCGAACTCGTGTGCGAGGTTAAGATCTAGTTTATCCGTCCGCACGCTGTTTTGACGACGAAATCGTGTATGCATTAGCGGATCTGGTTTCGGCTAATTTCAGTCGAATCACGTAGAGCAGTAAAGTACTCGGGTTAATAACGAATGTAGTTTGTCTGATTTCGATCGACTCCAACACGACCTAAATATCAAAGCTGATGCTGCTTGATTCGGTCTGTTTGCTTTGGACCCTGATCCGAGTATTTGGTTAGCAAATGAATTTATCATAACTCAGTCTTATGATTCTTGTCCCGGATAAACTAAACAGAACTCGACAACTGAAGTTTTGGGGTAAAATAATTTCGTCTTCGTCCGACAGTTGGGCAATTATATCTGAAAATTTAATCATCGCTAAAAAAAACTGCAGCCGTCGTTATCCTTTTCCTCCCTTTGATTTTTATCCAGCCAATCCTATCCATGCGACCGCTGTACGTGGTTGAAAAAAAAAACTGCCGCCGCTCTGGGACTTATCTTCTTCCCCAACCATCTCCTCTGGCGCTTGGCTTCCTGCTCGTCGGCTTCTCTTCCTCCACGCGCCAGGACCTCCCTCCAAGCTTGCGCTCAGTGGAACTCGATCCCTGCCGCGCGTTGCTCCAGCTTCTTCCGCGCCGTGTCGAGCTCGTCCCAACCTCTGATGTTCCTGTGCGTCGCGGGAGCTTGGACCGCACCCCTGGCTTCCCAGGGTGTGCGCCCCTCCCCTTCTGCTCTCTACTCCCTCGCGCATCCCTCTGCTCTGCTCGCGGCGCCCCTGCTTTTCTTGGCCGGAGCTTACTCCTTTCCCAGCCATGGCAGTACCCGCCTCCCAGATCCCATGCCGCGCGTCCAGCGCCACACTCCTCCTACCTCCCTTCCCGTGGACGCTTGCTGCAGGAGCTATTTCTCCCCTGCGCTCACCCAAGATGGCCGGACTCGCCCATGGTGACTTCTTCCTGTCTATGATGTTCTATAGCCGCCATGGCAGTGCCTCCCTGTAGCAGTCCGGTGACCGGGCCATTCCCTTCCCAGCGCCATGGCTCTGCTCGACCCTTCTCCACCTTGTCGCAGCGCCCGTCCTCGCCACCAACCCTGCTTGCCGTTGAATCCCTCTAGGCATCGACGTCGGCATATGCTCCTCTGCTGCTCACCTGGATCGGGACTGTCGTGCTATCGGACTCCATTGTGCAGCCGGCGTTCGACGAAGAAAAATCGAGTCCAGGATTCTGACTCAGCCTCGACCCTGTCGCCGTTGAAGGCCCTACTATCCCTGTGTTGTTCGTCGTCATCTTGCCCATGTCATAGCCGCAACTTCCTGTGTTACTCCCTAGTTCACGTCGTCGTCCAGCCCGGTAGCCGTATTCCATCGACGGTAAGGACCAGTTGTTCGTGCTTCGTTTGTTTCCTCGGCATCAGCTTACTAGATGATTAATGGTGTATTTTATGTATTATTGCGGAGGAGAGAAATCACCAGAATGTGTGGCGAAGAAGTGTTATCCAATACGACACCTCCAAGTACTCGACGAAATGTCCAAACTTGGGATCGTCGCTGTTTCTGTAGATTTCTGGTTGAGTTTCGTTATGGTGAGTTCATTCGTTATTTCCGTCAACTAGACATATGGTAGGATTAAATAGAAGAATTGATTGCGATAATTCTTTTGTTTATTACTCGATGTAGAGATTAAGTTAGAAATACCAGTAAGGCGAGGTGTGCTTCGAGAAGTTTAGTTGCCGAATATATTCGAACTAGTTCTATTTTGTAGAATATAGTATTTCGGTGACGCGCAGGTTAAATTTAGTATTTTAAATGTCTAGACAATAATATTGTTAGTATTACTACTGACGAATTATAATTGTTTGATAAAATTAAATAGGTTCTTAGGAAACAAGGTGGTATAATTTATTAAGCGGGGAAATGAATTTAGCATTTAACCAATTAGCTAATGAGTTGTGTTTAAGCTGATTATGTTTAATGTATTGTTCGTAATGTTTGCGTTAGGTTCGTTTAATCCAGAGAAGCGTAATTATTGCGCGTAGTCGTATATTAATAACTAGTGTTTCCATACAAAATTGTACAACGCCTCGCCGCTAAGTGTTTAATTCGCTATCGCATAGTATTGTTTAGGTTTGAAATATTCCGGTCTATATGCATTCATGTGCATAATGCATTTCATTCAGGTACGTGAATTAACCACGCGATGCGGAGAACCAAAACTGAGTCGACCACAAGATGGTGCTGATGAACGGAACTGGAGATGGACAGACGAAGCAAGTATCGGGACAAAAGATGGTCGTCAAATGATCGACGCCTAACAAACACTAACCTAGTGTTATCCAGGCAAGCCCCGGTGCATGCAACCCCTTCTTTGTGTTTTTAAATAATTTTCGCACACTTTAAGTCTAGTGAAATGTGCATTAGGTTTATAGGAGTTGCTTGAAACCCTTGATGCATTGCCTTCCTTGATATCCATACCTTATTAGATACTTCTGATGAAGTATCAAAATATGATTTACAAAATTGCTTAGCCTTGCTTAGAGGTAAATCTTGTGGATAGAGCTTGTCCTTTGCGTTGATGCCTAGCTCAGGGGTTATCCTGAGGAAGGATGGCTTCTATCTGCAAGAATATATTTTCATTGGGAGCATGGTGGGATCTTACTGCAAAGTTCCCTAGTGATGCTCTTTTCATCCTAAGGAACACAAACAATCCTAAGGATGGAAGTACTTAAATCGGGACTTGGGCTAGGAACAGGTGATGTTCTACCCAGGTTGATTAAGGATTGGATGCGTATGTAGGCTTGATGATCGAGGACCCTTTAACTGGTCACATGCCTCGTCATGGGTAAGCTTTGCCTCGGGCAGACTAAGGCCAGAATAAGATAACACGGAATGGGCGTGGAGCGGTGGCGAGAGTAGCGTGTACCCTCCGTGGCAAGAGGCTGGACGGTGGTGTATCTGTGCTCTCGGTTCGCGTGAACCTGATCTGGTCTTAAGAACCCCTGGTGGCGGGTTGACATATGCAAGGGTTAAGTGCTACATATGTCGTGTGATTGGAGATCCTCAGCTGAGTATAATCGATTCGGATCGCCGTACCTTCGCGGTTATGAAGACTTGGTCACTGACCTACAACCTAAGTCAGGATGTGAACCATCATGAATAAAAATGATGTTGTATTGATGAGATGGAGAAATTAGACCAGATGCACACAGAGTCTATTAATATTTAATCTGGCGTTAAAATATTGAAAGTAAGGACTCACTTTAGTAAGCTATTTCTGCAAAAGTATCTAAGTTGATTCTTGCTAAAGCCTCTCCTTGATTCCCAAATCCAGCATACCCTTGAGAGTCTTTTCTTTAGTCGGGTAAGTCTTGCTGAGTAATTCCATACTCAGGGTTTTATTCCCTATTGTTTTTCAGGTTATAGTTTTGTGCTGCTGATGATGGTGTTTAAGTGCCGGTGGGCTCGGCCTTCTTATAAGTCTAAGTAACCCTTCTATACTTCTTAATGAGGATGGTCAGTTGAGCTAGCATATATTTCAAACTTATACTTTTGTATTCACTCCGATAAAACAATATAAAATTTTTATAACCTGTAAAATTTGGTAACAAGATTTCCGCAGCAAAAATGTTGTGTGTGTGATTTGTGTTACTTAATCCCGCGGTTCTGGTTGTAAGTGGTTTATCCGATGTCCTTGGGGCAATCGGACGGATCCTGTTAAGTTATCTGGTGCATATGCATAGCCGTCTGAGGTCTTTGAGACAAGGACAGGTGCATGTGGGCCCGATATCTTGGGAGGTTCTGCCACACCCATAACATATCTTCAAGTATTTGATTTACTCTCTCAGTCTGCCCACTTGTATGAGGATGATTAGATGAATTGTGGAGCAATTTAGTACCCAAGGATTTGTGTAACTCCTCCCAAAACATGGATACAAATTGTGGTCCCCGGTCCGACACTATCGTCTTTGGAATTCCATGTAAACTGAGAATACGAGCCACATATATCTGAGCATAAGTAATGACCGGATAATATGTTTTGACTGGTAGAAAATGAGCTATCTTTGTAAGCCGGTCAACTATGACCCAGATAGAATCAAATCCCTTAGTTGTCCTGGGTAATCCCACAATGAAATCCATACTAATATCTTCCCATTTCCATGTTGGGATGGGCAAAGATTGCAATGCCTTAGCAGCCTTCATATGTATCGCTTTGACCCATCTGCAAGTGTCACACTTTGCCACATAACTTGCAATATCAATCTTCATTTTAGTCCACCAATACTGTTGCTTTAAGTCTTGATACATCTTAGTGCTTCCAGGATGAATGGAATATCGACTAAGATGAGCTTCGTCCAAGATTTGTTGGCGGACTTAAACATCTTTTGGCACTACTATGCGATCTTTAAACCATATTACTCCTTGATTATCTTTCCTTGAAGCAATTTGCCTTACCGGCTTCCATTTTCTCATGAATATACTTCATACCCTTATCGATTCTTTGGGCATCAATAATTCTTTGTAGAAGAATTGACTCATGCTTCAAATTCATCAAGGTTTCTTGTTGGATTATCCCCAGATTCAACCTTTCCATTTCTTGACATGAAGTGGTGTCAGGTGCTTCTACTGTAAGACAATGATAAAAAGTCTTGCGATTTAAAGCATCTACCACCACATTAGATTTGCCTAGGTGATAATGGATTTTTAGGTCATAATCTTTGATTAGCTCAAGCCACCTTCTTTGTCTCATGTTTAGTTCTTACTGGGTGTTGGGGACTTGTTCTCAAATGCTATGAGTTAAGAACAAGGCAATACAGAAAATGTTAAATGTTAAAAATCCTTCGTCCTTCGAAGCATTATTTCCCTTGGGATATAATGTTTTTCGGGCGAAGGTTATGAAGGACATACCTTCATAAGCACAACATACAATAATGAAGAAGGAATCATATGAGATATAAAATATAACATAAACAATAATGTATTATTATCAGCTCATTTCTATTTTATTATTATGGAAAAATAGAAATGATATCAAATTACAGATGTACCTTCGGCTTGAAAGAAGGTGAAAGTACAAGCGTGACGCAAAAGCAAATGCCAAGTCAGCGTGAATAGTACGGGAGCACTGTTCATCTATTTATAGGTACGGGACGCAGCCCATGTAAAATTACACCCATGCCCTTTACATATGCTAATGGCTCTATAGTAACCCATCGAGGTCTGAATAGCCTTTTCCTTTTTAAGTCGGTTTCCTTTTCTGCTATCATGCCGAAGCTCTCCTGCACATAGCTTCGGCTCTGCGCCAACCTTCGTATTCTTTGTGCTTTTTCACACTGTGGTTCTGATCCGAGCCCGAAGGTACCTGTTCATGTATTATACTCCAGAAACATTGTTAAATCATGTTTTTGAGGACCTTCGGAAGCCGAAAGCCCCCAACACTGGGTAAAGATATACTTCAAACTTTTGTGATTCGTATACAAATGGCAGGTATTCCTCAGCAGATAGTGATGCCAAATTTTAAGGGCATGAACGACTGCAGCTAGTTCCAGATCATGAGTTGGGTAGTGTTCTTCATGCCGGCGCAGCTGCCTTGAAGCATACGCTATGACTCGCCCTTCTTGCATCAGGACACATCCGAGTCCACTGCCTGACGCGTCACAATACACATCAAAAAGCTTTTCAATATCCGGTTGGGCCAACACCGGTGCAGTGGTTAACAACACTTTTAGCTGCTCAAAGGCTTCGTTGCATTTCGAGGACCAATCAAACTTTGTATCGTTCTTCAATAATCCCGTAATGGGTTTAACAATCTTGGAGAAATCTGAAATGAATCTACGGTAATATACAGCCAGTCCAAGGAAACTCCGAACTTGATGTACTGTAGTAGGTGAGTTCCATTTTATAATATCCTTGACTTTGCTGGGATCAACCGCAATCCCTTTAGCAGACAATACATGTCCAGGAAACTGGATTTCCTCCAACCAGAACGCACATTTGCTGAATTTGGCATACAACTGATGTTCCCTTAAGCGCGTTAGCACGATCCGCAAGTGCTTTGCATACTCCTCTTCATTTTTTTGAATAGATCAGAATGTCGTCAATGAAGACCACCACAAACTTGTCTAACTCGGGCATGAATATCGAATTCATTAAGTATGTGAGTGGGCTAGAGCATTTGTTAATCCAAAAGACATGACCAGATATTCAAATAATCCATACAGCATAGTGAATGCGGTCTTGGGTATATCCTCGGGTCGAATATAGATCTGATGATAGCCCGATCTGAGATCAATCTTGGAGAATACCCGGGCTCCAGTAAGTTGATCGATTAAAATATCGATCCGAGGTAGAGGATACTTGTTCTTTATAGTAACCTCATTGAGTGGTCTATAGTCCACGCACATTCGAAGTGTCTAATCATTCTTCTTGTCGAAAATTGCTGGACATCCCCACAGTGATGAACGTGGTCTAATGAACCCTTTCTCCAACAAGTCTTGTAGTTGAGTCTTGAGTTCTGCCAATTCATTAGGTGGCATGCGGTACGACCTTCTAGAAATAGGAGCTGTACCGGGCTTCAACTCGATTACAAATTCCACGTCCCTTCCAGGAGGCAATCCGAGCAAGTCTTCGGGAAAGGCATCCGGAAATTCACATACCACTGAAATATCCCAAATTTCTTGTACTATGGTCTCAAAAACTTGTCCAGATGCTTTGACTGGGATAGCTATAGGGATGGACAATTGGACTTCTTCATGACCATAACTTTACTTAATGGTCCTTTGGTCCGTATCGATGATGGCTTTTATTCTGGGCTAACCAATTAATTCCCAAAATCACATCTATATCTTGCCCCTTTATAACGATCATGTTTGTAAGGAATTCCCGTCCGGCCAAAGTTACGGGTATGTGGAAGGCTACTTCCTTAGTAAATATTCGGCCCCTTGGCGAGTGGATAACAAATCCCTCCCTTGATTCAGTGCACTGTATGCATCATTTCTCCACAAGAGTCTTGCTTATGATGGTATGTGATGCGCCAGAATCAAAAAGGATAACTGCTGGGTGGTTGGCAACGAGGAACATACCTATCATCACCGGTTCGCCTTCTAGTGTAGTAGCCACCTGGGTATAATACACTCGTCCAGTTTTCTTCAAATTTTTGCCTATTGAAGAGTTGGTCGTGTTCTGCTTTCCTTGATTTGAGTTCCTAGAAGTCTACGGAAAGTTGGATTTGTTTTGCTTCGGATATGGGTAGTCCTTGATGAAATGTCTGGACTTTCCACAATTGAAGCAACCACTAGAGAAACTGGGAAGGGCAAGGAAACGAGCACCAGGGGCACTCGACTGATTGGTCTGAGCGGGGGCAGGGGTGGGACAAATAAATACAGGTTGTCTGAAGGGATATGTGTGTGGGCTAGGTGAAGAACGATTTGGATTGAAAGGTCGAATTACCAACCTTGTTCTCTTTTCAGGTCCCTGAGTTGATCTTTCACCCGCATACCCTTTTGACTTTCCTTGTCCCGCATTTTTGGCTTCAACTGAAAGTGTTGTACTGACAGCCCTGCTGTATGTGAGGTCCAGACACGTTGCCATCTTACGCTGGAGTCTGTCATTTAGTCCCCTTATAAAGCAATTCTTCTTTTTCAAGTCTATATCCACTTGATCAATGGCGTACTGGGAGAGGTGATTGAATTTAGTGAGATACTGCATCACAGAATCTCCCC
Source organism: Zea luxurians (assembly GCA_029449295.1). Lineage (NCBI taxonomy): Eukaryota > Viridiplantae > Streptophyta > Magnoliopsida > Poales > Poaceae > Zea > Zea luxurians. The sequence goes on along the minus strand of JAOPSE010000030.1, from coordinate 36,764,091 downwards.
CTTGCTTTAGTTAGATGAACTCTTCCAGTATCATTTGTAGCACTCCTTCTGGAACATAATGTTCCCTAAATGCCAATTTGAATTCTTCCCAAGTGACTTGATGTCCCGTAGGTTGGATGGCAGAAAAGTTTGCCCACCAGGTGCTAGCGGGGCCTCTTAACTACTGAGCGGCAAATAGGGGCTTCTATACCTCGATGCATCAGATTAGCCTGAATTTCTGTTCCATTACTCGCACCCATTCATCAGCTTCCAAGGGTTCCTCCGCCTTGACGAAGAGTGGTGGGCGGGTTTTGGAGAACTCCAGATAGGTAGTGTCTCGTGATCCTTGAGGGGGAACTCTTCCTCCGTGTTGTTGAAATTGGTTGCCCGCCATTTCGCATAGAAAGCATGTGTTGTCGGCGGTGGCGTTGACCAAGGCAGTGATAGCCTCGGCCAAGGTAGGAGGTACATGTGGCGGATTGGGATTGTCCTCCCCACCGCGGGATGTACCTGCCCCATCATGAGCACGGGTCCGGGATGGCATCTGAGGCAAAGAAACATTTGGAAATATAACATGCCAAACATACACCATCTTTATTTCATTGCGGAACAGTAATAATTATACATACTCCATTATACAACTTGACTTCCTTACTTATTTCACATAAGTACATTACCTAGACTATACTACTCTAATCCTCTTCGTCCTTACCTGTTCTACTGCCTGCTTTAGGAGACCGTTCATCTACAAGATTCATGGAAGGAGGGGCTCCAAAAAGGTCAATCCCCTCATCAGATCCTCCATTTGCTGTTGCAGATGGTCCAGCTCCCATTGCTACCACATTGAGTGGCACGTTCGGGTGCAGCCAATCATACAATACATGCACTTTTTCATGTAAGGTGTTGCAGTACGCTTGCAGGTTTTCGAGAGATGCGCTAAGTTCTGCTACTCGAGCTAGATCTTTAGCTTCACAGTCCCAAGCAAAAGAGCGCGAGTTTATGGCCCAGTCAATGGTCGTATCGCATTCCAAAATTTTGTACTGCAGGCGATTAACTTCGGCTGATAGTTCAGCAATGCGGCGACTATCGCGCGCACGATCCCTACACCCGTGGCATAGTTCAGACCTGAGGCGATCCACTCTAGCCTCCAAATCCCCGATGGGGTCGTTACTTCCACTGCCGCTTCGTTCATGCCTGGAGGCCTGCTGATGTCGAGGCACACCCTGAGGTCTAGTTGATTTGCGCTAGGTAGTTTTTGTGCGTGCCATATCTCTATAAGTGGGGAAAAATTATTTAGTATAGTTTGAACATGATGCATGCATAACCTTATTATTATGGGATCAATCTTTCAGTCGATCCCCTACTTCCTTACATATACTGCAATCTATTACCCGACTTTTAAAAGGTAAGTTACTACCAGAAAGTGGTAAGATAAGAATGAAAGAATATTTTAAGATAAGTATTTAAAAATTCTTTTGAAGTACTACGTAATGTCTGAAGAGACGGGCTTCGCTCTGATACCAGCTATCACAGAACCTCCCAAGGTATTAGGCCCACCTACAGATGCCCTTGTCCCAAGGACCTCGGACAACCCTATAGTTGCGCATAATCATTTGACAAGTTCGGTCATCTGTATCATCATTATATCGCCCAAGAGCGCTTCACCCATCACTGCAGACATTACACATGTAGCCGGAGTAAGGAAATAGCGGAAGCGGATTACAATAACATAATTTACATTAATAAAATATAGAGAGAGTATTTATTACAGTACCGGGTGTCTCAGTGCATAACATAATATTACATATCAGGGAGGTAAAACATCCTCCCACCAACAAGGTCACTGCTTTGCCTCCTCCTTTGGTACCACCTTCGAGCCGAAACAGTAAAACTTAACATAATATTACATATCAGGGAGGTAAAACATCCTCCCACCAACAAGGTCACTGCTTTGCCTCCTCCTTTGGTACCACCTTCGAGCCGAAACAGTAAAACTTGGCTGTTTCATCACATACAACAACATGGGTTCGAAAACCCTGAGTACGGAGTGTACTTTCGCAAATCTTACCCGACAAAGGAAAAGACTCTCAAGAATATGCTGGCTTGTAGGATTCAAGGTAAAGCTAATAAAGAATCAAAGACTCTGTTTGCAGAAATGATTACTAAAAGTGGATCCTTGAAAATCTAGTTTTATTATCAGGTTAATTCATTACCTGTATCTAGAGTTCTTTCTATCCTAGTTCAAGCACTTGGCCTACACTAGCCATCTTTTATCACCCCTTGAGTTCACTAGATTGCTACGTGTAAGTCAGTGACCTAGTCTTCATATCCGAGAAGTAATGGTGATCCGAATCAATTAATACCCAGCTAGGGATCTCCAACCACACAACATATGTAGCACTTAACCCTTGCATATGTCAACTCGCCATCGGGTTTCTCAAGACCAGAACGGGTCACACCAACCGAGAGCACAGATACACCACCGTCCAGCCTCTTGCCACGGAGGGTACACGCTACTCTCGCCACCTCTCCACTCCCATTGTGTGGTGGCCTTTCTGGTATTGGTCCGACCGAGGTAAAGCTTACCCATGACGAGCCATTTGGCCAGTTAAAAGGTCCTCGATCAACAAGCCTACATCAACACGGTCCTTAATCGACTCAGACGGAGACACTACACCGAGACTTCCTTCTCGTGCAAGTCACTCGCCCGGTCTTGTCTTTATCATTTAAAACCCAAAGTTTGGTACCTGGCAAAGGAACATCTTTTCAGATGTTGAACCCATCACAACGGTAATGGATTCACCATCATAAGTCTTTTCTTTGTAAAAATGCCCATCCACTATGAAGCATCACCTTTTGTTTTAAAACAAAACATTTTGTTTTTCCAAAGCAAGGCTAAGCATCATAAAAATCCTTTTTTATAAAAGGTAATCAAGGAATGGTGATCAATTTTCCAAGGAAGGAAATGCATCAATTGTTTAGCACACAACTGCTATCACCTAATGCATCATATAAGGTGATAAAGATTTTAAAACAACAAGGAAAGGGGTAAATGAACCGGGGCTTGCCTTGTGTTGTAGGAGGCTCAGGGTCTGTCCACCAGATATCAAAGTAGAAGTTGTTCTCGACAGGTGGAATTTCAGCTTGCGGGGCAACTTCCTCTTTGACTACCACTTTTTCTTTGTTTTCTATACATAATAATAAATATACATGAATGCTTATGTGATGCTATGAACATGTAGTTAATAGAAACACACTAAGTTGTATCTTGAATACAACCTTCCTTCACGGTACCCACTAGTTACTAGGGTTTCCTGAGTTAGTACTCTATTAGGATTAGGCACTTATATCCTAGGAAGCTAGTGTCTTAGGTTTGGGACCAAACAATGTCCAAAGCATGCCAAAATTTACCCAAGGGCTTTAATTCTTAAATTAAGCTTACCCAAAAATTTTATTATTTTTGGAGCTACCAAATTAGTTCTAAAATTCTAAAAGGCTAGGTTTAGGCATCTTTAAATACCAAATAAATCCTGGTTTGGACTAAAAATCTTGAAACTATTTTTATTAAATACGAGATGAATTTCGAAGTCTAGTAAAATTAGTCCCATAATTTTATCATTTTTCTAGAATTTCCTATAAATTTGTAAGTCTGGCAGAAAAAAGAAAAAGGAAAAGAATGAATACTGATGGGCTAAACCTAGCCCAAACCGGCCCACCAACTGGGGAAATCCGCGCCCGCGCGCGCCCGCGTTGGCCATCTTGCGTAGAGGTCCCCGACTATTCGAAGAATCAGTAAAGAATCCCTATGCACTATTCATTGTCTCACTGACAATCGCGCATCCACCCCTGGGTTTCTATTTCTTCTCCAACTCAGGCCCTAGCGATGGCGTGCTCGCCCGCCGGCCATCTCTTCACCGGAATCCATTCAAAACGACGACGACCGCCGGCGCTAAGCATTGGATCACCACCCCGAGCCCAGGCGAGTCCAGTCCTTGCCCTAATTGAACTAATCCGGCCTTGGATTCTGCAACCCACGATGATGGCGAATACCGATGACGAACCGAGGCGTTCTCGATGATTCAACGCGGTCTAGTTCAAACAATCGGGCCTACAAGCAACATGAGACTCAAGGGATGCTAGAACAAGAAGTAGAGAAGTGCGAATCAACCTGTGGATGGCTGGCCACGGCGAGATGCTAATGGCGGTGATTTTGACCAATTTGGGGGAAGAACAAAATTTGGGCGCTACGGTGGCTAATCAGAGGCAAAGGCTGGTGCTGTGGCTTTGTAACAACCTGGCGGAGCTAACAGTTCACTCAAATTATAGTCTCTGAGAGCGGTGGCTCGAAATTTGGAAGAAGAAAGCTGGTGAGTAGAGAGGGGTGAGTCACCGATGAACGCTATCATGGCATTTATAGGACAAGGACTTACGGTTGTCACTGGCTAATCTTCACGGCTTGTGACGACGTGGTGAAATGACCGAGAGCGTGGCATATCCACGAGAAACGGCGGCACGGCGGCGACGGCCGCCACCACGTCACCTGATGCAAGTGGGTACGGCGACTTGGCAAATAGTGCCCCAAGGTCATCCATGTGCACGATCTTTTCCCGTCGTCCGTTATCCGCACGCCAAGGCACACGAATCACAACGTCAGCGAGGACCACGGCGCGGAGATCACTAGGCGGTGAGATACACTGAATCTGATCTTGTTCAGTCCCTGTACCATCGTGACTGTTCATCAGAGCGCCTGATAGAGCAACTTGCAGTGCTTTGATCTCAAATTTTTATGTGGCAACTCTCTAATCCGTCTGTAACAAGGTTAATCTCCTATCATCCAACTTTGATTTTGTTATAGCAACTATGACCAAACATCCACTGGATCATACTTGAAATCGCCCCCAAAGTTTATCAGAGTTCACTGTTAGCCAAGGTCAGTCTTGAGTGGTGACTGACAGTCCAGCTTCATGCTTATTTTTCTCCAATTTTTGTACAGCATCAATGCTTAGTCACTTAATCAAACTTGTACCCCTAACATAGCTCTACAAGTTTGATGTATTGATCTAGAGCAAAATCTTCATGAATTAAGAAACACAAGGCTCCAAAGTCAGCTTAATCTCACTAAAATTTCAAAGTTAACCACATGGGTGTTCTTGGGACTTTTTCCAATTAAGTCCAAATTGTTCTACATTACTTGAAAATCCTCCAATGTAAAAGTTGTTTTGTTAATGCTGTTCTACCACTTTGATATATACACTTTGGTCCAAAAGTGTATAGAATTTGAAATCACCATATAGGGCACAAATTAGGGTTTCTACGGTTCCTTTTAGGGTTTTGGGAGCTTTAGGGTTTTTGTGCCACTCAAATCCATCAAACTTAATCTCTTATGAATATTTCCAATGGCTTTTGATGTACTACCCAATTTGGCTTCACATTTACCCACATGCCCTAATCCTAGGGTTAATTACCCTACCTTAGGGTTAAGAAATACTTCAAGACATCACATCACATTTATTTTGAAGTTTTACCTAGTGGATGCATTCTAGGTGTAACAAACAAAATGAAATGTCAATGCATATGATGCCATGCTCAAGTTTTAGTGCTAGTAACACCAGGGGTGTTACAGATTCCACTTCCATAACCGTTGCTTCCATATATATCATGAGCATTCCAAGGTTGAGTTGTTCCATTTCCCAGCACAATTCCTGTGACATCAAATGGGTAGTGATGTTGTTCACTTGACCTTTACGGCTCAAAGCATCTGCCACTAATTTGCTTTTCCTAGTTGATATTGTATTTCCAAATAATAGTCTTTGATTAACTCAAGCCATCTTCTTTGTCTTAGGTTGAGTTCTTTCTGCGTGAAGATGTATTTCAAGCTTTTGTGATCCGTGAAAATTTTACACTGGTTTCCAATCATGTAATGCCTCCAAATCTTCAAAGCATGCACTATGTCAGCTTATTCCAAGTCATGTGTAGGGTAATTCTTTTCATGCTTCTGTAACTGCCTTGAAGCATAAGCAATCACTTTTCCTTCTTGCATTAACACACATCCAAGTCCTAGATGTGAAGCATCGCAATACACATCAAATCCTTTATGAATATCAAGCATAATTAACACTGGTGCAGTGGTTAGCCTTTCCATTAATTCCTCGAAACATTTCTGACATGCTTCATCCCACTTGAACACTTTACCTTTCTCCAATAGTGAAGTAAGGGGTTTCACTATTTTGGAGAAGCCTTCGATAAATCTTCTGTAGTATCCTACTAATCCAAGAAAACTCCTGATCATGGACACATCTGTGGGTTGTTTCCAATTTAGTATTTCACTTATTTTACTGGGGTCTACATTGATTCCTCCATTGGTGATAATATGACCTAGGAAAGCAACTTCCTTTAGCCAAAAATCACACTTCAAAAATTTCGCATACAACTGATTATCGCGAAGTTTCTGTAGAACTAATCTCAGATGATCTTCATGTGCTTCTTCATTCTGAGAGTATACTAGTATGTCGTCAATTAATACCACCACAAACTGGTCAAGATATTCCATGAATACATTATTCATCAAGTTCATAAAGTAAGCTGGTGCATTAGTCAGTCCAAAAGACATGACTAAAAACTCATATAGTCCATATCTTGTAGTGAAGGCCGTTTTAGGTATATCTTCAGTCCGAATCTTCAACTGATGATAGCCTTGATCTTAGATCTATCTTTGAAAATATTGTAGCTCCTGTCATTTGATCAAACAAATCTTCAATCCAAGGTAATGGGTACTTATTCGTAATCGTTACTTCGTTCAAACTTCTATAGTCCACACGCATTCTCCTTGAACCATCTTTCTTGTTCACAAATAGAACTGGGGCTCCCCATGGTGATGAACTGGGGCGAATAAAACCTTTTTCTTGTAATTATTCTATTTGTTTCTTCAGTTCAATTAAATCTTTGACATCCATTCGATAAGCTCTTTTTGAAATTGGTGCGGTTTCGGGTAATAGTTCAATAGAAAACTCAATATCACGATCAGGTGGCATACCTGGTAATTCATCCGGAAATACGTTTGGGTATTCGCACACTATCCTAATGTGCTCCAAAGATTTCTCTTCCAACTAATTTACCATTGTCTCTGCTGTTGCTGGCATACTGACATTGACTTCAATTCTTTATTCTTGTGGACTGGTAAATGTAACCATCCTCTTAGAACATGATATTACTGACAGGATATTTTCTCAGGTAGTCTATTCTGAGTATCACAATGATTCCACTTGATTCCAAAATTATCAGCTCTACTAGAAAGCTTAGGCCTCTAATTTCAATCTTAGTCTGAGGGCATGAGTGAGTGGCTCTAAGTTCACCTCCTGGTGATCGAATTAATAGTTTTTTCTTCAAGGAATAGTTTGGTATATTATGTTTTTCCACGAATGACTTTGTTACGAAGGAATGAGATGCTCTAGAATCAAATAAAACTGATGCAGGTATGGAGTTAATAAGAAACATACCATACACCATGTTGGCATCCTCAGGCACTGATTCCGCTGTCACATGGTTGACTCTTCCTCTACTCTAGTTCTACGGAGTCTTGTTCTGTGCAGATCCACGAGTAGGTGTGTTCTGGTCAGTCCTATGGTTGCTGTTCTTCTAGGGTGTCTATGGGTTACCCCTGGGGCAGTTGTTGGCATAGTGGCCAAGTTTGCCACACTTGGAACAGCCATTGGGTTGAACTGGGGTAGTTGCATTGTTGTTCTTGACCGGTGTGTTCATGGCGCTTCCCTGACGATTCTGTTGTTTCCCACTAGACCTTTGACTGGACAGAGTGCTGCTTCTCTATTGGTTCTTGTATTGATTGTTCCTCTGACTTTGTTGTCTAGAGCGTTGTTCTTGGTAGTTGTTGTTCCCACTCTAGTTTCTGGAGCGGAACTAAGAACCTTGGGAGTTGTTTTGCCAGGTGTTTCTGCTGGTCTGCCCTTGGTACTTCCTCTTGTGATCAGACCGTTCTTTCCTTTTGTTTTCAAGGCCAATTGCCTTGATTCAACAAAGTCTGGAAATTGGGGAAACTGTGGCTCTGTAGCTGGTAGTTCAAGGGTAAAATCAAGCCTTCCAAGAAACGTTCTTGGCGCTTCTTGTCAGTGTCCACCTCCTATGGGGCGTAACGTGAAAGCTGGATGAAGCGATCACGGTACTCCCTGATAGATATGTTCCCTTGAGTGAGGGAAAGGATCTCCTTCTTCTTAAGCTTCATAATTCCCGAGGGAATATGATGAGCATGGAAGTTCACTTGGAACTCCTGCCAGGTTATGGCATCAGCATTGGTGTGTGCCACAGTGAAGGCATCCCACCAATTAGACGCGGCTCCTTCGAGTCTTCCGGAAGTGTACAAGACCTTTTCTCGGTTATTGCATTGGGTGATGTCTAACATCTTTCCAATGACCTTAAGCCAGTCATCGGCATCCAACGGGTCTACTGCGTGAGAGAAAGCAGGCGGGTGATGACTCATGAAGTCCCGATGCTTGTCTCTAGCTTGGGGTGCGTGTTGCTGCTGTTGTTGTTACTGCTGGTTTTGTTGATTCTGTTGAATCTGCTATACCGAAGTTGTACGTCCTTGCAGAAGTTGCATCTGCGCTGCGATGAACTGATCCATCGTGGGATTGGGTGGTGGTGGTGGCAACTGCTGACCACGCTGGTTCTAGTGATTATTGGGACCTGATTGAGTGTTCACCATCTATTTGGTTAGAAAGTACACTCCTGTGGTAAGTGAGGAGTAGAGAAGAAGATTCTAAGGGGAATAACTTATTATTAATGGTAAGTTTATTATTATTTTTTATGCTCTTTTGGCCATCATTTCATAAGACCATTGCACTCAAGCAAAAACCCAAATCAAACATTTCAAACAACTCCATCAAATGGTTGTTATTATTAATAGTGTCATAATATAAAGATGTTTTTTGTCTAACACAAAAACTAACTTATTACAATATTAATGAAAAATCTAAAGTAGCCTGGTGATGGATCCTGGTTCTCCATAGAGGATCCTCTTGAAGGGAGGGGATAACGCCATGGTAGGGACTTGAACTTCAGGGGGATTCCTTCCATCAAGCTAAGCTTCTAGGGCTGTGATCCTTGCATGTGCATCCTCCAGCTCCAAGTGTACCCTATAGAGGTCCAGAGTAGCACTATCCAGGTCGGTGTTAAGACCTGCCACTAAACCAGCTAAGGTGTTGAGGCGATCTACATTAGCTCCACCCGGAACAATGCTGGTCTGGTTCTCTCCATGAATACGTAGAGGAAGATGCATGTACTTCGTATTGTGCAGCTGCTGCCGGTAGGTGTGGCTGAGAGACCATAGAGTTCGCCTAGCAGCATCGCTGACTGAAGCAGCGTAGGTGGATAGCAGCGTCAGAGACTCATGTGCTGACAGAGTCTTGAACCCTCTATCACCTGCATCCATTACCTTGACATGAATGCGAGTGATGTAGTAGCAAGCCTGAGGAGGCTCGTACACTTGCATGGTCTCGTACAGGGGTCAGACGTAGGTTCCCAACGCGTGCAGAACATCCTGCAACAGGTTAGGGAAGTGCCCTGTCTCGAACATTGAGGTGTAATGTTCAGTGACAAGCCATAACCCCACTGTGATACCCAATTTTCTGAAAAGAAGTTAAATTTCTTTTTCCCTTTTCTTTTGTGATCTGTGTAGCTGGGGTTTTGGATTTCTTTGTTTTAGGAAGCATTCACCAGTAAAATAGTAGAATTCTTGAGAGACATGCGCTGGGGTTGGGAGCAGACGTAAGAGAAAGTTGGGCCGTGGATCTCGATCCGGCCCACTAGTCCCTTCCCGTAACCCTAGCCGGCCCTCCCCCCTAATCCCCTTTTTGGTTGCAGCCGCCCCCCCTTCCCTCTTCCTTGCTTGGCCGCCCCCCCTCTCTCCCTCTCCTCCCAAGTGTTTGCAGCCACACCACCTAACCCTAGCCGCCCCCCTATCTCCTCCACTCCAAGATGCCATTCCTTGCCGCTTGGATCTACGTCGCGTGGTTCAAGTCCCCAATTGGTTTTGGTGGAGGGAAGAAGGGAGGAAGGAAAGGGAGAGAATTCAAGATGATTTTTGTGATTATCTCTTGTTTATTTGTGCTGCAATTCCATTGAATAGATGTTACGTATGCGAATTGGTAGAGGCGCTGTCCAGAAATTTAGTGGGTGGGCGAACAGCAGTAGTTCTAGTGATTTCTGGGAATTTTTCATCGGTAATTTGTAACACCCGGTTTTTAGGGGTCCAAAACCCGGGTGTAAACATAATCACCAGGTGTGCTGGGACCAAGTCTCACACATATGATGAATAGTGGCACAGGATCGAATGTCACAACTTTATATATAACAGGAGTTCTATACAAAATAAATAATTACATTATGAGGAGACAACGGTCCAGCAACCCAAAGTTGACTGGGAGACTGACGACCTAGACCTCTCACGAACTCATCGCAGCATCCTCCAAGCGCCTCATCCTGCGGTACCTGTTCTTGACCTGTGGGGTGTGTGAGACAGCAAGAGTGAGCTCACATACGTTCATCGCTCAACAAGTTGTGGGGAATAATGTGCATGAACTCGCCAAAGGTGGGAGCTCACGTGAAGTGTAAGGCTTACCAAAGAAGATGGTTAGAGCTGAGCATTGCTTTTAAAGTTGGTCAAAATTTTATTAGCAGTTACTAAGTATAAGTAAATACCAAACCCAATTAAGTAATAGAACAAAAGTAACAACTTCACCTGCGATGCAATGCATATGACAAATTGAGTTTAAGTTCCATAATTAATCATGTGAGTGTCCGAGCTGCTCTTGACCGTGAGCACGGCTAGTATACCAGTTTTACACTCTGCAGAGGTTGCGCATCTTTACCCACAAGTCGTGTTACCCATTTGCCACGGAGTTGATCAGACTCCATACACCTCTACCTAGGAAGCGAGGCAGGGTACCACTACGAGGCCTTTACAAAGTTCCACTAGCTTCAGAAAACCCGCTACAGTTTATAGGAAGTTCTAGTACAGGAATCCCTTGCAGGACCGCCATCGCAGCAAAATCCTCCCGAGGGCCTCCCTACACTGACCACTCCCCTACTGCCCTTGCCCCTTTCGGGTAAGGTAGTCTTCCACTAGCTTTCCTAATTAATCGGCCAAGGGCGTCCCATTCCACCCTTGTGGTAGCACTGTTTTCCCGGGTGGTTCTCCATGTTCCAATTAACATAATGATCTTAACATGAACCATAAATAACAACTGATAACAAAAGTATAATCATGAATAGTGTAATCTTCATACCCAAAACCACATATAGCACTAGCAAGTACTACCCAGAAAGTTCAGTGGTAAACAAGGTATAAAGATAGACAAACTAGGGTAACCTATTGGGTCCCATCAAAATTAACCTATGCAGATCATTATGATTAATTAGAACATGAGTAGGTGAAAAGAAGTGATCAAGGGCACAACTTGCCTGGGACTTGAGATTCCAGGTACCAGGATGATCTTCAGGTGACTCGTGACCTCACTGCTAATCGTAGCAATTCAAACAAACATGGTGTAGGCAAAATTAACATTACACCAAACATAAGAACAAAATACACATTAATAATATACATATTAAAATAAGATCATAGGAACAGGAACCATTAATTTTGGAGTTATAGATTTTAAGTTATGGATTTCCAAAGATTCTATGTGCTTGGTACAAGATTAATTAAGATAACAATTTTAATGTGACTTTTATGTAAAACCAGTGGCACTAATTGATAAACAATAATATTACAAAATTATAGGAAGTGGAATGGATTAATTTGGAGTTCATATGCATTTTCTATGAGTTATATAAATTCTAGGAATTATTTTTATATTAAAAACTCATTTTCTAATTCATTTTCCTGATTTTATAACTCTCTGGACTGGGCCTCAATTAAACAGAAGCACAGGGGGCTCGGCGCAAGAAACCCGAGACTCAGTCAACAGTGCCCGTGGGACGGCGGGTTGATTTAAACTAAAGACGGGGGCTCTTTAACAAAAGTGCCAGCGCGAAGGGGTATCGGTGGAGATCGGCCGCCCGATCACTGATCAAGGGCCCAGATTAAATCGCGAATCCTGTGAACCGGTATGCTCTGCTGACCCTACGATCCGAGATCTACGGTCCAGATTTAATGAGGCGTAAACCAATCGGTACCGTTCGGTCCGATCCAGCGGCCCAGATCAATCCATCGAAGGGGTACGCTGGTGTTCTAATCTAGGCCGTTCACTAGAGATCCGGCGACCCAGGGACATCTCCCACCTCAGCCAACAAGGCACGGCGGCGCCGCCCACCCCGCACGGCGGAGCACACCGGCGAAACGCGCAATCCGGTGCCCGAACGCTCCTAACCTAAAATTGGCCGGTGCAAAACCTAGAGGGGATAATGGCGAACTTGATTAGCGTACGTACCGCAGATGGAGGGCAACGGAGGGAGCTGGCCACGGAGAGGAGCGGACCCGCGGCGGTTCTCGAACGACGGCGAGCAATTCGAGTCACCCCAAGGCCACGCGGTTCAAATTGAAGGCACGGACAACTTCACAGGTCCCTGGCGAACGCCCAGGACGAGGCAATCGAAGCGGAGGGCAACGGCGGCGCGGTTCAACGGCGGCGGCACCCTCCTATCTCTCTCTCTTTCTCGGTTCTTCAACTCGTGCCGGCGATGGTGCTTCCGTCTCGGGTGGGATGAGAAGGAGGGGTCGCGGCCCGTGTTTTATAGCCAGGCGGTAAGTCCGAGGGGTAATGGCGGTAGGAGCGGGATTCCCGGCGGCGAGTTCGCGTGGTCCGTGCGGTCCGTTTGTTGAAGACGGGACTGACCTGCGGGCCCCGCGGTCAGCGAAAGGGGAGAGGCAGGCGAGCGCGCGCGTGAGAGGCTGCACGTGGGACCCGCCCGTAAGTGACCGGCGCTTCCTTCAGCTGGTTGGGCCGCGCGCGTGAAGTGAAGCCGGGCCGAGCGAGTAAGTGGGCCGAAATGGCTTAGTCCGGCCCAGGTGAGGTTTTTCTTTTTTTCCATTTTATTTTCTATTTCTTTTCTTCATTTCCAAGTTAAATTCGAATTCAAACTTAAATTCAAACTTCTATGGCTCATCATTTCAACTTATTTTTGTGAAGTTAGGGATATTAATTCTGAATATATTTATTTATATATATATTATTTATATTTTTGTTTTATATCCCTTCTCTTTTTCTTATTTCCCCTTTCTTTCCTATTTCCAAATTTAAATTTATACTTCTATTTTTAGTTTTCAGATTTTCTTTCAAAATGTACCAATTGAAACCCAAAGGTGAATATAAACCATAATATTTTAATACTACTTATTTAAGTTTTATTCTCCTTGTTATTTATTTCATGGGATGTATAAATGGTTTCCTTTAAAAGAAAAATTCTTTTCTCATCATTTTTCTTATTTTCCTAATTTTCCAAAGCATTATGATACTTTGTTTCTATTTTTTTTCCTCTACTAATTTTGGGTCTTACAAATCCTACCCCCCTTAAAAATAATCTCGTCCTCGAGATTTGTAAGAAAAGGGATGTATACTCATATTGTTCTCGGAACATATGCACAAACAAAGAAATCTCGACGTGATGCATAATCCTTTATCAAAACATAGGTTTTAATAGACCTTATAACTAAACTAGTAATAGTACTAACTAATAGCTAAACTAATATTTAGGTCTTACAAATAGTAAAAATATATATATCTATATCTATGTTTATCTCTTTATTCTTGTTGCTCGTTGACTTCTTCACCGACTACATCATCTCCAACTGGCTCTTCTTCTTGAATTTCAAGTTCACCGGGTTCAGCTTCTACTTCTGCATGATGGGCATATCCCCGGTTGATAGATAGGGGCTGACTCTTTCCTGCCGAGGCTTGTCCTTGTTTCAGTCGGAGCCGGTGTAGTGTAGGCAGCTCTGTTGGGACAGTAGTTGGCGTAGTGTCCCGGTTGTCCACACTTGAAGCATGTCCTGATGGCGGTTGTGTTAGGAGCAACGGTTCCTCCTGGAGTGCTTGCTTTTGGAGGAGCAGTTGGTGTCTGTTGAGTTTGTTGTCCAGAACTGCCACTAGCTGGTGTATTGGGAGTGGTAGTATAGCGAGGACGGGAACTACTTCCAGCCTGCCCTTGGTTGACAGCTTTTCTTTTCTCTCCAAATATACTCCTCTTGTTTTCTACAGCAATAGCTTTGTCAAGTAGCCTTTGGAAGGATGGGAATGTGTGCGATACCAGTTGATATTGCAAGGGTCCAATCAACCCGTCCAGAAAGAGCTCCTGCTTTTGCTCATCATCCTCAACATCTCTGGGAGCATATCGAGATAACTGGATGAATTTGTCCCTATATTCACTCACGGACATACTTCCTTGCTTGAGGGATAGAAACTCCTTCCTCTTAATCTTCATGAGTCCAGCAGGAATATGGTAATTCCTGAATTGTGTGGAGAATTCTTCCCAGGTAATTAGTATTGGCAGCAGCATGAGCTGCACAGTACGCATCCCACCAATCCGCAGCGGGACCAGCAAGACGACCCGATGCATAGAGTACTTTCTCTCGGTCCGAGCACTGGGCTATGTTGAGCATCTTCTCTATGGACTTTAACTAGTCATCTGCTTGCAGTGGATCTGCGGAGTTGGAGAAGGTTGGTGGTTTGTGGCTCATGAATTCCCGGTGCTTGTCCCGGGGTGGAACTGGGGGTGGAGGTGGAGGCAATGGCACTTGTTGTTGTTGCTGCTGTTGTTGAAGTTGTTGCTGCAGCTGCTGTTGTTGTACCCTTCTCTCCTGGCGTATCTCTTCCCGTTCTTGGCGCATTTCCCGACGTGCATCCTCTCTTTCCTGGTGCATTTCTTGGCGTTCTTGCTGCATTTGGGTGCGCATATCTGCCATAGTGTCAGCCATTTGCTGCATCATTCTCATTTGAGCTGCGACTAGTGGATCAACTCCGCCTTGTGGAGGATTAGGAGGATTCATCTCTGCTGACTGTGGTTGAGGTTGTCGATTAGCAGGTAAATCAATTCCACCACCCCGCCTGGTATTGACCATCTAAGTTAGAAGCATATGGTAAGATAGCTTTGCAAGGGAATCATTTAGTAGACAGAATGAATAAGCTAATAGTTGGTTATGTACTGGAATTTCTTTGGCAGGGCTGGGCCAGATATTCTATGTCAAGACTAGGGTAATTAGTTGTACGAGGTGAATGTCCAAAGGTAAGATGAGATAGATACGGAATACTACATATATTTTCTAAGGGGATAATCTAGTTTGTCTAGTTATCTTACAAATGCTATCCTTTACACCTAGATGTATATGCAGATGTAATTGTGGACATTACTCCACAACCCATCACACTCAATCAAAGATCCAAATCAAACAAGTATCATAAGAACAAACATTCAAGTTCATAGATATCTATAAAAATAGTTTTGTTTTTGTTCCTAAGAATAGGTCTCCTATTCCTAAAGGTCACTTTAGGCACAGGATTTCAAAGTGTGAAATCCACATTTGTCTTTAGAAGGATAAGGTAAGAATAATCAGAGTAAAGCGGAAATAGATGAGAAAAGATTAAGACGAGTTTAGAAAGAATCAGAGTAGCAAAGGTAAGTAAGTATTGGTTGTCCAGTTCTATCTAGGTTTCGTCCTACAGTCAACATTCCTTTGATACCACTTCTGTAACACCCGGTTTTTAGGGGTCCAAAACCCGGGCGTAAACATAATCACCAGGTGTGCTGGGACCAAGTCTCACACATATGATGAATAGTGGCACAGGATCGAATGTCACAACTTTATATATAACAGGAGTTCTATACAAAATAAATAATTACATTATGAGGAGACAACGGTCCAGCAACCCAAAGTTGACTGGGAGACGACGACCTAGACCTCTCACGAACTCATCGCAGCATCCTCCAAGCGCCTCATCCTGCGGTACCTGTTCTTGACCTGTGGGGTGTGTGAGACAGCAAGAGTGAGCTCACATACGTTCATCGCTCAACAAGTTGTGGGGAATAATGTGCATGAACTCGCCAAAGGTGGGAGCTCACGTGAAGTGTAAGGCTTACCAAAGAAGATGGTTAGAGCTGAGCATTGCTTTTAAAGTTGGTCAAAATTTTATTAGCAGTTACTAAGTATAAGTAAATACCAAACCCAATTAAGTAATAGAACAAAAGTAACAACTTCACCTGCGATGCAATGCATATGACAAATTGAGTTTAAGTTCCATAATTAATCATGTGAGTGTCCGAGCTGCTCTTGACCGTGAGCACGGCTAGTATACCAGTTTTACACTCTGCAGAGGTTGCGCATCTTTACCCACAAGTCGTGTTACCCATTTGCCATGGAGTTGATCAGACTCCATACACCTCTACCTAGGAAGCGAGGCAGGGTACCACTACGAGGCCTTTACAAAGTTCCACTAGCTTCAGAAAACCCGCTACAGTTTATAGGAAGTTCCAGTACAGGAATCCCTTGCAGGACCGCCATCGCAGCAAAATCCTCCCGAGGGCCTCCCTACACTGACCACTCCCCTACTGCCCTTGCCCCTTTCGGGTAAGGTAGTCTTCCACTAGCTTTCCTAATTAATCGGCCAAGGGCGTCCCATTCCACCCTTGTGGTAGCACTGTTTTCCCGGGTGGTTCTCCATGTTCCAATTAACATAATGATCTTAACATGAACCATAAATAACAACTGATAACAAAAGTATAATCATGAATAGTGTAATCTTCATACCCAAAACCACATATAGCACTAGCAAGTACTACCCAGAAAGTTCAGTGGTAAACAAGGTATAAAGATAGACAAACTAGGGTAACCTATTGGGTCCCATCAAAATTAACCTATGCAGATCATTATGATTAATTAGAACATGAGTAGGTGAAAAGAAGTGATCAAGGGCACAACTTGCCTGGGACTTGAGATTCCAGGTACCAGGATGATCTTCAGGTGACTCGTGACCTCACTGCTAATCGTAGCAATTCAAACAAACATGGTGTAGGCAAAATTAACATTACACCAAACATAAGAACAAAATACACATTAATAATATACATATTAAAATAAGATCATAGGAACAGGAACCATTAATTTTGGAGTTATAGATTTTAAGTTATGGATTTCCAAAGATTCTATGTGCTTGGTACAAGATTAATTAAGATAACAATTTTAATGTGACTTTTATGTAAAACCAGTGGCACTAATTGATAAACAATAATATTACAAAATTATAGGAAGTGGAATGGATTAATTTGGAGTTCATATGCATTTTCTATGAATTATATAAATTCTAGGAATTATTTTTATATTAAAAACTCATTTTCTAATTCATTTTCCTGATTTTATAACTCTCTGGACTGGGCCTCAATTAAACAGAAGCACAGGGGGCTCGGCGCAAGAAACCCGAGACTCAGTCAACAGTGCCCGTGGGACGGCGGGTTGATTTAAACTAAAGACGGGGGCTCTTTAACAAAAGTGCCAGCGCGAAGGGGTATCGGTGGAGATCGGCCGCCCGATCACTGATCAAGGGCCTAGATTAAATCGCGAATCCTGTGAACCGGTATGCTCTGCTGACCCTACGATCCGAGATCTACGGTCCAGATTTAATGAGGCGCAAACCAATCGGTACCGTTCGGTCCGATCCAGCGGCCCAGATCAATCCATCGAAGGGGTACGCTGGTGTTCTAATCTAGGCCGTTCACTAGAGATCCGGCGACCCAGGGACATCTCCCACCTCAGCCAACAAGGCACGGCGGCGCCGCCCACCCCGCACGGCGGAGCACACCGGCGAAACGCGCAATTCGGTGCCCGAACGCTCCTAACCTAAAATTGGCCGGTGCAAAACCTAGAGGGGATAATGGCGAACTTGATTAGCGTACGTACCGCAGATGGAGGGCAACGGAGGGAGCTGGCCACGGAGAGGAGCGGACCCGCGGCGGTGCTCGAACGACGGCGAGCAATTCGAGTCACCCCAAGGCCACGCGGTTCAAATTGAAGGCGCGGACAACTTCACAGGTCCCTGGCGAACGCCCAGGACGAGGCAATCGAAGCGGAGGGCAACGGCGGCGCGGTTCAATGGCGGCGGCACCCTCCTATCTCTCTCTCTTTCTCGGTTCTTCAACTCGTGCCGGCGATGGTGCTTCCGTCTCGGGTGGGATGAGAAGGAGGGGTCGCGGCCCGTGTTTTATAGCCAGGCGGTAAGTCCGAGGGGTAATGGCGGTAGGAGCGGGATTCCCGGCGGCGAGTTCGCGCGGTCCGTGTGGTCCGTTTGTTGAAGACGGGACTGACCTGCGGGCCCCGCGGTCAGCGAAAGGGGAGAGGCAGGCGAGCGCGCGCGTGAGAGGCTGCACGTGGGACCCGCCCGTAATTGACCGGCGCTTCCTTCAGCTGGTTGGGCCGCGCGCGTGAAGTGAAGCCGGGCCGAGCGAGTAAGTGGGCCGAAATGGCTTAGTCCGGCCCAGGTGAGGTTTTTCTTTTTTTCCATTTTATTTTCTATTTCTTTTCTTCATTTCCAAGTTAAATTCGAATTCAAACTTAAATTCAAACTTCTATGGCTCATCATTTCAACTTATTTTTGTGAAGTTAGGGATATTAATTCTGAATATATTTATTTATATATATATTATTTATATTTTTGTTTTATATCCCTTCTCTTTTTCTTATTTCCCCTTTCTTTCCTATTTCCAAATTTAAATTTATACTTCTATTTTTAGTTTTCAGATTTTCTTTCAAAATGTACCAATTGAAACCCAAAGGTGAATATAAACCATAATATTTTAATACTACTTATTTAAGTTTTATTCTCCTTGTTATTTATTTCATGGGATGTATAAATGGTTTCCTTTAAAAGAAAAATTCTTTTCTCATCATTTTTCTTATTTTCCTAATTTTCCAAAGCATTATGATACTTTGTTTCTATTTTTTTTTCCTCTACTAATTTTGGGTCTTACATAATTAGTGGGGATTAGTGGGAGAATCATGTAGAGCTTTGTCATAACTTTCCAACGAGTACTTATGCACTCTATTCGGAGTTATATTTTAGTAGATATCGCTGTTTGAATCCGGGTATGTTGATGTCCAAAAAAACAGATTTGCAGGTGGGCGAACAGCAGTAGTTCTAGTGATTTCTGGGAATTTTTCGTGGGTAATTAGTGGGGATCAGTTGGAGAATCATGTAGAGCTTTGTCATACCTTTCCAACGAGTACTTATGCACTCGATTCGGAGTTATATTTTAGTAGATATCGCTGTTTGAATCCGGGTATGTTGCTGTCCAAAAAACAGATTTGCAGGTGGGCAAACAGCAGTAGTATTAACAGTTTCTGAGGATTTTTCGTGGGTAATTGGTGATAATCAGTATGATAATCATGTAGAGCTTTGTCATACCTTTCCAACGAGTACTTATGCGCTCGATTCGGAGTTTTATTTTGGTAGATATCGCTGTTTGAATCCGGGTATGTTGTTGTCCAAAAAAACAGATTTGTAGGTGGGCGAACAGCAGTAATATTGACAGTTTCTCGGAATTTTTCATGGGTAATTGGTGATAATAAGTATGATAATCATGTAGAGCTTTGTCATACCTTTCCAACGAGTACTTATGCGCTCGATTCGGAGTTATATTTTGGTAGATATCGCTGTTTGAATCCGGGTAGGTTGCGGTCCAAAAACAGATTGCAGGGTTTATCTTGTGGACTGTGTTGGGCTAATTAGATGTTGGAATTTAATTGTAAATTGTATACAAAACTGGTGGGGAATTTTATGTAGATGCTTCCGTAGTTTTTGATTGATATCACTGCTGTTATAATTTTAATGTTATGAAATTATCAAGCAGCGCCGCTGCAATTTGGTGGTGATGGGGAGAGTTGTCGCTAGCGACGGGTTGGAATTGTGCGTAGGTGCGGCGTTGTTTATTAGCGTTTGTTATGTGAATTTATGCACTAAGGTGTGTGTCAAAAACAAGTGGTGGACTTCCGGATCGTACTTAGTACCATTCCAAATTCCCTGTGAAGGCAAGTAAATACAGTGGTGGTTGCTACCGTTTCGTTTGCATCCTATTCCCTGTCATTGAGTATGCATAAGTTTTAAATATGTTAATCATTGAATTCTATAATGAAGTTTATTTGTTCCAAAGTATTAATTCTCAATTGTCTAATATTGTGGATGATCATGATTTGATGATGATATATGTGGTTGATTCCCATCTTGGATGAAGTTGAAGTATCTTTTTGAATCACGTTATATGAAGTGTTGTAGGCATGTCATGCACATCGCATCATCCATCTTGCATTCTGAAGTTATGTCGTGATCTTATGGTCCGACCGTACCGGTACATTTTTAGCATCGTACGTTGCCCGAGGAGGGGTACGATGCGGCTTCATATCCTTAGAGGTATGAAGGCAGAAGTCACCCTTGCATTTGCAGACATTTGCACTCATGAGGTATATATGAAGTGTGACATTACTATATTACTATTGTGGTTTCTACCTACGAGGTGTGGTAACTAGGAGTGTTGTACGTTGTATACATGCTGCACCTTCGTAATAAGACGGTTGTGAAATCAAGTGGTGGTAAAACAATGTTCTTATGTGGTTAAAAAGTTTGATATTATTTTACATGCTGAGATGTGTCATCTCACTCTTGCATTACTCAATGCAGGTACTTGATACATGTTGGGAATGAGGGGAGTAGCAGCACATCCACTTTCACTCTCATAATAACGCTGCCCAGGCGCAGCCATGATTTAATTAGAAACTTTTGTCAAAGGAAGTTTGTTTTTTTAGCTAGTCGTGCGCACTGGTTAATTCAGTTCATGTCGTATGTTTAACTTCCCTTTGCTAGCCGATTAATAATACTTAGTACGTTTTTGTCATGATATATGTTTATACACTGTTGCCCCCCCCCCTTTATGCAATTTTGCAAAGGAGATGCTGTCGAAATTTTATATAGATGTCAGAAGTGTAGTTCAGTAGCATTCCGGGGTGTTTGTGGAACCCGGGGTGTTACAGTTGGTATCAGAGGATAGGCTTTAGATTCTATGCAATTTGAAGATAAATTTGACACACTTGCACATATAGGATGTGTATGGGTTCGTATATATTTCAAATTAGTATTTTATTGTATAGATGACTAGAACTTCCTTACTCCAAATCCCTTTATGGTTTGATGGGGTATGTCGTTAACGTCGTAATGCTTGATATGATATGTTACTTCTATTTAATATTGGTTTCTTGATGTGGTTGTTATTGAAGATATTATGCAAGTGAAGCTACTAATGTACTTGTTTTATATACATATCGTCATGATGTGTTTTTGGATGCAATGTTTCAAATCTCTGAGCTATTACTATCATAAATTTATATATGCTTGACTGTGGATGTTTTTTTTTCAAAAGGATTCTTGGGTTCTAGTACTTGTAGGACCGATTGTTTATTGAGCTTGTGTATAGTGGGTCTAATCTGACTTGGTGTAGTGTGAAAACACTATATAATGTAGTTTTATGGTGTTGTTGAGTTTGATTGACTGTTGGGTTACAACCCAACTTATCAATGTAATATTTCCATGGGTGCAATGCTTTGTGCCTCACTTTTTTTTGGCTAGTGTGGCTACTTGCTAACTTGATATGAGTATAAAATTGTTTTGTCTCTATAGAGCAAAGGCAACGTTGTAATGTCTATGAAATCTTGAGACTGGTAGAACTCAAGTGAATTTGTAAGATGTCGTAGATTGATAAGTCCAACCATGTTTACATGATAGGTTTTCTTATTATGTGCAACCTTATTTTTAACAATAAATAGGGTGGTTTCAAGTGGATTTTATGTCGTGCATGTTTTCCTTCTATGGCTTGTTTCAATAGCCATAAAGGCTATGCATAATTTTTAGTTGTTGCAGGCTAGTCATGTGGACGATATTGACAATCCGTTTTATATTTTTTTTATTTGCCAACATTGTATGGTAGTTTGATTTTTTTTATGATCAGTTTCTCTATGCATGCTTGTTGAATCATTATTTGGACCGCTTTATCTTAAACGAAGTCAATGCTTAACTGGAAGTTGCTTATGTTTGTTAGTCATCTATCTCTTTAATGATGGGGTTGTTGCATCGGATTGAGATTTTTTTTATATGAATGATGGTTTGATAGATCATGTATGTCTACTACTTTGAATGCATCCTGTGATATCACGAGGTACAGATTGTTCAAGTGCAGTAATAGTAGGTTTTGTTGTATGTGAGGTTAATCAAGGTAGTTTGGTTATGTGGATTGTCTTATTGATGTCCAATTACTCCTGTTGAGCATAGTATCGTGTTATTATTTTAGTATTGAAAGTAATATTTATGAAGCTTTTGCATGAGTCTGTGTCAAGAAGTACATTAGTTTTTCTTGTTGTTATCCCTCCATTGCTTTATGAGTATTGCAAATTTTATCTCTTTTGAGAGGAGGAAAAGACGTTACATGACATGAGCACCATTTGCTTCACGTCAACAGAATAGTTGTGGAGAGCTGTAATAGTTGGATTCTAGTGTAATAACAACCATGTTTTATAGTGCTAGAGACGGGTATGTCAGGTGTTTCATACATTGTCGATACATGGATGTTTGACCTTAGTGGCATTAACAAAACGAGGTTGTTGAATTCGTTGATTGTTGTGCTTAGTGTTCTAACCTATTAGGTAAAGTGTTGCTTAAAGGCTTTGGGGAGTTGCATCCCCATTTGGTAGTGGAAAATCCTAGTGTCGATCGCACCTGCCAATGCCTTGGGTTTTATTTTATATTGTTTTTTTATTATGGGTAAGGTGTTGTTTGGTTTTGGGAGTCATTTTAAATTAGTTGGCGGCTGAATCAGGCTTTACTTATCTAGAATGTTTTGTAGTAGGTTTCTTCATCTTTCCATAGGATGCTCAATCACCCAGTTTGGTCTAAACATTTGAGAGTTATGGGTTTCCTATAGCAGCCTTAATTTTGT
The DNA here is from genome assembly GCA_029449295.1 of Zea luxurians. Taxonomy (NCBI): domain Eukaryota; kingdom Viridiplantae; phylum Streptophyta; class Magnoliopsida; order Poales; family Poaceae; genus Zea; species Zea luxurians. Next base: position 36,741,138 of record JAOPSE010000030.1, on the reverse strand, counting down.
ACGGAAGTATAGACATTGAAGACGGTAAATTTTGGTTTTTGTTGGATTATGAAAGTTTTAGTAAATTTCATGATCTTTCCAAAGAGTATTGGTTTGTAATTTTCATTGCATATAATTGGAGTTAGGCTACTCTGAAGTTGTTGCACCGTTGTGTCTGAACTTTAGGTGTCGTTAAAACCACCAATAAATCGACCGCGTTTTGATAGTTTCAAAGCCCAAATTTGGGAATTCTCTTTAAGCAAAAATTTTAGTTTTTCTCAGTACCTTTTAATGGGTATTTACTTGTAATTGTCTGTTAAATATATTGGGAGAGGTGGTTGTCTGGATATAAGTCGAATCTCTGGTGTGCAGTATCTCAGGCTAAGTTTAGCTGTAGGTCATGCAGAGTTGAGGGCTATAAAGATAAATTTGAGTGCAACTTTATTGCAAAAGTCGTGGACAATTTCCAAACTTTTCCAACGCGTGTTCATTGTAGTTTTAAGTTGAGTATAGCAGGAGTTATAGGATTTTGAATTTTAGTTGTCCATTGTTTCTATCCTATCAGTTTTGCAACAAAGCAGTTGCACTGTTTTATCGGTTTGGAAACCAATTCTGAGACACTCATTATAATAAAAGTTTTAGTGAATGTTATAATATTTCCAATGAGTTTATATTTGCAAATTTTTGTTAGATGCAGATTGTGTGAGTTATTGGATGGATATATATGCATAGTATAATTAAAAAAAAGTGTTCTTCGATGGAATGATATAATGTATAGAATGTGCTTAGATGGATATATGGGCAGGCATAGTATGCTTAAATCGATTCTTGCTTGCATGATGTGAGATCAGGCTTAAAATGATTTAAAAAGTAAGCATATTGCTTCTATCCTTATGTTGGCTCTAAGTGTCTCGTAATGAAGAACCTAAAGTTATTAGTCCTTCGACGAACGCTTAATCTTAGAAGAGTATAGAACCTGAATAAATCTATTGCTTGATGTTTGGGTCTACATGACCAGTTTTGGTTATGCAGCTAGTTCAATGAATTAAACCATATTTTCTGTAGAGGTGTTGTATATAAAAGTTGTAGCCAACTTCTTCATCTTACTTGTGTAAACATTTTATGACCAAAGGTCTAGTAGTTTGGGAGTTATGATTTTCTCAAGTCTAGTCTTGGAATCTGTCCAGATTCGGTACAGATTTCGAAACTGACCTTGTTTGCCCAAGTTAAACTTCGAATCAGTTCTTATAAATTATAAAGAAGTGGTAGTACTTTCTTTAAGATTTCCAACAAATTTTGGATCACCCTTTTTGGTGACCTATAAGTTAAACTACAGCTGTTTTAAGTGGAATCTTTGATTCTGTCCAAATTTGGACAACAAAGCCTTTCTTATGTCTTTTGATCTTGATATGCATTGAATTAACCTGATATGTGTATAAATGAAATATAGACAATTTTACTGGCTTTCTAAAAAGTCTAGGAGCACTTGAATTGGATGACTGAGACTCCAATTATGGATTTTTGAAGTGAGTAGTTGAATTCTGTCCAAGTCTGGACAAAATTTACGTTTCACATTGTTTGGCCTTTCTAAGTGTCAAATCTTGTGGTGATGATAATACCAAGGGTATAGTGGACTTCGTAAGCTTTCTATAAAGTTCTAGTTTACTACTTTTGGATGCATATTTTGTGAGTTATGAGCAAAACAATTAACCATTGTGCTTGCTGTCTAGAAATATGCAAGCATTAAATTGATCTTTTGAATTTACTCTTGTTTGGATAGGTTTGGTTTAGGCTATTGGAGCACAGTATGTATTGCATTCATATATATATATATATTCATTGAAGTACTTGCATGTGTCAATGTTGATTTGGTGTCAGGAAAGCTTTGTCCGAGTTATATAGGACCATCTACTATCTTAGCCCGAGTTGGCAGCTTGGCTTAGCACATGCAATTGTCAGAGTCTATGATCAGAGTACACCATGTATTCCATGTCTCTATGTTGAGAAAGTATTTGCAGAATCTAGATCAATAAATCGAGCTAGAGTCGATTCCCGTGTAGCAGGACCTGACTCTAGAGTGTCGTCTGCTATGTATCCTAGAATCCTTGGAGCTCGAGGAGCTGATGCGGCAGAAGTACCCCGAACTTTTCATTATGGGGTGAGTTTTTGTTGTCGCTGATCTTTTCTTGTCGTTCCGATAGAAGCATCGGAATTCGAGGTCGAATTCTTTTTAAGGGGGGTAGAGTGTGATACTCAATTTTCTGAAAAGAAGTTAAATTTCTTTTTCCCTTTTCTTTCTTGATTTGTGTAGCTGGGGTTTTGGATTTCTTTGTTTTAGGAAGCATTCACCAGTAAAACAGTAGAATTCTTGTGAGACATGCACTGGGGTTGAGAGCAGACGTGAGAGCAAGTTGGGTCGTGGATCTCGATCTGGCCCACTAGTCCCTTCCCTTAACCCTAGCCGCCCCTCCCCCCTAATCCCCTTTTTGGTTGCAGCCGCCCCCCCCCCCTTCCCTCTTCCTTGCTTGACCCCCCTCTCCCTCTCCTCCCAAGTGTTTGCAGCCACACCACCTAACCCTAGCCGCCCCCCCATCTCCTCCTCTCCAAGGTGCCATTCCTTGCTGCTTGGATCTACGTCGCGTGGTGCAAGTCCCCAATTGGTTTTGGTGGAGAGAAGAAGGGAGGAAGGAAAGGGGGAGAATTCAAGGCAATTTTTGTGATTATCTCTTGTTTATTTGTGCTGCAATTCTATTGAATAGATGTTACGTATGCGAATTGGTAGAGGTGTTGTCCAGAAATTTAGTGGGTGGGCGAACAGCAGTAGTTCTAGTGATTTCTGGGAATTTTTCGTGGGTAATTAGTGGGGATCAGTGGGAGAATCATATAGAGCTTTGTCATACCTTTCCAACGAGTACTTATGCAATCGATTCGGAGTTATATTTTAGTAGATATCGCTGTTTGAATCCGGGTATGTTGCTGTCCAAAAAAACAGATTTGCAGGTGGGCGAACAGCAGTAGTATTGACAGTTTCTGGGGATTTTTCGTGGGTAATTGGTGATAATCAGTATGATAATTATGTAGAGGTGTGTCATATCTTTCCAACGAGTACTTATGCGCTTGATTCGGAGTTATATTTTGGTAGATATCGCTGTTTGAATCCAGGTATGTTGCTGTCCAAAAAAACAGATTTGCAGATGGGCGAACAGCAGTAGTGTTGACAGTTTCTGGGGATTTTTCGTGAGTAATTGGTGATAATATGTATGATAATCATGTAGAGCTTTCTCATACCTTTCCAACGAGTACTTATGCGCTCAATTTGGAGTTATATTTTGGTAGATATCGCTGTTTGAATTCGGGTAGGGTGCGGTCCAAAAACAGATTGCAGGGTTTATCTTGTGGACTGTGTTGGGCTAATTAGATGTTGGAATTTAATTGAAAATTGTATACAAAACTGGTGGGGAATTTTATGTAGATGCTTCCGGAGTTTTTGATTGATATCACTGCTGTTATAATTTTAAAGTTATGAAATTATCAAGCAGCGCCGCTGCAATTTGGTGGTGATGGGGAGAGTTGTCGCTCGCGACGGGTTGGAATTGTGCGTAGGTGCAGCGTTGTTTATTAGTGTTTGTTATGTGAATTTGTGCACTAAGGTGTGTGTCAAAAATAGGTGGTGGACTTTCGGATCGTACTTAGTACCATTCCAAATTCCCGATGAACGCAAGTAAATACAGTGGTGGTTGCTACCGTTTGGTTTTCATCCTATTCTCTGTCATTGAGTATGCATAAGTTTTAAATATGTTAATCATTGAATTCGATGATGAAGTTTATTTGTTCCAAAGTATTAATTCTCAATTGTCTAATATTGTGGATGATCGTGATTTGGTAATGATATATGTGGTTGATTTCCATCTTGGATGAAGTTGAAGTATCTTTTTGAATCACGTTATATGAAGTGTTGTAGGCATGTCATGCACATCGCATTATCCATCTTGCATTCTGAAGTTATGTCGTGAACTTATGGTCCGACCGTACCGGTACATTTTTAGCATCGTACGTTGCCCGAGGAGGGGTACAATGCGGCTTCATATCCTTAGAGGTATGAAGGCAGAAGTCATCCATGCATTTGCACACATTTGCACTCATGAGGTATATATGAAGTGTGACATTACTATGTTACTATTGTGGTTTCTACCTGCGAGGTGTGGTAACTAGGAGTGTTGTACGTTGTATACGTGCTGCACCTTCATAATAAGAAGGTTGTGAAATCAAGTGGTGGTAAAACAATGTTCTTATGTGGTTAAACAGTTTGATATTATTTTACTTGCTGAGATGTGTCATCTCACTCTTGCATTACTCAATGCAGGTACTTGATACATGTTGGGAATGAGAGGAGTAGCAGCACGTCCACTTTCACTCTCATAATAACGCTGCCTAGGCGCAGCCATGATTTAATTAGAAACTTGTTGTCAAAGGAAGTTTGTTTTTGTAGCTAGTCGTGCGCACTGGTTAATTCAGTTCATGTCGTATGTTTAACTTCCCTTTGCTAGCCGATTAATAATACTTAGTACGTTTTTGTCATGATATATGTTTATACACTGTTGCCCCCCCCATTTATGCAATTTTGCAAAGGAGATGCTGCCAAAATTTTATATAGATGTTAGAAGTGTAGTTCAGTAGCATTCCGGGGTGTTTGTGGAACCCGGGGTGTTACACCCACGTAGTGGTTCTGCTGTTCTTCGTTGGCTTCCTCGTTGAGATTTTCCTCATCTTCTTCTTCTTCTTCTTCGTCTTCATCATCGTCACCAGAGTCGTCTAGGTCATTGCATCTGGGAGTAGGGGCTTGGACTGCTGGTGTTGGCGGTGCTGAAGCTGACGATCTAGCTGCGAAGGCTAGTGATTCTGCCAACGGGGTGGGCATTGGTAGAAACTCCTCCGAACTATCCTCCAGGATGACTCCGTTCTCCACCCAAATGCGAGGGAGATCAACAGGGATTTCCTCGACTACCACTGGGTAGATAGGAACTTGCCGTGGCGGAGGGATGTAGTTGGTGTTGATCCGAGTGGTTTAAATGGCACGAACCATCTATAAGAGAAAATGTCAACTTAGTTGATATTTTAAAGAGGTAAGGTTAATAAAATAATTTTGTAAGAACAAAATTAGCACGTTTTGAACAGACTAGGCTTTCCATTTCTAACTAATCTAACGACCTAGAGTAATCAAAGCTTTGATACCACTTCTGCCACACCCGGTTCTAGGGGCAAAACCGAATGCATAGCATATGTGGGCCAGGATCCATTTTTCCAAACATATGTTGACGTCACAAGTGTAATGTATCAAAAGACAATGCAATAAAGGTGTAAAGAGAGCAACTTTATTACATCATCTTAATCATTGTATCTTTAACAAGTATCAAAATCAAAGTAAGGCGAAAAAACATGGACACTCTTCCACAGGAAGGTGACTGGCACATCGTTAGACTCAAAACTCATCAACGTCATCAGTGAAGTCTTCAGCATCACCCTCTGATCAAAATATTAGCAAGGGTGAGCTCACTTATGGTCGGGGCTCAGCAAGTGGAGGAAAAATTAATGCAAGTTAACAAGGCAGGCTATGGATAACTGGTAAGCATTTTAGTTGGTCAATATTTTATTAGCAACGCCTATCTTACTAATAAGTGTGTATCCCAAGTATCCCAATTAATCAAAGGTATAAGATTATATCAAAAGCACTTAAGTGAAATCACTTAAGCAAATCATTGGTAGATCATTAGATCTCGATTTATTTTCCGTCTTTAAGTTCAATTGTCATGTGAGGGTCCAGGTTGCTCTTAACTGTGAGCATGGCTGACATATCAGTTTTACACTCTACAGAGGTGGTACAACTTTACCAACAAGCCATGTATCCCATCTAGCCTGGGTTGATCGGACCCGTAAACACTGCCGAGGTGAATGGCTAGGGATCCATTATGAGGCTTTCACAAAATATCCTTAGTACAAAGCCACCCGCTAAGGTTTCCACGTCAGTATTGATGGCCCTCTGGGTGAGGTAACTTAGCAAAGACTACCACCCCATGTTAACATGAGCTGCTATCAAACCACTGCCGCCCCCTCTTGCCCATCTTTCAAGTAGGGATGCTAAGCACTAAGTCTATAGAGCTAATTACCAAAGCCAGAGCCATTATAGCACTCGTGGTTGCACTGTTATCTTGGGTGGTCACTCCATGTTCCATTTAACACAAAATGTTCTTGTTTAACCATCGGGTTAACATCATAATAAAACTTCATTTCCGGAACATAGTATCATTAAAAGAGTGACATCATATTCATCAAGTTGAGCAATAGCAAACATTGCTAAGCAAGGCATTTATCCTAGGGTAATTCAAGGAATAGGGTTGGTAATTCTAGGAAATCCTTAATTAGGCAAATCCCATCAAATTATGCAACATATACAAAAAGTAAACATTATTATATGCATTACTTGGGTACAAATAGAATATGCAGAGGGAGAATCCACTTGCTTTGCTCGTAAGTGTCCTATGGGTCGTCCTCGAACGAGTTTGGTTCGTCTACCTCACAGTCAACTTCTAGCATCGATTTGCATATCGTACATACAAAAGAATACGTACGCCAAATAAATAAACATACACCATTACAGGAGTAATCATTCACCATTACATAAACATTCATACATCACACAATTATACTCATAAATACGTCTTAATGCGTAAATACTTATTAATCCGTTATGACTACTACTGCGAGTTATTATTGTTGGAAATCTGAGTAGGTGATTATGACACTAGTGTTATCTAGTATAATATTTATAAACATGTATTGGCAACTTTATGGAAAATAATTGTTAATAATAGACTTTTGGGTTTTATTCTTTTTCTTTCTAAAATAGAATTTATACGTATAGCTAAAAATATTCATTTATAAATCTCCTAACATTAATATTCTAAGAATTAATGTAAATTACTAATTGGACTTTTAATAACATAATCAAGGTTATTATGACATAAATAAGTATTTTACTAATTCTAAGTAATTAAGTGCTATACTTATGAATACATTTATCATGACTAGTAAAATCTATATTTTCATCTGACCGAGAATACGTGGCCTAGCATTTCTTCTATTTTCTTATATCAATAAAATTATACTTAAACCACTACTAACAAATATTGTTCATGTGCTAAAGCGAGATTAATCGTAACCGTTTCTAGTATGAAAATCACCAAGTTAGTGACTAGTGACATAATTTATTTTTGAAATATAAATTCATACGCATGTCAAAATATTGTTGCGAGGCTTGTTTATGGTTACACGTATACATCGGAGAGTAGCTCATAATGTTTTTGGATCCCTTTCACATACATTTATAATGCAGAAAATACAGAAATAATTTTCAGAAAGTCGGATGGCCAAAACGCAAAACGACTTTCTTCTACCTTGAGCTCTTGCTCGTGTGCAGGGAGGGCTCGGCAAGCAGGGGAGGGCTCAACCGGGCAGGGAGCAGGGGAGGGGCTTGGCTGGGGTGCGGGGCGCGACTCTGGCGAGCTCCAGCGACGGTGGTTTGGCGAACGGCGAGAGCACGCAAGAGAGAGAGTGAGGGAATGAGAGCGAGCTCGGGGAGGGAGAGAGGAGCTCGGGCCTATCCTATTTATAGAGAGAGAGAGGAGGAGAGGGAGAGCCGGGGAGGGAGTAACGACGCCGGCGTTCTTCAAATGCCATCAATGGGAGAGAACGTGGGGGAGGAGGGAGAGAAAACAGGCGTCCGTTTCCGGCTTGGGGAGGCGGACATGTGCGGACCAGAGCACGGCGCGGGCGTGCCAGGCAGTGGCAGCGCATCCAGAGAGAGGAAGGGGAGGGACCGCAGGGCCCTGACGGGTAGGTCCCGCCGATTACTGGGAGAGAGGGAGAAGGGGCTAGGGCGCGCGCCTGATGGGCCTTAGTGGGTCGAAATGGCCTACACGGCTAGGGTTTCGTCCGTTTTTCTTTTTTTCTTCTATTTAAAAATATAAATAAATATATTTTTAAAAATTCTAAAAATCATAATAATTATACCAAAATTATTTATAACTAAAATATTTATTTTTTGGACCAATATTTCTATATTAATTAATTGGATTTTCAATATAAAAGAAATCCTACTAAACATCCAAAAATCAATAATGAACAAACAAAATTATTCTAAATGTGAATAAAAATCAAACACTTGAAAGAAAATCCATTACCATATTTACCATTAATAATCTAAATGCATTATTTTTAGTTGATGTTTTTTATAGTGTTACATCTACCTACTAAGTTGTTACCTACGAATCTGTCTTAACCACATGTCCCTAACTTGAATGGAAGCACCAGAAAAGATAGATCAATCTCGTCAACAAAGGATGGAAGTTAGATCAGATCTCCAAGGAATTAGGATCAACAATCCGGAATGGGATCTTTCCTTGCCAAAATCTTTCTTATCCAGACCTATCATCGCTCTAGCCAAATCTCATCTTACTTACTAGGTGGCCTGACATAAAAGACGCTTATGCTTTCCCAATCACCTACTAAACTTCAAACGAAACGTTTTGTATTCCTCTTCTTATTAATCTCGAGAACAAGATTATTTTTAAGGGGTCGAATTTGTAACACCATAAAAATCTTGATTCCAAAAGATTAGTAAGAATCCTCACAAGTTTTTGATAACCATGTTTCCTAATAATAGATTAGAAGCCAAACCCCCCTATAAGAGTTATCTTTGATTTCTCTAAAGATTCAACCTAAAATAAATATTCTATCAATATGGCAATAAATAAAGCATTAGATTTGGTTAAAAGTTATTATCTCAAAAGGAATGAGGACGTTACTGATTTGGCCAAACTTTAGGTTTCAAGTTTGACAATGAAGCATAAAATTGAATCTCTGAAAAAGAAATGTTTTAAATGGAGATTAATAACATGATTTATTTACTTTTATGTGCATACAAACATATATTCAAACTAATAGAACAATAAAATAATTAATAAAACAATACTATGCATACATACTAGATTTTTGCTTGCACATGTAAACAGATTTGAAGTTTGTGAAATTGAATTTGAATCTGATTTACAATAGGAAGAGAAATTCAAAAATAGAAAACTAAAAATGTAAAAAGAAAAGGAAACAAGCACTTGGACCGGTTTCCCCCCCCCCTTCTTCGTCCGAAGTAAACCATGCGCGCCGGCCCAATTCCGTGTGCCGACAAGGATACCCCACCTAGTCAGTGTCACACCCAAGTTTAGGGGTCCAAAACCTGGGCGCGAAATAAACACCAGGTGTGCTGGAACCAAGTCTCACACATATGATGAATAGTGGTACAGAAACAAATGTCACATCTTTACTATATAATAGGAGTTTTGTACAAAATAAATAAATAATTACATCATAAGGAGACAACGATCCAGCAACTCAAAGTTGACTGGGAGACAACAACCTAGACATCTCACGAACTCGTCACAGCATCCTCCATGCGCCTCATCTTGCAGTACCTGTTCTTGACCTGTGGGGGATGTGAGACAGCAAGAGTGAGCTCACATACATTCATCGCTCAACAAGTTGTGGGGAATAATGTGCATAAACTCGCCAAAGGTGGCAGCTCATGTGAAGTGTAAGGCTTACCAAAGAGGATGGCTAGAGCTGAGCATTGCTTTTAAAGTTGGTCAAAATTTTATCAGCAATTACTAAGTATAAGTAAATACCAACCTAATTAAGTAGTAGAACAAAAGTTATAACAACATCCTCAATGCAATGCATATGATAAATTGAATTTAGTTCCATAAATTAATCATGTGAGGGTCCGAGCTGCTCATGACCGTGAGCACGGCTGATATACCAGTTTTACACTATGCAGAGGTTGCGCATCTTTACCCACAAGTCGTGTTACCCATTTGCCTCGGGGTTGATCGGACCCCATACACCTCTACCAAGGAAGCGAGCAGGGTACCACTACGAGGCCTTTACAAAGTTCCACTAGCTTCAGAAAACCCACTATAGTTTCTAGGAAGCTCCAGTGCAGGGATCCCTCGCCTGAACGCCATGGCAGAAAAATCAACCCAAGGGCCTCCCTACAGTGACCACTCCCCTACTGCCCTTGCTCCTTTCGGGTAAGGTAGTCCTCCACTAGCTTTCCTAATTAGTCAGCTAAGGGCGTCCCATACCAACCTTGTGGTAGCACTATTTTCTGGGTGGTCACTCCATGTTCTAATTAACATAATGATCTTAACATGAACAGTAAATAATAAACCGATAATAAAAGTATGATCATTACAATGTGTATCTCCATACCCAAAACAACATATAGCAAGAGCAGGTACTACCCATGAATTCAGTGGTAAACAAGGTATAAAGATAGTCAAACTAGGGTAACCTATTGGGTCCCATCAAAATTAACCCATGCATATCATTATGATTAATAAGAACATGACTGGGTAAAACAAGTGATCAAGGGCACAACTTGCCTGGGACTTAGATTCCTGGTACCAACTTGCTCTTCAAGTGATTCGTAACCTTGCTGCTAGTCGTAGCAATACAGACAAAGATGTTATAGACAAAATTAACATCACACCAAACATAAGATTAAGTTGCATAATAATAATCTATGCATTGCTATGAGATCGTGGGTTCGAGAACAACTAAAATCGGAGTTACGATTAAGGAGTTGTGATTTATGGAAGATCTATGCGATTTAATTATTAAACTATATTATAAATTAGTTAATATACATCATATGAGAAAATATACTCCAAATACTTAAGTAAACTTTAATCCAGATTATAACTTGTTTAGGAATCATATTATAGTCAAATCACTATCATGGTCTAGTTTAACTTTGGTCAAAAGGTATAATCTACTAAACATAGGCTAAACAAATATCTAATTATAAAAATATGTTCTATGGTACAATTAATGTTGCCACTGCATAGACAATATTTTTATGAAGCTAACGCAATTTGAATGGATCGAATCGGAGTTACGGTTCTCAAGTTACGATTTTCCGAAGTTATTAAATACTTAGTATAGAATAAATCAAGTGGATAATTTTTATCTAGGTTTCATGACTAAACACGGTTACTAGATGATAAACAATATTATTATGGATTTACTGCAACTGGAATGACTCATTTTGGAGTTAAAATGAATTAAACAGGAATTAAACAAGTTTCTGAAATTATTTGTGTATCGAAAACCAATTTCTAAATTTATTTATCTGATTTTTCTATCTCCTGGGCTGAGCACCTAAATCCAGGAAGGTCAGGGGCTAAACTACAAAAATTCCCTAGACAGAGGCTTCGCCCTCCCTGGACGGCTGGTTTATTTGAGAATATTATAGGGGCTCATTAGCAAAATCTGTGGCGTGAAGGGGTATGGGCCAACCAGGGGCCGCGCGATGAAGGATCAAGGGCCCGGATTAGATCCTGAACTTTAAGCTGAACCGGTACGCTCTCCGGGCCGCAGGATACGCGATCCACGGTTCAGATAATAAAGCGCTTTGATCCATCCCTGGTCACACGCTTCTAGTTCGATAGTCAAGATTTGATTCACCAAAGGGGTATCCAATGGCCAGATCTCGCCCGCCCATTACCAGATCAACGACGTTGGCACTATCTTCCCCAACTTCTCTCTCCCCGACGAACAACACAACTGTGCATAGGAACCCAGTGGCGGCGCCATTGCTGGCAACAAGCTCGAGCAGCGTCTGGTGCACAAAACTGGAAACTAACTGGTGCACCACGAGAAGGAGGGCAACACAAACTTCATAGGTGGTTTCTTACCTCCGATGTCAGCATAGACGGCCATGCCCACGGTGGCGAGCGGCCCCGCGGCAGCGAAGAGCTCTGGTGAGCAATTTCTGACGCCCTGATGATCAATCCTTCCCACCGAGCCTACGAACGACGTCACTTTCCACTCGCGATGTTCCTCGGCCCGACCATGCGCACAAACAAGCAGTGTGGGTGAGTTCCCTTAGGCGGCGGCGATCTTCTCGGCTTCACCCACGGCGAGTATTAGGTTGGGCATAATGCCCCCAGCACGCAATGGATAAGGAAAGGGCGCGGGTTTTGACAAGTTTTATACCTAGGCCAACGCCCGAGCACGGGAGCAACAGCCACAAGCGATCCCGGTGGCATCGGTATCCTGTTAGCGCAAGCTTCGGCGAAGGGGATGAACCCAACATGCAGGCCCTAGCCACCAGTGACCCCAAAGCCACCCACGCGCGCGAGACTATGACTAGAGCCGCTGTCACGTGGGCCCAGTGGCTGAGCGGGCATGGGGAACAGCTAACTCGACGAGCCCACCACGCAGAGGTACCAGCGCTAGAGGGAGTGGATTTAGCGTGCATGGAGGCTGGCTGACAGGAGGGTCCACCACGGTAGTGCCCCGCACGGTGAAGAGCAGGCGCACCGCGGCAGCGACTGGCAAGTGGGCCCTGCTCGACAGTCACCGTGAGTAGGGCGTGGATCAAGGAACTGGAACCGAAGTCCCAGCGGCGGGTTCAGTGCTTCTGTTATGGGGTGGGGCTGGTGCGGAGGGAAGTGAGGCGAAGTGGGCCAAATTGGTGACTGTCGGCCCAATGGTGCACAATTTCATTTTATTTTTCCTTTCTCCACTATTTCCTTCCCTTTTGATTTAAAACTTTGAATTTCAATTCAAATGTTGTTGTGGATTTGTTTTTTTCCAAATTAAACATGTCCTTTGAATATACCAGTATTAATTTCATTTATAAAATTTATTTTGTATTTTTATAGTATCTCTTTTCTTTATTATTTTCCCTTTCTCACTTATAAATTAAGTCTTAATTCTAATTTTGAACCTTAATGATTCTCATTGATGTGATCACTATTTTTGGTAAATGCACACACACATAACTCCAGCATGATGCATGATATATTTTTTATGTTATTAGCTAATTACTCACCTAAAATGAGGTTATTCACATGCTATATTAAATAGAGGCAAACATATAAGTGATTCAACTCCATCTTCATTATTTACATTTTTGGGAATTACAGTCAGCCACACCACCTCAGCCCAACGCTGTCGCGCGTGCCTGCGCGCAAGGTCAGTCGTCGGCTTGTGGGCCCTCACGGTCAGATTCATCCCCATCCCCTCCAACCAATTCCCGCGACATCCTGCATAGCCCACGCAATCGGTGCCCGAGTCTCACCAGACTGCCACAGATCTCGCAGCTTGCTCTAGCTCGGACTTTGGGCGCCACCTGGGTATATAACCCAAACCCCCCACGAGCCAACACTAGGGAGCTTTACTCCACCACCGGGAGCACCTCACCACAACGATTCACGTGCACTGCTGCAGTGAGATCGCATTCCCGTCGTTGCTTCAACCTCGGCTTGTGGCATATGAGCATCTCATGTGCGCACCACACCTATCCGTGGCCTCACCGAGTCCGGATGGGGTTAATCATGACTGAGATTCATCGCTGGGGCAAGGAAATCACCGCCAAACTGCTTCGCGCTGTGGGTGGTGCTACCCGCTTCATGAACCCTGGTAAGATCTCCTTCCACGTGTTTGCCATGTTATCTATTTCGTGTTGCGCCTTGGGTGGCTTAGATTGGGTCACCTGATCGATGGATGGTCGTCGCTGGTAGGTCATGTGGAGCGGCACGTGCCTCCACTCAGTTCGATCGGCGAAGGAAGACACTCGCCAGCCGTTGGATCTTCAGCCAATGTGCAGGATTAGATGAACGTATAACGTTTCATGGGTTTTGATCCAAACCGTAGATGCGTGATGTTACGGCTATGAATAGGAATGGATCTCAAATCGGGTGGCTGATACCGGTTCACTTTAAGGTAGATTTAATCCTGGCCATCTATTTTAGATCGTGCGGCTCATCTCTATGAAAACCCCTTTGGCTGAAGAAGAATGCAAATGAGCCCCTGGGTTTGTTATAAATAAACCCTCGGCCTTGAACAATACTAAGAATGTTACCACTAGGTAAAAGACTTAATAATATTGACCCCGTGTTCTTGAGATTTTATAGCCGACGTCCAGTGACTGTAGTTGTTCCTATAATAAATCCAAAAAATGATTTCTAGTAGCAAGATAAATGTAAAAACATAGAAAATTCTTATTTTGCTCATTTTTTACATTGTTTTGACCCATTCAAGTCACATTAGCTTCGTATTAAAATTGTCTACACATTAAACAATATTATTTCATCATGTTTTTAGATATAATTAAATGATGCTCATTAGATTTACTTTTCTAATTAAAAGTTAATGTTTTATCTATAACTATATTAAAATAGTACTTCCAAACATGTTATAGTATTGATTATAGATTGAATTGGTTATATCTTTGTAATATTTCTCTCAGAAGATGTATATTAATGAACATAGAATATAGTTTTATTATTTAATCACCTAAAACTTCAGAAATTCATATCTTTTTCACTGCAACTCCGATTTTAGTAATTCTCAAACCTACGTTCTCGTAGCAACGCGTATAATATTCTTACGTTGTTTGTTCTCATGTTTGGTGTACTGTTATTTTTATGAACTCGTGGTCTATTTGTATGTATTCTTACGAGTAGAGGCGAGGTCACGAGAAACCCGAAGACCAACTTGGTGAAGTACCTAGAATCTCAACTCACAGGCAAGTTGTGCCCTTGATCACTCTTCTTTACCTAATAATGATATATGTTAATCAATGTGACATCCTTAGGTTAATTTGATGGGACACAATAGGTTGCCCTAGTTTTGTTTACCCCACGCCTTGCAAACATGTGAACTATTGGGTAGACTTGCTATTGCTCTACCAAGTTTTGGGATTAATGTTACATCTAAATTATGATCATGTTCTAATTTTGCTGTTGATTTAATTATTATTCATGACAAGACTATTAAGTTAATTGGAACATGGAGCTTAACTTGACATAACAGTGCTACCACAAGGGTGGAATGGGACGCCCTTGGTCAAGTAATTAGGAAAGCTAGGGAGAGATTACCTTACCCAAAAGGGGAAAGCAGGGAGGCGTCGCTACTAGAGTATAGGGAGGTCCTCGAGTCGAACTGTTGGTAAAGCTTTTCGAATGAGGGATTCCCATGCTGCCTTCTTCCTGAATCCGTAGCGGGGTTTCTCAAACTAGTAGAACTTTGGAAAGGCCTCGCAGTGGATCCCTTGCCATTCACCTTGAAAGTGTCTAAGGGTCTAGCTAACCCTGGCTAATCAGGAAACACGTCTTGTGGGTAAAGATGCGCAACCTCAACAAAATGTAAAACTGGTATATCAGTCATGCTCACTGTCAAGAGCGACTTAGGACACTCGCATGATTAACTTATGAAACTAAACTTAATCTATCATATGCATTGCATTGTGGTCTATTCTGGTTAGTATCTACTTATACTTAGTAACTGCTAATAAAACTTTGATCAACTTTAAAAGCAGCGCTCAGCTTTAATCTCCTTTGGTAAGCCTTACACTTCACATGAGCCCCCACCATAAGTGAGCTCATGCACATTATTCCTTGAGAAAATCTCTTCAATGCCATCCAAACTTATACTAATCCCTTCAATGCCATCAGAATTTATAGCTTCCCTTCAATGCCATCAAATTTAAATTTTAATCCCTTAAACGCCATTGCCGTTAGTTTGAAACTAATGTCGTTAGTTCTATTTAATGTAAATCTCTCCAATGCCTATCAAAATCTATATCGATCCCTTCAATGCCACTAGAAATTGGTTTGACCAATTTGGGTTTTAAAAATTCCATAATAAAAAAATATGGACCAATTCCACGATTTTTAAAAACTTTAGTACATATTTTTTGTAAACACCAAAAATTACTCCGCTATATCAGTTCAGTCTATTTGATTTCTCATATTTTTTCCAGACTAACAACAAACACTAATGATAACAAAGGGAGATACATTTTAAAATCAATGTGGTATTTTGGGTTCAAAAATGTGGTATTTTGGGTTCAAATATTTTTTTATTCTGAAATTTATAAAACCCAAATAGACTGAACCAATTTCTAGTGGCATTGAAGAGATCGGTATAGATTTTGATGGCATTGGAGGGATTTGCTTTAAATAGAAATAACGACGTTAGTTTCAAACTAACGGTGATGGCATTCCAAGGATTAAAATTTAAATTTGATGGCATTGAAGGGAAGCTATAAATTCTAATGGCATTGAAGGGATTGGTATAAATTTGGATGGCATTGAAGGAATTTTCTCTTATTCCTCACAACTTGTTGAGTGATGAACGTATGTGAGCTCACCCTTGTTGTACTCACATCCCCCTAGGCCAAGGATAGGTACCACAAGATAAGGAGCACGAAGGATGCCGTAATGAGTTCATGAGAGGTTTAGGCCGTCGTCTCCCAGTCAACTATGGTTGCGTAGGATCATTGTCTTCTTATGATGCAATTGTTTAACTCCTATTATATAGTAAAGATGTGACATTCGTTTCTATACCATGAGTCATCATATGTGTTAGACTTAATCCAAGCACACATTTGGTTCGCGCCCGGGTTTGCCCCTAAATCCGGGTGTGACAGAAAGGGGAGAAGGAAGCTCGCGAGCGCATGCTATATAGCCAGGAGGGAGACACGAAGGGGTGCTGGTGGAGGAGCAGTGACGACGACCATTAATGGGGATGGTGAGTTTGGGAGAGGAGATGGATGGATGTGGCTAGTGGGAAGGGGAAAGGACCGGATGGCGGAGGTGCATTGTACCACCCCGGTTTTTGCTCTAGAGGATAGAAACCCTAACTCCGTAACCCTCTCTAAACCCTAGCCTCATAGGCAATCATATTACTCATATGCATAAACTATGCTTGCTAGTGGCACCTCACATATGTAGTCTCACCTAGCATCTTATTTTGCACTAGGAAAATCTTATATATATGTATATATATAAAGAAGAAAAGGAAAATAGGAAAGGAAATGAAAAAATAAAAATAAAAAAGGGAAAACCCTCCCTCCCCTCGGCTCGACCGGCTTCGGCCCACGCCCGCGCGCCTGCTCCCTCCTGTGCTCACCCTGCTCTCCTCCCTCTCGGCCCATCTCCGGCCCATTCCCCGTGCCGAGCCAGCCCGCGGTGTCCCTATCTCGCTGCTCGTCCGACCCCACCTGCCATCCCACACACACTTTCTCTCTCTCTCTCTTGCGCGCGCGACCGCTGACGGCCCGACCCTGCCCATTGTGACACCCCAGGTGTCTATTTCGTGTTATGCCATGAGCTTTCTCTTTGATTTCTCCATCGCGTCTGTCTCAGATTATCTAGACCGTTCATGAAATTTTCACTGAATTCGTAGTTATTCTGTCTCGCATAATTCTGAATTTGGAGTCTAGCAAAAATGTTATTCTTAAAAACGAATGCAGATTAAAAAATCAACCTCGACTCGCAAATCCCGTCCAAACTCATTTTTTCGAACTCTCGACAGTCGTTATTCGTTTGGTGCCCGAATCCGATTTCTCAACATTTGATCTATGTCCGAATATTGAATCCGAGTCCGTAAACTCAAACAGAATACTCAGTGTATCGACATCTATTTACCTTTTATTCAACCCGACTTGATATCACTAAATCTGATCCAACTTCGAAGCTAACATCGGTACTAATTTTCAAAGCATCGTAACTTGCCCTTTTCGACTAAGAATCCGTGAGTCGATTTTTTACATAGTGCGCGAGAAATTAATTTCCAAGCGACGCCTGTAACACCCAAAATTTTATTTAGGGATGTATAAAAATTAACCAAAAAGGTTTTGAATTAAGATAACTTTTAATAAGAATTCCCTTACCTTGTGATCACATCTCTTAAAAGAAAATATGTTACCAAATAAATAATTAAAAGGGTCTATATGTGAACTTAATTATTTCCCTGTTAAATTATGTATTTAAAATTTCTCTCTAAAGGATTCTATCCACTAGGAATTACATCTTTAAAATGTCTATTTTTGTATGTATAAGTGGCATACTTAAAATCATTGGTTAAATATGATAGTAAATGTTGGTCACTTGTTCTCAAATGTTGTGAATCAAGAACAAGGCAACACAATTGTTAAATATTACGGACCTTCGTCCTTAGACGCATTGCCTCCTCTCGGATTTATTGATCATCTGACAAAGGTTGTGAAGGACATGCCTTCGTCATTTCATGAGCAAATAAGAATACATAAAGATGAAGAATATAATTCATTAATTCATTCACAATGTTGGTCACTTGTTCTCAAATGTTGTGAATCAACAACAAGGCAACACAATTGTTAAGTATTAAGGACCTTCGTCCTTAGACGCATTGCCTCCTCTCGGATTTAATGATCATCAGATGAAGGTCGTGAAGGACATGCCTTCATCATTTCCTAAGCAAATAAGAATACATAAAGATGAAGAATGTAGTTCATTAATTTATTCACATTTATATTTCATAATATATACCTGAAATATTGACAAAGTATATATTACATTGATACCTTCGGCTTGCTCGAAGGTGCTGATGCGTGAATGATTACAAAACAGAGTGAACAGTGTGGTACAAAACAGCGCAAAAGTACATCTGTATCCCTAACATTTACTTATGACCATAACATAAATCATTAAGGACTATGTGGGAAATTTTATTCTAAAGCCATTAGAAAAAATGAGAAAGAATCTCATGACGCCTTAGAAGAGGCTAAATGAGTTGAAGAAGCTGCTGAACGTGCCAGACTTATAGGTATACCCTTTATAGCTTAGCTTCATAATTTTTTGTAGTTTTGGTACTAACACATATTTGTGTATTAACGCAGCTGAGCTTTCTCCCCCTCCAGAGCCATATGATCCTGACACTGACCCATTTGTGAAGGAGGCGCTCGATATGATTAAAATTGCTAATGAGGCTATTGACGAAGCTGTCGACAAGCTGCTAAACGAAGCTGCCGACAAATTCCTAAAAGAAGACTGAAGCTGTGTATATTTGATAGTTTAGTGTCTTTGTACGTAGCTTTTGTTTTTGTAAGAAACAATTATCAACAATTTTCATGTATGTTGACGTAATATATTTATTTGTGATGCGTGGAAACTTCGAACATACCATTTTTGAGCCAACGACGAAAAAACACCTTCCCTTCTTTTCACGCTTCAGAAAGAAATCCCCCTTCTTTGCTGAAGCGACTGCGTAGTTCTTGCCATAGACGTTGCATAAGAATACCATTGTCGAAGGCAAAAACTTTGTATGACAGTACCTCTGTCACAAGCATGGACCATGCCTTAGTAATACGCTCTTGTCATTAATCTTTGCTTAAGCTGAAGGGGCAATTTTCCTTGTTTTTGTAGTGTATGTATCAGTGCAAAGTGATGTATGATGCGATGTCATGCAATATGGTGCGATGGTATGATGCAGATGATGATGATGCACAAAACATAAAAAAATAAGACTCTGCATCCCCTTAGGAACGACTTTGGAGTCTCTTCACCTTTTACTTAGGTGGTATTTCAGCTCTGCATTCCCTTAGGAACGACTTTGGAGCTAAGCTCTGCATCCCCTTAGGAACGACTTTGGAGATTCTCCACCTTTTACTTAGGTGGTATTTTAGCTCTTCATCCCCTTAGGAACGACATTGGAGCTTCTTGACCCTTTTTTGTTACACTCAATGGTGTAACCACAGATTTATTATATCATGCCAAAGGTTAAACCTCCTTATACTGTCTTTTGGAAGGGAAATATAAAGGCAGAAAAGTAGAATTACATTGAACTAGAAAACATTCTGATCAAGCCCGTGTGTTGCTTTAGTAAATGTGTCTCGATTCAGGTACAATGTTGTCGACCATGTGTAACACTCCTGGTGTTACTGGCACTAAAACTTGAGAATAACATCATGTGCATTGAAATTACATCTGTTTGTTACACCTAGAGTGCATTCACTAGGTAAAATTTTCAAACAAGTTGTGATGATAGGACTTGATGTGTGCTTAAACCTAGGGTAGGGTACTTAACCCTGAATTAGGGATTATGGATGAAAGTGAAGCCAAAATGAGTAAAGATCTCAAGAGTCATTAGAAATGTTCACAAGATATCAAAGTTGATGGACTTTAGTGGCACAAAAACCCTAAAGTTCTCAAAACCCTAAAAAGAAACCCTAGAAAAACCCTAATTGGAACCCTAGGGGGGTAAATGTAAATTCTAGGCACTTTTGGACCAAAGTGCAAATAACAAAGTCTTAAAACATCACAAACCAAGTAACTTTCATATTGAAGGATTCTTAAGTAATGTGGAGGAATTTGGACTTATTTGCAAAAGTACCCCATGAACATTATAGAGTTAAATCTAAATTTCAGTGAAATGAGGTCAACTTTAGAGCTCTATATCTCTGAATTCATAAGGAATTTGCCTTAGATCAATACATCAAAATTGTAGAGCTATGATAGGCATATAACTTTGTTTAAGTGACTGAGCCTTGATGCTATACAAAAATTGGAGTATAATGGGCATAAAGTTTGGCTGTCAATCGAGTCAGAAGACTGAAACATGGCTGACAGTGAACTCTGACGAGTTTTACAGCTGATTTGAGCTTGATCGAGTGAGCGGATGACCAAGGTCTCTATGGTCGAATTGGAGCCTCTATATAGGTTAATAACTTTGTTGTAATCCGGTCGGTAACTTGTCACGTAGAAATTGAAGAAAAACACCCCTGAAGATGTTCTGTCAGAACAACTGAAGAAGATCCTGATGGTACAGTAGTGAAAAGATCTTCAGATTCAGTGTATCTCGCCGCCGATGACCTTACGCCACGATTGACACCGGTCAGTCGCGATTCGTGTGCCCTAGTTTGTGGATAATGGCTAGCGATGAAACATCTCAACGCAGGGAAGTGTTGGAGCCTTATCACCGGACTATTCACCGTGCCACTTGCCGCACGATTGACTGAGGTGTCCTCGTCGGAGTTCGCCGCCCTTCGTAGCCACGCCACGTACTTATAAGAGTTACCACGTCGCAGTAGATAGCCATAGGTAGTCTGTCCATCGCCTGAGACATTGCTCCAGTGAACGCCACGGTAGTTCGTGCCGGTGACTCACCCCCTCTCTTTGGCCGCCAGTCTCCCCTTTCAAAATTCGGAGCCACCACACTTGGACACTATAAATTGAGTGCGCTGCTAGCTCCGCTAGGTTCTTACGAAGCCAGAGCACCCACCCCTGCCCTTGATTAGCCACCATAGCCGGAGAATTTCATTCTTCCCCCAAATCTATTGTCCGCGCCACCGTGAGACGTCGCGCCGTGGCCAGCCATCTCTAGGTCCGCCCTCGCTCTCCTTGTCCATGTTTTAGCACCCACGCATGCTTGTGATACTCATCGGCTCAACCCATTGAGCTAGACCACACTCAATCGACCGGAACACCTTGTTTGGTATGTGGTGTTCGCCGTCACTATGGGCGAGAGAATCCAGGGCAGAATTGGTTCAATTGAGGCATGTTTTACGTTCGCCTCGGGTCAGTGACGCTAACCCAGTGGTTAGTTTAAGCAGTCGACGCCGGTCATGGCCAGTCTGAGCAACGAGATGGCTGGCGGCGAGCGCGGCATTGCCAGGGTTCGTTTTGGAGAAGAAACAGAAAACATAGGGCCTTAGTGCAAATGTCAGAGACACATGTGAATAGTGTGCAAGGATTCTTAATTAGTTATTCAAAAGGCTGGGGACCTCTGCGCAAATTGAGCATTGCGGGCACGCGGGCGCGTTTCCCCTGTTCATGGGCCGACTCAGGCTGGTTTCAGCACATTACTATTCATTCTTTTTCCTTTTATTTTTCTGCCATGCTTAGGAAATTGATAGAAAATTCTAGAAAAATGCTAAAAATATGAGACCAATTTTACTAGACTCCTAAATTCCTCTAGTATTTAATAAAAATAGTTCCAAGATTTTTAGCCCCAACCATGAATTATTTAGTATTTATGAAGGCCTAAACCTAGACCTTTGGAATTTCAGAAATTATTCAATAGCTCCAAAAATCATGAAACTTATTGTGTAAGCTTACTTTGATAATTAGAGCCCATGGGTGAAGTTTGACATGTTTTGGATATTGTTTGATCCCCAAACCCAAAACCCTAACTTTCTAAGTAATAGTTGCCTTATCCTAGTGAAGTACTGACTCAGAAAACCCTATTTTCCCTGGTGTACCGTGAAGGAAAGTTGTATTCAAGATACAACTTGATGTATCTCTATTATAATTGCATATTCATAGCATCACATGAGCATTCATGTATATGTATGGTTATGTATAGAAAACGAAGAAGTAACTGTTGAAGAAGAAGAGACTACACCACCAACTGAAACTCCACCTGCCGGGAACTGTTTTTATTTTGATATCTGTGGAACAGATCCCAAATCCCCTACAACAAAAGGCAAGCCCCGGTGCATTTACCTTTTCCTTGAGATTTTTAGTCTCTTTATCACTTGAATGATGCATTAGGTGATAGGAGTTGGGTGTTAAACCAATTGCTGCATTTCCTTCCTTGAAGCTATTTACTATTCCTTGATTACTTGTTTTATTAAAAGGTTTTCTGATGCTTAGTCTTGCTTTAGAAAAACAAAAATGTTTTGTTTTTAACAAAAGATGATGCTTCAAATGGAATGGGATGTTCTCAAAATATAAAACTTGATGGTGGATCCATCATGGCCGTGATGGGTTCAACATCGGAAAAGATGTACGTCTCTCAGGTACCAAACTTTGGGATTGAAAACGATAAAGACGAGACCGGGCGGGTGACTTGCACGAAAAGGAATTCTCGGTGTAGTGTCTCCGTCTGAGTCGCTTAAGGACTATACCGATGTGGGCCTGCTGACTGAGGACCCTTTAACTGGTCACATGCCTCGTCATGGGTAAGCTTTGCCTTGGGCAGACTAATACCATAAAGGCTGGACGGTGGTGTATCTGTGCTCTCGGTTGGCGTGAACCCGGTATGGTATTAAGAAACCCGGTGGCGAGTTGACATATGCAAGGGTTAAGTGCTACATATGTCATGTGATTGGAGATCCTCAAATGAGTATTATTTGATTCGGATCACCGTTACTTCATGGACATGAAGACTTGGTCACTGACTTACACGTAGCATTCTAGTTAAGTAAAAGGGTGATAAAAGATGGCTAGTGCAGGTCAAGTGCTTGAACTAGGGTAGAAAGAACTCTAGCTATAGGTAATGACTTAACTTGATAATAAAACTGGAGATTTAAGGATCCACTCTTAGTAAGCATTTCTACAAACAGAGTCTTTGATTCTTGAATAGCCTTACCTTGACTCCCTCAAGCCAGCATATCCTTGGGAGTCTTCTCTTTTGTCAGGTAAGACTTACGAAAGTACACTCTGTACTTAGGGTTTTCGAACCCATGTTCTTGTAGGTGAGGAAACATCAGACTTTTGCTGTGTTTGTTCAAAGGTGGTACCCAAGGATGAGCCCTAGCAATGAAGTCTGTCGCGGGAGGATGTTGGCCTCCCACTTTAAAAACAATATACTTTTGTGCGAGAGGGTGTTTTGCCTCCCGGGTCTGTAATAATAATACTTTATGCACTCATAGTACCCTGGTATTGTAATAATAATAATACTCTCTCTCTATATTGGATGAATGTAAATTAAGTTATTGCAAATTGGTTCCACTTATTCTTTCCTCCGATGTGATGTAATATCTGCGTGACGGGTGAAGCGCTATTGGGCGAAATGATGAGGATACAGTTACCGAACTTGTCGAGTGATTAATTGCATCTACAGGGTTGTCCAAGGTCCTTGGGACAAGGACAACTGTAGGTGGGCCTAATACCTTGGGAGGTTCTGTCACAGTTGGTATCGGAGCCAAGCCCATCTCTCTAGATATTATGTAGCACTTCAAAAGAATTTTCAAATACTTGCATAGAAATATTCTTTCATTCTTACCTTACCATTTTCTGGTAGTCCCTTATCTTGGAAGGTCAGGGTAACAAAGTGCAATGTATAGGAAGTTGGGGATCAACGAAGGTTGATTCCATATTTATTAGGTTATGCATGCATCATGTTAAGAATCTACTAATAAATCTTCCCCTCTTATGGAGACATCACGCGTACAAGGAAAACTGCACGCAAGTCTACTGGACCTTTTGGCGTGCCTCGCCATCAGTTAGCCCCCAGACATGAATGGAGTAGTAGTGGCAGCAATGACCCGATTGGAGACTTGGAGGCCAAGGTGGAACAACTTCGGTCAGAGCTACGTCACCAGAATAGGACATGGGCGCAGGACAGCCAGCGTATAGCTGAATTGTCAGCTGACGTCAGCCGCTTGCAATATGAGATCTCAGAACGGGATTCGGCCATTGATTAGGCCGTCAATTCACGTTCAATCGCTTGGGACCGCGAAGCAAAAGCTCGAGCTCGTGTGGCAGAGCTTAGTGCGGCCCTCGACAGTCTGCAAGTGTACTGTAATACTTTACATGAAGAAGTACATGTATTGTATGCTTGACTGCACCTGGACGTGCCTTCCGACGATGCTGTAATGGGAGCTGGACCTTCAAGAATAGCAAATGAAGGACCTGATGGGGAGTTGGACCTTTTTAGGCCCCCTCCATCCATGAACCTTGCTGACGAACGGTCTCCTACAACAGGAAATGAAGAAACCAAGGATGACGAAGACTAGAATAGTATAGTTTAGATGTTATACTTATGTAAAATATGTAATGAAGTCAAGTTGTACGCTGGAGTCTGTATAATTATTACATTTTGGTAATGTAATATGATGGTGTGTGCTGGCATGTTATATTGTTTTCCAAATGTTTCTTTGCCTCAGATGCCATCACGGACTTGCGCACATGATGGTGTGGGGACTTCCCGCAGTCGGGAAGATACTCCTAACCCGCCACCAGTACCACCGACTTTGGCCGAGGCTATCGCTGCCCTGGTCAATGCCACTGCGGATAATACGCGCCTCTTGCGTGCAATGGCGGGCAATCAGTTCCAACAGCACGGAGGCAGAGCTCCTCCTCAAGGACCGCGTGAAACTACATATCAGGAATTCTCTGAGACTCGACCCTCGCTCTTTATTAAAGCAGAAGAACCTCTAGAAGCTGATGAGTGGGTAAGAGTTATGGAACATAAGTTTGGATTAATCCGCTGCACAGAGACGCAGAAGCCATTGTTTGCTGCACAATAGCTGAGAGGGCCTGCCAGTACTTGGTGGGCAAATTTTGTAGCAATTCAACCGGCTGGACATCAGATCACCTAAGAGGAATTCAAGCTAGCGTTTCGGGAGCAGTATGTTCCAGAGGGAGTGCTCCATATGAAACAAGAAGAGTTGATCAGATTAAAGCAAGGGGGGAGATACTGTAATGCAGTATCTCAACAAATTCAACCATCTATCCAAGTATTCCATTGACCAAGTAAATACAGATCTGAAGAAAAAGAATTGTTTTTTGAGGGGACTTAATGACAGGCTTCAACGGAAAATGGCAACATGTCTGGATCTTACCTACAGTAGGGCTATCAATACTACACTGGCAGTGGAAGCCAAAAATGTCGGGCATGGAAAATCAAAGGGGTTTGGAGGTGAAAGGTCAAACCAAGGACCTGAGAAGAGAACCAGATTGGTGATCCGACCTTTTAATCAAAATCATTCTTCACCTCGCCCACCTTCATATCCCTTTAAGCAGCCTGTTTTTATTCGTCCCACTACTGCCCCTGCTCCTACCAATCAGTCTACTGCCCCTGGTACTCATTTCCCTGCTCTCCTTAGTTCTTCCACTGGTTGCTTCAACTGTGGAAAGTCCGGACACTTTATCAAGGACTGCCCATACCCGAAGCAAAATAAAACCAATTTCCAACAGAACTCTGGGAACTTCAACCAAGGAAAGGGAAATATGGCTAATACTTCAGTGAGCAAAAACTTCAAGAAAACTGGACGGATTTATTATACTCAAGTGGCTACCACACTGGAGGGTGAGCCGGTAATGATGGGTACGTTCCTTGTTGCCAATTATCTAGCAGTTATTCTCTTTGATTCTGGTGCATCACACACCTTCATAAGAAAGAATTTTGTAGAAAAGCATTGCATTCCTTGCACTGAATCAAGGGAAGGATTTATTATCCATTCACCTGGGGGACGGATATTTACTAAGGAAGTAGCCTTCCACATACCAGTAATGTTGGCCGGACAGGAATTTCCTACTAACATGATTGTTTTAAAGGGCCAAGATATAGATGTAATTCTAGGCATGAACTGGTTTGCCCAGCATAAGGCCATCATCAATACAGATTTAAGGACCATCAAATTGAGCCATGGCCATGAAGAGATTCAGCTGTCCATCCCTGTAGTTGTCCCAGTCAAACCATCTGGGCAAGTTTATGAAGCTATCATACCATAAATCTAGAACATTCTGGTGGTGTGTGAATTCCCAGATGACTTTCCTGAAGACTTGCCTGGGTTGCCTCCAGAAAGGGATGTAGAGTTCGTGATTGAACTAAAGCCCGGTACGGCTCCTATTTCTAGAAGGTCGTACCGAATGCCACCTAATGAATTGGCAAAACTCAAGAATCAACTCCAAGACTTGCTTGAGAAGGGGTTTATTAGGCCCAGTTCATCACCATGGGGATGTCCAGCAATTTTCGTTAAGAAGAAGGATCAAAAACTTCAAATGTGTGTGGACTACAGACCCCTTAATGAGGTCACTATCAAGAACAAGTACCCTCTTCCTCGGATCGATATCTTATTCGATCAACTTACTGGAGCGGTATTCTCCAAGATTGACCTCAGGTCAGGTTATCATCAGATCCGTATTCGACTAGAAGATATACCGAAGACCGCATTCACTATGCGGTATGGATTATTGAATATTTGGTCATGTCTTTCGGATTGACAAACGCTCCAGCCCACTTCACGTATTTAATGAACTTGGTGTTTATGCCCGAGTTGGATAAATTTGTGGTGGTCTTCATTGATGACATTCTGATCTATTCCAAAAATGAAGAGGATCATGCCAAGCACTTACGTATTATGCTAACACGCTGGAGGGAGCACCAATTGTATGCTAAATTCAGCAAATGCGCGTTTTGGTTGGAGGAAATCCAATTTCTGGGACATGTATTATCTGCAAAAGGAATTGCGGTCGATCCTAATAAAGTTAAAGATATTCTAGAATGGAAACCGCCAACAACAGTACATCAAGTTCGAAGCTTCCTTGTACTAGCCGGATATTATCGCAGGTTTATTCCAGATTTCTCCAAGATTGTTAAACCTATTACAGGTTTATTGAAGAATGATACCAAGTTTAATTGGTCCTCGAAATGCAATGAAGCCTCAGAGCAGCTGAAGGTATTATTAACACTGCTCCGGTATTGGCTCAACCGGACATTGAAAAACCTTTTGATGTGTATTGCAACGCATCAGGCAGTGGACTCAAATGTGTCCTAATGCAAGAGGGCTGAGTCATAGCTTATGCTTCAAGACAACTACGCCGGCATGAGGAGCACTATCCAACTCATGATTTGGAACTAGCTGCAGTTGTTCATGCCCTCAAGATATGGCGTTATTATCTAATGGGAAATACTTGCCATTTATATACGGATCATAAAAGTCTGAAATATATCTTTACCCAGTCAGAACTGAACATGAGGCAGAGAAGATGGCTTGAGCTAATTAAAGATTATGACTTGGAAATCCACTATCACCCAGGAAAAGCTAATGTGGTGACAGATGCACTTAGTCGCAAAGCTTCCTGTCATTGTCTTACAGTGAGGACCCCTGACATCACACTATGTCAAGAAATGGAGAAGTTAAACCTAGGTATGATACAACATGGAACTTTGACACAAATAAAGCTTGAGTCAGTTCTTCTATAGAGAATTATTGATGCCCAAAGAACCGACAAAGGTATGAAGCACATTCATGAGAAAATAGAAGCCGACAAAGCTAATTGCTTCAGAAAAGATGACCAAGGAATATTATGGTTCAATGATCGCATAATTGTGCCTAAAGATGCTGAAGTCCGCCAACAAATTTTGGATGAAGCTCATCTTAGTCGATATTCCATTCATCCCGGAAGTACTAAGATGTATCAAGATTTAAAGCAGCACTACTGGTGGATGAAAATGAAGATTGAAATTGCACGCTATGTGGCAAGATGTGACACCTGCAGACATGCCAAACCAATACATATGAAGACCGCTGGACCATAACAATCCTTGCCCATCCCATCCTGGAAGTCGGAGGATATTAGCATGGATTTCATTGTGGGGTTGGCCAGGACAGCAAAAGGATTTGATTCTATCTGGGTTATAATTGATTGGCTTACGAAGATAGCTCATTTTCTGCTCGTCAAGACAGATCACCCAGTTGCTGTCTATGCTCAGTTATACATTGCTCGTATTCTCAGTTTGCACAAAGTTCCAAAAACAATAGTGTCAGACCGTGGACCACAATTTGTATCCAAATTTTGGAAAGAGCCCCACAGATCCTTGGGTACTAAATTGCTCCAGAGTTCGGCATATCATCCTCAAACAAGTGGACAAACTGAGAGAGTAAACCAAATACTTGAAGATATGCTGCGGGCATGTATCCTAGAGTTTTCGCAATAATGGGATGATTGTCTGCCATTGGCAGAGTTTTCATATAACAATAGCTATCAAGAAAGCATTAAAATGGACCATTTGAAGCACTGTATGGACGACAGTGCCGGACACCTTTAAATTGGTCATAACCCGGAGAAAGATGGTTTTTCAAGCCTGACATGGTTAAAGAGACGGAATAAAAAGTCCAATGGATCATACACAACTTGAAAGAGGCACAAGCTCAGCAAAAGAATTATGCGGATAAGCGACGCCAACCTTTGGTCTTTCAAGTTAATGATCATGTATACTTGAAGGTATCACCAATGAAGGGTGTGAACCGTTTCGGGGTAAAGGGGAAACTGGCACCCCAGTATATTGGCCTATTTCTTATTCTTGAACGATACGGACCAGTGGCCTACCGACTACAACTGTAAGAAACATTATTTGCAGTGCATAATGTGTTCCATGTATCTCAATTGAAGAATTGTCTTCGGATTCCTGATCAAACCATCGATGTGATGGATGTTGCTTTAGAACCAGATTTGACTTATTCAGAACATCCCATTCGAGTTTTGGATCAGAAGGACAGGATCACTTGAAAAGGACTCTTAAATTCTATAAGGTACAATGGAACCAGCACACGGAAGATGAAGCTACCTGGAAGACTCAAGACTTCTTGGAAAATAATTTTCCTAGGTTCTTAGCTTCATGTAACCTGTAAGATATGTACATTTGTTTGTAAGGTTGGAATAAAACCCCATACCACCTCTGCTATGTAAGACAAAGAAGGAAATAAAATTGTGACGCGTTTCCTTTTTTCATTACTTACCCTAGGACTTTAAATCTCGGGACGAGATTCTTTTATGGGGGAAAGGATGTAACACCCCTGGTGTTACTGGCACTAAAACTTGAGAATAACATCATGTGCATTGACATATCATGCGTTTGTTACACCTAGAGTGCATTCACTAGGTAAAATTTTCAAACAAGTTGTGATGATAGGACTTGATGTGTGCTTAACCCTAGGGTAGGGTACTTAACCCTGAATTACGACTTATGGATGAAAGTGAAGCCAAAAATGAGTAAAGATCTCAAGAGTAATTAGAAAAATTCACAAGATATCAAAGTTGATGGACTTTAGTGGCACAAAAACCCTAAAGTACTCAAAACACTAAAAAGAAACCCTAGAAAAACCCTAATTGGAACCCTAGGGGGATAAATGTAAATTCTAGGCACTTTTGGACCAAAGTGCAAATGGCAAAGTGATAAAACATCACAAACCAAGTAACTTTCATATTGAAGGATTCTTATGTAATGTGGAGGAATTTGGACTTATTTGCAAAAGTGCCCCATGAACACTATAGAGTTAAATCTGAATTTTAGTGAAATGAGGTCAACTTTAGAGCTCTATATCTCTGAATTCATAAGGAATTTGCCTTAGGTCAATACATCAAAATTGTAGAGCTATGATAGGGGTATAACTTTGCTTAAGTGACTGAGCCTTGATGCTATACAAAAATTGGAGTATAATGGGCAAAAAGTTTGGCTGTCAATCGAGTCAGAAGACTGAAACATGGCTGACAGTGAACTCTGACGAGTTTTAGAGCCGATTTGAGCTTGATCGAATGAGCGGATGACCAAGGTCCCTATGGTCGAATTAGAGCCTGTATATAGGTTAATAACTTTGTTGCAATCCGGTCGGTAACTTGTCACGTTGAAATTGAATAAAAACACCTCTGAAGATGCTATGTCAGAACAATTGAAGAAGATCCTAATGGTACAGTAGCAAAAAGATCTTCAGATTCAGTGTATCTCGCTGCCGGTGACCTTACACCACGATTGACGCCGGTCGTCGCGATTCGTGCGCCCTGGTTTGCGGATAACGGCTGGCGGTGAAAGATCTCAACGCAGGGAAGGGTTGGAGCCTTATCACTGGACTATTCACCGTGCCACTTGCCGCGCGATTGACTGAGGTGTCCTCGCCGGAGTTTGCCGCCCTTTGTAGCCAAGCCACGTACTTAGAAGAGTTACCACGTCATAGTAGATAGTCGTAAGTAGTCTGTCCATCGCCTGAGACATTGCTCCAGTGAACGCCACGGTAGTTCGCGCCGGTGACTCACCCCCTCTCTTCGGCCGCCAGTCTCCCCTTTCAAAATTCGGAGCCACCACTCTCGGACACTATAAATTGAGTGCGCTGCTAGCTGCGCTAGGTTCTTACAAAGCCAGAGCACCCACCCCTGCCCTCGATTAGCCACCACAGCCGGAGAATTTCATTCTTCCCCCAAATCTATTGTCCGCGCCATCGTGAGACGTCGCACCGTGGCCAGCCATCTCTAGGTCCACCCTCGCTCTCCTTGTCCGTGTTTTAGCACCCACGCATGCTTGTGATACTTATTGGCTCAACCCATTGAGCTAGACCACACTCAATCGACCGGAACACCTTGATTGGTATGTGGTGTTCGCCGTCGCCGTGGGCAGGAGAATCCAGGGCAGAGTTGGTTCAATTGAGGCATGTTTTAGGTTCGCCTCGGGTCAGTGACGCTAACCCAGCGGTTAGTTTAGGCAGTCGACGCCGGTCATGGCCGGTCTGAGCAACGAGATGGCCGGCGGCGAGCGCGCCATTGCCAGGGTTCGTTTTGGAGAAGAAACAGAAAACATAGGGCCTTAGTGCAAATGTCAGAGACACATGTGAATAGTGTGCAAGGATCCTTAATTAGTTATTCAAAAGGCTGGGGTCCTCTGCGCAAATTGAGCATTGCGGGCACGCGGGCGCGTTTCCCCTGTTCATGGGCCGACTCGGGCTGGTTTTAGCATGTTACTATTCATTCTTTTTCCTTTTCTTTTTCTGCCAAGCTTAGGAAATTGATAGAAAATTCTAGAAACATGCTAAAAATATGAGACCAATTTTACTAGACTCCTCAATTCCTCTACTATTTAATAAAAATAGTTGCAAGATTTTTAGCCCGAACCATGAATTATTAAGTATTTATGAAGGCCTAAACCTAGACCATTGTAATTTTAGAAATTATTTAATAGTTTCAAAAATCTTGAAACTTTTTGGGTAAGCTTACTTTGATAATTAGAACCCATGGGTGAAGTTTGACATATTTTGGACATTGTTTCATCCCCAAACCCAAAACCCTAGCTTTCTAAGTAATAGTTGCCTTATCCTAGTGAAGTACTAACTCAGAAAACCCTATTTTTCCCTGGTGTACCATGAAGGAAAGTTGTATTCAAGATACAACTTGATGTATCTCTATTATAATTGCATATTCATAGCATCACATGAGCATTCATGTATATGTATGGTTATGTATATAAAACGAAGAAGAAGAGATTGCACCACCAACTGAAACTCCACCTGCCAGGGAACTGTTTTTATTTTGATATCTGTGGAATAGATCCCGAATCCCCTACAACACAAGGCAAGCCACGGTGCATTTACCTTTTCCTTGAGATTTTTAAACTCTTTATCACTTGAATGATGCATTAGGTGATAGGAGTTGGGTGTTAAACCAATTGCTGCTATTTCCTTCCTTGAAGCTATTTACTATTTCTTGATTACCTGTTTTATTAAAAGGTTTTCTGATGCTTAGTCTTGCTTTAGAAAAACAAAAATGTTTTGTTTTTAACAAAAGATGATGCTTCAGATGGAATGGGATGTTTTCAAAATATAAAACTTGATGGTGGATCTATCATGGCCGTGATGTGTTCAACATCGGAAAAGATGTACCTCTGCCAGTTACCAAACTTTGGGATTGAAAATGACAAAGACGAGACCGGGCGGGTGACTTGCACGAGAAGGAAGTCTCGGTGTAGTGTCTCCGTCTGAGTCGCTTAAGGACTGTACCGATGTGGGCCTGTTGACCGAGGACCCTTTAACTGGTCACATGCCTCATCATGGGTAAGCTTTGCCTCGGGCAAACTAATACCAGAAAGGCCAACACGCAATGGGAGTGGAAAGATGGCGAGAGTAGTGTGTACCCTCCGTGGCAAGAGGCTGGACGATGGTGTATCTGTTCTCTCGGTTGGCGTGAACCCGGTCTGGTCTTAAGAAACCCGGTGGCGAGTTGACATATGCAAGGGTTAAGTGCTACACATGTCGTGTGATTGGAGATCCTCAGCTGAGTATTAATCGATTCAGATCGCCGTTACTTCACGAACATGAAGACTTGGTCACTGACTTACACGTAGCATTCCAGTTAAGTAAAAGGGTGATAAAAGACGGCTAGTGCAGGTCAAGTGCTTGAACTAGGGTAGAAAGAACTCTAGATGCAGGTAATGACTTAACTTGATAATAAAACTGGATTTTTAAGGATCCACTGTTAGTAAGCATTTCTGCAAACAGAGTCTTTGATTCTTGAATAGCCTTACCTTGACTCCCTCAAGCCAGCATATCCTTGAGAGTCTTCTCTTTTATCAGGTAAGACTTGTGAAAGTACACTCCATACTTAGGGTTTTCGAACCCATGTTGTTGTAGGTGAGGAAACAACAGACTTTTGCTGTTTTTGTTCCAAGGTGATACCCAAGGATGAGCCCCAGTAGTGAATTCTGTCGCGGGAGGATGTTGGCCTCCCACTTTAAAAACAACATACTTTTGTGCGGGAGGGTGTTTTGCCTCCCGGGTCTGTAATAATAATACTTTATGCAATCATAGTACCCTAGTATTGTAATAATAATACTCTCTCTATATATTGGATGAATGTAAATTAAGTTATTGCAATTTGCTTCCTCTTATTCTTTCCTCCGATGTGACGTAATATCTGCATGACGGGTGAAGCGCTCTTGGGTGAAATGATGAGGATACAGTTACCAAACTTGTCGAGTGATTAATTGCATCTACAGGGTTGTCTAAGGTCCTTGGGACAAGGACAACTTGTATGTGGGCCTAATACCTTGGGAGGTTCCATCACACTGTGCGAGCTTGGAACTCCTCTCGAGTGTCACGCTAGTTGTTGCGCTTGGCGATGCCCTTCTAGCTACTGGTTATGAGCCAAGGTAGGTGCAATGGTGGTGGTGGTGGTAACTGAACCCCTACGGCTTGAGAATGACTTGGCGAAGCAACTGATGTCGTGGGTTGTTGGTTGCCCACATATTCAGGGATATATGGCAAATAGCATGAGGTAGTATGCAAGACCTGCTTTGGCTGATTCTTCCGTGCTTCGGCTTCAGCGATCTCCTTCTGCTTTTGGATCGTGACTTGGCACGTCCTTGTTGTGTGTCCCTTATCCTCCCCACAAAATAAGTAGAACAATCTCCTAGGTTGAGAGCTAAACCTTCCTCCAAAGCTTCTTCCCCCTCTGCCTCTTAGAGCTGGTGGCCTGTAGGAGGTTTGCTGCATTCCCGAAGATTGTGAGCTTTGCTGGCTGCCTTGGGTGTGGTTTGCCCTTTCATCATTTGTGCTGCGATTATGGATTGTTCTGATATGCTCGGGGTGTAATCTTCCTCCAAAGTCCCTAGTCATCTCAGAATACCTATAAGCTTCCTCCAAAGTCCCTAGTCATCTCAGAATATCTGGCGAAAGTTATTGTCAGCTCAGATATATTCATCCATCTTCTGGAGGAACTTCTCTAGAGTTTGTGGTGGCTTCCTAGCAAAATACTGCTGTCGGGTACCATAATTAGGGGTACCCCCAACGCTCCTAATCATAGCCGGTAAACACCCTCAGACCAACTGACGGGTGCGGTTCAAGCCAAGACTTCGTCTACCCGAGGGACGCGATCTCCCCCGAGCCCAGCCTTAGGTTGGAACACTAGTCCTAGACGAGTTCACGCCTCGCCCGAGGGCCTCCTCAGACAGCGGGCGCCCCCTCGGCTCTCCCGAGGCCTGGCTCGGGCAGACTTCGTTGTGAAGCAACCTTGGCTATACCGCCTCACCAACCAACCGCTTCGTCAGGCACATTAAATGCAGGGGATGCCTGACGCCGTATCCTGACACACGCGCCTCAGACCGGCAGGCCGAAGTGACCGCAGTCACTTCGCCCCTCCTCTTTACTATCCGATATGACAGGAAAACAGCGCCGCTCGCTCTGCTCTGACTGTCGTGTCAGCCACCCCGGACAACGATTGACAACAAGTCACGATCAACCATCGAGTTCAGCCTCAGGCGCAACAGGAAGCTCCACCTCGCCCGACCTCAGGCTCCGACCTCGGGAGGAGGTCTCCGCCTCGCCCGACCCCAAGACTCAGGCCTCGACCCCGGTCTCGGGAGGAATCGCGTCCTCGCCCGACCCCGACCTTCGGCCTCAGGAGAAGTCTCCTTCTCGACCGACCCTGGGCTCGGACTGACCGCGCTAATAGGGGATGCATTATTTACCTATTCCTAGCCTGCCCAGGCTACACGGAAACAAGACCGGCGTCCCATCTGGCTTACCCCGGTGACGGGTAATGATGGTGCCCCACGTGCGCCATGACGCCGGTGGCTCTCAGCCCCTTATGACAGCAAGGAGACGTCAGCAGGATCCTCGTCGCGCTGCCAGCTGTGCTCCTACAGGACTCAAGCGCTCCTCCGGCGGCCATGCCATCACATGTACAGGGCCCAAGCTCTCCCCCAACAGCCACGTTGGCATGTACATATGGCTTAGGCACTCCACTGCCGGACACATTAGCGCATAGCTACGCCCCCTATTGCATGTCTGGATCCTCTCCTTGCCTCTATAAAAGGGAGGTCCAGGGCCACCCTGAGAGGGGTTCACACGAGGGAAGCGGCGGACGAGCTCTATGTCCCCCTCTTTCTCCCGCGACGCGCTTGTAACCCCTACTGCGAGCGGCACCCCTGGTGCAGGATAATACAAAGCTTGTGTTCCATCCCGCGCCAACCCATCTGGGCAGGGACACGCAGCGACAATTCACTCGTCGGTCCAGGGACCCCCCAGGGTCGAAACGCCGATAGTTGGTGCGCCAGGTAGGGGCCTGCTGCGTGTTAACGAACATCTTCCCATTGAAGTTATAGATGGGGAGTCTTCAGCAACCTCTCCAGTCCGGGACGGTGCTCCGCTTCGGGAGTCTCGAGTTCATGTCCCTCGACGGCAGCTACGACATGGTACTCCTCCCCCCGCGGCGTGATGACAACGACGGTCTCCGACTTGCCCGGTGGCGGCGAGCTCTACGATAGCATCTCCCTGCGGCAGAAGAGGAGCACTCCGGTCGTCCCTGCCACCCTCCTCGACGGAGGAGGCGGAGACGAGGCAACCATGGCCACGTAGGCGGCGGCACCTTGTCGGCTGTCACAACAGAGCGAGTCGACGACGCCGGCACTCCCTCGAGCGACATGTCGGACATTGCCCTCGCACCTGAGGAGATGGCGGGTGTCACTTCCCCGCGACGTGTCAGCCCCAAGCGGACTGATGACGCCAGCACCCTCGCAAAGGACCTGCTGGGCGTTACCCTCGTACCTGAGATGACGGTGTGCTCTGCCCCTGACGCGACTTCACCACCGTCCAACGACCAAGAGGTACCGTCCGTTTTCCACCCCGTACCTTTTCAGTTCAGCTTCGATCCACCTAGCAACACCGCTGAGGTGAGCGCCTTCGTAAAGGCGTATCCAAACCTTCCGGGGTACCACATGTGGTCGACCTGGGACCGACTGACAGCCGTCTCAACCTTCGGACCGGCGGGTTCTGAGGAAGAGGACGACCCCGACTCCGGTTGGGATTTCTCTTCCCTCAATGACCCTGGTGCCATGCGGGGCTTCATGTCCGCATGTGACCACTACCTCTCCGGTTGTTCTGACGATGGCCATGACCTTGACGACGAAGGGTTATGGCCCATGTCGTGAATGTTTCCACATTGATCTGGGAGATCACAACGAAGGCAACCACCTCGGTATGCCAGAGGTTGATGATCCCCCTGGGCCCGCATCTCGCGTTGACATCCCGCGGGAGCTAGCTGTGGTCCTAGTCCCTGTGGGGGGTGAGCACATACAGCTCGAGAAAATCTGTGAGATGCAGGCCCGGGTCGACGGGGAAGCAGGCTGGCTTGTACAGCTCTGACAGAACATCGAACAGGAGTGGGCAGGCCGATTACTCACCGGAGAAGCCTGTCATCGGGCCCAAGACATCCGGCGCCGCATCGTCGACAATGCCTAGGGCAGCGCTGCCTCCGGCCGTCAGCAGGGTCCGGCCAGGACC
Source organism: Zea luxurians (assembly GCA_029449295.1). Taxonomy (NCBI): domain Eukaryota; kingdom Viridiplantae; phylum Streptophyta; class Magnoliopsida; order Poales; family Poaceae; genus Zea; species Zea luxurians. The sequence continues at coordinate 36,704,504 of JAOPSE010000030.1, read as the reverse complement.
TAGCTGCAGCGGCGATGCTGCTTCGGGCCATGCCAGAGCCATCCACCACCGAGGGACGGCGTATCCAGGGCGAACTCAAGAATCTCCTAGAAGGCGTCGCGGTTCGACGAGCCGAGAGCACCAGCCTCCCGCAGGCGAGCTGACCCCTTGGAGCATCACACGGTGTCCTCCCGGCGCATTCAGGAAGCCTCGGTCCATCCCGAGCGTACGCGGGACGAGGCACCCGCCGCCCGGGAACGCCTCGGCAACGAGCACCACCATCTCGACCATCAAGCCCGCCTCGATGAGAAGGTGCGCCGAGGCTACCATCCCAGGCGTGGGGGACGCTGCAACAGTGAGGAGGATCGCAGTCCTTCGCCCGAACCACCTGGTCCGCGAGTCTTCAGCCGGGCCATACGACGAGCGCCGTTCCCTGCCCGTTTCCGAGCCCCGACTACTATCACCAAGTACTCGGGGGAGACGAGGCTGGAGCTGTGGCTCGCAGACTACTGACTGGCATGCCAGTTGGGAGGGGCGGATGATGACAACCTCATCATCCATAATCTACCCCTTTTCCTCTCCGACGCCGCCCGAGCCTGGCTGGAGCATCTGCCTCCTGCGCAGATCTCCGTCTGGGACAATCTGGTCAAAGCTTTCGCGGGAAACTTCCAAGGCACGTATGTGCGCCCTAGGAACTCGTGGGACCTCCGAGGCTGCCGCCAGCAGCCAGGGGAGTCCCTCCGAGAGTACATCCGGCGGTTTTCAAAGCAGCGCACCGAGCTGCCCAACGTTATCGACTCAGATGTCATCGGGGCTTTCCTTGCCGGCACCACTTGCCGAGACCTGGTGAGCAAACTGGGGCGCAAGACTCCCACCCGTGCGAGCGAACTGATGGACGTCGCCACCAAGTTCGCCTCGGGTCAAGAGGCGGTCGAAGCCATCTTCCAGAAGGACAAGCAGCCTCAGGGGGAGCCGAAGACAGACGCCCCTGAGGCGTCCACCCAGCGGGGCACGAAGAAGAAGGCTAAAAACAAGTCGCGAGCGAAGCGTGACGCCGCAGACGCGAATCTCGTCGCTGCGGCCGAGCATGGGAACCCTCGGAAACCTCCTGGAGGGGCCGGCGCGTTCGACAAGATGCTCAAAGAGCCGTGCCCCTATCACCAGGGGCCCGTCAAGCACACCCTCAAAGAATGTGTCATGCTCCGACGCTACTTCCATAAGACCGGCACCCCAGCGGAGGACGGCAAGGGCCATGACAACGACAAGAAGGAGGGCGGCAAGGAAGAGGGATTCCCGGAAGTCCATAACTGCTTCATGATCTACGGCGGGCAGGCGGCGAACGCCTCGGCTCGGCACTGCAAGCAGGAGCGCTGGGAAGTCTGCTTGGTGAAGGTGGTGGCGCCAGTCTACCTAGACTGGTCCGACAAGCCTATCACCTTCGACCAAGGCGACCACCCCGACTTCGTGCCAAGCCCGGGATGGTACCCGCTCGTCGTCGATCTGATCATCGGCAATGTTAGGCTCTCCAAGGTCCTCATGGATGGAGGCAGCAGCCTTAACATCATCTACGCCGAGACCCTGGAACTTTTAGGGGTTGATCGGTCCGAAGTCCGGGCCGGTGCAGCACCCTTCCACGGGATCGCGCTCGGGAAGCGAATCCTACCCCTCGGACGGATCGACTTACCCGTCTGCTTCGGAACTCCCTCTAACTTCCGAAAGGAAGCTCTCACCTTTGAGGTTGTCGGGTTCCGAGGAACCTACCATGCGGTGTTGGGAAGACCATGCTACGCCAAGTTCATGGCCGTCCCCAACTACACCTACCTCAAGCTCAAGATGCCGGGCCCGAATGGGATCATCACCGTCGGATCCACGTACCGCCACGCGTACGAATGCGACATGGAGTGCGTGGAGTACGCCGAGGCTCTCGCCGAGTCCGAGGCCCTCATCGCCGACCTGGAACGCCTCTCCAAGGAGGTGCCCGACGCGAAGCTGGCACGCCGGCAACTTCGAACCAGTTGAGGCGGTCAAGTCTGTCTCTCTCGACCCCAGCAACGACGCCAGCAAGCAAGTTCGGATCGGCTCCGAGCTCGACCCCAAATAGGAAGCAGTGCTCGTCGACTTTCTCGGCGCAAACACCGAAGTCTTTGCATGGAGTCCCTCAGACATGCCCGGCTATACCGAGGGATGTCGCCGAGCACTCACTGGACATCAGAGCTGGAGCCCGACCCGTGAAGCAAACCCTGTGCCATTTCGACAAAGAAAAGCGCAGGGCCATAGGCGAGGAGATCCACAAGCTACTCGCGGCAGGGTTTATCAAAGAGGTATTCCATCCCGAATGGTTAGCTAACCCTGTTCTTGTAAGGAAGAAGGATGGGAAATGGAGGATGTGTGTAGACTACACTGGTCTAAACAAAGCATGTCCAAAAGTTCCCTACCCTCTACCTCGCATCGATCAAATCATGGACTCCACTGCTGGGTTCGAAACCCTATCATTCCTCGATGCCTACTCAGGCTATCACCAAATCAAGATGAAAGAGTCCGACCAGCTCGCGACTTCTTTCATCACACCTTTTGGCATGTACTGTTACACTACAATGCCATTTGGGTTGAGGAATGCAGGCGCCACTTACCAGAGGTGCATGAACCACGTGTTCGGAGAACACATCGGCAGAACGGTCGAGGCTTACAGTCGACGACATCGTTGTCAAGACGAAGAGAGCCTCCGACCTCCTCTCTGACCTTGAAACGACATTCAAGTGTCTGAGAGCGAAAGGCGTGAAACTCAATCCCGAGAAGTGTGTCTTCGGAGTCCCCCGAGGCATGCTACTTGGTTTCATCGTCTCCTGAGCGGGGCATCGAGGCCAACCCAGAGAAAATTGCGGCCATCACCAACATGGGACCGATCAAAGATTTGAAAGGAGTAGAGAGGGTCATGGGATGCCTTGCAGCTCTGAGCCGCTTCATCTCACGCCTTGGCGAGAAAGGCTTGCCTCTGTATCGCCTCTTAAGGAAGGCCGAGTGCTTCACTTGGACCCCCGAGGACGAGGAAGCCCTCGGAAACCTTAAGGCGCTCCTTACGAACACACCCATCCTGGTGCCTCCCGCTGCAGGAGAAGCCCTCTTGATCTACGTAGCCGCGACTACTCAGGTGGTCAGCGCCGCGATCATAGTCGAGAGACGAGAAGAAGGGCATGCACTGCCCGTCCAGGGGCCAGTCTACTTCATCAGCGAAGTGCTTTCTGAGACCAAAGTCTGCTACCCACAGATCCAAAAGCTGCTCTACGCAGTGATCCTGACACGGCGAAAGTTGCGACACTACTTCGAGTCTCATCCGGTAACTGTGGTGTCATCCTTCCCCCTGGGGGAGATCATCCAGTGCCGCGAGGCCTCGGGTAGGATAGCAAAGTGGGCGGTGGAGCTTATGGGCGAAACACTATCATTCGCTCCTCGGAAGGCCATAAAATCCTAGGTCTTGGCAGACTTCCTGGCTGAGTGGACTAACACCCAGTTACTGACAACTCCAATCTAGCCCGAGCTCTGGACCATGTACTTCGATGGGTCACTCATGAAAACAGGGGCAGGCGCTGGCCTGCTCTTCGTTTCACCCCTTGGAAAGCATCTCCGCTACGTCATTCGCCTCCATTTTCTGGCATCAAACAACGTGGCCGAGTACGAGGCACTGGTTAACAGGCTACGCATCGCCATCGAGCTAGGGGTCCGACGCCTCGACGCTCGAGGCGACTCGCAGCTTGTCATCGACCAAGTCATGAAGAACTCTCACTGCCGTGACCGGAGGATGGAAGCCTACTGCGATGAAGACTGGCGCCTGGAAAACAAGTTCTACGGGCTGGAGCTCAACCACATCGCCCGACAGTACAATGAGACTGTGGACGAGCTGGCGAAAATAGCCTCGGGGTGAACGACGGTTCCCCCGGACGTCTTCTCCAGAGACCTACATCAACCATCCGTCAAGATCGATGACGCGCCCGAGCCTGAGGAAGCCTCGGCCCAGCCCGAGGTACCCTCGGTCGAGCCCGAGGTACCCTCGGCCGCACCCGAGGCACCCTCGGCCATCGAGGAAGAGACCTTGCCCGTCGAAGAGGAACAGAATGGGGTCACGCCAGATCCGAACTGGCAGACCCCGTACCTGGAATATCTCCTCCGAGGAGAGCTTCCCATCGACAAGACCAAAGCTCGGCGGCTGGCTCGACGCGCCAAGTCATTCGTCTTGCTGCGTGATGAAAAAGAGCTCTATCACCGCATCCCCTCGGGCATCCTCCAACGATGCATATCTATCGCCCAAGGACAAGAGTTGTTGCAAGAAATACACTCGGGGGCTTGCGGCCACCATGCAGCGCCTCGAGCCCTCGTGGGGAATGCCTTCCGACAAGGTTTCTACTGGCCAACCGCGGTGGCCGACGCCACTAGGATTGTGCGCTCCAGCCGGGGGTGTCAATTCAACGCAAAGCAGACACATCTACCCGCTCAGGCCTTGCAGACGATACCCATCACCTGGCCATTTGCTGTGTGGGGTGTGGACCTCGTCGGTCCCTTGCAGAAGGCACCCGGGGGCTTCACGCACCTATTGGTCGCTATCGACAAATTCTCCAAGTGGATCAAGGTCCGACCCCTAAACAGCATTAGGTCCGAGCAGGCGGTGGCATTCTTCACCAACATCATCCATCGGTTCGGGGTCCCAAACTCAATCATCACCGATAATGGCACGCAGTTCACCAGAAAAAAGTTCCTAGACTTCTGCGACGACCACCACATCCGTGTGGACTAGGCCGCCGTAGCTCATCCCATGACGAATGGGCAGGTGGAGCGTGCCAACGGTATGATTTTGCAGGGGCTTAAACCAAGGATCTACAATGACCTCAACAAGTTCGGCAAGCGGTGGATGAAAGAGCTACCCTCGGTAGTCTGGAGTCTGAGGACGACGCCGAGCTGCGCCACGAGTTTTACACCGTTATTTCTAGTCTATGGGGCCGAGGCCAGTCCTCCCCATGGACTTAGAATACGGGTCCCCGAGGACCAAGGCGTACGACGACCAAAGCAACCAGACCAGCTGAGAAGACTCGCTGGACCAACTCAAGGAGACTCGAGACGTCGCCTTACTACATTCGGCACGGTACCAGCAATCGTTGCGGCGCTACCACGCACGAAGCGTTCGGTCCCGAGGCCTCCAAGTGGGAGACTTGGTGCTTCGCCTGCGATAGGACGCCCGAGGGCGCCACAAGCTCAATCCACCTTGGGAAGGGCCCTTCATCATCGCCAAGGTCTTGAAGCACGGAACATACAAGCTGGCCAACGACCAAGGCAAGGTCTACAGCAATGCTTGGAACATCCAACAGCTACGTCGCTTCTACCCTTAAGATGTTTTCAAGTCGTTCATATACCTCGTTCTCCTTACATACACGAAGTCTAACCATCAAGGAAGGGTCGGCCTTGCCTCAGCAAAGCCCAACCCTCCCTCGGGGGCTAGAAGGGGGGAACCCCCTCTGCGTCAAAATTTTCCTCGGAAAAATTTTCTACCAAAACAACCTTTGTGCTTTCGACTTCCGTATCGCTAGCGGGATCCTGAGAACGACGAGAGTACACGTAAGCGGCAAGGCCAACCGAGCCGAGGAACTCCTACGCCTCCGGGATACAGATACCTCACTCATCACCTTCCGCGAGAAGTAACTCACACTCGGATAAGCGATCCTGCTACCAAACAAGTCCTAACACTTGGGTAGAAAACGACTTTTGCGCCTTCTCGGCTGTACCAATAATGGAATCCTTCGACCAAATGAGAGCGAACGTAAGCAGCAAGGCCGACCGAGCCAAGGGACTCCTATGCCTCCGGGATACGGATACCTCACTCATCACCTTCCGCGAAAAGAAACTCTCGTTCGGACAGACGATTCTGCTATTGGCAGACAAGTCATGATGCTCGAAACAAGAGGAAAGAAGACGCAGCTTTTTAAACACGACGATAAAGTGTTTAGGCCTCGGCAGCCGCGAAAAAGCATGTGCGTGCTATAGACAAACTGTTCCTGTAGGTTCGGGCATCGGCAGGGGGAGCAGCAGCACCCTCGGCGTTGTTTCCACCCTCAGAGGAACCTGGCTGGCCTCGGACGGCGACCCGGGCAAAAGGACCTCCACCTAAGGAAGGACGCCAGCACCGCGCCACCAGATGTCTTGGCCAAGCTCCAGCGGCTGCTACCACATCTTCCTCGGCCTGGGAAGCCGCCATCTCCCGGGCCGATGAAATCTCTTTCTGAGCCGACTCCGCGTCTGTCTGCGCTAACACCGCTGCCTCCGGCTCCGGCTCATCGCAGAGCAGCCGAGGGTTCCGAAAACTGAGCAAGGGAAGCCTAGAGCGGCAAGGCCGACAGAGCTGAGGGACACCTACGCCTCCAGGATATGGACACCTCACTCGTCACCTTCCACGAAAGGCAACCGACGCTCAGGTTAAGTGGTTCGGCTAGCCAACAGACAAGTCCTAGCGCTCGGAACGAGGAAGACACATAGCTTCATTCTCGAGTACCCAAATGTTCAGGCCTCGATAGCCACAATGAACATACACTGGAACTCAATGTGCCATTGCAAACGGAACTCTGGATCCACTCTCGTAGGTACGAACAACCCCCCACATCGGAGGGCCTACGGGATGACAAACTCCGGGTGGCTCGTCGGCGACCTCTGCAGCAGCGGCGATGGCCCCAAGGCGAACGCTACCGCTGGAAGGCTCTCGTTAGTATCCCCTCACGGGGGGACAAGAAGCAGCCATTAAAGCCAAAGAGCCAGAGGCCCGGAGCGCAGGTGACGCTGACGATCTCGTCGGCAGAGAAACCTTCTCCTGTTGCCGCCACCACAGCACCGACGGCGGCGTCCACCTGCCCACCAACACCGCACCAGCGAGCGCCTGGCCGCCCAAAGCGCAATGGCAGGTCCTCACTCCTGTACTCGCCACGAAAACGAGAACAGGACCGTCCCAGAACACGAGTACCGCCCTCACGGCGTACGACGTGTTGTGAGACCCTCTGGTGTGGCCGACCACAGTCGCCCAGGCAGAGGACAGAATGCTGCACCCTGGCCAGGCAGCAGCAGTTCGCCTTCCCCCGCATGGCCGGAGGACGTCTCCTCCGTAGAGCTGGAGGATGGTTTCCACCCCCAGATGCCGGAGGAAGAAGCGGGACACCAGCCTACGCAGAGGCGAACCCCGGCTTAGCACTCCCTCCGCCTTATCAAGGATGACGAAGATCCTTGAAGTTGAGGGAGGGGTGGAGGCCGCAGCCCGGCTTGCTGTTCCCCACCAAACTGCCCATTGGTGAGGGAATGCAGCCAGGCTGCACGACGAAAATCCTTGAAGTCGAGCAATGGCTGAAAGGTGTCGATCTCCACGAGGTCGCGCTCCTCCAACGACAGCAAGAGCAAGGCGACGCTGGAGCACCCCATCTGGGGGCTCAAAAAGCGGAAGTGCGCGATGCATGAGGGGAGGACGAAGGCATGGCCACTGCCCAGGGGATCGATCCCCCTTTTATGGGCAGACCTCCTCGCTTGTACCCTTTAGCGTCACGGGCGAAATCCCCACTGACATCCTCTAGGGTTCTCCCCCTATGACACGGGGGCTGGGACCCACACGTCATACGAGCTGATCTGAAGCACGAAGAAGGCGAACTGCCGCACGCGAGGCATGTAACCGTCCCGTGGTTACATGCGCTCTCCCATCTTCGCAGAAACTGGTGGTCGAAAGGGTGGACTGCCACGCGACAGGCATCCAACTGCACCGCAACTATGCGCCCCTTCGGCTCCGTCTACATCCGGCGGACCAGCGCAAAGGAAGCGGGCCCGCATGTCATGTAAGCGGCGCGCCGGTTACGACATGCAAGAAGCTACACTGCCACTCACGCCAATGCTACGCCTCCTCGACTGCGGAACCAGTACCGCGACCCGAGGTACCCCTGCGCATGACCCAACAGTGCCAACTAAAGGCGACGGCCACGGGTCAGTCAGCCGCGTGGTAGGCACGACGGTTGGCATGGTCAAAAGTGGGCCAGCAGTAACTGCAGCGGCAGACGAGCGGAGGCAGCAGTCAAGTCGCCTGCACGCTCGCGTCCCCTCCTGAAGCGATGGGAGAGCCCTCTCCCATGGTGTGAAGACGACGCGCCCGTGCCCCGTTCCTCGAACGGCTCGCACGCGCAACGGGCACCACGCGAATCGCCCGTCCCGTCACATTAACTCCCCGACGGAGCAGGCGACACCTCTGGCAGGCGAGGCGGGCGTCGCTTCGCCTTCGCCATAATGACCATGTCAAAAAAGGTGCACCACCTTATTTAAATTCATACCCATCCCCTCCTCCTATCTCTCTCTCTCTCTCTTGCTACAGGGACCGGGAAAGGGGACGTTGTGGAAAGGATCCTTCTCGGCGGAGGAAGCGGGCCCCGAGCCCTCCTACTGATCAGGAGTTCGAAGGCTGGCCCCTCAGGAAAGGTTTCAGCAGCCGCCCAGAGCACTTGGACTTCAAGCCCATTAATGATCAGGGGTTCGAAGGCTGGCCCCTCGGAAGGGTTCGACAGCCGCCCAGAGCGCCCGCGCTCCGTGCCCACTACTTATCAGGGGTTCGTAGGCTGGCCCCTCGGAAGGGTTCGACAGTCGCCCCAGAGCACAAAGACTGAGGGATGACTCTGGGTATGTTCGATACATAGCCGAGGCTCGGGCTACGCTCCCGAGGTACCCTAGGACATTTCTGAGACCGGCGGGAATGATTTGTAACGGAATCCCACTGGAGGGAGGCATCGAGCCCTCAGACCCTGTCGAAGGGGTCTGGGTCCGGCGAATCACCCGCAGGTACTTTTGGAGCGCGCCTCTGGGCCACCAGCCGACCCCTAACGAACGGGGCACGGGCGTCGACTCGGATCACCCGTTAGTAGCTCACTGGAAACACCATGTTCGGCGCCCTCCGAGGGTAACATGGCGCTCTCCCCCTCCTCCTTGTGCAAAGGCAACGCAGGGGCATATAATAAAAGTCGGGAAAGTCCTTGATCGTCCTCTCGCTCCGTGCAAAGGCTCAGGGGCTGCTCTCGCACCCGGCTATGGCCAAAACTGTTGACAGCGTCAACAAACCAGCCTGAGAACTTGGAACCCGACCATGCACCCGGGCTATGGCCGGGCCGCATGAGGGAACGATCAAACCGGCCAAAGCACCATGAAAAGCATTCAGACCTCAGAGGAGTCAAACCACTCCTCCGAGGCCTCGGGGGCTACACCCGGCGGGTGCGCTTGCGCGCACCCACCAGAACAAGGCAAAAACCGAGAAAGGCCGGTCCCCTCACCGAAAGCGCGGCAAAAGCCTCCAAGCGAGTACCATCACTACCTTCGAGGCTCGGGGGCTACTGTCGGGTACCATAATTAGGGTTACCCTCAACGCTCCTAATCATAGCTGGTAAACACCCTCAGACCAACTGACGGGTGCGGTTCAAGCCAAGACTTCATCTATCGCGAGGGACGCGATCTCCCCCGAGCCCAGCCTCGGGTTGGAACAGTAGTCCTGGACGAGTTCACTCCTCGCCCGAGGGCCTCCTCAGACAGCGGGCGCCCCCTAGGCTCTCCCGAGGCCCGGCTGAGGCAGGCTTCGTTGTGAAGCAACCTTGGCTATACCGCCTCACCAACCGACCGCTTCGCAGGCGCATTAAATGCAGGGGATGCCAGACGCCGTATCCTGACACACGTGCCTCAGATGGGCAGGCCAAAGTGACCGCAGTCACTTCGCCCCTCCTCTTTACTTTCCGATATGACAAGAAAACAGCGCCGCTCGCTTCGCTCCGACTGCCGTGTCAGCCACCCCGGCAACGACTGACAACAAGTCACGATCAACCACCGAGTTTAGCCTCGGGCGCAACAGGAAGCTCCGCCTTGCCCGACCTCAGGCTCCGTCCTCGGGAGGAGGTCTCCGCCTCGCGCGACCCCCGAACTCGGCCTCGACCCTAGTCTCAGGAGGAATCGCATCCTCGCCCGACCCCGGCCTCGGCCTCAAGAGATGTCTCCTCGGGCTCGGACTGACCGCGCTAATAGGGGATGCATCATTTCCCTATTCCTAGCCTGCTTAGGCTACAAGGAACAAGACTGGCGTCCCATCTGGCTTACCTCGGCGACGGGTAATGATGGTGCCCCGCATGCGCCATGACGCTGGTGGCTCTCAGCCCCTTACGACAGCAAGGAGACGTCAGCAGGATCCTCGCCGCATTGCCAGCTGTGCTCCTACAGGACTCAGCCGCTCCTCCGGCGGCCACGCCATCACATGTATAGGGCCCAAGCTCTCCCCCAATGACCACGTTGGCATGTACACAGGGCTTAGGCACTCCACTGCCGGACACGTTAGCGCATAGCTACGCCCCCCGTTGCATGTCTGGATCCTCTCCTTGCCTCTATAAAAGGGAGGTCCAGGGCCACCCTGAGAGGGGTTCGCGCGAGGGAAGCGGCGGACGAGCTCTGTGTCCCCCTCTCTCTCCCGCGACGCGCTTGTAACCTCTACTGCGAGCGGCACCCCTGGTGCAGGATAATACAAGGCTTGTGTTCCATCCCACGCCAACCCATCTGGGCAGGGACACACAGCGACAATTCACTCGTCAGTCCACGGACCCCCCGGGGTCGAAACGCTGACAACTGCGCTATCGGTCTTGGCCGGAGCCCCTTAATCATAGCTTCGATGAAAATCTCATTAGGCACCATTGGCGCCTACACTCTAAGTCACAAGAATCTTCGGACGTATGCCTGCATGTACTCTTCATGGTCTTGCATACATTGGAACAATGCTTGGGCAGTCACTGGCTTCGTCTCGAAACCCTAGAAGCTAGTTACCAGCATGTCCTTCAGCTTTTGCCATGACGTGATCGTTCCTGGGCGAAGGGAAGAATACCACCTCTGAGCTACACTCCTGACTGCCATGACGAAGGATTTTGCGCATGACAGCCGTGTTGCCCCCATATGAGAATATGGGTGCTTCATAGCTCATGAGAAACTGCTTTAGATTCGAGTGCCCATCATACATGGGAAGCTGCGGTGGCTTATAAGATGGTGGCCATGAGGTAGCCTGCAACTCTATTGCTAGAGGAGAAGCATCATCGAAAGCAAAGTTACCATGATACAAGTCATCATACCATCCATCATTGTTGGTTCGTCTTTCTTGACGAAGCTCTCTCTGTTGAGGCCTTCGTCCTTGGTCATCTTGGGTAATGTGGCGCATTTCTTCAGTAGCTTCGTCGATCTTCCTCTGAAGTTCGGCTAGCCAAAGCATCTTATCTCTCTTCCTCTATACTTGTTTATGTATGGCATCCATATCTATGATTTCCTGATCCAACTCCTCTTCTTGTGGTGTTGGGCTGGTAGCCTTCCTTTTCTAGCTCCGAGCTTCTCTCAGCGAGAGTGTCTCTTGGTTGGTGTCCAGTGGCTGTAGGGCAGCCCCAGGCGCTATTGCCTTCTTCGGTAGCATCACGAAGGTGAATGCTTGCCGAAGGTTGTGGAAGTGAGTTCACCGAAGGTGGGCGCCAATGTTAGTCACTTGTTCTCAAATGCTGTGAATCAAGAACAAGGAAACACAAATGTTATGTATTAAGTACCTTCGTCCTTAGACGCATTGCCTCCTCTCGGATTTAATGATCATCAGACGAAGGTCGTGAAGGACATGCCTTCATCATTTCCTGAGCAAATAAGAATACATAAAGATGAAGAATATAATTCATTAATTCATTCACATTTATATTTCATAATATATACATGAATATTGACAAAATTTATATTACATTGATACCTTCGGCGTGCTCGAAGGTGTTAATGCGTGAATGATTACAAAACAGCCTGAACAGTATGGTGCTAATGTTCATCTATTTATAGGCATGGGACGTAGCCCGGGTAAAAGTACATCTGTATCCCTAACATTTACTATTGACCATAACATAAATCATTTAGGACTGGCTAGGCTTTTTCTTTTCCGATCAGCATAATGTTTGGCCTTCATCACCATTCTAAGCCGAAGCTATTATCCTTCTACTATAGCTTCGACGTTCATCCTTATCATCTTCGAATTATATCTTCACCTCGTATGCTTTCGTAATGGGAGAAAACTTCTATCCCGAAGCCGAAGCTCCCTGTAATAATCCATATCGTGCTGAAAACATATGGTTAGTCATGTTTTTGAGGACCTTCAGAAGAAGAATGCCCCCAACAGTAAATAATAAATAATATTTCAGAAATAAGGCAACCTTTATAGTACATCTTCAGATTTTTAATGACTCTGTAGATGTCTATTTACCTTTTAATGACTCTATAGATGTCTTAGACACCTTGATGTAATAAAGTACTACTTCCGCTATTTATTTTGAGCAACGTGTGATGATGTCCAACTATGTAATCGCTGTGTACGTGAGTTTCTGATCCTAGCACGTACATGGTTCGCATTCGGTTTGCCTTATAAAACCTGAGTGTGACAGGATCCTTCTAAAGTAGAAGCAATGTCTAAATGGAAGCAGCCTACTAACGCCAATGAAATTAGAAGCTTTCTAGGGATGGTAGGGTAGTATCGCCGATTCGTCAAAGGATTTTCCAGCATTGCCAAGCCAATGACAAAATTCCTCAAGAAAGACAACAAGTTTGTCTGGAACCAGGAATGTGTGGAAAGCTTCCAAGAAAGAAGAGCTCACAACCTTCCCTATGCTAACATTACCTGACATCCAAGTGGGTTTCGTTATTTTCTATGATGCATCAAGGCAAGGCTTGGGATGTGTGCTTATACAAAATGAGAAAGTCATCGCATACGCATCTCGGCTAGTCAAGCCACATGAGCAGAATTACCCAACACATGATTTGGAACTAGCAGCCATAGTGCATGCCAGACCTCAACCTCTGTTAGCAAAGATGGCTAGAGCTAATCAAAGAATATAGCCTTGAAGTGCATTGCCACCAAGGAAAAACAAATGTAGTGGCTGATGCCCTCAGCCAAAAAACTTTCAGAAATAAGGCAATCGGTTTCCATGAAGATTGGAAGCAAGAGTTAGCTCACTTAAATGCTTGATTCGGAGAAAGTGGTAGTCAAGAAGTTCAACCTCTACTAGAAGACTGCATTCGCAAAGCTCAACTCTTAGATGCAGAAACAAAGAAGATTGCAGAAAGGGCCAGCAAAGAACAATCCTCGGACCTCAGAACAGATGCAAAAGGAACTCTTTGGTTTCAAGACCATTTGTGTGTACCTAAGGGAGAAGCATGAGAAATTCATGCTAGATGAAGCCCACGGTTCGACTTATTCTATCCAGCCAGAATCCACCAAGACGTACCTAGACCTCAAAACCAGTCACTGGTGGAAAGGGATGAAGAAGGACATAGCTCAGCATGTAGCACAATGCGACACATGTCAGTGAACCAAAGCAGAGAATCAGAAACCTGCATGAGTGTTGCAACCCGTTCCAGTGCTCAAATGGAAATGGGAAGAAATAGGCATGTATTTCATGCTCGCCTGCCCCTACTCGTGCTAGCCCACCTTCCTGTCCTCCGAGAATTAGACCACAGGAGGAGAGCCGCCGTTGAACCCGCCAGTGGCTGGTTCTCCTCCTCGGCCGGTCAATTCACCCCCCTAACGCTCTCTCCTCCCTCCCTCTTCCTGGAACATGGGCTCATGCCCACGACGCCGTCCACGTGCACCCATGCCATTATCCCCTTCCTGGGTCGACCGGGCCAGCTTGCCCATGCTCGGGTGGGCCAAAATCCCTACCCCATGCCACTAGAGCAGGAAATCCTTCCCCTTTTTGTTTTCCATATCCCTTTTCCTTTGTATATATATATATATATATGTTGATATTTTATGCACCAAAAATAGTCCAAACACTTTCCAAATCACATAAAATATTGAAAATAGGAACTTGACACACTCCACTTAGCAAAGCAAATGTTTGATGTATTGTTTATTGCTTGTTTTGCTAGAGGAAGCAGTGACCGACGTTCCGGAACCCATAGCCCCAAAAGAAGGGCAGGAGCCCAACCTCCTAGAAATAGAACTTTCGTGTCACAAGATCTTCGATGAAGGCAAGTTCATTCTACCCTTGATGCATAAAATACCTATTCTTTCTACCACTACCTAAGCCTGGGTTATGGGATGGTTATTATGCATTTATGAGATTAGTGTCAGCCTGCATTAAGAATACTTTTTGCTACAAAAATAAAAGCGGGTTGGGTTATGTTTTTAAAAAAGTGTTTTTCAAAATGGGTATGATGAAGGGTTATCACCTTTGAGTGGGATGATTAGGGACTCCCCGGTTTGGGGAGGGCCTTAAGGTGTTGGCTCAGCCAAGTTAGGTGTGAGCATGAAGGATTGTCCTGCTCGTATAAGGACCGGTTTGTCATCCTTCACTACTTGTATCTTAACAAGTATAACCACTCGAGACTGTATGGCAATCGCTTGATCTGAACATGCACGGTGTGAACCCTATGGTTATGGTGGCTGGCGAGCACCAGAAGCACAAGGAGGGGGATTAATTTCATCATAGTTTGGGCGAGGAGGTGGCCTTGTTCCTTCCACAATAACCGACAAGGTAAGTTCGTGCATGTAAGGAAAAAGCTTCGATGTCGGGTCTTATGGTAGTGAGACCGAAAGCCGGACTAGTGGGTAAAGTATACACCTCTGCGCAGAGTTTGTAACTGATTCAAATAGTCTGTGTCCACTGCCATGGACGAGTCTAGTCTGGTGTGACAATTAGTGTTTTATTTTCAAAAGGTAAGGGGAAATGTGTGAGTGTTTTTGGAAAGAGAATGATGCCATGGGAGCAGGAAACTCAGTGGTGGTAGAGTAAAAAAATGTGCTACTCCCCACTTCTCTGGGTAAAATACCAAGATGACGCCTTTTCTATAGTAGAATAAAAAATGACTTATAGCTCTACGATACAAGCATGTACCACATAGGTCCCTCTCTTTTTACGGGCTAGAATGGGATTGCAGAATATGAAAGTATTCACCCAAGTTTATTTATGTTTTTCAGCGGTTGAAGACTTCTTTACTGCTCTGTTCGACTAGAAGGGGGCTGTGTCTGCACCCAGACTGTGTGTGGCTTGGGCTGGTTTCCGCTCCGCTATTTTCCTAAGATATCTAGAGCTTGGTTTTGGTATTATAATAATTATTGTGTAAGATTCTGAACTATCTGATGAAATAAATGTATTTACTAGCCTCATAGGACTAATAATTGTATCACATTTGGGTCTCAAAGGATTGGGATGCTTCATGCATGCGACTTTTTCCACCGTGTGAAGGCGAGGGAGCAGCGGGGAGAACGGCGAGAGTGGCAGCTAAGCGGCCATGCGGTGGCGGCTGGGTTCTGTGAACGTGAGAAGTAAAGGGGAGAAGAGGAAGCTTTCATATGGACCCCACATGTAAACCAAAGAGAGGGATGGTGAGACAATGACATGTGGAGCTGCTACAATTTGAGAGATGATGCAGGGCGCGTTGGGTTCATTGCCGAGAGCGTGAGGGGAAATTGCTTCTTTTCTTTTTTAGTTATTTTTTGCTGTTTTATAGAAATATAAATATATATTTAAGTAATTCAAAAGTTATAATAAATTCAAAAATAATAAAATATTATATTAATAGATTTTTAGCCAAAAAACTATTATTAAATAAATTAGGCTTCACAAAAGAATAAATAAATAAATAAGAATAAAAGAAAATGATATCCTTGCAATGTATGTGCC
Source organism: Zea luxurians (assembly GCA_029449295.1). Classification (NCBI taxonomy): domain Eukaryota; kingdom Viridiplantae; phylum Streptophyta; class Magnoliopsida; order Poales; family Poaceae; genus Zea; species Zea luxurians. Next base: position 36,688,812 of record JAOPSE010000030.1, on the reverse strand, counting down.
AACAAAATCATGATTCGATGACGAATGCATCAAACACTTATTAATGTGTTATGTTGCTCAAAAATTGATTATCTTTTATGTTAGTATTGTCTTTATTTTGAAAATATCTTTTCCTCTCTAGTGGATTTAACTATTAGTGTTGAATTGCTTTAGCTAATGGATTTGAGGTGTTACATGATTTGCGCGCTACTGAGCCACAGGCGGGAAGAGCGACACGGGCGTGGACATGTGGCGCGCGAGCATGCGAGGGGCATGGGGCGAGGACGCGCTGGCCCGCGGGGAGCGTGACGCGTGGAGGGGGCTTGGCTGGCGCAACCGCGTTGGACTAGGGTGTGGCCGAGGGGGAACGTGGGCCGGGCGTGGGAGGCCAGGGTGAGGGGAAAAGGTGTTGGGGCTTTTTGTAAGACCCATGGTGTTTACCTCCTGTTAAATAGTGACTGTGGTTTGAGCACGGGATATCGATGAGTATAACAGTCACTAAATTCTAATCATCTTCGTCTATCATAGTTTCGACATCATATCTGTCTCCATTTGTCTGAACCATCTAAAATATTTCGTGAAGTTCAAAGTTAAATAGTCACCTAGAATGTTGGGCTAAAGTTAAGAGATGAAGCAAACACGAATTTGGAATTCGACCCACTCTTGCGATTGTTGTCCTAAAGAAATATTATTAGAACTCAACGACAACGGTATCGATGCAAAATTAAATCACACCACGATAATTAGAGCCAAAAACCGAGTATTCATAATTAACTCATTTCACTGTTTGTAACTGTGGAAAATTAATAAGTGTAGTCCAAATATCGTTTTAATTCGGTCTATTTTCCCCTCACCCAAATCGTAATCTTAGAACTAAAATTAGATTTTGTGGCTCGTGTAGTATTAATTTGGATCAGTGTGTGCTTCATTAAAGTTTGAATTCAAAATTGAGGCAAATGCAAACTATTCAGAACTTTTGTAGTTTAAACTCTAATCAAGTCGTGCCATAATCTTTTTAAGACCAAAAACTAGAAATAATTGCACGTTAAAATTCACATTGGAGTGAAGGATATATAATAAAAAAGAGAGAAAATATTGTTATCCTCCCATCGTCTAATCTCTATCTTTTATCCCTACCATTTTATCTTTTCAATTCTTATCTCAGTCGTCCTCTTTTATTTGGGAAGGCTAAGTGTTCTCTGGAATGCTCTTGTTTGTACAACTTTTATGGTGATAATGCAAGGCTGAGGGGCTAGGGCTTCTTTATAGGCGAGGGCATGGGCACAAACTGCAGGGCTATGCACGCGCCAACCGGAGCTCGTGGCATGCGCGGTCAGAGCACGTTCTCGACGGCTAGCCAAGGTCGAACACGTGGATGTTTGCTTCTGCCCATGTCCAAGTGCCTGTTTAGCAACCCTAATGTAACACCCTGAATTTGGGAGTATAAAATTTCTTTCTAAATATCTACCAAATGCAGGTGTTACTCTTGTCTCTCTCTAGTCTCTCTCTCTTTTCTTTTAGCTAGAATTAGGCTAATTAGGAGCTAGATTAGTTATTTATTTTGTTAAAACAATGTGAGTCATGAATTATTGCATCATGTTGGACCTAAATTATCCTTTAATTGATACACATGTTTGAGATAATTTGAATTTGCCTTTGGTTTGAATTTGAATTGAAAACCTTAGAGAAAAATACAAGGAAAAGGATTAGAATTTCAAAAAATAAAAGAAAAAGGAAAAGGAGCCCGAACTCCCTTTCCCAGGTCTTTCGGCCCAAGGCGGCCCATCTAACCCCGCCCCCACCCCTGTGCGCGCTCTCGTTCGCTAGCAGGCGGGCCACGCCTGTCGGCGCCAGCCCATGCTCTCTCTCTCTCTCGCTGCTCGATGGGGTCGACCTGTCGGCGCAGATTCCCTCGCGCACGCGCCCGTTCTCTCACTGCCTGGTGGACCCCTTCTGTCAGCGTTGACCGCCCATTCGCGAGTCGTTTCTCGCTGGCCCGCGGACCCCACCCGTCAGTCCCCTCCATTTCCCTAACCTCTTGCCCTCACCTCCCGCCGCGGACGCGCCCACATCACGTGTTTTCCGACCACCTCCACACACTAGACCTCCTTTTGAGTCCGCACCCCACTCACCCACTCCCCCTACTCATTTGCACGCTCAGCCGAACCCTATCGCCCTTGCTCTCGCCCTATGCGTGCGCCCAGGAAGGCCGTCACCGTTCACCGTGTCCATACGCCCGTTCCGTCGCCACCATTGGACGCTCGCCGTGCCCTTTGCCTCGGTAAGTTCCACCTTGGTGTCCGCATCATGGGACGCACCTCAATTTATTCTCACCCTCTCTAGTTCCCTCTGTCCGTGCTCACCGGAGCGTTCCTTGCTCAGCCGGAGAGTCGCCGCCATCGACCCAAGCCTTCGCCGTGTCTCTGCCGCCTTTCAAGGGTCCTAGAGCCTCTTCTCAAGGTAACCAACCTGTCCCGCCCCCCATTTTACCCCTTTCCTGTTCTCGTCTGGGCGCGATTGCTCGCTGGAGTGTCTCCGCGCCGTTGTTGTGCCCATGACCGCATTCGCTGCATTTCCCCGAACCTCCTAGAGCCTTTCTCGGCGTCCCGAGGGTCCTAGCGTGCCTGCGCCCTCCTCTCCGGTGAGCCCGTGCCGTAGATGCGAGCGGCGCCACCGCTGGTGTCGGTGTTTAGAGTCCGATCTCACACCTAGGGATACCCTTGCGGTGCTTTTGGGTAGGACGTTGTTGTTGACTATAGCTCGATGGTTCGTGCTAGGGGCAGAGAGAGAGAGAGTGACAATTTTCTGCAGGTTCAGACCGCTTTGAGAGGCATAATACCCTACTTCCTGGGATGGGTCTGTATGTGGTGTGTTACAAGTGGCGTCTCCTGAACGGAGAAGGGCTAATGAGATGAAAATGATGGGGTTCCCCCTGGGCCTTATATACACGACCGTGGTATACTCCCTATGTACATGATGATCACGTTCTTCCAGTATATCTCCTAACTACTAGCAAACCGACTTAGCTTATCTTACTGAAAACCCATTGACTCTATCTCGAACTTTCCCGACATTCAAGGGTGCCGGGCGCGGGCAAAACGAACAGTTCCTTGAGAATGTGCACGATCCGACGGACGGTGTGAGCATGAGCCCATTGCCCTCTTGGGTCGGCCCATCTTATTTGTAGTCTTTGCCCGGCCCACGACGAGTCGACCTTGTGGGGCGACTGGTCTGTGGCCCCATGCAAGGGTCTTTCGCCTTCTAGTGGACTTAGAGGATATCTGTCCCCCACAAGCCCCCAATCTTTGAGTTGATTTTGAAATAATCGACTCGAAGGTTCTTGGTCCTGCCTGTGGGTTCATTGCATGGCTTGATTTTTGTACTACTGTTGGGTGCACCGAAGGTGCACCCATTGGGTGTAGCCCCCGAGCTTTGAGTGGATTTTAGAAATAATCCATTCAAAGGTCTTCATTTTTATGCTTTTGAAATCAGCATTTTGGCTTCAAGGTATTGTGAATCTATTGGGTGCACCGAAGGTGCCCCCAATGGGTGTAAGCCCCCGAGCTTTGAGTGGATTTTAGAAATAATCCATTCAAAGGTCTTCATTTTTATGCTTTTGAAATCAGCATTTTGGCTTCAAGGTATTGTGAATCTATTTGGTGCACCGAAGGTACAACCAATGGGTGTAGCCCCCGAGCTTTGAGTGGATTTTAGACATAATCCATTCAAACGTCTTCATTTTTATGCTTTTGAAATCAGCATTTTCTGTATAACTGAGCGATGCCATCTGTCCATGCTTTGTTAGGTCTGAAATCAATTTGATCGGTGACAGGTTGGACATCTGGCTAGTTGAGACAGATGACCTTCGGCTGGACATCACACTAGCTCTGTGCTTCAATGCTTCTTTTGATTGGACATGCGCTCCAGTAACCACAATTGGACTTCTCCAGTCTCAGCTGATCTCCCGCTTTTGTCGTGGTACATTAATTGCATATATTTTGTAGATATCGTTCCTTCAGAAGATCTTGAAAATTCTAGGCGACACACCCAATGGGTGTGCCCAAGGGGTGTCTTGGTGCACAGAGTGTTTATCGCGTTGTAGTAACTTGATGTGATGGTGAAATGTAGTCATTTGCCTAAGCAGTTGACTTGGGTCCAACCGGTGCCGTGTTACGTGAAACGGCGCCAGTTGCCTGACTCAGTTTCAGGCGGCTTGAATTGCTTATTGAATTCTTGTGTCTGTTCGGCGAGCGGGGTAGGAAGTGGACGGTCACCCCTCGGCCTCTTTAAATAGCCCGCTTGTCCTAGTTGTTTTCTTCACTCATTCTTTGATCACTTGCTCTCTTCTTCTTCTACTACATTCCCTCACTTTCCACCCGACCATGGGCAGGGGCAAGAGGGGCAAAGGCTGGCCTCACCGCGCTGACGGCAAGCGCAAGCGCCCCCCAAGTACTCCTTCAGAGGATTTTAGCAACTCGGAGTACTCGGTGGAGGCTTCCTCCAATTATGATCGATCGCTCGCTCCCACGCCCCCCGTCGCGTCATCCGAGGACTCGGATGACTCCATGTGGTTGTCCACTACAGCCCGAGCGTAAAGGCGCTCCATCGAGCGTGCCGGGCTCGGTGGATCGGATGACTCGGAGGAGGTCTCCTCGGAAGAGGTGGACTCCTCCGACTCTTTCGAGGAGTGGAGAGGCAGCGAAGGTGACGACGGGGAGGACAACGGCATCAGCGGCGACGACAACGACAAGGGCGGTGGCGGCGGTGACAGCGAAGGTGGCGACGACGAGAGCGATGGCGACGGCGAGGGCGATGGCGGTGACGACGGCGGTGAGGGCGACTGACAAAGGAGACGGTGACGGTAAGGGCGACGACGACGACGGTGATGGCGTCAAGGGCAACGACAACGGCAGCAAGGGCGATGGCGACGGTGGCAAGGGCGACGGGGCAATGGCAAGGCTAGTGGCATAATGCTACTGGTTTAGATATTAGTACATATAATGGTAGTAGTAGTAGTAGTAAGTAGTACTAAGTAGTAGTAGATTAGAGTAGTATGTAGTCGTAGTGTAAGTAGTAGAGTAGTGTAATGTAATGTCCAAGGAGTGGAAGAGGCCGACTCATAATGAGTCGGTTTCAAGTATGTGATGAACTCACCTTATGAATAAAAAATGTAGTTCTTTGCTTATCCATCGTTGCGTGCTTTTTCCTGTGCATTAGCGGCTCGCTAGCATTTTAGAGGTAATGGCCGAGTGTTGATTGTGATCTCCGCTTTTCTGAGTTATGATCTGGCATTTTTGCGCCCGACATATCGAGCCAACTCATATTTATGCTGACATATCCCCTTGAGTTCCAAACCCTAACTCTTGCTTTTTCCTCCGTCGCTTCTCTGTTTTCTGAGTTCCTGAGCCTGCCTACTTCGCTTAAGAGACTGCGATGCCCCCCAAGAGGAAGAGATAGAGTGATGCTGCTCCAATCATTCCGCCCATCGATCCTAATAGCCAGCTTCCGTTTGCCGGTAACCATATGTCCATTGTTTTAGAGTCTGATCTCTTGCACCTTGTCGACGTTCTGCCGCTGAAGGAGCTGTGTTCCTGGCGAATCTGGCACGGGGTAACCGTTTCGACAGAGGACATTCTCGAAGATGTCATCTTCAGTGCCTTTCCTCATCCGAGGGCTTGCCCTTCCAGCTTCTCCCTTTTTTCGCGGCCTTCTTGATTTTTACGATCTGAATCTCACACACTGAATCCCCGATTCTATTCTTCAAATTGTCATTTTGTGCACCTCTGCAAAGCTTTCCTTGGAATTCTTCCTCATTTTGGGCTCTGGAAATATCTCTACCACTGTCGGCCTGGGATGGCCGGAGGACAGCATCAACTTGTTGGTGGTGCCAGCTTAGAGCTTCGTCAGGGTTTACCATGGAGAACCATAACAAGTCCCTCTGTCACACCCGGTTTTAGAAGGCAAACCGAATGCGAACCATGTACGTGCCAGGATCAGCAATTCACGTACACAGCAGTTACATAACATGGACATCATCACACAATGCTCAAATAGTATTAAAAAGGGAAATAATAGTCAATTACATCATATGTCTGAGACATCCACATAGTCTTTACAATAATCAAAGTGCGAAAATGAAACGTAGATAAACGCGACCTTCACAGGCAGCCGACTGGGGGTTGCCGCTAACCTACGTCTAGAACTCGTCGTAATCTTGGAACTCCTGGAAGTCTCCTTCCACTGCTACATCTTCTCCTTAGCAATGGTTGCAATGCGGACAACATGGGGAAGGGGGGGGGGGGTTTGGTGTGTAGAGCAAGGGTGAGTACACATCAACATACTCAGCAAGTATCCTGTTTGGCTGAAGTGGACTAGCTTTATGTGGGGGGTAGGTCAAGCAGTTGCTTTTAGTTGGTCAGATTATTATTACTAGTAGAGAAAGCCAAGTTTTAGATTTAACCCACGTTATTAACCCAAACGTACTCCTTTCCAAACGGAAAGAGTACCACTTACCATTACCCGAGTCAACAACAAGAACCATCAATCTCATTGCCACCTGTAATCCAAACATCTCTGATCAAGTACCACTAATCACTGGAGCTCCCTTGGCTGCTCATAACCGTGAGCACGGCTAATAAATCAGTTTTCAAACATTCTGCAGAGGTTGTGCACTTTACCCACAAGCGGTGATTCCCTTTCTGCCCGGAGATCATGACTCTCCATTGATCACTACCAAGGTGACCCAGCAGGGCATCACTACGTAGCCTTTACAAAGATTCCCCGGGGCTAGTAGCCGCCTGTTAGGTTTCCTAAATGTACCGCACTCCTCCCCAAGGGATAAATCAACCTTGGCAGAGCGAGCCGCATACACCGAGCCCCATTGACGGCACGATGGCTAAGCGAACTACACCCCGGTTCCTCTAATTACTCAGCTAAAAGCGTCCCACTCCACCCTCATGGTTCCCTGTTTTCCCAGGCGGTCATCCAACGAACAGGTCCTTACGGAGAGGCACTCAAGAAACTACTCGAGCCCCCTTGAATGCCACAAGAATAACGTCATAATAAAGGAGGGGAAAACAACGTATCATTGATAATTCTCATCATGTTCATTGATTAGGGTTGAGCAATAGCATAAAGCTAAACAATAATAATCCAACCTAGATAGGTAGACAAGGACATGGATAACAAAAACTAGTAAACCCTTAGGTATAAATGTGAAATGCGGGAGGTGAATTAAAGAATGTATAGGACAGAGATAGGTCAAGGGACACTTGCGTCCACCAACCGACTGCTGCTCAGGGGCTTCTCCTGCGAGTTCTTCGGGCACCTCAACTAGATCGTTCTCTATGCGAGCACAAACATACATACATCCATCCATTCAAATTAGGAAATAAACAGTACACAATACAAGAGAATAGATAGATTGAATATGCATAGAGTATGACATGCGATGTTGCATTCGCCATGGCTAGAAAGAGAAGAGGGAAGGTCTCGCAGTGGTTAAAGCTATAGCCGAAGTGTATTACGGTTAGATGCATAACTAATCGTTGCGAGATTTAATTCCATCGAGTTACACTAACAAGTATTTAGCTACATACACTAATAAAAATATAACTATTTTCAATTGATCAACATTAAATGAGGTCCAAGATTAACTACATGAAATAACTAACATAACTAATTTCCAAATTGAGTTTTCATTTATTAATAGAAATAACGCGATCACTACGCATGGGTTGCACGGGGGGGGGGGGGGGGGGGGGTAGACGGGTGCGCCTAGGGGGTAGACGAGCCATGCCAAGGCACCGCACGCACCGCGTGAGCACGTACGCGCAAGGCCGCACTGACGTGTCGCGAACGGGTCGCGCACACGCCGGGGCCGAGCTGCGCACGCGCCGCACTACGCAGGGGCACCATGGCCGCACGGGAGCTGAAGCCGGGCCGGGGCCGCGCTGCGCAGGGGCGGGCGAGCCGGGGACGCCGGGCCGAGCGCCACGGCCGCGGGTGAGGCGAGCTCGCTGGGGGCACCGCGCGCTGCATGGGCCGCGCCGGGGCTCCGAGCGCACCACCGAGGCTGCACCGGGTGCCGGGGCTACGAGAGCGCCGCCGAGGCCGCGCCGGGGACGAGCGGGCGCCGTGCCGGGCAGAGAGCCGCGCCGGGCCGCCGCGGGCAGGCCGCACGAGTAGGCCACGCCGGGCATCCGCGGGCAGGCCGTCGGGGCGGGCGAGCACGAGGGGGAGGGCGCGTCGGAACCGAGCGGGGGTGAGCGCGCCACGCCACGCCGGGGACGGGCGCCATGGCCACGCCACGGTCACGCTGCGCTGAGCCGCGGGCCGCGCGAACGCGCCGGCGAGCGCACCGGGGCAGGAAGCCGCACCGAGCAGGGGACAGGGCGGGGGAGCGCGTCGGGCCGGGGCGAGCGAGCTAGGGACGGGCGGGCGCGGCCGGCCGAGGCCGAGGCTCAGGGAAGGGGGAGCCGGGGCCGGGACGGGCGCCGCGGGCGAGGCCACGAGGCCGCACGCAGGCGAGGAGGGGGGGTTCGCGCCGAGGAAGGAGAAGAGGGAGGAAAAACAGGGAGGAGGAGGGAGAGGGAGGGGAGGCCGGGGGCTCACCGTTGGCGGGCGGCGGGTGACAGGCGTCGGGCGAGCCGGGGCAGGCAGGGGAGCGGCGTGAGGGAGAGGAGGGATCGTGCGTGGGAGAAGAGAGAGAGGGGTTTGGGGAGGGGGGCTGACGGGTGGGGCCCGCAGGGGGAAAGGCGGCGGCGGCGTAACCGCCGCGCGGGGCGCGCGCGAGGGTGGCGGGGGAGGGGCGGCTGGGCCGCCACGTGGGCCCAAAGGAGGGGGGAGGGATGGGCGGCGAGCTTGGCCACCGCGGGGGGGGGGGGGCGCCGGCTGGGCCAAAAGGGGAGGAGAGGGGGAGGGAGAAAAAAAAGGTTTTTCCTTTTTAAAATCTATTTTCTAGATGAATGCTTTCACAGTTTCACTCAATCAAAACAAATGCATGGTTCGGCATGATGCAACAAACAAAATAAAGTATTTTCTAGGGTTTTGCTTTACACGAGATCTCAAGCCGAATCTCGCTACAACTTTGGAAAAGATCAAGGCTTAGCGTGGGGAAAAGGAAAAAGGAAAGGGTAATGCCCAAATTTGGCGAGTAAAGAAATGAAAAAAAAAATTCAACTCAAAAATTCGGGGCATTACAAACCTATCCCCCTTAAAAGAATCTCGCCCTCGAGATTCAGGGTTGGCTAGCAAAGAGCTAAGGGTATTTAGCCATCAGATCATCTTCATGCTCCCAGGTTGCTTCTTCCTCAGAGTGATGATTCCATTTGACTTTGCACATTCTGATGGTCTTCCTTCGGGTGACTCTGTCTGCAGTCTCAAAGATTTGCGTTGGCTTCTCAATGTTGGTCAAGTCCTCCTGGACCTCCTAGACCTTCAACTGGACCCTGCTCTTCTGGCACTCACAGACACTTCTTCAACTGAGTCACATGAAAGACATCATGCACAGTAGACAAATTTCTTGGCAAACTGAGCTGATAAGCCCCTTCTCCACGCCTTGCGAGAATCTGATACGGGCCAATGTAGCGGGGTGCTAGCTTGCCTTTGACTCCGAATCTTCTGACTCCTCTAATCGGTGACACTTTCAGATAGACGAAATCTCCAACCTCAAAACTCAGATCTCTTCTTCTTATGTCTGCATAGCTTCGCTGCCTTGATTGCGCTATCTTCAGATTCTCTCGAACCATCTTAATGTTCTCTTCAGCTTCAAGCAAAATGTCTGGCCCGAACACTTGCTTTTCTCTAGGCTGATCCCATTGCAATGGAGTTCTACAACTCCTTCCATAAAGCGCCTAAAATGGTGACATCTTCAAGCTGGCCTGGTAACTGTTGTTATAGGAGAACTCTGCATAAGGCATTCTCTTGTCCCATCCGGACTGATCTTGCAACGGCACAGGCTCTCAACATGTCTTCAAGGATTTGATTAGTCCTTTCGGTCTGACCATCTGTCTGCGGATGATAGGCTGAACTGAAATTCAGATGTGTACCCAAAAATGAGAGGTGAATTGCGTTCCACTGTCTGACACTATCTTCTTTGGCACACCATAAAGACAAACGATCCGAGACATGTACAATTTTGCCAATACTGCACTGCTGTAGTTGGTCTTGATAGGTATGAAGTGGGCTGACTTGGTTAAGCGGTCCACCACAACCCAAATGGAATCGTAGCCGACTCGAGTGCGAGGCAATCCAACTATGAAATCCATTCCGATTTCATCCCATTTCCACTGAGGAATTTGCAATGGTTGCAACAATCCAGCTGGTCTCTGGTGCTCTGCCTTGATTCTTCGACAACTATCACACATAGCCACATGCTCTGCGATTTCCCTCTTCATTCCGTACCACCAGAATTTCTTCTTTAGATCCTGATACATCTTCTCACTTCCAGGATGAATCGAATAAGCTGTCTCATGAGCTTCCTTGAGAATCAATTCTCGAATAGATTGGACGTTGGGAACACACAAGCGGTCTTTGAACCAAATCACACCTGCATCTTCCTGAAAATCTATGCCTCTGCCTTCTAGAATCAGTCGCCAGATTTCACTGAACTTCTCATCATTATTCTGTGCTTCTTTGATCTCCCGCTCCAGGGTAGGTTCCAACTCAACTGTGACTCCTCGCGTGTTATTCAGAAATCCGAGACTCAACCTGTCAAACTCTTTGGCCAACTCATAAGGCATCGCACGAGCGACCATCAGATTGACTTGACTCCTCCTGCTCAAAGCATCTGCCACTACGTTCGCTTTGCCTGGATGGTAATGAATCTCCAATTCATAGTCTTTGATCAGCTCTAACCATCTTCGTTGCCTCATATTCAGCTCCGACTGAGTGAATATGTACTTCAGACTCTTGTGGTCTGTGTAAACATCACATTTCTGCCCATAAAGATAGTGCCTCCATGTCTTCAGTGCGTGAACCACTGCTGCCAACTCTAGGTCATGGATTGGGTAATTCTTCTCATGAACCTTCAGCTGTCGGGACGAGTAAGCCACAACTCTTCCCTCTTGCATCAACACACATCCCAAACCTGTGTAACAAGCATCGCAATACACCGAGAAGGGCTTGTGCACATCAGACAAGACTAAGACAGGCGCTGTAGTCAACTTCTCTTTCAGCCCTTCGAAGGCCTCTTGACATTTCTGGGTCCACTTGAACTCAACCTTGTTGCCTAGCAAAGCTGTCATTGGTTTCGCAATCTTCGAGAACCCTTCGATGAATCGCCGATAATATCTGGCCATTCCAATGAAGCTCTTGATTCCTCGGGCATCTGTTGGCGCTTTCCAGTTCAGAATGTCTGCCACTTTCTTCGGATCCACAGCCAATCCTTCTTTGTTGATTATGTGACCCAAGAACAGGACTTCACTGATCCAGAACTCGCACTTGCTCAACTTTGCATACAACTGGTGCTCTCGCAATCTCTGCAATACCATCCTCAAATGATCTGCATGCTCTTCTTCGCTTTGAGAATATATCAAAATGTCGTCAATAAATACCACCACAAACTTATCAAGATAGTCCATGAATACACTGTTCATCAGATTCATTAAGAAGGCTGGTGCTTTTGTTAGACCGAAAGACATCACAGTGAACTCATACAACCCATACTTGGTAATGAATGCTGTCTTCGGAATGTCTGAAGGTCGAATCCTGAGCTGATGATAACCTGACCTTAGATCTATCTTGGAGAACACGCTGGCTCCTCTCAACTGGTCGAACAGATCCTCTATTCTGGGCAAGGGGTACTTGTTCTTGATGGTGACCTCATTCAGAGCTCGATAGTCGATACACATCCTTTTGGTGCCATCTTTCTTTTCCACAAATAGGACAGGGGCGGCCGAAGGCAAGGTGCTTGGCCGGATGTAACCTTTCTCTGACAACTCATCGATTTGCTTCTTAAGCTCAACCAACTCTGGTCCAGATACTCTGTAAGCTCTTTTAAAGATGGGGGCAGTTCCAGGAAGAAGCTCTATGGCAAATTCAACTTTTCGCTCTGGTGGCATACCTGGTAGGTCCTTTGGAAACACATCTGGGAACTCGGACACAACCTTGATACTCTCAATTGGGTCTGCTTCACTGCTTTCGACAGCCATCTGATAACAACTTCCTTTCTTCGACTCAGGCAGGACTAACTCCATCACCACTTCCTCTCCAAGTGGGGACATCAACTTGATTGTCCTCTTATCACAACTGATAACTGCCTGATACTTATCCAGCCAGTTCATCCCTAGGATGATATCTATTCCCTGAGTACCCATTACTATGAGGTTAGCGGGAAATGCTATCCCCCTTATTTTCACTCTTACATTCAAACAAATGATATCGGCTCGAATTCTACCACCGGCTGAGTCAATTTGAATGGGGGTTGACATGGTAATTATTGGAAGATTATGTGCTTCTACCCATGATGCAGTAATGAATGAATGCGTTGCTCCAGTATCAAATAACACTTCTGCAATGTGGGAGTCGACTGGAAACATACCTACTATCATGCCAGGGGTCTCCTGAACTGCTTCGGCCTCCAAGTGGTTCAGTCTCCCATGATTATAGCGCGACTGAGAGCGGTTGCCTGCTCTGGGAATGAGACACATTCTGCTTTGATGGGGCATTGGGGCCTGACTGTTGCTGGGCTGCCTTCTTCGGACATTGCATCACCTAGTGTGGCCTTGCTCTCCACAATGGAAACATGCTCTGTTTCCAACCTGAGCTGGTGCTGCCTGATTGTTCTGTTGGTTTGCTGGGGCAGGAAGACAAGGCGCCTGCTGATTCTGCCTCTAGAACTGACCTCCTCCTGACTGATTGTTCTGGCGATTCTGATGCTGAGGATACTGCCTTTGGAACTGCTGCTGCTGAGGTGGACGCTGGTTCTACCTGAACTGCTGAGGTTGATTGCTTGAGAAACGAGGGCGATTGCTGCTTCCAGGCTGGGGTCCACTGATCTTGCGCTTGCGATCCTCCATCTTTTGGCGCTTCCTCTCTGTCATGATTGCTCTATCAATCAGGTGCTAGAACGTCGGGAAGGTGTGATTCATCAGCTGATACTGAAGAGGGTCGACCAAGCCTCTCAGGAAACGATACTGTTGCTTGGCGTCGGTGTTGACATCTTCAGGAGCATAGCGAGACAACTGCAGAAACCTGTCCCGGTACTCACTGACAGACAATGCCCCTTGCTTGAGGGCAAGGAACTCCTCCTTATTCACTGTCATCAGACCTGTAGGAACATGATACTGACGAAAGCTACCTCTGAACTCTTCCCAGGTGATGGTGTCGGGATTGGCATGAGTGGCGAGATAAGACTCCCACCAAGACTGAGCTGCTCCTCTCAACAGACGGGGACCATACAGGACTTTCTCCCTGTCATCACATTGAGCGGTATGCAACTCCCGCTCCACAGTGCGCAGCCAGTCTTCAGCATCCATGGGGTCAGAAGAATGAGCAAACGTTGGGGGATGACCTCTCATGAACTCAGCACGCTTGTCCCTAGGCATCTGAGGCATCTAAGGTTGAGGTGGTAGCTGTTGCTGCTGCTGCTGCTGAATGGCGGCCTAGAGTATGACCGATGGCTTGGACGTCTGAGTCTGCATCAGGAACATTTGCTCGATGGACATCGGGGGCGGGGGCGGCAGTTGCTGTTGCTGGGGTACCTCATCCTGCTGAGCTGCTTGCTCCTGCTGAGCACGCCTTCTTCCTCTGCGCCTGTTTTCTGACATCTGCAGAATGCAACCACACATCAGAACTGATCTTGCAAATCTTGCAGCATAAGAAAAGAGTATAGAATTCTTCAACAACACTGAACAGATGAGCATCTTCACTGATCTCCAACACAGACCAACATAGCTTCTCAGATAAAGAGGAAAGTGGAATAAAAGGCTTCCCAACTAGATAACTAACTTCATTAATATAATAGGTAAACCAAAATGCTGGGGATACCCACACTCTGGTGACAGTCATTACAAAGATCGAAATCCAGCATAGTTCACCATGACAAACATAAATGCAAAGGATATAGCAAACTACCATGTCTAACTAAGACTAACTAAAAGCAAGACTAACGCTAGGACTGAGACTGAGACCTAGCCTAAAACTTCTATATTAAACATTTATTACAAGACTCAACACTAACGATCTATGGTTCTAAGTCTATCTTGGTCTTGCAGTCGGGATTGCCATAAGACTAGTGTCCACGCCGAGGTGAGCGGTATGGGTGCTGAGTCCCGACGGGGGCAGGGGAACCATCATCTAGGTGACGACGTTCCACGCGCTCAGCCCACAGCAGGGCGATCTCAGCACGAGCCCTACTCAGCTCGTCTAGCGCATGGTCCAGCTCCGTGTTTAGCATGGCGGCTAGGTTGACTGTGCTGCTCAACCTAGGATTGTCCTCACCGACAGGAGAAACAATCATACCTCCTGTGCTGCCAGATGGACGGCGGGGGTAATACTTCAGGTTGAGACCGTCAGCTACCCCATCGAACAGTGAGCAGTAGTGCGAAAGCGCATGTCGTGCGGCACCTTGCATGGCCGCCTCAGCTGAGTCCCGCTCAGAGATGGAATAGTGCTCTGAGCAGACCTCTGCACCCTGGAGACTGTTCTCCGGACGGCGCACCAAGCAGGTCGCCTCCCAGCGGTCTGGGTAGACCCTCGTGACTGTGCTGGAAGACCACACAGCAATACTCGAAAGACCAAGTACGCCGGTCAAGTGCCCGACGTAGCAGGGTGTCGAGCGCGTCGTGGAAGTGATACCTGCGAGCAGCGTCGCGAGTGATGGGTCGAGCAACCCATCCTTCCGACTCCTAGCCAGCAGAAAAGTCGGTGTCGTGGCTCGAGCTGCTGTCGCCACCTCTGTTGTCTGGGTCTCCTCCAGCAGCTACTCTAGGGGCTGGGGCGCTCAGTGGTGGTGCAGGGGGCACCTCCAGGGGGAGCACAGGGGAGTAGGTCCTCACAGACTCTATCTCTTGCTGGAGCGAGAAAGAAGAGCCCTGCTGCTCCTCATGCAGTCGGTGGTGCAGCCTCTCCAAATGGTTGGACTGACTGACCACTGGACGGCGAAGAGGACGCTCCGCAAGACGAGAGGGTAAGAAGGGGATGACAGACTTCCGTGCAGTGTGTCTAAGACGAGCCATCTAGAAAAGACACCGCAAGCATAGGAGTGAGAATAGAACTAATATGACCAGCAAGTAATGAACCATAAATAAATGAAGGATTAGAATAAAACACAATTTTCAGCAAGGTATAATATATAGTAGAATAGAGGTTTGGTTGATATGACCAACTTTTGAAGGGATACCAAAGTCAAGGCAGGGATAGAGGTCTATAATCCTTAGGACGACCATTCTACTCTAGGTTAGCGGTCCTACAGTCAGCACGGCTTTGATACCACTTATGTCACACCCGGTTTTAGAAGGCAAACCGAATGCGAACCATGTACGTGCCAGGATCAGCAATTCACGTACACAGCAGTTACATAACATGGACATCATCACACAGTGCTCAAATAGTATTAAAAAGGGAAATAATAGTCGATTACATCATATGTCTGAGACATCCACATAGTCTTTACATCAATCAAAGTGAGAAAACGAAACGTAGATAAACGCGGCCTTCACAAGCAGCCGACTGGGGGTTGCCGCTAACCCACGCCTAGAACCCGTCGTAATCTTGGAACTCCTGGAAGTCTCCTTCCACGGCTGCATCTTCTTCTGAGCAGTGGTTGTAATGCGGACAACCTGGGAAGGGGGGGTTTGGTGTGTAGAGCAAGGGTGAGTACACATCAACATACTCAGCAAGTATCCTATTTGGCTGAAGTGGACTAGCTTTATGTGGGGGGTAGGTCAAGCAGTTGCTTTTAGTTGGTCAGATTATTATTACTAGTAGAGAAAGCCAAGTTTTAGATTTAACCCACGTTATTAACCCAAACATACTCCTTTCCAAACGGAAAGAGTACCACTTACCATTACCCGAGTCAACACCAAGAACCATCAATCTCATTGCCACATGTAATCCGAACATCTCTGATCAAGTACCACTAATCACTGGAGCTCCCTTGGCCGCTCATAACCGCGAGCACGGCTGATATATCAGTTTTCAAACACTCTGCAGAGGTTGTGCACTTTACCCACAAGCCGTGATTCCCTTTCTGCCCAGAGATCAGGACTCTCCATTGATCACTACCAAGGTGACCTAGTAGGGCATCACTACGTAGCCTTTACAAAGATTCCCCGGGGCTGTAGCCGCCCCTTAGGTTTCCTAAATGTACCGCACTCCTCCCCAAGGGACAAATCAACCTTGGCAGAGCGAGCCGCAAAAACTGAGCCCCATTGACGGCACGACGGCTAAGCCACCTACACCCTGGTTCCTCTAATTACTCAGCTAAGGGCATCCCACTCCACCCTCATGGTTGCAATGTTTTCCCGGGCGGTTATCCAATGAACAGGTCCTTACGGAGAGGCACTCGAGAAACCGCTCGAGCCCCCTTGAATGCCACAAGAATAACGTCATAATAAAGGAGAGGAAAACAGCGTATCATTGATAATTCTCATCATGTTCATTGATTAGAGTTGAGCAATAGCATAAAGCTAAACAATAATAATCCAACCCAGATAGGTAGACAAGGACATGGATAACAAAAGCTTGTAAACCCTTAGGTATAAATGTGAAATGCGGGAGGTGAATTAAAGAATGTATAGGACAAAGATAGGTCAAGGGACACTTGCCTCCACCAACCGACTGCTGCTCAGGGGCTTCTCCTGCGAGTTCTTCGGGCTCCTCAACCAGATCGTTCTCTATGCGAGCGCAAACATACATACATCCATCCATTCGAATTAGGAAATAAACAGTACACCATACAAGAGAACAGATAGATTGAATATGCATAGAGTATGACATGCGATGTTGCATTCGCCATGGCTAGAAAGAGAAGAGGGAAGGTCTCGTAGTGGTTAAAGCTATAGCCGAAGCGTATTACGGTTAGATGCATAACTAATCATTGCGAGATTTAATTCCATTGAGTTACACTAACAAGTATTTAGCTACCTGCACTAATAGAATTATAACTATTTTCTATTGATCAACATTAAATGAGGTCCAAGATTAACTACATGAAATAACTAATGTAACCAATTTCCAAATTGAGTTTTCATTTATTAATAGAAATAACGCGATCATTATGCATGGGTTGCATGGGGGGGGGGGTAGACGGGCGCGCCTAGGGGGTAGACGAGTGCGCCGAGGGCACGACGAGCCATGCCAAGGCACCGCACGAGCACATACGCGCAAGGCCGCACTGATGCGACCCGAATGGGTCATGCACATGCCGGGGCCGAGCTGCGCACGCGCCGCGCTAGGCAGGGGCACCACGACCGCGCGAGCCGAAGCCGTGCCGGGCCGGGGCCGCACTGCGCAGGGGCGGGGCGAGACACCGGGCAGGGGCGGGCGAGCCAGGGACGTCGGGCCGAGCACCACGGCCGCGAGCCGCGGGTGCGGCGAGCTCGCGGGGGCACCGCGTGCTGCACGGGCCATGCCGGGGCTCCGCGCGCACCACCGAGGCTACGCCGGGGGCTGGGTCTGCGCGAGCGCTGCCGAGGCCGCGCCGGGGATGAGCGGGCGCCGTGCCGGGCAGAGAGCCGCGCGAGCAGGCCGCCGGGGCGGGCGAGCGCGAGGGGGAGGGCGCGTCGGGGCCGGGCGGGGGTGAGTGCGCCGCGCCGCGCCGGGGACCGGCGCCATGGCCGTGACATGGCCACGCTGCGCCGAGCCGTGGGCCACGCAAGCGCGCCGGGTGGGAAGCCGCGCCGAGCAGGGGATAGGGCGGGGGGAGCGTGTCGGGCCGGGGCGGGTGAGCTAGGGACGGGCAGGCCCAGCCGGCCGAGGCCGAGGCGTGGGGAAGGGGGAGCCGGGGCCGAGACGAGCGCCGAGGGTGAGGCCGCGAGGCCACGCGCAGGCGAGGAGGGGGGGTTCGCGCCGAGGAAGGAGAAGGGGGAGGAAAAGCAAGGAGGAGGAGGGATATGGAGGGGAGGCCGGGGGCTCACTGTGGGCAAGCGACGGGTGATGGCGTCGGGCGAGCCGAGGCAGGCACGGGAGCGGCGTGAGGGAGACGAGGGATCGTGCGGGGGAGAATAGAGAGAGGGGTTTGGGGAGGGGGGCTGACGGGTGGGGCCCGCAGGGGAAAGGCGGCGGCGGCGTAACCGCCGCGCGGGGCACGCGCGAAGGGGTGGGGGAGGGGGCGGCTGGGCCGCCACGTGGGCCCGAAGCAGGGGGGAGGGAAGGGGGGGGGGAAAGCTGGGTCGCCGAGGTTGGCTGGGCCGCCGGGGGGGCGCCGGCTGGGCCGAAAGGGGAAGAGGGGGGAGGGAGAAAAGAAAAGGTTTTTCCTTTTTTAAAATCTATTTTCTAGATGAATGCTTGCACAGTTTCACTCAATCAAAACAAATGCATGGTTCGGCATGATGCAACAAACAAAAGAAAGTATTTTCTAGGGTTTTGCTTTACACGAGATCTCAAGATGAATCTCGCTACAACTTTGAAAAAGGTCAAGGCTTAGCGAGGGGGAAAGGAAAAAGGAAAGGGTAACGCCCGAATTTGGCGAGTAAAGAAAAGAAAAAAATTCAACTCCAAAATTCGGGGCGTTACACCCTCCCTCCTCGATCGGGGACACAGCCCGACGTCCGTATGCCCAGCTGGACAGAGTCCCCCACAGGATCAGAGCTAACCGAGTCCAGGGTGTTTCTTGCCGAGATATGTTCGTTGAAAGGCAAAGGCCTAACTACTGAGGCTGTGGTCACTGACTTTGTTTTCAAGAACATCTAGCCCCTGAAGGATAGAGTTTACCTAGTTTATCTGTACACCGAGGTAAACGACCCTACCCGAATTACCAATAGACAGATTCCTAATGAGGACATGCTGAGCCGGATTGACTTGATGCTAAGGGGCAAGGTTTCAAATGATGGTGCCCCCTTGTCTTATTCTGCCTAGAATCTACCTCCGCAGAGTCCCTTTTCTAATTTCATTTCCAACCCTCCTCTTCGAGATGGCAGTCTAGGTCATAGAGTGCGACCCTCATTAGATGACATCGAGGCTTTCATCGCTCCATTCCGGGGTCTTCCCGAGGCTGAGAGGCAGACCCACTTCGAGATGTCGACCAGTACTGACGAGGCTGAGATGAACGCTGTTCTCAACATGCTAGCTGGGGAATCATCTGACTCAGCCCACACCGAGTCGATGGCTGTTGTAACTAGGCAGAACCTTGGTGAAGATGAAGAAATTCAGAAACCTGAAGGTGTTCGTCGCAAGCGATCACGCTGAACGACCATCCAGCTGCGCCTGATGAGGAGAAAAAGAGAAAGAAACGACTCCGGTGGTTATCATGCTTAGAACAAGATGCTGGCCCTTCAACATCACTCCTCGGTGATGGCCCAGCGAGCACCACCCCCAAGGACGATATCAGAGGTTGTGACGATGCTAGGGTTAGCGGTTGTGTGCTTGATGAGGATGAGGAGGAGGAAGAAGAAGAAGTTCCCTTGATTCGCAAGAACACCCGTCGTAGTAGGAGCAGTGACATCCAGATGTAGGCCTTATCAGGACTTGTCAACCTCTAGGGGTTGTCGATATCTGATTTTGACCATGCATTAGAAGAGATCATCCTTGAGATCCTTTTATTGGAGCCCCCTGAGGTTGACAGTTCCATCATCTACTCAGAGGTCCCGGACGATGTTCCTTTGCCATGCGATCCTATCGAGCAAGAGGCAACCCAGACAGTCTCTCATGCTTTGTCGACCTTGGAGGGCGGTCTAGCTCGCGAGGATATGCTGGCCCTCAATGCCGCTGATCAGAGTCACCCGACTTCTCTGGGCACGGCCTGGGGTGCTTCAGTTTTGGAGGTTGTTGCTAAGGAGGAACCAGCCCCCGAGGGTGGTGCTAAGGGTAACCCAGCCCCCGAGGGTGTTGGGCCAAGCTCCTCTTCGGCTGCTTCTATGGATGTTCACGTCGGATCACCACTGGTTCAATCTAAGGAACTCATGGTGACACACTTATCTGCTGCTCTCGTCTGTCCGGTCACCTTAGAGGCCAGTGATCCAGATGTTACGAGTCTGTTGCCTGCTGATGGAGCTGAGGTCTCTTTGGGTCGTGCTTTCAACATCGTTCCTGTTAACGCCCCCTAAAAAGCAATGCATCAATGCTTCCTGTTGACTTTTGCTTCTTATTGTTCTTGTTAGCAAACTGGCTCTCTTGCTGATTTTTTGTAATTGCAGAATGTTTTCGATTTTGTAACTGCCCAACTGAAATCCTGTGGCGCTCCTGTCCCCGACCAAGTTTCGTCCCTGATGCAGTGGAACCCTCTACTTCTTCAAAGGTAGATAGAAGATCTGAAGGCCTCCAACAAAGGTTAATGAGTCTACTGGGCACTTTTTGCTATTTACTGCCTTTCTTATCTCATATATTGTGTTCCTCTCTGTTGCTTTACCAGCTTTGACTCAAAGGTTCTCTAATGCTGAGGAGAAGTATACCCGGAGCTATGCTCACCTGAACCAAACCTCTGCCTTTCTAGACAGTGTCCGCACCTTGAATTCTTCTTTGAATGCTCAGCTTGACTCAGATAAGATAGCTTATGAGGTAAATTTTCTTGACTGCTTCTGTTTTGCTTTCTTTGCTTCGATACTTAGTGATGTTTTTGCTTGCAGGAGGAGAGACGAATGCTCATTGCTTCTCGCGATAACCTGGACATATTGTATCGCGACGCTTGCAATTCCTTGACTATTCTGGAGAGAAGTCATCACTTCACATTGTCTGACCTGGACCATCATCTAGATGAACTGAGGGCGTCCCAGTCTGAAGTGTCTCGACTTGGTAAGCTGCTGTCTACCAAAGATTTTGTTATCAAAGAGCTGTGCGCTTCCAAGAAGCTTGTTACTCAAGAGCTGGAGGTCACCCGCCTCAACATCAAGGCCTTGGAGGATGACTGCGTCGTTATGAGGGCGATATGCGAGAAGGCCATGGATAAGGCTATTCATGCCGGGCGGATCCTGATGAGGAGGCGTGGCGTCATGGTGCCTGAAGACATTATTGCTGATGTTCTTGCCGCGCCTTCTGTTGTGAGTCGACCATCTTCTTCTGCTACTCCTGCAAAAATGCTCCTGCGCAGTGATTCGTTTGAATCGAAAACATCTCTTTATTGAGTTAGTACTTTTTAGTGAAACAATGTACTATGAATTCCGTGTGTATGTAATTGTGCTATGTTTGAACTGATCGTTCTGTCAGCAGGGTGCTGAAAACACTCTTGAGACAGCGAACGAGTTATTTTTCTTCGAAGTGCTCCCGATTTGAGTTGACTATTTTATTAGTAGGGTATAGTGATCACCCTAAGTCGTGTAAGCATGAGCATGTCGCACCTACTTAAAGTGTTTCTGACTTAAGGCAATTGCTCCATTAGTAAGGTATAGTGATCACCCTGAGTCGCGTAAGCGTGAGCATGTCGCACCGACTTAAGGCATTTTTGACTTAAGCCGATTGCTCCGTTAGTAGGGTATAGTGATCAACCTGAGTCGTGTAAGAGTGAGCATGTCGCACTGACTTAAGGTGTTTCCGACTTAAGCCAATTGCTGCGTTAGTAGGGTATAGTGATCACCTTGAGTCGTGTAAGTGTGAGCATGTCGCACCGACTTAAGGTGTTTCCGATTTAAGCCGATTGCTCCGTTAGTAGAGTATAGTGATCACCCTGAGTCGTGTAAGCGTGAGCATGTCGCAACAACTTAAGGTGTTTCCAACTTAAGCTGATTGCTCTGTTAGTAGGGTATAGTGATCACCTTGAGTTGTGTAAGTGTGGGCATGTCACACCGACTTAAGGCGTTTCTGACTTAAGCCGATTGCTCCGTTAGTACGGTATTGCGATCACCCTTAGTGTGTCGTGTTGATTTCGAGTTGAGTTTGACCTAGGTTAGTTGTTGATCAAGAACTTGTATGCCTTAGAAAAAGGAAGCTTTATTGATGATGAAACCTTCTGCTTACAAAGTACAACTCGTCCTCAAGAGTTTTGAGGCATTGTTAGGGGTAGAATTTCTTGAGGTGCTCAATATTCCATGAATTCCCCACTTCGGTGCCGTCCATCTGATTGAGCCGGTATGATCCCGGTCATGTGACCTCTGCAATGATGAACGGTCCTTCTGATGAAGACATCCACACTACTGATACATCTATGCCAATACAAGTACCAATTTCTGGTCCCATTACTCGCGCTCTTGCTCGTCAACTCAACCATCAGGTGATTATACACTCTTGAGCTCATGTCCATCATATTTAGACCATGGAGACCTGTGCACTCTTGTTTTTCTTAGGAACCAGGGAGAAGACCGAAAGGGAAAAGGATTTGAACATGCTGGATTCGGACTGCAGAAGAACACCAACTTGTGACGGTCACCACGATGCAGGCTCGGACTGGAATGTTCAAGCACAACATGGAAAGCTTATCAAGTATATTTTCATATGAATTTGGAATTATAGTCATATCTGTTCTGAGGCCGCTGTAATCATTATTTCCTTACCGAGACATTTCCTGCCTTTTCTGCCCATGGTGCTGCGTCACCCTATTTTGGCCCAATGGGTCGTGTATCAAGTTGGATCCATTAGGGACGCATCCTAGGGTTGCAGCATGACCCCAATACCCTTGTGGTCGTCCTCCCATGTTTATAAACCCCCTAGCCGCCACCAAGAACAACGAGTTTTGTTTATATCAAGTTTAGCTCTCGCTACTTGCTTGTAAGCGCGCGTGCTGGTTTAGCCGCCCGTCTTCTTGTCTTCGGAACCCCACCATATTGGAGTTTGATTTTTGAAACCTACAATTTACATCGGGTAATTCAGTACTTGTTCTACTTGTTCTTGCTAGTTCTTCGATTGCTTGCAGGACGAGTGCCCTAGTGGCCAGGGTGTCACGCTCCACAAGATCGTGACAGCCATAGGAGGTGGTGTATCGGTTGCTAAGGCGCAGCGTCTTTGGAAGGCTGTAGTCAGGCCATGAACGTCGTGTGCTCCACCAATCGAGTTATTCCACACCCTCTCATCGAAAGATCGGGCATTCACCCAACGGGTGCACATCACCTTCCCACGGTGGCGATAGTTTGTGCCATCCCTCCCCCGTTAGTACTCGGTATAGGACCAAGTCTCCCACTGAGAAGGATCGATGCTGCATCGCTTTGTCATGGTAGCGCCTCAGGGTCTACTAGTATCTAGCCAACTGTATTACCACATTTAGTCGTTCTTCCTCCAGTACGTCTATGTCCTCTAGCCTAGTTGCTTCTGCTTTGGCTATGCTTTCAAAGGTTAATCTGGGCCACCCAAAGATCAGATTGGCTGGTAGCACTACCTCCAACCCATACACCATGAAGAATGGGGTGTTTCCATGCAGAGCTCGGCTTGGCTGGGTTCGCAGGCTCCAGACTACATATGGCAGTTCTCTGATCCACTTCCCTACAAGCTTCTCGCTTTTGTCAAACACCTTCTTCCTAAGTGCATCGAGTATCATCCTGTTGGCTCTTTCCACCTGCCCATTAGCTCTTGGGTGTGCCACTGATGCGTACTTAATCTGAATGCTCCTCTGGTCGCAGAAGTCGAAGAACTCCAAACTGGTGAAGTTAGACCCTAGGTCAGTGACGATGTTGTTAGGTATTCCAAACCTGAACATTATCTCTTGAATGAACTCTACTGCCTTTGCTGAGGTCAAAGAAGCGATTGGCTTGTATTCTATCCACTTCGTAAATTTGTCGATGGCAACCAGTATGTGAGTATATCCTCCTGGAGCTTTCTTGAATGGCCCGATCATGTCCAGCCCCTAGCATGCAAATGGCCAGGTCACATGAATAGTCTACAACTGCTGTGCGGGTAGATGTTGTTGTTTTGACAGGAATTGGCACGCCTCGCACTTCTAGACTAACTCGACGACATTATTCTTCGCAGTCGGTCAGTAAAACCCAGATCTGAAAGCCTTTCCCACCAGAGTTCTTGATGTTGCATGTATGCCACACTGCCTGACGTGAATCTCATATAAAAGCTGCCTCCCGGTAGCCGAGTGGATGCACTTCATGAGGACCCCTCTGCGCCTCTTCTATACAGCAGGCCCCTAATGATGGTATAGTGGGCCGACTGCCTTGCGATGCGCTCTGCCACGACCTTGTCATCTGGTTCTTCCTCGTTTCTTATGTATCTGATGATCGGCTCTCTCCAGTCATTGGGATCTGCCTCTTCATGACTCAGAGTGTTGCATTCCTCCATCTGATCTGTGGCAAAACTCGGTTTTTGTATTTCTTGGATGAAGACCCTAGGCGGAACTTGGGTCCGACTAAATCCCAGCTTCGACAATGCGTCAGCTGCTGCATTATGATCCCTTTCCACGTGGTGGAATTCTAATCCTTCGAACTTGTCTTCTAGCTTCCACACCGCTGCACAGTACTTGTTCATTGAGTCGGTCGAGCAATCCCAATCTTTGTTTACTTGACTTATGACCACTAGTGAGTCACCGTACACCATTAACTTCTTGATGCCTAGTGAAACCGCGATACTCAGCTCGTGGACCAGTGCTTCATACTCTGCTGCATTATTGGATGCTGGAAACAAAAGCTGGAGTGCATGAAGACATGCCTTGAGACAAAGGGCGTCACCGACTTAAAGAGGGAAAGACCGTTCACTCCATGATAATTTATGTCATGTTTATAATTAGTTATCAAGGACAAAGATGTAATTTCGACCGGGCTGTGTCCTGTGCCTATAAATAGGTGAACAGTAACCCCATACTGTTCACGCTGACTTGTAATCACTGGCACGTCGCTCTTGGATTCTCACCTTCTGTCAAGCCAAGGTACAAATGTAATTAATATCATTAATGCTTGTTCATGATTATATAATGAGAATGATGATTTAATGTGATTATTCATGTTCTTTTCTATGTTTCATATTGTCGGCGTTTCGACCCCGGGGGGTCCCTGGACCGACGTGTAAATTGTCGCCACGTGTCCCAGCCCAGATGGGTCGGCGCGAGACGGAGCACAAAGGGGGGTAGAAGAGAGGGGAAAAAGGGGAAACCCGTGGCCTCCGTGTTGTCCTGCGCCCAGGTCGGTTGTGCTTGCAGTAGGGGGTTACAAGCGTCCGCGTGGGGGGGAGAGCAAGGGACCTACGCGCCGTCCCGTCCTCCCGCGCAGCCAACCTCTTTGTAAGAGAGCCCTGGACCTTCCTTTTATAGGCGTAAGGAGAGGGTCCAGGTGTACAATGGGAGGTGTAGCAGTGCACTGTCGTGTTTAGCAGAGAGGAGCTAGTGCCCTAAGTACATGCCGTCGTGGCAGCCAGAGAGGTTTTGGCACCCTGTTCATGTTATGTCGTGGCCGTCGGAGGAGCGTTGGAGCCTTGCGGAAGGATAGCTGTCGGGGCTGTCGAGTCCTTGCTGACATCTCCTTGCTTCCGTAAGGGGCTGAGAGCCGCCGTCGTCATGGAGCACGTGGGGCGCCATTATTATCTGTTTACCACGGTGAGCCAGATGGGACGCTGGTCCTGTTACCCGTAGCCTGAGCTAGCTAGGGATAGGGTAATGATGGCCCCCCTGTGACATGGTCGGTCCGAGCCCTGGGTCAGGCGAGGCGGAGGCTCCTCCGAGGTCAGGGTCGAGTCGGTCTTCCGAGGTCGTAGGTCGTGTCCGAGCCCCGGGTCGGGCGAGGCGGTGTTCGTCGTCTTCCGGGGCCGAGCCCGAGTCCGAGCCTTGGGGTCGGGTGAGGCGGAGTTCGTCGTCTTCCGAGGCCGAGCCCGAGTCTGAGCCCTGGGGTCCGGCGAGGCGGAGTTCGTCGTCTTCCAGGGCCAAGCCCGAGTCCGAGCCCTGGGGTCGGGCGAGGCGGAGTTTCCTATGGCGCCCGAGGCCAGACTTGGCTGCTGTCAGCCTCACTCTGTCGAGTGGCACAGCAGTCGGAGCGACGCAGGCGGCGCTGTCTTCTTGTCAGGCCGGTCAGTGGAGCGGCGAAGTGACTGCGATCACTTTCGGCTCTGTCGACTGAAGGGCGCGTGACAAGATAAGGTGTCAGGCCATCCTTGCATTAAATGCTCCTGCGATTCGGTCGGTCGGTGTGGCGATCTGGCCAAGGTTGCTTCTTGGCGAAGACTAAGCCTCAGGCGAGCCGAAGGTGTGTCCGTCGCTTGAGGGGGTCCTCGGGCGAGACGTGAATCTTCCGGGGTCGGCTGCCCTTGCCCGAGGCTGGGCTCGGGCGAGGCGAGGTCGTGTCCCTTGAGTGGACCGAGCCATGGCTTAATCGCACCCATCAGGCCTTTGCAGCTTAGTGCTGATGGGGGTTACCAGCTGAGATTAGGAGTCTTGGGGGTACCCCTAATTATGGTCCCCGACAGTAGCCCCCAAGCCTCGAAGGGAGTGTTGATACTCGCTTGGAGGCTTTTGTCGCACTTTTTTGCAAGGGGATGGGCCTTCCTCGTTTGCTTTTTGTTCCGGTGGGTGCGCGCGAGCGCACCCGCCGGGTGTAGCCCCCGAGGCCTCGGAGGAGTAGTTTGACTCCTTCGAGGTCTTAGTACGTTTCGTAACGCTTCGGCCGGTCTGGCTTCTCCCTCATGCGAACTGGCCGTAGCCCGGGTGAACAGTCGAGTCCCAAGTTCTCGGGCTGGTATGTTGACGCTGTCAACGGTTTGGCCGGAGCCGGGTTTGCGAGAGCAGCCCTTGAGCCTCCGCACAGAGCGAGAGGACGGTCAGGGACAGACTCGGCTTTTTACATACGCCCCTGCGTCGCCTTTCCGCAAGGAGGAGGGGGGAAACCGCCATGTTGCCCTTGGAGGGCGCCGAACATGGTGTCTCTAGTGAGTTGCTAACGGGTAATCCGAGTGGACGTCCGTGCCCCATTTGTTAGGGGTCGGCTAGTGGCCCAGAGGCGCGCTCCAAAAGTACCTGCGGGTGATTTGCCGGACCCGGTCCCCTTTTGACGGGGTCCGAGGGCTCGATGCCTCCCTCTGGTGGGATTTCGTTACAAAATCGTTCCCGTTGGTCTCGGAAATGTCCTAGGGTACCTCGGGAGCGCAGCCCGAGCCTCGGTTATGTATCGAACGTACCCAGGGTCATCCCTCGCTCTGCGTCTGAGGCAGCTATCGAACCCTTTGGGGGCCAGCCTTCGAACCCCTGATCAGTAGCGGGCGTGGAGCCCGAGTGGCCTGAGGCGGCCGTTGAACCCTTTCGAGGGGCCGGCCTTCGAACCTCTGACCAGTAGTGGGCGCGGAGCCCGAGTGGCCTGAGGCGGCCGTTGAACCCTTTCGAGGGGCTGGCCTTCGAACCTCTGACCTAGTAGTGGGCGCGGAGCTCGGGTGCTCTGAGGTGGCTGTTGAACCGTTTCGAGGGGCCAGCCTTTGAGCCTCTGATCAGTAGGGGGGCTTAGGGCCCGCTTCCTTCACAGAGAAGGATCCCTTTTGGAGTATCCCCTTTCCCGATCCCTGAGGCAAGAGAGAGAAAGAGGAAGTGGAAAAGGATACGAAATCGAATGACGTGGCGCACCTTTTTTGACGTGGTCATTATGGTTGAGGTGAAGCGTCGCCTGCTTCGCCTGCCAAAGGTGCCGCCTATCCTGCCGCAGAGTTAATGCGAATGGGACGAGTGGTTCACGGGGCGGCCGTTGTGCGTGCGCGAGCCGTTCGAGGAACGGGACACGGACGCGTCGTCTTCACGCCGTGGGAGAAGGTCCTTTCACTATCCTAGGAGGGGGCGTGAGCTTGCTGACGACTCGACTGCCGCTTCCGCCCGCCTGCCACCGCCATTACTGCCGGCCATTTCTGGCCGTATCGACCGTCGCGCCCTCTCCCGCGGCTGACCGACCCGTGACCGATGCGCTCGATTGGCACTGTCGGGTCATGCGCAGGGTCGCCTCAAGTCGCGGTACTAGTTCCACAGTCGAGAAGGCGCGGTATTGGCGCGAGTGGCGGTGCAGTTTCTTGCATGTAGTAACCGGCGTGCCGGTTACATGACGTGTGGGCCTAGGCCTCCATGCTGGATGCGTTGAAGTCGAAAGGGTGCGCCCCCCTGGGTGCGGTTGCACGCCGCCTTCATGGCGGCCCACCCTTTCACCCGCTGGCCTGGGCGAAAGTGGAGGAATGCTCGTAACCGCTGGGCAGTTGCGTGCACCGTGCGTGGCGGTTTGGCTCTGTCTGCCCTGCGCCAGCTTGCATGACGCGCGGGGCCCAGCCCCCATGTCGTAGGGGGAGGACCTTGGAGCGTGTTGGAGAAGACTCAGCCCGCGACGGCTGAGGATGCAAGTGGGGAGAGTTGCCTTTAAAAGGAGGGTGACCCCCTTGAAAGGCAACCGATGTCTTCGCGCTCTCCTCATGCATTGCGTCTTTCCACCTTTCGAGCCCCCAAATGGGGGGCGCGCCCGTGGTTCTTCCGCCTTGTCGTCGTTAGGGGAACGCAACTTCGCGGAAGTTGGTACCTTTCAGCCATCGTTCGGCTTCAAGGATTTTCGTAAGGCAGCCCGGCTGCATCCCCTCGCCGGTGGTCACCCAAGACGGTGACCACCAGTTCGGTGGTGGGGAGAAGTGAGCCAGGCTGCGATCTTGGTTCCGCCCTCAGCTTCAAGGATCTTCATCATCCTGGCTAGGGCGGAGGCCGGGCTGAGCCAGAGCTCTACCTCCTGCACGGGTCGGCGGGTCACCTTCTCCCTCAGCATTCAAGGGAGAGGGCGCTCACCGGCCTAGCGGGAGGGACGGACTTCGACAACGCGGGGCTGGTCGGCGGCGAGCGTCGTCAGCTTCAGCGCGTTGGGCTCGCTGGCTCAGCTGGCCTGGTTCGGCTCCCGGTGTCCCCTCCCGCCGTGAGAGCGGTTGTCGCGCTGCGGGCACCGGGGGACTGCCCAAGACGTCACGCGCTCCTAGGGCGACGTTCGTGTTCTGGGGCTGTCCTGCCTTTGCCCCGGTACGGCTGCCTCTGCGCGGAGGTCGGTGCTTCGCTCGTCCGGGAGGATCCGAGTGGGAATCTGCCGGTGTTTGTTCATTGTGGCTGTCGGGGCCTGAACATGTATGTATCTTTTGGCGTGAAGCCGTGTTTTTCCCTCATTCTGAGCACTAGGACTCGCCTGTCAGCTAACTGAACCGCTTCACCAAGTGTGAGTTGCCTCGTGCGAAGGTGATGAGTGAGGTATCCGTATCCCAGAGGCATAGGAGTCCCTCGGCTCAGTCGGCCTTGCCGCCTGAGGCTTCTCTTGCTTAGTTAAAGGAAACCCTCGGCCGCTCTTCGATGAGCCGGAGCCGGAGGCAGCAGTATTAGCGTGGATAGAGGCATAGTTGGCTCGAAAAGAAGACTTCGTCGGCCGGAGCCTGACCGGGCCATCCGCTGGCAGGGACCGACGCCGGAGTCGAGTTGCCGAGGCCATGGGCCGGGCTGATGCCCTCGGGAGACAGCCGGCTGAGGCTTCGGGGCGACCGACCGAGCCGTCTGCTCGAGCCGGACTCCTGGAGGAGACCCTTGCGGCGATGGCCCGGGCGTGGTGCTGACGTCGTCCTTTGGAGCGGAGATCCTCCGACTGTGTTGCCGTTCGAGGCTCGGTCGGACTTCGCCGAAGGTGGTGTTGATGTCGAGGGTGTTGCTGCTCCCCCTCCATCGAGGTCCGAACCTGCAAGATCAGTTTACCTTGTAGTGTGCGTATGTTTTCTGCGACCGCTGAGGCCCAAACATACTGTCGTTGTGTTGTAAAGCTGCGTTTCTTTTTCCCTTTGTTTCGAGTATCAGGAATTATTCGTCGGTAACAGAATTGTTTATTCGAGCGAGAGTTACTTTTCACGGAAGGTGATGGGTGAGGTATCCGTATCTCGGAGGTGTAGGAGTCCCTCGGCTCGATCGGTCTTGCCACTTACGTGTACTCTAACTCGTCTGTAGGATTCTGCTAACGATGTAGTCGAGAAGGCCCGAAAAATCGTTTCGGCAGAAAGGTCTCCGAGCATTAAGACTTGTTCGATCAGCGGAATCGCTTATCCGAGCGTGAGTTACTTATCGTAGAAGGTGATGAGTGAGGTATCCGTATCCCGGAGGCGTAGGAGTCCCTCGGCTCGGTCGGCCTTGGCTGCTTACGTGTACTCCGTCGTTTTCAGGACCCCACTTTTGAAGTAGTCAAAAAGCACGAAAGACGTTCTGGTAGAAAGACTTTTTCCAAGGAAAATTTTGACGCAGAGGGGGCTCCCCCCTTCTAGCCCCCGAGGGAGGGTCGGGCTTTGCCGAGGCAAGGCTGACCCTTCCTTGATGGTTAGACTTTGTGTGTGAACGAGGTGTACTGGAAACGACGTAGGGTAGGAGCGACGTAGCTGTCGGATGTTCCAAGCGTTGCTATAGACCTCGCCTTGGCTGTTGGCCAGCTTGTATGTCCCGGACTTCAGAACCTTGGCAACGACGAATGGCCCTTCCAAGGGAGGCGTGAGCTTGTGCCGCCCTCGGGCGTCTTGTCGCAGCCGAAGCACCAGGTCGCCCACTTGGAGGTCTCGGGACCGAACCCCTCGGGCGTGGTAGCGTCGCATGGACTGCTGGTACCGCGCCGAGTGTAGTAAGGCCATGTCCCGAGCCTCTTCGAGCTGGTCCAGTGAGTCTTCTCGGTCGGTCTGGTTTCTTCGGTCGTCGTACGCCCTCGTCCTCCGGGAACCGTATTCTAAGTCCGTGGGCAAGACGGCCTCGGCCCCATAGACTAGAAAGAACGGTGTGAAGCCCGTGGCTCGGCTCGGCGTTGTCCTCAGACTCCAGACCACCGAGGGGAGTTCCTTCATCCATCGCCTGCCGAACTTGTGGAGGTCGCTGTAGATCCTCGGCTTGAGTCCTTGCAGAATCATGTCGTTGGCACGTTCCACCTGCCCATTCGTCATGGGGTGAGCCATGGCGGCCTAGTCCACCCGAATATGGTGATCCTCGCAGAAGTCTAGGAACTTTCTGCCAGTGAACTGGGTGCCGTTGTCGGTGATGATGGAGTTCGGGACCCCAAAGCGATGGATGATGTTGGTGAAGAATGCCATCGCTTGTTCGGACCTGATGCTGTTTAGGGGTCGGACCTCGATCCACTTGTAGAATTTGTCGATGGCGACCAGCAGGTGCATGTAGCCCCCGGGTGCCTTCTGCAAGGGACCGACGAGGTCCTAGTCCCCACACAGCAAACGACCAGGTGATGGGTATTGTCTATAGAGCCTGAGCGGGCAGGTGGGTCTGCCTCGCGTAGAATTGACACCCTTGGCAGGCGTGGACAATTCTAGTGGCGTCGGCCACCGCGGTCGGCCAGTAGAAACCTTATCGGAAGGCGTTTTCAACAAGGGCTCGGGGCGCTGTGTGATGACCGCAAGCCCCCGAGTGTATTTCTTGTAAGAGCTCCTGGCCTTCGGTGATGGATATGCACCGCTGGAGGATGCCGGATGGGCTGCGGTGGTAGAGCTCCTTTCCGTCACCTAGTAAGACGAACGACTTGGCGCGCCGCACCAGTCGCCGAGCCTCGGCTCGGTCGAGGGGCAGTTCTCCTTGGTGGAGATATTGAAGGTACGGGGTCTGCCAGTTTCGATTAGGCTGGACCCCACTCCGCTCTTCCTCGACGCGCAGTGCCTCACCCTCGGGGGCCGAGGGTGCCTCGGGCCGAGCCGAGGGCGCCTCGGGCTGTGCCGAGGGTGCCTCGGGCTGGGCCGAGGCCTTCTCGGGCTCAGGCATGTCGTCGGTCTTGACTGAGGGTTGATGTAGGCCTCGGGAGAAGACGTCCGGGGGAACCGTTGTCCGCCCCGAGGCTATCTTAGCCAGCTCAGTCCGCAGTCTCGTTGTGTCGTCGGGCGATGTGGTTGAGCTCGAGCCCGTAGAACTTGTCCCCCAGGCGCCAAACCTCATCGCAGTAGGCTTCCATCTTCGGGTCACGGCAGTGGGAGTTTTTCATAACTTGGTCGATGACGAGCTGCGAGTCGCCGCGAGCGTCGAGGTGTCAGACCCCTAGCTCAATGGCGATGCGCAACCCGTTGACCAGAGCTTCGTACTCAGCCACGTTGTTGGACGCCGGGAAATGGAGGCGCCGCACATAGCATAGTTGTTTCCCGAGGGGCGAGATGAAGAGCACGCCCGCACCTGCCCCTGTTTTCATCAGCAACCCATCGAAAAACATGGTCCAGAGTTCCGGCTGGATTGGAACAGCCAGGAGCTGGGTGTCGACCCATTCAGCCACAAAGTCCGCCAAGACTTGGGACTTGATGGCCTTCCAAGGGGCGAACGAGATCGTCTCGCCCATGATTTCCACTGCCCACTTTGCAATCCTACCCGAGGCCTCTCGGCACTGGATGATCTCCCCCAGGGGGAAGGATGACACCACAGTCACCGGATGAGACTCGAAGTAGTGTCGCAACTTTCGCCACGTCAGGATCACCGCGTACAGCAGCTTCTGAATTTGCGGGTAGCGGATCTTGGTCTCGGATAGTACCTCACTGATGAAGTAAACCGGCCTCTGGACGGGCAATGCATGCCCTTCTTCTTGTCTCTCAACCATGATCACGACGCTGACCACCTGAGTGCTAGCGGCGACGTAGATCAAGAGGGCTTCTCCGACGGCGGGGGGCACCAAGATGGGCGCGTTCGTAAGGAGCGCCTTCAGGTTCTCGAGGGCTTCCTCGGCCTCGGAGGTCCAAGTGAAGCACTCAGTCTTTCTTAAGAGGCGGTACAGAAGTAGGCCTCTTTCGCCGAGGCACGAGATGAAACGGCTCAGAGCCGCAAGGCATCCCATGACCCTCTGTACGCCTTTCAAGTCCTTGATGGGCCCCATGTTGGTGATGGCCGCGATTTTCTCTGGGTTGGCCTCGATGTCCCGCTCGGAGACAATGAACCCCAAGAGCATGCCTCGGGGGACTCTGAAGACACACTTGTCGGGATTGAGTTTTACGCCTTTCGCCTTGAGACACCGGAATGTCGTTTCAAGGTCGGAAAGGAGGTCGGAGGCTTTCCTCATCTTGACTACGATGTCATCGACATAAGCCTCGACCGTTGGACCAATGTGTTCGCCGAACACGTGGTTCATGCACCTTTGGTACGTCGCACCCACATTCCTCAAACCAAATGGCATAGTAACATAGCAGTACATGCCAAAAGGTGTGATGAAAGAAGTCGCGAGCTGGTCGGACTCTTTCATCCTTATTTGGTGATACCCTGAGTAGGCATCGAGGAAAGACCGGGTTTCGCATCCCGCAGCTGGAATCCACTGATTTGATCGATGCGAGGCAGAGGATAGGGAACTTTTGGGCATGCTTTGTTTAGACCAGTGTAGTCTACACACATCCGCCATTTCCCTCCTTTCTTTCTCACAAGCACGGGGTTGGCAAGCCATTCAGGATGGAATACCTCTTTGATGAACCCTGCGGCCATCAGCTTGTGGATCTCCTCGCCTATGGCTCTGCGCTTTTCTTCATCGAATCGGCGTAGAGGTTGCTTCACGGGTCGGGCTCCAGCTCGGATATCCGGCGAGTGCTCGGCGACATCCCTCGGTATGCCAGGCATGTCCGAGGGACTCCACGCGAAAACTTTGGCGTTTGCGCAGAGAAAGTCGACGAGCACTACTTCCTATTTGGGGTCGAGCTCGGAGCCGATCTGGATCTACTTGGACGCGTCGTTGCTGGGGTCGAGAGGGATGGACTTAACCGTCTCCGCTGGCTCAAAGTTGCCGGCATGGCGCTTCACGCCTGGCGCCTCCTTGGAGAGGCTCTCCAGGTCGGCGATGAGGGCCTCGGATTCGGCGAGGGCCTCGGCATACTCCACGCACTCTACGTCGCATTCGTACGCGTGTCGGTACGTGGGGCCGATAGTGATGACCCCGTTGGGGCCCGACATCTTGAGCTTGAGGTAGGTGTAGTTGGGGACGGCCATGAACTCGGCGTAGCATGGCCTCCCCAGTACTGCGTGGTAGGTTCCTCGGAACCCGACCACCTCAAATGTGAGGGTTTCCCTTCTGAAGTTGGAGGGAGTCCCGAAGCAGACGGGCAGATCGAGTCGTTCGAGGGGTTGGACGCGTTTCCCGGAGATGATCCAGTGAAAAGGCGCCGCACCGGCCCGGACCGAGGACAGATCGATCTATAGGAGCTCAAGGGTCTCGGCGTAGATGATGTTGAGGCTGCTGCCTCCGTCCATGAGGACCTTGGTGAGCCTGACGTTGCCGATGACGGGGTCGACAACGAGCGGATATTTCCCCGGGCTCGACACGCGCGCAGTCGGGGTGATCGCCCTGGTCGAAGGTGATGGGCTTGTCGGACTAGTCTAGGTAGACTGGAGCCGCCACCTTCACCGAGCAGACCTCCCGACGCTCTTGCTTGCGGTGCCGAGCCAAGGCGTTCGCCACTTGCCAATCGTAGATCATGAAGCAGTCGCGGACCTCGGGGAACTCCTCTGCCTTGTGATCCCCCTTCTTGTCGTCGTGGTGGGCCCTGCCACCCTCCGCAGGTGGCCCAGCCCTGTGAAAGTGGCGCCAAAGCATGGCGCATTCCTCAAGGGTGTGCTTGACGGGTCCCTGATGATAGGGGCATGGCTCCTTAAGCATCTTGTCGAAGAGATTGGCGCCTCCGGGAGGTTTCCGAGGGTTCTTGTACTCAGCGGCGGCGATAAGGTCCGCGTCGGCGGTGTCGCGTTTCGCTTGCGACTTCTTCTTGCCTTTCTTCTTGGTGCCGCGCTGAGCGGACGCCTCGGGAACATCTTCCGGCTGGCGGCCCTGGGGCTGCCTGTCCTTCCGGAAGATGGCCTCAACCGCCTCCTGGCCAGAGGCGAACTTGGTGGCAATGTCCATCAGCTCGCTCGCCCTGGTGGCGGTCTTGCAACCCAGCTTGCTCACCAGGTCGCGGCAGGTGGTGCCGGCGAGGAACACGCCGATGACATCCGAATCGGTGACGTTGGGCAGCTCGGTGCGCTGCTTTGAGAATCGCTAGATGTAGTCCCGGAGAGACTCTCCCGGCTGCTGGCGGCAGCTTCAGAGATCCCAGGAGTTCCCAGGGCGCACGTACGTGCCCTGGAAATTACCGGCGAAGGCTTGGACCAGGTCGTCCCAGTTGGAGATCTGCCCCGGAGGCAGATGCTCCAGCCAGGCCCGAGCGGAGTCGGAGAGGAACAGGGGAGGTTGCGGATGATGAGGTTGTCATCGTCCGTTCCACCCAGTTGGCAGGCCAGCCGGTAGTCCGTGAGCCACAGTTTCGGCCTTGTCTCCCCCGAGTACTTTGTGATGGTAATCGGGGTTCGGAACCCGGTCGGGAACGGTGCCCAGTCATATGGCTCGGCTGAAAGCCTGCGAGCCGGGTGGTTCGGGCGAGGGACTCCGATCCTCCCCGCTGTCGTAGCGTCCCCCACGTCTAGGGTGGTAGCCTCAGCGCACCCTCTCGTCGAGGCGGGCTCGATGGTTGCGGTGGTGGTGCTCGTTGCCGAGGCGTCCCGGGGCCGCAGGCTGCTGTGTTGCGCGTGTGCCCGGTGTGGACCGAGGCTTCCCGCACGAATCAGGAAGTTGCGGCGCGGTGCTCTGAGGGGTATCCCTGCCTTCGGGAGGCAGAGCTCTCGGCCCGTCGGACCGCGACATCCTCCAGGAGATTCTTGAGCTCTCCCCGGATCCGCCGCCCTTCGGTTGTTGATGGTTCCGGCATTGCGCGGAGAAGTATCGCTGCTGCAGCCAGGTTCTGGCCGACCCCACTGGAAGCCGGTGGTGGCCTTGCCCTGACGTCGTCGGTGATGCGAAGCTGGATGCCCTGGGATAGATGACGCGCTTCTCCGGCCGGAGCTCGGTCTACCCATTCCTGCCCGATGTTCCGGCGGAGCGGCTCAAGTGTTCCTGCCCCCTCGTCAAGCCTGGCCTACATCTCGCGGATTTGCTCGAGCTTGTGCGTCCTGACCACCCACAGGGACTGGGACCACAGCTAGCTCCCGAAGGATGTCAACGCGAGGCGCGGGCCTAGGGGGATCACCGTTTTCCGGTATACCAAGATGGTTGCCTTCGTCGGGACCCCCTAGATCGACGTGGAAACATTCACAACTTGGACCGCAGTCTCCGTCGCCAAAGCTGCGGCTACCGTCGGAACAATCGGAAAGGCAGTAGTCGCATGCGGTCATGAAGTCCCGCGTGGCACTGGGGTTACCGAGCCCGGAGAAATCCCAACCAAAGTCGGGCTCGTCATCTTCCTCGGAACCCGAGGGTCCATAGGTCGAGACGGCCGTCAGCCGGTCCCAGGGTGAACGCATATTATACCCCGGAGGGTTGGTGCATGCCTCTATGAAGGCTTCCACCAAAGCGGGGTCGCTTGGTGGGTTGAGGCCGAATCCAAAAGGCATGAGACGGGAATCGGTCGGTACCTCTTGGTCGACAGGTGGTGACGTTGTCACGTCGGGGGCGGACTGCACCGTCGTCTCAGGTACGAGGGTGACGCCCAGCAAGTCCTTCGCGAGCGTGCTGGTGTCGTCCGCCTACTTGGAGTTGGCGTGTCGCGGGGAAACGGCGCTCGTCTTCGTCTCAAACGCGAGGTCAACGCCCGACGTGTCCCCCGTTGGGGCAGCTGGCGCCGTCGAATCGCTCGACAGCCGACGAGGTGTCGCCTCTTGCGTGGCCACGGTTGCCCTGCCTCCTCGTCCGTCGGCGGGGGAGGTGACGGGACAAACTTCGGATGTTGTTCTTCCGCCTCGTGGGGAAGAAGTCATCGATTCCGCCGCCGGCGGGCGGGTTGTCGGCCGCCATTGTCGCCGTCGCGCGGCGGAGGAAGGAGTATCATGTCGTAGCTGCCGTCGAGGGACATGAACTCAAGACTCCCGAAACGGAGCACCGTCCCGGGTTGGAAAGGTTGCTGGAGACTACCCATCTGGAGCTTGACAGGGAGCTGTTCGTCAACACGCAGCAGGCCCCTACCTGGCGCGCCAACTATCGGCGTTTCGACCCCGGGGGGTCCCTGGACCGAGGAGTAAATTGTTGCCGCGTGTCCCAGCCCAGATGGGTCGGCGCGAGATGGAGCACGAAGGGGGGTAGATGAGAGGGGAAAAAAGGGGAAACCCGCGGCCTCCGTGTTGTCCTGCGCCCAGGTCGGGTGCGCTTGCAGTAGGGGGTCACAAGCGTCCGCGTGGGGGGAGAGCGAGGGACCCTACGCGCCGTCCCGTCCTCCCGCACGGCCAACCTCTTTGTAAGAGAGCCCTAGACCTTGCTTTTATAGGCGTAAGGAGAGGGTCCAGGTGTACAATGGGAGGTGTAGCAGTGCGCTATCGTGTCTAGCAGAGAGGAGCTAGTGCAATGACTTCATTCAAACCAATAGATAAGTGGTCCAACAATGGCTAGGCAATGACTTCATTCAAACCAATAGATAAGTGGTCCAACAATGGCTCCACAAGCATGCATCGGGGAGAGAACCATCAGATCCTCAATGTATTAATACATAATCAATGGATCAAAAAAATCAAAGATTTATTCTACAATTATCATGACTAACAGGCAACTACTTTAAACCACATCTAGGCTTTGTGGCTACTAAAACACACAATAGAAGTGAGACATGTAAGCCATTCTGGCCATGTAAAGACTTGCCCCAAAAATCCATATAAAGTACCAATATTCATTTCTTTTAGAACTGATTTGTTGACATAAACAATCATTCTTTGCAAAGATAGTTGGAACTAACCACTAACCGCTCAACAACTTAAATTCAAATTGGTGGTTACCTTGTAATCCAAAACACACAATTCACACTCCTCTTAGAAACATCCTCAATCAAGCATATATAACAATATTATTGTAATAAAACTCAACCATGAAAAACATGGTGCAAACAACATAGGCATACTTGTATATCACAAGCATAATAACAACTTCAATCTCACAAAAGAACAGCGATATCAAACACATTAATAAGACAATATAAAGATTTAGAGATAAATTATATCAGGCATTAATTCATAAACAACTTACCACATCACCATAAAGGAATAGGGAGGGGTGAAATTATTGTCATCTGCACTTCAAAGACATTAATATATATCAAAGATATTTGAACCCATACCCTTCCTATATGTGCAAGTGTGTCAAATTTATCTTCAAATTGCCAAGAATCTAAAGCCTATACTTTGATACCAACTGTAACACCCAGGGATCCACAAATACCCCAGAATGCTACTAAACTACACATCTAGCATTCATATATAAAATTTCGACAACATCTCTTTTGAAAATTGCATAAACGGGGAAGTAACAAAGTATAAATAGATATCATGATAAGAAAACATAATAGACATTAATAATCTGCTAGCAATGGGAACACAACCATAACAACATGAACTGAATTAACCAGTGCGCACGACTAGTTAAAAACAGACATCCTTTGACAAGAAGTTTCTAATTAAATCATGAATGTGCCTAGGCAGCATTATTATGAGAGTGAAGGTGGATGTGCTGCTACTTCCCACTCCCCTTGATGAGTAACAAACACCTGCATTGAGTAATGCAAGAGTGAGATGAAACATCTCAGCAAGCAAATTGTTTTGAATAGATATTTAAACCACAAATTGAATTAATCAACATTCTAAAAGAATCACAAATAAGATAAAAAATGCTTGTAGATATAGAACTCAGTAGTCCTAATATAACCAATACCATCTCATTTCCTCGAACAACCATGATAGGTTGTATAACACTTCCCTACATCAACAATACCTGTAAATCTCACTCAATGTATGCACAGGAATGCAATGTGTAGGTCCCCTGTCTTCTTACCTCTGAGGGTATAAAACCACATCAACTGCAAATATCACTTCATGAATTCATATGAATGTAATGCATATGTCCTCTGCCTTCATACCTCTAAAGGTATGAAGCCGCATCGTACCCCTCTTCGGGCAACGTACGATGCTAAGTTGTACCGGTACGGTCAGACCATAGGTCACGATAAAACTTCAGATGCAAATGAGTCATGCAATGT
The DNA here is from genome assembly GCA_029449295.1 of Zea luxurians. Taxonomy (NCBI): domain Eukaryota; kingdom Viridiplantae; phylum Streptophyta; class Magnoliopsida; order Poales; family Poaceae; genus Zea; species Zea luxurians. Next base: position 36,649,872 of record JAOPSE010000030.1, on the reverse strand, counting down.
ATACGACATGCTGCATTTATCAATAAATTTCAGTTCCTTTAGATACAATACAAACCTCAAATAATACTTTATCTGCCTTCAGATACAATGCAAACCTCAAATAATACTTTGTCTGCCTTTAGATACAATGCAAACCTCAAATAAGACTCCATCTGCCTTTAGGGGTGTGAATTAATCTCATGGGTCATACTCGAACCATAATCATCATCAATATATGATAGAGCATCAATATAATACAATTAAGTAAAACATCATCATATAGTTCAATTATGAAAGAATCCAATAATTCTGAATATTAGAGTGTAGGTGATAGAAGTAACAGGTCAAAACTGGTAGCAACCACCGCTACATTCACTTGCCTTCATCGAAGAAGAAAAATGTATTGGGCATGATCTGGAGTGTAGCCACCTGCTAGCGCGCATAAAACTTAGTAAAAATATTTCACAAACATTTGCCAACAATCAACAATTCGCTCCTACACTGGAAACCAAGACCTGGTGGAAAGACTCCCACCCTGAACCACATGCCATATAGCAGCATCGCTGTTTGTTAATTTTGTATCTTTAAAATTATAACAGCAGTAATATCAAACAAATACTCTAGGAGTATTTACAAAAAATACTCTACAACTTTGGTATTCAATGGATAATTAAATTCAGTCATCTGTAAGTTCTAAAACATCTGACAAGATAACTGACTGAATCTGTTTTAGACAGCAGCATAGTTAACTTCAAAACTCGTTATCTCCCAAACTACTCAACCAAAAATTATGACATTCTGCTGGCAGTAAGATATTTTATCCCTCTACAAAAGTCTCCATAGTTGGAAGAGCAAATTCGGCAATTAACTAGATGAAACCTACCAGTGAACAGACCCGCTCATTTTTGTTAGGCAAACAGAAACAGCCACAATAAAACAAATATAACTGGAGTTTCAAAATTCATATGAATGCACTCTTTAACAATCTGGAAATCTTATAAAATTATCTACAACTTCTTTTACCAACCTAAAGTTTAATTCTGTTGATAAAAGTGCCTAAATCTTAAACGAACAGATTCTGCACAGAATTGTGAGACTGGAAAACTGCTATAATCAAACTGCAATAACTTTCTGATCTGATGTCCGATTGGGGTGTTCTTCGTGGCCACGGAAAGATCTACAAATTATCTACGACTCATAGACAGACTTTTTATTTTTTTGAGGCCACTAAGAGCATGGAAAACTGGTATGAACAGAAACTATCGAATCTGCCATTCTGCAGAAACCAATTTCGAGATAAAAAACTAACCCCCCCATCTAATCCAACCTCTAATCTTTCAATCCCCATGATTCACAACCCCCCAAAACACATAATTACAGGGAGGAACATGGATCTTATCCTTACCTAGGGTGTTGGGGGTCTGCTTCATCGCCGAAGGTCCCATGAGAAGAAATACCTTTGGAAGGTTGACACAGAGGCAAATCCGAAGCTACCAATCAGAGAGCCTCGGAGTATACTTCTAGATGCACTGACTTAAAAATGAAATGACTGATCGACCCATGATAACTTGTATTATGATTGTAATCATTTGTAAGGGGCATGAATGTAATTTCTGTAACACCTCAGGTCTTACCAAGGCACTGGCTTCATATAGGCACCGATGAATTGTTATCACATAAGGTTAATTGGAGGAGAAGGAGCACCTAAAACCTTGGAAACAAGGGTTAGCTAAGAAATGTTAATGACAAAAGCAATACCCAAACATTTTGAACAATTCTCATCTTGAGCCAAAGAGGTTAAACCCTAAAGAACCCTAAAGGCACTAGACTTTCAAGCAAGGGATCAGTGGATAAGTTAATCAAAATTGCCAAAGCTTGGTTCTAAACCTTAACCAAAGTTTAAGTAACATTATAACCCACAAAATGCAGAGGGGAAACATTACAAAAAGACCCCTTAAAGACCCCAAATTCACCCCTTAAGTAGGGAGCACACTAGAGATCTCTAATCTTTTCTAAGTCAAAATTTAACCCTAATTTAAAGATCAAATGTGTTCACTTAGTAAATGGCGCCAAAACCACTTGGTCTGAATACCAAAAAGGTGCCAAACCACCTAAGGCACCCACTGGAAAAGTTTGAAACCGAGCCAAATTCGTTTGACATGTTTTGGCATCTCTTTTGTCGCGAGGTGGGCAGGGAGACAAGCCAGATTTGGCGTCCGCAAATCTCCCTACCTAGGGCATATCTTCCATTGGAACTCACATACAAGAGACTGCCCTAGGTGCCAGGAGGAGGCCTGTGCTGGATTTTTTCCAAGATTCGCACGTTTGCGATCTCGGCGAGCTGTTGAACATGGGCAGAAGAACACCTCCACGTGTTCGACCCCGCGCGTCCCACCCCGCGCCAAGCCACGCCCGTGTCCCCTGCTCGCGCCCGCGCCTATAAAGCCGGCCAAGGCTTCAGTCGTACGATCCCGCGCGCTCTCGACCTCACCGGAGCACGAGATCGCCGGAGTTTGCCCTGCACACGGCGTGCCAGCGGCCGCCTGATCCCTCGCCACCGTAGACCGGCCAGCAGAGCCATTCCCAGCCCCGTCCAACCCTCGAAATAGACTCTACGTGCCTCGGTGAAGCTCCCAGAGCGAGGAATCGAGCTCTGCCTCACCGGAGAACCCAAATCAAGGTCACCGGACTTCAACCGACCGCCGGCGAACGTAGACCGAGCCCCACGGTGAGTTATTCTTCGATTCCTTGCACGGGTCGACTCTTTAGCATCCCGTGAAGCTCCCCGTGCCCTTGGATTGACCTATATCGCCGTGGATAGGCCAGAGCACTCACCGCCGACGAGCTCGCCCGCCTGCGCACGTGGACCGGCCGATTCTGGCCATCACCGTCGTCGAGCCATACCTCGGTGTGACCGCAAGGACTTCCCGAAGCCAACCCCACCCTTCGCCGGACCTCCCTCACCGCCGGTAAGCCGCGCCGCCCTTTTTCCTCCCGCGGGTACTATTCAAAAGGGGGGGGACCTCGCGGAAGAAGGAATAGAAGTCAGGGGGGTTTTTGAACTGTCAGAGACTCAGATGAATAGTTGCACAGGGGTATAAGTTGAAAGATTGGTTTAGGAAAAGCCCAGGGTCCTCGGTGTAAACTGGTTTTCCAGAAAACCTTTTTAACATTTCTAATTTAAATACAAATAGAGCTTGTAAAATTCATAACTTCAGTTTTAATCAAACAAATTGTGTCAAACCAATTTTGCCAGATTCTAAATAATGTGAACTACCTAGGAAAAATACAAAACCCCTTAGTACTGCAGAAGAATTTAAAGTTTGGAATTAAATAGTGTTCTGGCCAAAAGCTGAATAAAAGAGAAAAAAATAGTTACACTGTTAGACTGAGGTTAAGAAAAATCAGAGAAATACATAATCACTCCATAATCTGTTTAAAAATAGTAAAACCCTCAGTACACCAAATTAAGGTAGGGTTTGCTATTTAAATCATTTTTAGCCTAAAGTTAAAGAAAAAAGAAAAGGTAGTTTAAAATAAGAACCAGGAAGCAACCATATTTTTGTTAGCTCGCTTATTCAGTATAGTTCACTGGAAAATTTTATTAGACCTTTGTTTAGTACAAAAGCAATGAGATATCTTTTATTTCATGCAAACAATGAAAACTTAAGAAAATCTTAGAAAAATAATCTTGAGGAGAAAACACCCCAAACCTTGGGATAACTAATATTTTGTTATTATGAATATAGGAAAAATATGAGTTTTGTTGTTTGATATTTTTCAAATAACAAGTTAGTTATAAGTACCTTTTTGGCATTAAACTTTAGAAAATCACAACTAAATATCCAATAGGTCTTTTTCTGTGATTTTTAACACAGAGGCCTAATGTCACCTATGAATCCAGACAAAAATAAAAATTGGTATAGAAACCTCACTTAAATCATAGCTATAGTGTAAAATGCCCTTTTACACTTGTTTTTGTTAATTTTACACAAGTAGTATCTGAATTAATCTCCACCTCAAATTTTTAGGAGAACCAACAAATGTCAATATTTACCACTGTAATTTTTATAACATTTTTGGAAAATGTTAACTAACCCTGATGGTTCAAAAAGGCTTAATAGGAAGCAATAGATAGAAAAGGGAAACTTTGGGGAGAAATAGATGAAAGTACAAAGCCCTTAAGTATATCCAAAAAAGAAACCCTAGAGAAACACTAAACTTAATATTGTTTTATTATGCATAACCCTTATAAATGTTCATGTCATACTTATGCATATATCTCATGCATTGCATTTGATAGATTGTAATCTCGCTGACAGGGAGTACATTCTCGTGCCGGAGCAAGGAGTTGCTCAGGAGGTAGCCCAGGATCCAGCACTAGAGCCTGCCATCGAGGATCTGCCTGCTCCAGCCTTGGAAGGAAAGCCACAGTTTTATGCATAACCAGTTCTATATATTATTTTACTGCACTTAATGATTGTAGGCTTTTATTGTGCACTTAAGTGTAGGAGTTGATTGAAACCCTAGTTGCATTAACCCATGATTTCCTTTTTCAGATGGATACTAGTATGCTAGGTCGAGTAGCTGCATTACTAATTAGGGATCTCGGTAGAATTCGAGTGATTTTTCTAGCACTCGCGCGAGGTCAGGAATTAGTTGTATCCATTTTTATATCAGAATGATGATGGTCTGTGGACACGGATCCATGGGGATGCGTGGTCTACGAGATGAAATTGGAATAAGGATTAACATGCGGATACCTGTGTCAAGCGTTTGAACGTACTAAACACATGCCGAGAAAACGGTAAGCCTAGTACCTGAGTGAAGCTGCCCGCAGACTATACCCCTCACGCGACCTGATACATGGTCTCCCATTCCGGTTATGGTTGGTACAAGTGCTGTCACTGCACGATGGCAGTCGGGGTCAGTGAGGCATTGTACGCCAAGGCAGTGAGCCCTAATCTGTTGCTAGGGAATCGATGGGGACGATTGATATGTTTGGGGATGGAGTGCCTCGCCACGCCGTGTGTTTAGGTTTACCTTGCAAGGATAAAATCTCAATTCGAATCGTCTGCTTCTCACAGCTAATGAGACTGATTGACCCATTGTACTGCATTGAGTAACAAGTGGAAATGTGATGACTTGGCAAAAGTTGTTGATTGCTAAATGTTTGATACCATGTATGATTATATAGGTACACATTTAGTCTTAAGAGAGTCACACTAAAGCTTGAAAAGCTAAAATTTGATTTTTAGACTCAGCTAGTGCTTTTGGCAAGCAAACCTCTCAGCCAAAAAGCTGCATGTCTAGAGGTAGAGGAGTAGACTCCTCACACCGGGTAAGTCTAGCTGAGTATTAGTATACTCATCCTTGCTTGTGGCACAATTTTACAGGTTCTCTGGAGGACATGGTTGCTGGAGTGACTTGGCCGTCCATCTTGCCACCGGGATGGACAGTCGAGTGGGACCCTACCTCGGCCGAGGAGGAGCACGGGGGTGATGGGACAGGCTTTCCCATCCCTCCATTTATTTATCGTTAGTTTTATTCCGCTGCATTCCGAACAATGATCACTACTTTTTGCTAAAACTTCGATGATGATGTAATAAATCTAATACTCCTTAATGTTGGTTTTATGTTTTATTGTATTTACTCTATGCCTCACCTTCGAGTGAGTACGTGGTACTTGATCCTGTTAGTGGCCTCGTCGGACTAGATCCGAGGGACTGACGTGTTATTCCTATTTAAGTGTAGTCTAGCCTCTAAGGTGGGACTTAGACACTTAAGTTGGAATAATTCGGGCGGTTCCGCCACAGCTAGTATTGGAGCTCGTACCACCATAGAGGAATCGATAAACTATAAATACCATCCTTTTCAAAAGTAAAACATGTTAGAAACAAATGTTGGATAGATCGTCAGGATGATAAGGATAGACCTAGGACGTGAAGCTTTAGGTTAATAGAGGGGTAGCTAGGTGGCTATTTGAGTAAGCCCTACATGCTACTATAAGGGAAGGGAGTTCTTCCCTATTCCCTCTAAGTTGAAATGAGGTCGTTTAGGACGAGCATGCATGCATCCTTTACTTAAAACTACTTGATAATTGGGTAAAAACTGTAATACATGATAATGACAGATTAAGTACACTCAGTGACCTTATCGTAACCTTCGATAGGTCAAGCCTTGTTTCCCTTTTTCCTTTTATAATTCCTTTTTCTTTTTCACTTACGCTTAACCGTACACAGATGACTTATCATGGATCTTCGGACGGAGGGAACGCACCTTCCCACACGGACGGACTTGCACGAGAGGGTTTTCCCCGTATCTTATGGGAGGTACTTCAGGGAGCAGGTTACACTACGCCTCCCTAGTACACGGTGCAGCTGTTCGAGAAGCACCGGGTGCCCCGCTGTAGGGTGAGGATGACCCTAGAGCCTCATCCCTTACAGCCAGGCCTGGCGTTCGTTGGACTCCGAGTCTTTTGGATACCGGGATGAGGATACTATCGAGGCCATTGCTCTCGACGGGCTGACGACCTTCTGTGGTTTTCACGCCTTGGAGCTGTCTACTCATCCCATTGACTTGTTCCCCACGGAGAAGGAGGACGACCCAATGTGGAAGGACCGAGTGGAGCATGCCAAGGATATATGGGCTCTTTACCCAGGGCAGACGGCTCACTTGACGGTGCGGTGCATGGATGCCCTGTATCATCTGAAAGTGATGCGAGGAGAGGTAATGTCTCAGCTAATGGCATTGTTGGAGGCTACCAAGATCACATTAGACAACAGAGAGGAACTTGTGGTAGACCTATCCACTAAGATGGTGGAAAAGGACCTGTAGGTGGAACAGATGTTCAACGAGATCCAGGAGCTTGAGGAGCTAGTGGGAACCAAGGAGAACACCATTGAGGTTCTCGAGGATCAGCTAATCAACACTCAGCAGCAACTTGCAGAAGCCAACCAACATTTGGATATGCACCACCAGGAGATCCAGGACATGGAGGCCAACGAGGATGTCGACATCGAGGGAGGAGAGGAGCCGGAGCCTGCATCCAGCTTGGACACTGCTGGCTCAGGGAGACCACCTTCCCCCGAGTCGAGCGTAGCCTCGTTTGCTCACTAGGTTGTAGGGATAGAGTTAGAAGTGTGTGGCGGTAGAACTCCTCGAAGCTAGCTTAGCTTTTGCACCCTTGGGGCACTAGGCTAGACAGAGTAGAGTCTTTTGGGTCACTGATGTAATCTTAACAAACCCTTTTGGAAGTATGGATGATGAATGTTGTCAGCTTTAATTTAAGAAGAAAAGTTTTATGCCACGTAATATCTTTTATGAATTATGCAAGAAAACATTGGTTTTACCCCTTTCGAATCTTTCACCGCGTATGGACCCTAACATCAGAAATATGATATTGAGAGCATCCTTAATTTTTCACATGGCAGGAAGAGCGCGTCGTGGACAGAATGAACGCATTCCTCCACCACCGCCACCGCCTCCTACCATGCAAGAGTTGATGGCTCAGCAGAATGAGATTCTGCGACAGTTGGCTCAGGGTCAGCCGCCACCCCAGCATTATGGTGGTGGTGATCACCATCAGTGTCCCCCATCAGCAGCCACTTATCAGGAGTTCCTCAGCACCCAGCCGTCGTTGTTCACTCGGGCAGAGGATCCGCTTGATGCTGATGTATGGCTCAGGGTCAGTGGAATCCAAATTCCCACTACTCAGTGGAGTTTATTCAGATGTGGCTAAGGTCAGGTTCGCCACCTAGCAGCTTCGCGGACCCGCACAAACATGGTGGGATCATTTCATCGCTATGCGGCCAGTTGACCACGTGGTGGAATGGAGAGAGTTCAAGGCAGCTTTCAGGGGGCATCATATACTAGCAGGCATTATGGACCGCAAGCTCAATGAGTTTTTGGCACTTACTCAGGGAAATCGCACAGTGTTGCAGTATGCTTAGGCCTTCAATGACCTGTGTCAGTATGCTGGATATCACGCAGACACTGATGAGAAGAAGAGGGACAGGTTCAGGAGGGGCCTCAGCACTAAGCTTCGCGACCGTCTCAACACAGTTAGGGCCAACAGCTATAATGAGTTAGTCAACATGGCCATTTCTTAGGAGGACTGCATCACGGCCCGTCAGGCAGAAAAGAAGCGGAAGACCCCTGTGGCAGGATCTTCAGCTTAGCCCCAGCGCTTCAGGATTGTGTCTGACACTAAGAACAGGGGACCTCAGTAGCAGCAAGGACGTTGGGTGATCCGACCACATCAGCAGCAGCAGGCACCCAACCGCTCTCAGCTCCCAGTTCAGAGGAACAACAATCAGCCACAGCAGCAGCAGTACCGTCAAGTCAATGACAATAGGTGTTTCACTTGTGGTAACACCGGACACTATGCTAAGAATTGCCCCAGAAATAAGCAGAGGCAGGGACAGAATTCCATCCAGAATCAAGGCAAGAGGCAGAAGGTGCAAGTAAGGCATGGCAGGCTGAACTTCACCACCATGGCTGACATTCCAGATGGAGCACCCGTCATGACTGGTATCTTTTCCATTTTGAATAATCCTGCAATCATTCTTTTTGATTCTGGTGCATCACACAGTTTTATTAGTACAAAATTTAGTGCCAAATGCCAGTTACCTTTCCATCACACCAATGGGGGTATCACAATTTCAACACCAGGAGGCAGGGTTGCCACCTATCAAATCAACAGGCATGTGCCTATAAAGTTTGGTAGTCTCATAATTAAAACCACCCTCCTCATCTTGGGTTTGGATAGTGTGGACATCATTTTGGGAACTGACTGGTTATCCAGGCATCAGGCAGTACTTGATATTGCAGCAAAGGCCATCGAGATTCACTCCCCTACTTGTGGCGAAACTACGTTATATTTGCCTAACCAGGGATGTACCCGATCTTGTGCCTTCACTAAGATGGAGTCATCTGTTGAGAAGATCCCAGTGGTCTGTGACTACCCCGATGTTTTTCCGGATGAATTGTCAGGGATGCCACCCGACAGAGACATATAGTTCACGATCGAATTACAACCCGGAACTGCCCCTATATCCATGAGACCCTATAGGATGCCTCTAGCGGAGTTGGCAGAATTGAAAAAGCAACTACAAGAGTTGTTGGACAAGGGGTTTATTCGCCCAAGTACTTCACCATGGGGATGTCCCGCCTTATTTGTGAAGAATAAAGATGAGAGTTTGAGATTGTGTGTTGACTACCGCCCTCTCAATGCGGTGACCATCAAGAATAAGTATCCATTGCCCCGCATTAATATATTGTTTGACCAGTTGGTGGGAGCCAAAGTATTCTCCAAGATAGACCTTCGCTCTGGCTACCATCAGATCAAGATCAGGGCCAGTGATATTCCGAAGACGGCCTTCTCTACCAGATATGGGCTTTATGAGTACCTGGTGATGTCTTTCGGACTGACCAATGCCCCGGCTTATTTCATGTATTTGATGAACTCGATATTTATGCTAGAGCTGGACAAGTTTGTGGTGGTCTTCATCAATGATATCTTGGTTTATTCCAAAAATGAAGCCAAGCACACTAAGCATTTGCATACAGTACTCCAGAGGCTACGTGATCATCAGTTGTATGCTAACTATCCAAATGTGATTTCTGGCTGAGAGAAATTAAATTTTTGGGTCACACCATTTCTCAGGATGGGGTATCAGTTGATCCTGAAAAAGTACAAGAAGTGATGAATTGGAAACCTCCTACCACAGTATGGTAGATCCATAGTTTTCTGGGATTAGCAGGGTATTATCGATGATTTATTCCGAATTTCTCCAGGATTGCCAAGCCAATGACTGAATTGTTGAAGAAAGGAGTCAAGTACGAATGGACCCAAAAATGTGAGGATGCTTTTCATACACTTAGGCAACATTTGACCAGAGCACCCGTGCTAGCTTAGCCTGACAACACCAAACCCTTTGAGGTTTATTGCGATGCTTCCAGTACTGGATTGGGATGTGTCTTGATGCAAGACAACAGAGTCATTGCTTATGCCTCTCGTGCACTCAGATCCCCATGAGCAGAACTACCCCACACATGATCTGGAGTTAGCAGCCGTAGTTCATGCTCTCAAGATTTGGAGACATTACTTGATGGGAGCTCATTGTAATATCTACACTGGTCATAAGAGTCTCAAATATATCTTCACTCAGGCTGATCTTAATATGAGACAAAGAAGATGGTTAGAATTAATCAAGGACTATGATTTGGAAGTGCACTACGATCCTGGCAAAGCCAATGTTGTGCCAGATGCCTTAAGTCGGAAGGCCTAATGCAACTATGTGAGTATGGATGCAAAAATCACCACCCTGTGTGATGAGTTGTGCAAGCTGAACATAGAAGTTGTTTCCTCCGGTGCTTTAAGTTATATTTCGGTGGAGCCCACCTTACATGAGCAAATAGTCATGGCACAGATTGGTGACAAGGGTGTCCTGGTGATTAAGGAAATGATCAAACGGAAGGTGGACAAATACAAATGCTTCCGTCAGGACAGCAAAGGAATCCTATGGTTTGGAGACCGATTGGTTGGTCCCAAGAACCCTGAGCTTAGAAAGAAAATATTGGATGAAGCTCACCTTTCAAAATTTTCCATGCACCCAGGCAGTAACAAGATGTATCATGATCTCAGATCCTTGTACTGGTGGACCAGACTGAAGAGGGAAATTGCTAAGTATATATCTGAATGCGACACTTGCCAGAGAGTCAAGGCCAGTCATTTGAAGGTAGCAGGCACCTTACAGCTCCTTCCCATACCATCTTGGAAATGGGAGGATATTTGCATGGATTTTATCGTAGGATTGCCCAATACCTCCCGACACCACGATTCTATTTGGGTCATCATGGATAGATTGACCAAGACAGCTCATTTCTTGCCAATGCATACCACCCACAAGACAGAGAAATATGCAGAAATCTATGTTGATCAGATAGTGCGTTTGCATGGAATTCCGAAGACTATTGTATCTGACAGAGGAGCACTGTTTGTGGCACTCTTTTGGGAGTAGCTCCAAAATTCACTTGCGACCCATGTAATAAGAAGCTCAGCATACCATCCTTAGACGGATGGTCAGACAGAAAGGGTGAATCAGATTTTGGAAGACATGTTGAGGGCATGTGTGCTACACTATGGAAAGGATTGGGACAAGTGTCTTTCATTGGCAGAGTTCTCTTATAATAACAGCTACTAGTCTAGTTTAAAGATGGCACCTTTCGAGGCCTTATATGGGAGAAGGCGTAGGACACCGCTAAATTGGTCTCAAGCTAGAGAGAGGGAAATATTTGGACCTGACTTGGTACTTGAAGCAGAGGAAGAGGTCAGAGTCATTAAGAAGAACCTTGAAGCTGCTCAGGCCAGGCAAAAGAGCTATCATGACAAGAGGAGGAAGCCTCTACAGTTTGAAGTGGGAGATCATGTTAATCTTAAGGTGTCACCCACCAAAGGTGTTCAGAGATTTGGAATCAAGGGCAAGTTAGCTCCTCGCTACATTGGGCCCTATGAGATCAAAGAGACTTGTGGACCTGTAGCATATCAATTGAAGTTGCCACCCCATATGTCAGCAGTTCATGATGTGTTCCATGTATCTCAGCTATGAAAGTGTGTCCGCTTTCCCACGGAGGTGCTACCAGAACCAGAATTGGAGATAGAACTAGACTTGTCTTATCAAGAGCACCCCGTCAGGATATTGGACAAAAAGGAGAGATCAACTCGGGCAAGGTCGATCAGGATGTAAAAGGTTCAGTGGAGCCACCATTCAGTAGAAGAGGCTACTTGGGAGACTGAGGATTTTCTACGGTCTCGCTTCCCCGACTTTCTGCCCAAAGGAGTCGGTACATAATCCAAAACCCCACCCCCACCTGCCCTTTGAATCTAAATATAAGAAAAACTTAGATGTTAAAGGTATGGTAAGCTTTGAAAATAACTTTAAAAGGACTTCCATCTGAAGTTGCAAAGAGAATGACATTCAAAGAGCAGTTAACTAGAGAAACTTGGCTAAAGGAAAATGAAATACACCAGCACACCTTCTTGGTACCCCTAAAGGATCCCTACCCAAAATCTCGGGGCGAGATTCCTTTAAGGGGGAGGGCTGTAACATCTCAGGTGTTACCAAGGCACTGACTTCATATAGGCACTGATGACTTGTTATCACATGAGGTTAATTGGAGGAGAAGGTGCACCTAAAACCTTGGAAACATGGGTTAGCTAAGAAATGTTAATGACAAAAGCTATACCCAAACATTTTGAACAATTGTCATCTTGAGCCAAAGAGGTTAAACCCTAAAGAACCCTAAAGGCACTAGACTTTCAAGTAAGGGATCAGTGGATAAGTTAATCAAAATTGCCAAACCTTGATTCTAAACCTTAACCAAAGTTTAAGTAACATTATAACCCACAAAATGCAGAGGGGAAACATTACAAAAAGACCCCTTAAAGACCCCAAATTCACCCCTTAAGTAGAGAGCACACTAGAGCTCTCTAATCTTTTCTAAGTCAAAATTTAACCCTAATCTAAATATCTAATGTGTTCACTTAGTAAATGGCGCCAAAACCACTTGGTCTGAATACCAAAAAGGTGCCAAACCACCTAAGGCACCCACTAGAAAAGTTTGAAACCAAACCAAATTTGTTTGACACGTTTTGGCATCTCTTTTGTCGCGAAGTGGGCAGGGAGACAAGCCAGATTTGGCGTCCACAAATCTCCCTACCTACGGCATATATGCCATTAGAACTCACATACAAGAGACAGCCCTAGGTGTCAGGAGGAGGCCTGTGCCGGATTTTTGCCAAGATTCACACGTTTGCGATCTCAGCGAGCTGTTGAACATGGGCAGAAGAACACCTCCACGTGTTCGACGCGCCCTGAGCGCGCCAGAGCACGCCTAGCGCCCGACCCCGCGCGTCCCGCGCCGCGCCAAGCCACGCCCGTGTCCCCTGCCCATGCCCGCGCCAATAAAGCCGGCCAAGGCTTCAGTCATACGCTCCCGCGCTCTCGACCTCACCGGAGCACGAGATCGTCGGAGTTTGCCCTACACAAGGCGTGCCAGTGGCCGCTCGATCCCCCGCCACCGTAGACCGGCCAGCAGAGCCATTCCCAGCCCCGTCCAACCCTCGGAATAGACTCTACGTGCCTCGGTGAAGCTCCCAGAGTGAGGAATCGAGCTCTGCCTCACCGGAGAACCCAAATCAAGGTCACCGGACTTCAACCGACCGCCGGCGAACGTAGACCGAGCCCCACGTTGAGTTATTCTTTGATTCCTTGCACGGGTCGACTCTTTAGCATCCCGTGAAGCTCCCCGTGCCCTTGGATTGACCTATATCGCCGTGGATAGGCTGGAGCACTCGCCGCCGACGAGCTCGCCTGCCTGCGCACGTGGACCGGCCGATTTCGGCCATCACCGTCGTCGAGCCGTACCTCGCTGTGACTGCAAGGATTTCCCGAAGCCAACCCCACCCTTCGCCGGACCTCCCTCGCCGCCGGTAAGCCGCACTGCCCTTTTTCCTCTCGCGGGTACTATTCAAAAGGGGGGAGGGACCTCGGGGAAGAAGGAATAGAAGTCAGGGGGTTTTTGAACTGTCAGAGACTCAGATGAATAGTTGCGCAGGGGTATAAGTTGAAAGATTTGTTTCGAAAAAGCCCAGGGTCCTCGGTGTAAACTGGTTTTCCAGAAAACCTTTTTAACATTTCTAATTTAAATACAAACAGAGCTTGTAAAATTCATAACTTCAGTTTTAATCAACCAAATTGAGTCAAACCAATTTTGCAAGATTCTAAATAATGTGAACTACCTAGGAAAAATACAAAACCCCCTTAGTATTGCAAAAGAATTTAAAGTTTGGTATTAAATAGTGTTCTGGCCAAAAGCTGAATAAAAGAGAAAAAAATAGTTACACTGTTAGACTGAGGTTAAGAAAAAACAGAGAAATACTTAATCACTCCATAATCTGTTTAAAAATAGTAAAACCCTCAGTACACCAAATTAAGGTAGGGTTTGCCATTTAGATCATTTTTAGCCTAAAGTTAAAGAAAAGAGAAAAGGCAGTTTAAAATAAGAACCAGGAAGCAACCACATTTTTGTTAACTCGCTTATTTAGTGTAGTTCACTAGAAAATTTTATTAGACCTTTGTTTAGTACAAAAGCAATGAGATATCTTTTATTTCATGCAAACAATGAAAACTTAAGAAAATCTTAGAAAAATAATCCTGAGAAGAAAACACCCCAAACGTTGGGATAACTAATATTTTGTTATTATGAATGTAGGAAAAATAAGAGTTCTGTTGTTTGATATTTTTCAAATAACAAGTTAGTTATAAGTACCTTTTTGGCATTAAACTTTAGAAAATCACAACTAAATATCCAATAGGTCTTTTTCTGTGATTTTTAACACAGAGGCCTAATGTCACCTATGAATCTGGACAAAAATAAAAATTGGTACAGAAACCTCACATAAATCATAGCTATAGTGTAAAATGCCCTTTTACACTTGTTTTTGTTAATTTTACACAAGTAGTATCTGAATTAATGTCCACCTCAAATTTTGAGGAGAACCCGCAAATGTCAATATTTACCACTGTAATTTTTATAACATTTTTGGAAAATGTTAACTAACCCTGATGGTTCAAAAAGGCTTAATAGGAAGCAATAGAAAGAAAAGGGAAACTTTGGGGAGAAATAGATGAAAGTACAAAGCCCTTAAGTATATCCAAAAAGAAACCCTAGAGAAACACTAAACTTAATACCGTTTTATTATGCATAACCCTTACAAATGTTCATGTCATACTTATGCATATATCTCATGCATTGCATTCGATAGATTGTAATCTCACTGACGGGGAGTACATCCTTGTGCCGGAGCAAGGAGTTGCTCAGAAGGTAGCCCAGGATCCAGCACCAGAGCCTGCCATCGAGAATCTGCCTGCCCCAGCCTTGGAAGGCAAGCCACTGTTTTATGCATAACCAGTTCTATATATTATTTTACTGCACTTAATGATTGTAAGCTTGTATTGTGCACTTAAGTGTAGGAGTTGATTGAAACCCTAGTTGCATTAACCCAGGATTTCCTTTTTGAGATGGATACTAGTATGCTATGTCGAGTAGCTGCTTTACTAATTAGGGATCTCAGTAGAAGTCGAGTGATTTTTCTAGCACTCGCGCGAGGTCAGGAATTGGTTGTATCCATTTTTATATTAGAATGATGATGGTCTGTGGACACGGATCCATGGGATGCGTGGTCTACGAGATGAAATTGGAATAAGGATTAACGTGCGAATACCTGTGTCAAGCGTTAGAACATACTAAACACATGCTGAGAAATATGGTAAATCGGTAAGCCTAGTACCTGAGTGAACCTGCCCACATACTTTACCCCTCACACGACCTGAAACGTGGTCTCCCATTCCGGTTATGGTGGGTACAAGTGCTGTCACTGCACGACGGCAGTCGGGGTCAGTGAGGCATTGTACGCCAAGGCGGTGAGCCCTGATCTATTGCCAGGGAATCGATGGGGACGGTTGATATGTGTGGGGACGGAGTGCCTCGCCACGTCGTGTGTTTAGGTTTACCTTGCAAGGATAAAAACTCAATTCGAATCGTCTGCTTCTCGTAGCTGAATGAGACTGCTTGACCCATTGTACTTCATTGAGTAATAAGTAGAAATGTGATGACTTGGCAAAAGTTGTTGATTCCTAAATGTTTGATACCATGTATGATTAGATAGGTACACATTTAGTCTTAAGAGAGTCACACTAAAACTAGAAAAAGCTAAAATTTGATTTTTAGACTCAACTAGTGCTTTTGGCAAGAAAACCCCTCAGCCAAACAGCTGCATGTCTAGAGGTAGAGGAGTAGAATCCTCGCACCGGGTAAGTCTAGCTGAGTATTAGTATACTCAGCCTTGCTTGTGGCACAATTTTACAGGTTCTCTGGAGGACATGGTTGCTGGAGTGACTTGGCCGTCCATCTTGCCACCGGGTTGGACAGTCGAGTGGGACCCTACCTCGGCCGAGGAGGAGCATGGGGAGTGATGGGACAGGCTTCCCCATCCCTCCATTTATTTATCGTTAGTTTTATTCCGCTGCATTTCAAACAATGATCACTACTTTTGCTAAAACTCTGATGATGATGTAATAAATCTAATACTCCATAATGTTGGTTTTATGTTTTATTGTATTTGCTCTGTGCCTCACCATCGAGTGAGTACATGGTAGTTGATCCTGTTAGTGGCCTTGTCGGACTAGATCCAAGGGACTGACGTGTTATTCCTATTTAAGTGTAGTCTAGCCTCTAAGGTGGGACTTAGACACTTAAGTTGGAATAATTCAGGCGGTTCCGCCATAATTTCTCACAGGCTGCGTCCTGTGCCTATAAATAGATGAACAGTACCCCTATACTGTTCACGCTGTCTTATCCTCAGTTGTGCACCACAATTGGATTTTTACCTTCTGTCAAGCCGAAGGTACAAATGTAATTAAATATTGTTTTTATCTATCCAAGTTTATATAATGAAGATATGTTAATGATGTTATATGATTATTCATGTTATCTTTCATGTTTCATATACTTCGTCTTTCATTAACATATACCGTGATCATGATGGTACGTCCATCATGACCTTCGTCTGAAGATTGTTATATCCTAAGGAAAATAATGCTTCGAAGGACGAAGGACATTAACATTTAATACTTTGTGTTGCCTTGTTCTTAACTCATAGCATTTGAGAACAAGTCCCCAACATTGGAGCCCACCTCCATTGAACTCACTTCCACTGTTGAGCTGATGGCTTCGTTCAACAATCAAGCTGAAGTTGCTTCGGCTACGAAGCTGGTGCTCCCTATAACAGGCGGTTCATGCTCAGAACCGGCCAACAAGAAGCAGAAGAAGGAGGCTCAGAGAAGGGTGCAACATGTTGGGGTGCAGTGACCCTTCATCAAGTCAAAATGGTCCCACATCCCAATCACCTTCTCCCAGGAGGACCTTCAGCTCAAGGACTAAATTTGGCGCCCACCGTTCGTGCTACGAAAACACCACCCGCGATGGCACCCAAGAGAACCACCTCGAAGGCTGACGAGGCTGCGAAGGCAGCACTGCTGGTCGAGAAAAAGGGCAAGGCCCTTGTCGACACCACCCACCAAGAGCCCTGCGAAGACGACGCAAACAGCAAGAGGCAACGCAACGAACAACCCACTACCGAAGGCAGCCTCCACACCTGCAGCTCTAGAGCCGCAACTTCCCCCAGGCTTTGCTCCACCAGAGGGCGCGGACGCCACAGAGGACGGCGAAGTCATCGGCATTTCGGCCGAAGAGCAGCTACAGCTGCGCGCCTTGCGCATCAAGAACCGCAACCTCCAGAAGCAAAAAGAGATCCTCGAGGCCAAGTGCCAACGTGTGTCTACACAAGCCAAGGTGCGACAGATGATACGCGACGAAGAGCAGAAGGCTCAGGAGCTTGAACAAGAGATCGCGCTCATGCATAGCGAAGGCCAATTCGGCCTGCAACACAACCCACCCCTCCAACAGCGCGCACAAATCGAAGACCTGCTCATCCCTCAGCGCGGACACGCCATCCCTCACGCCACGTCATTCCAAGGCGTCAACTACCTTGACGAGCGAAGTCCTCTGGCACCTCATCTGCAAGTGACACCATGGCCCGCCAACTTCAGGGCAGGGACCTATCCCAAGTACAACGGCAGCACTGACCCAGCACAGTACATCATGAGCTATCAAGTCGTCGTTGCATCATCCGGAGGGGACGACGCCACGATGGCCAAGTCATTCATCATTGCCCTTGAAGGCCCAGCCCTCACCTGGTACACCAGGTTGCCCCCATTGTCCATCGACTCCTAGAGAAGTCTCCGGGACAAATTCTTGCTCAACTTCCAAGGGGGCCGCCCAGACACCGACTCGCCTTGGCTGAACTCTCACTCTGCAAGCAGCTGGAACGAGAGACTCTGCGGGAGTATTACCGCAAGTTTCTGACCCTCAAGTCACAGCTGCCTTCGGTCGATGACCATATCGCCATCCACTACGCCATCAGTGGCCTTCGGGCCGGCGTCCTTTACAGCCACTACATCAGGGATCCGCCCAGGAACCTCCAGGAGTTGTATCAGCTATTTGAAAAATACGCCAGATCCGAAGAGCTCCATTAGCGCAAAGTCGAGTCTCAGAGGAAACCCAAAGACCCTCCGCAGTCCAGCCACACATGGACGAGGCCCTTGCAGGCAGACTCCGGCCGGGACAGCCGCAATCAGCAGCAGGTGCACAACATCGCCAACCAGCACCCCGCTGGTGAGGCCCCTCACCGCCAGGAGTATCCCCCTAGAGCCGTGGAAACGGAACTCGTGGTCGGGGCCGTAGGCGTGCGCAGCAGCCACGCAGATTTTACTGCCTGTTCCACGGCGAAGACTGCGCGCATCCTTACAAGAGACTGCCCAGAGACGGAGGCCACCAGAGACAGGATGGCACGGGCGCAACCAGCCGACAACCCTAGAGTTGTCGCGCACACATATCATCAACCCCCTCAGCCATACAACCACGGCCCCGCTCCGCTTCCACCGCACCACGCATACCAACACCACCAGGAGGTACAAATCGTACCTCCCCCACCCCCACCTCCACACCATCAGCAGCAAAACATCCACCACCCCAACCACCCCCAAGCCCCAAAGCAAGAGGACTTCGCCGATCAGCCGTATCGCGGAGTCATTCATATGATCACTGGGGGGTCCAGCACCGACTTCGACACAAAGCGGCAGAAGAGGGACCATTACCGCAGCATCAACCACGTCGCCGTCACCGGTCCAGTCGTGCAGACAAAGTGGTCCCATGTGCCATTGACCTTCGACGCCCGAGACGTCGATCTGCGCAGCGCCCCCCACATCGATGCCATGGTCATCAACTGCAGCGCCCCCCACATCGATGCCACATCGACAATGGCAGCCAGGCGGATATCATTTTCCTCCATGCTTTCGATAGCATGGGCATAAGCCACAGCCTGCTCAAGCCATCGAACAACACCCTGTACGGCTTCGGCGGCAAGGGCACCTTTCCTATCGGCAAAATAGAGTTACCTCTCTCCTTCGGTGTAGCACCCAATGCCCGAAGTGAGCAAGTCACGTTCGACATCGTCGACATGGTGTACCCGTACAACGCCATAATGGGCCAGGGCTCCATCAACAAGTTTGAGGCAGCTATCCACGGACTTTACCTGTGCATGAAGATCCCAGGTCCGCAAGGTGCCATCATAGTCTACGGCAACTAGCAGGTTGCGTGTAACATAGAAAGAGACTTCGTCCCCGGACAAAGAAACGTACACTGCCTCACGGCTTAGCGTGAGGTCCTCGGGTTAGCCAGTCCAACCGCCAAAGAACATGAAAAAGCATAGCTGCAGAGCAACGACGGGACCAAGACTGTTCCCCTCGACCAAGCAACGCCCAAGCAGACGGTTACCATCAGCAAAGACCTCACTTCGCATGACGAGGAGAGACTCCTCTGCTGTCTGTCCAAGAATAAAGACGTCTTCGCCTGGTTCGCCCTCGACCTGGTCGGAGTCAGTCGCTCCATCATCGAGCACAGCTTAGGAATCGACCCTTCGGTGAGGCCGAAGAAACAGCGGCTGCGTAAGATGTCTGATGAGAAGACGGAAGCCGCCAAGGCCGAGGTGCATCGCCTGCTCAAGGCCAAATTCATCCAGCCAATTGCCTACCCCACATGGCTCGCCAACGTAGTGATGGTGCAGAAGAAGAGCGGCAAATGGCGGATGTGCATCGATTTCACCAGTCTTAACAAGGCCTGCCCTAAGGACAACTTCCCGCTGCCTCGGATCGACAAAATCGTCGATAGTGCGGCCGGGTGCGAAGTCATGTCACTCCTTGACTGCTTCTCCGGCTACCACCAAATATATATGAAGGAGGAGGACAAGGCAAGCACCAGCTTCATAACACCCTTCGGCACGTATTGCTTCATCAAAATGTCGGAGGGACATAAGAACGCCGGGTCCACTTTCTCCCGGCTCACCAAAACGGTGCTCGAGAGCCAAGTCGGCAGAAATATATTCACATATGTGGACGACATTGTCGTCGCCAGCAGAAGCAAGGAAGACCACCTGGCTGACCTCGCTTAAACGTTTGCGAACATGCGAGACGCACGACTTCGCCTGAACCCCAAAAAGTGCGTCTTCGGCGTTCGCCAGGGGAAAATCTTGGGCTACCTGGTGTCACACCGTGGAATTGAGGCCAATCCAACCAAAATCCAGGCTATCATCAATATGACGCCCCCGTAGTCAGCCAGAGAAGTACAACAACTGACAGGCAGGTTGGCCGCCCTCAACAGATTCATCTCCAAGTCCGCAGAGTGAAGCCTCCCTTTCATCAAAACACTCCACGGCGCAAAAGACTTCGCATGGGGACTAGAGCAGGCAGCGGCCTTCGCTTCATTGAAGCAGTACCTGTTGGAATTGGCGATTCATACAAGCCCCGACCCCTCGATACCCTTGTTGCTCTATGTCGCGGCTTCGCCACATGCGGTCAGCGCAGCACTGGTTCAAGAGCAGACCAGAGAGGGCACGATCAGGCAATGTCCAGTTTATTATGTCTCTGAAGTGCTCACAACATCAAAATGTAATATGACGGAACTGGAAAAGATCGCCTATGCAGTCATGATGGCCTCACACAAATTGCGCCATTATTTCGAGGCATTCAAGGTCCGGGTCACCTCAGATAGAGGACTCGGCGAATTGTTTAGAAATCCAGAGGCATCAGTACGGATTGCTAAATGGGCAGCCGAACTCTCCGGCTACCACATCACATTTGAAGCCAGGACAGCCATCAAGTCACAAGTCCTGCCAGACTTCGTCGTCGACTGGACTGGGCCAATAACACAGCCGGACCTGTCCACAGAGAAAGTGTGGACAATCCATTGCGACGGCGCATGGTGCCATGCGGGGGCAGGCGCTGATGCGGTCATTACTTCACCCACTGGGGTCAAGCACAGATACGCAGCACGCCTCAGCTTTGCTTTGGAGTTTGATAGGTGCACCAACAACATAGCAGAATACGAGGCTGTCATCCTCGGCCTTCGCAAGCTAAGGGCACTCGGTGTCACCACCTGCATCATCAGAACAGACTCCAAGGTAGTCGCAGGCCAGGTCGAGAAAGACTATGCAGCGAAGGACCCCGCACTCATGTAGTACCTCGCGGCCATCCGTAGCCTCGAAAGACAATTCAAGGGTTTTATGTTGCAGCACGTGGACCGAGCCAAGAATGAGGAGGCCGATGCATTGGCCAAGGCAGCCGCCAGGGGCGAGGCCCTGCCCTCCGACGTATTCTACCACGTCATCGGCACGCCAGCCGTCCGCAGCCCAGAGGGGCTCCAAATAACCAATGACAGCGAGGGCCACCGCATAGTCAACCTCATCATGACCAAAGACTGGCGGGCACGAATAACCCTGTTCCTGCAGGGGTACTATCATCCAACCGACATCAATGAGGCCAAGCGCCTCAAACACCGAAGCCGGGACTTCGCACTGATCGAAGGCCAACTTTACAAGAAGGGGGTCAGTCAACCGATGCTTAAGTGTGTCATCGAGACCGAAGGCGTCCAAATTCTGCGCGAAGTCCACAGTGGGACTTGCAGCTCTCACGCAGGGCCTAGGGCCCTAGCTGCAAAGGTGATCCGTCAAGGCTTCTACTGGCCCACCATGATTTGCGCCACAAATCTGGTTACAAGGTCCTGCGAAGCCTGCCAGAAATTTTCTCCACGCTCGGGAAGCCCTTCGCAATTCACGAAGCTAATCGCCCACACGTGGCCTCTTCAGCGCTGGGGCCTGGACATTGTCGGGCCCCTGCCCACAGCGCAGGGGAACCTCAAGTTCACCTTAGTCGCCGTTGAGTATTTTACCAAATGGATTGAGGCGAGGGCTGTATCCACGATAACATCGAAGACTGCCTAGAAATTCTTCTGGCAAAATATTGTTTGCCACTTCGGAGTCCCGTCCGAACTCACAGTCGACAATGGCAAGCAATTCGACAGCCAAGACTTCAAGGATTTCTGCTTCTCCATCGGCACCAAGCTTGCCTTCGCCTCACTGTACCACCCTCAATCCAACGGAGTCGTGGAACGCGCCAATGGTAAAATTTTCACAGCCGTCAAGAAAATGCTCCTCGACGACAAAAAAGGCAAGTGGCCAGACCTGTTACCTGAAGTGGTCTGGGCGCTGAACACGACTGAGTGCAGGGCGACTGGGTTCATCCCTTTTCGCCTTCTATACGGATCGGAGGCTATGACTCCGCAAGAAATAAAACATGGGTCACCACGGACAGTCGCGTCGGCCGTCCCCGACGTAGACGAGCCTACTTCGAAGGACCTCATCGACGGAGACCGCGTCTTCACCCTACAGGCTCTAAACAAATACCAAGCTCAAACAAAAGCATGGCGCGACCACACAGTCATCCCAAGGGAATTCAGCGAAGGAGACCTCATACTCGTCCGGACAGCTCGGACAGAGTCCCGGGGCAAGTTGGAGCCAAAATGGGAGGGCCCTTTCATCGTCAAGACGAAGGCGTCCCCCAGCACGTACAGGCTCACAACGCCATCCGGCGAAGACTTAGAACATTCTTGGAACATTGATAATCTTCGCAAATTTTTTGTTTAACTCCTCAGGGCCACTTCGCCCTTGTAATCCGCAAAACAGTTTTATACCGGCCCGCACTCTTTTCCTCCCGAGGGGTGAGGTTTTTAACGAGGCGGAGCCATGTAATATACACGCGAAAAATCCCCTGCAAAAATTACATCGAAAAAGACCGCATCAACGGTCTTCGGCATTCGACCAACACAAAAGTCACTGCGAGGGGCAGCGCTGGCTACCTTTGCGTGCGACAGTCCACGCAAAGTCACCTAAGGGTGCAGCCGGACCAGCACAACAAGTGCACAAAAAACAAAGTCTTCTTCAAAAGACTATTCGTGCAAAAGTCGCCTAAGGGTGCAGCCGGACTAGCACAACAAGTGCGCAAAATCGAAGTCTTCTTCAAAAGACTATCCGTGCAAAAGTCGCCTAAGGGTGCAGCCGGACTAGCACAACAAGTGCGCAAAATCGAAGTCCTCTTCAAAAGACCATCCGTGCGAAAGTCGCCTAAGGGTGCAGCCGGACTAGCACAACAAGTGCGCAAAATCGAAGTCTTCTTCAAAAGACCATCCGTGCAAAAGTCGCCTAAGCGTGCAGCCGGACTAGCACAACGAGTGCAAAAAATCGAAGGCGCATTACATCAGTGCAAAAGTCTACAGGCGCAGCCGGACCGACATAATAAACGTGCTAGACCAAGTGTGCAACGCCCTATGAACATAGCCAGATGCGTGAAGGCACACAGCCTCATCATACAAACTATAGTTACACGCGTACAGCGAGGGCATCACACCTTACATTGGTTCAACCTTCGGAATGATTCCCATCTCCCTATAGTTAAATAGCATTATCCTCAGCTCCTCACCCTCAAAAAGACTTCGCAACTCCCCCTCACCTATACTCGCCCCAACCGGCGAGAACAACAATTCCCGCCTGCCAGCCCTGCCCACACGAAGTCGACCACCATCAAATTCACTCACTCTACGCTTCGCCACCGCCCTTCGTCGCCTACACCCAACACTCGGACCAGGCAAAACTTCAGCATCCGTAACACGCGGAGAAGCCTCCGCCTCAGCCACATCCAAGGCCGCAAAGTAATCCAAGCCCTCATCCGAAGACTCTTCCGTCCACACAACCGAACTCCCAGAGTCATAAAACTCAGAAAACTTAGACGTAGACTCATCTGATTCATTTCCAGCGACCACGGTCGAAGCCGCCACAAAATTAGCAGTAGCGGTTGCGTGCGCAGGCCCAAAATCCTGAACCTACGCAGCAACCAAGGTTCAGTAACACAGACAAAATTCCCTAACTACCCCACACCCACTAAGCCACCTGCGAAGACCCAGCCGCCGCCACGAGATCCTCCGTTGCTGGCTCCGTCGCCGCCTTCGGGGGATCCTCCGCCATCGGCACAGTGGCTGGCGGCAAGCCTCCACCAGATACAGTAGACGCAGGGGCAGCGTGGGAACCTTCACCGGTTTCCGGGAGCGGCGCCGGGTCGACCTGAGCCTCGGCCACCACCGGGTTGACCTCCACTTCGGGCAGCATGCTGTTCAGATGTCCGAAGTCCTCCACATCCTCAGCATGCGCCATCTACAACACAGCACACCGATTCAGCAAACCCGCGTATACCCACATTCAACAACACAAAACAAAAAACAAACTTTACATGATCCCTTGCCCAGTCAGCCTGTTCCCTAACCGCCTCCCTGCCGTGGGGGCCCCACATCCGGTCGAAGAGGGCCCCCGCGGCGTCCTTCACCACAGGGTCTTCGACCTTAAAAATCTCGCGCCTAAAGTCTTCATCGGATCGATCGAAGCACTCATAGTGACTGCACCCCTCGCGGGACAGCGCATTCATGGCCCCCTCGCAGGTGACGAGGGAGGCAAAGGACATGAAGCCCTCCACGATGGTCGGGAGCGCTAACAATTCCTCTTGCAGCCACTCGAGGAAGCGAAGGCCCGCCTCTCGGTCGGGCACCTCGAAGTCAGCAGTCCATGCACCCAGCTCGCGGTATGAGTCCACGAGCTGTTTGCGCGTCCGCTCAACTTCCGCGCGCGTAGAGGCCTCGACCCTCTCCATGCGGGCCTGCAGAGCATTGAACCGCGCCTCCCATTCCTCGGCGCGCTGGCTGGCGAGACTCTCCTCCGCCCTCGCCAATTTGGCCTCCGCCTGCGCCTTGGTGATGGCCTGGCTGGCCTCCCTCCTTTCCTCCACCAGCTGGCGCCGGAGGTCCATCCTCTCGCCCTCCAGGGCGGCCACCTTCTCCGCCAGCCTGCGACTTTTGCTCTCCGCAGCCGACTTTTCCCGGACGGCGTCCGCGTGCTGCGCCCGAAGTCTCTCGACTTCGGCAGCCACGTCTGCCGTAAGGGCACCCGACGCCACGTGGTCGGCGAAGTCGGCTGCCTAACAGACACACATGAGACCAGAATCACCATGAAAGCGGCACACAACGAAGCCTACCTCAACTTACTTGATTCAGCTGCTGCGTCAGCTGCAGCGACGCCTCCCGCAGCTGGCGGGACATAGTGCCCGCTTCGTCCTTGATGGCAGTGGCCGCCGAAACCTCGCCGCCAGCGCGGAAAGCGCCACCCTTCACCCCAAAAACCGCGGTAGACGCCGTGGTTGCCACCGCAGGCGAGACGGCAACAAGATGCCCTTCGCCCGACCCTGCAACGTATCACCGGTCAAAAAAAAACTTACCAATGAGATAGTCGTCCACGTGTTTCCCCGGTGAATGCTGCTCCCGGACCTTCGCAGCTCCTTCCGGGGCGGACTTGGTTCCGCCAGCGCCGGCCGCCTTCGTGCTCTCCAGCAACTTGCTAGATCCAGGCGCGGTCGGCTTCGCAGCCAGCGAAGGCTGGCTACCGCTGGGGACGACAGCCTTCGCACTCCACCACGCTCTCTTCGGCCTAGCCTCAGGGAGCCTGACGACCGCCCCGCGCTTCTGCGCAGCATCCTGGTGATCCTTGTTCATCACTGCCGACACAACAGCAGCAATATTCTGTCCGTAAGGAAACATTCTCAAGTCACGAGCCGTGCGAGATGTAAAAAAGTCTTCGCCAGCCGCGCGGGGGATAGGAACGTTCTTGGGCCATCGACCCTCGGTAACCTCTAGCATCCGCGCTGAAGACTCTTGGAGCTTGGGCGAAGACATCCTTCCCGGGGGCCACGCATGTCCCCATCAACTCCATAGCAAAACTATCGGAGACCCCCAGTTTCCCAACCATAGTACCTAGCTTCCTCTTCTTAGTGGATGGGGCGGCCTCCGGCGTGGGGTCATCTTCGATCACTGTCGCTGGTTTTTTCCCCCGGCGGTCGACAACGTCTACCCTAGGATAACCGCCATACGGAAAACCATTCAACTCAAAGACCCCATTCAGGCGATCGTTGGATCCACGTATGTCCCAGCTCCGCTGGGCCTCCGTCCTCGGCACGTAGTGACCAACAATTCGCACCGCCCCATCCTCCGCCTCACGGACAACCGCGACAGGATCCCGCCCTTGCACATCCAAAGCAAAAAGCGGACTTTGCACTTTCCGCCCACCCAGGGAGAGCATCTCGCAAGGGCATACTTCGCCCAGCGTCCATCCATGCGCCAAGGGCCACACCCCATACCCTATGAATTCCTCAACCAGATCACGCCCACTACTCCTACGGGCATCGATCCGAAGGGCCCTTTCATTCTCATCATCCTCCGCCATTTCAAATGGCGGGTACGCCACATAATAATGAGAACACATGATGGTAGCAGGGAGCCCAGGGTGATCTTTGACTTCAGCCTCTGAAACATAGAACCAGTAGTCCCACCAGTTGCCCTGCTTATTTCGAGCACAGGGGACCAGCTCCACAACTTCCATCGAAGTCTTCTCGGACTTCGGCGTGAAAGTGCACGATCCGAATTGCGCAATCTCATGTCCAATTCTTCTCTTCTGCCAGTGCAGACAGTAGTGCTTGGCGAAGACTTCCACCGAAGGCTGACCGCCATACGACGTTGTTGCCAAGACATACATCGCTAATGCCACCATGGCGTTCGGTGTCAGCTGATGAACCTGGACTTCAAACTTCTGCAGAACCTCCGACACAAAACGATGCGCAGGCAGACGAAGGCCGACAATGAAAATGCCTCAAAGACAACCAATTCACCCTCGGGCTCGAGAATCTCCTCTGCCCCCGGCACACGCCCGACCCCGCCGCCAAAATACCCCAACCGTTGCATATCATGCATGCGGACCGACGACATCCGCGAAACACCGAATTCCACCATATCACCCGGTCGCAATTCCGCCGCCGCCACACTGCCCGAGAGATCCTCGGAAGTCATCTCGGCCGTTGGCGTGGTCGCAGCAGACGAGGAGGAAGACGGCATGGCTACGTACCGTCGACGGTGGCGCGCGGTCTGCTTCACGCGGGCCAGTTCTCCGGCGAATAGGAGCAAGGAGGGCAGACGAGCAAGCGAGCAGTTTGAACAAGGGAGGTTAGGGTTTTTGCGGCGCGCAGAAAGGTAAATTTCAATCCGCGCCGCCCCCACCCCCTTTTTATACACAGGGCGTGACGCTTCGGGAAACCCGCAATCCAACAGTGTGGTGTCAATCAACGGTCATATCAAAAAGCCCCGCGGAATCACTTCGAGCGAGGGCAGAGTCTCCACCATCTAGCGTCGCCTTCAGCACCAGATGACTTAGTCGAACTGGTCCCTCGGAGGGCAAATGTTGGGGCGAAGGCAAAGACGCCACCCTTCGCTCGATGCCTTCGCCAGACTCGCTGCAACAACGGAGACAAGACGACTGGCAGACTCTACCCTTCGTCCCACACATCGGAAGACGAAGGCCTACGGCGAAGTCGTCCCATCCCGCGGCCTCGTCCAATATGGAGGCCCGCGTGTGATCCGGCCCATTATAGCAGGCCCTGCGTGGCCGCTACGCATTACGGGCCTAATTTGTAAAGGCTTCCCTGTAATTACAGTCTGCAACCCTGCTTTATGGGAATATTCCGGGGATAACCTGGTGCCTGAGGGCACATGCGTCCTTAACTCAAGACGCTGGGCACTCAGGCACCTATAAATACCCCCGTACAGTGCCCTTGAGAGGCTGGATCAATAGAGCTATTGCCATCTCGAGTTGAAACCTTGTTTACACTGCCTTTGCTCCCCCGTTGGATTAACTTGCCCAGGAGAGCAAGTTCCAACAGTGTCATCAAGGGATTTCTGGTCCATAATGTTCTGTTGATACAGGCAGTGTAGCGGATATCATATTTGCTAAGGCCTTCAGACAGATGCAAGAACCAGAGGACAAGATTCATGATGCTACACACCCTCTTTGTGGCTTTGGAGGAAGGCAAATTGCAGCACTCGACAAAATCACGATGTCAGTGACCTTCGGCTTCGTCCACAACACAAGGACTGAACAGGTTGTGTTTGACATTGTTGATATGGAATATCCCTACAATGCAATCATTGGTCGTGGGACACTCAATGCTTTCGAAGCAATACTTCATCCAGCATATCTATGCATGAAGATACCTTCAGAACAAGGGCCCATTGTCGTTCATGGTAGTCAGGAAGCTGCTAGAAAAGCCGAAGGAAACTGGACAGACTCAAAAGCGATCCACAATATAGATGGAGCTGAAGCCTGTGAACAGTACAAGTACAGAAGAGAGAAGGCTGCTTCGGCTGATCAGCCGAAGCCTATGCTTCTATGTGAAGACGTAGCAGAGCAGAAGGTACTGCTGGGGTCTCAGTTATCTGAAGAGCAGGAGAAAACTTTGATAAGGTTTTTATTCAACAACAAAGATGTTTTTGCTTGGTTGGCCAATGATCTCTGTGGTGTAAACAGAGACGTCATCGAACATTCACTCAATGTCAACCCATCCTTCAGGCCAAGAAAGCAAAGGCTTCGGAAAATGTCTGATGATAAAGCTGAAGGTGCTCGGAATGAAGTAAAAAGACTTCTCAGTGCTGGTGTTATCAGAGAAGTAAAATATCCAGAGTGGCTAGCCAATACTGTTATGGTGAAGAAGGCCAATGGCAAATGGAGAATGTGTATTGACTTGACGGATCTCAACAAGGCATGTCCGAAGGACGAATTTCCATTACCAAGAATAGACTCTCTTGTAGATGCAGCAGCTTCTTTAGAACTTATGAGTCTACTGGATTGCTACTCAGGATATCATCAAATATGGATGAAGAAGGAGGATGAGCCGAAGACCAGCTTCATAACTCCCAGCGGCACCTATTGTTATCTTCGGATGCCTAAGGGGCTCAAGAATGCTAGAGGAAGCTTCAGCAGAATGACAGCCAAGGTCCTTCATTCTCAGATAGGCAGAAATGTGCTAACATATGTTGATGATATCATAGTAAAAAGCATGAAGCAAGAAAATCATATCACTGATCTACAAGAAACATTTGCTAATTTCAGGCAAGCTGGCCAAAAATTAAATCCTAAAAAATTTGTCTTTGGAGTGAAGAAGTGTAAGTTCCTTGGCTGTCTAGTTTCAACAAAGGAGATTGAAGCTAACCCAAGCAAGATCGAAGCTGATGAAGACATCCACACTACTGATACATCTATGCCAATACAAGTACCAATTTCTGGTCCCATTACTCGCGCTCGTGCTCGTCAACTCAACCATCAGGTGATTACACTCTTGAGTTCATGTCCATCATATTTAGACCATGGAGACCCGTGCACTCTTGTTTTGCTTAGGAACCAGGGAGAAGACCGAAAGGGAAAAGGATTTGAACATGCTGGATTCGGACTGCAGAAGAACACCAACTTGTGACGGTCACCACGGTCAGATGCGGGCTCGGATTGGAATGTTCAAGCACAACGTGGAAAGCTTATCAAGTCTACTTTCATATGGATCCGGAATTATAGTCATATCTGTTCTGAGGCCGCCGTAATCATTGTTTTCTTACCGAGACATTTCCTGCCTTTTCTGCCCATGGTGCTGCGTCACCCTATTTTGGCCCAATGGGTCGTGTATCAAGTTAGGTCCATTAGGGACGCATCCTAGGGTTGCAGCACGACCCTAATACCCTTGTGGTCGTCCTCCCATGTTTATAAACCCCCTAGCCGCCACCAAGAACAGCGGGTTTTGTTTAGATCAAGTTTAGCTCTCGCTACTTGCTTGTAAGCGCGCGTGCTAGTCAGCCGCCCGTCTTCTTGTCTTCGGAACCCCACCATATTGGAGTTTGATTTTGAAACCTGCATTTAGATCTGGTAATTCAGTACTTGTTCTACTTGTTCTTGCTAGTTCTTCAATTGCTTGCAGGACGAGTGCCCTAGTGGCCAGGGTGTCACGCTCCACAAGATCGTGACAGCCATAGGAGGTGGTGTATCGGTTGCTAAGGCGCAGCGTCTTGGGAAGGCTGTAGTCGGGCCGTGAACGTCGTCTCCTCCCCCAATCGAGTTATTCCACACCCTCTCATCGAAAGATCAGGCAATCACCCAACGGGTGCACATCAGAAGCTATGCTTCGAATGGAACCGCCAAGCACAAAGAAGGGGGCTCAACGGTTGGCAGGAAGACTGGCTTCACTGAATAGATTCATATCTAGATCAACAGAAAGAAACTTGTCATTCTTTGAAATACTGAAGTCAGCCAAAGTCTTTCAATGGGGTCCAGCTCAACAGAAAGCCTTCGAAGAGCCGAAACAATACTTGATTGATCTAACAACATTAACTCCACCCGCGCAGGGGCTCCGTTACTATTGTATGTGGCAGCTTCGCACTCTGTAGTGAGTGTGGCGCTTGTGCAGGAGAAACTGGACAAATTAAAAAGCAAGCCCCAGTATACTTTGTCTCCAAAGTTCTAAGTTTATCAAAGAAAAACTATACAGAATTGGAGAAGGTGTTGTATGCTGTCTTAATGGCCTCTAGGAAGCTTCGACATTATTTTCAAGCATTCCATATAATTGTTCCTTCGTCACAGCTTGTGAAGGATATTATGAGGAACAGAGAAGCTACTAGAAGGATTGGAAAGTGGGCTGCGGAACTTAACGAATTCAGCATTGACTATGTGCATAGATCCTCAATTCAGTCCCAGGCGTTAGCAGACTTCATCGCTGACTGGACGCCAGGGGCTCAGGAAGAAGAAACAAATAAAGAGGCCGAAGCTTGGACAGTGTTCTGCGACGGTTCCTAGGGAACCTTTGGAGCAGGAGCGGCTGCTGTCCTAGTTGCACCTTCTAAAGTCAGAACATGCTATGCAATAAGGCTTGATTTCAGCTGTACAAATAATATTGCTGAATACGAAGCTTTACTCTTGGGACTTCAAAAGTTAAAGGCAATGGGGATAAGAAGGGCGGTCCATAAAACCGACTCTCAAGTTATTTCTGGTCATGTTGACAAGAGTTGCAAGGCAAGAGATCCGAAGCTTGAGAAATACCTAGACACAGTTTGAAGGCTTGAAGCTTCTATCGAAGGGTTTTCTGTTAAGAATATTCCATGAGGAGAAAATGAGCATGCTGATCTGCTAGCCAAGTCAGCAGCACAGGGGCTGCCTCTACTTTCGGAAGTATTTTTTGAGACAATAAGAGCACCTTCGGTGGAACTCCTCGAAAGAGCAGTGCTCACAATATCTCATGTCCATAGTGAAGATTGGAGGACTGAGATTATATCTTTCCTCCAAGGTAACTGTCTCTCGGATGACCAGGTCTATAACAAAAGAATGGAGGCAAGAACAAGACCATATGTCATAATAGAAGGGGAGTTATATAAACATGGAGTTTGCTCCCCACTTCTCAAGTGTCTATCCAGAACCGAAGGTACAGAACTGATGAAGGAGATACATGCAGGATTGTGTGGATCTCATATTGGGTCCAGACCCCTTCTGGGAAAGGTTTTTTGACAAGGATTCTATTAGCCGAAGGCAGCTTCAGATGCAGCGGATTTGGTTCAAAAATGGGAAAATTGCCAAAAATGTGCAAGAGGTCAGAAGCAACCTTCGTCATTGACTCAACTGATACAACCAACCTGGCTGTTGCAAAGATGGGGCCTAGATTTACTAGGTCCACTTCCACCAGCACAGGGCAACTTGAGATATGTCGTGGTGGCGGTCGAATATTTTTCTAAGTGGATCGAAGCGAAGCTTTTGGCGACAATAACTTCAGCTACAGTCCAAAAATTCTTCTACTAGAACATAGTTTGTCGCTTCGGTGTGCCGAAGGCTATAACTGTAGACAATGGAACGCAGTTTGATGCTGAAACTTTCAAAGATTTCTGTGTTCAGATCAGCATAAAAATTCATTTTGCATCAGTCAGGCACCCGGAATCAAATGGACTAGTCAAAAGGGCAAATGGTATTATAATGACGGGAATAATGAAGTTAATCTTCAATCAGCCCAGAGGAAAGTGGCCAGATGAGTTGGTTAAAGTGGTGTGGAGCCACAATACATCTACATCAAGGTCAACAGGTTTTACACCATTCAAGTTACCGTTTGGTGACGAAGCTATAACCCCCGAAGAGGCTAAAGCAGGGTCGATAAGAACAGTAGCTTCGGTAGAAGACGAAGCTAATTATTCTATGGCAAAGGACACTATAGAAGGGATCAGACTTCAGGCTGTGGAAAATATCAACAAATATCAAGCCGAAACAATAAAATGGCATGATAGAAAAGTTCGGCTGAAAGACATTAAACCTGGACATTTGGTGCTTCGGAGAATAGCCAACCCTGACACAGTAGGCAAGCTTCAGCTAAAGTGGGAAGGATCCTTTTTGGTACTATCTTCGTCAAGGCCCGGTTCTTACAGATTAAAGGACATGGATGGCAACGACATTCCTAGATCTTGGAATGCGGATGAGCTTCGACGATATTATGTATAAATTGATGTAACCTTTTACATTTTTCCTATGGCACCCTTTTCCTTTCCAAAGGGGGAGAAAGGTTTTTAATGGGGCCATATTTTGTAATTTTTCCTTTCTTATTCAGCTCTACGAGAGCGAAATCCCCCAAAATATGTAAATGTAAAATTTGAGCATGCACCATCTAGTGCAGAGAAAAAGGAAAAAAACAGGAAGAAGCTCGAAAGTCGTCCCTAAGGGGATGCAGAGCACGACGAAGCTACAAAAAAGCCATTCCTAAGGGAGCGCAGCGTAAGTTTTTTGCTCAAAAGTCGTTCCTAAGGGAATGCAGAGCCAAATACCGCCGAAATATAAGGCGAAGCGCGAAAAGTCAACGCGAATACCGCCGAAATAGAAGGCGAAGAAGTTCAAAAGACGTTCCTAAGGGGATGTAGAACTTACACCAAAAATAAGCGGTGCAGCCGAAAAATAAACGGCAAAGAGACTTCAGTCATTCCTAAGGGAATGAAGGTTATGGATGTGGCTTCGTATGTGTGTTTGGGCCTTCATTTGCACAATACATTACATCATACATTGCATTCATAAACATTCATTTAGACATACATAGGATCATCATCATCATATCATATAGATACAGACAGTTGATTCGGCTCTAAGGATACAGCTTCGAAAGCAGATTTGTGCTTTGTTGTGTACGAAAAGAAGGGAAGGTGTTTTTCGCCTTCGGCTCAAAAAATACAAGTTTCGTCCACATCAAAGCACTTCATACATTGACGGAAAGGTAAAAATTACAAGGTATGGACAAATGTACAGAGTAGAATCTGATTCTCAAATTACAATATTCTTTACAAAGGATAATACAAGAGTTTTTCTAGAGTTTTTTTCACAAGCTAGGCTTTCGGCTTCATCATCATCTGTTAAGCTTCGGATCGTCTGCTAAGCTTCGGCTCAATGCTCTTCGGCTTCATCATCCTATACATATTAAAACATTATAAGGAAAATTCAAGTTTCAAGGAAAAGGTAAGCACAAGGTATGAGTTTATTACCGGTTTAAGGTGACTTCGAGCTTCGTCACCAGCTAAGTTTCGCCCGCCCTTTGCCCAGATTTGAGTAATGAATCTGTTTCTGATGCTTTGGGCCAAGCCAGGGATATCATCCAAGTCGGCTGGTGACAGGCTGAAGTTTGGTCTGTTTACAATATTTCCATGTGTGCAGCCAGCCTTCATGAAAGCGACAGCCATGCCTCGAGAAGCTAGCAAGGCACAAAAGTCACCATGCCCAGCTATAATTTTGTCGAGTGCATCAACTTTACCTTCGATATGATTAAATGTGCCCGGCAGATCTTCAACCAAAGGTTTAAATTTTTCGGAGCTAGCTCCAACTGAGTTAAAGACTTGTTTCAACCGTTGGATGCACCGGGTGTAGAAGCCTAAGCATTTTTCTTACAGATCCTTGAGTGATTTCTGTATATTTGAACTTTTTTCAGCTTCGGCTTCGAGTTTTGTTTTGAAATCTTTTTTCTCTTGCTCAAAGCTTTTTGACTGTAGGGAAAGTTCACTGTCCAATCTTGCAATTTTGGCTTCAGCCTCTGCTAGTAAACCCTCCACTGTTTGAAGTTCAAAATCTTTCTTTTCAAGAGCAGCTGCACGATCTTTTATTTTGCTCTCTAAACCTTCAATTATAACCTCATGTTTTTATCTTCAAGGTCCTGTTGCATCCTGAAAGCCTTACTTAATAGCATACTCTGTGCAAAAACAACCTTCGTCAGAAAACACCTTCGTTGTTAAAACAATGAAAAGGCCGAAGAAAAGTTTTTACCTTGAAATTAGAATAGAATAAACTACCGACGATATGCTGTCTTCGGTAGCGGCTGATATCGACCTCAAGCTTCAGGAAACCAATACTCTTCGACAAAGTACTGATAACCTTCGCTCCAGTTAGGTCTCGGAGGCAACCTAAGCTTTCATCATCAATACCACCGAAGAGCAGCGCTCCTGGTTTGTAACCACAAGATATAGCATAATCTCTCAGCTCTTCCTTCTCAGCTTTAGATAACTCCTGACCAATTATGTTTTGAAAATCAAAGTCCTTCTCCTCCGAAGTATCTTTGACAGTCTCCTTCTCTTTTCTAGGCACTGTGGCTAGGGTCTCTTCGGTGGCTGTAGCAGTTTCTTCTGCGGCCATATTCAGAAGCATTTTATCAATATCAGAAAACGTGCTCTCTAGATTTGTATCTTCGGCCGTTGCGGCTTCGGCAGTTCCAGCTTCGGTGGTTGCAGCTTCGGCAGCCGAAGGGCTCTCGACAGTTGGTGTTTTTGACGCTGAGGCCGGAGGTGGTGTTTCTTCAATCGCTTCAATCACAGTAATAATCCTCTGTTTTTTGGCCTAGCAGATTTCTTCGCTGCCGAAGGCTCCTTCTTCTTCTGTAAAAGCTTCGTCAGATGTGGCCCCAGTGGACTTAGCTTGATAGGCAAGGATTCAGTCATTACCTTTAGAATTTTTTCCACGTCGGTAGCTGAAGGTGTTGAAGGAATCTCTTCCTCTATATCAGTCGCTTTTTGCTTCAGAGCCGCAACTTTCCTTTTCTTTGGAGCAACTACCTTCGGCTCAGGGCTCGATTTTCTCCTCTTCAGAGTTTCTTCATCCTCTTTCACCATTCTAGCAGCTTGTCTGCCCAAAACGCTAACAATTCTTTTTCTTTTTTGCCCTTCGGCACCCTTGTTCAATCGCTCATAGTCAGGATATTCAAAATTCAGGGCATCCATCACTCGATTCAACCTTCTCTTTGGTTGGGTGCCGAAGGCTATAGTCATCAGTTCATCTTCTTTTTTCGTATAATTGCCCAGGATTTCGTTGCACATAACTTCAATTGTGTCCAACCATTCTTGGCAGGGTTCTTTGAAGTGTTTCTTGAACTTAAAATGATAGGGCAGCCGAACGAGTTCATTCTTCTTCTTCTCTCCTTTAAGCTTTAGCATACCCCATTCCTTCAACGTTGGGAATACCCTGTTGGCTAAGTATTCCTGAACTAAATCCCTAGTACCAATATGTTCAGACAACTCTAAACTCACCCACAGCATCTAGGCATGATGCCCCCGGCGTCATGTTGCACTGAGGCCTAGTCAACCCGAAGGTTAGCTCAAGCGGGCTCTAAACTAACTTCTCCTTTTTCTCATCAATCTTAACATAAAATCATTCAGTTTTCCAACCGGTTGGCCACTTAGTGCGGTAGCTGACCACCGGTGTCTTCATGTCTTTGCGGTAAGCAAAATTGTAGTAGCCAAAGTTCTCGTGCAGTCCATCTTCTCTAGCCTTCGTCTGATAGTGAAGTTCATGTACTCGGCAGAAGGCTTCGGCAAGTGGTTCCACTCCTTGGATTCGAAGAGCGCAGATAAAGACGCTGAGCTGAACGATAGTGTTCGGAGTCAGCTGATGAAGATAAATCTCAAAATTTTCTAAAACATCTGCAATCATTCCGTGCAGAGGAAACCTCAACCCTGCTTTGAAGAAGCTCTTAAAAATTACCACCTCATTATTTTCTGGCTTCGGGATGGTCTCTTCTCCGCCAAAACGAATCAACTTCTTCTCGGCTTCCCCGAAGTAGCGTAGTTTTGTCATCATCGGCATATCAGCTTCGGAGACAGTCGACTTCCCAAAATCCAAGTGGCTGGGTTTGTATGGCATAGCGGTGTTGTAATCTATCTCCTCTTCACCAACATCACCCTCTTCAATATCTGCCTGCTCAGATTCAGCAGCAGGTGCACCTTCGTCAGAGGCGCCCTCTGGCACAACCAGTCCCGACTGCCTCATAACTTCAGAGATTGGGGCAGTTTCATCAGCTTCGGTTTCCTCTCCGTCGCGTGTAACCCTAGCTGTTGAGCGCACCCTAGCCATCTGATGTTGAATTTCTTTTGTTTTGATGAGTTGGTTATTTTTTATCTTTGCCAAAGCTCCCTCTTGTGACGAAGCTAAAGCAAAGCGATGCCTTGATTGAGAATATGGTGAATAAGCTTCGGCTGTGGTCAATTTTTTCGGCAGCACAACAGTGCAATAGCAGTAAATGCTGTGGTAACTTCACACCTACTCGTCTGTTTATATAGTGCTGCAGGTGGGAAGGTAAATCGTCAAGCCGCTTGCACCCGCTGAACAGTTGCCTACACCCACTGAGCGGTGGACCATAGTGCGCGAGAAGGCGAACCACCAGATCGCGCATACCCGTCGTATGGTGGGACCACCTTACACTCGGAATATTTAAATCGTTTCTCGGCAACGAGCTCAGGGAAGGTGTTTTTCGGACCTTCGGCATTCCGAAGCCTAAGAGAATTTTTCACCGGTCGAGCCCGTTACGAAAAATGACCTAGCACCATGAAGGGGCTACTATTGGGGGTCTGCTTCGTCGCCGAAGGTCCCATGAGAAGAAATACCTTTGGAAGATTGACACAGAGGCGAAGCCGAAGCTACCAATTAGAGAGCTTCGGAGTATACTTCCAGATGCACCGACTTAAAGATGAAATGACCGATCGACCCATGATAACTTGTATTATGATTGTAATCATTTGTAAAGGGCATGAATGTAATTTCTCACAGGCTGTGTCCTATGCTTATAAATAGATGAACAGTACCCCTGTACTGTTCACGCTGTCTTATCCTCGCTTGTGCACCACAAT
Source organism: Zea luxurians (assembly GCA_029449295.1). Taxonomy (NCBI): domain Eukaryota; kingdom Viridiplantae; phylum Streptophyta; class Magnoliopsida; order Poales; family Poaceae; genus Zea; species Zea luxurians. The sequence goes on along the minus strand of JAOPSE010000030.1, from coordinate 36,612,795 downwards.
TGGATTTTTATCTTCTGTCAAACCAAAGGTACAAATGTAATTAAATATTGTTTTTATCTATCCAAGTTTATATAATGAAGATATGTTAATGATGTTATATGATTATTCATGTTATCTTTCATGTTTCATATACTTCGTCTTTCATTAACATATACCGTGATCATGAAGGTACGTCCTTCATGACCTTCGTATGAAAATCGTTATATCCTAAGGGAAATAATGCTTTGAAGGACGAAGGACATTAACATTTAATACTTTCTGTTGCCTTGTTCTTAACTCATAGCATTTGAGAACAAGTCCCCAACATAGGGTTTCCCCAAGAAAACTGCAAGAAGAGATGGGGTAGAACATCTCCTTGATCCTCTCTTCCTCTTCAATTCAACGTGCTCCTCCTCTTCTCGATCCTTGCTGCGTGGGGGGAGATCTAGAGGGAGGAGGAAGTCGTGGAGAGGGTAGAGGGTGGCTGCAAATGGGGAGGAGAGGAAGAGGGAGTGGCGGCTGCAACAATTGGGGAGAGGGAGAGGGGGTCGGCTTTTGGGGAGGAGAGGGGGGCTCCCATCCATCGGATCGAGATCAATGGCCCGAACTCGCTCTCCCATCTGAGCTCCTGACCCCAGCGAAAAAAATGCCAAAAGATCTACTGTTTCCCTAAGGAATGCCTCCTGAAACTTCAAACCCCAATGCCACAGAACATGAAAGAAAAGAGAAAAAGAAATTTAACTTCTTTTCAGAAAATTAGTGTATCACACATACAACGCAATCATTGGTCGAGGGACGCTCAATGCCTTCGAAGCAATATTTCATCCCGCATACTTATGCATGAAGATACCTTTGGAGCAAGGGCCCATTGCTGTCCATGGAAGTCAAGAAGCTGCCAGAAGGGCTGAAGGGAGTTTGATAGATTCAAAGGCGATCCATAACATAGATGGAGCCGAAGCTTGTCAACAATATAAGCACAAAAGAGAGAAGGCTGCTTCGGCAGATCAGCCGAAGCCTATGCTCTTATGTGAAGATATATCAGATCAAAGGGTACTACTGGGATCTCAGCTATCTGATGAGCAAGAAAAGACTCTGCTAAGATTTTTGTTCAACAACAAAGATGTCTTCGCTTGGACAGCCAATGATCTTTGTGGTGTCAACAGAGATGTCATTGAACATTCACTTAATGTGGATCCATCTTTCAGGCCAAGGAAACAAAGACTTTAGAAGATGCCTGAGGATAAAGCTGAAGGTGCTCGGAACGAAGTAAAGAGACTTCTCAGTGCTGGTGTTATCAGAGAAGTAGATCCAGAATGGCTAGCCAACATTGTTATGGTGAAGAAGGCTAATGGCAAATGGAGAATGTGTATTGATTTCACAGATCTCAACAAAGCATGTCCAATAGGCAGGAATGTGCTGACTTATGTTGATGACATCATAGTAAAAAGCACGAAGCAAGAGAATCATATTGCTGACTTGCAAGAGACATTTGCCAATTTTAGGCAAGCTGGTCTTAAATTAAATCCAGAAAAGTGTGTTTTTGGAGTTAAGAAGGGCAAGTTCCTTGGCTGTCTGGTATCAACGAAGGGAATCGAAGCTAACCCAAATAAGATCAAAGCTATCCTTCGGATGGAGCCGCCAAATTCAAAGAAGGGGGTTCAACAATTGGCAGGAAGGCTGGCATCGTTAAATAGATTTATATCAAGAGCAGCAGAAAGGAATCTGTTGGTGCTGTCTCTCGACAGCAAGGAGATCCAACACGAGTGAATGGAGATGGCAACAGGGCACTCGCGCGTGATGGCAAAAGCTCTGTTAATCTGGCCTCTCACGGGCACTGTGCGGGGGTATTTATAGGTATCCGAGTGCACGACGCCTTGCGTTAAGGACGCATGTGCCCTCAGGTACCTAGTTTATCCCCAGAATATTCCCATAAAGCGGGGTTACAAGCTGTAATTACAAGTATGCCTTTACAAATTAGGCCCATAACACAACTGCGGCCACGCAGGGCCCGTTACAATGGGCCCGACCTCATGTGGGCCTCGGAGCTGACCGAGGCCGCGCCGTAGGGAGGCGTTGCCGCAGGCCTTCGTCTGGTGCCGAATCGAGCGAAGGGTCTCCATGTTGTCCCTGGTGTCGATCAAGCGAAGGGTGTCCCTGCCTGCTTTGCCTGTCAGGGCAGGGGCTAAGCGGTGGAGACTTCGGGCGAAGGGTGGCGTTTCTGCCTTCGCTCCAACATTTGCCCTCCGAGGGACCAGTTCGACAAAGTCACCTGGTGCCGAAGACGTCGCTAGATGGCGGAGACGCTGCCCTCGCTCGAAGTGGTTCCGCGGGGGTTTTTGATGTGACCGTTGATGGACATCGTACTGTTGGACTGCGGGTTTTCCGAAGCGTCGCGCCCTGTGGGATTGCGAGTTTCCCGAGGAGCCGCGCCCTGCCTATAAAGGGGGGCGGGGGACGGCGCTGTTTGCACTTTGCCTTCCGCGCTCCGTGAAAACCCTAGCCGCCCGCCGTCTTTCTGCTCCTCTTCTTCTACTGCTCGCTTTGCTCGTCGGAGATCTGGCTCGAGTGAAGCAGACCGCCCGCCGCCGCCGACGGTACGTAGCAATGCCATCCTCTTCTTCTTCCGCCGACGCCACGCCGCCGGCCGCCGCCTCGTCTGAGGAGACGTTGAGTAGCGTGATGGTGGAGGAGCTGCGCGCCGGCGACTCTGTTGATTTTGGTGTGTCGCGGATGACGTCGGCCCGCGTCGAAGAGATGCAGCGCTTGGGCTACTTTGGCGGCGGAGTCGCTCGTGCTCCGGGGACGGAGGAAGTCCCCGAGCCGGAGGGTGAGTTGGTTGTTTTCGAGGCGTTCTTCGTCGCCGGTCTCCGCTTGCCTGCGCACCGGTTTGTTGGCGAAGTCCTGCGTAGATTCAACGTTCAAATTCATCAGCTGACACCGAACGCCGTGGTGGCGCTGGCGAAGTATGTCTGGGCGACGACTTCGTACGGCGGACAGCCGTCGGTTGAAGTTTTTGCGAAGAACTACTGCTTGCATTGGCAGAAGAGGGTGATTGAGGACGGAGTTGCCCAGTTTGGGTCGTGCACATTCACGCCGAAGACCGGCAAGACCACAATGCCAGTAGTGGAGTTGGTTCCGTGCGCCCGCAACAAGTGGGGCAATTGGAATGAATTTTGGTTTTACGTTGCTGAGGCTACTGTCGAAGGCCATGAAGGACTGCCCGTGTCTGAGATGTGCTCTCACTATTACTCTGCGTATCCGCCTTTTGAAGTGGCAGAAGAGGATGCAGACGAAGGGGCCCTTCGATGCGCCGCCGGCCAGAGCAGTGGTCGTGATTTAGTTGAAGAGTTTGTGGCGTACGGGGTCTGGCCCTTGGCGCACGGCTGGGCGTTGGGCGAAGTGTGCCCTCGCCAGATGCCTTTTCACGGAGGAAGGGTGGTGCGAAGTCCTGCCTTTGCACTGAATTTGCGAAACCGTGACCCGGCCGCCTTTGTGCGTGATGCGGAGGACTTGGCGGTGCGACTCGTGGGGCGGTACGTGGCGAGGACGGAAGGCCAGCGCAGCTTTGATATTCGCGGGTCAAATGAACGTTTGAACAGGGTCTTCGAATTGAATCAATTGCCGTACGACGGCTACCCTGGTCAAGACGAAGCGGACCGCCGTGGGAAGAAGCCGGCGGTGGAGACTGGAGGCGACCCTGCGCTGACGGCCGCCCCCTCCTCAAAAAAGAGAAAATTAGGTACTGCGATGGGAGGAATCGGGGTGTCTGATAGTTTTGCTAGGGAGTTAATGAGGACGTGTGCGGCCCCGGGGGAGAGGATGTCTTCGCCCGAGCTCCGGGAGTCTTCGGCTCGGATGTTGAGGGTTACCGGGGGCTGCTGGCCTAGAAATGTTCCTGTCCCCTGCGCGGCTGAGGAAGACTGTTTTACATCTCGTATGGTTCGTCAGTGGAGGGTTTTTCCTTACGGGCGAAATATCGGTGCTGTTGTGTGGGCAGTGATGGACAAGGATCGCCAAGGGGCGGCGCAAAAACGCCAGGCAACCGTAAGGATTCACGACGCCCGGCCGAAAAGGCAACGGGGAACGGCGAAGGCTGCGGCCTCCAGCGGAGGCAAACCGCCGCTGGCGGCGAAGGCGGGCGCCTCTGCGCCCAGCAAGGCGCCGGAGACAACGGCGGGCGCCGGAGTCTCCAAGCCGACGAAGGTGGTGCCGCCGGCCAGCGGAGTGGCGGAGGCTGCGAAGGCGGCCCGAGCGTTGCCGCCGCCGGGCAAGCGCGTTGCCGACTTCGGCACCGACATTAGCGTGGACGATTATCTTGGGGGTAAGTCACCCGGCCGCTTTTTTTTTTGATCATTGATGCGCTGCAGGGTCGGACGAGGGCCGGCTTGCTATAGCTGTGCCTGCCGGGGCAATCGCGACGGCTGCGCTGTCGTCGAAGGCGAAGGGCGGGACCCTTGGCGCCGGAGGCGAGGTGTCGGTCCTCGCGTTGGTCAGAGACGAGGCTGGCGCGGCGACCCGCCGGCTGAAGGGAGTGATGGAGGCGCTGAGTCAGGCGACGGAGGCGCTGAGTCAGGTCCGCCGAGCTTTTTTTTTTTTTACGGCCATGGCCTTACGTGTTCTCTGCAGGTGGCGGACTTCACCAGCCGTACTGCGTCGGGGGCACTTACGGCAGCCTTATCTGCCGAAGTCGAGAGACTTCGGACGCAACATGCTGACGCTGTCCGTGAGAAGTCTGCCTCCGACAGCAAGTGTCGTAAACTGGCGGACAAGGTGGCCGCCCTGGAGGAGGAAAAGGCTGACCTCCGGCGCCAGCTGGCGGGGGAGAGGAGGGAGACCAACGAGGCCATCGCCAAGGAGCAGGCCGCGCAGGCGGAGGCTAGGCTGGCACGGGCGGAAGCCAATCTTGCCAAGGATCTCGCCGAAGACCTGCGGGGGCGGCTCACCGCTCTGGAGAGCCGCGCGAAGGGGGCCGAAGCCGCGGTGCGAACGGAGGCCGAACGGACGCGCACACAGCTTATGGCCACATATCGCGAGCTGGGTGCGCGGACCGGTGACTTCGTGGTGCCGGAGCGAGAGGCCGGGCTTCGCTGTTTGGAATGGGTGCAAGAGGAGCTGCAGGAGCTCCCCACTGTCCTGGGGGGGTTAATGTCGTTCGCCTCCCTGGTCACCTGCGAGGGGGCGATGAACGCACTCTCTCGCGAAGGGTGCCGGCACTATGAGGCCTTCGACCAGGCAGATGAAGATTTTGGGCGAGACATCTATAAGGTCGAAGACCCCGTGGTGAAGGAGTCCGCCGGCGCCCTCTATGACCGGATGTGGGGTCTGTATGGTGGTGAAGTGGTCAGGGAGCGGGCCGAGGCTGCGAGGGCTCAGGTAACGTTGTCGTTTGTTTGGCGTTTGCTGGGTGTGGTCTGTGCGTGTGTTTGCTGACTTTTTGTATGTTTTGTTTTAGGCGGAGCGAGGCGAGCGGGTGGACGATTTCGGAGCACTGAACGACGCCCTGCCTGACCCGGAGCCGGCCCCGGAGACTATGGAAGACGCACCAGGCGCCCCCACATCTGCTGCGACAGTTGAAGACCTGCCCATGAAGGTGGCCGAAGGCGCTCCCGATGCCCTCGCAGCAGCTGCGCCGACCGTCGAAGATCCGACGGCGGAGGCGGTGGAAACAATGGCGGGAGTGGCGGCGGAGACAACGGCGGAGGCACCCGCCGCGTCAGGGCCCTCGCAGGTGGCATAGTGGTTGTTTAGGGTTAGGGAATTTTGGATGTTTGTACTGAACTTTGGTTGCTGCGCAGGTTCAAGATTTTGGGCCTGCGCACGCAACCACTGCTACTGAGTTTTTGGCGGCCTCGACCGCGGAAGGTGGTAATCAATATAGTGGGTCTGCATCTGAGTTTTTTGACTTTGCTGACTCCGGGAGCTCGGTTGAGTGGACTGAGGAGTCGTCGGAGGAGAATTTGGATTATTTTACGGCCTTGGACGTGGCTGCGGCGGAGGCCTCGCCACACGCCGCGGACGCGTCGAACGTGCCAGGCCCTAGCGCCGGGCGCCGTCGACGAAGGGCGGTTGCAAAACGTAGGGTTAGCGCGGAGGAGCGGGCTTTGCTTCGTGTGAGTGGGGCTGGTCGGCAGGAACTGTTCTCTCTGCCGACCGCCGAGAGTGTAGGTGAGGGGGAACTGCGAAGGCTTTTTGCGGGTGAGGAGCTCAGGATAATGTTATTTAATTATAGGGAGATGGGAATTATTCCTAAGGTTGAGCCGATGTAGAGTGTGGTGCCCTCGCTTGCGTATGTAGAGGCTTGTATGATGGAATTGTGTGCCCTCGCGTGCATGTGTGTGAAGGCGTTTTGTACTAACTGATTCGTTCGGCTGCGCTGTGCTTGCTTGATTATAATTGGTCTTGGCGTGAATGTTTCGATGCTGTCGTTTCGGCCGTTGTTGTGCTGGTCCAGGTGTACCCTTTAGTGTCTTCTGCACAGATAGTCTTCGGTTTTTTCGCACTTGTTGTGTTAAACCGGCTGTACCCTTAGGCGACTTCCGCGCGGATAGTCTTCGCGATAGACTTAGATTTTTTCCGGCTGCACCCTTAGGCGACTTCTGCGCGGATAGTCTTCGCGATAGACTTAGATTTTTTTCCGGCTGCACCCTTAGGCGACTTCTGCGCGGATAGTCTTCGCGATAGACTTAGATTTTTTCTGCACTTGTTGTGCTAATCCGGCTGCACCCGTAGGCGACTTCGGCGCGGATAGTCTTCGCGATAGACTTAGATTTTTTCCCGGCTGCACCCTTAGGCGACTTCTGCACGGATAGTCTTTGCGATAGACTTAGATTTTTTCTGCACTTGTTGTGCTAATCCGGCTGCACCCGTAGGCGACTTCGGCGCGGATAATCTTCGCGATAGACTTAGATTTTTTCCCGGCTGCACCCTTAGGCGACTTCTGCACGGATAGCCTTCGCGATAGACTTAGATTTTTTCTGCACTTGTTGTGCTAATCCGGCTGCACCCTTAGGCGACTTCTGCGCGGATTTGTCGCACGCGAGGGTAGCTAGCGCTTAGCCTCGCGGTGACCTCGTGGTGGTCGAATGTCGAAGACCGTCATCGCGGTCTTTTTCGACGCATGTCTTTTTGCGGGGGATTTTTTACGCATATATTACATGGCTCCGCCTCGTTAAAAACCTCACCCCCCGGGAGGAAAAGAGTGCGGGCCGGTGCAAGATTGTTTTTGCGAATTACAAGGGCGAAGACAGCCCTGAGGAATCAAACAAAAAATTTGCGGAGGTTGTCAATGTTCCAGGAATGCTCCAGGTCCTCGCCGGTTGGCGTTGTGAGCCTGTATGCGCTGGGGGAAGCCTTTGTCTTGACGATGAAAGGGCCCTCCCACTTGGGCTCCAGCTTGCCCTTTGACTCCGTCCGAGCTGTCCGAATGAGCACGAGGTCCCCCTCGCTGAACTCCCTCGGGGTGACTGAGTGGTCGCGCCATGCTTTGGTCTGGGCTTGATACTTGTTCAGGGCCTGTAGGGCGAAGACACGGTCTCCGTCGATGAGATCCTTTGAAGTTGGCTCGTCCACATCTGGGACGGCTGACGGGACTGTTCGCGGGGACCCGTGCTTTATTTCCTGCGGGGTCATGGCCTCCGATCCGTATAACAGACGGAAGGGAGTAAACCCGGTTGCCCTGCACTCAGTCGTGTTTAGTGCCCAGACTGCCTCAGGTAAGAAATCGCTCCATCTGCCCTTTTTTTCATCGAGGAGCATTTTTTTGATAGCTGTGAAGATTTTTCCGTTGGCGCGCTCCACGACCCCGTTGGACTGCGGATGATAGACTGAGGCGAAGGCAAGCTTGGTGCCAATGGAGAAACAAAAATCCTTGAAGTCTTGGTTATCAAACTGTTTGCCGTTGTCGACCGTTAACTCGGATGGTACTCCGAAACGGCAAACGATGTTCTGCCAGAAGAATTTTTGGGCAGTCTTCGATGTTATTGCGGAGACAGCCCGTGCCTCGATCCATTTGGTGAAGTACTCGACCGCGACGAAGGCGAACTTGAGGTTCCCCTGAGCGGTGGGCAGGGGTCCAACAATGTCGAGACCCCAGCGCTGCAGAGGCCATGTGTGGGCGATCAGCTTGGTGTACTGCGAAGGGCCGCCTGACCGAGGAGAGAACTTCTGGCAGGCTTCGCAGGACCGAGTGACCCGATTCGCGGCGCAAATCATTGCTGGCCAGTAAAAACCCTGGCGTATCACCTTAGCAGCTAGGGCCCTTGGCCCCGCGTGCGAGCCGCACGTGCCACTGTGGACTTCACGTAGGACCTGCATGCCTTCGGCCTCGGTGACGCACTTAAGCATTGGTTGGCTGACCCCTTTTTGTAGAGTTGGCCTTCAATCAGAGCGAAGTCCCGGCTTCGATGTCTGAGGCGCTTGGCCTCACTGATGTCGGCTGGGTGGTAAAACCCCTGCAGGAACAGGGTAATGGGTGCTCGCCAGTCTTCGGTCATGATGAGGTTGACTGTACGGTGGCCCTCGCTGTCATTGGTTATTTGGAGCCCTTCGGGGCTCCGGACTGCTGGCGTGCCGATAACGTGGAAGAACACGTCGGAGGGCAGAGTTTCGCCCCTGGCCGCGGCCTTGGCCAATGCGTCGGCCTCCTCATTCTTGGCCCGGTCCACATGCTGCACGGTGAACCCCTTGAACTGCCTCTCGAGACTTCGGATGGCCGCGAGGTACTGCATGAGCGCGGGGTCCTTGGCTGCATAGTCTTTGTCGACCTGGCCGGCAACTACCTTGGAGTCTGTTTTGATGATGCAAGTGGTGACTCCGAGAGCCCTCAGCTTGCGGAGGCCGAGGATGACTGCTTCGTATTCTGCTATGTTATTTGTGCACCTGTCGGATTCCAGATTGAAGCTGAGTCGTGCTGCATATCTGTGCCTGACCCCGACTGGTGATGTTATGATTGCAGCGACGCCTGCCCCCGCATGGCACCATGCGCCGTCGCAATGGATCGTCCAGACCTTCTCTGTGGTCGGGTCCGGCTGTGTTACTGGCCCGGTCCAGTCGACGACGAAGTCTGCCAGGACTTGCGATTTGATGGCTGTCCTGGGCTCGAAGCTGATGTGGTAGCCGGAGAGTTCGGCTGCCCACTTGGCGATCCTCACCGATGCCTCCGGGTTTCTAAACAGTTCGCCGAGCCCCCTATCTGAGGTGACGCGGACCTTGAATGCTTCAAAATAATGGCGCAGCTTGCGCGAGGACATAACGACTGCGTAGGCGATCTTCTCCAGCTCTGTCATGTTGCATTTGGACAGAGTCAGGACCTCGGAGACGTAATAAACAGGGCACTGTCTGACAGCGCCTTCGACTGTCTGCTCCTGCACTAGTGCCGCGCTGACCGCGTGCGGCGAAGCCGCGACATAGAGCAATAAGGGGAGCGAGGAGTCGGGGCTCGTGAGGGTGGCCAGCTCCGTTAAGTACTGCTTTAATGAGGCGAAGGCCGCTGCTTGCTCCGGCCCCCAGGCGAAGTCTTTTGCGCCGCGGAGAGTTTTGAGGAAAGGAAGACTTCGCTCGGCCGACTTGGAAATGAATCTGTTGAGAGCAGCCAATCTGCCTGTCAGACGCTGGACATCCCTGGTGGACTGCGGAGGCGACATGTCGATGATGGCCTGGATCTTGGTTGGGTTGGCCTCGATGCCGCGGTGCGACACCAGGTAGCCCAATATCTTGCCTTGGCGAACACCGAAAACGCACTTTTCCGGGTTTAAGCGGAGTCGTGCGTCTCGCATGTTTGCGAATGTCTCGGCCAGGTCGGCGAGGTGGTCCTCCTTATTTTTGCTGGCGACGACGATGTCGTCCACATATGTAAATATATTTCTGCCGACCTGCCCCTCGAGTACTGTTTTGGTGAGTCTGGAGAAGGTGGACCCGGCGTTCTTGAGACCCTCCGGCATTCTGATGAAGCAATAAGTGCCGAAGGGTGTTATAAAGCTGGTGCTGGCCTTGTCTTCCTCCTTCATGTATATCTGGTGATAGCCGGAGAAGCAGTCGAGGAGAGACATGACCTCGCATCCGGCCGCGCTATCGACTATTTTGTCGATCCGTGGCAACGGGAAATTGTCTTTTGGGCAGGCCTTATTGAGACTGGTGAAGTCTATGCACATCCGCCATTTCCCGCTTTTTTTCTGCACCATTACAACATTGGAGAGCCATGTGGGGTAAGCCACTGGCTCAATGAATTTAGCCTCTAGGAGGCGGTGCACCTCCGCCTTGGCGGCCTCTGTTTTTTCATCGGACATTTTGCGAAGCTTTTGCTTTCTTGGTCGCACCGAGGGGTCGATCCCCAGATTGTGCTCGATTATGGATCGGCTGACTCCGACCAGGTCGAGGGCGGACCAGGCGAAGACATCTTTATTCTTGGCCAGGCAGCAGAGAAGCTTCTCTTCTTCATGCGAAGTAAGGTCTTCGCTGATAGTGACTGTCTGCTTGGGCGTGGCCTGATCGAGGGGGACAGTCTTGGTCCCATCCTGACTCTGCAACTGAGCCTTGTCGTGGTGCTTGTCAGTTGGGCTGGCGGGCGCAGGGACCTCGCACTGTGTCGTGAGACAGTGCACGTTCCTCTGACCAGGCACGAAGTCCCGCTCTATGTTGCGCGCAGCTTGCTGGTTACCGCGGACTGTGATTACGCCTAGAGGGCCTGGTATCTTCATGCACAAATACAGTCCGTGGATGGCAGCTTCAAACTTATTGATGGAGCCCTGACCCATGATGGCGTTGTATGGATATACCATATCCACAATGTCAAAAGTCACTTGCTCGCTTCGGGCATTGGGTGCTACACCGAAGGAGAGGGGCAACTCTATTTTGCCGACGGGGAAGGTGCCTTTGCCGCCGAAGCCATACAACGGGTTGTCCGAAGGCTTGAGCAGGCTGTGGCTGATGCCCATGCGATCGAAGGCATGGAGGAAGATGATGTCCGCCTGGCTACCGTTGTCAACGAGGACCTTGTGTAGGTCCCAGCCTGCCACGCTGCAATTGATGACCATGGCATCGCAGTGGGGGGCGCTACGCAAGTCGATGTCCCGTGCGTCGAAGGTGAGCGGTATGTGGGACCACTTCGTCTGCACAACTGGGCCCATGACAGCGACATGGTTTATGCTACGGTAGTGGTCCCGCTTCTGCCGCTTGGTGTCGAAGTCGGTGCTGGACCCCCCAGTTATCATATGAATGACTCCGCGATAAGGTTGATCGGCGAAGTCTTCCTGTTTTGGGGCGTGGGGGATGTTTTGTTGTTGCTGGTGTGGTGGTGGAGGCGGAGGATGTACGATTTGTACTTCCTGATGATGTTGGTAAGCGTGGTGCGGTGGATGCGGGGCGGGAGCGTGGATATATGGTGGAGGGGGTGGCTGGTAATTATGCGCGACAATTCTGGGGTTGTCGGCTGGCTGCGCCCTCGCCATTCTGTCCCTGGTGGCCTTTACTTCGGGGCAGTCTTTAGTTTGGTGGGCGCAGTCTTCGCCATGGAAAAGGCAGTAAAATCGGCGCGGCGGAGGGGGTGGCTGCGCACGCCCTCGGCCCCTGCCGCGAGTCCCACTTCCGCGGCCCTGGGGGGGATATTCCTGGCGACGAAGGGGGTCAGCGGCCGGCTGCTGGTTGGCGATGTTGTGCACTTGCTGCTGACCGCGGCCATCCCGACCGGAGTCTGGCTGCGGAGTCCTTGTCCACGTGCGGCTGGACTGCGGAGCATCTTTTGGCTTCCGCTGGGACTCAATCTTGCGCTGGTGGAGCTCCTCGGATCTGGCGTACTTTTCAAACAGCTGGTATAACTCTTGGAGGTTCTTGGGCGGGTCCCTGATGCAATGGCTGTAAAGGACGCCAGCGCGAAGACCACTGATAGCATAGTGGATGGCAATCTGGTCATCGACTGAGGGTAGCTATGACTTGAGTGTCAAGAATTTGCGGTAATATTCCCTCAGGGTCTCCTTCTCTAGCTGCTTGCAGAGCGAGAGCTCGGCCAGGGCGTCGGTGTCCGGGCGGTACCCCTGGAAGTTGAGGAGGAACTTGTCCCGGAGACTTCTCCAGGAATCGATGGACAGCGGGGGCAACCTGGTGAACCAGGTGAGCGCGGGGCCCTCGAGGGCGATGATGAAGGACTTCGCCATTGTGGCGTCGTCCCCCCCGGACGATGCGACGGCGACCTGGTAACTCATTATGTATTGAGCCGGGTCGGTGGTGCCGTTGTACTTGGGGTAGGTCCCAGCCCGGAAGTTAGCTGGCCACGGCGTCACTTGCAGGTGAGGCGCCAGGGGGCTTCGCTCATCGAGATAGTTGACCCCTTGGAATGGCGCGGCGTGCTGGAAAGTGAAGTCGCGCTGGGGGAAATGCGGGTCCTCCGGTTGCGCGCGGTGCTGCAGGGGTGGCCCATGCTGCAGGCCAGGGTGGCCTTCACGCGTGTCTTCGTATTGTGCGCGCTGCTGGAGGGATGACTCGTGCCGCGGGCTGAGGTGGCCTTCGCGCTGCATCAGCGCGATCTCCCGCTCGAGTTCCTGGGCCTTGTGCTCTTCGTCGCGTATCATCTGCCGCACCTTGGCAAGTGCGGACACACGCTGGCGCTTGGCCTCCAGTATCTCCTTCTGCCTCTGGAGGTTGCGGTTCTTGAGGCGCAGGGCGCGCAGCTGTAGCTGTTCTTCTGCTGAGATGCCGAGGACCTCACCGTCCTCGGCGAGATCCGCGCCCTCTGGTGGAGCGATGTCTGAGGGAGGTGCGAAGCCTGAGGGTTGTCCCTCAGGGTCGCAGGTGCGGAGGGTGTCGTCTTCAGTGGCCTCTTGGTGGGTGGATTGGGTGAGGGCGAGGGCCTTGCCCTTTCTTGCGGCGAGCAGTGCTGCCTTCGCAGCCTCGTCAGCCTTCGGGTTAGCTCTCTTGGGTGCCATCGCGGGTGGTTGTCTCGTAGCACGAACGGTGGGCGCCAAATGTTGGTGCTGTCTCTCGACAGCAAGGAGATCCAACACGAGTGAATGGAGATGGCAACAGGGCACTCGCGCGTGATGGCAAAAGCTCTGTTAATCTGGCCTCTCACGGGCACTGTGCGGGGGTATTTATAGGTATCCGAGTGCACGGCGCCTTGCGTTAAGGACGCATGTGCCCTCAGGTACCTAGTTTATCCCCAGAATATTCCCATAAAGCGGGGTTACAAGCTGTAATTACAAGTATGCCTTTACAAATTAGGCCCGTAACACAACTGCGGCCACGCAGGGCCCGTTACAATGGGCCCGACCTCATGTGGGCCTCGGAGCTGACCGAGGCCGCGCCGTAGGGAGGCGTTGCCCCAGGCCTTCGTCTGGTGCCGAATCGAGCGAAGGGTCTCCATGTTGTCCCTGGTGTCGATCAAGCGAAGGGTGTCCCTGCCTGCTTTGCCTGTCAGGGCAGGGGCTAAGCGGTGGAGACTTCGGGCGAAGGGTGGCGTTTCTGCCTTCGCTCCAACAGAATCTACCATTCTTTGAAATACTAAAGTCAGCCGAAATTTTCCAATGGGGTCCGGCTCAGCAAAAGGCTTTCGAAGAATCAAAGCAATACTTGATAGACTTAACAACTCTAACTCCACCTTCGCCAGGGGCTCCGTTACTCCTATATGTAGCAGCCTCCCACTCTGCAGACAGTGCGGTGCTTGTACAGGAGAAGCAAGATGGCCAACTCAAAAGACAAGCACCGGTATATTTCTTCTCCGAAGTTCAAAGCTTATCAAAAAAAATTATATAGAATTGGAGAAGGTATTATATGCTATGTTGATGGCCTCCAGGAAGCTTCGGCATTATTTTCAAGCATATCATATAATTGTTCCTTCATCACAACCTCTGAAGGACATAATGAGGAATAGAGAAGCTACTGGAAGGATCGGAAAATGGGCTGTTGAGCTCAATGAATTCACTATTGATTATGTACATAGATCCTCAATTCAGTCCCAGGTGTTAGCGGATTTCATTGCTGATTGGACACCAGGGGCCCAGGGAGAAGAAGTAACAAAGGACGCCGAAGCCTGGACAGTCTTCTGTGATGGTTCTTGGGGAACCTTTGGCGCAGGAGCGGCTGCTGTTCTAGTAGTGCCCTCTGAAGTTAGAACATGCTATGAAGCAAGGTTGGACTTTAGTTGTACAAATAATATTGCTGAATATGAAGCTCTTCTATTAGGGCTGCGGAAGCTAAAGGCAATGGGAATAAGAAGGGTGATCCTTAAAACTGACTCCCAAGTCATTTCTGGTCATATAGACAAAAGTAGCAAGGCAAGAGATCCGAAGCTTGAAAAATATTTGGATACAGTCCAAAGATTGGAGGCTTCCTTCGAAGGATTCTCTGTAAAAAATATTCCACGAGGGGAAAATGAGCATGTAGATCTGCTAGCTAAGTCAGCGGCACAGGGGCTCCCTCTACCTTCGGAAGTATTTTTTGAGACAATAAAAGCACCTTCAGTTGAACTTCTGGAGAGAGTAGTGCTTGCAATATCACCTGCACATAGTGAAGATTGGAGGACTGAAATCATATCTTTCCTCCAAGGTAACTGTCTTTCGGGTGACGAAGTTTATAATAAAAGAATGGAAGCAAGGACAAGACCATATGTCATAATAGAAGGGGAGTTATACAAGCATGGATTCTGCTCTCCACTTCTCAAGTGTTTATCGAGAACCGAAGGTACAGAGCTGATGAAGGAAATACATGCAGGTTTGTGTGGATCTCACATTGGGTGCCTTTGCTGGGGAAGGTTTTCATACAAGGATTTTATTGGCCAAAGCCAGCTTCGGATGCAGCAGATCTGGTTCAAAAGTGCGAAAATTGTCAAAAATGTGCAAGAGACCAGAAACAACCTTCATCACTAACCTAAGGGAGCGTAGTGTAAGTTTTCTGCTCAAAAGTCATTCCTAAGGGAAGGTAGAGCCAAAAATTTGATGAACATGAAACAGTCATTCCTATGGGAGCGTAGAGTAAGTTTTCTGCTCAAAAGTCGTTCCAAAGGGAAGGCAAAGCCAAATACCACCGAAATATAAGGTGAAGAAGTTCAAAAGTCTTTCCTAAGGGGATATAGAACTTAAATGCCACCGAAATAGAAGGTGAAGAAGCTCAAAAGTCGTTCCTTAGGGGATGTAGAGCTTAAAAGACTCAAAAGTCGTTCCTAAGGGGATGCAGAGTCTGGGTGTGGTTTCGTGTGTGTGTTCGGGACATTCATTTGCACATTACATTACATAATTCATTGAATTAATACACAATCATGTAGACATTTGTAGGATTGTCATCATCATAACATGAAGCACAAACAGAAATACTTCAACTTTGAAAACAATGCTTTGATGAGCACGAAGAAGCAAGGACATGCTTCGTTGTGTACGAAAAGAAGGGAAGGTGTTTTTCGCCTTCAACTCGAAAGATACAAGTTTCGTCCACAGCAAAGTAATTTATACATGGATGGAAAGGTAAAAATATATTACAAGGTATGGACAAATATACAAAGTAATGTTCAGTTCTCGATTACAATGTCCTTTACAAAGATAATACAAATGCTTCTAAGTTCTATGCAGGCAGGCCTAAAAAATAGCTTCAGCAGCCTTCGAAATGTGCTTCAGACTATCAATCTTCGGCACCACCATCCTGCACACAAACACGTAGTATAAGGTAAAAAGTAATTACAAGAGACGGCAGGCAACAGGTATAAGTTTCATACCGGCTTAAGCAAGCTTCAGGCCTCGTCACTAGCCAAATCTCGCCCACCCTTCGCCCAAATTTGAGTTATAAATCTATTTCCAATACTCCAGGCTTCGCTAGGGATATCAACCAAGTATGTTGGAGATAGACTGAAGGTTGGTTTGTTTACCGTTTTTCCA
Source organism: Zea luxurians (assembly GCA_029449295.1). Lineage (NCBI taxonomy): Eukaryota > Viridiplantae > Streptophyta > Magnoliopsida > Poales > Poaceae > Zea > Zea luxurians. The sequence goes on along the minus strand of JAOPSE010000030.1, from coordinate 36,596,965 downwards.
TGTGTACAACCGGCCTTCATGAATGCTACAGCCATGCTGTGAGAAGCCAGCAGGGCATAGAAGTCACCATGCCCGGCTGTCACTTCATCAAGCGCCTCGACTTTTCCTTCAATGTGTTCAAAGGTGTTTGGAATATCTTCAGCTGAAGGGGTAAACTCTTCGGAGTTGGCTCCAACCGAGTTGAAGACCCTTTTCAATCGTTGTACTCAACGGTTGCCAAAGTTCAAACATATTTTCCGAAGCTCTTTCAAAGTTTGTTGCAGCTTTGTATTTTTGTCAGCTTCAGCTTCGTATTTTTTGTCTGCAAATCTTTTCTTTCTTGTTCGAAGCTCTCTGATTTTTGGAGAAGTTCCTCGTTTAATCTAGCGTTTTCGGCTTGGGCTTCTGCAAGTGAACCCTCCATTGCCTGAAGCAGGAAATCTTTCTTCTCAAGAGAAGCTTCGTAGTCTTTAATTTTATTTTCCAAACCCTCGATTATAATTTCGTTCTTTTTGTCTTCAAGGTCTTGCTGCATCTCAGTGCCTTGCTTAGCAACATACTCTGTAGAAATAAACCTTCATCAGAAAACTTTGCTTCATCACAAGAATAAAAAGAAAATTTTGCTTCATCTTAAAAAAAGAGGAATTTTACCTTGAAGTTGGAATAAAACAAACTGCCGACGATATGTTGTCGCCGGTAGCTGCTAATATCAGCTTCGAGCTTCGGGAAACCGACACTCTTTAGGAGTGTCGATTATCTTTGCCCCGATGCGGTCCCGAATGCATCCTAAGGCACATTCATCGATCCCACCAAAGAGCATGGCTCCTGGCTAGTAGCTACAGGATATACCATACTCCTGTAGCTCCTTCTTTTCAGCCTCGGATAATTCTTGCCCGACCAGGTTCCGAAGGTCGAAGTCTTGTTCTTCCGAAGCAGCATCGACAATCTTCTTTCCTTTGTCAGGCATTGTGGCCATGACCTCCTCTGTAGCCGCAGCTGTCTCTTCCACAGCCATATCCAAGAGCAGTTTATCAATTCTAGAAAGTGTACTCTCAAGGTTGGTGGCTTCGGTAGAGGTATTTATTTCGGCAGTGGCCTCGGCGCTTACAAGAGGTGTTATTTTAGATGCCGAGGCCGATGGTGGCGTACGTTCAATGTCTTGCATTACGGTAACAATTCTTCGCTTTTTCTGCCCATCCGCCTTCTTTGTAGCCGAAGGCTCATCCTTCTTCTGTAAAAGCTTCGTCAGTTCCGGTCCCAGAGGACTTAGCAGCATGATAGGTAGAGAATCAGTCATTACCTTTAAAATTTCTGCAACTTCGGCAGTAGGAGGTGTCGAAGGAGTCTCCTCTTCTACCTCAGTCACCTTCGGCTCTAGAATTTCACCCTTTCTTTTCTTCGAAGCTGCCACCTTCGGCTCAGGAGTGGATTTTCTCTTCTTTAAAACCTTCTCATCCTCCATCACCATTCTAGCAGCTTGTCTATTCAGAACGCTGACAATTCTTTTCCTTTTTACCCCTTTGGCACCCTTGCTGAGCCACTCATAATAAGGGTATTCAAATTTCAGAGCATCCATCACTCGGTTTAACGTTCGTTTTGGCCGGGTGCCGAAGGCTGCCGTCATCAATTGGTCTTCTTTTTTGGTATAGTTTCCCAATATTTCATTACACATAGTTTCAATCATTTCTAGCCATTCTTGGCAAGGCTCCTTGAACTGTTTTTCAAATTTGAAACGATAAGATAATCGAACAAGTTCATGTTTCTTCTTTGTTCCCTTCATCTTCGGCATCCCCCAGCCACATGACATTGGATACGTCCGGTTGGCTAGGTATTCCTGCACCAAGTCCCTGGTGCTGATTTGCTCAGCCACCACCCTGAATTCTACTCCGGCCAACTAGCATGGTGACCCCAGCTGCATGTTGCACAGGGGCCTGGTCATTCCGAAGATTAAGAACAGCGGGCACATGACCATCGTTATCAGTTTCCCCCTCTTCTTATCATCACCCTTAATATAAAGACATTCACCTTTCCAGCTGGTTTACCATTTATGTGGTAACTGAGAACTAGAGCCTTCGTATCCTTGCGATACGCAAAATTTAACAACCAAAATTTTCTTGAAGACCGTCTGCCCTGGCCTTCATCTGGTAGTGCAACTCGTGCACTCAGCAGAAAGCTTCGGCATCTGGGCTCATCCCTTGGCTTCAGAGGGCCCAGATGAAGACGCTAAGCCTAACAATGCCGTTAGGGGTCAATTGATGAAGATATATTTCGAAATTTTTCAAGACTTCCCCTATCATCTCGTTCTGAGGGAATCGCAGTCCTGCTCTGAAGAAACTCTTGAAAACCACTACCTCATCACTCTTCGGTGCTGGGGTGGTTTCTTCTCCGGCAAATCGGACAAGTTCGCTTTCAGCTTCCCCAAAGGAGCCTAGCTTCATCATCATGGGCATGTCAGTTCAGACATAGTAGATTTCTCAAAATCTAGATGGCTGGGTTTTGTTGGGATCAAAATACTATAATCTTCCTCATCTCCATCAATATTTTCTTCTTCAGCAACGGTCTGTTTATCTTCAGCAACAGGAGTACATTCGTCAGTAGTTCCCTCTTTCACAACCAGACCTGATTGTTTCATGACTTCGGAAATTTGTGTTGTCTCAGTGACCTCGGTTTCTTCTCCCTCACGAGACACCCTTGCAGTCGAACGCACTCTGGCCATTTGATGGGTTTCTCACAGTTTTAATGAAGTTAATGGTTGTTTTTGCAGTTTTGACGAAGCTCACTCTTCTGACGAAGTTAACTCTAAATGATGAAGTGCTCGCTTGAGAGCGCAGTGAAAAAAGCTTCGACTATGGTTAATTTTTTTAACAGCACAACAGTGCAATGGCAATGAATGTTGTGGTAACTCTGCACCAACCTGTCTGTTTATATAGTGCTGGAGGTGGGAAGGTGAACCGCCAAATCGCCTGCACTCGCTGAACGGTGGACCACTCGGTGCTTGGAAGGTGAACCGCCAGATCGTCTGTATTCGCGGAACGGTGGACCACCCGACACTTGGATTATTTTAATTGTTTTTGGGCAATGAGCTCAGGGAAGGTGTTTTTCGGACCTTCGGTATTTTGAAGCCTTTGAGATTTTTCGCGGATCGAGCTCGTTATGAAAAACGATCTAGCACCGCGAAGGGGCTACTGTTGGGGGCCTTCTTCTTCGCCGAAGGTTCTCTAAGCAAGAACACCTTCGGCAGGACTATATGCATGCAGACACAACATGAAGGTATATGCCGAAGCTACAATCCAGGGAGCTTCGGCATGATGACACGCCTTGAGACGAAGGGCGTCACCGACTTAAAGAGGAAAAGACCATTCAGTCCATGATAATTTGTGTCATGTTTATAATTAGTTATCAAGGACAAAGATGCAATTTCCACCGGGCTGCGTCCTGTGCCTATAAATAGGTGAACAGTAACCCCATACTATTCACGAGGACTTGTAATCATTGGCACGTCGCTCTTGGATTCTCACCTTCTGTTAAGCCGAAGGTACAAATGTAATTAATATCATTAATGCTTGTTCATGATTATATAATGAGAACACAAATAATCTAATGATTTAATGTGATTATTCATGTTCTTTTCTATGTTTCATATGTTTCTGCTCTCATATGTTTCTACATAATGAAATGATGAAGGTATGTCCTTCATAACCTTCATCTGAAGATCATTATATCCCAAGGGAGATAATGCTTCGAAAGACGAAGGTCTTTAACCATTAACATTTGTGTTGCCTTGTTCTTAACTCATAGCATTTGAGAACAAGTCCCCAACACTTGGCTATTCTCCCAATAGCTTCTTTGTGGTGAACAATATCGCCTATTGGAAATCAAATGACTACTACGACTTTGTGATAGTCAAAGTAGTGCCGGAGCTTGCGAGCGGTTAGAAGTGCCGCGTACAACATCTTTTGAACTTGAGGATACCTTATCTTTGAGGGCCCGAGGACTTCGCTGATGAAGTAAACCGGATGCTGCACTAGGTATGCATGCCCCTCTTCCACCCGCTCGACTACCAACGTGGTGCTTACCACATGAGTTGGGCAGGAGATGTATAGCAGCAAATCTTCTGCCGGCTGACCGGGCGTAGCTCGGCGTGGTGGCTTGAGTCCCGGTGGAGTGGTCAAGAATTTCTTCAGTTTCTCTAGAGCCTCCTGTGCTTCTACGATCCACTGAAATTTGTCCACCTTCTTGAGCAATTTATAGAATGGCATTCCTTTCTCGCCTAGCCTTGATATGAATCTACTTAGCGCTGGCATGCACCCAGTGAGCCTTTGCACCTTTTTTTGTGACCGTGGTGCTTCCATTCTCATGATGGCTTCGATCTTTTCCGGATTTGCTTCCATTCCCCAATGACTGACAATGAAACTGAGTAGCTTTCCGGCTAGCACTCTGAAAACGCACTTTTCCGGGTTTAGTTTCCACCGGTAGCGCCTTAGGCTGTTGAAGACTAATTATAGATCCTCGATGAAGTTTTCCGAGTTTTTCATCTTGATAACTACATCGTCAACATAAGCCTCCACCCGCTTTGCCCAGTGATCGGCTAAGCATGTCTGGATGGCTATCTGGTAAGTCGCTCCAGTGTTCTTGAGGCCAAACGACATGGAGGTGTAGCAGAAAGCTCCAAATGGTGTGATGAAGGCAGTCTTCTCCTCGTCTTCTTTCTCCAGGCTGGTCTGATGATACCCGGAGTAGCAGTCTAGGAAGGAGAGCATAGAGTAGCCTGCGATTGAGTCAACTACCTGATCTATCCTGTGGAGCCCGAAGGGATCCTTCAGGTAATGTTTGTTGAGATCAGTATAGTAGATGCATATGCGCTAATCAACTTTATTCTTTTTGAGTACAAGAACAGGGTTTGCCAGCCACTCAGGGTGTAGCACTTCTCTAATGAATCCTGCCTATAGTAGGCGAGCTAACTCTGCACGAATGGTTTCTCTTTTATCGGGCGTGAAACGACGCAACTTCTGCCAGATCGGTCTTGCCTGAGGATACACTTTAAGTTTGTGCTTGGCCAATTCTCTCGGGACTCCCGGCATGTCTGCAGGCTGCCATGCGAATACATCCCGATTATCTTGCAGGAACTAAACGAGCGCGCTTTCCTATTTGTCATCGAGGCTGGAGCTGATGATGGTAGTCTTGCGTTCATCAGAGAATCCCAAATTAATCCTCTTAGTTTCTTTAGTCGGCGCATAGAGGTCATGGCCTGAGCTACATTTGAGGGGATCGTTAGACTTTCTTCCTCTAGTCCGATGTTTGCCTGTGTGGGAAAAGCTACCGTTGACCAACAGTGAGAGCTGTTTGGATGGCTCCTCGAAAGCACTCCGCGGCGCCATGGAAATCAGCGCGCACGGTGATGATCCCCTGAGGTCCCAGCATCTTCAGTATCATGTAGGGGTAGTGCGGAATAGCCACGAACCTCACCAGTCCTAGCCTTCCGATGATGGCATTGTACCCGCAGTCGAAGCGCGCCACCTCAAACCTCAGGAACTCAGTTCTGTAGTTCTCTAGGGTTCCAATATAAATGTGTCTGAGCGAGTACTCCCCTTCAGTCGGCATGATGCCGAAGAAGGGAGTATCCGACTCAGCGAGGTCTTTGACAGCGATCCCCAGGGCTTGGAACGTCCGAGGGAAGGTGACATTGATGCTGCTTCCCCGTCCACCAATACTTTCTTTACCCGGCTTTCTTGGATCAACGAGTAGCGGGTACTTGCCTGGATGATCAAATTTAAGCCATTGATCAGCTTGGCTGTAGGTTATCGTGTGCTCTAACCACCGGTAAGGAGCTAGGGCACTGGTGGTGGCCACCAGGACCTATCGGTCATTGAGATTTTGTTGCCTTCTGCTTTCCTATGCCCCATGACCTCCGAAGATAACGTTGACCTCCCTGTCAAGGAGCGGGAAAGATCCACCCCTCCCTCTTCCTGCTGCTGAGGCTGCCTGGGCTTGCTAGGCTCTCCTCGTGGCAGGAGAGGTGGTAGTGGTTGGAACAGTCAGTCGTGCCCGACGGAATGTTTGAAGTCCTTGCAGTTCCACAGGGTGTGGCGCATGACCTTGTGGTACGGACACTGGGAGTCGAGGATTTCATCTAGTGTCCGTACTCCTTCGCGAGGTGCGCCGCGTGCCCAAGTGGCAGGCAGCCGCGGTGTGCACCTCCTCGCGAGGCCTCTTCTCCCAGCGCTTGTCCGGCTGCTGGTTCGCATCCCGTCGTGGCCCGGGTGGCACGGATTTCGTGCCCCCGATGAGGTCCTAGGCCCGTTCATCCACAGTGATTTAGATGTCCGCTTCTCGGAACAGTTGTTCGGAGGTGGCTGTCACTTTCTGGAGTATGGCTCGGACAAAGGCCATGTCGTTGGATCCCCGGTAGAAGTCTTCAATGACGGCCGCCTCAGCGACATCAGGGATGTGGTTCCTCATTGTTTGAAATCTTTTGAGGAACGACTGGAGGGTCTCATCATTCTAGCGCCTGATGGATTTGAGGTCCCATGGCTGCGCCTGCTTGTTAGAGAGAGACAGGAAATTGGCGATGAAGCGACGACTGAAGTCGCTCCAATCGTCGATGTAGTGCTGAGGTAGATGCCGGAGCCAGTGCAGCATGTCTTGCCCTATGACAATGGGCAAATATGCCGTCATGACGTCTTCCGTTGCCCTAGCTGCCTGGGCGGCAGTCGTGTAGACGACCAACCAGTCTCCCGAGTCTTGCTTAGGCTCATACTTGTCGACATTAGAGACCTTGAAGTTGGGAGGCCATTGGATGGCCCGGAGACGCAGAGTGAGCGCGGAGACTCCATATGCGTCCTCCTGCCAGTGTTCGTGTCGTCGGTCCCGGGGAGGGGAGTCAATAGCTGGTCGTCTCGACCATCCCCGGAACGGCTCACTGGTTGAGGCTGCCACCGACTCAACTTGGGTGGCACGACTCTGTGCTGGTATGCCGTGATCCCGGTCGTACTCCTCCTGTCGCCTTATCTCATTTTCATGATGCCGTTCACGCGAGGCGTTGATGGAGCTCCACGCGTCTCGTCGGCTATTGATGGCATGACGAAGGTCGTTCGCGGGATGAGCGAGGGGTAGAAGGTGATTAGCTGCATGAGTAAGCAGCCGCCGGTAGTCTTCCACATCTGGGGTATGTGGAAGACCGTCAGCTATCTGTGTCAGTACACCTCTGACTTCACTCGGCGTGTTCAGTGCTCGAGCAAAATTGGGGTATAGGTTCCGAGCGAGGAGAGGGTTCTCTCGCCATAGCCTGGCGTCCTGCTCAGCTAGCTCTCGCTCCCGGTCTTGAGCTTGTCGGCGATTGTGGTGGCAAGAGTTGCGCCTTTCTCGGTGTACTCGTTCGTCGGGAGTTTCTCCCACTTCTGAGGCTTTGTCTCGGGATACGAGCTGCGCCGGACCCCGTTCCCCGGCTTCATGATGTTGCCGCACGTTTCTGCGTTTGTTCCTCCGTCGTCGTGTTTCATGCTGGGGAGGTTCCTCCCCTTGCATGGTAGGCTCATCATCGAAGATGGGCGCTGACTCCAATCTCCCCTGGATGAAGAGGATGTCGGCGTACAAAGGAGCCGGCGCGACGCTGTCCTTCTTCCCATCCTCCTTTGAGGGTGGAGGTATCGGAAAGGTGGATCGACGTGTTCTCATCCCCTGACTCCGGACGTTTAACTTCTTCTTTCGAGTGATTTGTGTCCACTCCTTAGTAGGCGAGGTGGACAGCGGAGTTTTTTGGGTAAGCGAAACCCCGACCGGTCTTGCTCTGGCTTCTCTCGGGATTCCCGAAGAAAGCTTTTTCTTGGGTGGATCTGCTACGTGGTGTAGAGTTCCCTCTTCGTCTGCTATGCATGAGATGGTTCCAAAACGTAACATAGCTCCTAGGCGAACAGTGATCTTGTTCTTGAAAGTGATGGCCATTGAGCTAGCTTTGATCAATGACACACCCCTACCTGGCGCGCCAGCTGTCGGTGTTTAGAGTCCGACCGCACACCTAGGGATACCCTTGCGATGCTTTTGGGTAGGACGGTGTTGTTGACTGTAGCTGAATGGTTCGTGCTAGGGGCACGAGAGAGAGACGATTTTCTGCAGGTTTGGGCCGCTTTGAGAGGCGTAATACCCTACTTCCTAGGATGGGTCTGTATGTTGTGTGTTACAAGTGGCGTCTCCTGAACGGAGAAGGGCTAATAAGATGAAAATGATGGGGTTCCCCCTGGGCCTTATATACACGATCATGGGATACTCTCTACATACATGATGATCACGTTCTTCTAGTATATCTCCTAACTAATAGCGAACTAACTTAGTTTATCTTAAGGAAAACTCGTCAACTCTATCCCGAACTATCCCGACAATCAAGGGCACCGAGCGCGGGGAAAATGGACGGTTACTTGAGATTGTGCGCGATCCGATGAACTATTTGAGCATGAGCCCATTGCCCTCTTGGGTCGGCCCATCTTATTTGTAGTCTTTACCCGGCCCACAATGAGGCAACCTTGTGGGGCGACTGGTATGTGGCCCCATGCAAGGGTCTTTCGCCTTCTAGTGGACCGGGGGATATCTGTCCCCCATAGCTGCCGACCGAGGGACCTGGCCGGTGGATCTCAGGCGTCCGTATGAGATCGGGTGGCTCGGATTTAATCAAACCCAACCTAATCCTAACCATCCGATGTAGTTCCAGCCGCTCAGATCTGCTCCCCTCACCCGTGCCCCTACCGCTGGGCCCGGCCTGTCAGCCCTACATTAGGTCGCTAACACCCCGAGCCCACCTGTTGGCACTCGCCGCGCATCCACGCGCGTTCGTCTGTGGGATCTAATCTGGACCGTTAACTGGAGATCGGATGGTCAGTATAGCCCCGTACCCCTTCGCATGGTAAAATTGTTAAAGAACCCCTTGGTTTTCTGAGAATCAACCCGCCGTCCTTAGGTTTTGCGCACAGACCCCTGGCTTTTTATATAGAGAATTGGACCTAGTTTTATATTTCAAACTTCAAAACTTGTTTATTTCATATCTTTTTCATATGAACTCCAAATTTAGTGGTTCAAATTGCAAAATGTTCACAGGAATATTCTTTGTTCAAATAAATTATGTTCATCCATAGTTTGTGCTCTTTAATTTTAGGCCTAGACTATAGGTTAAGTTCATGTAATAATGTATTTGTTTAATGAAATAAATAAAAGGAAATTCTAATGGCACTTAGGTGTTTAATTTTGTGAGATTAATATTATGCCATGCGTGAATTGATCTCTGGAATAATTTTGTGTCTCACTAAAATTACTAGAACTAAGTTAGGTAATCTATATTGTTCAGAGAATCACTAACCCCTAAATGTACTAATTCCTAGCATTAAAGTTTATCTTTGGTATTCATAATGTCCTGTCAGACTTATGTTCACTTGATTGTACAAGTTTGGTGTGCTATTTATTTGTCTTTTCCAAATGTATTGAATGTATGATCGCTTTATTTAGACAACGAGCAGCCCGTGGTTCCTGAGTGTGTTGTCGAAGATCTTCCTGAGCAACAACCTGGTGAAGGCAAGTGTCTGCTGACCTATTATGTCCTACATACTTATAATTCATCGTCCCGCATTACATTATTGAAAACCTAAGGATTAACTAGTCTGTATTTACCTTATCCTTGCTTACCTTTTGGGTTATCATGGTTAGCTTTATGCTATTGCTTTACTTTAATCAATGAACATGATGTGAATACTTATGATACGATGATGTTATTCCGATGATGATCTTGTAATACATTAGGGGACTCAGGCCATTTTCCTGAGTACCTCTCCATAAGGACCTATTTGGGGAGTGATAACCCGAGATAACATTGCAACCATGAGGGTGGAATGAGACACCCTTAGCTGATTAATTAGAGGAACCTAATGTGCAGTTGGCTTCACCGTAGGGCCATCAATGGGATTCGGGCACAGTACATGCTTTCCCGAGGTTGGTTGCAGAGGTTCTTGATTTGGTTTTGTTAGTCACCCTTCCTTTGGGGAGAGGTACTGTATTTATCAAACCGGAGAAACCTAATGGGCGACTATGAGCTCTAGGGAATCTTTGTAAAGGCTACATAGTGAGACCCTGCTAGGTCACCTTGGTAGTGATCAATGTATAGTCATGATCTCCGGGCAGAAAGGGAATCATGACTTGTAGGTAAAGTGTGTGACCTCTGCAGAGTGTTAGAAACTAGTATATCAGCCGTGCGCACGTTTAAGAGTGGCCTTGGGATCCTCTTTTATTAGAAGAACTTTGGTTACTTTTATGATGATATTTAATGATGATGGTTATAATTATGATCTCTGGTATTTCCTCTTGGAGTACATTTGTAATAACTGGGTTTATTACTAAAATTTGGCTCTACTATTAGTAATAAATACTTGACCAACTAAAAGCAACTGCTTAACCGTAACTCCACATACAACTAGTCCACTTTAGCCAAACGGGACATTTGATGAGTATGTTGATGTGTACTCACCCTTGCTTTAAAAACCACCCCACCCCAGGTTGTCCCCACTGTACTCAGTGCTCAGGAGGAGATGCTGGCAACATGGAGGACTTTGAGGAGTTTCAGGACTACGATGAGTTCTAGTTTATTGTAGTGGCAAAACCCCAGTCAGCTGCCTGTGAAGGCCTTATCAACTATATTTTGTATTCCACACTTTGATTATGTTAATGACTATGTTATAGACTCTATGGATGTCTTGGACATCTTGATGTAATAAAGTACCCTTTCTGCTATTTACTTTGAGCAATGTTTGATGATGTCCAATTATGTAATCGTTGTGTATGTGAGTTTCTGACCCTGCCACGTACATGGTTCGCATTCGGTTTTCCTTCCAAAACCGGGTGTGACATAAGTGGTATCAAAGCCTTGCTGACTGTAGGACCGCTAACCTAGACTAGAACGGTCACCCTAAGGACTATAGACCTCTACCCTTACCTTGACCTTTAGTGTCATTTATTTCAAAAGTTGGTCATCTTGACCAATTCTATGTTATTACTCATCTTACAAAATTTTTTTGTCTCACTATGCTTTCTATTTACTTGCTGGTCATATAGTTCTACTCTCACTCTTGTTCTTACGATGTCTTTTGTAGATGGCCCGTATTAGATGCACTGCACGTAAGTCAGTGATCCCCTATTTGCCCTCTCGTCTAGCGGAGTGCCCTGTGTGCTGCACGATGATAGGTTAGTCTAGCCACCTGGAGAGACTACATCGTCGCCTGCACGAGGAGCAGGAGCGTCGATGCCAGGAGCAGGAGCAATAGGGCTCTTCCCCCTCGCCTCAGCAGGAGGTGGAGTCTAGGAGGCAGCCTTCCCCTACACCACCATAGGGCATCCCAGCTGTTGGAGGAGACCATGACAAAGACGGCGATGACGTCGCCAATGGCAGTTCGAGCCACAACACGGAGCTCTCGGAGGAGGAGGAGCCAGAGGGGTGGACCGCTAGACCCATCACTCATGATGCCGGTCGCGTGTGTCACTTCCATGACGCTCTCGACACCTTGCTGCGTCGGGCCTTCGACCGACACACTTGGTCTATTGAGTATCATTGTGTAGTCTACCAGCATCGTTGCGAGTTATACCCGGACTAGTGGGAGGCTACTTGCTTGGTGTGCCATCCGGACGATGATCTCCGGGGTGCAGAGGCCATCTCAGAGCACTATTCTATCACTGAGAGGGATACTGCCGAGTCAGCCATGCAAGATACTGCATGACGTGTACTTTCGCAGTATCGCACGAGGTGTGGGTATTCCCTGCAACTTGGTGTAGTTATTAATAAAGTTAGTTATTTAGTTGGGCAATCCCTTTATTTCCAGTTTCCTCTCTATATGAGAAGTTGTGGTTGAGAGTCAGTGAAGATGATCAATTGTTCAGTGCTCGAAAGATTTCCATATATCTTTACTTATGCTGAAAGACTGCAGAGTCAGATCTGATGTGTGTGCATTCTACAGATGTCTGAGAATAGGCACAAAGGTGAAAGGTGTGCTCAGCAGGAGCAGCAGGCACCCAAAGAGGAGGCAGCTCAGCAGTAGTTGTCACTACCACCCCCGATGACTATTGGGCAGATGTTCCTGATGTAGACACAAGCATTCCAAGCGATTGGTCAGACCTTAGCAGCAATGCAGCAGGTGCAGCAGCAACCACCCCCACCTCAACCCCAAGTGCAAGTTTAGATGCCACAGGTGCCCAGAGACAAGCGACCAGAGTTCATGAGGGGCCATCCCCCTATCTTCGCCCATTCTGCTGATCCCATGGACTCTGAAGATTGGCTGCGTACCATGGAGCGTGAGTTGCACATTGCTCAGTGCAATGACCACGAGAAGGTTCTATATGGTCCCCGTCTGCTAAGGGGAGCAACACAGTCTTGGTGGGAGTCTTACCTCGCCACCCATGCTGACCCTAAAGCCATCACCTGGGAGGAGTTTAGGGATAACTTCCATCGTTACCATGTGCCTGAAGGACTGATGATAGTAAGGAGGAATTCCTAGCGTTGAAGCAAGGTCCCATGTCTGTCAGTGAGTATAGGGACAAGTTTCTGCAGCTGTCATGTTACGCACCAAAAGATGTCAACACGGATGCTAAGAGGCAGTACCGTTTTCTTAGAGGTTTGGTTGATCCCCTTCACTACCAGCTGATGAACCACACTTTTCCCACCTTCCAGCATTTGATCGACGAAGCAATAATGACTGCAAGGAAGCACCAAGAAATGGAGGACAGGAAACGCAAGATTGGTGGATCTCAGGCCAGGAGTTGCAGCCGTCCCCGCTTACTAGGCAACCCACCTCAGCAATTCAAGCGAGGTCACCCTCAAGTACACCAGCATCAGTGTCAGCACCAGCAGCACCAGCAGCAGTACCGTCAGAGCAACCAGCAGGGAGGAAATCAGTACCAGCGTCAGAACAACCAGGCAGCTTGCCTTCCTGCCCTAGCAACCAGCCAGAACAATCAAGCAGCTCTAGCTCAAGTAGGAGATTGCACATGCTTCTACTGTGGGGAACAAAACCACTAGGCGAAGCACTGCCCAAAGAAGGCTACTCAGCAGTCGCCAGCAGTCAACCCTTCAGCAAGACAAGGAACACCACAGCAAGCACCGGGAGGCCGTGGTCAGGCCTACAACCGTGGAAAGGTGAACCATCTAGAGGCCGAAGCAATCCAGGATGCTCAGGACGTGGCGGTAGGTATGTTTCCAGTCGAATCCTATCTAGCAAAAGTATTATTTGATACTGGTATCACACATTCTTTTGTTTCTACATCATGGGTAGAAGCACATAACATCCCTGTAGAATCAATGTTTCCACCTTTAAGAGTTAATTCCGTTGGGGGAAAAGTTCAGTCCGATAAGATGTGTCCAAATCTAAGGATTAAAATAAGGGGATAGACTTCCCCGCTAACCTAGTGGTAATGGGTACTCAAGGGTTAGATGTCATCCTAGGGATGAATTGGTTATATAGAAACCAAGCCACTGTCAGTTGTGACAAGAGGACAGTCATGTTAGTGTCCCCATCCAGAAAGGAAGTAATAACTGAGTTGTACATGCCTAAACTATAAGAAGGAGCCTGTCACTATTTGTCGGTAGATGACAAGGAGGCCAACCTGATGGAGGATATTAGAATTGTGTCAGAATTCCCTGATGTGTTTCCCGAGGAGTTACCAGACTTGCCACCCGAGCGTAAAGTTGAATTTGCCATAGAGCTTATCCCATGCACCGCTCCTATTTCCATGAGAGCCTATCGAGTGTCCAGACCAGAATTGGTGGAACTCAAAAAGCAGATTGATGAATTGTTAGAGAAAGGCTGCATCAGAACAAGTACCTCACCTTGGGCAGCCGTAGTGTTATTTATGGAGAAGAAGGATGGTATAGAGAGGATGTGCATTGATTATAGATCTTTGAATGAAGTCACTATCAAGAACAAGTACCCTCTGCCCAGAATTGAAGATCTATTCGATCAGTTAAGAGGAGCCAGTGTGTTCTCGAAGACAGATTTGAGGTCAGGTTACCATCAACTCAGAATCTGACCTTTGGATGTACCAAAGACCGCATTTATCACCAAGTATGGACTATACGAGTTCACTGTCATGTCATTCGGTTTAACGAATGCGCTAGCATATTTCATGTACTTGATGAACAGCGTGTTCATGGACTACCTCGACAAGTTCGTATTGGTGTTCATTGATGATATCCTTGTATATTCCTAGAATGAGCAAGAGCATGAAGAGCATTTGAGGAAAGTACTACAGAGGGTATGAGATTATCAGCTGTATGCCAAGCTTAGCAAGTGCAAGTTCTGGATCAGCGAAGTTCTGTTCTTGGGTCATATTATAACCGAGAGGGATTAGCTGTAGATCTAAAGAAGGTAGTAGCGATTCTAGACTGGAAAGCACAAAAAGATGTTCGAGGAATCAAGAGATTCATTGGAATGGCTGGTTATTATCGGCGTTTCATTGAGGGTTTCTCCAAGATTGCCAGGCCAATGTTAGCCTTGCTGGCAAATAAGGTTGAGTTCAAACTGACCCTAGAGTGCCAAGAATCTTTTGAGACATTGAAGAAGAAATTGATGACAACACCTGTATTGATTCTGCCAGATGTTCATAAGCCATTCTTAGTATATTGTGATGCTTCATACTCTGGACTGGGATGTATGTTAATGCAGGAAGGGAAAGTAGTGGCATACTCGTCCCGCCAGCTGAAGATTCATGAGAAGAATTATCCCACTCATGATCTGGAGTTAGCAGCAGTGGTTCATGCCCTGAAGACCTAGAGACACTATTTGTATGGGCAGAAATGTGATATCTACATGGACCACAAGAGTCTCAAGTACATATCCACTCAGTCAGAGTTAAACATGAGGCAGCGAAGATAGCTAGAGTTGATCAAAGACTATGAGCTAAATATACATTATCACCCAAGCAAAGCAAATGTGGTTGTAGATGGTTTGAGCAGAAAAGGTCAAGTCAATATGTTGGCTGCTCACCCGATACTGTACGAACTAGCAAAGGAATTCGACAGGCTGAGTCTCAGATTTTTGAACAACACTCAAGGAGTGACAGTCGAGCTAGAACCCACACTGGAGCAATATACCAGGAAGGGTCAGAATGATGATGAGAAGATCAATGAGATCCGGCAGCTGATCATAGATGGGAAAGGTCCAGATTTCTGTGAAGACGTAGAAGGTAAATTAATGTCGGGAACTGATTCTCAAGGAAGCTCATGAGATAGCTTATTCTATACACCCAGGTAGCGAGAAGATGTACCAAGACCTGAAGAAAAGATTCTGGTGGTATGGTATGAAAAGGGAGATAATAGAGTATGTTGCCAGATGCAACAGTTGTTAGAGAATCAAGGCTGAACATCAGAGACCCGTAGGTTTGTTGCAGCCGTTGCAGATTCCTCTTTGGAAATGGGATGAGATTGGGATGGACTTTATAGTTGGTTTGCCTTGCACTCGAGCTGGTTATGACTCCATCTGGGTAGTAATAGACCGTTTAACAAAGGCGGTCCATTTCATACCAGTCAAGACCACCTATAACAGTGTAGTGTTGGCAGAATTATACATGTCTCAGATTATACAATATTGTGTGCTTGCATGGCGTCCCAAAGAAGATAGTAATCCGACAGAGGCACCCAGTTCACTTCTTATTTTTGGCAGCAGCTACACGAAGCTTTGGTCACACACTTGAAGTTTAGTTTAGCTTATCACCCGTAGATTGATGGTCAGACAGAGAGAATCAACCAGATTCTTGAAGACATGTTGAGAGCTTGTGCATTGCAAGACAAGTTAGGTTGGGACAAGAGGCTACCGTATGCTGAATTCTCCTATAACAACAGATATCAGGCCAATCTGAAGATGTCACCGTTCCAAGCACTTTATGGGAGGAATTGCAAAACTCCGTTGCATTGGGACCAACTCGGCGAAAGGCAGGTGTTCGGTCCAGATATTCTATTTGAGGCTGAAGAGAACATCAGAATGGTTCGAGAGAATCTGAAGATAGCGCAGTCCAGGCAGCGAAGCTATGCTGACACCCAAAGAAGACAATTGAGTTTTGAAGTGGGAGATTATGTTTACTTGAAAGTGTCACCCATTCGAGGAATCAAAAGCTTTAGAGTCAAAGTCAAGCTAGCACCTCGATACATCGGACCGTACCAGATTCAAGCAAGACGCGGAGAAGTGGCATATCAACTCAGCTTACTAGAAAGCCTATCAGCTATGCACGACGTGTTCCATGTGTCTTAGCTGAAGGAATCCTTGAGAGTGCCAGAAGAACAGTTGCCAACAGAGGACCTTGAAGTTCAAGAAGACCTGACATATATTGAGAAGCCAACTCAGATTCTGGAGACAGCAGATCGAGTCACTCGAAGAAGTACCATCAGGATGTGCAAAGTCAAATGGGGCCATCACTCAGAAGAAGAAGCAACCTGGGAAAGAGAAGTCGATTTGAAAGCCAAGTACACTGAACTTTTTGCTAGCCAACCCTGAATCTCGAGGGAGAGATTCTTTTTAAGGGGGATAGGTCTATAACACCCTGAATTTGGGGGTATAAAACTTCTTTCTAAATATCTACCAAACTCAGGTGTTACTCTTGTCTCTCTCTCTCTCTCTTTTCTTTTAGCTAGAATTAGGCTAATTAGGAGTTGGATTAGTTATTTATTTTGTTAAAGCAATGTGAGTCATGAATTGTTGCATCATGTTGGACCTAAATTATCCTTTTGTTTGATGCACATGTTTGAGATAATTTGAATTTGCCTTTGGTTTGAATTTGAATTGAAACCCTAGAGAAAAATAAAAGGAAAAGGATTAGAAATTCAGAAAATAAAAGAAAAAGGAAAAGCAGCCCAAACTCCCTTTCCACAGGCCTTTCGGCCCAAGGCGGCCCAGCTAACCCCCCCCCCCCCCCCCCCCCCCGCGCGTGCCCGCGTTCGCTAGCAGGCGGGCCCCGCCTATCGGCACCAGTCCTTGCTCTCTCCTCTCTCTCGCTGCTCGATGCGGTCGACCTATCGACGTTGATTGCCTCGTGCACGCGCCCGTTCTCTCAATGCCCGATGGACCCATTCTGTCAGTGCTGACCGCCTGTTCGTGAGTCCTTTCTCGCTGGCCCGCGGACCCCACCTGTCAGTCCCCTCCGTTTCCCTAACCTCTCTCCCTCACCTCCTACCGTGGATGTGCCCACGTCGCGCGTTTCCTGGCCACCTCCGCACTCACTCGACCTCCTTTTTAGTCTGCACCCCGCTCACCCACTCTCATGCTCATTTGCGCACTCAGCCGAACTCCCTCGCCCTACGCACGTGCCTAGGAAGGCCGCCGTCGTTCACCATGTCTGCACGCCCATTCCGTCGCCACTGTTGGACGCTCAACGTGCCCCTTGCCTCGGTAAGTTCTACCTTGGTGTCCGCATGATGGGACACACCTTAATTTACAATCTCCCTCTCTGGTTCCCTCTGCCCGTGCTCACTGGAGCGTTCCTCACGCAGCCGGAGAGCCACCGCCGTCGACCCAAGCCTTTGTCGTGTCTCTACCACCGTTCAAGGGTCCCAGAGCCTATTCTCAAGGTAACCAACCTGTCCCACCCCCAATTTACCCCTTTCCTATTCTCGTCTGGGCGCGATTGCTCGCTGGATAGTAGTTGCGCCGCCGTCGAGCCAACTCGTCGTAGACTACGGTTCTCCGGTGTCTCCGCGCCGTTGTTGTGACCATGACCACATTCTCTACGTTTCCCCGAACCTCCTAGAGCCTTTCTTGGCTCCTGAGGGTCCCAGCGCGCCTGCGCCCTCATCTCCGGTGAGCCCCCGCTGTAGACGCGAGCAGCGCCATCGCTGGCGACCGAGGGACCTGGCCGGTGGATCTCAGGTGTCCGCCTGAGATCAGGCGGCCAAGATTTAATCAAACCCAACCTAATCCAATCGTCCGATGCAGTTCCAGCCGCTCAGATCCGCTTTCCTCACCCTCGCCTTTACCACTGGGCCTGGCCTATCAGCCCTACCTCAGGTCGCTGACACCCCGAGCCCACCTGTTAGCACTCGCCGCGCTTCCACGCACCCGTGATCGCCTATGGGCTCTAATCTGGACAGTTAACCAGAGATCGGATGGTCAGTATAGCCCCGTACCCCTTCGTGTGGTAAAATTGTTAAAGAATCCCTAGGTTTTCCGAGAATCAACTGTCGTCCTTAGGTTTTGCGCACAGACCCCTGTTTTCTTATAAAAAGACCCCTGTTTTCTTATAAACAGACCCTTGGCTTTTTAAATAATCACGAAATTGGACCTAGTTTTATATTTCAAACTTCAAAACTTGTTTATTTCATATCTTTTTCATATGAACTCCAAATTTAGTGGTTCGAATTGCAAAATGTTCATAGGAATATTCTCTGTTCAAATAAATTATGTTCATCCATAGTTTGTGCACTTTAATTTTATGCCTAGACTATAGGTTAAGTTTATGTAATATTGTATTTGTTTAATAAAATAAATAAAATGAAATTCTAATGGCACTTAGGTGTTTAATTTTGTGAGATTAATATTATGCCATGCGTGAATTGATCTCTAGAATAATTTTGTGTCTCACTAAAATTAGTAGAACTAAGTTAGGTAATCTATAATGTTCAGAGAATCACTAACCCCTAAATGTACTAATCCCTAGCATTAAAGTTTATCTTTAGTATCCATAATGTCCTGTCAGACTTGTGTTCACTTGATTGAACATATTTGGTGTGCTGTTTATTTGTCTTTTCCAAATGTATTGAATGCATGATTGCTATATTTAGACAACGAGCAGCCCGTGGTTCCTGAGTGTGTTGCCGAAGATCTTCCTGAGCAACAACCTGGTGAAGGCAAGTGTCCTCTCACCTATTATGTCCTACATACTTATAATTCACCGTCCCGCATTTCATTACTGAAAACTTAAGGATTGACTAGTCTGTATTTACATTATCCTTGCTTACCTTTTGGTTTATCATGGTTAGCTTTATGCTATTTCTTTACTTTAATCAATGAACATGATGTGAATACTTATGATACGATGATGTTATCCCGATGATGATCTTGTGATACTTTAGGGGAGTCGGGCCATTTTCCTGAGTACCTCTCCGTAAGGACCTGTTTGGGGAGTGACAACCCGGTATAACTGTGCAACCATGAGGGTGGAATGGTACGCCCTTAGCTGATTAACTAGAGGAACCTGAGGTGTAGTTGGCTTCGCCGTAGGGCCGTCAATGGGGTTCGGGCACAGTACTTGCTCTGCCGAGGCTGGTTGCAGAGGTTCTTGATTTGGTTTTGTTAGTCACCCTTCCTTTGGGGAGAGGTACTGTGTTTATCAAACCGGAGGAACCTAACTGGCGACTATGACCTCTGGGGAATCTTTGTAAAGGCTACGTAGTGAGACCCTTCTAGGTCACCTTGGTAGTGATCACTGGAGAGTCATGATCTCCGGGCAGAAAGGGAATCACGACTTGTGGGTAAAGTGTGTGACCTCTGTAGAGTGTTAGAAACTGGTATATCAGTCGTGCTCACGGTTAAGAGCGGCCTTGGGATCTTCTTTGATTAGAAGAACTTTGGTTACTTTTATGATGATGTTTAATGATGATGGTTATAATTATGATCTCTAGTATTTCCTCTTGGAGGGAGTACATTTGGGTAATAACTAGGTTTATTACTAAAATTTGGCTTTAGTATTAGTAATAAATACTTGACCAACTAAAAGCAACTACTTAACCTTAACTCCACATACAGCTAGTCCACTTTAGCCAAACGGGACATTTGTTGATTACGTTAATGTGTACTCACCCTTGCCTTAAAAACCACCCCACCCTAGGTTGTCCCCACTGTACTCAGTGCTCAGGAGGATATGCTGGCAACATGGAGGATTTTGAGTTTTAGGACTATGATGAGTTCTAGTTTATTTTAGTGGCAACCCCCCAGTCAGCTGCCTGTGAAAGCCTTATCTACTACGTTTCGTATTCCGCAATTTGATTATGTTAATGACTATGTTATGTACTATGTGGATGTCTTGGACATCTTGATGTAATAAAGTACCATTTCCGCTATTTACTTTGAGCAATGTGTGATGATGTGATGAAGACATCCACACTACTGATGCATCTATACCAATACAAGTACCAATTTCTGGTCCCATTACTCGCGCTCGTGCTCGTCAACTCAACCATCAGGTGATTACACTCTTGAGTTCATGTCCATCATATTTAGACCATGGAGACCCGTGCACTCTTGTTTTGCTTAGGAATCAGGGAGAAGACCGAAAGGGAAAAGGATTTGAACATGCTGGATTCGGACTGCAGAAGAACACCAACTTGTGACGGTCACCACGGTCAGATGCGGGCTCGGATTGGAATGTTCAAGCACAACGTGGAAAGCTTATCAAGTCTACTTTCATATGGATCCGGAATTATAGTCATATCTGTTCTGAGGCCGCCGTAATCATTGTTTTCTTACCGAAACATTTCCTGCCTTTTCTGCCCATGGTGCTGCGTCACCCTATTTTGGCCCAATGGGTCGTGTATCAAGTTAGGTCCATTAGGGATGCATCCTAGGGTTGCAGCACGACCCCAACACCCTTGTGGTCGTCCTCCCATGTTTATAAACCCCCTAGCCGCCACCAAGAACAGCGGGTTTTGTTTAGATCAAGTTTAGCTCTCGCTACTTGCTTGTAAGCGCGCGTGCTAGATCAGCCGCCCGTCTTCTTGTCTTCGGAACCCCACCATATTGGAGTTTGATTTTGAAACCTACATTTAGATCTGGTAATTCAGTACTTGTTCTACTTGTTCTTGCTAGTTCTTCGATTGCTTGCAGGACGAGTGCCCTAGTGGCCAGGGTGTCACGCTCCACAAGATCGTGACAGCCATAGGAGGTGGTGTATCGGTTGCTAAGGCGCAGCGTCTTTGGAAGGCTGTAGTCGGGCCGTGAACGTCGTCTCCTCCCCCAATCGAGTTATTCCACACCCTCTCATCGAAAGATCGGGCAATCACCCAACGGGTGCACATCAGTTGGTATTCAGAGCAAGGTTTATCGGTGAGAGATTTACTTTTCTTCGCTGTTTTCTTATCTCCTATAGTCCAGAAAAAGCCAAAAAATAGTAGATTAGTTTTAGCGCAATCCTATAAACCATTGAGCATTTACTAGTACTACTTAGTTAGGGCTTGTTGAGTTTTTGGTTGCATCGGTTGTGTCGAGTTGCTGGTCTTAGTTTATTCCTTTAGAGTTTTGAGTTCTACCACGTTTTGGTCACCACGAGATCCACCATCACCAAAAACATCTCTGGTTCGTTTTTGCCACCACGGATACATATCATATCCGATTTGGAAGTTTAAATACAATCTGGAAAGCTTATCTTATCTTCTTTCCAACGGATCTGACCTTATCTCAAAATTCGTTCTGAGCGCTCCGCAATCATCGTAGAGATTTCTGCACTTTCTATATTAACAAGATTTGTTAAATCTGATTTAAAGGGGCTGTTAGCAATATCTTTATTGTTTGGGTTGTCATAGTGAAAAAAAAAGGGTTTAGGCCCCTGCAAAAAAAAAACAGAAGAAGAAGAAAAAAAAAGAATAGAAAAGAAAAAAAAGGGAAAAGAAGAAGAAGGGGGCTGAATCTCTAAATCTGTTGTTTCTCTTTGTGCTGTGCTAGTTGTTCTTTTTCAGTGACTACCTTTGTGCCTAGGCTCACGTCTCTAGCCTGGTTTAGCCTAGGACCAGCACAGTACCACCGTTGAACGATTATTCAGCTTGCTTTTGTAACTAACGTGGTACTAGTGTATTCCTTGCTTCAGCCCACCTACAACTCTACATATTTCGACTACAGTTTGACAGGTCGTGTTGCTGCGGCACCGATACACTTATTCCACGGTTGCAGACTTGTTGGTTGCTGACCCCTCCTGTTGTGCAAGGTAAGAATTGGTAAGAGCTTGTGTGGCAGGTTGAGAGTGAGCGCCTTGCAGTAGCTACATCCTAATAGTTGTAGAGTTTTCATTCCTTCACGTTTTTTTTCTTGTTGCCTCTGTTCGTCTAACCATGGCAGGATTGGAGGTTGATGATGCTTCTCGTAATATGCCACACTCTCCTCGCACCAAGGGTATCATACAACACTTTGTAAGGCTGGTGAAGACGCACACGGAAGGTCTTGATAATGACATGCAGGTGACGAATGAAAAGATGGGGCAATTGGAGGCCACACAGATCGACACAAACACCAAACTTGCAAATGTGGAAATGACAGTTGCTCATATTGACAAGAGCCTTGTCGCACTCTTGAGGCGGTTTGATGAGATGCATGCTAATATCAATGGTGGGCGTGATGAGGGCGCCGAAGGTAACTGGGATGACTATGTTGCTGATACTGAACAAGATGACCAAGAAGCACCTAATCGCCGGCGACTACGTACTAACCGTAGAGGTATGGGTGGTTTTCGCCGACATGAGGTACATGGTAATGATGATGCTTTTAGTAAGGTTAAATTTAAAATACCTCCTTTTGATGGTAAATATGACCCTGATGCTTACATTACTTGGGAGATTGCGGTTGATCAAAAGTTTGCATGCCATGAATTTCCTGAGAATGCGCGGGTTAGAGCTGCTACTAGTGAGTTTACTGATTTTGCTTCTGTTTGGTGGATAGAACATGGTAAGAAGAATCCTAATAACATGCCACAAACTTGGGATGCGTTGAAACGGGTCATGCGGGCTAGATTTGTTCCTTCTTATTATGCACGTGATATGTTACACAAGTTGCAACAATTGAGACAGGGTACTAAAAGTGTAGAAGAATATTATCAGGAATTACAAATGGGTATGCTGCGTTGTAACATAGAGGAGGGTGAGGAATCTGCTATGGCTAGATTTTTGGGCGGGTTAAATAGGGAAATTCAGGACATCCTTGCTTATAAAGATTATGCTAATGTAACCCGATTGTTTCATCTTGCTTGCAAAGCTGAAAGGGAAGTGCAGGGACGACGTGCTAGTGCAAGGTCTAATGTTTCTGCAGGAAAATCTACACCATGGCAACAGCGCACGACTACGTCCATGACCGGCCGTACACCAGCACCAACTCCCTCGCCAAGTCGACCAGCACCCCCGCCTTCCTCCAGCGACAAACCACGTGCATCTTCCACAAATTCAGCAACCAAATCTGCCCAGAAACCCGCAGGTAGTGCCTCTTCAGTAGCTTCCACAGGTAGAACAAGAGATGTTCTGTGTTATCGATGCAAGGGCTATGGACACATGCAGCGTGATTGTCCTAATCAGCGTGTTTTGGTGGTAAAAGACGATGGTGGGTATTCCTCTGCTAGTGATTTGGATGAAGCTACACTTGCTTTGCTTGCGGCTGATGATGCAGGCACTAAGGAACCACCCGAAG
Organism: Zea luxurians; assembly: GCA_029449295.1. Classification (NCBI taxonomy): domain Eukaryota; kingdom Viridiplantae; phylum Streptophyta; class Magnoliopsida; order Poales; family Poaceae; genus Zea; species Zea luxurians. The sequence goes on along the minus strand of JAOPSE010000030.1, from coordinate 36,573,602 downwards.
AACAGATTGGTGCAGATGATGCAGAGCATTATGAGAGCCTCATTGTACAGCGTGTGCTTAGTGCACAAATGGAGAAGGCAGAGCAGAATCAGCGACATACATTGTTTCAAACAAAGTGTGTCATTAAGGAGCGTTCATGTCGTTTGATCATTGATGGAGGTAGCTGCAACAACTTGGCTAGCAGCGACATGGTGGAGAAGCTTGCACTTACGACCAAACCGCACCCGCATCCATATCACATTCAATGGCTTAACAATAGTGGTAAGGTCAAGGTAACCAAGCTGGTACGAATTAATTTTGCTATTGGTTCATATCGTGATGTTGTTGACTGTGATGTTGTGCCTATGGATGCTTGTAATATTCTGCTAGGTAGACCATGGCAATTTGATTCAGATTGTATGCATCATGGTAGATCAAATCAATATTCTCTCATACACCATGATAAGAAAATTATTTTGCTTCCCATGTCCCCTGAGGCTATTGTGCGTGATGATGTTGCTAAAGCTACCAAAGCTAAAACTGAGAACAACAAGAATATTAAAGCTGTTGGTAATAACAAAGATGAGATAAAATTGAAAGGACATTGCTTGCTTGCAACAAAAACTGATGTTAATGAATTATTTGCTTCCACTACGGTTGCCTACGCCTTGGTATGCAAGGATGCTTTGATTTCAATTCAAGATATGCAACATTCTTTGCCTCCTGTTATTACTAACATTTTGCAGGAGTATTCTGATGTATTTCCAAGTGAGATACCAGAGGGGCTGCCACCTATACGAGGGATTGAGCACCAAATTGATCTTATTCCTGGTGCATCTTTGCCGAATCGTGCGCCATATAGGACAAATCCAGAGGAAACAAAAGAAATTCAGCGACAAGTGCAAGAACTACTCGACAAAGGTTACGTGCGTGAGTCTCTTAGTCCGTGTGCTGTTCCGGTTATTTTAGTGCCTAAAAAAGATGGAACATGGCGTATGTGTGTTGATTGTAGGGCTATTAATAATATCACGATACGTTATCGACACCCTATTCCACGTTTAGATGATATGCTTGATGAATTGAGTGGTGCCATTGTCTTTTCTAAAGTTGATTTGCGTAGTGGGTACCACCAGATTCGTATGAAATTGGGAGATGAATGGAAAACTGCTTTCAAAACTAAGTTCGGATTGTATGAGTGGTTAGTCATGCCTTTTGGGTTAACTAATGCACCTAGCACTTTCATGAGATTAATGAACGAGGTTTTGCGTGCCTTCATTGGAAAATTTGTGGTAGTATACTTTGATGACATATTGATCTACAACAAATCTATAGATGAACATGTTGATCACATGCGTGCTGTTTTTAATGCTTTACGAGATGCACGTTTATTTGGTAACCTTGAGAAGTGCACATTTTGCACCGATCGAGTTTCGTTTCTTGGTTATGTTGTGACTCCACAGGGAATTGAGGTTGATCAAGCCAAGGTAGAAGCGATACATGGATGGCCTATGCCAAAGACTATCACACAGGTGCGGAGTTTCCTAGGACTTGCTGGCTTCTATCGCCGTTTTGTGAAGGACTTTAGCACCATTGCTGCACCTTTGAATGAGCTTACGAAGAAGGGAGTGCATTTTAGTTGGGGCAAAGTACAAGAGCACGCTTTCAACGTGCTGAAAGATAAGTTGACACATGCACCTCTCCTCCAACTTCCTGATTTTAATAAGACTTTTGAGCTTGAATGTGATGCTAGTGGAATTGGATTGGGTGGTGTTTTGTTACAAGAAGGCAAACCTGTTGCATATTTTAGTGAAAAATTGAGTGGGTCTGTTCTAAATTATTCTACTTATGATAAGGAATTATATGCTCTTGTGCGAACATTAGAAACATGGCAGCATTATTTGTGGCCCAAAGAGTTTGTTATTCATTCTGATCATGAATCTTTGAAACATATTCGTAGTCAAGGAAAACTGAACCGTAGACATGCTAAGTGGGTTGAATTTATCGAATCGTTTCCTTATGTTATTAAGCACAAGAAAGGAAAAGAGAATATCATTGCTGACGCTTTGTCTAGGAGATATACTTTGCTGAATCAACTTGACTACAAAATCTTTGGATTAGAGACGATTAAAGACCAATATGTTCATGATGCTGATTTTAAAGATGTGTTGCTGCATTGTAAAGATGGGAAAGGATGGAACAAATATATCGTTAGTGATGGGTTTGTGTTTAGAGCTAACAAGCTATGCATTCCAGCTAGCTCCGTTCGTTTGTTGTTGTTACAGGAAGCACATGGAGGTGGCTTAATGGGACATTTTGGAGCAAAGAAAACGGAGGACATACTTGCTGGTCATTTCTTTTGGCCCAAGATGAGAAGAGATGTGGTGAGATTGGTTGCTCGTTGCACGACATGTCAAAAGGCGAAGTCACGGTTAAATCCACACGGTTTGTATTTGCCTCTACCCGTTCCTAGTGCTCCTTGGGAAGATATTTCTATGGATTTTGTGCTGGGATTGCCTAGGACTAGGAAGGGACGTGATAGTGTGTTTGTGGTTGTTGATAGATTTTCTAAGATGGCACATTTCATACCATGTCATAAAACTGACGATGCTACTCATATTGCTGATTTGTTCTTTCGTGAAATTGTTCGCTTGCATGGTGTGCCCAACACAATCGTTTCTGATCGTGATGCTAAATTTCTTAGTCATTTTTGGAGGACTTTGTGGGCAAAATTGGGGACTAAGCTTTTATTTTCTACTACATGTCATCCTCAAACTGATGGTCAAACTGAAGTTGTGAATAGAACTTTGTCTACTATGTTAAGGGCAATTCTAAAGAAGAATATTAAGATGTGGGAGGACAGTTTGCCTCATGTTGAATTTGCTTATAATCGATCATTGCATTCTACTACAAAGATGTGCCCATTTCAGATTGTATATGGTTTGTTGCCTCGTGCTCCTATTGATTTAATGCCTTTGCCATCTTCTGAAAAACTAAATTTTGATGCTACTAGGCGTGCTGAATTGATGTTAAAACTGCATGAAACTACTAAAGAAAACATAGAGCGTATGAATGCTAGATATAAGTTTGCTAGTGATAAAGGTAGAAAGGAAATAAATTTTGAACCTGGAGATTTAGTTTGGTTGCATTTGAGAAAGGAAAGGTTTCCTGAATTACGAAAATCTAAATTGTTGCCTCGAGCCGATGGACCGTTTAAAGTGCTAGAGAAAATTAACGACAATGCATATAGGCTAGATCTGCCTGCAGACTTTGGGGTTAGCCCCACATTTAACATTGCAGATTTAAAGCCCTACTTGGGAGAGGAAGTTGAGCTTGAGTCGAGGACGACTCAAATGCAAGAAGGGGAGAATGATGAAGACATCCACACTACTGATGCATCTATACCAATACAAGTACCAATTTCTGGTCCCATTACTCGCGCTCGTGCTCGTCAACTCAACCATCAGGTGATTACACTCTTGAGTTCATGTCCATCATATTTAGACCATGGAGACCCGTGCACTCTTGTTTTGCTTAGGAATCAGGGAGAAGACCGAAAGGGAAAAGGATTTGAACATGCTGGATTCGGACTGCAGAAGAACACCAACTTGTGACGGTCACCACGGTCAGATGCGGGCTCGGATTGGAATGTTCAAGCACAACATGGAAAGCTTATCAAGTCTACTTTCATATGGATCCGGAATTATAGTCATATCTGTTCTGAGGCCGCCGTAATCATTGTTTTCTTACCGAAACATTTCCTGCCTTTTCTGCCCATGGTGCTGCGTCACCCTATTTTGGCCCAATGGGTCGTGTATCAAGTTAGGTCCATTAGGGATGCATCCTAGGGTTGCAGCACGACCCCAACACCCTTGTGGTCGTCCTCCCATGTTTATAAACCCCCTAGCCGCCACCAAGAACAGCGGGTTTTGTTTAGATCAAGTTTAGCTCTCGCTACTTGCTTGTAAGCACGCGTGCTAGATCAGCCGCCCGTCTTCTTGTCTTCGGAACCCCACCATATTGGAGTTTGATTTTGAAACCTACATTTAGATCTGGTAATTCAGTACTTGTTCTACTTGTTCTTGCTAGTTCTTCGATTGCTTGCAGGACGAGTGCCCTAGTGGCCAGGGTGTCACGCTCCACAAGATCGTGACAGCCATAGGAGGTGGTGTATCGGTTGCTAAGGCGCAGCGTCTTTGGAAGGCTGTAGTCGGGCCGTGAACGTCGTCTCCTCCCCCAATCGAGTTATTCCACACCCTCTCATCGAAAGATCGGGCAATCACCCAACGGGTGCACATCATGATGTCCAATTATGTAATCGATGTGTATGTGAGTTTCTAATCCTGGTACGTAATGGTTCACATTTGGTTTGCCTTCCAAAACCGAGTGTGACACCTAACGTGTGTATCTTGACAAAGATCCTGTGTAAGGTCTCTTCCATGCTCCAAATCTTATCTTTTCTATGTGAGTCCTGAGCATAGATATGCTTAGGGTGAGGAGAAAAGCTTGTGTAAAGTCGGGTTTATCACTGAGCTTGGGTCACGACAAAAACGTGGCCAAAGCATGTGAAACGGTTTTGGTTTGGAGTTAAAACTTCACCAGGGTGTGTCTAAGGTATTTAGGCTCCACTTTGTCCATTTGACCATTTGGTTTTGAGTTTAGAAGCTAGGCGAACAAGGTTAATCTTTGAAATCTGGTTGGAAAGACTTAGAGAAAAGACTGATTTCTCCCTTGGAGTTCTCTAGTTGGGTGATCAATTTGGGGCTGTTTTAGATTCATTTTGGGGAAACTTCCTTACTATCCTTAGTAGATATTTTGGTAATCTTCAACTTGTATAATTAGCCCAACTCATGATAAGTAATCCTCATTGTTTGTTTTCCTAATTTCTGTTTGTCTCACATGTCCCATGTGAATAGACTTAAGGTTTTATAAACTTTCCTCTCTGTTATATGCACCATAAGGTTAATGTAGGCATCTTAAGATAACAAACACTAACTAACCCTTTGGTTGTTAAGTTTTGGTCATCTTAGGCTCAACTAAACCACATGTGATAATAGGTCAAGGGTGTGGGTGTAGAGTAGAAACCCTGAGTAACACCTAGGGTGTTACAGCCCTCCCCCCTAAAAATAATCTCGTCTCGAGAATCAGGTGAGATCCCGAGTGGTAAGGAGGTGGGTGACTCTACTGCCTAACAGGGGTGATGTAAATTTGGAGACCTTTTGCCAACCGTCTCTTCGAATGTCATCCTCTTTGCAACTTTAGAAGGAAGTCCTATTATTCTTAACTAGAGGTTCCAACTTCCTTTAAGTAGGGAGGTATGATGGCATCTTAAAAGCAGAAAGCTAGGGGTGATGGTGGTATGGTTACGTACCAACACTTTTTGATTGGAATTCGGGGAAATTTTTGCTCAGAAAATCCTCGGTCTCCCATGTGGCTTCTTCTTCAGTGTGGTGGCCCCATTTTACTTTATACATCTTAACTGTCTGGCTACAATTGGATCTATTCTTATCTCCACTTCTGGTTCAGTCAGGATCTCTGTCAATACTCGGGCACACTTCTTCAGCTAAGATATGTGCAAAACATTATGTATTGCGGATAGTTTATATGGTAGCTTGAGTTTGTAGGCTACTAGTCCACATGCTTCCATGATCTCATAAGGTCCAATATAGTGGGAGCTGATTTGCCCTTGATCCCAAATCTTTGCAAACCTTTGGTGGGCGAGACTTTGAGGTACACATGATCTCCCACTTCGAACCGTAAGAGCTTTCTTCTTCTGTCATGATAGCTCTTTTGCCAAGCTTGAGCAGCTTCTAAGTTCTTCTTAATGGTCTTGACCTTTTCTTCAACTTCATGCACTAGGTCAGGTCCAAAAATTTCCCACTCACTCGCTTGCAACCAATTAAGGGGTGTTCGACATCTCCTCCCATACAAAGCATCGAAGGGTGCCATCTTCAAACTGGTTTGGTAGCTGTTGTTGTAAGAGAACTAGGCCAATGAAAGGCATTTGTCCCAGTTCTTGCCATAGTGAATCACACATGCCCTTAACATATCCTCAAGAATCTAGTTTACCCTCTCTGTTTTGCCATCAATCTGAGGATGATATGCTAAACTCCGGAGTAACTTGGTATCAAGTAATTCTTGTAGTTGCTCCCAAAAACATGCCACAAATTGGGTGCCTCTGTCTAAGAGGATAGTCTTTGGCACTCCATGTAAGACAGATGATACGATCGATTTATATTTCCGCATATTTTTGGGTCTGGTAGGTTGTAAGTACTGGCAGAAAATGAGCTGTCTTGGATAGACTGTCCACAAGCACCCAGAAAGAATCATGGTGTCAGGAGGTATTGGGTAATCCCACAATAAAATCCATGTTGATATCTTCCCATTTCCAGGATGGTGTAGGGAGTGGCTGCAAGGTGCTTGGTGTCTTCATGTGACTTGCCTCGATGCTTTGGCAGGTATCGCATTCAGACACGTACTTAGCAATTTCCCTCTTCATCCTAGTCAACCAATATAGGGATCGAAGGTCATGATACATCTTGTTGCTTCCGTGGTGTATGGAGAATTTGGAGAGATGATCCTCATCCAAAATCTTCTTCCTTAGGTTCTAATCCTTGGGAACAACAAGCCTGTCTTCGAACCATAAGATATGTGGCAGAACCTCCAAGTTATTGGGCCCACATGCACCTGTCCTTGTCCCAAAGACCTCAGACGACTATGCATGTGCACCAGATAACTTAACAGGATCTGTCCGATTGCCCCAAGGACATCGGATAAACCACTTTCAACCAGAATCGCGGGATTAAGTAACACAAATCACACACACCAACATTGTTGCAGCGGAAATCTTACTACCAAATTTTACAAGTTACAAAAATTTTATATTATTTTTTTCGGAGTGATTACAAAAGTATAAGTTTGAAATATATGCTAGCTCAAGTGACCATCCTCAATAAGAAGATAAAGACGGGGGTATACTTTTATAAGAAGGCCGAGCCCACCGGCACTTAACACCATCACAGCAGCACAAGGTTAGACCTGAAAAACAACAGGGAATAAAACCCTAAGTATGGAATTACTCAGCAACTCTTACCCGACTAAAGAAAAGACTCTCAAGGGTATGCTGGATAAATAGGAATCAAGGAGAGGCTTTAGCAAAAATCAACTTAGATACTTTCGCAGAATTAGCTTACTAAAGTGAGTCCTTACTTTCAACATTTTAACGCCAGATTAAATATTAATAGACTCTGTTTGCCTCTAGTCTAATTTCATCATTTCATCAATACAATATTATTTTTATTCACGAAGTTCACATCCTGACTTAGGTTGTAGGGAAGTGACCAAGTCTTCATAACCGCGAAGGTACGGCGATCCGAATCGATTATACTCAGCTGAGGATCTCCAATCACACGACATATGTAGCACTTAACCCTTGCATATGTCAACCTACCACCGGGTTTCTTAAGACCAGATCAGGTTCACGCAAACCGAGAGCACAGATACACCACCGTCCAGCCTCTTGCCACGGAGGGTACACGCTACTCTCGCCACCGCTCCACGCCCATTTCGTGTTATCTTATTCTGGCCTTAGTCTGCCCGAGGCAAGGCTTACCCATGACGAGGCATGTGACCAGTTAAAGGGTCCTCGATCAGCACGCCTACATACGCATTCAATACTTAACCAACTTGGGTAGAACATCACCCGTTCCTAACCCAAGTCTCAATTTAAGTATTTCCATCCTTAGGATTGTTTCTGTTCCTTAGGATGAAAAGAGCATCACAGGGAACTTTGTAGTAAGATCCCACCATTGCTCCAAATGAAAATATTCTTGCAGGTAGAAGCCATCCTTTCTCGAGCTAGGCTAAGGACAACCTCTATCCACAAGATCTAAGCAGGGCTAAGCATTTTTGTAAATCATATTTTGATACTTCACAGAAGTATCTATAAAGGTATGGATATCAAAGAAGGCAATGCGTCAAAGGGTTTCAAGCAACTCCGATAACCTAATGCACATTTCACTAGACTTAAAGTGTGCGAAAAGTATTTAAAAACACAAGGAAGGGGTTGCATGCACCGGGGCTTGCCTGGGTAACACTAGGTTAGTGTTTGTTAGGCGTCGATCACTTGACGACCATCCTTTGTCCCGATACTTGCCTCGTCTATCCATCTCCAGTTTCGTTCATCAGCACCGTCTTGTGATTGACTCAGTTCTGGTTCTCCGCATTACACGATCAATTATCGTACCTAATTGAGATGCACGATGCACATGAATGCATATAAACATGAATATCACACACCTAAATAGTGCTACGCGATGGCGAATTTAAACACCTAGCGGCGAGGCATTGTACAATTTTGTACGGAAACACTAGTTATTAATATACGACTACGCGCAATAATTACGCTTCTCGAACCTATCGCAAACATCACGAACAACAAACTATACATATGAAATATAATTAGCCTAAACACAACTTATTAGTTAATTAATTAAATTCTAAACTCAGTGGTCTAAGGAATTTATATCTTGAACAAGAATAAAAGCACATCACTTTTTAGACCACGCGACTGGATTAAATTACATACCACTCTAAGCTACCCTACCATTGATTTTATCAAATAATTATAATTCGTCATAAGTAATACTAATAATTTTATTGTTTAGACATTTTAAAATACTAAATTTAAACTTCATTCACTAATTTACCGTACGTCACATAATTAATATCTCAAACCTACCCAACGCAACTACTCCAAAATCGTGAAAATAATCACATCGCATTGATCGAACTAATTCAATAATTAAGCTAACGAAAATATGAATCGGCTTACCATAATAAATCTGACGCACTATCCGCGAATATGGCAAGGATTCTGGTCCACCCCTTGCGTCGAGTACTTGATGAATGTCACGCTGCTAGCTTCGTCTTCACCCGACGCTTTGTTTTTTTTTTGAGGATGCACGAAACGACGACGGGATCGAGTCTGGAGCGAGCTGGCGAGGTGTGGTCGAGCAGGTTAGCACAAGCTCTGGCGACGATGAAGTCACGAGCAAGGGAGGACGGTTCAACAGCTCGACGTCAAACGCGAGCACGCAGTGAGGCACGCAGCAGCGATGACAATCGAATTGGTAACAAAGCGTTGGCGAACTCGATGAACACGACCACGGTCGCGTGCTGACGCGGGCCAACGGCGGTTGGCGAGCCCAACAGAGGAGCACGGCGCACGGCTAGCAGGGAGATGGGAGGACGCAGGGCCAAGCTCGGCCACGGTGAGCAAGCTGGGACCATTGCGCGACGCACGAGGGCGAACACCGGTGGCCATGGGCGAGACCCGAGCTAGAGCAGCAGCGCACCAGCGAGTTCGCGCACACAGGGAGTTCCATAACTGAGGAGCGTGAGAAGAGGAGCATGGCGCGGCTGGAGGAGCTCTGCGCGGTGGGGAGCAGCGACAAGGGGAGAAGCGACGCACACTGGGATGGTGGCTTGGTGGTTGGAGGCAGTAGCCGGCATGCTCCAATCCGGCACAGGGCAAGCGGCGTGGCTGCCAAAGGCCAAGGCAAGCACGACTAGGAGGGGTGGGAGAGGCGAGCTGGGATATTTATCAGACAGGAACTCACGTTGCGGGAGGTGCATGGGAGATAGAATATGTGACCTGGGTGATACATGGCTGGAGATTTTTTTTAGAGGATCGGATCGACTAGTGGATAAAGGATGGAGAGAGAGTGGTGGATTTGTCCAAGAATCCAACCCATACATGAGATATTTAGGTGAGAAGTGAGGAGATTAGGATGAGAGAGATATTTTCTCATTTTTTATTTTTCTTCTTTCATTTTTAACAAAATTAAAATGTAGATATTTCGTGGTTCTGACATTAGGGTCTAAAAGATGTATAAAAGAGTTGAACGAAAACAAGATTGATTTGGATATTTCAAACTATGTCAAATCTAGTTTAAAACAGATAAATCTCATTTGTTCTGAATATTGGGATTTGATTTAAAACGAGGAGTAAATGGGTCAATTTAAAGCGCTATCATTAATAAATTATTTTCTCGGATTTTAAAATAGGAAAGCGAATCGGCTAATCGTTGTTTAGATAGCTTTTGTGACTATGCTGGGCAACACGTAAGCGAACTGACTATAGGATACATTATTTGAGACAGCACTGGTTTAGTCGAATTCGGATAAAAATTTATCCGATGACTAAACACAGTAGAGTTGATTATCCTACAGTGTGGGATGGAGGATAAATTGGATCATAGACTTGCGCAAGATTTCGCGCGATTCAAATTATTTTATCCCACACATTTTAGGCGTTGAGCTCAAATTAACTTGTTTGGGATAAAATCGTCCAAGTGGTTCGGGCTTCCGAATTCGTATTCGCGCGAGCGACGAATTTTTAATTAATCATCGGACGCACCGATTTTTGGAACGACTACGTTCCGAACATCGCGAAAATTTCGGAAGAGCCCGGATGGATAAAAATAAAAAACGACGTCGCACTTGCGACAGACGGAACAGATGCGATCCTAAAATCGCGATGGCGAAAATAATTAGAATATAGCATCTGTTTTATTCACTGATATTTCGTGCTTAAGTCCATACTCGGTTTCGAGCGGAATATAAACACCTGGGGTGTTACAAGATACCCTTGCTATCCAGATGGAAACACTTATATTTTTCCACTTTCTAGGTGAGCATCTCCCTGATGATTTGGACTCCCTTGTCCCCAAGTTGTGCTAAGATGATCTGATCTTGCAAGGTTGGCTCGATCGAGATATAATCCAGAGTTCCTGGATAAATTACTTCCATGTTCAACTTGTTCAACTCATCGCACAAGACGGTGATGTGAGAATCCATGGTTAGACAGTTGCATTGAGATTTACGGCTTAGAGCATCCGCTTCCACATTTGCCTTCCAAGGGTGATAGTGCACTTCCAGATCATAATCATTGATCAGTTCTAACCATCTCCTCTATCTTATGTTGAAGTCAGCCTGGGTGAATATATACTTGAAGCTTTATGGTTAGTGTAGATGTTACATCGGGCTCCCATCAAGTAGTGCCTCCATATCTTCAGATCATGGACTACAGCTGCTAGTTCCAAAGCATGGGTGGGATAATTTTGCTCATGAGGCCTAAGTGCTCTTGACGTGTATGCAATGACACGGTTGTCTTGCATCATAACACATCGAAGTCCTATACCTGAAGCATCGCAATATACATCGAAAGACTTGGTGTTGTGTGGTTTTGCTAATACGGGTGCAGTTTTCAAGTGCTTCCTTAAAGTATGAAAGGCATCCTCGCATTTCTGACTCCACTCAAATTTGACTCCCTTCTTTAAAAGCTTAGTCATTGGTTTGGCAATTCTGGAAAAGTCCGAAATAAATCACTGATAATATCCAGTTAATCCTAGAAAACTCCAAATCTGTCGAACCAAAGATGGAGGCTTCCATTCCATCACTTCTTGCACCTTGTCGGGATCAACCGCTATCCCTTCCTGAGAAATTATGGGACCCAAGAACTTAATGTGCTTCAGCCAGAATTCACATTTAGAAAGCTTGGCATATAAGCAGTGATCTCGTAGGCATTGGAGTAAAATGTGCAGATGCTTAGTATGTTCATCTTCATTCCTTGAATACACCAAGATATCATCGATGAAAACCACAACAAATTTGTCCAGCTCTGGCATGAATACCGAGTTCATAAAATACATGAAATAAGCTAGGGCATTAGTTAGTCTGAAAGACATCACTAAATACTCATAAAGCCCATATCTAGTTGAGAAAGCCATCTTTGGAACATTGCTTGCCCTGATCTTAGTTTGATGATAGCTGGAGTGAAGATCTATTTTAGAAAATACTTTAGCTCCAACTAGTTGATCAAAGAGAACATCAACGCGGGGTAAAGGATACTTGTTTTAATAGTTACTGATTGAGAGGGCGGTAACCTATACACAACCTTAGGTTGTCATCATTCTTCTTTACGAACAAAGTTGGGCATCTCCAAGGTGAAGTACTTGGATGGATGAATCCCTTATCCAGTAATTCTTGTAGCTGCTTTTTCAGCTCAGCCAACTCTGAGGGTGGCATTCTGTATGGCCTTTTGGATACCGGTGCGGTTCCTGGCTGCAATTCTATTGCAAACTCTATATCTCGGTCGTGAGGCATTCTAGGCAATTCATCTAGAAAGCACGGTCCAAGGGTGACTCAATCAGGGAGAAAGCACAAGAATGTGTGCCACCTTGGCTAGGAAGATATAAGATGAATTCTCCATAAGTAGGGGAGTGTATTTTGAGGTCTCGGGTTACGACATCTAGCAGAACTTGGTGCTAGGTCATCCAACCAGTTCCTAAGATAATGTCCACGTTTTCTAGCCCTAGAATAATGAGGTCAATTTTGAATAATTTAGTTCCCAACTTTATAGGTGCTTGCCGAACAATTTGATGAGATGCAATCTTGCCCCCTGGCGTTGCAATCATGAATGCCCCCATTGTGTGGAAAATGGTAGTTGGCACTTAACACTGAACCTTTAACTAATGAAGCTATGGGATGCACCAGAATCAAATGGAATAATGGCAGGATGATTAAAAATGCAAGGGTACCAGTCATGACAGGTGCTCCCTCTAGAAGTTTAGCCAATATGGTGAAGTTTAACCAGCCCTGCCTCAATTGCACCTTCTGTTTCCTTCCCTGGTTCTGACTTGCACTCTAAGCTGGCTTTGGCTGGGTCTGAGGGCAGTCCTTGGCATAGTGGCCCACATTGTCACAAGTAAAGCATTTGTTGCCATTGTCGTGACGATATTGCTGTTGTTGTTGTTGTGGAGGCTCGTTGGTGACATTCCTTTGAGCTCGGGCTTGAGGGCGATTGGGTGCTTGCTGCTGAGGTGGCCTAATCACCCATCTTCCCTGTTGCTGCTGTGGCCCCCTGCTCTGGATGTTCGACAAGATCCTGAAATGTTGAGGCTATCTAGAGGGTCCTGCCATGGGTGCCTTCTTCTTCTTTTCTGCTCTATTGGCTATGATGCAGTCTTCTTATGAGGTGGCCAAATTGGCCAGCTCGTTGTAACTATTGGCTTGGACCGTGTTGAGGCGCTCTCGGAGCTTGGTACTAAGACCCTCCCGAATATGTCCCTCTTCTTCTCATTCGTATCTGCATGACAGCCAGCATACTGACACGGATCATTGAATGCCTGAGCATATTGCAACACTATGTGATTTCCTTGAGTCAAGGCTAGAAACTCATTAAGCTTGCGGTCCATAATGCCAGCTGGTAAGGAAGAAAGCCGTGGTATTCAAGTTGATCATTGGATTACTTGAAAGGGGTTGAGTGCAACCCTCGTCCATTGGGACGCCACAACGTGGAAGTAGACAAGTGTTACTTGGCCGAACCACGGGATAAAATCGCGTGTCTCTTGTAATTGCTTTCTCTGTGATTGTTTTGTCCACAAGAACTCACCTCAAAACTACTTAGTCGCACTAACACTTCTATAACTGAGTTTTGTGGCTATTTAGTGTTTAATTTCAAAGGATCACCTATTCACCCCCCCCTCTAGGTGCTCCCACAATTGCGCCAGAGCGAACAGGTACGCGCCGATCTCGGCCGTTGGATTAGATACGGGCACGCCATATTAAAATACTACTCCAACGGTACGCTATGAGAACCCTAGGATGCAAGATCTATGGCATAGATTTTAAACAACTAAAATCAATCAGGGCGCGCAGGATCGAAAATCGGACGGACCATGTTCACCCGGCCAAATCGATACGCCCAAACTAATCTGTGCCATTCCTTTTTGATCCAACGGCGCACGACCCGTGTTCTCTCCCTCGCCGAACGCAGCAGCGTCGCCTGCGCTCGCGGCGGCCACCACGGCCGGAGTAACCCGACCCGGCAATTCAGGGCCCTAGACTCCAATTAGATGCAAGCTACACGAATGCAGTGTTATGGCGAGGCATGGGGGAAAGTTATTACCGAGGATTGGGACCGTGTTGCGACCGGTCGACGGTGTTGTGCGGAACCGAGGCGGAGCTCCGACTCCGGTGAGCAATCGAGGGGGCCCGAGCCAACCACGAGCCCAAATTAGTCAATGGTGAGGTTGCGCATGCATCCGCGAGTTTCACTCGGGTACCAGATAGGGGGAACGGTATAGAGTGTGAGGTTTTTTGGCGGCGCGCCCGACGGTGTGACCACGGAGTAGACGCAATTCGATCCCACCTAGCCTAGGTACCAAGTGATTGGGGCAGGGAACAAACTGGCGGCTAGATAGGAGGAGGGCAACCACGATGTGGGGAGCTTTATGCCGCGGAGGTGGGCACGTGGCTCCAACATGCACGACGACGCTGCGGCGAAAGAGACGGACTCGGCATAACGACCCGAGAGGACGACCGGCCTGACCCTTGGGCCCCAGGCGATAGTGAGTCACAAGGCGAGCACTCGCGCGCAAGAAACAGACGAGTGGGGGCCAGCTGTCGGCGCGGAGGAGTGTCTGCGCGCGGTGGGACTTGGTGGGCCGCGTGGATCAAAAGAAGAGTCGGGCCGAATGGGTGGTTTTGGGCCCAACAGTGAGATTTCACCTTTTATTTTTATATTTTTATTTTCCTATTATGTCTCCTTTTTATTTTGAATTCCAAATTTGAATTTGAGACCTTTTTGAGAGTTTCACCTTTAAGTCAAATGTATAAATTCAAATCTGTGTAATAATATATATATATTTATAATTATTTGTATTCCACATAATATTTGTTTGCTTCTCTCTTCTAAATTCTAGGGTCTCCTTTTATTTTCCAAATTCTATTTTGGGAATTTAATGTATTTCTTCTTCAAATTATTTTATGTTGTCACAAAATAAACACAAAACAAAATCCAGCATGATGCCATGGTTTAGTGATATATATTTTTATTAATTGTTTTTAAAGGTGGTGTTGACATGTGATGACAAATGGATGCGATATACACATATAAATAAAGGTAAACACTTTTCTCCTTTTAATATAGTCTCTTACAAATTAGGTGTTAAAAATTCTACTCCCCTTAACAAGAATCTTGTCCTCGAGATTTAGGAGGAACGAGGGAAAAGATGGGGAAAATCTATGCAAAGCTCTTCTTCTCTTTCCCATGTTGATTCATCTTCTCCATGGTGACTCCATTGCACTTTACACATCTTTATCACCTTATTCCTTGTAACTCTAGTCAAAGTGTCAAGAATCTTGATCGGGTACTCCGTGTAAGTCAAATCACCATGAACACTGAGCTCTTCCATTGGTAATTGTTCCTCAGGAACACGGAGGCACTTCTTTAGTTAAGACACGTGAAATACATTGTGCACATCAGATAAACTATCAGGTAACTCGAGTTGGTATGCCATCTCCTTAACTCGCCTAAAGATCATGAATGGTCCAATAAAGCGAGTGGACAATTTGCCCTTAACTTTAAATCTCCTCATTCCACGAAGTGGTGACACCTTTAGGTACACATAATCTCCTTCCTCAAATTCTAGTGGTCTTCTTCTATGATCAGCGTAGCTCTTTTGCCTGGTCTGAGCTACCCTCAAATTCTCTCGAACCATACAGACTTGTTCTTCTGCCTCTTGAATTAGTTCAGGCCCAAAGAACTGTCTTTCTCCCATCAGATCCCAGTATAAGGGAGTCCTGCACTTCCTCCCATATAAAGCTTCAAAAGGTGACATCTTCAGACTGGCCTGATAGCTATTATTATATGAGAACTCAGCATATGGTAGACTTTTATCCCAACTTCTATAGATCTGGCATAACCAACACTGGTAGCGACATCAACCTCTTCTTTAATTGATCAAAACTATCTTAGCACTTCTCATCCCACTTAAATTCTCTGCCCTTCTCCAGAAGTGAGGTCATCGGCTTGGCAATCTTAGAGAATCCTTCAATAAATCTCTGATAATATCTTGCAAGCCCCAAGAAACTCCGAATCTCCATAACTGTAGTGGGTATGTTCCACTCCATTATCTCCTTAACTTTGGCAGGATCCACTGATATTCCACCATTAGAAATGATATGTCCAAGGAATGGCACCTCGCTAATCCAAAACTCGCACTTGCTAAACTTGGCATAGAGTTGGTTATCTCATAGCTTCTGTAGCACCCATCTTAGATGTTCCTCATGATCACTATCACTCTTGGAATAAATCAGAGTATCGTCGATGAACACTACGACGAATCTGCCCAAATACTCCATAAACACATTATTCATCAAATTCATAAAATAAGATGGTGCATTAGTCAGTCCAAATGACATAACAGTGAACTCATATAATCCATATCGAGTCGAGAAAGCCGTCTTGGGAATATCCGATGGTCTAATCTTCATTTGATGGTATCCCGATCGGAGATCAATCTTCGAGAATACTCTTGCACCTCTCATCTGATCAAATAAATCCTCTATGCGGGGTAATGGATACTTGTTCTTCACAGTGACATCATTAAGAGATCTATAATCCATACACATTCTTTGTGATCCATCCTTCTTTTGTACAAACAGGACCGGCGCTCCCCAAGGTGAGGAACTCGGACGAATGTATCCAGCCTCTTGTAACTCGGTTAACTGCTTCTTCAGTTCCTTTAACTCTTCTACAGACATCCTATATGGCCGTTTAGAAATAGGGGCAGTCCCAGGTAAGAGATCAATAACAAACTCGACTTCCCTATCTGGTGCCATCCCTGGTAACTCCTCTGGGAAGACATCCGGAAAATCTCTAACCACACGGATGTTGTTACCAACAAACTCCTCAGGTATAAAGAACATCGCACGCTTGGATGAGGTGGTTACTACAATTTGAACTTGAAATCTTTCTCCTTTAGGGTTGGTGAGTTCTACCGTACCCCTACCACATGCTATAATGGCCTTTGCCTTTCTCAACCATGACATACCAAGGATCAGATCTATACTTCTTGCCTCTAATATTATAGCAGTAGCTCCAAATTCTCTTCCCATAATTGTTAATGTCAATCTACGTGTTATTTGATGTGCCTCAATAGGCCCTTTAGGTGTAATTACTATCATTGGTTTCCTCATATTTAGCAGTGGTATCTCATTTGTGTTGGCATATCGAGCAGACATAAATGAATGTGTAGCACTAGAATCAAATAATATGGTTGCAGGAATTGCATTAATGTAAAACATACCAAGTACGATGTCAGCACCATCAGTAGCATCAACGCTGACTTGATTAACCCTGGAAATAGAGAATCCCTTGCCAGATCCTAGAGTCTACTGCTTATTCTGAACTGGAGTAGTAGCAATCCTCTATGGGCAAACATTTGCATAATGTCCAATCTTCCCACACTTGTAGCAAGTAGTGCCTGCACTCTGTCCTAAGAATTTCGTCGGGGTGCCAGTGGGGGTAGAGCCTGACGAGTCGGTGGAGTCCTCTGAGGTGATTGCTGAACTTGGCGCTAGCCTCCACTAGTGCGAACTGGTGTCCCCTGGGGTGAATTATAGCGAGGACGAACACTACTGCTTCCTTGTCCTTGAGATATAGCTTTCCTCTTCAAATCTTCTAGCTGAACGCGCTTGTGTTCAATAGCTAGGGCCTTGTCAAGCAGCCTCTGAAATGATGGAAATGTATGTGCCACAAGAGCATACTTTCCATTCAGTCCTTCAATAAATTGCTCCTGTTTCCTCTCATCTTGAGCAACTTCATCAGGCGCATATCTAGATAACTGGATGAACTTGTCGCGGTACTCGCTGACTGATATGCTTCCCTGCTTCAGCGACAAAAACTCTTTCTTCTTAATCTTTATCAATCCAGCTGGTATATGACGGTTCCTGAACTATGTCGTGAACTCCACCCATGTGATAGTGTCAGCAGCATCGTGGGCAGTAGTATATGAATCCCACCAATCAGCAGCAGGACCTATCAGACGTCCAGAAGCATATAAAACCTTCTCCCGGTCAGTGCACTGAGCAATGTTCAACATCTTCTCTATGGACTTCAGTCAATCATCTGCGTCCAGTGGATCAGGAGAACTAGAAAATGTCGGTGGCTTATGGCTCATGAACTTTTGGTGCTTATCTCAGGGTGGAACGTGTGGTGGTGGTGGAGGCAGTGGTGCTTGTTGATGTTGCTGTTGTTGTTGCAGTTGCTGCTGCTGTTGCGCCCTTCTCTCTTGGCGTATCTCCTCTCATTCTTGGCGCAGCTCTCCACTTATATCCTCCCGCTCTTGGCGCATCTCCTAGCGTTCCTGCTGCATTTGAGCACGCATATCTGCCATAGTGTCCACCATTTGTTGCATCATCCTCATTTGAGCTGCAACCAGTGGGTCAACTGCTGCTGGTGGAGGCGGTGGTGGAGGATCCATCTCTGCTAGTTGTGGCTGGGGTTGTCTAAATATCCTCCGAGTGTGTCGGTTGGGAGGTAAATCAATTCCACCACCTTTCCTGGTATTGACCATCTGAGTTAGTAACATATGTTAACAGAGAAAGGATTGTAGACAAGGCAGGTGATTACAAGGCATGTTACTTTGGGGGAATTTATTAGCTAAGCAGATTAATATTTTACCTACCAAAGCTAACTCAATACTTTATGGTGGTACATGCTAAGATGTCCATCTATAATAATTCAATCAATCAAAGAAGCAAATCAGACATTTATCATCAGAACAATCAACCAATATTTTTAAATAAAGAAAATAGTTTTAATTTCGTCTTAGGTTCCCTATCTCTTAAAAATGTCATAAATGTAGGATTCCAAGGTGTGAAATCTATCATGTCTTGAAGTAGAAAAGATAAGAGTAATAAGAGTAGAACAGCAAAAGGTGAGACAGGATCAAGATAAGTATAGGGAATCAGAGTAAGGTAAGTATAGAATGAATCAGAGTAAGATAAATAGGTAAGGGTTTTGTCCATTTCTATCTAAGTTTCGTCCTATAGTCAACATTTCCTCTGATACCACTTCTATCACACCCGGGCTTTAAGGAACAAAGCTGGGTGCTTCTCATACATGCGCCAAGAAGACAACATATATAATAAAAGAGTGTATAGAGATAAATGTCACAATATCATTAGAGTATTTATTACATAGCGGAAGTCTTATTACAAAATAAAATATAAATATAAAACGAACTAAGGATCATCCTTGGCGCAAAAGTCAACTGGGGAAACGCCACCTAGATCAGATCAAACTCCTCGCTTCGTGGCTCCTCCTGAACCACCTGTTCTTCTCCTGTGGGGGTGTGAGACAGCAAGGGTGAGCTCACACATGATCATAGCTCAACATGTTGTGGGGAACCAGTGGTATGAACTCACCAAAGGTGGGAGTTCATGTGATGTGTAAGGCTAATCAACAACAGGGGTTAAAGCTGAGCATTGCTTTTAATTAGTTGGTCAAAATTTTATTAGCAGTTACTAAATGTAAGTAAATACCAAAACTTAAATAAAGTAATAGAACAAAATTAATAATAATCCCATGCATGTGCAAATGACAAAATTGAATTTAAGTTCCATAAATTAATCATCAGAGAGTCCTGAGCTGCTCATGACCGCGAGCACGGCTAGTATACCAGTTTTAAACTCTGCAGAGGTTGTACCCTATACCCACAAGTCATGTTACCCATCTGCCAAGGGGTCGCGACTCCCATACACATCTGCCAAAGAAGCAAGGCAGGGCAACACTATGAGGCCTTTACAAAGTTCCACTAGCTTTCGACAACCCACTATAGTTATGGGAAGCGCACTTGCAAGAATCCTCCGTCTGACCACCATCGTAGTAAATCATCCCAAGAACCTCCTTGCATGCAACCCTCCTACTGCCCTTGCCCCTTTCGTGTAAGGTAGTCTTCCACTAGCTTTCCTAATTAGTCAGCCAAGGGCGTCCCATTAAACCCTTGTGGTGGCACGTGTTTCTCAAGTTAAGCTCCATGTTCCAATTAACATTAATGATCTTGACATGAACATAAATAGAATAACAAAAGAATTGGAACATGGATATAATGAAAGATTATCCCAAAACCATGTAAAGCAATAGTAAAAACTACCCAAGTGATTCAGGGATAACAAGGTAAAAAGGGATGAACAATCTAGGGTGACCTATTGGGTCCCATCAAAATTAACCTATGCATGAATAAATGACATTAAAGAACATTATTGGGTATAAAAGTGGTCATGGGCACAACTTGCCTTCAATGAGCTCCTGCTCAGCTACTTCTATCTGCTGGTCACCAGGATCCTTAGTCACAGGCTCTTCTACTCGCCACAATACAAACAAGCACAGTATATAGAGAAAATTAACATCACACCAAACATGTAAACAAAATACATAATAATAATCTACACATTAAAATAAAATCCTAGGAACAGGAATCATAATTTTTTGAGTTATATATTTTGAATTATGAATTTCCAAAGGTTTTATGTGCTTAAAATAGGATTAAGTGAGAGATTATTTTTCTTGCTGTTGTCATGTCAAAACAGAGACTCTAAGTGATAGAAAATAATATTACAAAAATTTAGAAAGTGGAATGGATCAATTTGGACTAAAAATGGATTTTCTATGATTTATACAAGTTCTAGGGTTTATTTTCATATTAAAAATCCAATTTCCAATTCATTTAATCAATTTAAATCAGTACTGGACTCGGCCTCATTTTCTGGAGAGTGCAGGGTTCTCGGGGTAACATTTCTAAGACATAGGGAACAGCAACCATGGACTATGGGTTCTAATCTCTAATTCTAGAGGGGCTCTTATGCAATTGCGCCACAGCGGACAGGTACGCGCCGATCTCGGCCGTTGGATTAGATACGGGCGCGCCGGATTAAAATACTACTCCAACGAACTGGTACGCTACGAGAACCCCAGGATGCAAGATCTACGGCATAGATTTTAAACAACTAAAATCAATTAGGACGCGCAGGATCGAAATCAGACGGACCATGTTCACCCGGCCGAATCGATACGCCAAAACTAATCTTCGTCGTTCCTTTTCGATCCAACGGCGCACGACCTGTCTTCTCTCCCTCGTCGAACGTAGCAGCACCGCCCGTGCTCGCGGCGGCCACCACGACCGAAGTAACCCAACTCGGCGATTCAGGGCCCCAGACTCCAATTGGATGCAAGCTACACGAATGCAGTGTTACGGCGAGGCATGGGGGAAAGTTATTACCAGCGATTGGGACCGTGTTTTGGCCGATCGACGGTGTTTAGTGGAACCGAGGTGGAGCTCTGACTCTGGTGAACAATCGAGGGGGCTGAGCCAACCAAGCGCCCAAATTAGTCAATGGTGAGGTTGCGCATGCATCCGCGAGTTTCACCCGGGTACCAGATAGGGGGAACGACAATAGAGTGTGAGGTTTCGCAGCGGCGCACGACTGTGTGACCACGGAGCAGACGCAATTCGATCCCACCCGGCCTAGGTACCAAGTGATTGGGGCAGGGAACTAACTGGCGGCTAGACGGGAGGAGGGCAACCACCAGGTGGGGGAGCTTTATGCCGCAGAGGTGGGCACGCGGCTCCGATATGCACGACGACGCTGCGGTGGAAGAGACGTACTTGGCATAACGACTCGAGAGGACGACCGGCCTGACCCTTGGGCCCCAGGCGACAGTGAGTCACAAGGCGAGCACGCGCGCGCAAGAAACAGACAAGTGGGGGCCAGCTGTCGGCGCGGAGGAGCGTCTGCGCGCGGTGGGACTTGGTGGGCCGCGTGGATCAAAAGAAGAGTCGGGCCGAATGGGTGGTTTTGGGCCCAACAGTGAGATTTCACCTTTTCTTTTTAGATTTTTATTTTCCTATTATGTCTCCTTTTTATTTTAAATTCCAAATTTGAATTTGAGACCTTTTTGAGAGTTTCACCTTTAAGTCAAATGTATAAATTCAAATCTATGTAATATATATATATATATTATACTTATTTTTATTTTACATAATATTCGTTTGCTTCTCGCTTCTAAATTCTAGGGTCTCCTTTTATTTTCCAAATTCTATTTTAGGAATTTAATATATTTCTTCTTCAAATTATTTTATGTTGTCACAAAAAGCACACAAATCAAAATCCAGCATGATACCATGGTTTAGTGATATATATTTTTATTAATTGTTTTTAAAGGTGGTGTTCACATGTGATGACAAATGGATGCGATACACATATATAAATAAAGGAAAACACTTTTCTCGTTTTAATATGATCTCTTACAAATTAGGTGTTACACTCGCGTTGTAGGACCTGTAGGCGGTATAGTGCACTCATGCACCGAACCATCAGTCGAGCAGTGGCCCCAAGGTAGATTGCCCACACGTCCTTGGCATAGTCAACCCGGTCCCTCCACATCGAGTCATCCTCCTTTTCAGTTTGGAATAGACCGATGGGGTGAGTTGCCATCTCTAAAGGGTGATATCCACAGAAGGTAGTCAGCGCGTGCATGGCTGCGACCTCCGTGGTGTCGTGGGCTCAGAAACCAAGGGCCTCAGACGGAGCTACGTCACCGAAACAGGGTGTGGGTAGAAGATGGTCTGCGTATGAATGAGTTGAGAGCTGACGTCAGACATCTGCAAGACGAGCTTGCTAAACGGGATTTGGCAATCGATTGGGCTGTCAATTCACGTTCGATTGCTTGGGACCGGGAAGCCAAAGCTCATGCTCGTGTGGCAGAGCTTAGTGCGGCCATTGATAACTTGCAGGTGTATTGCAATACTTTACATGAGGAAGTCCATGTATTGTATTCGCGACAGCACCCAGACATGCCTGCCGACCCTGTTGCAATGGGAGCCGGACCCTCAAAAACAGTAGGTGAAGGACTTGGTGGGGAATTGGACCTTTTTAAGCCCCCTCCTTCTATGAACCTGGCTAACGAATGGTCCCCTACAACAGATAGTGAAGCAACCAAAGACGATAAAAACTAGAGTAGTATAGTTTAGATATAATACTAATGTAAAATAGGTAATAAAGTCATGTTGTACATTTGAGTCTGTATCATTACATCTTGGTAATGTAAAATGATGGTGTGTATCAACATGTTATATTTTCCCAAATATTTCTTTGCCTCAGATGCCATCAAGGACTTGTGCGCATGACGGCGTGGGTACTTCCCATGGTTGGGAAGACACGCCCAATCCATCGCCTGTACCGCCAACGTTGGCCAAGGCTATCGCTGCCTTGGTCAATGCGACTGCCGACAATACCCGCTTTTTACGTGAAATGGCGGGAAATCAATTCTAGCAACAAGGCGGAAGGGCTCCTCTACAGGGACCACTTGAGATTTCATATCTGGACTTCTCTGAAACCTGTCCCCCACTCTTCGTTAAAGCCAAAGACCCTCTAGAAGCCGACGAATGGGTACGGGTTATGGAGCAAAAATTTGGACTAATCCGCTGCACCGAAACCCAGAAGCCGTTATTCGCTGCTCAACAATTAAGAGGCCCTGCCAGTACTTGGTGGGGAAATTTTGTGGCCATTCAACAAGCCGGACATCAGGTCACGTGGGATGAATTTAAGTTAGCGTTTCATGAGCACTATATTCCAGAAGGAGTGCTACACATGAAACAGGAGGAATTTATGCGACTCAAGCAAGGGGGAGATACTGTCATGCATTATCTCAACAAATTTAATCATTTATCCCAATATGCAATTGACCAAGTAAATACTGACCTAAAAAAGAAGAATTGCTTCATGAGAGGCCTCAACGACCGGCTTCAAAGAAAAATGGCCACCTGCCTAGATCTCACTTAGAGCAGGGCTGTCAGCATAGCGCTGGCAGTAGAAGCTAAGAATACAGGCCAAGGAAAATCAAAGGGATTCGGAGGTGACAGGTCCAACTAGGGACATAAAAAGCGACCAAGGTTGGTGATCCGACCTTTCAATCAAAATCGTTCTTCATCTCGCCCTCCCTAGTTCCTCAACTGGCTGCTTCAACTGTGGGAAGTCTGGTCATTTCATCAAAGGCTGCCCATATCCGAGGCAGAATAAATCCAATAATCAGCAGAACTCAAGGAACTCAAATCAAGGCAAGGGAAACATGGCAAATAATTCAGCAGGCAAGAATATTAAGAAGACTGGGTGAATATATTACACTCAAGTGGCCACTACGACGGAGGGAGAGCCGGTTATGATGGGTACGTTTCTTGTGGCCAATCACCCAGCAGTTATTCTCTTTGATTCTGGTGCTTCGCATGCATTCATAAGCAAGAAATTCGTGGAGAAATATTGCGTTCCTTGCACTGAATCAAGGGAAGGGTTTATTATTCATTCGCTTGGTGGACAAATATTTACTAATGAAATGGCCTTCAATGTGCCAGTAACATTGGCTGAACAGGATTTTCCCACCAATATGATTATTCTAAAAGGCCAAGATATAGATGTAATTCTAGGCATGAATTGGTTAGCCCAGCACAAAGCTATCCTCAACACTAATTTAAGAACCATCAGGTTGAGCTATGGCCATGAAGAGGTTCTCTTGTCCATCCCTTAGCTATTCCAGCTAAACGAAGCGATCATACCGGAAATCTAGGATATTCTGGTAGTATATGAATTCCGGATGTCTTTCCGGAAGATCTGCCTGGATTACCTCCAGAAAGAGATGTAGAGTTTGTGATTGAACTAAAGCCCGGTACGACTCCTATTTCTAGAAGGTCATACCGAATGCCTCCAAATGTGTTGGCAGAGCTCAAGACTCAATTACAAGATCTATTGGAGAAGGGATTCATTCGACCCAATTCGTCACCTTGGGGATGTCCCACAATCTTTGTCAAGAAGAAGGATCAAACGCTTCGGATGTGCGTGGACTACAGACCCCTTAATGAGGTCACAATCAAGAACAAGTACCCTCTTCCCTGGATTGATATCTTATTCGATTAGCTTACCAGAGCTCGAGTATTTTCCAAAATTGACCTCAGGTCGGGCTATCATCAGATCTGTATCCGACCCGGAGATATACCCAAGACCGCATTTACTACGGGTACGGATTATTCGAATATTTGGTTATGTCTTTCGGATTAACGAATGCTCCTGCCCACTTCACATATCTAATGAACTCGGTATATATGCCCGAGTTAGACAAATTTGTGGTGGTCTTCATTGATGATATCTTGATTTATTCCAAGAATGAAGAAAACCATGCTCAGCATCTACGGATCGTATTAACGCGCTTAAGGGAACATCATTTATATGCTAAATTCAGCAAGTGCGTGTTTTGGCTGGAGGAAATCCAATTTCTGGGACACGTATTGTCTGCAAAGTGGATTGCGGTTGATCCTAGCAAGGTCAAGGATATTCTAGAGTGGAAACCGCCAACCACTGTGCATCAAGTTTGAAGTTTACTTGGACTGGCTGGCTATTACCGCAGATTTATCCTATATATCTCCAAGCTTGTGAAGCCAATCACAAGTCTATTGAAGAATGATACAAAATTTAACTGGTCCTCAAGATGCAACGAAGCTTTCGAGCAACTGAAGGTATTATTGACCACTGCTCCGGTATTGGCTCAACCGGACATTGAAAACCCTTTTGATGTGTATTGTGACGCATCGGGCAGTGGCCTCGGGTGTGTCTTAATGCAAGAGGGCCGAGTTATAGCATATGCTTCAAGACAGTTGCGCCGGCATGAGGAACATTATCCAACTCATGACTTAGAATTAGCTGTTGTGGTTCATGCCCTTAAAATTTGGCGTCATTATCTGCTAGGAAATATCTGCCATATATATACAGATCATAAAAGTTTGAAGTACATTTTTACCCAGTCAAAACTAAACATGATGCAGAGGAGATGGCTTGAGCTGATTAAGGATTATGAATTAGAAATTCACTATCACCCAGGCAAGGCCAACGTGGTGGCAGAGCACTAAGTCGCAAGGCTTCCTGCCATTGTCTTACAGTAAAGACTTCTGACATCACATTATGCCAAGAAATGGTGAAATTAAACCTGGGAATGATTCAACATGGAACTTTAAACCAATTGAAGCTTGAGTCGGTTCTTCTGCAAAAGATTATTGATGCACAAAGAAGTGATAAGGGTATGAGACATATTCATGAGAAAATAAAAGCCAGTAAATCAAACTGTTTCAGAAAGGATGAGCATGGCATAGTATGGTTTAATAACCGCATAGTTGTGCCTAAATATGATGATGTCCGCCAACAAATTTTGGATGAAGCACATCTTAGTCGATATTCCATCCATCCCGGAAGCACTAAGATGTATCATGATTTAAATCAACATTATTGGTGGACAAAAATGAAGATTGAAATTGCATGCTATGTTGCGAAATGTGACACCTGTAGACGTGTCAAAGCCATACACATGAAGACTGCTGGTCCACTGCAACCTTTGCCTATCCCGACTTAGAAATGGGAGGACATTAGCATGGACTTCATTGTGGGATTACCTAGGACAACAAAAGGGTTTGATTCCATCTGGGTTATCATTGATCGACTTACAAAGATCGCCCACTTTCTTCCAGTCAAGGTAAAGTATACAGTGGCCACATATGCGGAACTATATATTGCCCGTATTCTCAGTTTGCATGGTGTTCCGAAGACAATAGTGTCGGATCGCGGACCGCAATTCGTATCCAAATTCTAGGAGGTACTCCACAAAGCTCTGGGTACTAAGTTGCTCCACAGTTCGGCCTATCATCCTCAAACCAGTGGGCAGATTGAAAGAGTAAATCAAATACTCGAGCACATGTTACGGGCATGTGTTCTAGAATTTCCGCAGAAATGGGATGACTGTTTACCATTGGCAGAGTTTTCATATAACAATAGTTATCAAGGAAGTATCAAGATGGCACCCTTTGAAGCATTATATGGACGACGGTGCCGTACTCCATTAAATTGGTCTGGACCAGGAGAAAGGTGGTTCTTCAGGCCTGATTTGGTAAAAGAGATGGAAGAAAAAGTTCAACGGATTATACATAATTTGAAAGAAGCACAAGCTCGACAAAAGATTTATGCAGACAAACAACGTCAACCCTTGTACTTTCAAGTCGGAGATCATGTGTATCTGAAAGTATCACCAATGAAGGGTGTAACTCATTTTGGTGTAAAAGGAAAGCTTGCACCTCGATACATTGGCCCATTTCTCATTCTGGAACAATGTGGACCAGTGGCATACCAACTCCAACTACCCGAAACATTGTCTGCAGTACACAATGTGTTCCATGTGTCCCAATTGAAGAAGTGTCTTCGGGTTCCAGACCATTGAAGTGGTGGATGTTACCTTGGAACCAGACTTAACATATTCAGAACATCCCTTCGAGTCCTGGATCAGGAGGACAGGGTCACCCGAAGAAGAGTTCTAAAATTCTATAACATACAATGGAACCAACACACTAAAGATGAAGCTACATGAGAAACCCAAGACTTTTTAGAAAAGAATTACCCAAGCTTTTTAGCTTCATGTAATTTGTGAGATATGTACAATTGTTGTAAAATAGGAGTAGACCCCATACCACCCCCTGCATTGCACAAGAAATAAGGAAATAAAAATATGACGTGTTTCCTTTTCCACTACTTGCCCTAGGACTTTAAATCTCGGGACTAGATTCTTTTATGGGGGGAAGGATGTAACACCCCTGGTGTTACTGTCACTAAAACTTGAGCATAACATCATGAGCATTAGCATATCATGTGTTTGTCACACCTGGAGTGCATTCACTAGGTAAAAATTTCAAATATGGCGCCAATGTTGGAGACTTGTTCTCAAATGCTTCGGATTAAGAACAAGGCAACATAAAAAGTGTTAAATGATAAAGTCCTTCGTCCTTTGAAACATTATTTCCCTTCGGGATATAATGTGTTCCGGACGAAGGTCACAAACAACATGTCTTCGTAAGCACAATAAACTATGACGAAGAACTTACATGCAACATAAAAAGTAATATAAACATTTAAATATTATCACAACATCATTTCTATTTTATTATCATATAAAAATAGAAATGATTTCAGATTACAAGTGTACCTTCGGATTGCAGGAAGGCAAAAGTACAAGGATGACGGAAAGCAAATGCCAAGTCAGCGTGAACAGTACGAGAGTACTGTTCATCTATTTATAGGCGTGGGACGTAGCCCATGCAAAATTACATTCATGTCCATTACATTTGCTAATGACTTATGGGAATCTATTAAGGCCTAAGTAGTCTTTTCATCTTTAAGTTGGTTCCCCTTTCTGCTATCGCGACGAAGCTTTCTACGCATAGCTTCGGCCGTGCACCATCCTTCGTACAGCTTGGTAATCAGCCCGTTCTTCATCTTAATCCCCCTTCGTCTGGCTTGGGCTTCGTTCTGACCGTACTCCATGTTCATGATCTGAGTCCGAAGATACCTGTTCATATAATTCACTTGGAAAATATTGTCAAATTATGTTTTTGAGGACCTTCGGAGGACGAAGGCCCCCAATAGTAGCCCCTCGCAATATTAATTTGTTAGTGATAAATTCAGATTGCGATATGGACGAAGGCCTTAAGCCGAAGGTCCGAAAAAACACCTTCCCTTTGCTAGAATAGCAAAAGTCACTGACACCTGGGACCACACAGTTTCCGTCATATCGAGTGTATAAATAGGAGCCCGCCACATTTGATTTGGCACGCTCTCTTTGCCATCTGCTTTGCCTACTTATAAAGCTTTCTGCCCAAAAATTATTTGTTTTCTCTCCTAGTTTTGAGCTTCGGAAGCGAGAAGTAAGATTTCCGAAGGGATGTCTGAGGAGAAGAAGGCTGCTGTCGAAATGAAGCTAAGTCTCTCTGAAGAGAAGAACCTGGGTTTCTTGAAGCAATGTCGAAGACTAATACAGAAAAGATCACCAAAGAGATTTTAGAAGGTTTATCTGAAGATACTGGTGACAGCGACAGTTATGATGTAGAAAGCGGCGGGGGAGAGTCCGAAGATCGACCATGGCGGCCAAGTCACTCGGTTTTCGGGAAAACCACTATTAAGCAGAGTCATATTGACAATATGAGGGGGAGATATTTTCGAGATATATCTATTGTGAGGGCTGATGCCGGAGAAAAAACTTCTACCCCCGAAGAAGATGAGGTCGTGATCTTCCGAAGCTTTCTCAAGGCTGGGCTTCGGTTCCCCCTAAGCAGCTTTGTTGTCGAAGTCCTGAAGACATTTCAAATCTACCTTCATCAAATTACTCCCGAAGCTATCATAAGAATGGGAATCTTTGTCTGGGCTGTGAGAAGCCAAGGCTTAGAACCAAATGCTAAAAGCTTTTGCAAAATTCATGAGTTGGTATATGAGACGAAGCCCTGGGGGAAAGAACAATATCACAACAACTTTGGTTGTTACAGCTTCGGTGCCCGCTCCGGGTCGAGCTGCCCCGTGCCAACCTTTCGGAAGAGGTGGCCCGGCGCCTGGATGACAGAATGGTTCTATGTAAAGAATGACTTAACAGCGCAGGAAGATGTTAAGAGTATCATTATGCGCCCTATCTGGCAACGCTTCGGACTCCGAAAGCCGAAGGTTGAAATGGATGAAGCGGCCGAAGAATGCCAAAGAGCCTTCGGCGTAATCTGCTCTTTTATTGGGACAAGGGATCTGGTCCAAGAGCATATTGCCTTCAGAGTTTGGCCACTTGCAGGAAAGTGGGAAATGCCGAAGGAGACCATCAAAGAGTCTGACGAAGGTGGACTGGTCAGACTAAAATACACATTCAAATACGGAGATAAGTTTGTTGAACCCGACGACGACTGGTTAAAAAGCATTGAAACCTTAAGTGACGAACTGCTTGGGGTATACTCGAAGGCCGAGAATACTGCATTATCAGCAGCCTTCGGAGGCCGAAAGAAGAAGAGGCTCAACCGGGTATTTGATGCAATCGGGTTTGTCTACCCTGACTACCATTATCCGGTGCCAGGCCGCAAAAGAAAAAATAGTTCTCCTGCAAAAGAAGTTGCCTCAGGTGCTTCTGGTGAGCCAGCGCCGCAAAGAAAAAAGATGAAGGTGCTCACCCACCGGGCGCGTTTTATTGAGCCGGCCACAGTGCCTGAATTTATCGGTGAAGTCTCTTTGGCCACTGAAACTACAGAGCCAGCTCCAGTGCCGAAGATCGA
Source organism: Zea luxurians (assembly GCA_029449295.1). Classification (NCBI taxonomy): domain Eukaryota; kingdom Viridiplantae; phylum Streptophyta; class Magnoliopsida; order Poales; family Poaceae; genus Zea; species Zea luxurians. The sequence goes on along the minus strand of JAOPSE010000030.1, from coordinate 36,543,612 downwards.
AGAAAAAACTGAAGCACCTTCAGCAGAGAAGGCAGAAAAACCGAGAATTGAAGGACCAAAAATATTGGAAATCTTAAGTCCTTCAGCAAGTGTTGAGACAATAAAAAATCAAAAGGGCCCATCGGTGACCCCGAAAAGAAAAAGAATGGTGAACGTGCTAGATGTTTTGGAGACAATTAAGTCTTCAAGCATAACTCCAAAGAAGACTGTTGAACTTTCTGAAGTGTCTACTGAAGCTTTAGTTGCTGAAGCTTCGAAGCAACAACTTGAAGCTGAAGCTGGGCCTTCAGAGTCCACCAAGGAACAACCTATGGAAACCGAAGAAAAAATAAAAATGCCAGAGCCAATTTTGGTTGAAGAAATTGACACTGCGGCCCCCGAAGCACCTTCCATCACACGCGATTACATTGTGCGACATGCTTCGGGGAAGAAATTATCTGAGGAAGAGATTTATGAAGCCAATCACTATGCCAGAGAATTAAAATATCCGAAGGGGGCACTAGTGTTCAATGGGACAAACGAAGATGACTTCCTATACTGCCTCCCTGACAACAAAGAATTATCTGTCTGCCGGGAGATGGCTAGGAGTATGGGGTTTCCGAAGCTTGAAGCTGGACTATGCGCTATGACGAAGGAGGATCTTGTGGATAGCCTTGCATATAATAGTCTGAAGGTGCGAGAATTGTGCATTTTGGAAACTTTATGATTCGAAATCTGTTGCTTTATTCTTATACTAACTTTTTACATATAGGGTTTAATACTAAGCAACGCGCTTAGAGCGCAAAAGAATGCCGAAGACGAAAGCTATGAAATTGCCTTCAACAACCTTCGAACAGAGGTTATCAAACTAAGGAACGAAGCCCTGGAAAAGGACAAAATTCTAGTTACATTGGTGGATAAAGTAAAGGAGAACGAAGCTGCGTCCAAAGCACAAATTGCAGCTCAAAAGCACGAGATTGACGATCTTCGGAAGCAATTGGCCCGGGCGAAAGAAGAACGCATACTTGAAGAAACGAGGCGGGAATGTAGCGACCAATGGGCTAATCATTTGGAAGGAACCGTTGAAGAGCTTCGGTCTTCTAAGAAAAGGTGCTACGAAAAATCCATGGAATGTGTCAAGAAAATAAAAACCAGCTTCGCCAGTGTTGGCGCATTTTCGAGTGAAGAAGATTTTGTGAGAGGTAACCCAGAAGGACCGATCGAATGGATCTGCCACGAAGCTGAAGCCTTCGAAGAAATTCTAAACAGTCGTGGAGACATTTGCGCCTTCTCGGGTGCCAGGGGGATTGCTACTATACTGGAGAAAAAAGGCTGCGATCATGTTAAGGTTCTTGCACAATCCGAAGCCAACTTATCCCCTGAAGATATTAAAGACCCCTCGGCCGAAGCTAGCCAGGCTGGTGGAAAATTTTTCACCGACGTCTGGGACAATGGTGGCCGAGAAATGGCCCGAGAAATTATTCAGAAAAGTGAGAAGGGCATTCACGACGCTAGAGAAGTAGCTAAGGCCGCTGACAAAATCTCAGAGCTCGAAGGGCAAATAGGTATTAGCTAATGGTTTTTATTGTGTTGTAATTTTTGATTTTAAACTTCGTTCGCAATTTGTAATAGCAATGTGGCCGTGTCATGTCCTCCTTCAGATCCTACTAAAGCGTCTCCGGGCCCTCACCCGAAGGGAGACGAAGAAATTAAAAAGATGGCTGAAGCTATCATGGATGAAGTTGTTAACCGACTCCTGAACGAAGCTGCCGAAGTTGTTTTGAGAGAAGACTAAGCACTTTTGTAAAGACTTCTGAAATGAAATATGTGTGACATTTTGTAACCCTGTGATATATTTGCTTTTAATGATTCGATTCTTTACGATGCATGAAACTTTACATACGTACCGTTTTTGAGCCTTCGGCGAAAAAACACCTTCCCTTCTTTTCATGCTTCGTGAAGATAGAAAAACTTTTATGCATCACGACAATGTTCATAGTGCTCTGATGAAGGATATCCAAGCTTCATGAAAATATTCTCCGAAGCTATATTCCGAAGATCAATATTGTATCCCCTTGTGACTTAGCACGATTTTCACTTTCTCAAAGTATCCTTCCGAAGGTTGATACCGTGTCCCCTTCTTTTGCCATATGCAACATGATGTATGATGCTTATGCTATGCAAAATGATGTGATGATGTTATGTTATGTAGATGACATTTGTTCCGAAGATACACACATATCCCCGTAAAACACAAAATATTTTCGTATCAGCGCTGACTTTTCGCTGTAAGCTCTGCATTCCCTTAGGAACGACTTTGGAGCTTCTTCGCCTTTTACTTAGGCGGTATCAGCGTTGACTTTTCGCTGTAAGCTCTGCATTCCCTTAGGAACGACTTTGGAGCTTCTTCGCCCTTTTACTTAGGCGGTATCAGCGTTGACTTTTCGCTGTATGCTCTGCATTCCCTTTGGAACGACTTTGGAGCAGAAAACTTACACTGCCTTCCCTTTGGAACGACTTTTTGTGATTTCAGCAAACTTACTCTGCGTTCCTTAGAACGACTTTTTGTTGCTTCGAAGGATTTTCGATAATTCGAAGGTCCTCCTTGTTATCGCAAATTTTTAAGCTTCAGCAACTTAAGCCTGAGAAAATACATTTTCCTTGTGGGAAGCAAAGAAACTTTTACATGAAAACTAAAAAATGTCCTTTACTACACAGAAAATAGAACTGAATGGAAAAAACTGGTAGGATATTTGTCAATAGATGTGCTTCGACTCTGGCACAGTGCTATTGACTGTGCGAGCTTCGGATTGTTCTCTGAGATCCCTTTGGTGTGGAGCATATTGGCTCCCTTCTGTCTGTTGGCCTTGTTGCAGCGGTGGTGGAGGCGGAGGCTGTTGCCAGGAAGCTTGAGGTTGACTCCCCGAAGCAACAGAAACTGCAGGGTGCTTGCCTATGTATTCTGGGATGTAAGGCGGATGGTATGAAGCAGTATGCATGACCTGCTTCGGCTGAGCTTGTTGTGCTGCAGCTTCGGCTATCTCCTTTTGCTTCTGGATGGTAACATGGCACATCCTGGTGGTATGGCCCTTGTTTTCACCACAGAATAAGCAAAATATTCTCCTTGGTTGATCTCCAAATCTTCCGCCGAAGCCCCTGGCGCCTCTGCCTCTTGGAGCTGGTGGCCGGAGGAAACTTTGCTGTTGCCCCGAAGCCTGTGAGGAGCACTACGGCCTGTGCTGCTGACTCCCCTTATCATCATTTTGAGTAGAGTTGTGGATGGACCTGACATGCCTCGGATAGAATCTTCCTCCGAAGCCCCTGGTCATTTCAGAAAACCTGAAAGCCTCCTCCCTTCTTTGGCGAAAATCATTGTCGGCATGAATATACTCGTCCATCTTCTGGAGCAGTTTCTCCAAAGTTTGAGGAGGCTTCCTAGCAAAGTATTGAGCTGAAGGTCCAGGCCGAAGTCCCTTGGTCATGGCCTCAATGACAATTTCGTTGGGCACCGTTGGTGCCTGTGCCCTCAAACGCAAGAACCTTCTGACATACGCCTGAAGGTATTCTTCATGATCCTGAGTGCATTGGAACAGGGCCTGAGCAGTGACCGGCTTCGTCTGAAACCCTTGGAAGCTGGTTAACAACATGTCCTTCAGTTTTTGCCATGAAGTGATCGTTCCTGGTCGAAGGGAGGAATACCAGGTTTGAGCAACACTCCTGACAGCCATAACAAAAGACTTTGCCATGACTGCAGCATTGCCACCATACGAAGATACTGTTGCTTCGTAGCTCATCAAAAACTGCTTCGGGTCTGAATGGCCATCGAATATGGGAAGCTGCGGCGGCTTATAGGATGGGGGCTAAGGTGTAGCCTGCAGCTCAGCGGACAGGGGAGAAGCATCATCAAAACAAAATTTCCATGATGGAAATTGTCATACCAGTCATCTTCGTTGAAGAAACCCTCCTGATGAAGGTCTTTTTGTTGAGGCCTTCGGTTCTGCTCATCGTGAGTAAGATGGCGAACTTCTTCAGAAGCTTCATCTATCTGCCTTTGCAGTTCAGCTAGCCTGGCCATCTTTTCCTTCTTCCTCTGCACCTGTTGATGAAGCATCTCCATATCTCTGATCTCTTGGTCTAGCTCATCCTCTAGAGGCGTCGGGCTGACAGCCTTCCTCTTCTGGCTTCGGGCCTCCCGAAGGGAGACAGTCTCCTGATTGTGGTCCAGCGGTTGGAGAGCTGCAGTGCCAGTTGCTGAAGCTTTCTTCGGCGCCATAGCGAAGGTTGATGATCGCCGAGGGCGCTCAAAAACTCAAAGAGTGGAAGTGAGTTCACCGGAGGTGGGCGCCAATGTTGGAGACTTGTTCTCAAATGCTTCGGATTAAGAACAAGGCAACATAAAAAGTGTTAAATGATAAAGTCCTTCGTCCTTTGAAACATTATTTCCCTTCGGGATATAATGTGTTCCGGACGAAGGTCACAAACAACATGTCTTCGTAAGCACAATAAACTATGACGAAGAACTTACATGCAACATAAAAAGTAATATAAACATTTAAATATTATCACAACATCATTTCTATTTTATTATCATATAAAAATAGAAATGATTTCAGATTACAAGTGTACCTTCGGATTGCAGGAAGGCAAAAGTACAAGGATGACGGAAAGCAAATGCCAAGTCAGCGTGAACAGTACGAGAGTACTGTTCATCTATTTATAGGCGTGGGACGTAGCCCATGCAAAATTACATTCATGTCCATTACATTTGCTAATGACTTATGGGAATCTATTAAGGCCTAAGTAGTCTTTTCATCTTTAAGTCGGTTCCCCTTTCTGCTATCGCGACGAAGCTTTCTACGCATAGCTTCGGCCGTGCACCATCCTTCGTACAGCTTGGTAATCAGCCCGTTCTTCATCTTAATCCCCCTTCGTCTGGCTTGGGCTTCGTTCTGACCGTACTCCATGTTCATGATCTGAGTCCGAAGATACCTGTTCATATAATTCACTTGGAAAATATTGTCAAATTATGTTTTTGAGGACCTTCGGAGGACGAAGGCCCCCAACAGTTGTACTGATATGACTTGATGTGTGGTTAACTCTAATGTAAAGTACTTAACCCTAAATCTAGGCTTATTGATATAAGGGAAGCCCAAGCATGAGAAAACTTCAAAAGATATGAGGAATGATCCTAAGATATCCTCTTGGAAGGACTTAAGTGGCATCCAAACCCTAGAGTACTAAAAACCCTGAAAAGGTCCGTGGAAAACCCTAAACTCAAATCATAGGGGGATAAGTGCAATTTTTGTACACTTTTGGACTAAAGTTCAAAAACGAAGGTAATATAATGCCACAAACTATGTGCTTCTCACATTTAAGGATTTGCAAGTTAAAAAGTGGGATTTGGACTTAATTGCAAAAAGTACCTTTTGAATCCCCATATGCTTAAGTCAGAATTCAGTGCAATTGGAGCAACTTTGGAGCTTTATATCTTTCAATCCATGAAGATTCTGTTCTGGCTTAATACATCAAGGTACAAAGCTATTATAGGAGTACAACTTTGCTTAAGTGATTAAGCCTTGGTGTTGTACAAAAATAGGAGCTAAATTGGTTTGAAATCTGGCTGTCAGACCACCCTGTGACTAATTATTAACTCACAGTGAGTTCTGGCCAACTTTGGACTTGATTCTAGCTCAAGGGAATAAGCAAATGAGCAAGATCTTTACAGCAGAATTGTAGCTGGTTTATAGAGCTACAACTTTGTTAAAGGTGGTGAGCAAGTTGTTACATGGAATTTTGATGTTTGGGCGCTGCAATCTGCTCTGTCAGGTGTTCTGAATAACATACTGATGGTACAGTAACTGACACAGATCCTAGGTGCAGCTCCCCTCGTCGCCGGTGAGCCGTGCGCCCGGATTCGCGCCAGCCATCGCGATTCGTGCCTCGGATGTATGGATTACGCTTAACGATAGAACGATCTCGTCGCGGATGAGCTCAGGACACTGTGGCCGCGCTGTCACTCGTCCACTTGCGCCGGTGACATGGTCAAGCGACCATCGTCGAGGTATGCGTCGTCCGCCGTGATCGCGACACGCTATGACCCTTTAACCACGTCGCACTACATTGCCTTAGCATGTCTATTCATCACCGGTGGTCTTGCCACGGTAACATCCACGAATTGCTTGCACCAGTAACTTCTTCCCTCTCCGGCCACCACCGCGCCATCTCCAATTCACGGGCCACCGCCCTCGAATCCTATAAATTGAGCGTGCCATCGGCTCCGCTATGTAGTCAAGCACCCAGCACACCCACCCGTGCCTCCGATTATCCACCAGAGAGCCCCAATTTGAGACTTCCCCCAAATCGGTCCAGAGCACCGTACTGAGTGAGCTCGCCGTGGCCAACGCTCTACAGGTCTGTTCATGCCCTCTGTTTCATCGTTTCAGTACCCTTATGTGCCCTTGATGCTTCTCGACCCGACCGATTAAGTTAGAACCCATAAGATCACCGGAGACGCTTTAAGTTATCCGTTGATCGCACTGTCACCATGGGCAGAGAGATTGGGGCCTAGAACCTTGAAATTGGTTGAGGGGAAATGATTATTAGCGGTCGAATTAGGTGTCAACCTCTTCTGAGCACCGGTCATTGCGTATCTTGGCTGGTACAGGCTCGCCGGAGCCACTGCTCCGCCGTTCAGCATCGTGGACCTAGGCGTTGTGAAGGAATAGAAGTGCGAGGGTCTCGGTGCAATTGTCAATGACTCAGGAAATAGTGCTTCATACTCTTTTCAAGTTATTTAAAACGCCAGGGGCCTTTGCGCAAAGTTATCAGCGCGGGCGCGCGTGGAGGTGTTTCGCCTATCGTGGGCCGTCTCGGGCCAGATTGAGCCCAGTACTATTGATGCTTTCCCTTTGTCACACCCGGTTTTAAGAGACAAAGCCAGGTGCATCTCATACATGCGCCAAGAAGACAACATATATAATAATAGAGTGTATAGAGATAAATGTCACAATGACATCAGAGTATTTATTTCATAGCAGAAGTATTACAAAAA